>OY979637.1:1298532-2704365 GCA_963855885.1 Coenonympha glycerion | reverse complement strand
CATAATGTGAAATAGTCAAATAGAATAAAATCAAGTAGCGGATGATAGCAAAACATAATGTGAAATGTCAATATCAAGCACATAGGTTACGAGGAAAAAAAATATCACTGGACAAGACGCTTTATTTTGTGAATTTTCAATATACTATAAATTAAATAGGACCTTTACCTTAATATATAGGTATAGTGTAGTTACGTACCTACTTGCGACACCTAGCGCTTTGGGAATGACTGGGGAGTTGGGATTAATTGTCATGTTTTGCACTGTCCCCAGGACTTATAGATTTCTGATATTGCGGACGAAAAAAAAATTTTGTGATGCACTATGATATGTCTAATTTTTCTATACAGTAATCTTTTTTATAATTTTTTGCTTTGATTTATATTTAGGAATATCAATTATTGGAAATTTATAAATATATTGTTAAGTATATGGTTTCCGTTCAGTTGCATGTAATATTTTTGTGATGATTACAAATAATGATTTTATTGATCGCGGAATAGGTAAATGTCTGATGTCTATATGTGAAACAGTTTAAGACAGCCATAAAAGATCAATATTTGTCTTAAAATATTTTTATTTTATACTGTACATATACTACCATCAATGTTAAATAACTTTTCTAGGAAATTGCTTTTTATACTATTAAATCTCAATAGCATTTTCTTAAACAAATTTCTCATTTTTTTATACAGAAAATGTCTTTATAATATTAAAATCTCTTGTATGCTTGTAAACTTGATAAATACGATAAATTAAATTAACTATGAGAAAGGAGTTTAACGGACATTCTATTGGGTTGTAAAGAATCAGGGTTAAAAGAGTGCTACAAGTTACAATTAGGTTTATGTACAAATGAAGGCAGAAACATGCTCAATATGTGCTGCTATACATGTTTTTGATACTTTTTTTTGACCAACATCATACTAGCAATACGCTAGTAGACAAACATATTCTGGGGTAAACTCAACTCTCAAGTAATGTAATTTTCATTTATTTATTCATTTATACATTGCATTATGTGTACTAGTACAAGCAATACAGTGCACATAAAACCCTGTCAGGGCACAGCAATACATCACAATTTTTATACATTTATTCCATAATCGTTATTCCATAAAAAAAAAAAGATTAATTTCTAATTCTAATTTTACTTAATTAAATTAAATAACTGCAGTGTACCATTCCTGTTTCATAAAGTATCAAATAAAGTCAAAGTTATAGTTATAATAAATAGTTTTATATTATGTCACATGTAATTAAAATTTTGGTATGAGTATGTTTGTACCTTTATGTAATTAATAATCTTTTTTTTTCAATAAGAGGTGTAACATTTTCACGACTAAAAACATTACTAACTAATGATTTTAGTGAGGTATATTTTATGTTAAGAAGTACATAATTATTTATATATACTAATCCGTTTTTATTTTAGTGCTTCACACTCTTATTATTTTTTTTTAATTTACTTTTAATAAATTGATAGTTTTGGGATGGTGTTGCTAGATTTTAAAAGATATGTTGTTAATGTTTGGAGTATACTGTACTGTTTGTTAAAGCATTTTGTATTAGGCTTCAAAATCTTAATATAAATACACAAATTACTAAAAAATGATGTTATATTAAATTAAAAGATACTCCATTATGAATACTTCAGAATACATTTCTATGAATATTTTTAACTTTGAATTTAAAAGACTAAAGATGATGCAAAAAAAATAAATAATAATAGCAACGAACTTCAGGCTCATTTCATATGTTAGACTAACAGAGCAAGAGCCAAGTGCGTGTTGGATCAGGAAGTGGTTCCGTAGTTACCAGTTTCAATGTGCTTATACAAATGGAGCCTATTTGATTAATGACTAGGCGGTTTAAAAGCTAAATAAGATCATGTTAATATTCGTGTACACATTATTATTGTTGTATTTTTCACATATTATTATTACCCAAAAAGGTGATATTGTAAACGACCACTTTGGAGGAACACAAACTTGGCATGGGCGTTAGGGTTCTTTGTTTTACAATGGAACTCTTAGATATGGTTCTTCTCTGCTAGTATAACATGTGGACATACATAACATATTATATTGCTAGACTAGATTACACAGCTTCTAGGCTAGTGATTTATTGTTAAATCAAAACACACACATGAAGTGCTTTTTAGGTGCTTCAAATAAATGAAATGAAATATTATTATGAATGTTCTTCTAAAAAAAAAATGTTTCTTTGTAATTTATATGTTAAATGAAAAAACGGTTAATCTCCAAAGTATATTGTTTTAACTTTAAATATGTTATTTTTAAATGTAATGAAATATGAATATGTAGATAAATATTATTTTTTAAATTATTTCGATTGTTTTATTTCAATCTCATTTTTCACCTGATTACCTCATTATATAGCAGTGCTCTCTGCTTTAGATTTTAGAATTACTACCCATTCGCAAAAGCTTTGTCGATTACTTACGACCGCAACCCGCGCTCTTCTGTTATCAGATACGCGCGGGTCGCAGTCGTATGAAGCAGGAGAGAAAGTCATCGGCAAAGCTTTTGCGAACAACGGGCTATAAACATGTAATAAATCGTTGAGATTTATAAAGATTAATTAATGGTTCTCCATAAATAGAGACACGGCACAGAAAAGAGTCCATCTGTGTGACCATTACTCTGTCGATATTTACTTATAAAAAGAGTGATGGCACAATTCCAATCAAGATCAAGAAATTTCCTTTATCTGCCGGGTCAAAAATAAAATTTTCATATCTGCAAAGAAAGGGCGCGTTAATATCTGCAAAGTAAGGGTGCGGTTTAAGCGCGTCTGCAGCGCTGCTGTCGCTAGGTTTGAGAATCGTAAAGTTGTATAAATGGACTCTGATGAAAAAACATTGTTCCACTTGTACAAAAAAATACATGTGCGTGACTGATGTAATGAGCACTTGTCGATCGATGACTGACGATGGATAATAAAACACAAATTATGTTATAACATACCACTATTTATTAAATAAAAGTTTTCTAAATTTACAACACTGCTTGTATGTAGTAAGTGTTAAAATAATAATCAATAGGTTTAGTACTTGGGCGCAGGCGACTCTTCCTTGGAGTAATCTCTGATGGGAGAGTAGAACTGTTGACAAACAATACAGATTAATAAAGAGTTTGTAAGAATTAATGTATTCATCTTATTCATGTTAGTTTTCTGCACTCCTTCACCACATCTCCATGCAGTCTGGTAAAAAATCTCTCAACATTTCTACAACTATTCCAATGATACTCAGACCGAGTATCATTGGAATAGTGGTAGATAGAGCAAATGATATATTTTCATGATACTTCCAGATCTATGATCACAAATCCCTATCATTTTTTTTGAGTAAGTACTCATGGGAACAATACTTTCTAAAGAGTATGTCTATCAAGTAAATGGATACGCTAACTAATTAATTCAATTAAACACTTATTATACTACCTCTTAACTTACACTAACTCTAACTTTACTTATACTAATGCTCGTTTTCACCAACATTTTAAGAGACATCTAAGCCATTAGGTGAGAGTTGTTATAAGTGAAAACTGTCACCTATCAGCTTAAGCGTAACATACACTTACAAATCACAACTAATTAATTCAATTAATTTTTTATCCAAATACTAGCATATGTACCTTGTACTGCTTGTTCCTGTACTCCTGCCAGGGTTCAGGGTTGGTGCGCTTGTTCCAGGAGACGTCGGGGGAGCGCGTCGCCAGGCGGATGATGTAGAACAACGAGCCCCCGCAGCCCAGACCCACGCACACGTACAGTGGGATCAACTGAAACATACAAACACAAAAATTGTATTCATATACTACAAATCCTTGCATGAATGCATGATCACTCACTTCACTAATTCAACTGAGTTGACACCAGCAACAGCAGACTTATGCAATGAGATATAAGGTTAAAATTGGAATGAGTATATGCCGACCGTTTAACTCGCGTATTGCCTGCGCAGTAAGAAGGGAGTGGGGGGAGATGTTAGCGGATGGGTGAAAGGGGTGCGCAGAGCACTTGACGTAAGCTCTCTGCTCCGCGCACCCCTTTCACTCATCCGCTAATAACTCCCCCCGCTCCCTTCTTACCGTGCAGGCGATACGTGAGTTAAATGACGGACTATAGCATTCTACTTTGCCCCGATTGTGTAAAAAAAGTAATTCATTGTAATCATAATTGTACACAAATGACGCTTGATAGGCTGGAAAATGGCTGTAAACAACAAATTCAGCCAATCAGCAGTAGAATTTGTTTACAATTATGATAGCAATTGATATTTCTTAGGTTTCAAGTTAACATGCACAAGTTGTAGTTTTTGCCAAGCTATGTATTTAGTTAGTGTTATTCTACATAAAAGTATGCTGAAATTAATAGAATTAAAAAATAGAGTGCTGAGTTCCTTTGTTCCAACCATAACATTTTATACCATTTCAAATAAAATTTGTAATAAATGCACTTGAGTTGAAGCACCAAAGCGCGTCAGAATTTCTCTTAGCATTGGCAAACTGCAATAACCTTGAAAAACGTTTACGTTATGGAAACTATAACAAAACACTAAGTTGTTTTAATAAGTAGTGCAATGGTACATCCAAACTAGTAATTGTGAAAAAGTAAAAACAACTAGTTTTTACTTTTTTCACAATTACAAAAATCTTTAAATAATGAACTATTTCCACAACAAAAGAAATTCCTTTCCTAGTTCAAATAGATAATAAAAATATACTGCTATCAAGATAAACCATATTATAGGTTAATTATGTAAGACGTAATATTAACACAAATTCATTATCGATTTACTTACAGCTTTGTGTTTCTTCAAACTCTGAATGCTCAAGCCCTGCATTTTGATAATTGATTTTTACTTGAAACTTTAAACAATCCACGATTTAACTGCAAAAGCAAAATTGATTTGACTTGCAATGCAGACAAAATTCACTGCGACAAAAAATGACAATGAAAATTGACAGCTTGACAACTGACAAGACGATTGACAGAAATATCAGTTCAGTGTTGCAACATGCAACCAATTCCCATCCAAGACCTAAGAAACATATGGACAAGTCCCATCTACAAAAGCGTGACTATTGTTAATATCTCAAGTGGAGTACAAGATGGAGTCACCTAAAATAGTAACTCGGTGCATGAACATTTTAAATCTTGGCGGTCATAATGGCGCCGCATGTCACACAAGGCTTTTTTTTAGAATGAATCCAGATGTCTCCAAGACCCATTGCCAAGACCCAAAACAATAGACATTGTGAAGGTCTGACTTTTGGCTGACTTTTTATCCATTGTTTACTAAAAATACATTGATAATAGAATTAAATATTTAATATGAATAATATTTTTGTAAAACAAATAAAATTATATGTAATTAGTAAGTTGTTTGTTTCCATTGCATGATCTCCAAGATCATTCCAAGATCATCAAACTGTCAGTTCATGTCTAGGGTTCATGTCATTTCATTGTGATTTCATCTTGTCAGAACTCAGAATCACAGAACATTATTCGGTTCCTGGTCTATGATTATTACTCCTAGGTCAGAATCGAAATGACAGAAAAGAAAAGTTGATCCGTCTGATTCATTTTGATTATTTCCAAATAAATAACCTATTTTTTTAATGGTTCGGTGCTATATTTTAGTGGAGGATAGTTTATTATATAAAGTAAAATAATAAGAAACAAAATGAGCTTTCTCTTGTAAGTATTAATATCGAGCTTGACAAGTCTATTTATAACCAAATGTCTCAAAGAATATCATTGATGTCTTGTTTATATCCATGGAGCTACGAACAATAAATCGGTTCTAAAATTTCTCTATAATTAGATTATTAGATTAGTGTATAGATTTATTAATATTTTTACACAAAGCATTGGTGAGATGGTGAGTTTGAACAGTGGGATGAATTTGGGTTGGGAACAATGAAAATTTAAATCTTTATTTTTAACATAGACTTATTTTATAAATGTTCTGTCTATTCCCCCATTATTTGGAGAAAAGGTTCGAACTACGAAGAGCGAACAAGGAACTTATGCTATTTTATAAATGTCACGATTTACAATTTTTGCTGTTAGATCTCATTATCATATACAATTTTTGGTGTGTGTGTTTAGTTGTTTGTTACTCTTTTACACTAAAATCACTGAACTGATTTGTCTGAATTGGAATGGAGGGGATATACAGTGGATTAACATAGGATATTTTCTATCCCAGTAAAATTTCCCATTTATTTATAAATCAATACTGCTCATGGTGGTATGGATTTCCATACACCAACCACAAACCACTTCCACTTGATCAGTTTTCTCTTAAATACCCATAACAAAGCGTTCAGATGATGAAATATTTTCATATTATTTCAGCGGTAGTCGGTCTAACAAAACCTTCAAACCAAAGAAGAACATCCCGGAAGGTACCCACCAGTATGACTTGATGCGCCATGCGGCCGCGACTCTTGGCTCCGGGAACTTGCGGCTAGCAGTCATGCTGCCAGAGGGAGAAGACCTGAACGAGTGGGTTGCTGTCAACAGTGAGTTAATTGTTCAGCTGTCATATTGTTTGCGCTTTACGCTAGCATTCCGGTTTATGCTAGGCCTATCGCGTCGACGGCCTGCACGCCCCTCTCCCGCGAGCGGTTTGCGGCCAGCGCCCGCGCGCGCCCCGGCCGCGTTGGCTCGCCCCAGTCCGGTGCAAAATCCCGACGGAGTCGGTCGGTGTGTGTGCCGCGTTCGCCCGCGTAAAGTCGCCCGCCACGCCGCATCGCGCTGTCTTATTATTTGTGAGGAGCTATTTATCGCGTACCATTTTGTTCCGCGTCGCCCGCGTGTTGTTTGCCGGCCACGCCGCCACTCCGAGTCCGTTTCTTCAAGCCGACTGGAAAAATCCGCGTTGCCCGCGTGAAATTTGCCGGCCACGCCCGTGTCGTTTAGTTTACGAGCCCCGATTTATTGAGTTCCTTAGTTTGCCGTGTTGGCCGCCGCGTCCTTCTAACGCTGCGGCCCATTTTACTATCAGGAACACTGTTTTTTGTGCTCACGTGCCACCTGGACACCTCGCCGACGCGGACTCACTTCGCTACCCGCGATTTCGTACCGCCGCCGCGAAAGATCCCTCAAGAAAGGGAGAGTGTGTTCCTATTTGCATTTAACACCGCAGACACCACACACTACATTCATCCTACACGAACACACTCCCCGGATTCCACGTGCTGGCTGTCTCCATGCGCCGGTAAGTACCTAGTAGTAAGTCGTTCTGTGTCGCGGGATAAAACCCAGTGCAAATCGCCTATAAAATTTTTTGGCGGGCCTTTTTCGACCCGCCACCGCCGCTGCCTGTGGGAATCCGCTGGACTGCTCTGATGGGCCCGGCAGTTGCCCGCTGATTCATCGTGCACAGGCGCGGTGCGTAATCATTTTTGGTAGCAACGAGCGCGGTTTGTCTACACCTCGCTTTGCGTTTTGCGCTGGTTTTGCCCGCCGCGCCGTTCATTTTCTGCGCCGCTGGCATAAATCCCGCTTTCCGCCACGCGCCGCGTCGTTCGCCGCGCTGTTAGCGGAAATTCCGCAATCGCCGCCAGTTCCGCTGCGTCAACGCCGCGTTTCGGCCGCGTTCCGATTATTATAATTATAAGTTTAATCTTTATTTTAAGTTTTGCTTGCGTGCCGGTACCGCCCGCTCGCCGTAATTTAACACGCGTATCTACTACGGTCGCGCCGCTTTGTTCATTGCGACTACGGTACGACCGCGATACGACTTGTTTACTATTACTTTAATTTTATTAGTGCTTGCACTCGCGCCGCCCGCCGACTTGCCGGCCGCCTTTTCAATTTATTATTGTTGCTTTATTTTTACATTTTGTTTACATTTAATTTGTTAGAATGTCCGCGAACATAAAAAAGCTAGCTGTACAGATACAGTCTGAGCTTCGCTGGGCGACGTCCGCCGCGGGTTTGATAGGCCGCGAAGATAGATCCGCCGCCCTATTACACCGAGCGGACCAGGTGCGGACTCGGCAGGCCTCTGTGGAGCAGGCCTTCCAAGACCTGCTCACCCTCGGTCCCGAACAGGAGGTACTGAGGACGGCTCAGGCCGATTACGACCAGTTCTTCGAACTGTTGGACTCGGTGGTGGAGGCCGCCCATGGGATCCGGACCGCCGCTGATGAAAGGCGTCGAAGTGGCGCTTTTAGGGACTCCCCCAGCCGACCGCCCACACAGCCGGCATTACTCGGGAAACTGCCCACGATCGAGCTGCCCAAATTCGGTGGGCAGCTTCAAGAGTGGATGGGCTTCCTGGCGTTATTTGACAGTCTGGTCCACGCCAGGAAGGACCTGTCCCCCACCCAGAAGCTGACATACTTACTGTCTTCGCTACAGGGCGAGGCCCTGGATTTGGTGCGGCACCTCGACCTCTCGGAGGAGAGCTACACCACGGCCCGGGAATTGCTGGCCAGGCGCTACGAAAATGTGCGCCGGTTGGCCGACGCACATGTAGCCCAGCTACTCGCCTTGCCCGCCGTCACCGGGGTGGCCGGCCTCAGAGAGGCCTTGCTAAACCCCTGCATTGTGGCCACCAACGCTCTCCGTCGATTGGATCTCCCCGTCGACCAGTGGTCCTTCTTGTTGTTGCACATAGTGCTCTCCCGCCTGCCGTCGGAGCTTAAGCTCCGCTTCGAGCAGCGCTTCGGAGGGGACGGTGCAACCTACCTGCCCCCTTTCTCCGACCTCCTGAAGTTTTTGGAGCAGGAGTGCCTCCAGGCCGATAACTCTGGAGTTACCGGCCCTCGAGTGGCCCCTGGGAGGTCCGAGCATGTCCGAGGGGGTGGGGCAAGGACTGGCCCTTCGGCGGGGACCGGCCCCAACCGGCGAGGCCGTGGAGCCGACGCCAGAGAAGGTCGCCGGGTGTCACAGTACAGCGGGGCCGTGGCAACGAAGCTCCCCCCTGTGCCTATTGTCGGCACCCCGGCCACCAGGTCTCCTCGTGTCCGCACTTCCTGGCCAAACCGGTTGCGGCCCGGAGAGAATACGTGTCGACACGCCAGTGGTGCTTCTCGTGCCTGGGCCAGCATCTCGTAAGAGACTGCCCGCGCCAGCGGCCCTGCCCACATTGCGGCGGTGCCCATTCGGCCCTCTTGTGCGCTAACCGGAGTGGTTCCGGTCGCCGGGACGTTGGGTCGCGCACCCCCCATGGGCGGGGGCGCTCGATCGCGCACCCCCCCATGGGCGGGGGCGCTAGTCCTGGCCACCCGACCAGTCCCGTTAGGCGTTCTCCGGTGGACCACCAACCTCCTAGTGGAGGTAGGGGTTCCGCCCCCCGGAGGAGGGTTTCACCCCCCCACGGCATGGTCTCATACCCCTCGCGTCATCACGATGGGGATATCGCGTCCGCCCCATTGGGCGTCGTCCCGCGTCGGTTCTCGCCGCCACTACACGAGTGGCCGCGACTGGAGCGCCATCCACCCACCATAGGTCGAGGCGATTCCTACCGGGTGCCGGACGTTAGCCGCATGGTGCGGCCCCAAATGGGTGAACGGTCCCCTGCTGATTACCAGCGCCCTAGGGGCGGTGGGGCTTCACCCCCCAGGGGGGGTCACACCCCCCAGGGGAGGGTCACACCCCCCTCGCATTTTTATGACGGGGGTCTGACGGCCGCTCAAATGAGCGTCGAACCGTCTAGGTTTTTGCCTCCCCTCCATGTGTGGACGCAACTGGAGCGCCATCCACCCGTGCTAGGTCGAGGCGCTCCCTACCACGCCCCGGATGCTAGCCGCATGGTGCGACCCCGGGTTGGTTATGCCGGATGGTCCCCACGTTGGGTACCCTCCCCCTCTGTAGCAGCGCCCCAGCCGGAGTACCCCCGTCAGTGGGCTCCCGCTGGTGAAGGCACGTCGCGCTAGGTGTCCGCCACCCTAGCTGCCACCTAGCCACCTCCCCTGAGCCTTTGGATCTACAGCAGTCAGTATGCCAGACCATACTTTTGTCGACTGCCTCAGGGAGGTTAGGGTCTCAGGCTACAGGAGTGGCTCTCCCTTGTGGCCTCACTTCCGAATGTTAATCGGATTTCGATGCCTCGTTGCTTCCTACCGCCCGGAAGGTGCCACGCCAGTCTCCACGGCTTTTGTGATGCGTCCGAAAAAGGGTACGCAGCCGTGGTCTATTTGCGGACTGTCAGTGACACCGGCGAGGTCGCAACCCACCTTGTCTTGGCGAAAAGTAAAGTGGCCCCAATTCGGTCACGCTTGACGATACCCAAATTGGAGTTGTCTGGAGCCGCTCTTTTGGTGCGCCTTCTCAACCATGTGCGTACGTCCCTCCTATCGATCGTTGACCTGACGGACGTGTACGCCTGGTCGGACAGCGAAATTGTCCTTTGTTGGTTGCGAGCCGCTCCCCACAACTTGGAGGTCTTTGTTGCCAACCGGGTTTCCCAAATCCAGAATTCGGAAACCCCGTTGACCTGGAGACATGTGCCAGGGGACCTGAACCCTGCAGATTGTGCTTCCCGCGGATGTGAAGCTTCCGACCTTGTCAACCACTCTCTTTGGTGGGGCCCTGACTGGCTGACTCGGAATGAGTCCGCCTGGCCTCAGAGTAGGTTCTCCGAGCCCGATGTGTTACCTGGCTTGCGAGTCGGAGTTGTCGAAGATAAGCCAGCCAATTCGCTGAGCTATCTTCAGGAACGCTACAGTTCCCTTGATAAATTGATTGGGGTGACGGCTTGGATTCAGCGCTTCACCCACAACGCTCGGAACCCACGCGACAAAATGTCGAACCCGGTCTTGTCGCCCCTGGAGAGACAGGAGGCCCGGACCTTTTGGGTACGTTTGGTTCAACTGGAGCATTTTGAGTCCGCTATTGAGACACTGAAGCGAGGTTTACCTTTGAAGGGCTCGCTAGCCCGCTTAAACCTCTTCCTGGATGACACCGGATTGATACGCGTTGGTGGACGCCTCCGGAATTCTGACTTACCCTATGGGGCACGTCATCCCTTATTGCTTCCGAACAATAGCGCTTTTGTAAAATTGTTGGTGACGCATTACCACGTCAAAAATGCCCACGCTGGCTGCAACGCCCTTTCGGCCATATTGCAGCGCGAATTTTGGATTTTATCGGGACGACGCTCCATCCGAAGCGTCATTTTTAAGTGCATTCCGTGCTACCGCCTGAAGGCCAGCACCATGCAGCCCATTATGGGGGACCTCCCCACCGACCGTGTCGTGGCCTCGCGCCCTTTTTCGGCGGTCGGGACGGATTTTGCGGGGCCGTTCTTCGTCAAGAGCTCCAGCCTCCGCAATGCTCGTTCCCTCAAGGCCTACCTTTGCGTTTTTGTTTGCCTGGCTACCAAGGCCGTACACTTAGAACTGGTGAGTGCCCTCAGCACCGAAGCCTTTGTAGCCACGCTAGGCCGCTTCGTTTCACGCCGAGGTTATCCGCACCTGATCCGATCGGATTGTGGGACCAACTATAAGGGTGCCGATAGATATTTGAAGGAAGTCGTCCAATTTTTGAATGAAAATAAGATAGGCCTCGGCACGGCAATGTCCAAGATGGGGATAACTTGGACCTTTGACCCGCCAGCTTGTCCCCACTGGGGCGGGATCTTTGAAGCCGTCGTCAAGGTCTCAAAGACGCATCTCCGACGCGTGATAGGTGAAACCATTTTGACTTTTGAAGAGCTCGCTACCGTTTTTTGTAAGATTGAGGCTGTCCTCAATTCTCGGCCACTCTGCCCCTTATCGTCCGATCCCAATGACCTGGAAGTTTTAACCCCCGGTCATTTCCTAATTGGTGAACCCCTTAACGCCCTGCCCGAGTACCCCTTCAGGGACGTGAAGGTCTCACGGTTGTCTCGTTTCGAATTGCTACAGCAGATGACCCAAAATTTCTGGCATCGTTGGTATTTAGAATATTTGCATCTCTTGCAGCAGCGCGTTAAGTGGTCCGACAGGACCGACC
This sequence comes from Coenonympha glycerion, assembly GCA_963855885.1. Classification (NCBI taxonomy): domain Eukaryota; kingdom Metazoa; phylum Arthropoda; class Insecta; order Lepidoptera; family Nymphalidae; genus Coenonympha; species Coenonympha glycerion. The sequence goes on along the minus strand of OY979637.1, from coordinate 2,692,380 downwards.
CACCTAAGGTTGGTGATCTTGTCCTAGTTAAGGAGTCTAATTTGTTGCCTTTGTGCTGGCGTCGTGGACGCATTCTTAAATTGATATATGGATCCGATGGGGTTCCCAGAGTTGCCGAGGTAATGGTCGGAGATTCGGTTTTGCAGCGAGCCGTCTCTTCCTTATCCCGCTTGCCCATTGGTTAGTGGACCCCAAATCCTTGGGTCCACTGGCGGGGGTGTTTGCGCTTTACGCTAGCATTCCGGTTTATGCTAGGCCTATCGCGTCGACGGCCTGCACGCCCCTCTCCCGCGAGCGGTTTGCGGCCAGCGCCCGCGCGCGCCCCGGCCGCGTTGGCTCGCCCCAGTCCGGTGCAAAATCCCGACGGAGTCGGTCGGTGTGTGTGCCGCGTTCGCCCGCGTAAAGTCGCCCGCCACGCCGCATCGCGCTGTCTTATTATTTGTGAGGAGCTATTTATCGCGTACCATTTTGTTCCGCGTCGCCCGCGTGTTGTTTGCCGGCCACGCCGCCACTCCGAGTCCGTTTCTACAAGCCGACTGGAAAAATCCGCGTTGCCCGCGTGAAATTTGCCGGCCACGCCCGTGTCGTTTAGTTTACGAGCCCCGATTTATTGAGTTCCTTAGTTTGCCGTGTTGGCCGCCGCGTCCTTCTAACGCTGCGGCCCATTTTACTATCAGGAACACTGTTTTTTGTGCTCACGTGCCACCTGGACACCTCGCCGACGCGGACTCACTTCGCTACCCGCGATTTCGTACCGCCGCCGCGAAAGATCCCTCAAGAAAGGGAGAGTGTGTTCCTATTTGCATTTAACACCGCAGACACCACACACTACATTCATCCTACACGAACACACTCCCCGGATTCCACGTGCTGGCTGTCTCCATGCGCCGGTAAGTACCTAGTAGTAAGTCGTTCTGTGTCGCGGGATAAAACCCAGTGCAAATCGCCTATAAAATTTTTTGGCGGGCCTTTTTCGACCCGCCACCGCCGCTGCCTGTGGGAATCCGCTGGACTGCTCTGATGGGCCCGGCAGTTGCCCGCTGATTCATCGTGCACAGGCGCGGTGCGTAATCACATATCTCACTACAGGAAAATTAGCTCTAACTATAAATTGTGGAGATTCATAGAAGAACCAGAGTCATCAACATAGTTCAATGTATGGCGAAGCTGAAGTGGCAATGGGAGGGACACATTGCTTTAAGAACTGACGAAGGTTATGGTCTCAATGTGCTGGAATGCCAACCCCACACGGGAAAGCACAGTGTTGGCAGGCCTCCGACTAGATTAACTAACAACATTAAAAGAGTAGCGTTCATGCTATGGAAGGCTCTGGATACAAGTATAGCATGAATGTGTGGGCTGAATATTCATTGCAGGAGGCTTTTGTCCTGCAGTGGATATCTGTCGGCTGAAATGAGGCAATATGGCAATAAATTGTGGCAACTAGTCACTTTATTATTGTGTGTATTGCCCATCCTGTTAGTGGCTTGTTTGATACAATCAATACATATGTCAGAGAAAGTATGTCTTAAGGCGAACTCAACAGGTCTGCCCGCGAAATTCAAAATTTTCGTGGTTTTTTGCAATTTGTACGCTAATTACACAAATAGGCTTATGGCAGTCATTTTGCAAGAATGGCAGTTGCTTCAGTATATGTTTATATCAAAATTTTTGCATAAAAATTTCTATCCTAAGAAATTAGTCAGAGTAAAGAGTTTTAAGTGAGCAACTCGCAAATCTCAGATTAATTTCTTTAACTTACACTTTCAAGCAGAGATTTTTATATAAATATGTGAAGATGATTTTGGGATTATCGCAATTTGACTGCCATAAACCTATTACGTCTTATCAGCTTAAAACCGCGAAAAACCACAAAAAAATTGAATTTCGCCAGCACCTGTGGTGTGCTCCATTTTAGTAGTGTTACCATTTTTAGTAGAAAATGGTAACACTACTGGCTCTCACTGGGACTACCCTAGACCTAGAGAGACTGTGTAATGTGGATGTTTCTTGTATAAAATATCTTTGTATCTATAAATTTTGAAAATGTATAAAGTTGCACCAAGTGAGATTTACTCCCTCACTTCCTAGCAATTGCAGTTGGGTCTACTTGTACTAATTAAACCAGACTACTTCAGAGTTTTACTTTCTGAGTTTATAATTGTTATAAATATGTATCAGTCCTTAGGATCAAATGAGACATCATCTAGACTAGATGCAATCTACTTGCAAAATTTATAAAAATACCAGAGTGTGAAGCACTATAGTAAAAAGATAATTAATTGATGAGTAACTACATGAGTAATATTGATAAGGCAACAGGAAATTATTTAACAGGAAAACAAATACATACTAACAGGTACATAATAATGGTCTGTACATTGATAGCCTATTGTTTACATAATGGTCTAATATATTTTTTGAGGATCATGAAGCCTATTGAATTTCCACTACAATCCGCTACTTGAAAACATTTGTATGGTCCAATATGCAGGAAGATTGCCCACATGAAACACCACACATAATTCTTTGATACACCTGTTGTCCCAACACTGGGACCTCCACAAGTGAATTCCCTAAATAGTTCCTAATTCAGAATTGGCTAAATAGTTTTAGGAGTGCAACTCTGGAGTTAAAATGGAAATATGCTCTGCTGCATTTATATACAAACAGCTTGAATTTTGTACTCTATAAAAGTATCATCCGCTAGTGTGAGCAGAGGATAAAAGATTATATATTCTGACAGGGGATAAAATAATTTTGTCCATTAACTATGGTAAAGGGGAAGCAGGATTCCAAGAGTGGATAAAAATATTTATTAAGCAGGCAGTACCCATCCGGCTATTCTTTTTATTGAATCGTTTATTGTAGTTCCTAGTAGTTCTTCTGGTTGCTGTAGCCCCATAACTTAGTTGTACTTACTGCATCATGTTAAGTTTCTCTATACGCCAGCGTGTGTTAACAAAATATTGTTGTCCCCAGCGGTAGACTTCTTCAACCAGATCAACATGCTGTACGGCACAATCACAGAGTTCTGCACGGAAGAGTCGTGCGCGGTGATGTCGGCGGGGCCCAAGTACGAGTACCACTGGGCGGATGGACACACAGTCAAGAAGCCCATCAAGTGCTCCGCGCCCAAGTACATCGACTACCTGATGACGTGGGCGCAGGACCAGCTCGACGACGAGACGCTGTTCCCTTCTAAGATAGGTGAGACGCTTTATAGCATATTGAAGGACGCGGCTTGTTACACGTGAGTCTTTCTTACCTTTAGCTGTTGAATTTTTAAAAATCTTTTTGTGATGGATGCATACATCAGCAACAGTTATATTACCCATTATCACTGCACTTGGTGTATCTAAAACGTTTGTTCGTTTTTGGAAAACGTACCAAAGAAGACCACCTTTGCGCCTTGCACTACTTCAGGTTCATAAAATTGGTTATTCTTCTGATTTGATTGCACAAAAGTAGAGGAAGCATAGCTCTCTCTATCGCCTGCTGAGTGCCTCTTTCTTAAGATTGACAGTCTGTAACAATTAATAGGATCACGATCTAAGAATTATTAATATGTCAGTCCCTTCTTTCTATTCAATAAACTTACTACTATGTATGGATTTATATATACACAAAATTCCGGAAGTGTAATGTTTTTCCATGGAGAAAAAAATGGTTACGTTATGTATAACGCTTTTTCAGGGGTCCCCTTTCCAAAGAACTTCCTGTCGATGGCGAAGACGATCCTCAAGCGGCTGTTCCGCGTGTACGCGCACATCTACCACCAGCACTTCCCCGAGGTGGTGCAGCTGGGCGAGGAGGCTCACCTCAACACCTCCTTCAAACACTTCATATTCTTTGTGCAGGTATGTGGCTCCGTAGTCCCATATACATAAAGAGAAGGCCTTATTGGGTAATACATCATCGCCCCGGGCCCAAAGCCTTAAGTGAGGTTTAGATTATTTAGCAACAAAATAAGAAGTTGACTTCTTCAAGCTATTCCTCCTTAATTTTGTAGCTTGCATAACTCTTTGCATTGCTTTCAGAAGGAAACTTTTGGAAGTTTTCTTGCTAATGACCTCGCTTAAGACCAAGTTTTAGCCATTTATAACGTGAATACAGTAACCACACACACAGTGTACACTGTACAGTACAGTTTGAATACAGTACCTGCGCCTTTGCTTGTATCTCTGCCCCCCCCCCCCCCCCCATAGGAGTTCAAATTTTTAACACTGTTACATAATAGCTATGTGTGTGCGTCGCGGCTCGACAACTTGGAACCTTAGGAGTACATCTTGTTGTTCTAGTGCCATGAAGTACGAATCCTCAGCATCATGGTACAGTGATTGATATTTTAGGTCATTCGAAAAGATCCGTCGACGTCGGCGGCCGATATAAATTCTTAATTTATAAAATTCTCGTGTCTTATGTTTGTTACCAAACTCTGAAACGGTTCGACAGATTGTTTTGAAATTTTCTGTATAATTATGTTTGGTAGGTCGTAAGCTATTTTTTTTATATCCCTAATGGCAAAACAACGTTTGCCGGGTTAGTTAGTAGATAATATATTTTGTTACAGGAATTCAACTTAATCGAGCGACGGGAGCTGGCGCCTCTTCAGGAGCTCATCGAGAAACTCACGGCGAAGGAGGCGCGATGAGTGCACAGCGTGCGACGCACCACAGTGACACCCGACGCTCGACTCACCCGCACCGATCGACCCGCCATGACGAAACGACACCAAGATGGCCGCCGAGAGGTTGCGTTCCCGCCATATTGAAAATAACCTCCCAATGTTTGGAAATTATATAGAGTTTTATAAAAAAATATCAATTTGCTCTCGGCTTGTAGCTGTTTACATTAACAGTAACCACTTTTGTTCTACGACTTTTCAAAATTCAGTATTAATTTAATTCGTACAAAAAATGTTATTTCTGTAAAGTGACATTAAACTGTTGCGCACACCGCACCATTGCTACTTGCCGATGTTACAATACGATGGAACAAGTAGAGTATCTCTGTAAAATATTGAATATTTAATATTGAGTAAAAAAGTCGTATGATAAAAATTGTTAGTTTTAATGTACCTAAACAAATACAGGCCGAGAGCGTGTTGGTATTTTTTATATAACCCTGTATTATCTATAACAACTGCGTGATGAATTGAGACCTGAGCTGACTCCAGTCACGTATTTATGTAATGCGATATAAGTTCGTAAAAGCAATGACTTGCGTTCTACTCAAGGCTCAAGTTAACTCGCACGCGCTATATTATATGTATATGTACTTGAAAAATGATTTATGAATTAAACAACCATATTTTTTTGTGTGAATACTAAACTATGAAATTATTTAAAATATGGTTGGTTTGGGTTTGGTTAAATAATGTCAGAACTCAGAACGCAAACTGTCGCCGGCCGAAATTTATTTATTTTAGTGATTAACGTACGATAAAGAGCTGGACCCTGCAGAATCTCTTAATTATTAATAATAAATAAATAAATAAAACTTTTATTTCAGAGCAAAAACTCCATAGAATTTTGTTAGTAACAGTAATCTTAAACCTATGTTAGTTCCTAATCGTTATTAAAACCATAATGGAAATAAACGACTTTCGAACTTTAAAGGAGCTGTAAGCATTATTGATCTGTAATATATACCAATAACCAAATTATAATAACTTGTAAAACGCTATAAAATCAACAGAAGATTTCAAAACAGAAAATTCGAATGGTCGTATGAATAGTATGTCTCATCGAGCGCAGACACTTTAAAAATTATAAAATTGGTTTGTGTCGGAAAAAACGCTTAGATTGAGTCTAGTTCTTCATCGTATGCTAATGATATCAGTAGGAAAATTATAGACTTTTCCGCCCTTACAGAAGAAGCAACATTTATACAATATGCAAAATCGTTATAACTTATATACAGGATTAAATAAAAAATATAAAAAAAATATAAATATAAATATAAATATCATTACTCTATGACGCTAGGCCGTGCACTGCTTCGAGGCAAGAGTTCATTGACTGCTGGGGCGTATTGATTTCCACAGATGGCATGTTATAAAATTAAAGTAACACATAATTTTGTAAAGTCGTAGAACGTGCGTAGAACCAATGTTTTTGTAATTTTATTGCAACCCGAAAATATTTCGAGATTTTATATTTAACCCTGTTATAATATACGAGAAGATCCTTTCTTTTGCGAATACCAATACCAATACAAGGTTATAGGGAAATGTGTTAAACTTTTTGTAAAATTTTCATAACAAATAACCACTTTTTCAACGTTTTTAATAACATACTAACGTATTGATAATACTGTATATATTTTGTGGATGAAATATTGTGATATAAAATATTTGGAATGATTGACATGATAATAAATAAACATAAGAAGTTATATTTAGGCCCCAATCATACATCGCGTCACTCAATAAGGTAAAACAGTAGTTCAGACATACAAGTATGTTTCTATTGACACAAATAACGAAACCGAGTAGCGATACTTATCGATAATAATCCAATTTAATTAGCTATTTATATAAATTTCTGCCTAGTACAACGATTACTTAGTTTAAATTTCCGTGCATTGTTTGAGAAAAATCCCATACAAGCCTTGGCCACAACTGGGCATTGATGCCTGATGGACTCGCGCATGCCTCGGCGTTGACTCGGCCGCATTTACACGTCCGTCCATCAATGCCTCATTTGCTGGCCGCTACAGTAATGTACTATATTACTTGCACTTTGCATCTTATAGTGTCGTGTAATGTACTCGTATGTAAAAGAAGCGAATATAATTTACAATCGCAAACGATATTGTAAAACGAGTAGTACGTATGATTGGTGGTCCTACGAATATTTTCAAATTATTGGGTCCCATGAAAGGTGATATAGTCAATGTGGGTAAATTTAAACAGAGGTAAATGGAAACACATTCAATAATTTCGTACTTTTAATTAATATCAGTTTCATAGTGTAACGAAACGCATATATAAATTGTCTGAAAATGTCTAAATAGACTATATATGCGTTTCGTTACACTCTGAAATTGATATTAGTTAAAACCCCGTGCGTTTACATTTAACTCTGTTTACATTTATCCACATTGACCCTATACATTTTTCATGATAATACTACTTGCTAACACAACATCCAATAGACCAAAAGTATGATTACCGAATACTGACAAGAAAAAGTCTCATCACAAGCAAACTTGTGAGTAACCAAGCATTTACTATGAGATTAAAGTAACCTGGCCGTGGTTTTACTTATTAGATAAGTTATTAGACACTAGGAAACATAAAAGATCTATGAAGATCAAAATTTTTCGAATTTATTAATTTTTCTTTTCATCGATTTATTTTACTAGAACACGCCTTAATAAAATGGAAATAATATAGCTTAGATATAGTATAAAAACCATTTTTGTTACAGCTGATTAATTTATATAGTAATTAACTATTGATTTATTTACAATTATGAATTATTAAATTTTTGTAAGTTTTTTTAATGAAATTATTGCAATCAACATCGTAATCCCGGAACTCCACTTCGCTGTTCGTTTTTGCGTATCCGTGTTATTTGACAAATATTTGCCTTTATTCGGCAAAAAGGGTGACTACTGAAGGGCGAAACCAGGGAGAGAGGAAGAGCGGGGGGAGTGATACAAATATTCGGGTAGGCGTTATTTATGTGTGAATGTTTTTAGATATATAATTAAAAAAATAGTGAAGTGTGGTGCCGGAATTAGATGTAACATGCTGTATTGATAGGTACAAACTCAATATTTAAATGCTAGGCACCATCTCGGAAATATTAAAAACAAATTCCGCGTATTTACTTGTTCAAATGTCCCGTATTTTTTCTTGTGACCACGGCATCTTATGACTTGACAATTTTATTATTATGTAATATAGATGATTTATCCTATAAAGTACTTTAGATTTGATACAAAAGGTATGATAATAAATAAGTAGAAATGATTGATCTTTAAAGTTTAATGCTTATTTTTTTTGTATTGCAGTCAGTCTGGCGACTTCTCTCTCAGACAACGCGTTATTTTGTTGGTAAATTATCACTAAATATCACTCACTCAAATATTATTTCGCAATAAATTATTATAAGTATGGATTACTATATGGATTCACTTGAGGCTGCTTGCCCACCAAAGATGTGTACTACGTCTATATACGTTTGATATCAAATGAACATCAAGTGTTGCTTACTAAGCACATGCTAGCACATCTCTGGTGGACTCGCACCCTTAACACGAGAGACTCGACGCCAGATTGTGTATATTTAAGTTCCTTATTTATTTGTTGTAATTATATTGTATTTCATAATAGTTATAAATGATTAAGTAATACTCCTGCACAGTGCACTATGAGTTTTGTTAAATGTTTGCATAAAATATTTGTATCAAGCATCTGCAGCCGTAGCCTATTTTGATTAATTGCGGTTTAAATGTGTGAAATTAATGGATCGAAATTTGAAAAATCTGAGAATTATCGCCCGGCCGTTAATTAATCAAATTTTTATTTAGTTTTTCGAAAATAGTAGGCTATTTCTATATACACAGTTGGCTTATGCAGGCAATGAGTTTTGCAGGCATTACGTTTATGCATCTACATGTTTACTGATCACCTGAAGAGTTTACTTACATCTTACGATAAACGACTAACGAATATATTTTGTTGGCGGGCTAAAGCCGATCAACCCAATGCTTTTTAGTAGCTGTTGATAAATATTTTGCGCATTTGTATAAAGATTATTATAATTTATTATTTGTGCGGACATGTGTCATTTGAAAAGAGCGCTGACATCGCGGTGACTTCATGCTATTGAATTTTTCCCCGACTCAGTTTTCAGCGCTCTTTTCATTTGAAACGACCGATACGCGCGACTGAAAATGTATTTTTTTTTATATTTACAATATTATTGTAATCTGAAACAAATAATTATATGAATTATAAAATCTCTGTGAATTTTTACTTTATTTTTTACCCACGACGGAACGGAGTACGGGTACTTACTTATATGCGTTTAGGGTGAGAGACCGTTTGTACATTAGTTTGTTGATGAAATTTTTTGTATGTTTGTGTGTTAAATTGTTCACACAAAACGAATATCCAATAAAAAAAATGTTTGTTTGTTTGTGCACATCCAATGTTCCCATTTATTTCCAAAACGGCTGAACCGATTTAGATTCAGTTTTCTGTATAATGTTTGGTATTCATTGGCGATGGTTCGTAGATAGTTGTTACGAACATTGATCACCAGGGGGCGCCATAAAAAACATTTATAGTGCAAACAAATGTTCCCATTTATTTCAAAAACGGCTAAATAGATTTCAATACAGTTTATAATAAAATATTAGTGATTTATTGGCGATGGTTCGGATAGTAGTTACGAATATCGCTCACCAGGGGGCGCCATAAATACATTTACAATGTAAACGAATGTTCCCAATTTAAGATTTTGGAATAAAAACGACTGAATCGATTTGGATACATTAATAGATAGTTGTTACGGAAATCACTCACCAGGGGGCGCGATAATAAACAATATCTGGGTGACCGAGCTTCGCTCGGTGGCCAATAGATGGCAGCAGTAGTCATATTTTTATTTTTTTTGGTAAATTCGACATTTTCTAAAAATGAATCCTAGCTAGATCGATTTATCGCCCCCAAAACCCCCTGTATACTAAATTTCATGATAATCGTTCGAGCCGTTTCTGAGATCCAGATTATATAGAAATATATATACAAGAATTGCTTGTTTAAAGGTAGGTATAAGATTAATATTGCAAACAAATGTTTCCAATAATTTCTAAATCGACTGAACTGATTTGGAGACAGTTTTCTGTACAATATGAGTGAATTATTGGTAATGGTTCGTAGATAGGTTGTTACGGTGATTGCACAGCAGGGGGCGCCACAATAAACGTTTCTTTATCATTTGGTAGCGAGATTTTCTAATGGGTCTGGTAATGTTTCTAGTAAACTCCTAGTGTTAGAGATTGTTTGATATGTTCTAACGAGGCCCAAACATTATATTTGGTGACGAGGACATTATATCTGATGATGCAACTTGGGATTCAGTGTTACTCAACTATCGTAACCATTAAAATACTTCGAGCTTAGACCCATTTGGTTTCGTTTAACTATTCTAACACATTTAATCTGATGACAAGGGTCAATGATGCCTTCCGACGCTGCATAGGGGAGATAGTGGCTAGTTTAAAAATTAATTTTTATTTTGTAATAATATAATAGGTATAATAATTGAAAAAGTATAAAACAAGTGGAAAATTAAAAAATTTTAAACACCCACGACTCTTATGGACTTGAAATTGAAAAAGGATTAAATAATATTTTTAAAACTCCCCGACTAAAGGAAAGTAGGTAAGGACTAAGAACCTATCAGTATAATTACAAATCCAAGAAAATCCGTCGGAGCTGCCATTGCCATTTCTGTTTCCAATATCAATTATCAATTAATGCAGTTAGTACTAATAATAGGTAAGAAGATCGAGAAATTGAATTAAGTAGTTACCAAATGAATAAAGTAAACACACACACTGGTAAACAGCAACATCTTGCACCATCAACACCGGCGCAGGCAGAGCATAGCAGCTCCGGCGGATTTTCTTGGATTTGTAATTATACTGATAGGTTCTTAGTCCTTACTTTCCTTTAGTCGGGGAGTTTTAAAAATATTATTTAATCCTTTTTCAATTTCAAGTCCATAAGAGTCGTGGGTGTTTAAAATTTTTTAATTTTCCACTTGTTACAGATGAAGGGTTGCCCTGACATAATGGTAATGGCTAAAAATTCGCGAGGATTTGATGAAACCATCTTGACGAAAGCTCACCATAATGTTTTTGTATCATGCTACGTTTCGCTAATAGTAGGGGAGCCCACGGTGCTAAATCGGTAGTTACTCGAGCGTCGTGAGAACCTATTGCATTGAATGTTACGTGGCACGTGCTAAAATATGAAAAAGAGGTTACCTATATGAAGCTATTTCAAAGGTGGGGGAAGCTAATACAGGTTATCAAAAAATAAAAATTGTCTATGAATGTATACTGTACAGACGCTTCATCTTGATGTGCGTCGTGAGTCGTCCTGATCAACGAGGTCGACCCCATAATCTGACAATTATGTCTAGTTTTCTTAATAACAAAATTTTAATTTTACTAATTCACGACAAGTTCTCTCTGGAAACTTCTTTCTAAACCATTCTCATTGGGAAACCCTCCGTCAGGTAACTGTTTTGTGGTCTTAGGCCCACGACAAACTCAGCCACGTTTTTGTGGTCACAAGGTTAATGAGACAGGACAGTAATACAAACCTTACCTTTTGTATGGTAAGTTTTGTATTACTGAACCGATTTTGAAAAATAGAAAATGCAATTCATCAGGGCCGAACAGCTATTGATAGGTAGTTGTAGGAATTTTACAATCGAAAATAAAACAACTAGGTATTCATAATTCATGTAGTCTAAATTTTATTTCTTATTTAAATAAAATAACACAATACTATACACAATCACAATAACAGAAAGAAAATGGAAACATTAAAACCGATATACATAATCTATATCATTAAAAAAATAAAATTGTCTATTTATTTAATGTGATTTTGTAACTCAAAATCTAAAAAAAAAGTTACACCAGTAACCGATGAATTAGACATTATGATAAATGTATTTAATAAAAGAGAATAACTTATTTTTTTCTTTCAATAAGTGAATGTTTAATTAATTGTGTTTATGTATAAACTAATTCTGTGATATTTTGTATTGTAACATTAGATTTATACGTTCAAAAATAATATTGCATTTTAATGCGTTCACCAGATACGTGATATAGACTAAGCTCTCGCTGAATTTGGATACTAATTTGTACTGTACGTAATACGTTAAGTTGGATTTAACCTTAATTTCCCATACCATCGGAATCAAGACGGGTAATAATTGTAGTATTCACAAATTCACATTCTATTAACGATCGCAGAAAAAGAATAGACATTCTACTATCCTGTCCTATCCTATCTACTAATATATAAACGCGAAAGTTTGTAAGTATGGATGGATAGATCTTTGTTACTCTCTCACGCCGCAACTACTGAACCGATTTTGCTGAAATTTGGATGTATAGATAGCTGATAACCCGGATTAACACAAAGGCTCCTTTTTATCTCGAAAAATCCATCGTTCCCACGGAATTAGCGATAAACCGAAATTCACGCGGGCGGAGCCGCGGGCAACAGCTAGTAGTTAATATAATAGTTACATAGCAATACGAAATTTTTTCATTATTACCCGTTCTACAAATAATCTGGCAAAAACAATGTTTTATCAACTATTCAGACCATCAAACTTATAAAAAAAGCTGTGGTTACCAAAAATAGCATAGTGTGTATAGGGCAACGACGTGAAACTAATCGGAATATTGATTGTATAAACTGTATTGCCGATTCATACACAAATAAAATGACAAAATTAAATATGTATATTGAACTAGTAAATTCTAGATGTTTTAGTGTTGATGATTAAAATATAGATAACATTTCATACTGCCATTCCATAAGTAGCATAGTAGTAGCTCCTTACGAATGTCCTCCTCCTGAACCAACCAACAACAATACTATGTTCCATTCATGAGTTTTTTATGATTGCTATTACATCGCTTTTATGGCGTGTGTATAATTTGCGGGGTCATGTAACCGATTCAGCGATAATTTTCATACATTTTGATTCCATTTCTATATTTTTAGCGTATCGCAAATCGCTGTATGGTTACAGGTGCAGGCTTTAATTGTATATAGTGTTAATTCGTGGACGTCAATAGAAAGCAGCCGCCTCAGGTCGGAGTTGAGTCGTCAACTGTTTTTTTTACGCTATACAAGTAGTTAGTACTTGACTGCGATCTCACCTGGGGCCGTACCACCAACTCTTATAGCAGTATTATTGTAATATAGTTTTGGCATTTCATACAATGTCAGTATGAAAATTTTGAAACAATATTACAATAATACTGCTATAAGAGTTGGTGGTACTGCCCCAGATGGTAAGTGATGATGCAGCTGAAGATGTTAGCGTACTAACTGGGAGGGGTTTGTTAGTGAGACAACTGTAGTGTCTACATCTCGTGGGCCGATGTCGTGAGGTCGCGGTCGCGGCGGCGCTAGGAGGAGGAGACGGGCGGCGGCGGCGGCGGCGGCGCGAGGAAGGCGGCGGGCGGCGCGGCCCAGGGCGGCGGGAAGCCGCGCCAGCCGGGGCCTCCGCCCATTCCCATCATCACTGGAAACGAATGTCCAACGGTGAATTACTGGATGCTAGCAATTGGGTATTTAATTCCAATTTTTTTGTAACTTTACTATCTGACCCAGCAAACGTTGTTTTGCCATTAACCATGAGAAAATTTCATGACAATCGGTCCAGCCGTTTCAGAGGAGTTTGGTAGAATTGTGACGTCACACCTCAGTAATGTCGTATAGTAGCTTTGTGCGGCTTCATACAATTTTTAAGTTTCGGGGATTAGGAAATAACAAAACACGTATTAGCTGGTATTTCTAATATTCTGCATATTTGGGGGAGGTTTAAACCCCCTAACACCCGGGCAACGCCCATGAAATGCTGTAACTTTTAATCCAAGGTACCCGCGCGATTGGTGAAACTCACTCTTCTGTTCAGTTCTCTCAAGTACTGAAGTAGTAAATTGGAGAGTTTACAAATAATTATTGTTCTCAAGTATGTTATTATTAATTAGTAACACTAATACGTATTATAACGAGCGACTCACTGGGCGGCGGCGGCATGTGCGGTGCGGGACCGTTGTTCGGCGGCCCCATGGGGTTGTCTCCCTGGAATTATTTTGAATTAATAAAAATTATACTGAATTTTGAAGTCACAGAACATGTTAGTTATAATGATAGAAACTAAAGGTGGAGAGCATTTTAGTTTTTTTCGTCCTGTGGGCTGATTCTGTATCGTTCACTTCGTTAATTAGTAACCCTAACTGGGTTATTAACTAAGAAAACGAAGGCAAAAATCCTATTTTTGCACAAATTAACAACCTAGGTCGGTATGGTATCATATCAGTATACCATGATAGTTGCTATCTTGTACAAAAAGAATACAAAAATATGATTTTTGCCTCCGTTTTCTTAGTTAATAACCCAGTGCGGGTTACTAACTAAGTGAACGATACAGAATCAGCACACTGGTAACTATTTAAACTAGTATAAGAGCTCAGCACCCTTGTAGCAATAGCTGCAGTATCTAAAAATCATGTATTCGAGCCCCCTTTTATTTTACTATTTATTTTTCAAGTTAGTATACAAACTAAAACTAAATATCCTGTGAATATTATATATCAATATATATTATCAATTATCAATAAATCAATTATTATATTATCAATATCTAGTAAAAAATTAACGTTTGTTGTATATGTTGTATATATAACCCTTTAATTGTATTGTTTTTAAGTATTTGTTGTTATAGCGGCAACAGAAATAGGTAGTAGTAGGTGTAATATATTCGGGGAGGGATCCGTGTATCAGTTCGCGGATGATACATGTCTGATTGTTGCCAAGAAGGATCTGCGGGCGGCCGAACGACTTATGCAAACTAACTTTGACACCCTATGTAAATGGGCGCATGATGTAGGTTTAGTTATAAATACAAAAAAAACTAAAGCAATGCATATACATACGGCCCATAATAAAACAACTTATAACGCATCAATAGTGGCGCATACACATGACTGCCTTCATGGCAACATAAAGACGTGTATCTGCCCGCCAATTGAACAGGTCAATGAACATATGTATATTGGTCTTAAAATTGATCATAGATTTAACTGGCAACCTCATATCGATTACATTTGTGACAAATTACGAGCTATCCTGAGTAGATTATATGTTCTTAAATTTAAACTTCCCTACGGTACGCTGAGATTACTATACTTGGCACTGGCAGACTCAATTATTGATTACGGCCTTAGCAGTTATGGAAGAACTTTTAAAAGCTACCTTGCACGGATATTCAACTTACAACTAAGACTACTTAAAACCATAGTACCTAAAAAAATTAAATGTAAATTCTCAAATGATTATACCGAATTATTCAAATACTGTAAACTGCTGCCAGTGCACAGTAAAGTTCAGCTGGCAGTTCTGAGGGAAGAGTACGATAATATCAAAGATCTTATAAGTATAGAAAGAAACAAGAACTTACGTAAACTATTAAATTACAAAAAATATTATGTACCTAGAACTAACAATATCCACGGCAAAAGAAACTATAAATACGCATTACCTAAAATATTAAACAAACTTCCACACTCCCTTCTAATTATAAAACATAAAAAACACTTATTTTTAAGGCAATGTAAGAGGCACTTCCTGGACATAGGTGCCTATTCCTATGAAAGCATTGTCTAGGAAGTGACAGTTGCATAATTTACGTAGAATTTAGATTTCTTTATTTATATTCATGTATCTATGTGAACTCGCCATCCTCACATAAACTCTTTGAGTTTAAGAGGATAGCAAGATGTATGCATATTGATTGTTGTATTTGGTTTTGTACAATAAATTAAAAAAAAAAAAAAAAAAAAGGTACATCGTCCGTGAAAATTTTTACTGTCTATTACGGTTCAGATACAGCCTGGTAACAGACGGACGGGCAGCTTAGCCTTAGTAGTACGGATCCGTTTTACTCTATGTTCGGAGCCCTAACAAAAAAGGAAAAGAACTCACGTGCGGCGGCGGCGGCGGCGGGAAGGGCGGCGCGCTGCCGGGCGGCGGGGGCTGCGCCGCGCTCACGCTGGCGCCCGCGGCCCCTGCGCCCCCTGCCACACACACACTGCTTACAATATGATTCGTAGCGTACACTACATCATGAGAGGAACATTTGTCCCAGAAAGAGAAGACAGACCTTATTGGTCTAAGATATACGAACAATACAATGACCTTCACCGAGTTGGTTAATGGATGAAAAGCATTTTATGTCCAATTAATTATGCCAATAAATAAATTTCAATTAATGATTAGTTTCGTTAACATCGTAGTTCGTTCAGATTAAATTGGATATTATATATTTGAACGAACTTTTTTGTCAAATCTATAACATCTATAAATATATTTATTATTAGTCCTGTATCTATATATTATTTGTCCTGTCTTTATTTGTTCTATAATATAAATATTAATTGCTCTATGTTTTTAGGCAAAAGAAAGTTTAAGGATAAAATTGTAGGTTGCGATTTGCGACCAGCAACTCCAGCCATAAGTCAGATCTATGCATTATGTGAAACTGACATTATTAACCGACTTCAAAAAAAGGAGAAAGTTCTCAATTCGTCGGAATCTTTTTTTGACATTAGCGATCGCTAACAATAGACAATTATTGGATTTTTTGTGCAGAAGCTATAGACAAGTTTTACATTAGCAACGAAACTTCAAAAGTTGACTTGTGGAAGCAAAGTCAACAGTCACGCAAGCTACTAAACAAAGGAGGATTAGCTTATTTTCGTAGCTAAACCTCAACTATAGAATGAGCGATCGTCAGCGTTCCTGCATCGATCGTCGCTGAGACATGGCTACAGCATGGTTGAATCGTACAAACGTGTGTGATAGTCACCTAGCCAGGGCGCGTGCGGCGGGCCGTGCGGCATGTGCGGGAACGGCGCGGGCGGAGGCATGGACGGTGGACCGCCCCCTGCCACAACAAATATTCACATATAAAATATGTATATAAATTATGTTCGGCACAATATCTCGCTGCCTGCGCTGCAATATCATGAGGATTCAGGCCGCCTATCCCCTACTACAATCTATTTTATTGCATCCAATGATATTGCTCCAACTAAGTATCAGTAGTGTTAGTACCAGGTTTTTGTAAACAATTCGCTTCGCACAAACGAACCGAATATAATTACTCATATCAAGTAGACTCGAAATTTGTAAAAAAACTTGTACTAACCCTACTGACATATATGTTTATTTCTTAGCATCAATTACATCTTGATACATTAACTAGCGGACGCCCGCGGCTTCGCTCGCGTTGAACCTCTGCTTTACATCCTCAGGCGTTTAATTACCAAAATTCCTGTCTTAACTGCCATTTATTTTAATAATTTAAAGACAACAAATTCTTCCTTTGTGCTTGCTGCTATAGTCACTTATCGGGTTTGAAAATATGAGGTCGTTACAAAAAGTTTCATATAGTTCAATTAGGGTACCGTACCTATAGGGGAAAAAGGCGG
The DNA here is from genome assembly GCA_963855885.1 of Coenonympha glycerion. Classification (NCBI taxonomy): domain Eukaryota; kingdom Metazoa; phylum Arthropoda; class Insecta; order Lepidoptera; family Nymphalidae; genus Coenonympha; species Coenonympha glycerion. The sequence continues at coordinate 2,675,100 of OY979637.1, read as the reverse complement.
GAACCTTATTACTGAGACTACGCTGTCTGTCCATAATAAATGGCGGCCACGTTTTTTTAATTCTGACCATAAATTCGTTCTCTATTCTTGCTGTGATACTCAAATATCGATTTTCAAAGCAATCGGCCCAGTAACAAAAAAGTTCAAAATGGCGGCCACTTTTATGAAATTTTGACCACAAATTCCTTCTCCATGCTTGCTGCGATACTCAAATATCGATTTTCAGACCAATCGGCCCAGAAACAAAAAAGTTCAAAATGGCGGCCATTTTATTTAATTCTGACCATAAATTCGTTCTCTATGCTTGCTACGATACTCATATATCGATTTTCTAAGCAATCGGCCCAGTAACAAAAAAGTTCAAAATGGCGGCCGCTTTTCTAAATTTTGCCCACAAATTCGTTCTCTATGCTTGCTGCGATACTCAAATATCGATTTTCAAAGCAATCGGCCCAGAAACAAAAAAGTTCAAAATGGCGGCCACTTTTTTTAATTTTGACCACAAATTCCTACTCCATGCTTGCTGCGATACTCAAATATCTATTTTCAAAGCAATCGGCCCAGTAACAAAACAGTTCAAAATGGCGGCCGCTTTTTTTAAATTTTGACCACAAATTCCTTCTCCATACTTGTTGCGATACTCAAATATCGATTTTCAGAGCAATCGGCCCAGTAACAAAAAAGTTCAAAATGGCGGCCACTTTTTTTAAATTTTGACCACAAATTCCTTCTCCATGCTTGTTGCGATACTCAAATATCGATTTTCAGAGCTATCGGCCCAGTAACAAAAAAGTTCAAAATGGCGGCCACTTTTTTAATTCTGACCATAAATTCGTTCTCTATGCTTTCTGCGATACTCAAATACCGATTTTCAAAGCAATCGGCCCAGTAACAAAAAAGTTCAAAACGGCGGCCACTTTTTTTTAATTCTGACCATAAATTATTTCTCTGTGCTGGCTGCGATACTCAAATATCGAGTTTCAAAGCAATCGGCCCAGTAACATAAAAGTTCAAAATGGCGGCCACTTTTTTTAAATTTTGACCACAAATTCCTTCTCCATGCTTGTTGCGCTACTCAAATATCGATTTTCAGAGCAATCGGCCCAGTAACAAAAAAGTTCAAAATGGCGGCGTCTTTTTTTTTAATTTTGACAACAAATTCCTTCTCCATGCTTGTTGCGATACTCAAATATCTATTTTCAGAGCAATCGGCTCAGTAACAAAAAAGTTCAAAATGGCGGCCACTTTTTTTAATTTTGACCACGAATTCCTTCTCCATGCTACTTAGTTGCGATACTCAAATATCGATTTTCAGAGCAATCGGCCCAGTAACAAAAAAGTTCAAAATGGCGGCCACTTTTTTTAATTCTGACCACGAATTCCTTCTCCATGCTTGTTGCGATATTCAAATATCTATTTTCAGAGCAATCGGCCCAGTAACAAAAAAGTTCAAAATGGCGGCCACTTTTTTTAATTCTGACCACGAATTCCTTCTCCATGCTTGTTGCGATATTCAAATATCAATTTTCAGAGCGATCGGCCCAGTAACAAAAAAGTCCAAAATGGCGGCCACTTTTTTTTAATTTTGACCACAAATTCCTACTCCATGCTTGCTGCGATACTCAAATATCTATTTTCAAAGCAATCGGCCCAGTAACAAAAAAGTTCAAAATGGAGGCCGCTTTTTTTAAATTTTGACCACAAATTCCTTCTCCATACTCGTTGCGATACTCAATTATCGATTTTCAGAGCAATCGGCCCAGTAACAAAAAAGTTCAAAATGGCGGCCACTTTTTTAATTCTGACCATAAATTCGTTCTCTATGCTTTCTGCGATACTCAAATACCGATTTTCAAAGCAATCGGCCCAGTAACAAAAAAGTTCAAAACGGCGGCCACTTTTTTTTAATTCTGACCATAAATTATTTCTCTGTGCTGGCTGCGATACTCAAATATCGAGTTTCAAAGCAATCGGCCCAGTAACATAAAACTTCAAAATGGCGGCCCCTTTTTTTTAATTTTGACCACAAATTCCTTCTCCATGCTTGTTGCGCTACTCAAATATCGATTTTCAGAGCAATCGGCCCAGTAATAAAAAAGTTCAAAATGGCGGCCACTTTTTTAAATTTTGACCACAAATTCCTTCTCCATGCTTGTTGCGATACTCAAATATCGATTGTCAGAGCAATCGGCCCAGTAACAAAAAAGTTCAAAATGGCGGTTTTTTTTTTTTAATTCTGACCATAAATTCGTTCTCTATGCTTGCTGCGATACTCAAATACCGATTTTCAAAGCAATCGGCCCAGTAACAAAAAAGTTCAAAATGGCGGCCACTTCAAAATTTGGATTTAAAAAATCCCCGAAAAACCTGAGTACGAATTGATTTTATTACCTTATAAAAACCTAGGTACCAATTTTCAGATCTGAACTACTTTTAGTTCTTTGGGAATTCCTGGAACAACGAAAAAAATCACTTTTGTATGGGAAAATCCCTTAAATGTACGATTTTTACCCCTTTAAATTTGAATTTCTGAAATCCCCGTCTTAGTACGAATTCATGACCTTCAACCTAGGTACCAAACCTAGGTACCAAATTTCAGATCTCTACGACTTTTAGTTTTTCGGGAATTCCTGGAACAACGAAAAAAAAATCACTTTTGTATGGAAAAATTCCTTTAATGTACGATTTTTACCCCTTAGGATTTGAATTTCTGGAATCCCCGTCTTAGTACGAATTCATGACCTAATATCTATCTAGGCACCAAATTTCAGAGCTCTACGACTTTTAGTTTTTCGGGAATTCCTGGAACAACGAAAAAAAATCACTTTTGTATGGGAAAATCTCTTTAATGTACGACTTTTACCCCTTAGGATTTGAATTTCTGGAATCCCCGTCTTAGTACGAATTCATGACCTAATATCTATCTAGGCACCAAATTTCAGATCTCTACGACTTTTAGTTTGTCGGGAATTTCTGGAACAACGAAAAAAATTCACTTTTGTATGGGAAAATCCCTTTAATGTACGATTTTTACCCCTTACAATTTGAATTTCTGGAATCCCCGTCTTAGTACGAATTCATGACCTAATATCTACCTAGGCACCAAATTTCAGATCTCTACGACCTATAGTTTAGGCGGAATCCGTGGAACAAACCAAAATTCCTCATTCTTTTATATATATAGATTAAAAAAAGTGTTTAAAAATGCTCTTTTTGTAATCGAAACAGTTCCGAATTGATTAAATCAATTGAAATCAAAGTACTTTAATTTGCATAGGACTGACTTCCAAGCACTTATGAAAAAGTCAATAAATTGTTAAATAGTGACTTGTATAATGATCGCAACTATTTCAAGACTTCGAACTAAGTTTAAGAGGGTTTCAACGCGCCTTGTCACTAACAAGAAATCCACAACAAAATCCGCATAATCTTTTGTTACCACATTGATATTTCATGGTATCGAAAGCAAAAATGACAAAGACCCTTGGATCTAAGTGTATATTCCGTCTGCTCACAAGATGCTTATTATAATGTGATATATTGTTTAAAACAAAATTGTAAAAAATTATTATTTTTAAAAAAGCAAGTGCCGAGTTTCTTGCCCGTTCCTCTCGGTGCAATGCTACTTTCCGAACGAGGCGGTAGACTTAACGTTTCGCAAGAGCCTGTAAGTTAGGCCTATGTGAAAGAATAAAATTTTTGAATTTTGATTTTTTTTTAAAAAGCGTTGTTCACCTGGGGCAGCCATGATGGCCCGGGGCGGCGGCGCGGGCGCGAAGGGCGAGTGCCCGGGGCGCCGCAGCGGGCCCATGGACATGCCGCCGGGCGTGCCGGGCGGCGGCGCCTCGCCCAGCTCCGCCATCAGAGACATGTATTCCTCATCGATTTTAGCCTGCGCACAAAATTAACACGTTTCACAAATAACATAATATTGGCTCACACTCTCCTGATGATGATGAATTTAAATAATCCTTCCTTACTTTATGTCTATTTCGAACGATTATTAACCGACTTCAGAAAAAGGAGGAGGTTCTCAATTCGTCGGAATCTTTATTATCATCAAAAACCTTGCTGGTCAATTGCCCTGAGTAATTGTTGTATAGTATTTTTAGTAGTAAGAGTAAGGTAGTATTTTAGTATTAAATAGTCAGTAGACAAAATTAAACTAAGTTTATTATTTAACCAATCATTCAAACGTGTCGTATTATTTACCAATACATTTAAATGTCCATTAGTGAAAAACCCAAAATCCCTTGTCTTGCTGCCGCGATGTGCGTTAGCTCGTACAGTCGTGGGAACAGTGTTGTACAAGCAAGCTTAAGTGTGGAAGTATAAAAGTGTCACCTTGTCTTGCGAGGCGCGGGGCGGCGCGTGCCCGGGGCGCTTGGCGCGGCAGTCGCGCGCGATGTGTCCGGCGCCGCCGCACGACGAGCACACTATACTGTTGGTCACGTTGGGCTTGTCCGGGCACTGCACACAAACAACACATTGTATATCACAATGACAATATAATATTGTACGTATATAATTATTTTGATTATTCTAGGACAATACGATTCCAATTTTCAATAGATGCAATGCGATGTTGCCGTTCTGATCGTCAATTCGTTCACTGCGACGTTGCCGCCCTAGTAGATGGTTCAGCTACTGCGATGTTGCCGTTCTGATCGTCAATTCGTTCACTGCGACGTTGCCGCCCTAGTACGCATTTCATCTACTGCGATGTTGCCGTTCTGATCGACAATTCCTTCACTGCGATGTTGCCGCTCTAACAGACGGTTGGTTTGCTGCTGCTTTGCCTCTTTAATCGAGTTCGTTAATCGTAAATCATTCAGCGCTCTAATGTATAGTTCGTTCACTGCGACGCTGTCGCTCTAGCAGCAGGTTCATTCAGAGACATTGCGTCTTTGGGTATCACTTCCTGATACGATGTTACGTCGGTATATCTCCACTCACGAGCCAAGTCTTGTGGTCGAGCGCGGAGCAGTTGGCGCAGCGCGGCGCGTCGCTCTCCCGCAGAGTGCCGTTGAGCTGCGCCAGCTCGCGCAGCTGCATGCGGCGGAGATCGTTCTGCCCCTCCGGCACTTCCACGCCTTGGCGGATCACTTCTTTTATCTGTAACATACGTATGTAGTCAACATTGGCAGACATATTACCATCAAAATAAGTGTCTTTGACATGATAATCTTGTTAATATGAAGTAGAAAGGCAACAATTGGGCTCAGAATCTTCATATCACATTTATCAGCTTGGACACTACAGCGCGGCGGCGCCGCCGGGTGTCCGCGAGTGTTACCTTCTCGACGGCCTTCTTGACGCAGTCCGCGTTGGTGGCGGTGATGTACGCGTGCAGCGGCTCGTCCTCGCCCGGCAGCGGCTGCCCGTCCTTGCGGCCCACCTTGCCCTCCTTCACTGAGCCTTTCCCGCGGATGATGATCTTGGCACCGGTTTCCTTCTCCATTGCTGTAAACAAATATTGCTAAGAGCGGGAAGGACACGGCTACATCTCACTATGAACAGAAATGTGGGCCTCGTAAGTCACACAGCGAGCGACTAAGAGTCGGCATAGTCGTATAGTTGGAGTATCTTTAACCAATCAAATTAGAAACGAAGAGAGCCAAAGTGACCAATATATAAGTCAATGCGTCGGTTGAAGTACATAGCTCGTAGGACCGATTAAATGGAAAATATTGTCCAGCAGTGAACGTCCATCGACTTAAACAACGTCGATGGATCTAGTGGTGGACTGCAATAGATTTCTATGGTAGTCAGTTTTCGTCCATATGATTTGAATTTTTCCAGCGTCCCAGTTAAGAGTTAATAAATAGAAATGGAATTATTAAACCTGTAGCAAACAGTTGATGCCCACATGTAATGTGTGACAGAGAGTGAGAGAAGTATAGTTACCTTTGAGCGTGTTCCCGCGCGGTCCGATGAGCAGCCCCACAAAGTTGATGTCGGGGTGCTCCTCCTGCGGGATCATCACTTTGTCGTGCACGCGGATGATGGGCGGCCTGGTGGACAATCGCTGACATAGAGCTACATGTTATAAACACCAGCCAAAAGTTATAAATTTTGAGCAGAGTTAGCCCAAATTTTTGTAGTGTCAAATATTCGTAAAGTAACTCAAAACTATCACTGTTTATTCCGTTTTATAGCCGTCGAAATTACAGGGCATTATGGCAATTCAACTCATATTTCAGATTAGGGGTTGCTTACCCCTTTCCTTGGTTCAGATTCCCAGATGAGATTGTAGTCAACTACTAACAAATAGTTTAAAAGAGACTCACAAAGGATAAGAACACTCAGGGAGTGCCGATACCTCAAGATTTTACTTCAAGGTTACACAGGGTGTGACAACCTATTTGCGTCGTGACATTGTCACAGGTTCAATGGTATTTTTCCCCTCCCAACGTGTCTAAAGAAGATTTCACTTCAATATAAAATCACCTCCAAATTTGCCTCGAAATGCCGCGCGGTAGCAGCGCTTCTGCAGCGCTGCAGCCGCACTGCTGTCGCTAGGTTTGAAAATCGTAGTGTAGTACATGGTCGATCGATGAAGTGCAACCGCGCGTGGATTTACATAGATTTACAAAGTAGCGCGGCCGCAGCGCTGCAAACGCTCTGCCACGACGAGGAACTTTGCGGCAAATGACATGGCCGGATTCTGCCCTCGGAAAAAAATATTCATGGCCATTGACAAACAGTACGTCATATTAAAGCTTATATTTATGTCTTTACCATCGTTCAATTTTTATGATCTGAAAACATACAGAGAGACATAATATCAGCATAACAACTTGCAACAAAATGCACCTTAATATTTTAATAGAAATGATTTTTTTATTAAATAATTGCTGTTCAAAATGTTTACTCGAATTTTCTAAGCTTTTTAATATGAAAAAATAATGAGTTCATAACCAATACGCATCATTTTTTAATAAAAAATCATTGCTATTAAAAATAGTTAGGCGCATTTTGTTGAAAATTGTTATGCTTATATTATGTCTCTCGCATGTTTTCAGATCATGAAAATTAAACGATTGTAAAGACATAAATATAAGCTTTAATATGTCGTACTGTTTGTCGATGGCCATGAATATTTTTTTTCCAGGGCACAGCTCCATACAAGTTTCGGCCATGTCCTTTGAAGGGGTCCTTACTTGTAGTCAGGGGGCGGCTTGAAGTCGGGGTTGATCTGCTGCATGCGCTGCACCAGCCGGTGGCGCTCCTCCTCGAGCTTGCGGCGCGTGCGGTACTCGCGCGTGTTCAGCCGCTTGCCGTCCGTCGAGTAGATGGGCTCGGGCGACGGCGACCTGCGACATGACACCCTTCATATCGAGTGACGGAGAAACCGCAGAGTGCGGAAATGTTCATTCTGGTACACTATGGTATTAGTCAGTGTATTGCAGACACAGAGGGTTGATTGTATTTTTCTTATTGAGTTTTAACCTCCTCCGAATTGCTACATAATTATTATAATGTTCTGAAATCGTATATTTTATTATTTTGGCGTTAAATTGGGGAAGCACGAGCAAAACTAATCTCAGATAGCACATATAAAATATGTATAGTTTTTGAGTTTTTCAACACCAGCGATAATAATGGGACGCCAAGCGGGATAAAGCGCCTCCCCATTACTTGAATTTTGATTAACTTTGTTGAGACAGTGGTGCCCCCAATTCTTTTTTTTTGTGTCAAACTAATGAACTGTCAATAATGAATTAAATGACTTATCGAAATAATTTTGATTACAGATTTTCTTGTAAGTATAACAGAATGAATATTTTTTGCCGCACAAATGAAAGCACACAGTAAAATGTCAATACTGCATTTCAAATTAATTTAATCTGCACAAAACAATATCTGTATTGGTCAGGTCACTAGGTGTGCTCATTAAAAAAACATTTGAAATGCAGTAGCGTTAATTAACAAGTACACATAATTTTTTATATGTGTACGTCCAATGCAAGTTTTATAAAAGCCGATTTTTTTTTAAAAAAAAAAAAGTAAAACTACTTAATTAAAATAATCTCAATTTAAGTGTACTTGTTAACACTTTAAAAAGAATAAGAAAAAAGTGAATTCAAACAAATCGGTGGTAAATCAGTGTTGCTAGAACTAAAAAATGCTCCACTACCCTAAATCTAGCTCCTAAGCTAACGTCAATGGCCTGAGAAAAAAATATGTCATTATTTCGTTATTTATAAATAATATCGTTAGCCCTGAAATTTGAATATTATTAGCGCTGAAAAAATTCGATTATTAAAAAAATTATTAGACCTGCGTGCTGAAAAAGTTTTTATTAATAATTATATTCATTATTAAGTGATTAAAAATATTAGTGCGGCTGTGCGCAACCTGCAAAATAGAAAATGACGAATTAGTATTCAGAGTGTAGTTGGGTTTGGAATACTTTTTTACTACAAATTTCATTTGAGCGCTTTTTTTAACAAATTTTTCATTTTTATGTGTATACTATTCTAGAATGGGAAAAATAGTTCACTTTTGCTCATGTAATGAAAAGGTAATCAAGACAAGAGCAATGACATTGAATAGGATTCATATTTTATTTCATGCTCAAAAAAACTTTTTTTTTTAAAGAGTAAGTTGTTTCTGTGCCGAAAGGTTTACTTCTGCTGAAAAAAATTGGTTAGTTTTTCACCTAACTACATTATACAATACACAATTATACATGCTCTAAACTGCAATTTGTTTTTTTTTTTGTACTTTTTCAGAATATATGTATTTTAGAAAAAGAGGTAAAAAAATATATATTTCAAGATACATGCATACTGCATAGATTTTACATCATAATGAAAACTATTTATTATATTAATCAATCAAGATCGTATAAAATCCGAGATACGATTTATGTTATGACTACGATTTATGCTCTGTGTTGGTCATATTTTTCGTTCTTTTAACTTCATATCTATTTTCACTATACATCTTTTAAATCATCTCATGAGATGAAGTTACCTACATGCACACATGAACAGCTAATAAATCCATTAAAATTCTGCAGACTTGAAATAAATTATGCATTATAAATTTTGTAAAAGCCTAAATGTAAATTTCTTTTAATTCACTGATAAACTTATTGAACTTTTGATGATTGTACGGTCTAGCCCTAGTACGTCGAAAGAGGTAAAGTTACGCGATAGAAAGAGAGCACAGCCTTAGGTGCATAGCGGAGGCGGTGCCAGGCGCTATTGCGAACTGAATTGCACTTTTTTGCGTCAGTGCTAGGGCCGCTATTTCTTTAAATCATCTTGAGGAGTGAACCTTCCATAACTTTAGATACTATTATTGTATTCTGTGGCAGAAATTGGTATCAGATCCTAACTGCTAATACTGAACGCGGGTATCTCACGGCCCTAACTTTGGAGCTTGTCTAGATAGTTTACTTGTAACGATACTCATTGGGCGCCGTGGGCACGCCGCGGACGCGCTAGTGGCTACGGTGGCGGCTGGATACCTTTCCTCCACGTTGGCGGGGATGCCGAGGTCTCCGGAGCGCAGCTTGCGGCTCACCTCCTCGATCTGAAGCTGCACTGCAAGGGAAGGGGTTAGCCACGCGCGGCCACACCACCGCATTAGAACGTTGCCGCACCGACACGCACAGCAGGACAATTATATAAAATAACTAACTCACTACTCTCCGTCAAATATAAATAAAGAATATGGAGAGCCACGCATACGAGTATAGAGAAAGGCCGCTATCTCACTGGGCGTTACAAGTATAGAGTAGAAATGATAATGGTGAGTATTATGTTTTATAAAATCTCCAAGCGGGTTCGATTCCCGCCACGGGCCACTTTGGAATTTTATAATTTCTAAATTGGCTCAGGTCTGGTCTGGTGGGAGGCTTTGGCCATGGCTAGTTACCACCCTACCAGCAAAGACGTACCGCCAAGCGATTTAGCGTTCCGGTACGATGCTGCGTAGAAACCGTTGGGGTGACATAACTTACCCCTTCCAAGTTAGTACGCTAACATCTTCGGCTGCATCTTCACTTACCATCAGGTGAGATCACATCAAGTCGGTCAAGTACTAACTTCATAGCGTAAAAAAAAGCAAATTCTTCTTTAGATCATGTTATTGATGACTAGGTTATCCTACACATTTCGTTAATTTTACAGATTTTGTGAAACAAAATAAGCACCAAAATTCAATTGGTTCCCACCTAGAACCTAGGATTGGAGTCTGCGCCTTGATCTGTTGAGCTATAAAACTAATTTGTTTTTTTACAAGTTATAAAAAGATGAATATAAGATAGCTGCAATAAATTGTAAAATGCTCACAAAAATATAATTAATGAAAACTCCAAACTGATTTAGATAAGTCATATTATAATAAAAATAATTAAGACATAAATTATAATAAATTATTATGAATTTACCATTAAACATTGTGTAAAATTTTTGATGAACCGTTTTGTAAAAATAAAAAACAATAGCAACAATGATTTCAAAATTAAGGATACCATTATATGCAGTTCCCTTTGAAATTGATTTAAACACAAAGTTCCGTAGTCACAGAAAATTAAAAGGAATCCATTAATTATAACATAGGATACGAGTAAGTAGGTGTGTTATAGAGGTTTCCTGTTTGACTAGATAAAATAAAACATTTCATAAAATATCATTAATAGATAAGAAGTTATACCCAGTACAAATATATCATAACATAATTTTATACATAGGTATATGATACAGTATCTGTTGTACAAAATATCTATACAATTATTTACTAACAAAAAGGATAGTTGCTTTACAATTACAATCATCAATTTTGTTTCAACATTTGTGTGGGTTAGGAAAATACTACTTTTACTAAGTTTTAGCTTAACTCGTTTCTTGCAACTTGTAGTTGTTAGAGCATCTTTGTTTCTGATTGCTGGCAGCGGAACAAATGGCCAGTAACCACTGATCTCTATTCTATGAATTAATCATTCTATACATATGACAGTACCTTTTTTGTGCCGATTTGAAGCATTACCTTTGTCGAACGTCCACAGTACTAAATTGACAAATGTGTTTAGTGACCATTGTTTAGAATATCATTTTATTTTAGTTCCATGGTCGCTCACGCCAGGTTACGCAACAATCAGCGCCAAAATGGAGAAAATAAATTCACTTCATTTTTATGTTGACAGTCAGCGATCCATAGAATAGAGAACAGCCCCAGATTTAGAAACTCTGCCCGCTGATTGGTTACCTGATTTACGGCAGCCAATAGGAGGGCAGACTTAGCAAACAATAATAATGAATACGTTTTTCTTTGGCAATCAGTCCCCAGTGCCAGTAACACACAAGCGAGACAGATATTTAGTACAACAGACTGGCAGTGGCAGTCGAGGCTAGCGGGATACTCACGTAGGTATTGCTCCTCCTGCTCGCGCGTGAGCGTGGACGGCAGCACGGTGGGCAGGCCGGGGATGAACGTCTTGTCGTGCTCCGAACCCATCCAGCGCGTGCGCCGCCGCCGCGCACGCCGCTCCGCCGCCGTCTCGCCCGGGGGACCTGTTCAATTACGAGTGAAATGAGAAATGACCTATGCCCAGTGGGCTGCTTCTGTATCATTAGTTAGCAACTCAATATTTTAATAAAAAAAGATTCCGACGAATTGAGAACCTCCTCCTTTTTTTGAAGTCGGTTAATAAATTATTTTAATAAATTCATTTATATTTCGTTTTAGAGAAGTATTTTAAACTATGGCTAGTTTAACCTATAAGCTAGTAGAACCAAATATGGCTAGGAGCATAGATTATTACTATATGAATCGGAGTAACACCACAACATGATTGAAATATGCACGAATTACAAATGATTTGTTATTTCGAATGTATGGAGACATCGTAGTTCACGGGACTCTTTAAGTGTTCCATAAAATTTTCAAAGGCGTGAAACGTCGATCTGAATTCAAACAGTAGTGTGCTATGACTGTGTGCTATGACTGTGGCCCCTTCCCCTTCTCATTTTTAAAGGTGACCAGAAGTTAACCATGAATGAGCTGAGACTTGACTGTTATCTGATACGATGCTCATGATCATGAGTGGTTGAAGCCAAAGAATGATATTTTCTTGATAATTTTTATGTACTTATATTATGATTTATGAATCGTCCAGTTGACCTAAACTGGGGCCGTGGTACGGCCCCTGGATGATTCTTAGGACTAAGGTATAGTTTAGCTGCCACACCATTTGTCGGTTGTCATGTTAGTTAGCTATTTTAAAATACGAAATAATAGGTAAGGCATACCCAGCGAGTAATGTTCGTCAAAATCTAGGTCACCTTGTCCGTCATCCTTGTCATCGTCGGGGTGGTCGTAGGGCACCTTGTCCCGGTAGCGCAGCTCCGTGCGCGCCTGCAGCATCTCCAGCTTCTGCTGCACCGACGTGGGCGGCGGGATGGCCGTGGCGGCGGACAGCGCGGCCGCGGCGGCGGCGGCGGGCTGCACGGGCGCCGCCATGCGCCGCTGCGCCACGAACGTCTGTTGAGGGATTGAAGAGGGGCTTTATTTATTTCTCATCATCATCACATACAATTGTCTTCTTGAATTGAAGTTTGGCAGTTAATAATAGAAAAAACCTATCAAGTGCCACTCCCTTTAGATATTGGTAACAAAGTCCGGTCCACCACTTTACTACCGAAGGTTGGGAAAATATTCATAGAGCGAAAATGGGTAACCTCACTGTCAAAACTGTAAGTCTGTCATGTGATAGAAATAGAATAGATAAACACCTGATCATTCATAAAATATGTGATATGTACTATGACTTGAAATAGTATATGTATCATCTGGAGAAAGCATAAAACTTAAAAAAAGTCTTCCAAAAGGTATCTTTTATGGCATAATAAACCTCTCAGAAAGGGCATTAATGACTGTTAGGTCAAATAAAATGTTACATTACAATAATAGTGAAATCTTACCATATAGTTTATATATTTCTAGAAAGCAAAAAATTTAGGTGTTTAAATAATCACAAATTTTTAGTGACAAACATTTAAATTACAATTTCTGCCGTTACCTGTCTCTCTTCAGCATTGTGCTGGAAAATATTAGGGATTTTAAAACAAATCTATCATTTCACCTACCATATATTTATGGTCAATAAACACATTTGGATTCAAGGCTCTGTGAGTGATATTATTTCTGGTTTAATGAATTGTTAGCCATTAACTTATGTGTTGAATTAATTCTAGTAATGTTTTGTAAACATTATTGCTCACCTGTGCAACAGCGGCAGCGGCCAGTATAGCAGCTTGTGTGGCAGAGTTAATGGTCGTTGGGGAAGCCACAGTTCGCGCTGTCGCCTTGGTGGTGGTGCCCACCATCTTGTCCAGGAGTGCTATGGTGCCATCTCTGTGAAAAACACAGTGAGTGGTAAGCAAACTTATACAGCCCATATCTGTACCAGAACTGACAGACATTGAAGCACATGTTCTGGAATATAGACTGATCACAAGCAGTATGATGATCTCTATAGGCTAATAATAAATAAAGCATTCTATTTTCGCTGACTTAAGAAGCAACTCAAAGCCTCAGACCCGTATCGTCATAGTCGTGACAGTTAGGTTTTAGGGTCTGTTTGAATAATTATTTACCTATCTTTAGACTTTCTGCCACGACTTCTGCTGCGAGAGCGACTCCTCCTTTTCTCCTTGTGTCTATCACGACTGCGACTGCGATCTCTTTCTTTATCTCTGCAAACATTAATACTATAAATTATTCTCTGCCCAGCAAGAAAAATACTCTCAGGGAAGACTTTGATTTACAGAATTTTTTAGCATCAGGATGTAATAATATCCAGAGAGATTTTTGGCGGAGACTCAGCTTTAGACTACAGGAGACATGTTTTTCAGTGAATCCTGCACTTCATCTCATCTTTCATCTAAACATTTCCTGTCATCTTTATTTGTTGATTCAGAGCTACATTGTGAGTTTATAACCATCATCACTGTCCGCCTATTAACGCATCACAGTTAATCCTATCAGCTCCTGTTCCACAGGAGGCTGGAGCGAAATGTAGTCAGGAGGCTAAGAACAAAATTGACTAACCTCTTGGATCGATGGCGATCCCGATCCCTGTCGCGGTCACGCTCGCGATCCCTGTCCCGGTTGCGGTCTCGATCGCGGTCCCTGTCTCTCTCCTTATCCCGGTCACGATCCCGCTCGCGACCCTTGTCCCTTTCCTTGTGCCTGTCGCGATCGCGAGATCGCGAGCGACTTCGGTCTCTATGACGGGAACTCATTTTCTCACTTTTCTTTATGTTAGACGAAACAAAACACTTCTCAGTACAATAAATAATGTAACCAATGTTCCACTTTCAACACCTTTTTTGGATTTTTTGTATGTTTGAAAATTAATAAATTCAACGAAGGACACGCAAACAAACCAAACAAAATGGCGAACCAAGAACTAGAGGTGTGTAACTCCGGACTAAGTGACTAAAAGGAATAAGAATTAAGATCCGCAGCCGGAGCCGAAACTCTTAACGACTCCGAAGTCCGAGCTCACACTAAGGCAGCCTTTACACAGTCAATTTAGATCACGATCCGCGATCAAAATCAATGATCGCGGTCCAGATTGATAGTGTACAAAGTAGATTGACGGATTGATGCATCTGATCACAAAATATCTAGATATTTTGAAATCAAGATCGCGATCCACTGATCGTGATCAAGATTGAATGTGTAACGCAGGATCGCGTCACTCGTCAGTCTAAAATACATACATGTATCCTGTTTTACTGTATATTGAGTTATGGAGTTATCATGTGTAGTAACTCGTTAAAAGATTTTTCATCCATTCTAAAGTAGCTTTTGTAATCATCATATTCAGCAGTTAGTTGTATGAAATATTTTATTTTAAATTTTTGAAATATTTAGGATTGGATTAACCAGCGCCTTGTACGAATCCTCTTCTTCAAAGTTAGGGCTAAGACAAGAGATATTACAGCGTTAACCTTATGTAAATCCATGCTATCACGTGTTCACACGGCGACAGGATAACACGGACTGACGAAATCAAGATTGAACGTGTAATGTTGTAGCGCGATCCATCAATCTGTGATCGCGATCAGAGCTACTTGATCGTGATCTAGATTGACTGTGTACCGGCTGCCTAACGATTCCAGCTCCGCTTAATTAGTCCCTACTCCTGTAGGCCTAGCATGCGCTCATAGAGATATTGTCTTGAAGAGAGAGAGACATAATGTCTTCATAGACTTTTTAGTCTTTATACCTAACATGGTTGTCAAGACATACAATTATGTCTAACGAGAGATGATTTTGTCTTGAAGACAAACTGGTGTGGCCGCTTCAAAATTCTTTCGATATTTTAATGTTGCAACACCGGTTTCGTTCATTCAATTTTTACCTAAATTAATTATTAGTCTGTAATTTTTTATCTGCAATCTTTAATTTGACATTGATTGTCAGTTGTCATATGGTTGTCATTTGTCAATTTAAAAACTTGAATTATTTTCGAAAATACTGTACCTACCTAAATAACGAACAGAACAGAAATAAAAATGGAAAACACAAGGAAAACTTGTATTTATATATTATTTATTTGATGATTCGCTTGTAACAATTTTACACAGTGATAGTAGTGGTTCAAACGTCCCTAGGAGTATGTTAGTATGTTCTGTGCGTATGCCTCGGAGGCCGAACTCGGGGATTCGAATCCCATCCACGCATTAGATTGCCTTAGTGCAACTATATTAATGCCTAATATTACTTACGTCGCTTGTTGTGTGGTGAAGGTAACCATCGTGAATTTGTATGCGTGAGTTCTCTAAGATGTGTGAGAGTAGCAATTATTGTAAGAGATCGCTTCGGTCCTTGTTATGAGATTCAGAAACTGTTCCCCGGAGCAGTTGGCTGTATAAGAGGTTGAGACACCGAGAGGGGCTACAGTGTAGTTAAATATATGCGGTTCGAGTTAGTGCGATCTCTTTCGCGGCACGTCGTGTCACGAGTATGACTCCGTTTGTTTTCGGTACCATCGGGCGAACGCACTTCTGTATTGCAAGTGGATAATGGATATTAGCCTTTATGAGAACCTAACAAAATTTAAAATCGTTTAACTTTACTCATACATATTGTGTTATTATAGTTTATTGACTTATTGTTTATTTTTACGAAGAATTTAAAATTAGGTAAGTAATTATGCAACTTATATTAAAAGTTAGGTCCATTTTTAGACAAAATACAAGTTCAAAAACAGACATTATAATTTTAATAACTAATAGGTACTTAAAATAAAGTCCTATCTAAAAACTTTGTCATTTAATTTAAGGATATTATAAGGCAGTTTAACTTAAGTATAAATTTTGTAGAAGTATTTTCAATGTAGGAATTATTTGGAAGCAATAGTTAAGTAGTTCAGTAAGTGTTTTTAAAGTCGTCTCTCGCGATTCGACACAACGTTCCTCCGAGAGTCTAAAAGGTTCGGTGAATAAAGGTATTGTTAGGACTAATTCAGTCTTTGGACTAAAGGAGCCGCACGGGAGTTGGAATCATTAGGAGGATTCGGAATCAATAGGACTAATTCAGTCTTTGGACTAAAGGAGTCGCACGGGAGCTGGAATCATTAAGAGGAGTCGGAATCGATAAGAGGAATCAGATTCGAAAGTGGATTCGGACTAAGTGAGCTGGATCTTTTAGAGGACTACATAGTACCCACGACTAAAGTGAGCTGGATCTTAGAGGACTAGGTACATAGTACCCACGACTACCAAGAACCAATGGCCACAGCCCACAGCCATTGGTTCGCCTATATTCAATATACTCTATGGCCACAGCCAATGGCGAACCTATATTGCATGGTAGTAAGTAGTCTATGATCAAACATGGACTTGTAATAATGATCGGCCTTAAAAGACTGGTATCCAGGGTCGTAAAATAAATTGAAAAAAAAATAAATAATAATAATGATCTCAAAATTCAAACCGTAGACCATAATTCAAGCCCCCCGGCTCCACACGCTCGCCGAGGCGAGTGGCTGCAAGTGCGAGTGAGAGGTAAATACTAACGCTCGGCTTGACTCGGCGAGCGTGTGGAGTTGGTTGCGTTGACACATTGATCTAAAATTTCTTTTACCACCTATCTATTGAAGGTTCGCCGCAAACTTTTGTTTCACTTCATAAAGCAGCAATGTAAAACAAACCCTTCAAACCATAGACAAAAGTGATCATCACGTGTCCATAATATTACAGCGAGAAAAATCAGGACTGACGGCTTAGAATGCTCTTCGAAGTACGTACGTCTTTAGGCACGACGAAGCATGCCACGTGTGTACCCGCGAAATGCAATTTTTTTGTGGTTTTTCGCGATTTTTAACTTAATAAGACATAATAACAACTTAATAAGGCTTTATGGCTTCACGTGTTTATTTAAAAATCTCTGTCAGTGTCAAGTTCAGAAATTAGTCCGAGATTTGCGAGTTACAACTCTCGATACTCGGACTAATTTCCTAGAATACACATTTTTATGCAAAGATTTTGATATAAAGATGATACTGCCATTCCCGCAAACTGACTGCCTGCGTATTTTGTGTAATTAGCGTACAAATTGCAAAAAACCACGTAATTTTGTATTTCGCGGGCAGAGTCGCTGATTTTGCAGATCCAAAGGAGCTGTTACTATATTTATTTTTGACGACCTCCGTGGTTGAGTGGTTAGCGTGCCGGTTTTCAAGGCGCCGCCATCTCTGAGGTTCTGGGTTCGATCCCGGTCGGGGCAATGTAGAAAAATAAGTTTTCTACATTGTTTCGGGTCTGGGTGTTGTGGTACCTTCGTTGTTTCTGATTTCCTGAACACAAGTGCATAAGCTACTTACTAAGGGATCGGAGCGTATGTGATGTTGTCCACTATTTATTCATTTATTTATTTAAAGATAATAATTTATTGGCCTGAGTCCTGACCCAGGAATCAAACCCAAAATAACGGGTTAATGATAAACAAGGCATTGACTTTATAAGGAAATACTTAATAAACAAAACAGTTTCTAGAATAAACAACCGTAAGGTTTTCTCAATATATTTCAAAGATCAAAATACATTTCTTACAACTTGTAACATTTCAATTCGATCCTACCAAATTACAATTTTGAACGATACCTATACTTCAGCTCTTAACTGTCACTTAAAAAAATATAAAATGTTGCAAATTATCTCCAAACTTAAAAGGAAAGTTAAAATTATGACACTGCAGCTACTTGAGGTTTCCAACAACCTCTTACAAAGAATAAAACTGACAGTGCAACAATTTTAGAATTAACTGAACACAATTCTAAGAGAAACAAAGATGTCTACGTCTCATCATGAACCAAAACTTGAAATCTTAATTATTATACTCTTATTTAAATCTTAGTGCTAAATATGTCTAGTGCTTATAGCTAATGTTTATTCAGTCCGGATCACCAGTTTAGAGAAGTCACTTCCACTGATCACTTTAATAGAAAACTATGTTTACCAATTGGTGGATTCATTTTACAACTTGATATTGTGTCCGGGTCAAATGCAGCGAGAATGTTGTAGCGTGTTGTTGGCCTGTCAACAAAAAATGGTTATTAAAATAGCATAGTGATAATGCAACGTCGAGATTAGGGCTCTATTTGCCATGGTCTTTCCTCAGTGCAGCTCCTTGGAAACTACGTAAATTATTAGTTTTTTTCAATTAGCAATTTAATAAGACAGTAGGCTTATAGCAGTTAAATTGTGGAAATGGCAGTGTCATCTTCATATTTGAGTATAGCAATCTTTGCTGACATATGTCAATTCTAATAACGACTGACGATTTTTACTTGAGTTATTCACAAAATAGCTGATTACCCAACTAATTCCTAATGCAAAACCAATGATAAGAAACCTGAGGCCATATCGGCCATCGGAACAATTTGCATGAAACTTTTTCATACAATCAAACACTAGCGCCATCTGTCAAATGAATCTGGCTGCTGAGTGAATTACTGCTGGTTTCATAACAAGCATTAATTTTGACACCGGTAAACTGGCGGCATTTATTCGCGCCGTCCGCCCTGTCCAGAGGGTTTGTCTATTTGTCAAACCCTAAGATTTCTGTATGAACATGTGAAGATGATACTACTATTCCACAATTTTCTGTCATGAGCTTTTATCAATCTCCACATGGTACATCAGTAGCATACAGTTTAAATGTATCATATTTTAATATATTAGTTAAATAGTTTCGGGACCTTAGATCATCACTTGTTGGTTTGGCAATTATTTTTGTTGTACCCCCTACACTATGATTGAAAATACTGGTGCTTGGCACCAAAACTTACTTGGTACAAGTTATAAGTATTGAATAAAGCTAAAATATACTCAATACATTCAAATCAAATCAAAATATTTATTCTTTCATGTAGCCTTAATGTACATTGCATAACTACTGGGTGTTTTCATTTGCTTAGAAAATGCCTACTCATTCTTGCATCATAATAATTAAAGTCACTTAGCAAATGATCATCCTCTTTAATAACAATAGATACCTATTACCTAACTATTACTCATTCAAGTAAATGTGTAGCACTATCCAAGTCGATTTTATTTATTATAAAACCTTAGAGAACTATAGATTTTTAGCCTATTAGTTTTGTAACTGATAGGCTAAAAATCTATAGATCAGTATAAAAATTCAAATCTTTAATAATAGAATAGTTTATTATTAAAATATGATCATTAGGATAATACATTTTTTTTACACTATACAAGTTAGTACTTGACTGTGACCTCACCTGATGGTATGTGATGATGCAGCAGAAGATGTTAACATTCTAACTTGGAAGGGGTAAATAAAGTCACCACAACAGTTTCTACACAGCATTGCACTGGAATGCTAAATCGCTTGCACATATCTAATTACCTTAATTAAACTGGTGCTCCAGGTCCACCTTTTTTACCGATGAGCGATTTGTGAATGTGTGGGATGACACCACCTCCAGCGATGGTGGCTTTGATCAGACTGTCAAGTTCCTCGTCTCCTCGGATGGCCAGTTGCAGATGCCTGGGCGTGATACGCTTTACTTTGAGATCTTTGGACGCATTCCCCGCTAACTCCAAAACCTACACAAGAAGTTTTGAATTTATTACATTAAAAAAATAAGTGGATAATTATTGCTGTAAAGTGTAACCATTTATCAAATGCATGAAGTTTACAAACTTTTAGGGTAAGATACAAAAACATGATAGCAACCGAGTGCTTATAGAAGTTGTTTGCTACAGGTAATCAGTAAATAGAATTATAACTTCGATTTGATAATAATTATTAGGGTTTAAATAATAACTTATTATTGATTACTAAACAGTTGAAAGTTATTTGAGTTAATATCGTTAATACTATAGCTAAAAATTTTTATTGGAATTTTCCCGCCAAAAGTTTGGGCTGTAAATTGTGTGAACTAACGTACGTTATAATCAAATCTTCAATAGTTACATTTCGGAAAACGTAAACAAAGTAAGAAAAGCTCAACTATTGTTTTGCAATTCGTTAAAAACTGATTCTACACGAATTCCCGCCAAAAGTTATACTATCACTTTGGTAAACAATTGGTACAATAACAATGTGAGCAAAATAGCTGCAAAAACAAAGTGAAAATTTTCGGGAAAGAGCGACAAATGTAAAACTAGTACTTTTCTAGAAAACACCAGCTATTTCGTCTAATAATTACGCTGGAAAGCCGCCATATTGACAAAGGCGTCGCTTACCTCGGCAGTGAGATATTCAAGAATAGCTGCTGAATATACAGCCGCCGTAGCTCCAACTCGTCCATGGCTTGTCGTCCTATTTTTAAGATGTCTGTGAATTCTTCCGACGGGAAACTGAAAATTATTAAAATAATGATCGCAGGTTCATTGATTATTTCCCATGACACAGCGACCCGCCGCCATACTTGAGGTCATGCGTATTATTCAATTTTATGAAATAATTTTAAATTTTGATTTCACTACAAATTAGGTGTTCTAAATTCATAAAATAAATTATCAAATCTAATAAACATACCTGCAAACCCGCCCTAGCTGACCTGGACACCGCTTTCGCCTTGGCTTTGCCTGAATCTTTACCCGCTTTACCACCAGCCTAAAAATTGCGAAAAATCCGATTAATTTTCGTCGTACAAAGCTGAAACTTCGCCAGGACGTAGATAACACTGTTTTCCACCGAATCACACAGTTAAACTTTCACAACACTGATTATTTTTCACAAAATCTTGTAAAACTCACCATTTTGAAACGTGTAACACACTATCACCACTACTGAACAACCAATACAGGAAAGGCGCCAAGCCAAATCGACAGAAAAAGATGGCAGCGCCGCGCGCCGCTCTGTGCAGTGCACTTTGAACAGGTTGGCCAACCGTTCTGCCGGAAATGTCGCAAAGCAAACAACTGTCTCACCAATCCGATGAGAACAAAATGGCGGGGTAGCGCAGTGCTGCCAAGCCAAATTGTGGTTGAAGTAAGAACTAATTTTCTTTTTTTAGATATATATCTGCTTTAAATACGTGCTCTTTCGGTTTACAATAGACAATAAAAAGGCGTTTGATTTGCAATAGACAATAAACAGAATGACCTATGAGAAATGCTTTGAGAAATGGATGAGAATGACCAATGACGGAAGTAAAAGCCGCTAAATTCAAAAAATTCGAAACCATTGTCAACGTTGTTATCAAAGATTTAAAATCGCTAGATGAGCCCTAAACTTCTAAAAACGTCCACGTTTTTGTCTTGTGTGCGACACGTTGTCACTCTGTCACAAGTGAAATATTATACATAATATAGCATGCTGAGAGCACTCACTCAACATGCTTTTGTGCGCAATGAGCGATTTGTTATAGAGGAAATGTTGAGGAATGAGTATTGAGTACTTTGGACTTGATCAGAGTTGACAGATATCAGAGAAGTAAGTTGTTCTTGTTCTGATAGTATGGTAGGAATTCGGAAAGGTAACTTGAGGTAGGTACATGCCGGATCTGCCCGCCAATTTCAAATCTTATTTCGTTTTCACAATTTTTGCGAGCATAGGAAAAATCAATTTCATAAGTTGCTTTTTTGCTTGGGTTGAGTTTCCACATCAGTTTATCGACTATAATATTTATCGAGTTATTCACGTCAAACTAATGGATTAATTTTTGAGAAACCCTATTTGAGACGCATTGTACTACAGTATCTGCACCAAAAGCATGACAAGGATTGTACTTTAGTCTTTACTTTACTAGTTTCTGCCTGTCTCTAACTAGGTACTTAGCCTGTTCACGATTTTAGGCATTTTAAACTTTTATGGCAATTTATCTTAAAATGAAAATATCATGTTCACGTTTTTTATTGCTCATAAATTGCCGATACATCACCGATTAAACAGATTTTACCTGAGGTTATGGGCATCCGAACGATTTACGTAAACTTTTTTCGTAAAGTCCTTTCCAGTTTCCACAAAAGAAGTCCCGCAGACGCGGCGCTGTGATCGCATTATTAAATGTTGCTCTCTCACTCGCACTCGTTTCTCGTAAACAGGTGTCAATTGTAGTATTTGTTTGCCGCGGGACTTCTTTTGTGGAAAGGATTTCACAAGCAAACAGTAGCGTCATCTGTCAAAATTCAAAAGGTGGGTGCTGAAAACGTAGTGATTATATACTCTTTGGGTGCTGAGCGAACTACGTCGCGGCTTTACTGCTAGTGGTAGTGACAAAACAAGTATTTTTGACACCGGTAAACTGGCGACATTTTTTCGTGTCGTTTTCCCGTTCAGGGTATATGTAAATTCTATGGGTACCTATATGTCTATTCGGTATAATATACGAAATAAGATAAATAAGATCGAGGAAGGTATTTAGCTAAAATCGTTTTTGGCTGACGTTGGCTCCAACTTCACCTATTGGTGCCTAGGTACCTGTGCCTACAGAGTGTAGGTATTTAAAAATGTTACGGTACTATAGTTGTTTTATTATTTCGCTGCAGAGTCGGTCGTTAATTATAATCGGACTAGGGATGTGCGCTAGTTGCGCGCGCAGGCCGTTATCGGTAACGGAATCATCAAGGTTACAACGTAAACATAGTGCATTCATAAATAATGAAGTTGCAACCATAAACAAAATCTTCACTATAGCTGTGCCGAGAAGTTTACTAATTGACGTACATACTCTAGACGGGGCGGACCGCGAGAAAAAGAAAAAAAATGTCGCCAGTTTATGGGAGCAAAAACGTCTATTGTGACCACAGAACATTACACTCCTAGCCATAGAGTAATTTGTGTATAACTCCTAGCGGAGATTGTGACCCTCTCCAGCGTTAGTAGCAAGCTGGAAGCCTACGCAGTATTTCGCAGGAGTTTCGACAGATGGCGCTACATTTTCTTGTATGAAAAACACAGAACATTATTACTCCTAGCGGAATGAAGAAGGTTTACGTGAATTGTGAAATGTTCGTATGGGTTGGTATCTTGACTATTTTTTTATCAATTTTACTAAGATAAAATTTACAACCGACTCTGCAGCGACATAATAACACAACTAAAAATAAGTAACATCACGCTACAACGCGAAAAAAAAAATCGCTTGGTGATGCGTTTTTTGCTGGCACGATGGTAACCAGGTAAGTTCGAAGCGATGGCCCATCAGACCCCAGAGCCAGTTTAGAGATAATAAAATTGATAAATAAAACATACCAAATAATTCTGGCTTATTGATAACTGTGAAATGTGAATCACGTTAGCAAGTAGGCGTTATAGTAGGTATACGTAGTCACAAAATAAAATTCAAAAGTAGTTAAATTAATACTCAGTATTAATTTAACTACTTTTGAATTTGATAGTATATTTACGAAAAAATTAAGTGGGACAAGAATAATGTAAATACACTGAAAAAACTAATTAAATCGATCAAATTACAAAAAAAGGGGGGATGAGCATTTACATATTTTTATTCTAGTTACAATTTTTATCAATTTCAAAAGTAGTGTACCCAATTGTTATATTGTGATTGTGAACAGTGATCTGTGGCGGGAGTCGAACCCGCGACCTCCCACACTTAATCCGAGCGTCCGCAATCTGCCACCAGATAATATGGAATGTGGAACGAAATAAAACATCTGTTTTGTTATTACATAATATTTTATTATTTATTTTTCAATCACAGTATGACTGCAGACTACATTCGTAGCTGATATTATGTTACAGTAAACTTCATGTTAACGAATTTTCATAGATAAAAAGCTCTCATCTGTTTACAAATTACAACAGTTTAGTAAACAACAAAAAATATTGAAACTTTTTTATTTTTGGTTAGGTACCAAGTTACAGCGATATCTATAATATTATCTTCTTCATAAAAAGTGTGGTTTGGTTTCTAAATATTTACATATTTTAAAGTATTTAATTATAAAATTATGGTTTAAGATTATTCACTGTCGGTGTTCCCATCTTCATCTGCTAACTCATCGCAGCGATCTTCCAATTCAGCCTGAAAGTGTAATAAATAAGTACTTAAGGAATTGTAGAAATCGATTTGCATTTATTAAATTTTACACATCGTCATCATTTAATCCTACTTATTTGAGTATGATAGAAAGTCGGTGAGACATGCGTTTTTTATGAAGAGGGAAGAACATTTGATGGAAACTGATGATACAGTCTTAGATGGAGCGCGCTTGCCTAGGAGAACCCATTCACTCTTGACACTGATCTCTATGCTATGGATTAATCATTCCATACGTATGACAGTTCCTTTTTAAGGTCCGCGGTACTAAATTGACATTTGTTGATAGTGAGCGACATTTTGAATGTAATTTTGTTTTAGTTCCATAGAAGCTCACGCTAGGTTACGCAACAATCAGCGCCAAAATGGCGAAAATCATGTGT
This sequence comes from Coenonympha glycerion, assembly GCA_963855885.1. Lineage (NCBI taxonomy): Eukaryota > Metazoa > Arthropoda > Insecta > Lepidoptera > Nymphalidae > Coenonympha > Coenonympha glycerion. The sequence continues at coordinate 2,650,209 of OY979637.1, read as the reverse complement.
CTACATTTTCACGTTGACAGTCAGCTATCTAGAGATAGAGATCCTAGTGATCATGCGCGGAATTCCCCTCCACGTTCCAATTGAGTCCGCTAAAAAATAAAGATTAAGATTACTGCGGCTTTGACGACCTCCGTGGCGCAGGGGACGCACGCTCGGATTCGAGTGGGGAGGTCGCGGGTTCGATTCCCGCCACGGGCCACTGTGGAATTTTATAATTTCTAAATTGGCTCAGGTCTGGTCTGGTGGGAGGCTTTGGCCGTGGCTAGTTACCACCCTACCAGCAAAGATGTACCGCCAAGCGATTAAGCGTTCCGGTACGATGCTGTGTAGAAACCGTTGGGGTGACTTAACTTACCCCTTCCAAGTTAGTACGCTAACATCTTCGGCTGCATCATCACTTACCACAGGTGAGATCGCAGTCAAGTACTAACTTGTATAGCGTAAAAAAAAAAGGCATATACGTACCTCGTCCAGCTGCAGGCACTTGCCCCACTCGGCGAGCGAGATGCGGTGGTCGCTGTCTTCGTCGCACTGGTCGAGGAAGGGCGCGATGCAGTGCTCCAGAGCCATCAGCGGAGCCCGGATGGGAAACAGCTCGTGCCGGGACACGAACCTGGATATAAAATTTATACGAGCTTAATCAAAAGGTACCATGATATAAAACAAGTCATTCATCATGGGAATACTACAGGGGTATTTTAAGTGTAACATTATTATTGTTCACAAATTGGGTTTGTGGAGCACCATATTATAGTGATGTACGTAATGCCTACCGATTCCCATCACTAGCTGGTTAAATAAAAGTCGTTCACTTGTTCAGTGTACTTCCTAAATCCTAAGATATCTATAGGGTATATAAATATATGTACGAGTACGTCTGAATCATAATTAAGTTACCTGTTGTTGTCGTGCGCGTCGAGGTCGCACCACTTCCAGATGGCGGCGTTGGTCCAGCGCCGCGTGAGGTTTTTTTTTTTTTTTTAGAATGTTAAAATTAAAGACCGCGGACTGTGCTCGTCCACGACTTTTTTTTTTGTATTTTGAAATGTTTTTTATGCTTTATTTCATAAAAAAGATGTGAACATCAGGTGTTAGTGTTTTAGTAGAGTATTACATTTTTGTTACTTAATTTCTACTTACTAGTACTTAACTAATTAAGTAATATTTTGTTTTCTTTTTTTTTTTTTTGATTATTTTTATTGTTATTATTGTTTTTTTTTTTTTTTTTTATTATTATTATTATTTTTATTTTATTTTTTTATTATTATTATTATTTTCATATTTATTTTAACTCTCACACCCGGCACATAATAAATATATATAAAAGCCAAAGAGACATAATAAACTTACTTAAATACGAAAAATATAAATAAACATACATAAACGTTACACACATACATATATGTGCCGGGCGGAGGACTACACCCCGGCAGGGGAGACCAAACGGCCGGGGGTCAGGGCGACAGGCTAAGAAACCGACGGACTATCCTAGCCGAGTCGAGCACCACCGCCTTCTGCATCTTGGCCGCAAGTGAACTGCCACGGAAACCCAGTCGCCGCAGATGGTGAGCGAGGCTGACTGGGATTAAACCATTAGCAGATATCACGATTGGAATGGTTTCAGTGGACTCCACGTGCCACATGGCGGAAACCTCGTGAGCCAGATCCAGATACTTATTATTATTATTATTATTTTTTTTTTTTTATTATTATTATTATTATTTTTTTTTTTTTTTTGTTCCTTCGTCATACATTCGGTGTGCTTAATAATACTATGTTAGTTTAGTTGTTAGTAGGTGTGCAGCCGGTTTTGTGTTGTGGTTGCGTCAGGCCTAACAGTTTTTCGGCCAATTCTATGTTCCCGTCGCGAATGGACATCTTAGCGTTTTGCTGGATAATCTCTTCAGTCGACGCACTTTGAGTGCGGTTGATGAGTTTGGACACGGCGTCAGTGCTATCATCGGTATAGTAAATGCAGTGCACTTTATGCCTGGAAATTGCGACGACTGCATGAGGTACGCTATTATGGATCTTCTTAGGGCCCTGTTGTGTACGCACAATTATCACATTGTCAAATGACGCTCCCTGGGCCTCGTGGATTGTGTTTACGCGTGATCCTTTACCCGTTCCGTAGCCTTCCGCTTTTAAAAGCTCCTTCTCGGCTTGCGTGTGGGTAAGATATAAGGTACCGTCGGTATCTTTCGGGATCGTTGCGCCACTATACCCTTTTATCTCCAGGGATCGTACTATTGGTTTTGACGAGTATATGCCATCGTAGATGATATTGAGGGCATATGCTACATCCATGGGATTTCTGTGCGTACACAAAAGTTCCTTATCTATGTTCGCTATCACGTCGGGACGGCTGTATGCTAGGTGGAAGGCATTGTTCCGCTCTATGTACGATAGCTGATTTATGTCTCCGAACAAGAGGATCTCCTCAGTTCCTGCGAGTTTAGCTGCCATGATTATGGCCCCGAAGTGGTTCATGAGAGCCTCGTCCACTATTATGCGTCTGCATTTAGCTTTCTCAGGCTCTCCGAATCCTCTTACCAGGACCGATGCTAAAGTGCGGACTTTGGTCTTCGTGTCCGTTCCTATACATGGTGTGAGCTGCTCCCTCAGGTCCTCCACGGCCTCTCTTGTTGTGGAGACCACGACATCCCTTTCCTTATCGAAGTTCCTGACTATCCAAGTTGTTTTACCGCAGCCAGGAACTCCGTTTACCCAGGTTATTTTGGGCACTGTCCAGTGATCTAGGGATTCGTCTTCTAAACCAGCCAACTCTCTAGCCATTTCCAACGTCCTTTCACCCAGCATGACCTTGGTGCATTTGGCCACTATTAAGATTGGATTCCCCGCTGGTGAGTAGAAGGTGTTGTTCTTGTTCTTGTAAATAAAGCCCCCCGTTTCGCTATAGGCAGCCATGTAATCGCCTCTTATTGTGCCTGCTATAAGTTGTGAGGTCTCGTTGTTAAATATGGCCGCTTCTGCTTCTTCCAGTCTCACGCCTAGCATACCCTGGGCCTGTAGCCGATAAGACTGCGCGATCTCCTCACATGTCTTACGGCTGATCCCAAGCTCTGCCGACACAAGTGCCCGGAATTCCAGGAAGGCATTAATTACAAGATCCCTGGGGTTGTCACTGTTTCTGAATTTAGGGGTTTCCACCTGCCCCATTTCCGCCCTTGTGGGGTTTTGACGGGGTTTGGTAGCTGCCCCTCTTTTTTTTGGTTTTAAGGCTGCTGGTATTGCCTTGGCTAATCTTTCTGTGTGTTTTGAGGCCCTGGTCCACAATGGGTCGCCCGAGATGCTCTGAATGGTCGTCGCCGCGTGAGGTTGGACTCGGCCTCGCGCTCCATCTTCAGGTAGTGCGGCGTGAGCTCGCGGCGCTCCGCCATGTCGCGCATGATGTTGAACAGCCAGTCGCGGTTACCTGTTGTTGTCGTGCGCGTCGAGGTCGCACCACTTCCAGATGGCGGCGTTGGTCCAGCACCGCGTGAGGTTGGACTCGGCCTCGCGCTCCATCTTCAGGTAGTGCGGCGTGAGCTCGCGGCGCTCCGCCATGTCGCGCATGATGTTGAACAGCCAGTCGCGGTTACCTGTTGTTGTCGTGCGCGTCGAGGTCGCACCACTTCCAGATGGCGGCGTTGGTCCAGCGCCGCGTGAGGTTGGACTCGGCCTCGCGCTCCATCTTCAGGTAGTGCGGCGTGAGCTCGCGGCGCTCCGCCATGTCGCGCATGATGTTGAACAGCCAGTCGCGGTTACCTGTTGTTGTCGTGCGCGTCGAGGTCGCACCACTTCCAGATGGCGGCGTTGGTCCAGCGCCGCGTGAGGTTGGACTCGGCCTCGCGCTCCATCTTCAGGTAGTGCGGCGTGAGCTCGCGGCGCTCCGCCATGTCACGCATGATGTTGAACAGCCAGTCGCGCATGCGCCGCGGGAAGTCCGACATTTCGCTCTCGGTGCACTCCTATCAAGATTGAAGAAGAGGAAGAAGGGTTGAAGAGTCAGTTTCGTTTGTATTTTCATAAGAGCACACCGCACAAAGAGCAATATTTTCAGGACCCCCAATTTATGTTGCTTGTGCTTACGCCAATTTGCTTCTCTAAGAATCAAACTCTGTACGCCGTGTGTGATCCGAATTTTTTCATTTATGAATTATCGCCAGCCTAGCTTACTTATTGGAGTGGACTATGTATTTTATTCTACCACCAGCCTACCCACAATATCTAGAGGAAGAAGCCCCAAGTCAAGGAGCCGTCAGTCGAGGAGTTGTGTGTACGTACAGGCATCTCCCTGCAGGCGCCGTAGTACTCGATCTGCACGTGGCTGTACTCGGGCCCGCGGCACAGCTCCGAGTTGTCGAGGCAGAGGCACCGCTGCCGGTACACCTCGCAGTCAGACGTCCAGGTCTCGTTGGCGTTTGTGCACACCTACAAGGACATTTTGCTAGTTCAACAAAAGTGAAAATGGAGCAGACTTTCAAATACGTGAGCAAAAAAGTCTTTCGAGCTTGTTTACGAAGTCTTAGGTAAGCTTTTATAGCATCTTTTGTGAAAATGCAGCAGGCTTTTAAACGAAACAATCAATATTTTCCGCGGCGTCTTAGCAAAGCTTATAAGTTTAAGAACTCGTAAAAAGTATAAAATAGCCCGAGTCCAAGAGGACTTGGCGGGAGAGTCTGATATTTCATAAGTGGTTTTTAATTTAGGCCTTAGTGAAAGTATAAACATAAATTTTATTAATTTTGAGCAGTTACCTTGCGGCGGGAGTCAGTCTCGTAGGGGCACTCCTTGATACAGTTGCAGACGGCGTCTCCGTGCTCGTCGATCTCGCAGACGCGGCCGGCGCTGCAGTGCACTTTCAGACAGGGGTCTGCGACAATGTCCCACAATTTACATAGATTACAGACTAGCTGACCCACTCGTTCTCCGCTCGGGGGATCCATTGAGATATTAAAAAATCCTTCCTTATCCCTTCTACGTTAAAAAGGTCAACAAAATTTCATCTCTCAAACTCAGGTTAGGCCATTCAACATGTTAATTTATAGTCATCTACTTCCGTTATACCTACTCACGAATGTTTCGAGTTGATATAGTGGCCCATAACTACACTTGGACCTGATTATGACAGGATTATGATAGGAGACGATATAGCAAAGATGGAACTAACGTTCGAGCCAAGATAGCTGTTTGAAAGGCCTGTTGAATAATATAATATTTAAATAATGCTTTGAGGTCTCACCATCGAGAAAAACTTCGTTGCCGTTTTCTTCGTCAGGGATCTCGTTCATCAAGTCATTCACGCGAGCTCTCTCGGCTTCCTATTATAAACAGAATTGCTTACATTATGTAATTGGATTGTGATTATTGTATTTCATTGTTTTACATTTACTTTCGTCATTACAAGAGGTCTATGTCCAGCAGTGGAAAGTCTCGGCTGAAACGACGATGACAACCACATGACTTCATTTTAAGAAACATTTTCATCAAAATCAGTTGAGTAGTTATTAAGATATGTACCGTGTGTGATGAAGTCTGGTGGACTTACAGTCGTCGGCAGCCGTTTCAACATGCTGCTGGGAACAGAGGAGGCGCGTCCACTGTCCACAAAAAGTAGATGAAGTCGCGCGATTTGTCAGAGTTAAACAAAAAACCTGTTGACGTGTCTGGGTTCTGGGCTCCTGGTTGCCTTTTAGAGATCAACCCTTTACAAATAAGACGTAACACGTAGGTAAATCTAAATGATATTTTTGAATAATAGTGTTGTCGTGGTGGTACCTGGAAGCGTTTCTCGTCGAGGCGCTCCGCCATGCCCAACTCCAGGTGCTCCGCCTCCGCGTCTTCGCGCTGCACGTGCGCCGCGGGCGGGAACATGCGCGCCGCCGCGAACATCGGGTGCTCCGTCGTGCTGGTGGTGCGCAGCCGACGGTGGCGCCGCCGTTTCTGTGTACACATGGCTCAATGACACACTGAAATACAAAGGAGTACCCCGGGAGCCGGGCCTTTGAGGTCCTTGCACCGACTTTAGAAGAAAACACCTCACCCACTTTTTTACATGAATAACTAACCCCTACTCAATTTTCCCCACTCAATCTCATGTTATGTGAAAAGATCCTAAGGTAACCCGTGCTTAACCCACCTCCCTAATCTACATCACGATGAATGATGATGTATTTTATTCTTTAAAGAAATCTGAAAATAACTCTTGAATGCGTATTAGTTTACTTCAAACCAGGATTGCACAAACATAAGATATAACAGCATAATATATAACAGTAACCTATATAGCTTTTTAGACTCGACAATAGGTGTTTCGAATTCTCTACGGTTTTACTTTACTCCTCAAGCGTGCTGTAGGGTCCTGCTGGACACCAGTAAACAACACGATAAACTTACCACAGCGTCTGCCGTGCATATTGCTGCCAGCACTACAGCCAGCAATAACAGCTTACTCCTCATTTTGGAACTATCTGAAAAAGATAAATGCCGTTCAGAAATAGTCCATAAGTTGCCGGGAATCAGGATGACTAAAAATTAAATCTCTAAATCAGCGAAATTCGAAAAATAATGACTACCCCGATAAGTACCTATAGCTATTGACTGAGAGATCATACACGCTGCAGTTTCAAACCCAGCGTGGTGGGCCGTGGAAACTGAATCCTTCTTTTTCTAAGAGAAAATGGCCTAAATCTGATCATTAGCTGTGCTTGTGCTTAATAGCGGCACCGAGCGGGTCCGCTGAAGGATTAAACCGTTAATCTGATTACGATCCATTTATACCTTAGCGGTACAATCCATTGGCCTCCCCCACAATATTCCTGTACTTATCAGGGACCAGGGGCCGTACCACCACCACTTGGCGATGATTTTCAAGGCGCTTGCTATTCGGTATCCGTCCCTGCTATTCGGTACGGTATATGTCTCATTTAACAGAAGAATCCGGAGTCAATAGTCGTTGGTCCATAGGTGGACCAACGACTATTGACTCCGGATGGGGTCTTTGCCCTGTCGCACGCGGACGTGGTATTGAATGTAACTTAATCAACAAGTCGTATATTGTGTAAACAGTATTTATACACGCTGCATGCTTGATGATGCATTTATTAGGTAGGTATTAGACTGTATAAACTTTATGTATCTCACAAGATTAGATTTTGATTTTTTTCTGCAGTTGTCACTGCAAAACTCACGAGGCATTATTACACTTTAGTCAGGTATTAGGTATACGTGTAAAATGGTATACGAGTACCTAGGCAACGCGTTTCTCGGAATAGGTATCTGGTATACCTCAGGTACACCTAAGTATAGTGTGTCATAATATGATACATACTTAGTAATGGTTTTAATATTGATTGCTAAAAGTTGAGCAGACTGGTAAGTTAACCACCTACCAATACTTATTGTTACTACGCAAACCTACATTTTTGGATCAAGGAGATCTAACTAGGAATCTGTGCTAGGAATGTAGTAAGGTAGGTACCTATAGGAATTCTTCACCGACCACCATAACATTTTTCACACGCGTTTAGCACGCCTTATGTACTTAAGTCCCTGATCTGTCCCACTAAATGTGCAAGACTGTTCTGGTTGAAAGCATAGAGTCAAGTGTGCAATAATACTGGGAACCTGTGCTTTTTATGTGCATTGTGCAGTTCAGTAGTGAACGTCATATATAGAAACTAATCTATGTGAACATCTATCGGATGAAACGAACGAAAAGAATCGCATATCGCACGCTCGGATTCGAGTGGGAGGTCGCGGGTTCGATTCCTGCCACGAGCCACTTTGGAATTTTATAATTTCTAATTTGGCTTAGGTCAGGTCTGGTGGGAAGCTTTGGCCGTGGCTAGTTACCACCCTACCAGCAAAGACGTACCGCCAAGCAATTTAGCGTTCCGGTACAATGCTGTGTAGAAACCGTTGGGGTGACATAACTTACTCCTTCCAAAATTAGTACGCTAACATCTTCGACTGCATCATCACTTACCATCAGGTGAGATCGCAGTCAAGTACTAACTTGTATAGCGTAAAAAAAAATATCGGGATAACATTTTGATGATGTAATCAGTGGCGTTCTCTGAATGGCGTGAGTCGTGACACAATTTAATAACAGAAACAGATCTCATATTAATTGAAGCGTTGTGTTCATATTATAGCAATTGTCCGAGACCCATTTGCCTACTTTAGAAGCGGCTCGCCAATCTCCTGAATATGTAGAAAGCAATAATTAATTGATTCTATCATATATGGGGCGCAAACTATTTGTTTCTATTGACCTAAATGTGCAATTATCACGAGGCGAAAAGACAGCGCAGACGTATAGACAGGACAGGAGTCAGGACGGACCGCGCGGAAAAATATCGCCAGTTTACTGGTGTCAAAAATGTTTTTTCACAGCGTTAGTTCAAAAGCGACCGCGGTATTATCTGCGGTCCACGCTATGTACTCGTATACTAATTGTGGTTTGTCCGCGCGTGAGGCGATTTCCGCCATATTGTTGCTCCGGATTAGCGGAAATTATCGACAAACTGCTTTATTTTTTCTTGGTTGACGTAAAATCTTCCGATGGGCTCATCCTCAGGTTCATATCGGTGGCAGCCACTGATCTCCATTCTATGGATGAATCCATTTTATACATCTGACAGTTCCTTTTTGTGCCGATTTGAAGTGCCAAAGTCCGTCGTTTTGAATGTCATTTTATTTTAGTTCCATAGACGCTCACGCCAGGTTACGCAAAAATCAGCGCCAAAATGGTGAAAATGTATCTTCACTTTTACTTTGACAGTCAGCGATTCATTGAATCGAGATCAGTGGTGACAGCGCTTCATTCATAATCGTTGTTTTACCTCACTGGCGCAGTTGATGCGCGCTCTCTGAAGTCGCGGATCGATTCCCGCTCCCAAGTCCGAATCTACGTAGGTACTTTAGAATTATATACTCGTAATTTCTAAATTGGATAGGTCAGTTGGTGCAACGAATATATAATATTACTATTGGTGGGATGCTGTGTAAGGTACGTAAGTGTACACTGTAAGTGGTAAGATACCCGTTCCAAGTTAGTACGATAACTTCTTCGACTGCGTCTTCATTTCAAATCAGTTCATAGAGTTAGAAAAAAAACAGTAACTACCAGACAAAATGTACGATAGATACCTATTTTATAATTTGGTGCTATACCTATATCTAGTTTTGTAATAATATGGCCGGGTTATTAAAAACCAAGATATTACTATTATTATCATATCAATTTTGACGATAATATTTTCATATTATGAGTTTGTGTTTGATATTCCTTATTTAACTGTGTAAAGCATTGTAGAGATATTATCGTTTTGTAGTCCATGAACTTCGACCCTAAATTTAAGACCAAATAAACGTTTATTATTAAAGAAATACCTTCTTTCAATTGAGTATGTACCTATATGAAATGATTAATGAATTTAACACAGACTTCATTTATTATAGTCTGAGGAATTTAACTAGCCGTTGACCGCGATTTCTTTCACGACGTTTCATATGTTGTGTTTTCGCGATAGATTGTAGCTCGTGCAATTTAAAACCAACCTATATTTAGGGTTGGTAGGTCGCCAAACATCATAGCCGGATATTTTCTAAAAACCGGACAAGCTGGACAACGTTTATTTACCTAGTTATGTACGTTTATTTTGTCCGTACACGCAATCAAAAAGCCTAACTATGTCCGGCTTATCCGCAGGCCTGGCAACGCTACCTATGATTTCTATTAGAAAATCATTTTTACAATAGGTTACTTAGTACTTAACATGGGCTTAGCCAGGGGGGAGGGGTTTAGGGGGTTCAAACCCCCTCCGAAATGTGCAGAAATTTAGATAAATACTAGCAGACCCCTCCTCCTTGAAACTTTATCCTGGCTATACGCCCATGGTACCTAATATCATTATAATAGACTGGAGATAAAAATATGATAGCAGGATCTGTCGTCGCAAACGCTGCATTAAACTCGTAATTAATTCAGCAGTGATCGTGACTCATTGTATCATGTATGTGATTAACAGATGCGTAAGTATAAAGACTTCATGAGCTTACACGAGCCCGTAACTTCCGGCTATACGTTGCAAAACTGCGAATGCGATATGGCATTTGTGATAGGGAAACTAAACGGCAGCTATTGATATAGCCAATTATAATGTCGCATCAATTCGTCCTCCTTTTTTGGAGTTGGTTGAAAATTATTGAAATCTGGTTTGCGTTCTACGTTTAGATATGTCTATGTGATCACTTGAAGAATCATTATTTTAGTCAGTATGTCACAATTATTTTTAAAACAACGGATAAGAAGCGATAACCTTTGATCGGCAACCTCAATTTGAAACTATTATAACGAACTACGAATCTGTGTCGCCGCGTCGGGCTTTGAACGGTTTACGACTTCTGAAAAGTCTGACTCCGTTCACTGAAAACGTAAACTATACAAGTCGTAAATTATACGACTCATATTCTGCTATCCGCGTTTATATGAACACCCATTGCCCATAGGCAAAGGAAGTTACCTCTGAGGTAAAGGCAATGTTACACCGTTGACTTCTATAGGTAAATTCCAAACTAGTCAGACAAGGCTCTCTTGTCACTTGAATGACTTTGACAGGAAACGTAGTTGTAGAACAAAGGCAGCTAATGAACAAAATCTCCTCAATCTTAGTTAATAATTGATAAGCCAAAACGAAGCCAAATTCATACAATATACCGACAGATATAGGTAAGTATGCCGACAAGGCAAACTATTAATTAATAGTATCACAAGATAGTGGCATTAGTTCCGATTTTGGCCACACTATAAGTAGCCTTGTACGTTAGTATTATTACACGCCAAACGGTACAACCTACCCCTATACCGCTGCTGCATTGTTGATCACAGGTAGAATGCTAGGCCACTTATCATTGGGCCCCTTTGTAGGCAGTTTGGACAAAGCCCGGGACCTCACGATATATTTGGGGGAGATTTAAGTGAGTCAAGCCAAAAGTGAGTCCAATAATATAGTCGATTATTGGACGCAGCCAAACAGTACAATCATTCCGGATGTCAGTTACGGTAACAGTGCGATGGCATAACGGTTTCGCGAGTTCAATGGGTTTTTCCATCTCAAAACTCATTCTGAACTTAACTGAACTAGGTGACCTAGTTAGAGCAGAGATCCTGCGAAATTCATCAGAGCGGTTATTCGCAAAGGACGGAAGCCGGCTTATCACGGGTGTCCGCCGATAGCGGGGTGACCCAACGCCCCGAGTAACTTACAGCAGTCAACAACAGATAAAATATTTAAAAAAAAAACTTATAAAAACATCAGCTATTGTGATATATTAAATTGAAACCATGAGGATTAGATTTATTCGCATTCATGACAGGGATAGCCTCCATTGGCGTTGCCAGGTGTACGGATAAAGCCGGACATAGGCTTTTTATTTGCGTGTCCGGCCGAAATAAACGGTGTCCAGCCTGTCCGACTTTTGTTAGCCTTTTTACATTTCGCGATCGAACTGGTTTAACCCTTCGATTTTATTTCTACTTATTTCATTTGAACTGACCATACAACTTCTTTGCCCTTTAACTATTATTTATTAACACTGGGACACAAAGTCCTCAATAATGCCGGGTGTCCGGCCTTTTTAGCTAAATGTCCGGCCAAACTGGCTATAGTCTGTCAAGCTATTTGTCAGGATTGGCGACCAGCTGGCTACCCTAGCTATTCAAAAGTTCAAAATTCAAATGATTTATTTCATAAGTGATTTTCTTATAATATACTTACTAATGAATACATAAATAATAATCAGTAAATACTATTTGACGACGAAATTATAATATACCTATACTTTAAGTACTTGAGTTGCAAAACTTTAATTTTGTGTACAGCACATAACGATGTATGACCTAAATTACGGTTTATGTACCTATAAACTACCAAGTAGGTGCGTTATATTTTAGATTAGATACCTATATTTTATATACTAGTACTGGGTACTTAGATTCATGTGCCTGGCCACGGGAAGTTCGCTTCAGCGATAAATTGTGGTGAGCGGTCCATTGAAAATGTACCATACGTGTAACGGGAAGGTTTCGAATTCGATCATCTAGTTTATAAAACTTAATAAGAACGTTAGTTTCATATATTAAAAAATCGAGTGTGACAGACGGACGGACGGACGGACGGAGAAAGTCTCACCATAAGGGTTCCATTTTTACCATATTAGTATGGAACCCTAAAACTAAAAAGTCGACTTGTTAAAATAAACCAAATGAGATTAACTTATGATCAAAGGAATTGAAAAAAATTTATAGAATTTTATTTGTAAAATATCATCAAAACTCACAAGATGTTGTGAATTGAAATAATAAAATAATAAAAGACGATAAAAGACAAGTGCCGAGTTTCTTATCCGTTCTTCTCGGTGCATCGAATTTAACGATGCGTAATTCTTCAGGCAGGCGGCGACACAAATCGCGATTGAATAGTGCTGAGTGCACGCATTCATGAGCAATGCGCTGCATTGTAAAACTTTGCAATGTAAACATTTGGTTCGAAAACAAATTAACGTTATTCCTAATAGCAGTTTCGATTATAAGTACTAGTTCTTGCCCGCGACTTGACATTTCGAATAAGGGATTAATTACGTATAACAATTTCCAAAAGTTCAGGGTAATTACGAGTAAGGTATAGGTATGTGCAATTTTTAGGATTTCATTCAAGCATTTGTAGGTATATGATACTCCACCTGGTATAATTATTTTTTTAGGGTTCCGTACCCAAAGGGTGAAAATGGGACCCTATTACTAAGACTTCGCTGTCCATCCTTCCATCCGTCTGTCACCAGGCTGTATCTCTCGAACCGTGACAGCTATGGACTTGAAATTTTCACAGATGTATTTCTGTTACCGCTATAACAACAAATACAAAAAATAGAACAAAATATCCCATACAACAAACGTGATTTTGTTGCTTAATTTTGCTCGATAATAATACTCGGTAATTAGACGCTTCAAATGATCACAGAATACTTAATTACATTATATTCACTTTAAAAATAAATAGTTAAATAGGGGCTCTCATACAACAAACGTTTTTTTTATTTGTTGGGCAAGGGTGTTTAGTCTACTTAATACTAATGAGAATTTATCTTGATAGTACCACCGAATATATAATATTGATAGCACGGAACTCAAAGTGTGCGAGCCCGACTCGCACTTGACCATTTTTTTAACAAAGATCACTATTCTGTTACAATTACAACTATTAAAATAATCAAAAAACAAAGATCGTGACAGACGGGCGGACTGATGAACTCGCACCATAAAGAGTTACATGTTTACCATTTTGGTACCTACTGAATTGCTGATACTCCAAAAATGATACTGTACTAAGTGCTTTATCATATATTTATGGTTCTTTCATAAGCATTTATCATATATATCTTTGACGAAAAAAACTCACCCTAAAACTGCTAAGTAGTAATCGATGCCGAGGCTGCCTCCCAGACGAAGCGCACGCCGTCGACTGCGCGGGCGCATCCAGTACAGCGAGTGTGACCAATATCCGGAATTCCGCACCGCCTCGCTCCTGTTTCAGTCTTCATATTACATTATTACACTGTATAATAGTTTTAAACTTTAAAGCTTCTGCCACAAAGGTTCTATGTAAGCAGTTTCATAGATTTTCCATTCGTTTGCATTTTTTGAATATTATATTTAAGACCTTGGTATACCTATCTTGTACAAGACACCTAGTATTTTATTTTAAAATTGAGCTTTTGTATGTAAAGTACCGGTAAGACGATTTTTTTTATTACTCTATGTTTAGAGTTAAGCGGACTATCTAATTTAGGGCAGAGTTCATCCAAATATTCCTTAGCGCATTTTTTAATACAACTTTAGCGTTACTCCATTTGCGATTGAAAACGATAGTTGGCAAGCTTGAGTTCATAATGAATTTAGCCATATCAGATGAAAACTATCAAAATAAATATCTCGGTTTAATAAGTTAGGTATTGGTAATAACATTTCTGTAGAGGGTTTTACTCGCCGACGATAGATGACGTCTAGAGGCGTTGATGACTTCGCTTCAATGGAGTTTTCGTATATAAGTAAAGAATTTCCCAAAACAAGACGCTCGGGCGATAAGCTCCAGGGATAATGTCGTCCTGGAGGGAAACTTCCCTACTGGTATGTATGGTACCGAGGCACTGATCTTTATTCTATGGATTAATCATTATATACATCTGACAGTTCCTTTTTTGTGCCGATTTGAAGTTTTGAATGTCATTTTATTTTAGTCACACCAGGATAGGTACGCAACAACCAGCGCCAAAATGGCGAAAATCAAGTATCCTTATTTTTACGTAGCCAGTCAGCGATCCATAGAATAGAGATCAGTGTGTCGAGAGAATAGTATGCTCAACTCTTTTGCATTATAGTGTATGGAAACTTAAAGGTTATAATGGGCATGGGTATTTAAAGAACCTTTTTATATGCAAGAATACAAGTTTATGAGTTTCTGATCGTTTAATTCGTACCACTGGATTATTTCCGTACATCTACAACATAGAGATCACGTCAAAACACGAGGCATACAATATACTCTATGGAAAATGCTTTAAGGCCCACTCGCTTCAACTAACTTAAACATTCACGTAACAGTTAAATATGGCGTTTTGTGTAACATTTTGTTCTGTAGCGCCATATTTAACGATCATGTGCCTGTTAAAATTTGTTGAAGCTGCAAGCCTTAGTCTGTAAAGAGTAAACATAAATAATTTTTTATACAAGATGATCAGTGAAAAATAAAAACAAAAAAAGACAATAAATATTTAGTATAAATCGTCAATGGTACTAGTTTCTTGTAAAAATAACTTCTTTGCAAAATGTATGATATAAACAAGCCTTTTTATATGATCTGTGGTGTTCACCTTGAGGAGTTCCCTCTTTAGGAGCCAACCGTGAGTGCTATAGTTTCACCGCCTTCTATTCTCTGTCCAGTTGTTTATTTTTTTTGACACATGAGACCGAGTTAGCAATAACGAGGTACCCGAGAGAGACCACTTTACGTTTGTCTCTCTCTGGTCCCTCGCTATATTAATATATCTGTTTCATGTGTCAAAATAGTAGTTTATGAAACGGATGCATAATGGGGGGTATTAAAACATGAGTGTGAGTTTAAAAAACGAGCCGCAGGCGAGTTTTTTAATAGTATCACACGAGTGTTTTAATACCTAATTATGTAGAGTTTCATACACTACTTTATCTACGCTCAAATTATCATAAATCCAAACCATAAAATCTTGCTAACGTTTGTCGTAAATCCTTCACTTTGTTGGTAAAAGATTGTGGGTCATTTTTGTTGCAATTACTAAAATGTCAGGTCGAGTTAAATTTTCTTTAGTAGGTTTCACTGCTAGACATTTTTCCGCGCTAAGTTTTGACTAAGTAACAAAAATAACACATTGAAATGTTAAAAGTCAGGTATGGCGCCAAAATTCAGTTGTAAACTGCGTATAGTCTATTAAAAAAGTCATGAAACAAAAAAGAGTAGAAAAATATTTATACAAGTCAGATAAAGTATATTTTTAGTGGATAATTAAATAATCAAAAATTATACAATTATACATAATTCTTTTCAATATTCTGTATGAACACACTTTTTAATCAGTCATATAAGGCAGGGAAAAATTATTGTTTCCGTGAATTAATTGTTGTCTATGGTCGATCATGACTACCAACTAAATGTTGTCTGTGGACTCCATATATAAAAAAAAAAATGAGGATTGGCACTACACCTTCTCTACACTCTCTTTTGGCTATGACGACCACAGAGAAAAGAAAGTTATTCCCTGGTCTGTGATGACGATACATAAAAATACAGGAACCCAGAGCCGAGTATCGTAATAGAAATTATTCAACTATCTAGAGATATTTCCATAGTACAGAAATGTTATAATGAATAACTTTTTAATAATTATAGAAGTCTGTGAATAAAGTAGGTCAATATGTGACACATTTTGATTTCATAATTCGAACTTTAAGCAATGAGCGTAGATAAAGAATATAAACGAATGGACAGAGTATAATAAGGTGTAAGGTCAGCTTTTTCACAAGTTTTATCTTTGACAGACAGTGACAAAACCTACGTTT
Organism: Coenonympha glycerion; assembly: GCA_963855885.1. Classification (NCBI taxonomy): domain Eukaryota; kingdom Metazoa; phylum Arthropoda; class Insecta; order Lepidoptera; family Nymphalidae; genus Coenonympha; species Coenonympha glycerion. Next base: position 2,634,050 of record OY979637.1, on the reverse strand, counting down.
ACGCTATTCGCCATTTATCAGGAGGTGGTGAAACCGGCCCTTAGCATCATTGATGTGTTTTTATTATAAAATATAATACGGTATTTCATAATTGCTTGAGTTTTCAGGTCTCAAACGATAATTTCATTGCGGGTCATCTGTTTTAACTCAATTGGTAGAATATGATTATAAGCTGAGATGGTCAAAATATAATCATGATTAATGAATAACAATGCCGCAATAAGTCATGATTGCAGATTGGGGAAATGAATTGGGGAAAAAATTGTCCTACTAACCCTGAGTTGTGCAAAACAAATTCAGAAAAAGTGGCATCTACTTTTAACTAATTTAAGCGCAACACTTCATACATTTTTTGATATTTCTTATGATTAAATTAGTTAAAATACCAGCCTTGGTTCCTGTGTATTTAAAATAGTTTGGTAACCTGCGCCATATTGTGCCGTGTCACGTGTGACTATATTATCTGTGTAAAGCCCACGTCACAATATGCGCCAATTACAAAACCAAACTATTTTAAGTCTTAGCATTTGATGAATTTCTTTATACCGCTATAATAATCGGATTTCTCAGTTGGGTTATGATTAAAGTTTGACCATCACTGACAGACATTTGTGTTGGAAACATTTTCCATAGAGTATTTGCAGAAAACATCCTCGGAATCAGACCGTACAGTAAACAGGTATTTTGGTGAAGTCGAACCATACCCTCATCCAGAGGGTCTTATGATGATCCAATAGTACATGAAATGCGCTTTTATTTCTGTTTATAATATTACTTACTGGGTTTTATTAAAAATACCAAATCGCTTTCGGCCTGTAGTTGTTTACATTAAGGCGAAATCAACGACTCTGCCCGCGAAATTCAAAATTTTCATGGTTTTTTGCAATTTGATCGCTAATTACACATCAGAGCTTTATGGCAGTCAATTTGCAATTAGATCTTTACATGATTATATCAAAATATTTGCATAAAAAATTGTATCCTAGGAATGTCCGAGTATCGAGTTTTATGTGAGTAACTCGCAAATCTCGGACTAATTTCTTTAACTCGACACTTTCGAGCAGAGATTTTTATATAAACACGTGAAGAAGATATTGGGATTATCGCAATTTGACTGCCATAAGCCTATTAAGTCTTATTAGCTTAAAATTGCGAAAAACCACAAAAAAATTGAATTTCGCGGGCACACCCGTGGCGTGCTCCTAAACAACTTTTGTTTTACAACTTTTCAAAATTCAGTATTAATATTACACTGTTACGGTTTCGCGCCGCGACCATTGCCACGTGCCGATGTTATATTATTACAGAGTAGGAACAAGTAGAGGATATCTCTGTAAAATATTAAATTTCATATTTCATATATATTTATTTATTTTTGACATTTGATAAATATTGTTTTTTTTTTTGTTTTTAATTCATATTTGATATTTCAACTAAATACCGAACTATCTATAAAAAAAATCGTAGAACAAAAGTTGTTAGTGCTAATTAACAAACAGGCCGAGAGCGATTTGGTATTTTATATAACTCTGTATAATAAGTAGGTAGGTAATTTATGTAATATTTTTCTTCTTATTAACCGGTATTGATTTTGCAATTTGTAAGGTATAATAAATAATAGGCTTATGTGACTTATGGTAGTTAAATTGCAGGAATACTGCCTGTATAGTCTTCATATAATTAAATGTTAAAATCTTTTCTTTCAGAGTGGCCATTTTGAATAGATAAGTCATAATATGGTTATGGCTGCAGGTGAATTTGCATTTCTATGAACAAAGGAGTGAACCGTCGGATATCAAACAACATATATCATTAGATATACATTTCCACATATTATTCAAATCGACCAGACATCGCCTCTATCCAATCAGTTTACACTATAGCTCGGCAACTTCGTGCGGGACCCTCCTGCGGGGTGACAGACGGCCGGGGGACGCGGTAACGCATACATGCAGAGAAGTGTCCCCTTCCCCGCTACACCGCCCGCTAACCGCCGACATCTAAGTTCCTTGCCTCCCCCACCGTCTGTCACCCCGCAGGAGGGTCCCGCACGAATATTATTGGTACTTGCTTACCGACTGACAACTTCACTCACCGACTGACAATTATTGTATTTAAACTACCGACAGTTTTACGAACTCTCCGAATTTAATAAGTAATGAACTAAAATAATGATATCTTTTTTTTCTGAATGAACAATTGTAACATTGCACTAATTAAAAATTTTGTTCAGATACTTAGATATTTTGAACTAAATAAAAAACAATACAGCATTCTTTAGTGCTCTCCGTCATACCTACCCCTTCCCCATCGAAAAAATATATCAATCATTAAAGAACTGCATCAATGTCAAAAAATGGTTTTCATTGGTTTTGATTGGTTAAAATCCATGTTTTGACATTGATACAGTTTTTAATGAATGATATCATATATTTATAAGCGATCGGAGTGCCGGTTTTTGTGATGATATTATGTCTAGTATACAATGTGTAAAGGTAAGGTCAGACCCACGGTTAATAAGAACACTGATACAAAACAGTACTTACTGACTGACAAACATGTACATACTTACCGACTGACATGACTGTAAATAACTAAGGCTAAGCTCATGTACTATTGTATCAATATTTTAATATTGAAATTTTAATTGAACTATTTGACGATTAAATTTTTAATACATTTTTAATTTTTTATACGTTCAATCATTTGTAAGTAGTAAGAACAACTAATTCAAATAACGTAATAATGTCGATCGGCCATTATTGTAGGTTATGATTTTTTTTAAGTTAGCACTTGTTGGTACGTCTGTAAACGGCTTTATAACCGTGACACCCGATGGACATTATTAAATTAAATCCTCTGTTGGTACAAAAAATTTAATTATTATAAAGTTAGTGACATACTTCTCCCATGTAGTATTGTATGATAATATAATTAAATTACGAAATTGTGTAGCATAATTTAATTAATATGTCACAATTGTATCACACTTTACATACATGGGATCAGTTTGTCATTTCCCTAATTAAACGCACCTAATAGTTCGTTTTGACAAAACAAAAAACTACACCACATAATGTAGTCCGACAAATTTATTATTAGGTAATAATAGTGTATAAATAATATTTTATTCACACAGTTACAAGTGTACAGGATAGTCGTTATTTTAGTATTAACAAAAAAAAAAGAGAATTAATTAACTGCTTAATAATAATAACCTATTTTATTAATTACAAACATTCATTAGTTTTTATGGTTTGAAAAGACCATTTTTAACGTACTACAGACGTTACAACATGTTGTATGCCGACTTTCATACGATTGGCCAGGAATTATCAACGACGGTGGTTTCATTAGACGACATGATTCATGAATCTAGCATCGCGTAGTTCCAATTTCAAAATCAATTTTGTTAAAGTCTACACCCAACTTGTTGGCACATCGGTAGATGCTTTTAAAATAATTATATCTAGATGTCAGAACTCAGAATTATTGAATTATTGTGGTGGAGACTCGCAAAATGCGCAAAATATTAAAAAAAACTTTGAAGCACACAAGTTGAAAAAAACGTCTGAAAGTCTAGGCCTCACAAGGGTTTACTAATTGAGTTTTATGTTTTGTTAGCTTAAAATACTTGGGATAGTTGAATAATATTAGAATTTCGCGGGCAGACCCGTGTGATGGGCCTTAAGGATTTATGTGCCACAGAAGACAATGTGTACAAAGTATACCTTATTCACAGACTATTATAATGTATATATATATCTATTTAATTTTATAATAGCTTGAACTGTAATTAACTTGGTGTTAGAACTAAAATCTGACATCTAAAAATACGCACTGTTTTAATCAAAATGAAGGCAGACTAAATTAGCATTTGAATTTTGGATACTAATTCAGTTTTGCGAAATATAACCAAAGTATTTAACTGAAAAAAATTTAATTACAATTCAATAAAGTACTGTCAAATAAATAACAGCTTTGTTTAGTACTACAGACAATTTTTTTTCTATGACAGAAATCCTAATTACTACTCATGGCTGTCATTTCACAAGTGCCTTTAAGTGCCTATATGTGACATAACCTTTATTTAATTTTTATTTATGACGTCATTCATTTTTTTTTGACGTCACTAATCTCGCCATCTTTAATTTTATTTTAATTTACTACGAGTAACTTAACTGCAATTTCACCGGATTGTAAGTGACGATGCAGCTCAAATTTGGAAGAAATAACCTGTAATTGTGGCTACACAGCATCATACTGCAATTATTCAACAATTCATTCCGTAGTTCAACAATTTATCATTCCGTATTTTCATAAAAAATGTTGGATGAGTTAGGATTTAAATATCACAGAAAATAAAACGCTGTTTAAAGACACGCTGTTTATAGTAAAACAAAATGTACATATAAAAAAAAAATTGGTTATATTCGCAAAAACAAAAATTTTGAGCGTAAACTAAGTCTAATCAGGATGCTTTTACACACTACGACATGTCGTATGCAAACGGAAGGTTCGAGTATGCACTACATGGACTTGAGAGTTACCTGCGTATCACGTCACACGCTAGTAAGGCTATCTCTGTTTAAATAAAAATATTATAATACTTGATCAAATAACAAAAAGGTTATAATTTTTGTCATTTAATTAATTTTTTTTCATATTTTCATTTGTTATTAGCTGATCAGCCCGTGCTTGGCCCGGGTGATTCTATGGGGATAAACAATCCTGGCTAGTTCATGTAGACAACATTACCAAGATAACTCCTGTTAAAAGCTCTCTAAAGATTAAGTCAGTGGGGGTGACCTTGACAAGATTCAGGACTTATTTTTTATAAGATTAAAACTACAAACTTTCGAAAAAAAAAAACAATAGGTACTTCGATTTTACATGAAATGCTATTTTTGTTTGGAAAAGTTAAAATAAATAAAAAAAAACACCGTTTGATTTGAGTCAAATACCAACTGAACGTATTAAAAAAACATGCTGATTGTTTTTTTTGTGTACGACAAAATATCGTAGTGTATAAACGCTCTATTCTCAAGAATGGTGGAGGTTGCGACCCACCCGGCCAAAATCAATTTATACTATCTAACTACTTAACAAAAAGAAGCGATATGCCAAGCGTGTTATTTAAGTTGGACGCCCACGAGCGTACTCGCTTACCACGGTTTAGTCGTGTACAAAAATAAAATAAAAAAATTAAACATAAGTTCACCGCCCACTAAACACTCGCACTTAAAATTTTAATATGACGACGTATGAACATAAAATTATGACAAGAAAACCATGACGTCAACGGCCAGCGTTAAACGTACAAAAATGTTTCTAGAGCACAATACTGTCATTATCATACAAAAATTCATAACTGTTGGCAAGAGACGCTGTAAATCTGATTTTGCTTATTGTCATATTTTAGTGTTTTACCTGTCAAATTCGTATGTAAAAGTAATGGTACAATGTGTGTGCGTAGATAAATTTCAACAGAATCTATGTAAAATGACGAAAATGTTTGCTCTGCATAAAACGGTTACAGTCAAAACAATAAAGCTACACTCTCACTTACTTTTAGACTTATTTTTCCATACATATTACGGAAAATGGGGAGTATTTTAGCTCTGGTAGCGCCATCTAATTATGTCGGATAGTGCAATGCATGTCCAACCCAAGACTTTTATTTCCAAGTTATAGAGTAGCTTAAAAACATAGCACTATCCTATGTACAAGATCTCTGCAAAGATATCTATGCAAACAATTAAAAACTTACTTATTTACAGCAATTAATTCATTCTGCAACGATTGACGTCAATTTTGACACAATATGACAAGAGAGATTTGTCAATGTTGAAGTCACAAAGTACTATGCATAATCATAACTGAGTGTTTGTGTTGCTGCGATGTTTAATGAGCGGTGACCTTTACGTACTCAGTGAAGCACGTACGCTCGCAAGCACGTACACCACTGGAATTTTAGTAGATGCAAAGGTATTCGCCTTAAGGCGACGGCACACCAAGCGCGGAGCGGGCGAATTTCGGGACTGAATAATTTATATTACCAACAAATAAGTACTTTGTATGCCAAAACATCAAAATGTCATGTTTTTTCTCACATTATTGATTGTAAACAACTTCATGTTACACAAATTTCTAAAGTAACAAAGTGTTCCAAAATCATTGTCATCCATTTTATAAGTGAAAGTGTCAAGCGTACCGCCAGCGGTACTTTAATAACTCAGGCTATTTTGCCATTCAAGAAACTTTAAAGGTAGAACGTTTTTATAAACAAAACCGGCCACCAAACACCCGAGGATAATTTAAGGCCATGCTTTAGTGATATGGAAGCCCTTTCTTCCACTAAGCCCCTTCGCACACGGCTCGTAAGCGTAAGCGTATCGTTATGACGCTAAGCATAACAATTACGCCTCCTACCATTCGCTGCAACTCCGCTTTGTGTTTGAACAAGTTCGTGCTCGTACTACTCTCGTCGTACGCGCGGATTACGCTACGCTTACGAGCCGTCTGCGAAGGAACTTATTCGAAAATTATTTAATTTCCGACATTATACCAACTAAATTTCTTGAACAGCAAGATAGACCGAGTAACTTCCTCTAAAAATTTTCACTTTTAACAAGTGTGACGTAAGTGTTAGGCGTGTCAATTTACTTTAGAGATTTGTGAGTTTCTGATTTGAAATTAATATATAGAAAAATCAGTCATCCAGTTGGATCCAGTAAAAAAAAAACACCACTGAGTCTGACGGATATAATAAATATTTATAATCATACGTTGAAATAAGGGCTGTGGGATACATCATACCTTAATAGGTCCTACCCTCTGTAACATAGATTTCCTTTCATCAGATAGTAGAGTTTATCTGTTGTATCCATTCTAATTTCTATTTTTAAACCGGAATACACTATTTATATTTCTTTTTAGTTTTTGGAGCGTCAAGAGATCGTAGAAAGAGAATCGCTACGAAACTTGCGCGCTTAGCTATGAGTTATCTACGATTGTAAAAAAACCTGTCGATCGCTTATTCCATACCTAAATTAAATCTAATAAAAAAAATATGAAAAAAATTATCATATAGACAAATTGAGCACGTGACTAATCGAAGAGACCTGCCATTCTCGTACATTTCTTTCCTTAAATTTCAGTATAGGTTTACGCTTACAGTCAATCTTGCCTGATTGACAGTGACGAATTGGTCGAATATTGAGCACGCTTATCTAGAAGATTATTTACTCGATTTTTAAGTTATATACGGGAAACTGGGATTTCTGGAGACCATTGCAAACCATAGCCATGTGTATGAGGAAAGAAGCGAATCGATTAATATAGCTATGGAATAAGCGATCGACATCAAGGGGTTGCTATGACAATCGTAGACAAGTCACATAGCTAAGCTATAGCTATGTTACAATCGTAGACAAGTCGCATAGCTGTAAGCTATAGCTATGTTATGCAGTCACGCAGTTCCCGTGACGCGCTCGGCCGCCGTGTTTACAATAGTACGAGTAGTTTAGTGTTAGACTTGCGTGGGACGCGCGGCGCGGTACAGCTTAATGTATGTGATCGCGCGCGGGGCGTACCACGGCCGCAGCGCCAGCCCGGCGCGGGGCAGCGCCAGGAACAACTCTGGAACGAGATAAATAACTCTGTTACAAACAGTAAGCGACTCTGAAATGGAAACAAATGGGTTACAAACAATTATTTAACCCACACACGGGATGATACCATTGAACACCTGAACCATTGACCCACGTAACGGTGGTTCAAAGGTCAGTGGAAGGCATACGTTCATGTGGGCGATCCCCAATAAGATTGACTGATATCACCCGGGCCGCTACAAGTTCCTCGCTCACCGAGTGCTCCCGCATCGTAACTCATAACCACGATCTCTCTCGCAAGTAGCACCGGAGCTGTCTAGTGTACGTCGGTCGTAGTGTGGTCGGGCGCTAGCGGCGGAAGGGCTGGCGCTGCTGGAAGGCGGCGCGGTGCGAGGACAGCGGGCGGCGGCGCGGCGGCTCGCGGCGCTGTCTAGTGTAACTGGAGCGGTCGGGCGCTAGCGGCGGAAGGGCTGGCGCTGCTGGAAGGCGGCGCGGTGCGAGGACAGCGGGCGGCGGCGCGGCGGCTCGCGGCGCTGTCTAGTGTACCTGGAGCGGTCGGGCGCTAGCGGCGGAAGGGCTGGCGCTGCTGGAAGGCGGCGCGGTGCGAGGACAGCGGGCGGCGGCGCGGCGGCTCGCGGCGCTGTCTAGTGTACCTGGAGCGGTCGGGCGCTAGCGGCGGAAGGGCTGGCGCTGCTGGAAGGCGGCGCGGTGCGAGGACAGCGGGCGGCGGCGCGGTGCGAGGACAGCGGGCGGCGGCGCGGCGGCTCGCGGCGCTGTCTAGTGTACCTGGAGCGGTCGGGCGCTAGCGGCGGAAGGGCTGGCGCTGCTGGAAGGCGGCGCGGTGCAAGGACAGCGGGCGGCGGCGCGGCGGCTCGCGGCGCTGTCTAGTGTACCTGGGGCGGTCGGGCGCTAGCGGCGGAAGGGCTGGCGCTGCTGGAAGGCGGCGCGGTGCGAGGACAGCGGGCGGCGGCGCGGTGCGAGGACAGCGGGCGGCGGCGCGGCGGCTCGTGGCGCTGTCTAGTGTACCTGGAGCGGTCGGGCGCTAGCGGCGGAAGGGCTGGCGCTGCTGGAAGGCGGCGCGGTGCGAGGACAGCGGGCGGCGGCGCGGTGCGAGGACAGCGGGCGGCGGCGCGGTGCGAGGACAGCGGGCGGCGGCGCGGTGCGAGGACAGCGGGCGGCGGCGCGGCGGCTCGCGGCGCTGTCTAGTGTACCTGGAGCGGTCGGGCGCTAGCGGCGGAAGGGCTGGCGCTGCTGGATGGAGGCGGCGCGGTGCGAGGACAGCGGGCGGCGGCGCGGCGGCTCGCGGCGCTGTCTAGTGTACCTGGAGCGGTCGGGCGCTAGCGGCGGAAGGGCTGGCGCTGCTGGAAGGCGGCGCGGTGCGAGGACAGCGGGCGGCGGCGCGGCGGCTCGCGGCGCTGTCTAGTGTACCTGGAGCGGTCGGGCGCTAGCGGCGGAAGGGCTGGCGCTGCTGGAAGGCGGCGCGGTGCGAGGACAGCGGGCGGCGGCGCGGCGGCTCGCGGCGCTGTCTGTGTACCTGGAGCGGTCGGGCGCTAGCGGCGGAAGGGCTGGCGCTGCTGGAAGGCGGCGCGGTGCGAGGACAGCGGGCGGCGGCGCGGCGGCAGCGGGCGGCGGCGCGGCGGCTCGCTGTCTGTGTACCTGGAGCGGTCGGGCGCTAGCGCTGTCTAGTGTACCTGGAGCGGTCGGGCGCTAGCGGCGGAAGGGCTGGCGCTGCTGGAAGGCGGCGCGGTGCGAGGACAGCGGGCGGCGGCGCGGCGGCTCGCGGCGCTGTCTAGTGTACCTGGAGCGGTCGGGCGCTAGCGGCGGAAGGGCTGGCGCTGCTGGAAGGCGGCGCGGTGCGAGGACAGCGGGCGGCGGCGCGGCGGCTCGCGGCGCTGTCTAGTGTACCTGGAGCGGTCGGGCGCTAGCGGCGGAAGGGCTGGCGCTGCTGGAAGGCGGCGCGGTGCGAGGACAGCGGGCGGCGGCGCGGCGGCTCGTGGCGCTGTCTAGTGTACCTGGAGCGGTCGGGCGCTAGCGGCGGAAGGGCTGGCGCTGCTGGAAGGCGGCGCGGTGCGAGGACAGCGGGCGGCGGCGCGGCGGCTCGCGGCGCTGTCTAGTGTACCTGGAGCGGTCGGGCGCTAGCGGCGGAAGGGCTGGCGCTGCTGGAAGGCGGCGCGGTGCGAGGACAGCGGGCGGCGGCGCGGCGGCTCGCGGCGCTGTCTAGTGTACCTGGAGCGGTCGGGCGCTAGCGGCGGAAGGGCTGGCGCTGCTGGAAGGCGGCGCGGTGCGAGGACAGCGGGCGGCGGCGCGGCGGCTCGCGGCGCTGTCTAGTGTACCTGGAGCGGTCGGGCGCTAGCGGCGGAAGGGCTGGCGCTGCTGGAAGGCGGCGCGGTGCGAGGACAGCGGGCGGCGGCGCGGTGCGAGGACGCGGGCGGCGGCGCGGTGCGAGGACAGCGGGCGGCGGCGCGGCGGCTCGCGGCGCTGTCTAGTGTACCTGGAGCGGTCGGGCGCTAGCGGCGGAAGGGCTGGCGCTGCTGGAAGGCGGCGCGGTGCGAGGACAGCGGGCGGCGGCGCGGCGGCTCGTGGCGCTGTCTAGTGTAACTGGAGCGGTCGGGCGCTAGCGGCGGAAGGGCTGGCGCTGCTGGAAGGCGGCGCGGTGCGAGGACAGCGGGCGGCGGCGCGGCGGCTCGCGGCGCTGTCTAGTGTACCTGGAGCGGTCGGGCGCTAGCGGCGGAAGGGCTGGCGCTGCTGGAAGGCGGCGCGGTGCGAGGACAGCGGGCGGCGGCGCGGCGGCTCGCGGCGCTGTCTAGTGTACCTGGAGCGGTCGGGCGCTAGCGGCGGAAGGGCTGGCGCTGCTGGAAGGCGGCGCGGTGCGAGGACAGCGGGCGGCGGCGCGGCGGCTCGCGGCGCTGTCTAGTGTACCTGGAGCGGTCGGGCGCTAGCGGCGGAAGGGCTGGCGCTGCTGGAAGGCGGCGCGGTGCGAGGACAGCGGGCGGCGGCGCGGCGGCTCGCGGCGCTGTCTAGTGTACCTGGAGCGGTCGGGCGCTAGCGGCGGAAGGGCTGGCGCTGCTGGAAGGCGGCGCGGTGCGAGGACAGCGGGCGGCGGCGCGGCGGCTCGCGGCGCTGTCTAGTGTACCTGGAGCGGTCGGGCGCTAGCGGCGGAAGGGCTGGCGCTGCTGGAAGGCGGCGCGGTGCGAGGACAGCGGGCGGCGGCGCGGCGGCTCGCGGCCCCGCGTCTTCTTCTCTTCCACGTTGAGCTTCACGCCGTTGCCCTCGCCGCCCTCCGCGGGGAAGTACAGGGGCTGTGTCAACAAACAATGATAACATTAATTCCACTATCGATGTAGGAATGGCATGACACGGGCAGACTCTGAAATGAGGAGGAGAAAACTCCTTTGCAAATGCTGTGCAATTGCCCATACCTGGTGCATACGCGAAGCCGACTCATGGGACATCCTCCGCCCAGAGGAGGTAAAATATACCCCTGTTAAGGACGTACTACTCTTCCTGGCGGCAACTGAACTTCGGGGGGAAATGTAGGAAGCGGTGAGCACAATAGATCGGTAACGGTCAAAGTGCTACTGGGAGCGGAGTAGCCCTGTGTCACGCGTCATCAAGAAGCTAAGATAAGAAGGGCGGTGCACTCACGGCCGCGTTGAGGCATTCGGCGGCGGCCTGCGCGGTCTCATACGTGATGAACCCGTAGTTGGGGTGGCGCGGCGCGCCGGGCGCGGCGGGCTTGCTGTGCACGCGCAGCTCGGCCACGGGCCCGAAGCGCGCGAACAGCGCGCGCAGCTCCTCCTCCGTCGCCGAGTGCGGCAGGTTGCCGAGGAACAGCTGCTGCGCGTCCGAGTAGCGCCGCCCGCTCTCCGCAGAGTTGCTCACGGCTGACAACAGGAACGATGCAACTGTCAGGACTGTGCGTACTGTGCATACGTATAGTTGACATAGTTGGCAACATGAAGGATGTAACTGTCAGGAATGTGCGTACGCATATTTGGTTACGCATGTTTTGGGAAAGCGGTGTGTATAGGTACTTTTAGCTATGCATAAGCTGGGTGGGGACTGTGGGTAGTTTGGTATGCGTAGTCGGTTACGCGTGTCCTGAGAACGCGATGTCCATACGCAGATACGCACTGTGCATTATACATTGACGGGAAAGATGTGATATATGGTGTCAAATACCGCTGACAGCACATACCGCTGTCAGTCGCAAATATAGCGCCATTTTACAGTTTTGACAAATTAAAAATCCGGCTTCAGGGCGGAGCCTAAAAATGTATGCGACGTCAGTAAGTGCTGATCCTTTATTGTTTAATCAATGGTGCCGCCAGGGAGCCGACGAAGCCAGTCGTCTTGCAGGCGTACCTGGCTGCTGGGGCTGCGGGTTGCGCGGCGGACGCGGGCGCGGCTCGTGCGGCGCAGGCGCGGGCGGCGGCTGCGCGGGCGGCGAGCCCCGCGGGGCGCCCGCGCCGCTGGAGGAGCCCGACTTGAGCAGGTTGGCGTACGTTTTGGGCTCGGGGGCTACCGGCGTCGCTGCAATTCATATTTTTATGTATAAATAAATATATCAGCACATTAGAAACATCGCAATCTACCCCCAAAGTGAGCGACGGCTTCTGCTATGGGTACTAGGTAACTGATATAATATACCTAATACTGGTGTGTATAGTGGCGTGTATTCGAGGCTCGTAATTTGGGGTTGATTATGGACGCTGCTCTTAGATTCGATAGCCACATTGCAACGGTAGTGCGCAGTTGCTTCTATCGGTTAAAGGTGCTTTATAAAATCCGCAAGTACATTAGTCATGAAGTGCGTATCCATCTAGTAGAAAGTCTAGTTCTATCGAAACTGAATTATGCTGATGTAGTCTACGGGCCTCGTCTACTTGCTAGGACGAGTAAGCTTGTACAACGAGTCCAGAATGCATGCGCGAGATTCTGTTTCAGCATCCCTCCCAGATCCCATGTGACGCCTTTCTTAAATCAGCACGGAATGATGAAAATGAGGTATAGGAGGAAGGTGCACCTCGCCTGCCTTCTGTTTGGGGTGTTTAAGAATGGAAAGTCTTCTTATATTTACAATAAGTTCCGAAGGGCAGACGAAGGCAGGGAGTACCACAGAGCTGTGCGCAAAATTCTGTGCGTGCCTCGACATTGTTCTGCAGTCTTCAGGGGTAGTTTCCGGTATGCCGCAACACGGTGTTGGAATAACATTCCGCCGCCAATTATAAACTCCAAAAGTAAAGGTACTTTTGTTCGAAACCTTAAAAAATTTATAATGGGTAAGCAAAGAGAAGCTGAAAACTGTGCGGCGGAAATCTCATTCCTTTAATATTGGGGTATATAATATCTACTCATATATTAATTTGTAATGCTTTATTATTTTTACTATATTTGTAAAAAGTATATAATGCTTTATTCATTTTTATATATTTATATCATAAACACATTTTAAGTATATTTAGTGTAAATATTATGTCTATTAATATATAAAATACAAATATGTATTGGCGGGTATTTGTTATTCATTTTCATGTCATTTTTGTTTGTTTTTGTTTGCTTTAATTTTATATTAGGTATAGTTCGTGGCGTCACCCAGTCATGGACCCTGACTGAAAATCAGCGCTGTGTGCCTCCATGTATGTGTGGAGAGCACACAGCACCATGCTGAGTTGGGGTCCATTTCTGGGTTGTGCCACACATTGCAGGCGGTGTCTGGAGTTGCCGCCACTTGGGCAACGATTGGTATTTTTGCCCGGGTGGGGGAGGCTTCAGGCATCGTTATAGTACATAAGTGGAGGTACCATTGTAATGTGTGGCATAATGCAAAATAAATGTATTTCTTTCTTTCTTTCTTTCTTACTTTTATATAATATAATATAACATTTACCAGTAGTGGGAATCGAACCCACGACCTCCGACGCAGACGGCAGGTTCACTACCGCTACGCCATTCGGCGTCAATCAGTTATCGTTCGGTCGTCATTCATTAATAACATAAAAATTAATAGTTGCCAACTATCAAGTTTGCTTCTATTTATGCATACTGTCTAAATTCTCCAGGATAAGCAATGGAACATACACGGAAATTTAAATTAAAATTCTGTTAAAATCAATATAATTTGATTGACTTCTGTCGAGCCATTACTATGCGTATTTACGACAAACTTTCGCAAACTCCTTTCACATAAAATTATTCTTCTACAACTAGAGTTTCTTCAACTGACTAAAACCAATAAAGAGACATCTTTAAAGAAGATTAATACAAAGTGTCTCGTGCTTACTGGGCCGCGGCGGCGGGGAGGGCTCGCGCTCGGGCTCCGGCTCCGGCTCGGGCTCCGGCTCCGGCTCCTCCAGCTCCACGGAGCCAGTGCTGGTGTTGGCTCCCGGCGCGCCACCCGACATACCGCTCACTGCGGGCACGACAATGTATACTATCAAAACATGTACTTCTCAAAGTTTATGGTAATGAATTTCGGTTTCAACATATCCCGTTATATAATCAGCCTTAAAAGATAGACATGAGACCTTTTTAAAGGAGAACAATTCCATCATACATAATTTTTGCATAACAAACTGTTTACGCAGTATACATAATGGAAGCTCTCCAAAAGGAACACTCTTTTCTGTTTCTTGCAAATTTTTATATTGATACTCTGCTACTATAAGTCATAGCGTTATGTTGTATAGCCTTTAACCTCCCTTGACAAAAAGACTATCCAACAAAAAAATATTTTCAAATTTTTCAATTTGAACCAGTGGTTCCTGAGATAAGCTTACAACTCTTTATCTCGTGTCGATGGTACGGTTAATTCCCGACGTCAAAACCTCCACTATCACTGATTGTACAGTAACTGTACTTGTATAGTTCAGGAATCTAGTTGGCAGATTGTTTTGCCAGTGTCAGGAGCGCTTTGGTGGAAATTAACAGACAGCTTTGTAGCCTGCTCAGTCCCGCTCCGCTCCACATAGTAAAGTGACCCGTCCGGAGTGCTTCTTCATTCTTCCGGAGCATTCAGTCCGCTCATATTACACTGCTCAATGTAATACGACTTTCGCGCGCTAAAAACGCTCCATGAAAAGGATTCCGGACGGGTCTGAAACTGGTCGGGTGGACCTTGGAAAAACTCTGCGTAGATTTAGCCGTTTTTCCTCTAATAAATAATGTGTTCCACTCACATTGATAATAATAGTCAAGACAAGCCCATCCGAACATTTTACGTAAATCTTCTTCATACAAGAAAATGTAGCGCCATGTGTCGAAACTCCTGCGAAATACTGTGTAGGCTTACAGCTTACTACTGACGCCGGAGGGGGTTTTGCTCCCCTTGTTTCGCGCGGTCTGCCCCGTCTAGAGTATACGTCAATGTCCACTCACGAAAGTCTTAACTCTAAGATAGTAAAGTGAGCTGGGTACCCTGCAGCGCGGCGACGAGGTGGTCGTGCTGCGGCGGGTGGCCGTTGAGGTGCGGCGCGGGCGGCGACGCGGCCAGCGCGGGCTGCGGGGCCGGCTGCGGCGCGGGCGGCGACAGCATGGGCGCGTGCGGCGGCGCGGGCGGCGCGGGGAACGGCGCGGGGAAGCTGGGCGCGGGGGGGAAGTAGCCCGCGCCCTCCTCCTCCTCGCCCTCCGAGCGCCCCGAGCCCTCGCCCTCCTCGTCCGAGAACACTATGTCCTGGAAAACGATGTATTATGTATAAAACATATATTTTCATTGCTGAGGTGGAAAATGGTACATGGCTTACACATTGATCTCTATCTAATTGCTGACTGTCAGCGGAAAACTGAAGACACTTGATTTTCACCATTTTGGCGCTGATTGTTGCGTAACCTAGCGTGAGCGTCTAAGGAACTAAAATAAAATGATATTCAAAACGACGGTCACTACCAACAAATGTCAATTTAGTACCGCGGACGTACCGCGGACGGGAGTGCCGCTTCAGATTGGCACAAAAAAGGAACTGTCAGATGTATAGAACGATTGATCCAGAGATCAGTGGGCTTACATCACAAATATGAACTTCACTGCATTGGCCACCAAAAACTTTTGACAAATGCCTGACTAACAGTCAAGTTAGTACTGTCTGGCCGTCGCATCGCCGCAGACCACTCGCGAGCAAGGTTACAATGTGATGAATCAGTGCTCGCGAGGATGGTAAGATACGCCTTGGAGAACTGGCACCCTTGTACAAACATTATAAAATTGAACTTAAGACTAAAACTAAAACTAACTTCCACAATCTCTAAACTAATTTCCACAATCTCTTATAGCCCTGGGTAGGGCCCTGGGGGCCTACCACCGTGACATAAAGTAATATTATTGTAATATTGTTTTAAAATTTCCATACTGACATTGTATGGAAATGTCAAAACAATATTACAATAATATTGCTTTAAGTCACGGTGGTAGGCATCCTGGTCTTCCATGGAGCCGCAGTAGGCAGCCAAGTACGCACACACTTCGTTTCTCACAATCACGTGCACGCACCTGGTAGCGGAAGATGTCGTTGTGCACGTAGTACTTCTTGGGCGACTGCGCGGCCAGCACGAACGTCTGCGTGAAGCGCCGCATGGGGGCGCCGCCGTTGGACAGCTCGCCCGTCACCTGCACCACCACGCCGTTGCCCAGCGTGGCTTGAGCGTCCACCTTAACACAACAAACATACTATGACTTCACTGCCACGTGGCAGGGCACACTCCTAATGCTTTCCCTTAACTGACTGCACTTTTGCAACGAGATTAATTAAAAACAATGATATATAATATATAAAAAGGAGCAGATATGTGACAAGTGCGCGCGTTGTGAAGACTCAAAAATCCTACAATTGTAAGTTTCGTAGTTACTAGTTAGTCTGTGTCAATCACAATCATTATTGGTGTCCTTTTCGTTTGCGTGCTGTTTCATATCTTTTGTTCTATTTATCAGTCAGTGGCAGTTCGGCACAGATTTAAAACGCAATTTACTATGAACGTAACGTATCTTGGTGATCTATGATTAAAAAGAATTATAAAACCCGAATGTTTATTTTAGAGATGAGAACGGAATTAGTTTAGAGATTTTGCACTGCAGAATTGGCACCAATGTGATTTTTATTGCTGCTCTTTACTGTTGGAATGCAATATCCTGTATGACTGTTGATTGAACCTTTACCAGCATAGGATATACCTGTGATCTGATTCTAATGCTCGTTTACACCAACCTTTTAAGATAAACCTAAGCCCTTAGGTGACAGTTGTTGTAAGTGAAAACTGTCACCTATCGACTTAGGCGTTTCTTGAAGTGTTGGTGAAAACGGTTGTAAAAAGCATTAAACAAAGATGCCAGAAGATTGTCTAAGTCTTCACCAAACATAACTTCCTCATCTGGCTGGTTGTTATGATGGGTAATGTCTCGCGGTTGATATATTTGATGCAGGAAGAGCAGCTCCTCACCTGGCTCATCTTAGCATGGCAGTCGCGGAAGTTGAGCTGCTGGATGCGGTTGTGGATCTGCTTCTGCCCAATGACGGGGAGGGTCTCGCGGTTGATATATTGAATGCAGGAAGAGCAGGTCCTCACCTGACTGATCTTAGCATGTCAGTCGCGGAAGTTGAGCTGCTGGATGCGGTTGTGGATCTGCTTCTGCCCAATGACGGGGAGGGTCTCGCGGTTGATATATTTAATGCAGGAAGAGCAGGTCCTCACTTGACTGATCTTAGCATGGCAGTCGCGGAAGTTGAGCTGCTGGATGCGGTTGTGGATCTGCTTCTGCCCAATGACGGGGAGGGTCTCGCGGTTGATATATTTAATGCAGGAGGAGCAGGTCCTCACCTGACTGATCTTAGCATGGCAGTCGCGGAAGTTGAGCTGCTGGTTTGCGGTTGTGGATCTGCTTCTGCCCAATGACGGGGAGGGTCTCGCGGTTGATATATTTAATGCAGGAGGAGCAGGTCCTCACCTGACTGATCTTAGCATGGCAGTCGCGGAAGTTGAGCTGCTGGATGCGGTTGTGGATCTGCTTCTGCCCAATGACGGGGAGGGTCTCGCGGTTGATATATTTAATGCAGGAAGAGCAGGTCCTCACCTGACTGATCTTAGCATGGCAGTCGCGGAAGTTGAGCTGCTGGATGCGGTTGTGGATCTGCTTCTGCCCAATGACGGGGAGGGTCTCGCGGTTGATATATTTAATGCAGGAAGAGCAGGTCCTCACCTGACTGATCTTAGCATGGCAGTCGCGGAAGTTGAGCTGCTGGATGCGGTTGTGGATCTGCTTCTGCCCAATGACGGGGAGGGTCTCGCGGTTGGGCGCGTCCAGCCCGCCGTGCACAAACGATGAATAGTTGTTGTAGAATCTAGAATGAAAATCAAGTTGGGTTTCTACATGTAAGATGATATGAGTTTCTACATACGAGTAGATCTGCCTGTTAAGCTTTAAAGATATACATGTGATGTCGTGGACTTTTTTAGAACCTTTAAAGAAGAACAATTCCATTTTAAATGATTTTTTGACTTTATAATATTAGTATCTCTCAAATATAAACTCAATCTCAAATAGTTCTTGTGCCAATTTTTGTTCCTAAACTCTTCCAAAATGGCTCGACCGATTGTTATGAAATTACCTGGGGTTCTTTGAGTAGGTCGTAATCTATTTTTTATACCTCTAACTAGCAAACCCGGCGAACTCCGTTTCGCCACCAGATGGCTTCCTTTTATGTAACATTTTTTAATTTTTCCTGAATTTTCTTTGCTATAAACCTCACGGAGCCCAAGACCTTTCCAACGAATGCAAAACGGTGGAAATCGGTTCGTGCGTTCTGGAGTTATAGCGTCAGGAAGGAAAACCCGACTTATTTTTATATAGTACTAGCAAACCCGGCGAACTCCGTTTCGCCACCAGATGGCTTTCCCGCTAAAAAGATTTTTCCCGCTTTTCTGTTGAAATTTTTCCTGAATTTTCTTTGCTATAAACCTCACGGAGACCGAGACCTTTCCAACGAATGCAAAACCGTGTAAATCGGTTCGTGCGTTCTGGAGTTATAGCGTCAGGAAGGAAAACCCGACTTATTTTTATATAGTAGAAGAGAAGAAGAAGATAGTCAAATAAGTAATAACGTCAGTATAGATTGGCAACATAATAAGATGATGAAATGGCGCGGGCGAGGTGTGACGCACCTATGCAGATGGGCGGGCGCCTTGTTGAGCAGCGTGTAGTACTGGCGGACAAACTCGCGGCCAACGCTCTGCGGTGACGGGGACGCCTCCATTACCATCGCTGTTGTGTGCACTGCGACGATACAGCCCTCCGCTATATGCTGCCCTGTAGAACATAACAGTGTAAATACAGCTGTGATTTTACATGCAAAGCCCCAATAGGCAATATGCACTTGGTTTATTTTATATTTTTAACAAGCAGCACCCGCAGACTCAGTTCCGCGATAGAAATATTTTTGTGCCGGCGATTGAATTGAATTTCACGCGATCAATCACGCGATGAAAGCAATTTTTTTTACGACTGGGATTACATTATTCTAGTTTAAGTAAAGATGCGTAATTAATTTTGGAAATTATTATAGCACTAGCCGCCCGCCCCGGCTTCGCACGGGTATTATTAGGGTTCCGTACCTCAAAGAAAAAAAACGGAACCCTTATAAGATCACTTTGTTGTCCGTCTGTCCGTCTGTCTGGGTGTCACGACGCTTTATTTCAGTAACTATTAAAGATATCGACATGAAATTTGGAATAGGTGTAGATAATGATGGCCCGCCGTCAGTGCAATCATAAAAAATTGAAAATCGTTTTTATTTTTATTTACAAAGGGGGGTAAACCAGGTCGTCGAGATTTCAAAATGAGATACTTAGCAATATTGAGTGGACTATCATATGAAAGGACGTTACTTCCGTATTCTAAAGCCGATTTTTATTTATTGTTATGTCCGATAGTTATTGATATATTGAGCAAACTTACGAAAAAAATACCGTTCCCTCCCCCTTATCTCCGTAGTTTACCAATCGGAAATTCTGAAATAATTATGATTAATAGGGATCAATGTATATTTTACGGGATAATTAATATCAACTCTGTATCTATACTATCTTTGGTATTAGCAATTAACCTCATAAAACTAAGTTAAGTTTGAGGTTCAGTGAAAACGTGATTCTTAGGCCTGGGTTCCATCAAAGCAAAGAGTAACTAATCAGACTTCACCATTTTGACATCTCCGAAACTGAGAGGAGGAGGACGGAAGCTGATTGGTTACTCAAACCATGGATGTAATATAAAGGGTCAGCACTAAGTGACATGATGTATGTATTTTTAGGCTTCGCCCAGAAGCCGGATTTTTAATTTGTCAAAAGTGTATAATGGCGCTAATGTAAGCGCCCGACAGCGGTATGTGCTGTCAGCGGTACCGAAATGTACGACGCGCGAGGCCATATTTGAGACATTTTTGGCTTCAACATACGTCACATCTTTCCCGTCCTCTTAGCGTAGCGTATTTCGTCATTGACTCAAACACAGCTCCAGTCCGCTTTGGTGACAACTGGGCCTTATGGTTTAACTTTTTCTGATATAGTACGTAACGCTCGGTGCGCGAGTCCGACTCGCACTTGGCCGATTTTTTATTTGTATTATTATTTTTCTTTATTTCTCGACATTGACCCCCGTCTCGTACCCCAGTGACGGCTACATCCTAATATTATAGGTGGTCTAACTGAGCGGCGATGATTTTCAAATAACTTACATTTTTAAACTTGTGATATCTTTCGAATGGAATGTCCAAATTGAATAATTCAAAAAGTTATATAATGTATTCGAAGCAGACTTAAATTATGAAGTCATTTATTTTGATAAGGATTAATTCCAAAGTATAAATAATAGAGCTTTTGTAGCGGTAGCATTTATATCTATTTTTTTAAACGAAAAAACACTTATTGTGACATAACTATAATAGTTAGACATATGCTGTCGCGACATTTTTTGTAGATAATTATGTGTTCTGCAAATACGTAGTACATTACTTTGTTCTATAGTCAATAGTTTTCGCAGCGCACGCGATGTAAGAAAGTTTTTTCGTAATTTTTTCACACCTTGGGTTACATTATTGGAGTTTTAGTACGGATCCCTAACTTTTTTCAAAATTTAATATAGCCTATGTTCACCGGAGATAATATAGCTTCCCAATGGTGAAAGAATTTTTCAAATCGGTCAAGTAGTTTCGGAGCCTATTCAATGCAAACAAACAAAAAAACAAAAAAACAAACAAAAAAACAATCAAACCTTTCCTCTTTATAATATTAGTGTAGATAGTGTAGATAATATGACACTCCACAATAGCTTATAGTTTGCTATTGGTGAAAGAATTTTGACAATCGGTTCAGTAGATTATTACCCCGTACAACTTCACTAACTCTCAAACATTGTTATGTTACCTCTTTATAATATTAGTTTTTAATTGGTGAGAAATATTGATACAAATTAAGACATTAAAAATTAAAAACTGCTTCAAAATTCAGACGATGCAAACGCCGAATGTAGATCACGTCATACACTCAATTCAGTGATTCAGCCAAACTCTTATTTCATAATAATGGTTTTTAATTATTGGCTGATGAATGCTGGCTGGCAGGACTGTGACGTCACAACCAGCAACATTCTGCTTTGAACGTTTGAATTTTCTTGGAATATTTTTCACTTTTTATTAATTATTTTCTTCTATAGATATTGAGTGATTATATAAAAAAATTATATGACAAATATGTTTTAATACCAGTGAAGATTGTACAAATAAAAATATTAGACTGTATTTCAATTTCATAAAGCCTATTTCATCAAGCTAACCCCCATTAAGTTAAACAATGGTAATTTTTCTTTTTCTAAAGAATAGTGCTGTCCCTTTCTAATCACACTGCAGTGCAAGGGACAGTAGATTTTGTACTGAACATTACCAATGTTATGCTGTCCATTTTAAGTCAGATATGCAATTTCATAAAGCCTATTTCATCAAGCTAACCCCCATTAAGTTAAACAATGGTAATTTTTCTTTTTCTTAAGAATAGTGCTATCCCTTTCCAACCATACTACAGTGCAAGGGACAGTAGATTTTGTACTTGACATTACCATTGTTATGCTGTCCATTTTAAGTCAGATATGCAATTTCATAAAGCCTATTTCATCAAGCTAACCCCCATTAAGTTAAACAATGGTAATTTTTCTTTTACTAAAGAATAGTGCTATCCCTTTCCAACCACACTGCAGTGCAAGGGACAGTAGATTTTGTACTAGACATTACCATTGTTATGCTGTCCATTTTAAGTCAGATATGCAATTTCAAAAACAGATGCTTGATGACTAATAAATAACTAATAAATTACTAAGCAATGGTCAATGGTCAGTGAACATAATCCTAAGACTCAATTTCATCAAGCAATTATAGGTAGTTCAAGCCATGAAGACATGCCACATTCCTTACTAACTCATTACGAATCCCATAAAACATAAGTGAATATGAAGGAGTGGGGTTCAACTTCGTGGATTGAACTATCTTATACACTGGTTAAGTTTTATATTCTTTGTATTTCTCTTTTTTTTTGAAAACCACATACACTATAAATGCCAAAAAGGGACAGCATTTAAAAAGATGTTAAATGTTGGTGGTAAACTCGTCAAATTTAAGGCAAATGAAAGTGTTATCATTAACTTGCAAGGGGTAAGGGGTAAGGGTTAAAGCGAGGTTAAAATTAGGGATGCATCCGATAGCGATATATATCAGTGATACTTCATGTTTGCCTATATATTGTTATGGGCGATATTTTTATGGCAGATTCAACAATACTTTTCAAATTTCGCACTTTAAAAAATGTAATAATATAAACATGCATGTTGTACCATCTATTTCGTTGCAAAAGAGGCACAAAATGTGTTTTGTGGCATCTGAGTATTATTTTACACTGCAGGTCTTATTAAAACAGACTTTAATAGCTTATGTGACTGTTTACATTGCTTTCAGGAGTCATATTTTGCAAGTTATGTTGCTAACCTAAACCTTGCTTTACAATGAGCAGAAACTGTTTTATCAAATACTAAAATTTCTGTTAATTATGTGTAGGTTTATTAAAATAATTTCGCTTTAATTTGTTATTGGCATTTTTGTAGTAACCTATTATAGTATTGAGGAATTAAATAGACATTTATCTGCAGCCTTTCTTTATAAAGACCTAGAACAACATTTGTTTAATCGCCCAAAACATAATTATGATTGAATGCGTTTAAAACATTACATTGATTTAATAAGATATGCATTTTCGTATTCTCATTTATTTTTCCAACTAAAAGCGGGCGCCGATGTAATAAAGAAATCAGGAATTGCTTCGGAAAAGGATAATCGCGTCGTGATTAGCGAATCGGCGGTCAATGGCATCAATATATTAACCCGTGATATATCAAGAGTAGCTGATCTGATGATGACCGTTCCGACAGACAAGTGTCCAGGATTCTGTAGAACCACGCATGGCTAAAAAGATCAACGATTTGCCAAGCTCTCTTTCAGGAATGTAACAAATTACAAGCTCAGACATTTTATTTACACCACGAAAGGTGCAGTGCCGCAAATTGAGCCTTCTACATCAGCTAGGTCGGCCAAGTAGTTCTAACAGAGAAACACTAGGGCTTTAACCTATAGAAAGAAATCCTTCTTGCCGACAGGCGACAACCAAAATATCGGTATAATTATTTTTCACACATTTAAATAAGAAAAAACTTACCTCAGTAAATTATAGGCATTAAAATGGTGTAATCTGCAACAAATTGACACGAAAATCGCTTAATTTTCACGATAAATAAGGGCTGAAAACAGAAAAAGAGCCTACCTCACCGTTCGGTGTCAATTTAGCTATGGTGTTGCCATTTTTTTATTTAAGTATTTAGAAAAAAACGCTAAGAAAAAAGAAAACTGACTGAGAAATCCCATCAGTCACAGGGTAACTTTTACTTTTAAGTTTATATATATTGGTAAGAGGGATGCATTTATTAAATAAATTAACTGTAACAACTTGTAATAGTGGGTTTGACCACCCATGCCTCAACCCAGACTTCGGTTATCGATTGTCGGTAAGCAATGTCGGAAGAAGTTTGTTCGACGAAGAACCGATATCAAACCGATAAGTTAAGTAGGATCAAAACGAAAACAATGTTGGTAGTGGTGGAAGGTACCTACGTATCATTTTGATAGCTGGTGGCAAATACATAATATGAAGATAATACCGGTTGGTCAATGTTGAGTATTGACAAGTTCAAACGCGTTTTGAGTTTTCTGTACATCGAGAAAATTGGATCGACATCATTATTGGTTTGATCCAACGACAGCACGCACACAGTCGGCTTTAGGAAGTGTTGCGGCGTGATTGATTATCAAACATTCAAACTCACACACTTGTACTAATATTATATATTCGTTGCTTGTACAAAGGATATTTGAAAGCTTATATTGATAAACCCTCATGACAAAATCAAACCAAGTTGAACGATATTTTTTTCTTTTACAGCAACACGAACTGCCATAGTTTTCAAACTGAGGATTTTTCTGAAAAACAATTACAAACCATTTGGCTACCGAACCCTAAAAAACGACGGATGATAGCCTTTGAAAAAGAAAATTACAATATAGGTACTTCTTGTTTGCCTTGATACAATTCGTAAAATTATGGCAATACTGAACAATCCAAGAACATGCCTAGAACCTAGAACAAACAGAGAAAAAAAGAAAAATTACAGTTCAAAGTCAACGAAAAAGTCAGACATAGACAAAGTTACTAGGTACTTTACTTTCATTGTACTTGTTTAAGTAATTAAACTTTTATTTAAAGTTTGCAGATAAATACAAATAAGCACTTAAAAATATATATATATTGAAATATAAGATACAATACATATTAGAATTATGTAATTTACCAATGCTTTTCATTTCTGAACGATCCCGACGTTCGGCTTGGCGGTATTATTTTCTCAATGTTGGTATGTTTCATTATTGATTTCGCTTTCTTGCTGTCGTAACTCGTTGGTTCTCTTTTGCTCTCATTGGTTTCATATGTTTTGTCCTTGTTGATACCGGTACGTGCCATTGACCTCATAGAGAGTGCGCGCTTGTCATTGGTCGAAAACACAATGTGCGTGCAAAAAAGTGGCGTCTCTTTGGCGTATAACCAACATAAGGAGTTACGCGCCGACTCATCATACGCCCTCTTTCATTCTTCTGCATTTGGCATTCGGCGTTGAAGGTCGTGAACAGACCTTAGGTTATAGTTTATTGTTACTTGTAAGTCTATAATTAGTAATAATGGCAAATAACGATAATTTTGCACAAGACGTTACTGATAATCAAGTGAACGGAAATTCGGAGAACGGTGGTGGTGATGGCCAGGAGCATAATAGTGCGGACGCCCCGGGACGCGACGACGACAGGTAAAGTTATACTTAATCGTTTTAATTGATTAAAATGCTTAATTACGATAGTTTT
Organism: Coenonympha glycerion; assembly: GCA_963855885.1. Taxonomy (NCBI): domain Eukaryota; kingdom Metazoa; phylum Arthropoda; class Insecta; order Lepidoptera; family Nymphalidae; genus Coenonympha; species Coenonympha glycerion. Next base: position 2,608,951 of record OY979637.1, on the reverse strand, counting down.
AAAGTAACACAATAAGTATTCGACTGTAAATTAGCTATTTGCGTTCTAAATTTATGTTCACAGTAAGTTATCGGTCGCCGCAATGGCGGCGTCAGTCCGGCATACTTTAACTATCGGCTTTACAATCTATTTCAATCCTCAAGGCTTTTTCAAAATTCAATGTTTTTGTCCTTGCAGTGGCATCTTCGCGCTCTAAACTAAGTCCTTGATGTCGTAGTTTTCATTTCAGATTAAGTGCAGGTTAAGATCTAAGTAAATTCATTGTGTAGCCGCCCGGCGCGACGCAGGTCGCAAAATGGCGACCGGCGTCCCCCGCGCGCGCCACTTTCCCGCCGGCGCTGTCCCGTTATTGATTTTCGTATCAAGTTTGCGCATCGTGGTCGTTCGAATGTTACGGTCTCGGATCGGGCGCAGGCCGGACTGTTGCTAGTTGCAAGATTTTAAATCGGTGGTAGTGCAGCCGGCCGCCGGCCAGCCCGCGGTCAGTTTGGACGCACTAACGCCCTGTCTCTCTGCAGGTGTGAGCCTGCGCCGCCGCCGCCGCAGCCGCCGCAGCACGTCATGGTATATATCCGCAAGGCTCACACTAAGTACTCGCCAAACTGACTAGATTGTCTGGGCCACTTAACTTTGGGCCTCGTTCACTCTTGCCAATTTCAAATCTTGCGATCACTGTAACATTCTTGTTATCATTTTCTCGTTGTCTTGATAATTATTAAATTTTGCAGTTTCATTTTTGTAACTTACAGGTATTCTGAATTTGTTTTGCTGCAGTGCTTGGAGTTTGTTTTGAACAAAAAAGTAGCTGTAAAGTACTGTAAACAAGTACTGCATAGTGTTAATGTTAAATTGTAATTTAAGTCAGTTCCTATCTATATACATATAGAGGCACTCGCAATGTTATTATGATCATACCTTGATTATTTTGTTGTGTGCTTACAGAAAACTGTTTGTCGGCGGTCTGAGCTGGGAAACCACAGACAGTGAGTGTCTTTTATCGCCATATCTTTATTGATGCGTTAGATAAATCTTTTGATATGACTAAGCATAGTAAACAAGCTTCTTGTTTTTTTTATATGTATGATGAATTCAAGGATCAAAAGGAGTTATGTTATACACAATCTTTGTCCTACAAAAAAAAAGGTTCATTAACCTTTCAACTCAATTGAACTTACTTTACAGTAATTTCTTGCTCCCAATAACATAATTTATAATTATTTGAAGTTATACAAATTATGAGAACATAGCCAGATTTTAATGATGATCATTTCAGTTCTGCTTCTGAGTTTTTTTGAAGACACTTATACCAAATCTACTGATGTAATAATTCTTAAAACAACTTTGTTTGTAATATGGGATTAGAGCTGACAAGTTGTTGTCTTTTGCAGAGGAATTACGTGATCACTTCAGTGCGTACGGTGAAATTGAGAGCATCAATGTCAAGACAGATCCAAACACGGGAAGGTCGCGGGGCTTCGCCTTCATTGTGTTCAAGGCGCCAGACTCCATTGATAAGGTCATGGCCGCCGGCGACCACACCATCAACAACAAAAAAGTTGACCCCAAAAAGGCGAAAGCGAGGCATGGGAAAATATTTGTGGGAGGTCTCAGCAGTGAAATCTCAGATGACGAGATCAAAACTTTCTTCAGTAATTTTGGGACGGTAAGTTAAATATTTATATCTGTAATACTGTAAAAACTACATTTTCTTTCAAAAACTTGCTTTTGAACATTTATTAAATTTTATCAAGCCTCTAAAATGGCACTATATTTTATTCAAGTTTGTTCTGTGATGATAATTCCGGTTTTGGTGAGATAATAAAATTCTCGACTGTTGGTGAGGAGGAATCCGGGCCACTGAAAAATAATATTCAAGGACTGATAAAGAAGTATAAACAAAAGTGATTGATTCATTTTTATCTTTACAGGTCATAGAAATTGAGATGCCGTTTGACAAGACCAAGAATCAGAGGAAAGGTTTCTGCTTCATCACATTTGAATCTGAACAGGTGGTCAATGAACTGCTGAAGACCCCCAAACAGACCATCGGTGGCAAGGAGGTTTCTATTCTTCACACTTTATACATAACGCAATAGTAGTTAAAATGATTGTGGGTCATTTTTGTTGCAATTACTGTAATGTCCGATAGAGTTAAATTTTCTTTAGTAGGTAGCATTGCTAGTCATTTTTCCGTGCAAAGTGGAGTTACAAAAATAATAAATTTAAAAAAAAGTGCCAAAATTAAACTGCACGTGCTTGCAGCATCAGATGGATGTCTAATTTCTGTGCGGCATTATTTTACTCAACTGTAAAAGGTGCATTTTTGTCCCTCAGGTGGACGTGAAGCGGGCGACGCCTAAGCCCGACGGCCCCGGGGGCATGGGCGCGCGGGGCGGGCGTGGCGGCCGGGGCGCGCGCGGCGGGCGCGGGGGCCGCGGCGGCTACGGCGGTCAGGGCGCGTGGGGCAATCAAGGCTACGGCGGCTACGGCTACGGCCAGGGAGGGTACGGCGGCGGGTACGACGGCTACGGCTACGGAGGATACGGATACGACGGCTACGGCGGATACGGAGGATACGATTACTCCGGCTACCCCAATTACGGTAAACGCGGCAAGCAGCACTAGTTGGCTAGCATTGCTGGCTGCTCACCGACACATTACCTCGACTGATGTTACCTGATCTAGAATGTAAACGTAGAGTAAGGCGGCGGGCGCGGGCGAGCGGCGCGCGCCCGCCGCGCTAGGCTAGCAGGGGAGCCCTCCGTCCTGTGATACTCCTCGTGTGCGAGATATCGACGTCGCGTGAACCTTAGATGTATGTCTTAGTGCGTAGAAAATATTTATTTTTCTATTATAACTGCGTATTTACATTGATATTCTATCGAGATAATGTGTAGTGAATGTCGTCGGGGCGCTCGCCCCGGTCGTTACTCCTATGTAATCGCCTGCCCCGAGATCGCCAGTGACGCTGGAGGTCGCCTTCATATTAGTTAATTCCACTCGCGCCGCAGGTGCCGCAGCTGTCGATCACTCTTTATCATTGTTTCACTAGGTACTATGTTTGTACATATATGTTACCGCCTTATGTTTTATAAGCGTTTATTTGTAATACCACTTTTGACATATGTAGCAATGTCGCCCGAGTTTTTATTTGTTTGGTATTTTTTTATTTTACCTATGAACGCTCTCGCTACATGCTACATTTGGGTAATTGGGGTAATATATGGAGAGACATTGTGAAAGTGATAAAGATATGATGAAGCTTTTGAATAAAGCACTGTTACCAAAAAATCAATGTGTTTCCATATATTCCTCGCCCATCCCGCTCATCCCACACCTCGCCGACGGCCACTAACATCGCATGACGGACTTCACCGCCTACTAGCGAGCGGAGTATCTCTACCACATCTTGTATAATACGTAATATCACTTGGGAAGTAAGTTTCAGTAGTTACTCAAGATTTATTAATATCTACTATCTTATTAGGTATCATTTATACATAAAACTTCATATATAAAGCTCTATTAAAATTTAAAAACTTCACAATCTTACTTATTCTATCGATCTTCAATAAGTAGTTAGTGGGAAGTAATGTATAATGAGAAAATTATTTATCAAAATAACTGCAAATATGCACAAGTAGAGAACACTAATTTTATTATATGAAACTAAGAACTAAAAGGGCATTTAAAATTTTTCGACGTCATTTGATTCAAATCAATTTTTTTTCTATGATCACAGCTGAAACACCCTGTAATTTTCACAACACCCTGTAATTTCCACATCATTGTTAGTTGTGAAGGAAGTAAAGAAAGTCTTCAAAATCCATTTGTTTCAACAATAATTACAGCTTTACAACATGAACATGCTCATAGAAAGAACTTTGATTCATACATATTATTATAACTATCGTGTGGAGGCGTGGTACGCAAACGTGAGGGTGTGAACTCGTGAGTGATAGTTTGGCTGCGGCGACGCGACGTGACGGAGCGCTAAAATGGCTGGACAGGGAGAGAGAAGGGAGACTAATGGCTTTGTGTTGCGGGCAGACTACGGCGGGTACGGAGGGTACGAGGGCGGCTACGGCGCGCGCGCGGCTCCACGCGGGAAAGGTACTGCCGTCCTCAGACCTCACCCCCACCCCTAGCTCACTTCACTCTAACCACGCAGGTTGCACTCTCGGCGGAGAATCTGTCGATGGCCCCGCGCACTGTCGATGTGGAACTACTGTAGGGGCGTTTCCAATGCAAAACATTTTATATCATAAGTGTATGGAATTTGGTACTAGATCTATCGTTCCATATAAACTTCTGTACGAAATTAAAATTGTTGCGAATAGGTATTGATATTTGAATAACTTAATCATCTGGCGCTAATGCCTAAAGGTTTTAATTTGGAAACAGCCCATGTCTTCTTTATTCAATGTCATCAAAATTGTGATACTTTGGTTGGTTATTTTAGTAAATTGTGAGTTTTTTTATCTAAAATACTTCACAGCGAGCGGTAAAACAATATGACGTCATGCGAGAAATGCTCACCGAGAGTGCGATAGTTTTTATAATCGCTCACATTTTTACAAACGTTTTGGCGTGCTACGCTTTTTTTTTTGCTTTCACGAGTGCATAAAGTTGGTTTTCGAATACGTGATTTTTCCGTATCATTACATAACCAAAACGTTTGGTATGTTTAATTGAAAACTTCGGTGTCCACCTTTCATTCGTATATAACTTTAATACATTGGTAGTATTGAATTAACGGTTTTTGCATGTATTTATCACTGGAACACTTATTTTTGAAAATACCCTAATAATTTTCATCAGTGTGTAGAAATAAATGCGTTTATGCATTTTTATAGATAGTGCATCATTAGATTTTATGTGAGGTTACACTCAAAAGAACGCTAGCAAATATCATTGGGTAGGTATAATTTTTCTGGGCATCATTTAAGATAGTTAAGGAGCACACCACGGGTGTGCCCGCGAAATTCAAATTTTTCGTGGTTTTTCGCGATTTTTAAGCGAATAAGACATAATAGGCTTATGGCCGTCAAATTGCGATAATACCAATATCTGCTTCACGTGTTTATATAAAAATCTCTGCTCGAAAGTGTCGAGTTAAAGAAAATAGTCCAAGATTTGCGAGTTACTCACATAAAACTCGATACTCGGACTAATTTCCTAGGATACACATTTTTATGCAAAGATTTTGATATAATCATGTAAAGATGATACTGCCATTCTCGCAAATTGATTGCCATAAGTCTATCATGTCTAATTAGCGTGCAAATTGCAAAAAAACATGAAAATTTTGAATTTCGCGGGCATACCCGTTGATTTCACGTTAAGGACCAAATTAGCCTGCAAAATGAAAAATGGTTTTTAGTTTTTCGCAAAAATTAGAGAAAATACACATAGCATGGCAGTGAATTTTGCGAAAATATTAGTATCACAGCTACATTTTAGTTTAATAAAAAAAATTCTCCCCGAAATTGGTATTGGTCCCCGAAAATTCATTTTTTGCTGGTTCCCAGATTTGTAGATATTAGGAACCAATACGTTATAAAGTAAATCGGTATTTTTGAGCTGACTTTTTAATATAAACGTGTAGATGTAGAAATGTTATCCGCTCAAAACTCATTGTCCTAAGCCTACATACTATGTATGAGTCTCCTATTTGCGAAAAACTAAATAAAATTAAATGTTTTTGTCATAAGTCATAACATTTGTTTGAGATAATGTTGTTGCGCGAAAATATCTTCAAAAAATTCCTATCACACTTTCCATAAGGACCAATTATTTCTTGCTAAACACATCAATAATTGTTCAGACAAACATTACAGGTTTCTTCAAAATTATTATTTTTTCTGCTGAAAACAAACTGGTATCTAGAGAAACAATTTTGGACCGTCGATCGCAACCCTCAATACGTGTAACCTCTCATTACGGCTAAAATTAATCAACTATTTATTCACGAAGAAGCCAATAAGAAAGGAAATGTAATGTATTTGGATTTTGGACACTTCGTGGTTAGATAGGAATCTCATCATTAATTTTGGCCTATGGTGACTCCACCACATTGCTTCTTAGTGTAGAACTTATCAACCCACTGGTATTCTCGTATTTATATGTAAAACTTAATACTGTAATTCCTAGAATACATTTTAAATTTACGCTTGCACTGAAATGGACGTTTTTCTAAATGGTTGTTCTGATTTACATCACTAGTCTAAAATCTCAGAAAAAAGCTGATGTTAAAATGGCAAAAGAAACAACGTTATTGCTCCTACAAAGTATTTCAGAGTTCAATACCTTGCGATTTTCCCGTTACATGCGAGCGTACAGTTTAATAACTCGCATGACTAACACCCTGCATTACCGGTTCTGTTTACTGTAGTCGTGTTGTGTTACTTGTGATGAATTTATATTTCCACCGAAAATGTTCTGATTGGCTGGACTTTGCAGTCTGCATGCACAGTTGTTACTATATTAGGTCTGTAAGAGGTTTACTATTTTTTTAGCTTGAACGACGAGGCTTGTGAATTTAGTAAAAACTTTTATAAAAATAGGGATTTCAAGACATAAATTCAGTAAACGACGGTTTGCGAATACGCTTGCGGTGTCTTGACGAATACTACACATGGAAGTTACTATTTAGTGGCGACATAATGTGTGTACCTAAAACATAGATATGGATGGTAGTATTAATCATTTAATAACAGTGGTTACCAAGTGGAATTCCAATTATCGAGCTGGAGCAAATCGAGTTTTCGCAGAAACCAAACTGTAAAGCTTCAGCCAATCCGAAGATTTCTGACGCACTGTGTGATTGTGTCGGTGAAATAACGACATAATGAGACTTGAAAACTGATAGGTCAGGAAAACTAGCATAGTGCAGTGAGTGCGTAGTTTTACGCAATGAAAAGTACTAGGAGTTAGGACGCCCTGCATGACAGGCAGGCGTCTCGTTGAACATCAGCAGCCGTAGACATAGACTTGTACAGTTTCTTAGATTGCTTTTGATACACCTGTGAAATGTAATTCAAAAAATGTATGGGAATGACAGAACTGTCATTATCGATGACAACTTTGTCATCGATAAGTGACTGCCAATTTGTAATTCCCACACATTCTTAAAATTTCGTTTAGTAAAGTTACCAAAAGAAAACTTAGAAATAAAACAGAAAGTCGAATAGTCTAATTCGTTAGTCATTATTTTCTATAAAAAAATTGTGGCTGTGTGTGTGTGTGTGTGTGTGTGTCTGTGTGTCTGTGTGTGTGTGTGTGTGTCTGTTTCTTGTGTTTAATCAGGGTATTGTCCAACAGTCTCTGATGATGTTGCAGCAGGCTATCAAGGCGGCAAGCAGCGCGGCGGCGGCGGCGGCGGCCGAGCCAACCAGAGGCACCAGCCCTATTAGACACAACACAGTACCTGCCGAAAGTCATCTGAGTCCAATAGTAAGGTACACCTATTTTACATTGTTATCAAAGGGGAATTATAAAACGAGCGAACAAAAAAAAACTTTGCGACTGATGATGACATACTGTTTTAATAACTTGAGCGGTATGAATTTGAGTAAGCGAAAAATTAACTAAACTGACGACGAATATTGATTTATAATAAAATCCAGAACGAGCTTACAAAAAGTGGATTGTGATAAATCCATTTCAGATATTAAAATTTTATCCGAGCGACTTAATTACTAAGTGAGCGACTGGAAATACAGAGAGGGCAACTTCAATATTAAGATAGATTCGATTTTTCTAAGTGAGGTTATACTTAGCGAACTACTAAAAAGTTCACTTTGAGCAAAGTTTTGTAAGCTGCTTTATTAATGATTATTGGTTACTGATATTCTATTTGAGGGCTTATGTTTTTTATTTTAAAAATTATTATTATAAATCACATTTTTTTAGGTTATGTTTACGTATTTTTTGCCAGTTTGCTAATATTTTTACGAAAGATTTGTATCACACTGTCACTAACTTTCGTAAATCACTGCACAAACGACTTAGGGTCCAGGAGCGAGCGAAGCGAGCTCGGGACTTGAGGGCACCCCGACTCGGCTGGGTTAGGTGACGAAGAGGATGGCGGGGCCTGCAAGGCCCCGCCATCCTCTTCGTCTTTACGGAGTACATTGTTTGTTCCCCTTCGTTTTTACGGAGTACATTTCAACCCTTCGTTTTTACGGAGTACATTGTTTTATTTAATTACCCTTATATTTCAATAATAAAATTTCTCAACTAATAAAATAGTGTTTCTTCAAATAGTTATTTCATATTATTTTTATTTTTTAAATGTGAGCTCATTATACTCTGCTCATGAGTGTATTTTTCAAAGTGGTTTTTGTATTCGAAACACTTCATTTAAGATAAAATGCCGCTCAGTATAAAAAATACATTTGCCAAATATTGAAAAAAATGCAGGACGTAACGTTGACACTCAAACAAATATTAGGTCGCTCAAATATTATGAAGCTGCTCATTTTGTATTTTAAGTAACTCAAATTAATGTTTGTAAGTTGCTGTTCTGTTGATTTCTCGTCACTCGCAGTCAGTCGCTCACTTTGTAATTCTATAACCCAAATTAATTAATTTTGACACTTAGAACTGTAATTTACAGTCACTCGTTTTATTACTACCCGTTATCAAATACACTTTGCTCAGTCGTATGTTTACATCATAAAGTAGATATTTACAAAACTTAGCTTTTTAAGACCATGAAACTATTTGAGTAAACGCGAATATTCCTACGCGTATTCTCGTAAAGTAATATACATTAGTCTAGTTACAAATTATTTACGGTCACCGCATATTGGTCAAAGTATAGCAAGGGATTTCAAGTTTTTACTAATGGACATTCAAACGTGTTGTCATGGAAATACGACATATTATAGCATTGCTATGCTTTATTTAAAATTACTCCACGTAATGCCGTGGCCTTTAGCGTGCACCTGCCCATATTGTTTTAGTGAAAAATTACTTATTTAAGCGCCTTGATCTTTGAATCCAAGATATTAAAATCCAGTTAAACATAAAATGATAATTATTAATTTTTTTAAGAATTTACATGAAACGTGTAATAATCTCTAGTTTCTTAAGTATATTTGGAATTAAGCCAGTAATTTCCAGTATAAATACTGTTGCTCTATGTCCGTAATAATTATGTTGTTGAATAGATTATGTTGTTGAGCGTAGACTGCCGTGTCTCCGCCACGCAAATCAAAAGCTGCATGAATAGGTTTGTGCGATGTGGTGATTAACAGTGTACGAACTTACGAGCTTATGTGCAAATGTGCAGAATATCTGCTGCTTCTCAAGCTTTACTGTACAGCAAGTACAGTAAAGCTTGAGAAGGAAAATACATCTACCATATTGGACTTGGGTCAAATGTATATAGTGGGGCCTCAAAACAGGTTTTTGCAGGTTTTTGTTATCCTGGTCAGGCAATAATAAGTAATAATCAGAGGTTTACAAAAAGGGAATGGAGTAAAAAGCCTGCTCTACAAAGAGATTAGAACCCGGCCTTAAAGCTTACTTCAGGCGCAGGCTGTAAATGTATGAAGGAATAAGAGCCAACTCGAAATTTGTTCAAAAACCTGTACTAACCGTACAGAGCTTCGAAGCTGCGTGGTGCGAATTATTATTGCGAGATATCAAGTGTCGTTTTTTTTTGTTGCAGATTAAGCGATCGGTCATGCGCGTCCCCCGCGCCCGCGCCGCTCCGCGCATGCGCCGCGCCGGGGACGCGTCATTCCATTCCACATAAATTAATTTAAGAAATCTTGTTAAGAACATTTTTAAGGATAAAAATAAAATAGTACGTCATATTATGTGACGTGACCGCAGCCTGAGCGGTCAACTTTAAATTAAAAATAATGGATAGATTAACTTGAGTATTATTGCTGATTAGATTCAATTTTGACATTTGTAGTATGAACAATCTTCCTTTTTTATAGAAAAAATAACTGATTGTTAAGAGTTAATGAATTATACAGAGCTTAATATTAGAATAGTAGCCGTGTCCGTGTCCCCGAAAGTCGAGCGCGTGCGTGCGTGCTGCGTGCGTGCGTGCGTGCGTCGCGCGTGTGTGATTGCAGCGAGTGCGCCCCACTCTGCGTTGGTTGTCTGGATCTCATTGCAAAAAAATGTTGTAGATTTGTAATTTTTATTTTGGTATTCAAACATGGAAACAGAATCATGTATTTTATACAAACTATACCTAGTTGTTTCTTCCACTGAATAATTAGGAATGAAATTAGAATAAGTCTACTCTGACATGAACAAACTTCTGGAGATATACGAGTTATGTATGTCTAAATAAACAAATGTAAATAAAATGTGGACTTTTTGTCTTGATTGAAACTCTACTGCTGATTTCGGTAGGTACTAGGTAGTTCAAAATTATTTTAAATTTCATATTATAAAATCTGAACATTTTAAGAAACTAATTGCGAAAAATTTTTGTATAATATATAAAATACCAGAGATTAAAATAAGCAAAAAAAACTTTTATTGCATTGGATCATGTTCATCATGAGGCGTCAGCACGGCTGCGCAGTGGCGGTCGCATGCAGCACTTCCAGAGCATTGCACAGAGCTCTGTAGTTCACCTGGAATCATAAGTTTGTATCCTAATAATCTGTCTGCTTATGTCACCGATGACCTAAAATGGCGGCCGTGTGCATAGACTCCGCGTGCCTCCCCTCGCGGCGCCCTCACACAAGAAAATATGGCATCAGATGACACGAAAATTATTAACCGACTTCATTTGTTCTCAGACTTCTACAATACTTATACGCCGCCGGGTCGAATACAGAATCTCCTTTTTTAGAAGTGTTAACATCGATATACCAATTAGAACTAGATTCAGGGTAAGCACGTAAAAAGTGGTCAGAGAAATAAAAGCACTTATACAAGTGTGCTCTTATTTTAAATTAGTATCGTCCAATTATAGCAAACGATAGGACGCGTCAAAATGTCACAGTGCGCATTTAAAAATTGTAAAAATAGCCACCGCAACAGCAAAACTTCAGAGGGAATATCTTTTTTTCGGTAACTTTAAGCCAAATAAGTGTATTTTAATGGAGTCCAAGTAGAATCAAACAGTAATTTAAATTATTTAGAAATTATTGTGCAGTTTTGGCCAATGTTTGTGACGACGCGCCAACGTCCATAGCCAACATTGACTGTTTAGGACAGAGGATGCGTGGAGTAGTATTGGTACTTTATAATTTTTTTTTATTTGTAGATTTCCTCGCAATCCATTTTACTGTGCAGAATGGATATCGATAGTCGCAAAAGAAAGACAAGATGAATTTTACAAGCCATCTAAAAACACGTATTTGTGTTCAATTCATTTCGACAAATTGGATATTACTGGGAAAAAACTATAAAGATAATTACTTCCAAATTTAAACGTCATGTATTTTGGGTCTTTAACCTAAAATCGCTTAGAAGCAGAAACACGATTGGATAAAATTTTCTCTATAGAAAGTTCTCCCAAAAGTTGCTCCAAAATCTCAGTTTTTTCGATGTAATTGTAATTTTTGTTTTAATGTGTCGGTAATAATATTATCCAAAAACGCTTAGAAACAGATTTTTGATAAATGGCTTAGTTTTTGAGTAATTAGGTAAAAGGTCGTTTTTCTGTTATATTCTTCCGCGACGCTGCATGTCGCACCTGCCAACGTATCCGTGAGAGTGAGAAAGACAAAAATAAATTCAATAAATCCCCTTAACAACTTTTATATAAGTTTTATTTGTAGTTCAAGTAGATATCATAATTGCGTAGATTTAGATTTTCAGAGTTATGAGCGTTTTAGGAAACTAAATATCACTTGCTTAACGGTGAAGGAAAATATCGTGAGGAAACCTCCATGCCTGAGAGTTCATAAAAATGTTCTCTAAGGTGTGTGAAGGCCGCCAACCAGCACTTGGCCTAGCGTGGTGGGCTATGGCCAAACCCTTCTCAGTCTGAGAGGAGACCCGTGCCCAGCAGTGGAACTTAAAAAGGGGTTGAGATGATGATGATTATGATGATAATTTAAAAAAAAATTACTAGGATCTAAACTTTTTACAAACTTTTTGAATCAGTCATAATACTTGGCCTAAAAAATATATAAGCTACTCCATATACTTCCTTATTCAGACCACAATAATTCCAAGAATAGGGTATTTGACTCCAATTTTTTTATTACTTTATTATAAAGTAGAATTAAAATAATGACGTGCACTGAAAGAACTAATTAAATCGATCAAATAACAAAAAAGTTATAAGCATTTAAAGATTTGTGATTAGACAGAGATAGCAACAGAGACATTGTGACGTCACACCGTACCAATGCCATAGTAGCTTCGTGCGGCTTCATACAAATTTTCGTTTTGCGAGAAAGGGATAGAAGATCCCCCCACTCCAAAGTTTAAACGCCTGTAACTTTGTAAATCTTAGTTGGATTTTAATATTTCTTTCACTGCACGTTATTATTTTTATCCTAGTTTATAATAAAGTAATATTTTTTATCAAATTCAAAAGTAGTGTAAGACCCCATTGAAATTGTGTCTTGTTTCAAGAATATTAAAATGGAGTATGCAGAAATTATAAATTTACAATTTTCAACTCTATTGCGTACGGGTAATGTTGTGTATTAGACTAAATATTTTTTGTACATATTGTAATACAGATTTTCGACTTTTGAGTCACGACTCACGGTTTATAGTATGTTTCATTACAAGTGCGGAAAGGCTGTTATTGCAAAGAGTTCCGACAAATGTCTACCCGAGCCGAGGCGCAGCCGAAAGTGAGGGTTGACAGTCGGAACAAGTTGCAATGACGGTTCCGCACGTGTACTGAACGATTATTTTTAATACAGTTGCGAAAAAATGAAGCAATTTAATAAAATAATAAAAACACAATAAACTCAACTAACTTAACATTTTCTGAAAAACTATTTGCTTTTTTCTCTTCTCTCCACGCAATAAATCCGTTGTATGTAGATATGTAGCGACTTTTTGACTTTTCCGGTAAAATGTTCTCCGAAGCATTTTGTGCAACAAACAACTAAACTCGCAAAGAAAATTTCTGAAAAATGGCGCCAACCGTAGAATATAAGCAGTTTTTTTTCTTTACCCATTCTGGTGATTTAAAAAAAAATTAAAAAAAAATTTGGTCATAGACTAAATAATATTCTGGTACGCAAAGGGAACTATGCCCATACAGCCAAGTCTTCAGTACAATTTTTTTTATTGATATGAAATGAAAATGTAATTTAATGAGATGAAATGAAACCTAACCAAACTCATTCAATCAAATCTGATATTGAAACAAATTAGTAGCTTCTTTTTAGAAATATACGTATTTGCATGAATCATAAAAACTTCTATGAATTTTTTTAGTAAAAACTTCATGGTTGGTTTTTCTTTTTAATAGACATTATTTTGACAGTTGGGAAAGATAACGCACGAGTTCGGGAAAGGTAAAAAAAAAGCACGAGTATGTAATAGCCCACATCCCGAACGCTATACGTCCCTGCAATACGCCACTTTTTGAGCAACTGTATTAAAAAATTTATTGCCTATCCCGAGTCTGATGATAAACGTCGTAACTGTTATGTGTTTAGCGATCAAAATTAAGCCTTACCGCCTTCACTTTAAGGTTTATAATAATCCGAAGTTTATTTATTTATTTATATAAGACATTGAGGATCTCCAAAATTAAACCACAAATTGTTTCTCTGAAATAACAAAGTTTTGTTTTATTACAAGTTTTGTTTTATTTTACAATTATCTAGTTATTATCAAGTTACGACAATTACACTTCTATCTCACCTGAAATAACAAAGAAACGACATTTAAAGTTCACTATATCTCGAGTCCTCAATCACATTCTTTCTATGAGTTTTTATTACGATAACAATGCACAAAACAATTTCAGCGTCCCTCGCCATTTTAAATCCTCGACACAGATCACTAATCATAGGTACAGACAGCTGATACGCGAAGCGCGGCAAATTCAAATGAATGAAATGTCACTCATTTCATTACATCTCCCCCCTAAGAGCGAAAATTCTAAGCAATATATCTGTAAAATGTACTTATAAGTCATCTTCATATTCATTATCATCTCCTTCATCTTCTTCAGCCTCTGTTATGACAGGTTGCAATTTTGTTATATGAAATAATGTTGATTCTGTTTTTCTGTTGCCTGTATCAATCCTATAAATGGAATTCGATATTTTCTCTATTATCTTGAAAGGGCCTATTTTTAATTCGTCTAATTTCTTTCTATTCAGTCTATTTCCATTTTCTACATATACACTGTCTCCTACATTAAATTCTTGCATTTTTCTATTTCTATCAAATATTTTCTTGTTATACTCATGAGATTTTATTGTATTCTCTAATGCCAATCTTCTATCAGCAATCCACTTGTCTTCCTTTTCCATCGTTTTGAATTCATTTGGTAGAATACTGACATTTGTACCATCCAGTAAATATTTTGGTGCAAAACCTGTAACGGAGTGTTCTGTTTCATTATATTTTTGTATACATTCTCTTGCCAGTGTTGTCCATGTTCTCTTATTATTTTTCTCATTCATTTTACACCTTATTTTATTTACTATTGTTTGGTTTAATCTTTCATTCAAGCCGTTCGAGAATGGTGTATTCACGGCTGTAAAAATTAGTTTAATATTATTTTCCTGCAAAAATTGTTTAAATTCTCTTGAATTTATGCCCGGATATTGATCTGTCAGGATAATTCCAATCTCATCTGTCTCTAGTACTTTCTTTGTTAAATTTATAAAGTCACATGCATTCTGGGTTTTCGAAGTCGCAATAAATGCATATCTTGTGTAGTGATCTACTAAAAGGTGTAGATATTTCTTTGTAGACCTAGATTCTCCAAATCCACCAATAGTATCCATTGACATTATTTCAAATGGTTTGGTGGCTGGTCCCAGTTGTGACAGTAATCCAATTTTTTTTTGACATCTTGATTTATTTTTTATGCATATTTCACATGTTTTACAAATATTTATGATATTTTTTGTTAGGTTTATAGCCGTATATATTGAACTTATTTTTTTCTGCAGTTGTCTGATCCCAATATGGCATAAATCTTCATGCACCTTTTTTATAAGTTTTTTACTAAATTCTTCTGAGAGGATAATCTTTTCCTGTTTCTTTATTTTTTTATAATAGATATTATTTTTTAGTATTAAATTTTGTTTCTTTTCTCTTATTGTTTCATTTTTCTCTTGGTCTCCAACTATATCTTTTATTTGTATTAAATTAACTATTCTCAATGTTTCCTCTCTGTTATCTTCTGGTTCTAATACAGGGTTTCGGCTCAAACAGTCTGCTTCTACATTTTCTTTACCAGGTATATATTTTACGGTAAAGTCATACTGAGATAGGTAGTATGTGAGATCACCCAATTCTTCATCTGTCCTGCATTTAATGTTCATGTTCTCTAGAGGTTTGTGATCTGAGTAAATGGTGAATTGTTTTCCGATGAGCCAGTGCTGCCAATATTTAACAGCTTCTTTCATAGCAAGACATTCTAAATATATAGCCTTTTTCCGTTTTTGATGTTCATTCAATTTTTTTGAGAAATATGCCACCGGTTTGTCTTTACCATCTAGTTGTGTCTGTTTTAATATTGCTCCAATGCCCTCCAAAGATGCATCGGTAAAGATTTTGATTGGTAAGTCTTTGTCGAATATTTCCAAGACCGGTTGCGAACATAAATATCTTTTTATCAGATTGAATGCTTCTTCACATTTCTCTGACCATACAAATTTCTCGTTTTTTCGTAATAAATTGTGTAATGGATCTAAGATAATTGCACTTCTTGGTATATAGTCATGGTAGAAGTTTATTTTTCCCAAAAATTGTCTGATGTTCTTTTGCGTCTTAGGAGTTGGAAAGTTCCTTATTGAAATCAAATTGTCTTTTAGTGGTCTTACTGAATTGTTCTGAATTATATGGCCGAGGTATTTTACCGAGTCTGAAGCAAAGGTACATTTCTTAAACTTCAGTCTAAAGCCTTCTTTAATTATTGCCTCTAATACATTTCTAATGTGCCTTATATGTTCTTCAAAGGTAGACGAGTATATCAAAATATCATCAATATAGTTAAGAGTATCCTGTGAGATTGTGTTTTCTTAGAATATTGCTTAAGATTCTCTGGAAAATTGCTGGTGATGTTTTCAAGCCAAAAGGGAGGCAGGTCCACTGGAAGTGGCCATCTTGTGTGACAAATCCTGTTTTACTTCTGTCTTCCACCCGTAATGGTATTGCCCAAAATGCTGAGTTTATATCTAGTGTAGTAAAATACTTGCAATTTCTAGTTTTAATAATTAGATCATCTATCAAAGGAAATGGTTGAGCTTGTGGTATAACTATTTTGTTTAACTCTCTGAAATCTACACATAAACGGGATTTTCTATTTTCACCTTTTTTAAACGCCAATGTCACTGGAGCAGCGAAAGGACTGTATGATTCTTCTATTAAATTGTTCTTTAGTAACATCGATATTTGCTCTTCAATTTCTAATCTATCTTGTATTGTACATCTGTATGGTCTTTTACTACAATATTTATTTACTTGTAAATCTATGCGAGCTTCATAATCTTTAACTGAACCTATATCATACTTGTCCTTAGCAAATATTGTTTTATATTCCTTTATAATTTTCTCTATCTCAATTTTCTTTTGATTATCTAAATGGTCTGTCATACTTATAAATTCCTCTGTTTCTATGTGTTCATTGAAATTTACTGTATATTTTTTTATATTATTATCTTCATTTCTGTTATCTTTAGACATCCTGTCTATTTTATTTGTTATTTTCTTTTGTTCTATCTGCAAGTTCTCATTTTGGGTTAATCTGAATTTCTTTATCATATCTAATCCGATTATGAAATCATCAAAATCTTCATTTTCTACTATGTATACATCCACCTCTTCTTCTAAATCAAATATTTTAATTTTTATTGTTATCAAGCCATCCATCTTCTTCACACCATTAACCGTTTTCATGTATGCTATGTTCACATCATCTTTTTTTTCTTTTACTTTTATTAATCTTGAATTTATTATAGAAATCTGTGAGCCTGAATCATAAATACCACTCACTTCTAGTTTATTTTCTAATAAAAGCTTGATTTTGATTAATGGTGTGCTTACTAGTTTTTTTTTTCAGTATTTATGTCTACTTCAATTATGGAGTTATTGTTTACATTTTTAGTTTTAAGAACTTTTTCAGGTTCATTTTTATTTTTCTTGAACCAACATGACTCCTCCGGATGATCTAATTCCTTTGTCCAAAGACTCACAAGTCTTACATGACTTCTTCTCATAAGTTTTATTTTTATTATAAAATGTACTGCTCTTTATGTTAGTTGAGTTTTTCTTATACATCGTGCCTTCATATTTTCTTATCTCGTTGAACAAGTCAGTAGTGTTGTTGAGTTCATCCCTGTTTAACTTATTTAAGATAAATCCAGGTAAACCAGTTGCAATAAGATCTATCATTGTTTTGGAATCTATAGATTTGTTTATATCTAATAAAAGCCGTTCTTTTTTTATGGCATAATCAATTAACTGTCCTTCTTTATACCTAAATGCGAGAGCATATGTGACTATGTCCCATCCTTGGTTTTTAAAAGTTTCTAAAAACTTGTCTTTCCATTCACTCCATTTAGAATTTATTGTTAGTTTTATGATCATCGAGCTATACCAATCCAAACAAGGTTTATCTAAAAATAACCTCAAAATATCTATTTTTGTCTCATCTTTTGTTATATTAAAGCGCGCACACTCTTTTTCAAAAATTTCTATCCATTGCATCGCATTAGGATTTTTGCTTGTGAATTTTTCAATAATAAATTTTTCTGAGATATGTTTTAAGTTATGTTGATTTTCTTTCTTAGTTGTAGTTTCTATTAATTGTTCCAAGATTTGTTGCAAAGTGTCATTTTTGTCCTTTGCTTGTGTTGTGCTCACTTCATCTAAATATTGATCTAAAAATTGCATATTACCTTCCTCATCTACATATGTCTTCTTTAGATTTTCATCCAACTTTATCCATACTTTTCTACTCTGGTGTCTTTTTTTAATGCTATTTTTTACTTTTGCGAAAGTGTTCGTTTTAACAATATATGTATGATGACTCACCGGCTTCAGTTCCTCGGGTAAAACATAACATTTTCCTTCTTCAGTACATATTGAAGTTATGGCTAATACATTTGATTTGCCATCATTTGAGGCTATCATCGTAAACTCAAACTGAAGCCGGTCCATATTCTCTTAGTTCACAAAAATGTCGTTTTATAAGACATTGAGGATCTCCAAAATTAAACCACAAATTGTTTCTCTGAAATAACAAAGTTTTGTTTTATTACAAGTTTTGTTTTATTTTAAAATTATCTAGTTATTATCAAGTTACGACAATTACACTTCTATCTCACCTGAAATAACAAAGAAACGACATTTAAAGTTCACTATATCTCGAGTCCTCAATCACATTCTTTCTATGAGTTTTTATTACGATAACAATGCACAAAACAATTTCAGCGTCCCTCGCCATTTTAAATCCTCGACACAGATCACTAATCATAGGTACAGACAGCTGATACGCGAAGCGCGGCAAATTCAAATATGAAATGTTACTCATTTCATTACATTTATTTGCATATCTGACCACATTACATATTATATAAAATATTTGTAGATATAGTCAAAAAGCCCTGTCAGGGCGTAGCAAAAATGTCCTTAATCTAACAATTTCATATATCTATAACTAAATGCCTTATTTATATTACATTGAGTTGGCTGCTGTGAAATTGAGGTCAATTTAAACTTACTCATCCAAAAATTCGTTTATACTGTAAAAACTTTTTGCTAGTAAAAAGTTTTTGCTAGTAAAACCCTATTTCTAATAGAAACCCAAATGTTTAAGTGGGGGTAAATGCTACCGTATTTGCGTTGATTTTTGTTTGTGATCCTTTATCTTGTCCTATGGTATATCGATGAGTGTTAAAAAGGAGTTCATAGTTAAAATTGTAATCCGGCGTCTTTTCAATCCGGCTGGATCTGGACCGGATTCTATCAATCCGGCCGGATCAGGTCTATAGACTAGAGTCAAAGAATTTGAGGTCTAGGCAGCTTTGCTTATAGGTTGGGCGAAAATACAAAAATATCAAAATTAAGCTTATAAAAAACTAATCTTGCGGGGAGATACCCAAGTAATCTCTCAATCTGTTCTATTTTTACGATTCCTCTTCGACCAAAATTCAAAATCATGACATTCGGACAAATTAAACTCTCGTTTTGTATCGTTCCAGTAGGTTATACTTCTGAATCAGATTATCGGGATTAAACAATGGTTATAGATTTTTTATGCAACTGACCTCATCTCCACAACCTCTTCTGTACCCAAAGCACTTGTAGATGAGGTCTCTCTCGCGAGCTGATACGAGCGACAGCAGTCCACGCTGGCACAATGCTCGCTCCACGGCGACTCGGGGTATGGTGCCGCACCGCTCCTTGTCCGAATCCTGGATGAGGAGTATTTCATGAAGACTGGCTAAGATGATCTCATAAGAAATCAGGTGCATGTAAGGGATTTGAACCCCCGACTTTCTGATGCGAGGCAGAGATCAGAAATTCGACCCAATGGGCACAGATGATTTATAAAAAGTAATATTTACAAACATAAGTAAACCACCTTGGTGGGGGTGACCATTATTATAAGTAAGCCGTTTAGCCATTGTACCTATGATCTGTGATAGATCCCTTGTTTATGGTTCATATATATTATGCTCGTTTTCCAAGTTTTCACACCAATATATTATTTGACACCTGAGCCCCAGTGTTGTACCTGAAAACTGTCACCTATCGGCTTAGGCGTTTCAAGTGTTGGTGAAAACGAGCATTAGAGATCTTGTAGTAATCTTGTAGCCTTCAGTGGATAAAAATGAAGAAGAGAAGCTGTAGCTTAAGGCACCGAGTAAGTGCCACTGATCCCCCTGATAGTCGTTGAATCAAATAACTTGAACAAAGCCACCAAATCAGACGAAGTTTCAAAGTGGTGCGCTGTACCTCGCACCTTAAAAACTTCCAGTATATTCGACAGCTGGTCGGGAAACTTCGCCAACTTGGTTAGCGCGCCAGCGACCAAATTCCGCTCCTCGAAGTTGAGGAAGTTGAGCGGAGAGTCCACGGTGGGGATGTGCGGCACTGGCACCAACAAGGGGGCCCGTTCCAACCCGCCCTGCGTTAGAGCCTCGCCAACAGTTGCACAGAATCTCTCGTACTCTACGTAGCGCCGACGACCAGGGGCGCAGAACCTGGCAAGTGGAACCCAGAGACGTATAGTCACGTACATAAAAATGGGAAATGCTTTCCAAAAAACCAACTTCAAATGCCACTAGAAAGAGTGAAATAATTTTTATTTAAATTTTAGGTACCTACACCAATTCGAAGTCGGGCAATGTTTCATACAATCCCTAACTTACTTGATGTGCGAAGAAATGACGAAGTCATAGGCAATCGCCCGACTTCGAATTGGTGTAGGTACCTAAAATTTAAATAAAAATTATTTCACTCTTTCTAGTGGCATTTGAAGTTGGTTTTTTGGAAAGCATTTCCCATTTTTATTTTATACCTTTTAGTGGAAAACAAAAAGTATAAAATAAAAATGCGTAAACAAGGCGTTGTAAAAATACCCAAATCGCTTGAGGTGTGTTCATAAACTCTGAAGAGAAACCTAAAATTCACCAAGATCCCATCATCAGACCCTGACTTGATGACTTAAGTCATCAAATCAGTATCTGCTAGCAAATGCACAGGTAACTATAAAAAATACCCAACTTGCTTCAAGTATACTAGTAAAATTTGAAGAGTTCCCTCGACTTCTCCAGGATCCCATCATCAGATCCTGACCAAAAAAAAATGGGACCATCTGGGAAGTATACCCTTACAAACAAAAAAAAAATTCCAAATCGGTTTACGCGTCTTCGAGTAATCGGTGAACATACATAAAAAAAAAAAAAAAGATTCCGACGAATTGAGAACCTCCTCCTTTTTTTGAAGTCGGTTAAAAATGCGCAAGCATGATCCTGGGGACTCGCATTTAGAGCTGTAACAGACTTTAACTAGGTGGCGTTAAACGCATGTTAGCTAGATGGCATATTATATACTCTGTCCATTTGTTTATTTCCTTGTTGACACGTCATGAGAAACAGTTTATTATCGGATTTGTTGCGTGACGAAAACCTACGAAAATCTAGACTGAAAGTTTCTCTTGCTAGTCAATAGAATGGACTGGTGTCCATTATATTGACTAGCAAGAGAACTATTCTCTAATTAACTACATATATATTCTATTTACTATTATTCAAATAGCAATACACCAGCTAGGTATTTTTTGGTAGGTACGACGAACTCGTTGCAGGTGCTTGGCAAGGTAACTTGGCAAGGTTTTAACGTGGTGGGGGAAAGTTTGCGCATCGTACACTACGTGCAACGAAGTGCGAGAGAGACAACATCAAATGACCAACCAATAGCGCACTTCGATCCCGCTACCTCGTTCCCCCCGCCCCCGCTGTAGCCAAAGAGACCCAAAAGCATGTTCTGCGCATCTTGCGACGTGCCAAGTTACGTCATACGTGCCGGCAACAGCTGATGTTAGCATGCGTAGTCTGTGAGCATGAGCTAACTAAAAACAGCGCCATCTATCGAGCGACGGTATAATTGCGAACGAGTAAAATAGGTACCTAACTCAAAAAGTTAGTTGCCTACAGACAAAATGTTGATGTTGTTGTATTGCATAACTTAAAATTTAAGCTATCGATTTAATACAAAAAACTGACCTTAACGATTTCGTTTTTGCAAATATTACCAATAACTTCAAGTTTAAATTTTTTGTGGGCATTTTTTTTCCGAATTCGAGGCATTTTAATTATTTATTTTACCTTTTAACATTATTACATATTAGGTATCCGGCGATGGAGAATATTGTACCCAGACGAACGAGACCATTTAAAAACGTGTGAAGCAACAGACTTTCAAGCAGTAATAATGTTCAGCTGTGCTTTCAAGTTATCACTGATTTTGTGTGCACATACCCAAAAAAACGCAACCAAAATTGAATTACTTTGAATTTTTCAGACTACAATAAATAAACGCAGATCTCTTGTATTTATAGTAGGTAACTAATCTATGCGCAGACCATAGCGCGCCGAACAACCGAGTGGATCCAAGTTCAGTGCTACTACCTAATGCATGAGTAATACGTTTTCGCGTTCAAGTACCTACGCAACCAAGTGCAACCAAGCATCATTAGACCTGGTATCCGGCCGCAAAAAAAAAAATGATATCCCTATAGTGTTATTTGTCTATGGTTAGTGGCTAGTGGTGTATTCACTGTCTTGTGTTAGTAGTCTATGGTGTATTACCTACTGATTACTGTTTACGTCCATATTATCCCTATAGTGTTTTATGTCTATGGTTTACGTCTCCGTGAAAGTACTTCGCTGTGTATATTTTGTAGGTACTCATAATGCCATATTGTGTGTTCAAGGGCTGCAAAAACAATTCACAAAAACAAAAAAGTCATGATGGAATATCATTTCACAAGTAAGTTTTCGCTACTTTGCATAATTTTCATCGAAAATATCTTGAAAACGCGTCTTGGATAGAACACAAAACCAAAACACATTTCGTCACATATAACCAGTGTTGCAAGTATGTGTCTAATTTATTCTTCCCCAATTTCGGGGTAATTTATAATTAATTTTTCTTTTTGAAGACATTTTTTAAATATACTAGGTTACTAGACCATAGTACTTGCAAACCGTGTACGTTTACAGTACATGCAAATATTATAAGATTATTTTGTATGAAAACAATTTTAAAATAAATTAAAGAAATATTGTAGATTTGCGTTATTAAAGTTTAGTTTACTTATTCATACTAAATTCTAAGGCGTAGTTTTTATTTTAGATTTCCGACCGACCCTGTAATACGCAGTCACTGGGTATCCGTAGTCCGTCAAAATAGAAAAGATGAAACATGGATAGCATCTAAATTTTGCGTTATCTGCTCAGCTCACTTTAAAAAGGAGGATATGTCCTTCAGAGGGAAAAAAGAATATCGTCGTATTAATAAGCACGCAATACCACAACTACATAATATAGGAGAATCTACTAATCAAGATTCAGAACCATCCAGTGCCAGAACTACTTATGAGAAAATGGTACATCAAGATGCAGGACCATCCCAGGAAAAAACTACGGATGATGATAATCTTGAAGACATAAAAAATTCGGACTTAGAATCTATAATTGATACGCCGGATAAGAAAATAGTACATCTAGATGCAGGACCATCCCAGGAAAAAACTACGGATGAAGATAATCTTGACGACATAAAAGATTCGGACTTAGAATCTATATTTGATACGCCTCGAAAACATAAGATGAGAAAGAATCTGAGAAGACTAAAATTAATGACTGCTATCCAAAAGAAAAAAATAACGTATTTACAACAACAAGTACGGCGATTAAAAAAGAGAAATTTTTCTTTAAAAAAAATTTTAAAGGAACTCTATGATAAGAGTTTTATAAACATGGATACGCATACAATGTTAAGTGAAAACATAGTTGCGACTGAATTGTTCAGCAATTTATATAAAAAATGCGCTGGCAAGACAATTATTAATTATTCACCAGCTATGAAGAAATTTTGTTTGACATTAAATGCTTACTCACCACGAAGCTATGAATACGTTAGGAAAGTCTTCAACACATGCCTGCCCCACCCCGAAACGTTAGCGAAATGGTACAAAACGTCTAAACGGTTTCACAGACGAGCCCTTTGTAGCTCCGAAGAAAATGGCGGAGAACTCTCCCCATTAGTTAATAGCTCTGAGGATAATAGGTGCCATGATGTTTGACAAAATGGCATGAAAATTATAGGATGAAAATAGACATGGGCGATAAAATATCCGAATGTACTGTGCTGGCATCCCAAGCGTTTGTATTTATGCTTGTTGGTATAAATCAACAATTTGAAATCCCCTTGGACTCCTTTTTGACAAATACTTCAACAGGTGAACAAGAATGTAACCTTGTGAATCTTTGCCATACAAACTACAAAATGTAATGATGCTGGAATCAAAGTTGTGTCACTGACGTTTGATGGTCATGCAATAAATCTGGTTGCCATGCAACTTCTAGGTTGCATAATAAATATTAACAACATGAAGACTTCATTCCCACATCCTTCGGATGGTACCGAAGTGGTTTATTTTTTTAGACAGAGATGGAGGGGGAGGAGGGGATTGTGGATTGTTTGGTATTAGGTACATAACTGAACTGAACATTTGGAAAACAAACTTTTTTTTTAGTTTAGAAATAACACGACAAAACAATGATAAAAAAAAGATAATTGTCGAAGATGGAGGACTAAAATATTATGTTACAGTGCGATTCTACAAAAAAATGTAGAAGGCCGATGCAGAACTAGATTTATGGAAGCACTAATCAATATTGAAAGTTTAAAAACACTGACAGACCGTGTGAATTTTATGTTTTCGAACTGGGATTCTTAAGTCAATTATTTGCAGATACAGTTCTTGACGATTTGCCTAAAATACTAGATGTGCTGATTTTTAACGATATGAGAAAAATGATAGTTGTGGACAGGAAGTGTAATGCATTACATAAATAGAGTTATGAAATGTGAAATAGGCATGTCTGCCATATTTGGTTCGTAATGAAAAGCAAGATTTTCATAAGCTTATTGGATTGCGAAATGAAGGAGAACTCTTGTTTCCTTCTGTAGATACTTATGGCTTCTGTGTAGCTACAGGGACGGTAGTTCGCAAAATTTTATAAGAAAATGTGATAATGAAATCAAAAAAAGATTATATTCATGTGCATTTTTTTTATAAAATGGGTCCAAGAGAGTCCCTCATTCCCACATTTAAAGAATTTAATATTATGACGAATGACGATGGCAGTATATTTATGAAAATATAATTTATGTACATAAGAATATTAATAAATTTACGAAGAAATGTGACCTCAATACTATTAATTTCACTAGCTAGGGTCACTGGCAGAGATCTCTTATAGAGATAAGTGCATCCTGGTACACAACCATCTTTTATAATTCTTAATGTAACATATTGTGGTACTAAATAAATAAATTAATTAATTAATTTCAGAAACAAGCAGAAGCTCGTGTTAAACAGCACTAGATTATCTAAAGTTAGCAAATCCTTTGCATGCAACTGTATAAGATTTTATAATAAGTTACCACATCATGTATCTGAAATGTCACTTAATAAATTCAAAAGGTTTGTCAAGCCTAAACTCATTAATAGGGCTTAAAATTAAGGACTATATTAGCGACACAAGCCCTTGGAATTGATCGATAATGTTATTATTGTTATATATTATTATGTTGCTCTGTTGTTACTAACCTATTAAGTATTTACTACTTATACTACTTGTTGTTAAATGGTGATAACATAAAAAATACCCGGCTGAGTTTGTTGTGGGCTACTTCTCAGCGGCAGGGCGCGTTTGTGAATCACCATTAGTGACCATGTAAAACAAAACGACGTGTCATAAGAGCCTTTGTATGCTAGGCCTATATGAAATAAATATTTTTTTCTATTCTATTCTATTCTGACAGCACGCATTTTGGAGTGTTTTATCAGAAACAATAAATATTTTAAAGATTTAGAGAATACGCGCAAGATTGGCACGGAGCGGATTACAAGGTCAACACAAGAGTTATTATGTAAAAAAAATTGAGTAATTGTATGCTCAATTTTTGTTTACATAATAACTCATCACATAGAAACGTTAGAAACCAACGTTAGAAGTGTAAGAGTAGACGCCAAAAGACAATGTTGCAAAAATTATACTAAATAAAGGTGTTTAAAATATTATGGTTAGTTATTATTTTGTTGAACCCATGTTTTTTTTGACGTGACAACGTCTTATAAATTGGTTTGCCGGGTGACACTTCAAGAAACTGCGTTACGCTCCGCTCACGTTATGCGCTCACAATGAGAGCGAGTGAGAGGCACGCGTCCCTTCTACTCGGGCATGGTTATTTTACCACTCAAAGTCGTTGTCACGTAAAACTTTCGCCCGTATACCGACTTTACAGGCAACCCTTTTTTTTAATCCCGTAGTTTATTGACAGTAAGAAATATTTACGTAATTCTCGATTCAAGCATAGTTACCCAATTTCGTCGGAATCTTTTCAGAACTTTTAAGTAGGTTTTGCATAGAGATCTGTTAAGAAATTTCATTAAGAATCACCATGCAGGTAAAAGGTGATTTTTTATGCGTTAGTGCGTGCATATGCATTAATGCATTTACATTTTTAATTATATTGCAATTTTGATAGGGAGCCCTAATAAAAAAAAAAAACAGAGAAAGTAGTACATTTTGTATGTTGGTATATTATAATCTGATACTAGCAACATTACACACAAAACCGTTTGCTACAGTGTAAAGTCTGTCGTAGGTACGTAACAAAGACATAACAAAACTATGGAGATTCATTCTAGTCTAGACCTGTGTGGCATACGACGCCATGATGAGCGCTAAGCCGCCAATATATTTTTTGTCATATTTCGAGTTACTACCCCAGGGGACACCATCTTATATGCCACTTGACAGATTAAAAGTGGGCTAGTCAACATATTGTTTTACGTAAAGGGATCCTTGGTGGTCTCTGTGACGGATCGCAATGCCACACTTACACCTCCATCAGAGTGTCCATCTCGAGCGGAGTGAGCGCCAGGCCCGCGCTGGCGAGCCCGCGGTAGAAGTCTACTCGCGGAACCACCAGCTCGCGATGCTTGTCGAATTGAACGATGAACTCCCGCGGCCGTATGCCTTCGCGTACCATCTAGTTGACCAAGTATCATTGTTCAGCCGCCCAAGAGGAACAAAATTTCAGCCTATATAAATAAATGATTTTTTTATATAAATAAAATATATCAGGACATTGCACGCATCGTAATCTAGGCCCAAAGTAAGCGATAGCTTGTGACTGTGTTATGGGTACTTGGTAACTAATTTATATACACAAACATAATTTGTTAAAAAACACCTAGACACTGAAAAAATTCATGCTCATCATACAAACATTTACCAGTAGTGGGAATCGAACCCACGACCTCCGACGCGGACGGCTAGGTACGCCACCGCTACGCCATTCGGTCGTCAATCGCCTTGAATGTCGAAAGCATTGTTCTACTCCTCCTTCGGCAGCTGTAGTCATACTTACGGGATAGGTACCTAAGTCATACTAACTACCTACCTATTCCATTTCCAAGATCCCTTTTTTTGCAAATAATGTATGGGAATGAAAAATCCCATCGCAAAAAAAATCACGTGACTTCCGCAGAGACAACTAAGGTTTCACAGATTGTTTAAATTTCGTTCCAGCGTACCAAAGAAATCTGAGAAATGAAACAGATACCGTGTATTGCAGTGATATGTATCTGGATTCATGATTCCATACGTTTGACAGTTCATTTTAAGTGCCGATTTGAAGCGCCTCCCCCGAGCGTCCACGGTACTAAATTGACATATTTTGTTGGAAGTGGACCGTCGTTTTGAATGTCATTAGATTTTTAGTTCCATAGACTCTCACGCTAGGTAACGCAACAATCAGCGCCAAAATGGCGAAAATCAAATGTCTTCATTTTTACTTTGACAGTCCGCTATCCAGAGTGTATTCTACAAAGATCAATGGTATTCTATAATATACTCTATGGAGATCAGTGGTGTTCTGAGACTGCAGATACCTATATAATTCACTAATAGCCATAGACATAAAACGCTATAGGGCTAATACAACAGCTGCCGATTGCGTAAGAAAAGCGTATTCATCTTTATCGTAAACGTTAAGGGCAATGGGTAACATCCGGGCGCGAAAATTCAAATTTTATTTAGTTTTTTGCTCATAGTGGGCTAATTATACATCGAAAGTTAATGGCAATGTGTTTTGCGAGCACAGAATTTATGCATCTACATGTTTTTAATAAAACCTCTGCTCAACAATACTCATTTACTTCATATTGGTTCCCGATAGCTCGAAATCTGGGAAACTGCAAAAAATTATCTTTCGGGAACCAATATGAGATGAGTGGGAACTTTCGAGCAAAGTTTCTATTAAAAACATGTAGATGCATAAAAAGTAGGCCCGCAAAATGCATTGCCATAAATCTAAAATGTTTAGTTAGTCTAATATTTGCGAAAAACTAAATAAAATTTGAATTTCGCGGGCTGGTAGGGCCGCAACACCTTAACTTAGCAAGTTCTTCCCCCCGATTGGCTGACGTAAAACATGCAGGAAACCAATCAGCGGACAGAATTTGTAAAGAATTACGATAACGATGAATACATTTTTTAAACACAATGTATCACGATCTTTAACACGTGTATCAATGATAAGTACCTACCTATGTTACTCTTTCAAGTTAATACTTTAACTAATGTTAAGTTGTATCCGATTTTAAAAGATTCAAATGATTTATTTCATTTGAATTAGTACCTAAGGAGTCACAAAATGAAATGATCAAGCTTGCAGTCCAGAACGTTCGTATATATTATCTCAAAAATTTTCCATATTATCTGTAACAGTTTTACCTTGCCCTTTATCTTAGCCAGTATCTGCACAATGTCGGTTTCCCGCGGGTCCACAGAGTGGGATTGTGCAGTGCGCACCGCCACCGACGGACCCGCGATGGTGGCGCTCTCGACGGGCCTTTCCTCCAACTGGAAGTTGTAACCATATTTGGAAGCAGTCACTTTAATTTTTAAATTAATTAAAAATTTTAATATGTAATCTATACTTATAATAAAACTGTAAAGGGTCCAATTCTGTACATTGAAGATGTTTTGAAAATTTTTATTCGAATGGGTCGAAATATCGACAGTTAAAATCGTCCTTTTGATCTTTCAACTATGTATTTATGAAATTTTATATTATTATCATGAAAAAGGAGTTTTCGAAATCACCACTAGATAACCCGTGCGCAGTATAGGAACAGGTACAACATCACACCAGAATCTGGCGAAAAATCAAGGAATTCCACGGTACTTAGGTACCTATATGTAAAAAAACGTAATTCACGCAGGCGGAGCCGCGGGTAACAGCTAGTTAGTTTTATAAAATACTTTAAATTTTTCAATTTTGGATACTTAAACAAGTATACTTTCAAGTGCAAGTAAGTATATCTTATATTATGCTAGATCGAAATTTCGACCTTGCTCTTTCAATTTTTACAAGACGCGATTTTTACTACAAGTATGTGGTACAAAGACAAAAAGTACAAAGACGTTTAAAAGGGTGTTTAAATAGTGTGTCGTAGAATATCATTGGTGTGTCGTATGAAATTTTAATGTAAAGTTGTGGAACACATCACTTACTGAATCAGACAATGCCGGTGACAGGAGTAGGTACAGTTGCCGGCACGTAACTTGGCAACGTTTTGGCGTGGTGAAGGAAAGTTTGCGCATATATACAAATTACTCTATGGTTTGCGCATCGTACGCTTCGTGCAACGAAGTGCGGGAGAGTTGGACCACGACTTCTGATATCTGAATCGTAGATCTAGAACTAGTGATGGGCACACCTCGTCGAGCAGCGCGACGTAGTTGAACCCGCAGTCGTCGAGGTAGCGCCGCTCCAGCGCGCGCAGCTGCGCCGGCGCCGCCAGCACGCCCAGCCGCGCCAGCACGCGCCGCACTTGCGCGCGCGACACGTGCCCGTTGTTGTGTCTGCGGAGAATAACAACAGATTGATCTAGCAGAAGACTAGCTCCAATCCACATTTCCTTTGGTGGGTGTTCCTGTCCATAAAGAAACATCCAATGTACCCAGCGGTCTGATTGCGTAAGAAAAACGTGTTCATCTTTTCATCATTCATCAAAAATTTCTTAAATATGGCGTCACGTGACGTACATTTCGGTACCGCTGACAGCACATACATACCGCTGTCAGTCACATACATTAGCGTCATTTTACAGTTTTGACAATTTAAAAATCCGGCTTCAGGGTGGAACCTTAAATTGTATCTGTGACGTCAGTAAGTGGTGATCCTTTAATATATTATGTTTAAACAATGTGGGTGACGCACTCGTCGTGTTCTCCAAACGAAGGCCTCAAGTCGATGGAGCGCTCCTTGCACGCGGCCCGCACGCGCAGCAGCGCGGCCTGCGCCACGTCCAGCTCGCGCTCGGACTGTCCGCCGCGCTCCGCCGCCGACCCTCGCGCAGGCAGCTCGCCCACCGCCTCCGCCGCAGCGCCCGCCACCACGTCAGGATGCTTCTCCAGCTCTTTTATCGCGAACACTGTTCCCATACCAAACAACTTACGAAAGTATCTTATTTCGTCGTCGTCGTCGTCGTCGTTTCAGCCAATGGACGTCTGCATAGTGTACAAAGGCCTTCTGAAATGCCCGCAAAACACAACGATCTTGCGTCGCCTGACGCCAGCTACTCATCGCTCATCGCGACTTTCTTTATGTGGTCTGTTCACTCAATCTGCCGACACGGCGGTTCCCGGTGCGTAAACGCCATTCCATCACCTTGGGTCCCCAACGTCCATCGGTCCTACGAACTATCATGTGCCTCGCCCATTGCCACTTCAGTTTTGCGACACGTGGAGCTATGTTGGTCACTTAATTAGTGACAAGGAATCTTATTTGGTGACAAGGACAATCCCATTCGAGATACCCGAAGTGAGGGAGCTTGGGTAATTTTTTCCAAAAATAATACATCACGTATTGTAAGGATCTGGGATTACGTAACATTATATACCGCCTAGTATACGTATCGTACACGTAAAGCGTTCCAGATCACCAGAAATTCACGCACCAGATTTTCGCATCCATGCGATGATCGCCCGGACGCATTTGAAGCATTGTCGTATTTAAGGAAAAGCAAGGCGGATCTAGGATAACTTAAAACCGTCTGAGGCAGTCCTCATATGAGCAAGAGTTTCCGCCATCCGGATTCGATTCCTGGCACTCTGCCTAATCACCTCGAAAAGATTCATAGTGTCCTAGATGTCCAACAATGGTAGGTACGTACAAGGAAGTAGAGAGATAATTGCTCTCTCTCTAGGAATAACTAAAACTTACATTTCAGAAATATTTACCTTGATCACAATCATCCTCAAACGTCCGCCAGCAGATTCGTTCAGGATCATTCGGATCGATGTAGTGTCTCATCACGCAATTCGCCTCCTGGTCGGACATGATGTTTCCGAGGCCTATTGCGTCGAGGGCTCGACGAAACTGCTGGGGGGCTATGCGACCACTGTTCAAGGGATCGTAGTCCTGAAAGAGATAGTGACAAGGGTAAGGGACTATTCACTTATTCAGGTTCATCTGGGATCTTTCGTCGCTTATTCCCGAATGTTTCAGACCGATTCTTGGCAACTTGGATCACTTCTATTATTATGAGAAATTATTATATGAAATGTTGATAGGGCACGGGCACACACATTAAAGAATCTACATACCTGAAATGCGAGTGCTTGCACAGACTTGCTGATTGCCCTGGTTAATAGTTGGAAGTATTTACTTACATCACGTTTATAGTGGGCTGCCCGCAGCTTGGTTCCCCAAGTTTGGCAGACACTCAGTCCTCAATTCCTTTTATACATTACAAGCTGACCATCATTTGTACAAATTTTCAGCTTTCTAGGTTTATGGACTAGTTGATGATGATTCGCCGAGTCAGGATTTTTGTTTTTTATATACGGAGATAAGGACAGTTAATCGTGCCTGCACTGGACAGTGGACTTACTCGAAAGAACTCCGAGACCCTGATTCGTCGCTGCAGCACGTATTCTTGGACACGCATCATCAGATCCAGCAGGTGCCGGGTTGGCTTGCGCGGTTCCAGGGCGGGGTGGAACACCTCCGAGGGGCCCAGCCTCGTCGCTGGTATCCCTGCCTCTATCTCCGGACGAACCAGCTTCGGGAGGGTTGTGTCAATGACTGCCTTAGGATGGTTGTACGCCTGTGGAATACCAATCCATGTTTTAAGGGCATGCTGGCTTTAAGGTGGACATGGAGATTATTTAAATTCAACCCATCAACAGAATAAAATAATACCTAAGTGTATACTGCAGCCTTAGCCATAATATAACTTTCTACGATTGCCAATGGAACAAAATATATGTATATAAGACATTGAGGATCTCCAAAATTAAACCACAAATTGTTTCTCTGAAATAACAAAGTTTTGTTTTATTACAAGTTTTGTTTTATTTTACAATTATCAAGTTATTATCAAGTTACGACAATTACACTTCTATCTCACCTGAAATAACAAAGAAACGACATTTAAAGTTCACTATATCTCGAGTCCTCAATCACATTCTTTCTATAAGTTTTTATAACAATAAAATGCACAAAACAATCTGCGCGTCACACGCCATTTTAAATCATAAACACAGATCACTAATCACTATATCATAGATACGCGCCAGACAGCTGATACGCGAAGCGCGGCAAATTCAAATAAATGAAATGTCACTCATTTCATTACATCTCCCCCCTAAGAGCGAAAATTCTAAGCAATATATCTGTAAAATGTACTTATAAGTCATCTTCATATTCATTATCATCTTCTTCATCTTCTTCAGCCTCTGTTATGACAGGTTGCAATTTTGTTATATGAAATAATGTTGATTCTGTTTTTCTGTTGCCTGTATCAATCCTATAAATGGAATTCGATATTTTCTCTATTATCTTGAAAGGGCCTATTTTTAATTCGTCTAATTTCTTTCTATTCAGTCTATTTCCATTTTCTACATATACACTGTCTCCTACATTAAATTCTTGCATTTTTCTATTTCTATCAAATATTTTCTTGTTATACTCATGAGATTTTATTGTATTCTCTAATGCCAATCTTCTATCAGCAATCCACTTGTCTTCCTTTTCCATCGTTTTGAATTCATTTGGTAGAATACTGACATTTGTACCATCCAGTAAATATTTTGGTGCAAAACCTGTAACGGAGTGTTCTGTTTCATTATATTTTTGTATACATTCTCTTGCCAGTGTTGTCCATGTTCTCTTATTATTTTTCTCATTCATTTTACACCTTATTTTATTTACTATTGTTTGGTTTAATCTTTCATTCAAGCCGTTCGAGAATGGTGTATTCACGGCTGTAAAAATTAGTTTAATATTATTTTCCTGCAAAAATTGTTTAAATTCTCTTGAATTTATGCCCGGATATTGATCTGTCAGGATAATTCCAATCTCATCTGTCTCTAGTACTTTCTTTGTTAAATTTATAAAGTCACATGCATTCTGGGTTTTCGAAGTCGCAATAAATGCATATCTTGTGTAGTGATCTACTAAAAGGTGTAGATATTTCTTTGTAGACCTAGATCCTCCAAATCCACCAATAGTATCCATTGACATTATTTCAAATGGTTTGGTAGCTGGTCCCAGTTGTGACATTAATCCAATTTTTTTTGACATCTTGATTTATTTTTTATGCATATTTCACATGTTTTACAAATATTTATGATATTTTTTGTTAGGTTTATAGCCGTATATATTGAACTTATTTTTTTCTGCAGTTGTCTGATCCCAATATGGCATAAATCTTCATGCACCTTTTTTATAAGTTTTTTACTAAATTCTTCTGAGAGGATAATCTTTTCCTGTTTCTTTATTTTTTTATAATAGATATTATTTTTTAGTATTAAATTTTGTTTCTTTTCTCTTATTGTTTCATTTTTCTCTTGGTCTCCAACTATATCTTTTATTTGTATTAAATTAACTATTCTCAATGTTTCCTCTCTGTTATCTTCTGGTTCTAATACAGGGTTTCGGCTCAAACAGTCTGCTTCTACATTTTCTTTACCAGGTATATATTTTACGGTAAAGTCATACTGAGATAGGTAGTATGTGAGATCACCCAATTCTTCATCTGTCCTGCATTTAATGTTCATGTTCTCTAGAGGTTTGTGATCTGAGTAAATGGTGAATTGTTTTCCGATGAGCCAGTGCTGCCAATATTTAACAGCTTCTTTCATAGCAAGACATTCTAAATATATAGCCTTTTTCCGTTTTTGATGTTCATTCAATTTTTTTGAGAAATATGCCACCGGTTTGTCTTTACCATCTAGTTGTGTCTGTTTTAATATTGCTCCAATGCCCTCCAAAGATGCATCGGTAAAGATTTTGATTGGTAAGTCTTTGTCGAATATTTCCAAGACCGGTTGCGAACATAAATATCTTTTTATCAGATTGAATGCTTCTTCACATTTCTCTGACCATACAAATTTCTCGTTTTTTCGTAATAAATTGTGTAATGGATCTAAGATAATTGCACTTCTTGGTATATAGTCATGGTAGAAGTTTATTTTTCCCAAAAATTGTCTGATGTTCTTTTGCGTCTTAGGAGTTGGAAAGTTCCTTATTGAAATCAAATTGTCTTTTAGTGGTCTTACTGAATTGTTCTGAATTATATGGCCGAGGTATTTTACCGAGTCTGAAGCAAAGGTACATTTCTTAAACTTCAGTCTAAAGCCTTCTTTAATTATTGCCTCTAATACATTTCTAATGTGCCTTATATGTTCTTCAAAGGTAGACGAGTATATCAAAATATCATCAATATAGTTAACAGAGTATCCTGTGAGATTGTGTTTTCTTAGAATATTGCTTAAGATTCTCTGGAAAATTGCTGGTGATGTTTTCAAGCCAAAAGGGAGGCAGGTCCACTGGAAGTGGCCATCTTGTGTGACAAATCCTGTTTTACTTCTGTCTTCCACCCGTAATGGTATTGCCCAAAATGCTCAGTTTATATCTAGTGTAGTAAAATACTTGCAATTTCTAGTTTTAATAATTAGATCATCTATCAAAGAAAATGGTTGAGCTTGTGGTATAACTATTTTGTTTAACTCTCTGAAATCTACACATAAACGGGATTTTCTATTTTCACCTTTTTTAAACGCCAATGTCACTGGAGCAGCGAAAGGACTGTATGATTCTTCTATTAAATTGTTCTTTAGTAACATCGATATTTGCTCTTCAATTTCTAATCTATCTTGTATTGTACATCTGTATGGTCTTTTACTACAATATTTATTTACTTGTAAATCTATGCGAGCTTCATAATCTTTAACTGAACCTATATCATACTTGTCCTTAGCAAATATTGTTTTATATTCCTTTATAATTTTCTCTATCTCAATTTTCTTTTGATTATCTAAATGGTCTGTCATACTTATAAATTCCTCTGTTTCTATGTGTTCATTGAAATTTACTGTATATTTTTTTATATTATTATCTTCATTTCTGTTATCTTTAGACATCCTGTCTATTTTATTTGTTATTTTCTTTTGTTCTATCTGCAAGTTCTCATTTTGGGTTAATCTGAATTTCTTTATCATATCTAATCCGATTATGAAATCATCAAAATCTTCATTTTCTACTATGTATACATCCACCTCTTCTTCTAAATCAAATATTTTAATTTTTATTGTTATCAAGCCATCCATCTTTTTCACACCATTAACCGTTTTCATGTATGCTATGTTCACATCATCTTTTTTTTCTTTTACTTTTATTAATCTTGAATTTATTATAGAAATCTGTGAGCCTGAATCATAAATACCACTCACTTCTAGTTTATTTTCTAATAAAAGCTTGATTTTGATTAATGGTGTGCTTACTAGTTTTTTTCTCAGTATTTATGTCTACTTCAATTATGGAGTTATTGTTTACATTTTTAGTTTAAAGAACTTTTTCAGGTTCATTTTTATTTTTCTTGAACCAACATGACTCCTCCGGATGATATCTAATTCCTTTGTCCAAAGACTCACAAGTCTTACATGACTTCTTCTCATAAGTTTTATTTTTATTATAAAATGTACTGCTCTTTATGTTAGTTGAGTTTTTCTTATATATCGTGCCTTCATATTTTCTTATCTCGTTGAACAAGTCAGTAGTGTTGTTGAGTTCATCCCTGTTTAACTTATTTAAGATAAATCCAGGTAAACCAGTTGCAATAAGATCTATCATTGTTTTGGAATCTATAGATTTGTTTATATCTAATAAAAGCCGTTCTTCTTTTATGGCATAATCAATTAACTGTCCTTCTTTATACCTAAATGCGAGAGCATATGTGACTATGTCCCATCCTTGGTTTTTAAAAGTTTCTAAAAACTTGTCTTTCCATTCACTCCATTCAGAATTTATTGTTAGTTTTATGATCATCGAGCTATACCAATCCAAACAAGGTTTATCTAAAAATAACCTCAAAATATCTATTTTTGTCTCATCTTTTGTTATATTAAAGCGCGCACACTCTTTTTCAAAAATTTCTATCCATTGCATCGCATTAGGATTTTTGCTTGTGAATTTTTCAATAATAAATTTTTCTGAGATATGTTTTAAGTTATGTTGACTTTCTTTCTTAGTTGTAGTTTCTATTAATTGTTCCAAGATTTGTTGCAAAGTGTCATTTTTGTCTTTTGCTTGTGTTGTGCTCACTTCATCTAAATATTGATCTAAAAATTGCATATTACCTTCCTCATCTACATATGTCTTCTTTAGATTTTCATCCAACTTTATCCATACTTTTCTACTCTGGTGTCTTTTTTTAATGCTATTTTTTACTTTTGTGAAAGTGTTCGTTTTAACAATATATGTATGATGACTCACCGGCTTCAGTTCCTCGGGTAAAACATAACATTTTCCTTCTTCAGTAGATATTGAGGTTATAGCTAATACATTTGATTTGCCATCATTTGAGGCTATGGCAGCCGGTACACAGTCAATCTAGATCACGATCAAGTAGCTCTGATCGCGATCACAGATTGATGGATCGCGCTACAACATTACACGTTCAATCTTGATTTCGTCAGTCCGTGTTATCCTGTCGCCGTGTGAACACGTGATAGCATGGATTTACATAAGGTTAACGCTGTAATATCTCTTGTCTTAGCCCTAACTTTGAAGAAGAGGATTCGTACAAGGCGCTGGTTAATCCAATCCTAAATATTTCAAAAATTTAAAATAAAATATTTCATACAACTAACTGCTGAAGATGATGATTACAAAAGCTACTTTAGAATGGATGAAAAATCTTATAACGAGTTACTACACATGATAACTCCATAACTCAATATACAGTAAAACAGGAAACATGTATGTATTTTAGACTGACGTGTGACGCGATCCTGCGTTACACATTCAATCTTGATCACGATCAGTGGATCGCGATCTTGATTTCAAAATATCTAGATATTTTGTGATCAGATGCATCAATCCGTCAATCTACTTCGTACATTATCAATCTGGACCGCGATCATTAATTTTGATCGCGGATCGTGATCTAAATTGACTGTGTACCGGCTGCCTATCATCGTAAACTCAAACTGAAGCCGGTCCATATTCTCTTAGTTCACAAAAATGTCGTTTTATAAGACATTGAGGATCTCCAAAATTAAACCACAAATTGTTTCTCTGAAATAACAAAGTTTTGTTTTATTACAAGTTTTGTTTTATTTTACAATTATCAAGTTATTATCAAGTTACGACAATTACACTTCTATCTCACCTGAAATAACAAAGAAACGACATTTAAAGTTCACTATATCTCGAGTCCTCAATCACATTCTTTCTATAAGTTTTTATAACAATAAAATGCACAAAACAATCTGCGCGTCACACGCCATTTTAAATCATAAACACAGATCACTAATCACTATATCATAGATACGCGCCAGACAGCTGATACGCGAAGCGCGGCAAATTCAAATGAATGAAATGTCACTCATTTCATTACATGTATATGAGAACAATAACGTTAACCTCTACCTCTAACTTCCAGAGATATATACGTGTGTATCAGGAAATTAAATAATATCCACTATTTGAGGGTAAAGAAACATCATGAAAAATCTGGCAAGGCTGAAAAGCCATCACTACGTTATCAAAGGTGTGCGAATCCCGCCAACCGCCAGTGTGGTGGGCTATTGTGAGCACAGGCTCCATTACTATGTACTGCCAGTAGCTATTGGACGCACCTCTCTCAGAGGAGAACTGTCACAAACTGTGGGATACGAAAAGGGGTAAGAACGAGGAATGACTAAATGATTGCATCCACGGCTCTTTTTTTAAAGTTTAGAACTGTATTACCTTTTCGAGCCTGGACCCAAAAACCAAAACCTCACTAGTATCTAGCCACGACCTTCAGTCAAGTAGTTTTAACTAGGAAGAAGGATAATTAGCTTATACCGGTCCAAGTCCCTGAATGCCCTCTCTCCTGACAGCGTCCACAGCTTTAATGAACTCCACGTAGTCGAGGGTGTAGGAGTCCTTGATGAACCGTCGCACCAGCAGGTTGAAATCCTCTGGTGTCACAATCACGCCGATGTAGTCCAGAATGCGGGCAAAGTGTGCGAATGTGATGCGACCATCATTTTTTGCCACCTGGAACGGAAACAGTCTTTTTGAAAGTCTCTATCGTTCTCATCTGTCTTCATCATCATGCCAATGTCATGGTTCACAACCTTAAACATGAAAGTTTGATAAGTCCTTTTATTCGGCGCTTGCACTTCTACTACAATTTGTTGTATGGAAAGGTTTGTGAATGCATTAGTGTAAAAAATCCGCATGATTTTTTAAATGCAGGTATTTAGTTGAAAAATAATAAAGTCACTAGCCTTTGGTGTGTGACATACTAATGAAATTAGGTATCTCACCTATCCTGCAGGAACCATTTTCGGAGATAGAAGTGCGTAATAATCCAGGCTCCAAATAATAGCCAAAACGGTTAGGCCCACTTGAGCCGATAGAGTTAGCACGCTAACCCAGAGTAAAGGCGCCTTCAAATTAGCCGGTAAGTGAAGCGTGGCGGAAGCGCGGCTGTAGCGCTGCAGACGCGCTACTTTGTAAATCTATGTAAATAAACAACACGCGGCTGCAGCGCTGTAGACGCGCTACCGACGCGCGTCAGTTCATCGATCGACTAGTGCTGCGCGCATGTATTTTTTTTTGTACAAATCTAGCAGTGTTTTTTCGTCAGACTCCATCGTGAAACTATGTACAACACTACAATACTCAAACCTGGCGAAAACAGCGCGGCCAATTTGAAGGCGCCCTAAGTTGTCAAAATTGTCCAATGAGAGACGTTGATTCTAGGGTTTAAAAATGTAAATAATATTTAGCTTCCGTTTCGCGCAAGTGGACCTTAGTAATTTTAACATGAAGAAGTAACAATCATACACACATACGTTAATCGTACATACGCATAAGTACAAACTTTCGCCTTAATTAATTTTAGTGTTTATTTGGGCATTTCTTTTGCTCCATATCTTACTGTATAAGCCTTTCCATGGCCTCTTAAACAACGAAGAGTTTGTTTCGATGTCCGTCGAAAAGTCTGTAGAAGAATATAGAAGCAGACTCACAAGCTCGTAGTCCTGGAAGTAGGGCTTGAGAGGTAGATCCCGCTGAGCGATGGTGGCAAGAAGGCAGCACAGGCGCCTCATCTGCCATTGGTCCAGCTTGTGGCACTCCGGTTCCGGTGGCGGTGGACACGCCTCCAGGAGACAGTCTGCTGACGTTTTGTCGCGACCTCCCGTATCTATAACGTAGAGTTAACTGAAATTCTACTTACAAAAATAAAAATGCTGCAACTATGCGTAAGATGATCCTTCCTGGACATAATGAGACTTATTGAGGTCCGGTTTTCATAAAAACGGAGGGGAGACGAGAAATAAGTATGTTTTGAAAAACCAATCAGATTTCGTTGTTTCCAAATCTCGTCTCCGCTTAGTTTCAGTGGAAAAAGATCAACTGGAGACGAGAGTTTTTCTCATCTGTTAATATAAAAAAATCACGTGGCAATTTTTGTTACCACACTTCTCCGAAACGGCTCAACCGATTGCTATGAAATTTTCTTGTATGCTCGGTAGGTCTGAGAGTACGTCGTAATTTATTTTTTTATATCCCTAATGGCAAAACAACGTTGGGCAGGTGAGCTAGTTTTCTATAGAATTTTAACCCGCTAGGGTTTAAAACTCTATAAAAAAGCGAGAAAGCGCATACAATAAATAATATCAAATTGACAAAAGAGAAAACATAACATCGTTATTAGAGAAAACATAGAATACATTATCTATTGATCTCTAGCAATAAAAACTTCTGAAATAGCGTGACTCGTTTCGGTAAATTATACATAATATTCACATGAATATCGCTTGAAGGTGAAACGTGCGTTCCTAAATTAGGGAAACCCAATTCATGGAAAAGCATTATTTCGAACATTTTATTGATACAGAGACTGTGTGTTACACGAGACTGTGAAGGCTGTTTTATTTTTGTGAACGTCGATAATGCCAGAAATAGACACCATTATTCCAATGTCAGGCTTTAACGAATTAACGAATATACTGTATTCGAGTAAGAGAATTTCAAATCCCGTGGATATTTAGGGAAATCCGTCTTTAACAATTTTCTACATTATTGGGAAATCTTTGCTCTTCAACTTTTTAAGTCTAAGGTTTTGACTTGGATGATAACGAGTGTGCAGCGAGTGAATTAATGAAAAGACGATTCAGGACTTTCCTTTTCTACGGCTGATTACGCAACTGCCTATTTCACACTTCTCTAGACAATGAAGTACGATTTCTGGGACATTGATGACGTGTCGTACAGCTCTGACAGCTCTTCAGTTAGTCGTCCCATCAAATCATGAGAGTAACGGAATAAAGAGTACAATTATTGTTTGCCCACGCAATATCTCCCTCGCAGATGGAAAAACTTAGCAAGAATTGACCGCATCCACCGTGGCTGAATCTCTAGTATATAGTGCCGATTGCTCTAGTTTAGTTAGACTGTCTTACCTTCTCCATGAATGATCTGGCAGAGTTGGTGGTAGAGCACGCGGCCGTCCTGCACGCGGAAGTAGTCCGCAAGCTGAGCGACTTCAGCATCAGACAGACCCAGCACCGAGCGCAGGGGACCCGCCAGCACTGACACGAACTTGGACTCTGCGGTGTGGGCACAAACATGGTTTCTTGTTGAGTTAGGCAATTTATAATAGCCAATGTAGATAGGCTTGCGCTTGACGGCATATATGTCTAATTAAAAGCCATTGAAAGGTGGAGCGTGGTGTCTATTCACTCTTCAATGAAGAAACCCAAATTGTACATGGCTGGGAATACAGAGGTTGGAAGAGCTTTTTATGCCTTAGCGGTTCGTATCCGTGAAAATTTTCAAGGTGTCAGGACTCAGGAGGTCTTTATCACTTAATGGTTCTTCATAGTTAAAAAGTAGCCTATTTGATAAGGATTATTATCTATCTATCGAAAAACTATTTTGAATACCCGAAATAAGAGAATTTCCTTCGGGGTCCAGTGGTCGGTACCAGTCCCATAGATTAAGACCAACCCGGAAGACAGCGGCACGAATTTTGTTGCATGTCTTCCACACGTCTGCCAGGCGTACTATCTGAAATCAGATAAGGAATTGAGTTGAGTCGACCGTAAGCTTTTACTTTTACAACTTCGAAGCATCGACTGGACATCGTTAGGAAAGCTTCTCGATGTTTGACTCGTCTGCTACGAGTATGATAGTGCGTGTAGCTTGTGACAAATCTATGTACTCGTATACCTTTAAACGAGCAATTCTTGTACATAAGTATATATATTTCTATACTAGCAGATACCCGCGGCTTCGCACGCGTAAATTTTAGTTTTAACTATTCTACGGGAACCATCCATTTTCCGGAATAAAAAGTACCATTTGTGTTAATTTACATGAAATCTATCTTCATTTCTACTTTAAACCAAAAATTTTCAGTAGTTGTGCGTGAAGGAATAAATTTTCTCCCGCATGAATATCTGTTTTCCCCTTTTATCACGAAAACAATGGATTTTCCCGATAAAAAAGTAGTTGATTCTAGGATATAATCTATCTCCATTCCAAATTTCAGTCCAATCGGTTCAGAAGTGACGGCACGATGGAGTATTTCTCCCGCATGAATATCTGCTATTTAACTATTTTCTCAGAAACTATGGATTTTTCCGGGATAAAAATTTGCCTATATCCAGGATAAAACCTATCCACTTTTTGAATTTCAGTCATATCCGTTCAGTAATTACAGCGTGAAGTAGTATTTTTCCCGCGTGGATATCTGTTTTTAAGTTTTCCCGCGGAAACCATGGATTGTTTGGGATAAAAAGTAGCCTTTGTATTAATCCAGGATAAAATCTAACTTCATTCCTCATTTCAGCCACATCAGTTCAGTAAGTAAGGCGTGAAGGAATATTTTTCCCGCGTAGATATCTGTTTTTCACTTCTATCATAGAAACCATGAATTTCTCCAGGATAAAAAGTAGCCTAGGCATTAATTCAGGATATAAACTATCTCCATTCCAAATTTTAGCCAAATCGATTCAGTAGTTGCGGCGTCAATATTTTTTTGCCCGTGAATTTCGGTTTTTAACTAATTCCACGGGAACATTGAATTTTTTCGGGATAAAATGTAGCTTATTTGTTAATGCAGGATATAATTTATCTCCATTCCAAATTCGAGCTAAATCAGTTCAGTAGTTGCGGCGTGAACGAATATTTTGCCCGTGTGGATTTCTGTTTTTCACTATGATCATACTCGTGGAAGTTATGAAATTTTCCGAGATGAAAAGTAGCCTACGTATTAATCCAGGATAAAATCTATATTTTTTCCGAATTTCAGTCATATCAGTTCAGTAATTACAGCGTTAAGTAGTATTTTTACCGCACGAATATCAGTTTT
Organism: Coenonympha glycerion; assembly: GCA_963855885.1. Taxonomy (NCBI): domain Eukaryota; kingdom Metazoa; phylum Arthropoda; class Insecta; order Lepidoptera; family Nymphalidae; genus Coenonympha; species Coenonympha glycerion. Next base: position 2,566,107 of record OY979637.1, on the reverse strand, counting down.
TCAGTTTTCCCGCGGACACCATGGATTTTTCCGGGATGAAAAGTAGCTTTTGTATTAATCCAGGATATAATCTATCTCGATTACAAATTTCAGCCAAATCAGTTCCGTAATTACGGCATATTTTTCACGCGTGGATTTCTGTTTTTCACTATTATCATAGAAACCATGGAATTTTCCGGGATGAAAAGTAGGCTTTGTAATAATCCGGGATAAAATCTATCTCCTTTCCGAATTTCAGACATATCAGTTCATTAATTACAGCGTAAAGTAGTATTTTTCGCGTGTGAACATCAATGTTTCAGGTTTCCCGCGGAAACCATTGATTTTTCTTGGATGAAGAGTAGCCTTTATATTAATCCAGCATATAATCTATCTTTATTCCGAGTTTCAGCCATATCAATTCAGTAATTACGGCGTGAAGTAGTATTTTTCGCGTATGAATATCTGTTTTTCTTTTTTCCTGTAAAAACCATGGGTTTTTCCGAGATAAAAAGTAGCCTATTTATTAACCCAGGATATAATCTATCGCCAATCCAAATTCCAGCCAAATCGGTTGTGCACTTGCGGCTTGAAATTTTTTTTCCGCGTGAATTTCGGTTTTTTACTAATCCCAAGGGAACCATGATTTTTTTCGAAATGTAAAGTAGCCTTCGTATTAATTCAGGATATAATCTATCTTTATTCCGAATTTCAGCCATATCAGTTCAGTAATTACGGCGTGAAGTAGTATTCATCGCGTATGAATATCTGTTTTTCTTTTTTCCTGCAAAAACCATGGATTTTTACGGGATGAAAAGTAGCCTATTTATTAACCCAGAATATAATCTATCTCCATTCCAAATTCCAGGCAAATTGGTTGTGCACTTGCGGCATGAAGATTATTTTTCCGCGTCAATTTCGGTTTTTTGCTAATCCCACGGGAACCATGATTTTTTTTAGATGAAAAGTAGCCTCCGTATTAATCCAAGATATAATCTATCTTTATTCATAATTTTATCCATATCAGTTCAGTAATTACGGCGGGAAGTAGTATATTTCCCGCGTGAATATCTGTTTTTCCCTTCTCCTGCAAAACCCATGGATTTTTCCGGAATAAAAAGTACCCTATTTATTAACCCAGGATATAATCTCTCTCCATTCCAAATTTCATCGAAATCGGATGTGCGTGAGATTTTTTTTTCGCATGAATTTCAGTTTTTAACTTATCCCACGGGAACCATGAATTTTTTCGGGATGAAAAGTAGCCTATGTGGTAATGCAAGATATAATATACCTCCATTCCAAATTTTAGCCAAATCGGTACAGTAGTTGCGGCGTGAAGACGTATTTTAACTTAATAAAATGCAAACTTCGGACCCCCGTTTTACCCCCTTAGAGGGTGAATTTTGAAAAATCCTTTCTTAGTGCTCCCCTAGACCTCACAAGGAACATGTGTACCAAATTTGGAGTCTGTAGACCCAGCGGTTTGGGATGTGCGTTGATATGTCAGTCAGTCAGTCAGTCAGTCAGTCAGTTTCTTCTTTACTATATATATAGCTACTCGTGCTGATTCACTGACTCACTGATTGATCACCTCTCCTGAACAATTTTGTATGAAAAAATTTTTTTTCAATGACCATTTCGTATAGAAGGGAAAAATTCATTCGGAGGAAAAATACGGAGAGAGCTGATGATTGAGGATTTCGGAGACGGGTGAAGAGCACAGCCAAGGGTATTGAAGATAGGTGGGGGGTGCTCGACCAAATGTCATTTGAATCGTCATCCAATTGGCAGTAAGCTGAAAAAAAATTCAAAATGGCGGATTCAAGATGGCCGCCATACGAATTTCGCCGATATCTCGGAAAGTATAAAAGATGGAAGAATGGTTTCTTGGCAAGAAATGATCAGGACCCGAAGGTCTTTTCGATGGATAGAAAAAAAAATCAAAATGGCGGAATTTAGTTTTCCATAGAAAACGTATGGGGAATATTGAAGAGGCCACGAGTTGTAAAACATGAAGTGCTTTGATGCGTTTTTTTGGAAGACTACCAGAGAAAAATATGGAATGAGGTGATGATTGAGGATTTTAAAAACAGTCAAGGAGCATGGGCAAGGTATTATAGTTAGGTGGGGACTGCTGAAACAAAAAATACTCGAAACTTCACGCAATTGGCAGTGAGCTGAAAAAAAACCAAAATGGCGGATTCAAGATGGCCGCCATACAAATTTCGTGTTCTATCTCGGAAAGTATTCAAGATAAGAGAGTGGTTTCTTTGCAAGAGGTGGTCAGGATCTCAAGTTCTACGGAATGCATGGAAAATAATTCACTGTGGCGGAATTTATCTTTCCACGGAAAATGTACATGCTATAAGAAGAGACAATGATCTAGGATTTGGATGATGATTGAGGAGCACTGTCATGGTTTGAAAGATAGTTAAGGGCTGTTCGAACAAAAAATACGCTGAACCTCATCCGATGAGGTTCAGCGTATTTTTTCTTCGTACTTCCCTTAACTATCTTTAAAACCATGACAGTGCTCCTCGGTAATTTTTACAGCTCATTGCCAATCGGAGTTTAATGGGCGATGGAGATGACGGCGATACCTTTATGGGCGGGAAGACTGCACGCGGGCCACATGTGGCCCGCGCACCCACGCGCCCTACTAGTTTATATATTTAGATAATCTGAATCTCGGCAACGGCTCGATCGATTTGCATGAAATTTGGTATACAGGGGGTTTTGGGGGCGATAAATCGATCTAGCTAGGATTAATTTTTAGAAAATGTCAATTTACCATTTACTCCTGCTGCCATCTATTGGCAAATAGTTAAAAAAGATACCGAGCAAAGCTCGGTCACCCAGATATTATCTATTTCAAGGTAATATGGATATGACTAGTATATAAATTATTTTCAAGTGTTATAAGCTCTAAAATTAGATGCTTATGATGGAGTTACCGTGTCATGCATTTTTCTTGAGTAAAATAAATTCCTTCAATTTTCCATTAGTTGTCAGAGGCGCTTTGCGGAAATAACAAATCCATTGATTTTGAAGTCAGACACTGAATTTTGCAAAAGCAAGTCAAAAATTTTTGAAACCGCACTCAAAAAAAACGATAGAAAATTGCTTTTAGATTATATTTCAAAATGTCAATAATTTGTCATTTAATTTTAAATGTTTTTTAAAAGTAAGTATTTATAAAAAGGAGATTCCATTTGTTTCTGTTTATTGGTAGATTTGTTCGTTTCTACCTATGATTATTGTAGTAGGTTTCTACCAATGGTTTCTTTTTAGTAATATTATAGTCGGTGGTTTTACTTAGGTATACAATAGGTTCAAGTATTGTTCATCTGTCGTCAGTCCAGCAATCTATCTATCTGTTATCGTTTATTTTTTCGATAGTTTATTGCGATTCCATCCGGTACTCCAGTTTTGTTATTTAAATAAGTTAGAGTATAATTATGTACCTATACCAGGAAACATTTAATTAAATGATATTTTTAACTGTCATTATATTAATTAAACTGTACACATTGATTTAATAGTCGACACAGTAATTTGTAGATGAGCTTTGAGATGAACTTTTTGAAGACATTTTGAAGAGGTTTTGACAACATCGTAAGTTGGAAAAATTTGGTTTGACACGAGTTCGTAAATGGAATTTTGGAAATTTTGCACTGTCATTGTTCCATGCATGTAGAGCCATGATCTAGCAAAATAATAATAATTGCTTGGTATCCAACATGTGATCAATTTTTGTTATAGAAAAATTTATGCGTATTAATTTTAAGTACTAATTTTATCAAGAATTTCTTTTAAATATAAAATTCTAGTGTGATATTATCTCTTATTCGGGGATAAAAGGTAAGCAGAAATGTTTATTTCCCTTTCATTGCATGCAGGTAGGGTTCTATACACAGTAAGTACAATAATAAATAATAATTGATTGAATGCATTTTGCAATTGATTGAATATAATATGAATTAAGTAATTCAAATTCAATTTTTTTTTATTTCACATAGGTCTAACGTACAGGCTTTTGTAAAAGGTTAATACGATATTTGTGATGAGTACAAATAATATTTAAATTATGGTGATAACTAAGTATCTACTAGTCTACTTAAAACTAAGTTTGTGAGGGTTCAAACGCGCCCTGCACTGAGAAGAAGCCCACAACAAACTCAGCTTGGTTTTTGTTATCATCATGTTCTACTCGTAGTCTAATTACATCAGTTCATCTTCACTTCAAAAGATTGATTAATATAAATAATTCTCAATAGATAATATAGTCTGTTTTTAGACGTATATAGGCCTTCCAAAGTTATCCCTATATAAGCACCACGGGAGTATCTTGATGACGTCCGACCACCTCATGGGAAGGTCTGCCAACACAGCGTTTTCTGATTAAGATTTGCGGGCGACATAATATATATAGTCGTTATACTTGAAATCTAATTAACCTAAATTAAAATTTTCGTGTTTTCAGACAAATCATGGCACCATGTCGGCGGAGGCGAAAGTAAGGCTCTCAAAATTTATTAATAGATTATTACTTATTTATACTGTATTAAAATTATTGCTGTGAACGGGGCTCGAAACCGTATCCCCCAGCTATCGTGACTTAGCCCATATTTAGAATGGAGCTAGCTTTGATTATTTCTTAGTAGTATAAAGGGCGGGTCATTCGTAAGCTGGCTGAATTAGAGTTAGAGTATTGGTGATCGTGAGAATGCCAGTACGCCTGAAACTTCTTCAAAATTGGGTGAGTCCTGTCAACACGCGCTTAGCCAGCGTCGTATGGGGAACACGATGGCGTCAATTGGCTTAGAGGCATGTTGTTAAGTCTGTAAGTGCAACAGAGAGCGCAACAGATATCCACCCGGGTATTCCCTATTTTATTGCACCGTAGGCAGGGAGATACAGCGCCGACTAGCTATTGGAAATGAGTATTCAAAGCCTTGAATGTCATGAATAATATCTTTTTCAACAATAATACACGAATTAATTTCATTTTTTGTTTCAGAATGTGCAGGACGTAAGTAAACTAATACCTATTGGTTTTTGTTCTGCAAAACAAGTAAATAATTTAAAAATTAAAAAACACGGATGCCCGGTGGTAAAACGAATTTTTCCAAAAAAATATAGCCTATGTTACTCGGAATGATGTAAGGATTCTAACGATACCTACCTCATATGTCCAAATCTATTCAGTCAGAATCGTTCAGAAGTTATGGTGGAATAAAGAAACTCACATACATACATAAATGAACACTAAAAACATTACACACCTTTTTTTGGGCAGTCGTGTAATAACCTTGCTATACCTATCCAAAAAGGTATTAATTCCACTGCTTGTCAGAGATTGCCATCCAACACGACACACGATTGCTCGCGGCTCCTTTGATGTCGTCCATCCACTTGGCAAGTCTGCCAGCTCTGCGTTCTCCAATACGTGGGTCGGATCCCTGGTCTAGTATCCGCACGCGTGAGGACGCAGGTTGGATTCCCAAACGGGAATTGAAATTTTGCCACAATTTTTTTTTCCCGAGCGCCCGACCGACGACTCGGACACATTTTTTTTCACAGTGTATCTTTTACCAGGATTGCATTAGACTAAACAGCAATGAGACAACGCTTTCGTTGAACTTGGATTATCCAGGAAGGGGCCACTTAAGGGCTCTATTCTAACCAGTTTGATATGGAACTTTAGAAACAAATACACACAAATAAATACACAAATATATAAATAGTGGACAACATCACTTGCACTGCTTCGACCCCTTAGAAAGTAGCTTATGCACTTGTGTTAAGGAAATCAGAAACAACGAAGGTACCACAACACCCAGACCAGACCCGAGACAATGTAGAAAACTTATTTTTCTACATTGCCCCGACCGGGGATCGAACCCGGAAACTTAGAGATGGCGGCGCCTTGAAAACCGGCTCGCTAACCACTCAACCACGGAGGTCGTCAAACGATTAGTATCTGCACTTTTAGCCGCTGCCGCTCTCGGTCCGGCCGCTTCAAGCGCTGCCGGTGCGGGGACCGGCGCTATCGCGTGCCGCAGCGCAGCTGCAGCCGCAGGCGGCGCGCGCGCTGCAGCCGCCGCACCCGGTGAGGCACCACATTTATTGAGGCCCCTTCACTGATCTTTATTCTATGGATCGCTGTCTGTCAACGTAAAAATGAAGACACTTGATTTTCACCATTTTGGCGCTGATTGTGGCGTAACCTGGCGTAAGCGTCCATGGAACTATTTAGTACCGTGGACGTTCGAGGGTGGCGCTTCAAATCGGCACAAAAAAGGAATTGTCAGTTGTATAGAATGATTAATTCTTTGATGAAGCAACCGATATGTCATTGCCAGGATTTTTTGTATTTACGAGTAAATACGTATTATATCAGTGATCGACAGGCTTGTATGACGTCATATAACTAAGGGCGAAGGTGTGAAAACTTTCGTTCCAGGCGAGTGTTCCATGACACTCGCACATTCTTTTTTATTATACTGTTATAATAATTACTAATAGTGCTATAAACTTGGCCCTCCCATGGTCTGCAGGACGCGGGGCGGGAGCTACTCAACCACTGGTCTCTATTCTATGGATTAAACATTCTATACAATTCAGGCCAGGTTCACTGTGGATCCATAGAATAGGGATCAGTGCACGCAACTAATCAGCTCTCAGTGACTGACGTGAATTACGCTACACACGATAATATTAATCTTGCGACGTGGATAATGGATACATACTCAAGAAAATACCATAGGCGAATTCTCAAGATGCGAGTCATTACATCGTATCGTGTATAGCCCATCGCACACCCGCCCCGCGTCCCGCAGACCATGGGAGGGCCAAGTTTATAGCGGTCAAGCTATATAAGTAATATATGTTTTATTAATTATTAGTTATTGTTATAATATTTCCAGTAGGAACACGACCCGTTGTCGCTCCCGTTTGGGCAGATTCAAGAGGTGCCGATACTGCGACCGGCGGTACAGGATACGGCGCCGCTCCCGCTCCAGGTCTTAGCTGGAGATACCCTGAACATTGCAAAGGTCTTATCCATATTATGTTCTTATCAGCGGACGTCAAGTTATAGTTATTTCAATCCACGAAGACGCGCCCCATGCTGCCAAATGCGCTTAAGAAGCACACCACGGGTGTGTCCGCGAAATTCAAATTGTTTGTGGTTTTTCGCAATTTTTAAGCTGATAAGACGTAATATCTTATGGCAGTTAAATTGCGATAATCCCAAGATCATCTTCACGTATTTATATAAAAATCTCTGCTTGAAAGTGTCGAGTTAAAGAAATTAATCCGAGATTTGCGAGTTGCTCACTTAAAACTCTTTACTCGGACTCATTTCCTAGGATAGACATTTTTATGCAAAAATTTTGATATTTAAACATGTAAAGAAGTAACTGCCATTCCCGCAAAATGTCTGTCATAAACCTATTATGTGTAATAATTAGCGTACAAATTACAAAAAACCACGAAAATTTTGAATTTCGCGGGCAGACCTGTTGAGTTCGTTTTAATATGTTTCATTCGATTCTTATGGAGTTTGACAGAGGGAGGCGCGTCTTCATGGATTGAAATATCTATACAGTCCGATGGATCCAGTAGTTTGAGTTTGAACAGTAGGGTTAGTACTGATTTAGGAGGAATTCGGTTCGTTTGTTCGAAGCGAGTCGACTCGAAATTTGTACAAAAACCTGTACTATCCCTGCCCGTCTGTCGCCTTTTCCTTGGGGAGGTGGTAGCGTTCGGTACAATTTGCATCGAATATCGCATCACACTAATATTATAAAGGCAGTTTGTGTGTGTGTAAATGTAAGTACATATGTTTGTTACTCCTTCACGCCGCAACCAATGAACCAATTTTGTTAGTCAAAGACATAAATTTTGTATATTGAAAAAAATGGTTCCCGTGAGATTATAATGGACCGAAATGACATGGCCGGATTCTGCCCTCAAGAAAAATTTTTCATGGCCATTGACAAACAGTAAGTCATATTAAAGCTTATAATTATGTCTTTACAATCGTTTAGTTAATAAAAAATCATTGCTATTAAAAATATATATATGCGCATTTTGTTGCAAGTTGTTATGCTGATATTATGTCTCTCGCTAGTTTTCTGATCATAAAAACTAAACGATTGTAAAGACATAATTATAAGCTTTAATATGACGTACTGTTTGTCGATGGCCATGAATATTTTTTTCCAGGGCACAGCTCCATACAAGTTTCGGCCATGTCCTTTACGCTGGCTGAGCAGTCTAATACTGGGTAGGGATTTTCCAACAAAACAACAATGGTATAAATATATTTTAATCCACGACGACGCGCAACACTCAGTCAAACTTCATACGAATCGACTGAAACATTAGCGGTTCTGACAGAGTGGGGCGCGCCTTCGTGGATTAAAATATCTATAACCACATGATTCAAACACCTTGACTATATTATAAGAACCCTCAAGCGTCAGGATTCCTCAAGATGATTTTCTTTAACAAGTTAGTTGCTTCAAACTCAAATGCATATATTACTGGGTGCGTAATTGGGAATCGAACCCATGACCCAGGAGCCTCGCTACTGAGGCTTAAACCAAAACCATGAGGTTATACATAGCTTACATTGATAATTTGGTTTTCTTTTCAGGTACTGTTTAGTCAGTGGGCGTTTTATTTGAATGTTTTCGAAATATTTTGTGTGTGTCTATTTTCTATACCTACTAAAATAAATTATACATTTTTTTTATAAATATTATCTTGTTTCACTTACCTGCAAACACCTTACATCCGTGGGATCATGAGGAGTTGGGTAGGTATCCCGCAGATCCCGGGTACTCATATAGGGCACTCATGTACTGCAGCATCAGCTATCAGGATCCCCTAGCCAGACATGGAGCCAGGGTGGGTCCGTTCACCAGGATACTGTTACCGGATTTACCAGGGGATCCTGGGGAACTCCGAGTTAACACGCTAACCCAGGTTGAAATTGTCAAAAATGACAAATGATATACGTAATTAGGACCATGGACAACCTCTATAATTAGGACATAATAGATATTTCAGTCCACGAAGACGCGCCCCACTCTGATAAAATCGCTTAGTCCTACAACTACAAGGCTCTCTTGGCACTTGAATAACATTGTCGGGAGGGCGTTGTTATATAACAAAGGCAGCAATTTTACTTCAATTTTACTTAGTTAAAACCATTGGTTAAAACCTAATAGCGATATACCATCGATATACCGACTGAGCGAACTATCAAACAGTATATTAAGAGAATAACAGTAGAAGAAGTTCCAATTTTGGCCACGCGCCAAGATAGCCTTGTCGCATTGTATGTTTCATTCGATTCGTATTGAGTGTGAAGAGTGGGCCGCGTTATCGTGGATTGAAATATCAATAACTTTGGTTTATTAATAATAAATTAACCCACCATTTGGCGCAAATGGGCCTAGCTACTTAATCTTACTCACTATAAAAAATATAAGTATATGATACTATGTGGTATATTCCTTGGCGCTTATGTTACCTTATGTAGGTGTATATACAGATAGATATGAAGTTCACGCTCAAGATCTGAGACCTTCCGACCTTTCTTCAAGAACCCTCGCTCTATTTCTGTCCGACCTTACGACCAGCCATTACTCGCCTTCGATCAATTTGTCAATGGTCTCATCCCTATGCGATAGATACTTTATCATTGTCATTCTACAGCGGTATACTTGTACGGTAACTAGATATTTTATCATACATCTCTCGTAAAGTTAGAGATGTACAGTCAATCTACACTATATAAGCTGCAATGTGTAACATCCAATGCGTAACGGTTTAGTGAAATACAAGTAACACTCAGCAGCGTGGGAAGTCGTTTTTCATTTGATGTTCACTGTACATTTCTCCTTACGATAAAGGTGTGGAGTTTACCTGTATAACATAGCTTGCAATGAGTAGGTATTCGGGTTTGCACGCAAAATAATCGAAAGCTTAATACTGTATCGTAGCTACCTCGTAACTCTACGAGCTTTTTCGTAGCGAGCGACTAACTGTAACTAATGCTACGAGCTTCGCTTACGGATTTTTCTTGCACGTTCCTAACTTATTTTCCCAAGAATTTCTTAGTGAAATGGCCAAAAACGTCAAGATTTACACATCGTTTTAATGTAGTCTCCTGACGAAGTTTACGGCCTATTTAAGCTTTGCGCTTCGTTTTCGTGCAGGGGTTTCATGAAGCTTGAGCTTTTTTACGGCTGAGACAACCCATTGATGGGCCACTACTAGCTACGGTTCTCAGCTCATAAGGATTATGCTACTCCCCTCCAGTGGTGCTGATAGACTGCCACCACGCTAGTGAATTGCAGACTGACAGAACTCAGAAGTTTCTTAACAATATTTTTCTTTAACTCAAGGCAATAAGAAAGTCATATTAATATAATTAGTTGGCTAAACTCCCTTGAAGAAACTCTTGCCCACCATTTTTTTTAAACTATACAAGTTAGTACTTGACTGCGATCTCTGCACCTGATGATAAGTGATGATGCAGCCGAAGACGTACTAACTTGGAAGGGTTACCCCGCATAGCATCGGAACGGTAAATCGCTTGGCGGTACGTCTTTGCTGGTAGGGTGGTAACCAGCCTCGGCCGAAGCCTCCCACCAGACCAGACCTGAGCCAATTTAGAAATTATATATTTCAAAGTAGCCGGTGGCGGGAATCGAACCCGTGACCTCCCACTCAAATCCGAGCGCAATGTCCCCTGCGCCAGGGAGGTCCTTAAAAAAGGGGTTAAGGTGAACTCTTGCGATGTTTACCTAACCTTTACAGATAATTCAAGTGATATTTAGTTGCGTCAAAAGTCAGAGGTGCCTCTGGACTTCGTACCTAATACAGCGTTAGCTTTGTAAGCTGTGGAGTGTGGGTGTTGTGCTCGGAGCCGTGTGGGAGGTCTCCAAGCATGCGCCGTGGCCGGGCAGAGCGACCAATGACGTCACGACATCGATCCGGGCCGGCAGCGCCGCGCACCGACCTCCGTTCAAAAAAAGTTCCGTGCTCCTGTCACTCCAAGCACGTGAACCCAGATGTCCACACCACGGGTTACGTAACTCACCACCGCTGGTTCCCGACCGCCGGTTTTGATGTCCGGGGCGACGCCAACCCTCGCCGATGTGCGGACTAAGCTTTAGGACAAGGAACAGCCCTTCGCAGAAGACGTCCCTCCGATGGGGCGACAGCTGCACCAGGCCTAACGCTCTCGTCACGACTGACTGTATACTCGTATATCTTATAGCGATATAGTTTTTCGCGAGTGTTATAGTGTAATTAGATGATATATTTTATGATGGATTATTCTTGTATCGAATGTACTAATTACTAATTTATAAAGACTCGGTGTGAGTGAAAGGGACGTGAATATCTTCGGAGGGCTTTTCATTGACAAGTGAGTTTTGTATGGCGCTTGAACATTTACTTAGATTAGGAGATTGCTCTGAATAGCGAGTAAAAAAACTCTTAGTTACCAGTTCTAAGACCTTTGCTCATCTCAAAAAGCTTCAATCAATAGAGTTATACGTCGTCAAGTAAAGCCTCCTGTATTGGAATAATTTATTGTATGTTTGAAATTGCAAATAACAAACCACAAATCAGAGCAGTGAGTTTAAATCTAGCTGCAATAAAATAAACTGTAAAGCAATGCAAATGTACTATTATAGATGTAGGTATAGCTAATGTCTTAGATCGAACTTACCTCAGAATGGAATAATTGATCACGTCGTTTCGTCACTCGTACTCGTATCCCTGCTATTATTAGTTCAACAGCGGAGCTGCGATTCACCTCCCTATACCTATGCCATTTTTTGTGATTTATTTAAAAAAAGCTGACGAAGCGCAATTTATCTACTCTATCTCACCATGACGTGCATTTTATCTTATCGTCGTCTACACAATTTGTCTCTTTTAACACAATAAGGTAAAATGTATATACTTGTGTACACAATGTTATAGGGATAAAATGGGTTGAAACCAATAAAGACCTAAATATTTAGATATTTATTGGTTTGGCTAGACTAGATGAACCTAGCCTGTCCTATTGTGAATTCATGCTTTCCATAAAATGTTATTATTTAAAAAAAACACGTAACGAGGAAAAGATGCTTATTTGAGCCAGGGGTTTGGTTTCCTAATCGTAACGGACTTACTATGCCGAAGTCTTAAACTACTGGCAACCACTTCTTGTTGCTACGGTCAGCCCCACTCACTCGTAGGCGAATGCAAGCAAATGGAACAAATTAATGATGATGTACCTACAACCTAATCAGTATTCAAAAATGTTTGTTACCAGAACATCAAAATGATCAACATAGCGGGCGTCATCTCGATCATCCTATTCTACGTGCTTATTCTGGCGGTGGGGATATGGGCGGCGAGGAAGAAGCCGGCCGGGAATGACTCCGAAGAGGAGGTGATGCTGGCGGGCCGGTCCATCGGACTCTTCGTGGGAATCTTTACAATGACAGGTGGGTTGTGGACTTGACGATAGCGTCATCTCGATCATCCTGCTCTACGTGCTCATCCTGGCGGTGGGGATATGGGCGGCGAGGAAGAAGCCAGCCGGGAACGACTCCGAGGAGTAGGTGATGCTGGCGGGTCGATCCATCGGACTCTTCGTGGGAATCTTTACAATGACAGGTGGGTTGTGGACTTGACGATAGCGTCATCTCGATCATCCTGCTCTACGTGCTCATCCTGGCGGTGGGGATATGGGCAGAGAGGAAGAAGCCGGCCGGAAACGACTCCAAACAGGTGATGCTGGCGGGTCGATCCATCGGACTCTTCGTGGGAATCTTTACAATGACAGGTAGGTTATGGGCTTGAAGATGGCGTTAACTCGATCATCCTATTCTACGTGCTCATCCTGGCGGTGGGGATATGGGCGGCGAGGAAGAAGCCGGCCGGGAACGACTCCGAGGGGAAAGGGATGCTGGCGGGTCGATCCATCGGACTCTTCGTGGTAATATTTACAATGAAAGGTGGGTTGTGGACTTGACGATAGCGTCATCTCGATCATCCTATTCTACGTGCTTATCCTGGCGGTGGGGATATGGGCGGCGAGGAAGAAGCCGGCCGGGAACGACTCCGAGGGGAAAGGGATGCTGGCGGGTCGATCCATCGGACTCTTCGTGGTAATATTTACAATGAAAGGTGGGTTGTGGACTTGACGATAGCGTCATATCGATCATCCTGCTCTACGTGATCATCCTGGTGATGGGGATATGGGAGGGGAGAAAGAAGACAGCCGGGAACGACTCCGAGGAGGAGGTGATGCTGGCGGGTCGATCCATCGGACTCTTCGTGGGAATCTTTGCAATGACAGGTAGGTTACGGGCTCGATGATGGCGTTAACTCGATCATCCTGCTCTACGTGCTCATCCTGGCGGTAGGGATATGGGCGGCGAGGAAGAAGCCGGCCGGGAACGATTCTGAGGAGGAGGCGATGCTGGCGGGTCGATCCATCGAACTCTTCGTGGGAATCTTTACAATGACAGGTGGGTTGTGGACTTGACAATAGCGTCATCTCGATAATCCTGCTCTATATGCTCATCTTGGTGGTGGGAATATGGGCGGCGAGGAAGAAGCTAGCCGGGAACGACTCCGAGGAGGAGGTGATGCTGGCGGGTCGATCAGTATTTAAGGATGACCAATTTCTTTGTAGCACCGTAGTTCCATCACTGGCTATAAGTACGTCGAAATATCGACAATATCGAAATCATCATGTTTTCATTGGGTGACCCGTAAAGTGAGTTTAATTAACGAATTTTGCCAACCACGTCAAAACAATATACTGCTATACTGCTGTGCTATTCTATAAAATGAAATAGCTGCCAGACAGCTGCCAACCCGAATATGGCATGCAAAATTGTACTCTATTACAACTGACAAATTCATAGATGCATAGATGTACGCTCGTCGCTGTTTTGCAGAATAGCACGGCTGATTACTGTGCAGTGTACTCGCATGAAATAAAAACCGATTGTAAGAGGGTACTTACGTCTTCATGGATTGAACTACCTATACATTTTGTATACGATAACGAGTACGTACTAAGTCATTAGTTAATAGTTGATACAACAGTCCAACGAGGCGTGAACGTTATTCGAGGCTAGTTAATTAGTACCATGAGGGATGAGGTTCTCGTAAAGTGATTGCCTGTGTGTCTGTGTGTGCAGCGACGTGGGTGGGCGGAGGCTACATCAACGGCACCGCGGAAGCTATCTACACCTCCGGCCTGGTGTGGTGTCAGGCGCCCTTCGGATACGCGCTGTCTCTCGTGTTTGGTAAGTCAGAAGATACCCGACCAAGTAGCAGGAAAGATTAAGTTGTTTTGCTATAATAGGTGCAAGCCACAGGGTTAGGAACAAGCCGTTCACCACCTGTTGTCCCATTCAAGCACGAAAGCAAATTATCAAAACTAGCAATGCCACCACTACTTATACACACAACACTTTCCTGCATATTGGACCATACAGTTTTTTTCCAGGATTGTAGCGAAACAACTCAGGCTTTCATGCTAATTATAGATTTTTACAAAATAATGCCTGCTTCAATACATAATTCAATACCCGACTAAATAGTTTTGTAGTCTTTTTTACACCCTACAAGTTACATATCACCTAACGTTAAGTGACAATGCAGTCTAAGATTATTTCGTACTAACTTGAAAGTGGTTTGTACCTAACCCAGTTGCTACACAGCATCGCACCGGAATCTCTCTCAGTCTTTGCCGGAAGAGAAATTATAAAATCAAACTGGCCAATGCCAAACCCGCAGGGCCTCCCTCGCGAATCGTAGCGCTCTGTCAATTGGGCCAATGAGGTCATCAAATCTGCAAGTCTACTAGTAGCGTATGAAGGGGTTTGTCCGTGAGGTGGAGTATCCCCTTTCGTAATAGAAGGTTCTAGCGAAGAAAATATGCTTTAGTTTCGTTGGATTATTTAATGTGAACTCGCTACAGAACACTTATTATTATGTTGCTGAATTATGGTTGTGTATGAGTAGCCTACACCACTCCCCCCCAGAGGCCGTGTCTACGGACGATAATAGTCCGGGAAGCGAACTCTTCTTCCCGAACGCGTTGTACGCCATCCGGTGTTAGTATCGGACGGTTGATGGGTAGAATCTGGAGATGGAGGGTTGGAAGATTTAGGTGGGGCCGGATCGGGAGGTGTATTTAAGGCTGGATTAGGTTGGAGTTGTGGTGGCGTGGTGTCGGACAATATGTAGGCCGGCTTAATGCGGTCAATAGATACTGTGACGACTTTGCCTTTGATATTTAACCTAAACGTTTTTGCACCTCTTTTAATGACTTCATATGGCCCAGTGTAAGCTGGCTGTAGTGCACCACGTAGCGTGTCATCTCGGAGGAAGACATGGCTACAGGTGTTCAGTTCCTTAAATACGAAGGTTTTGGCTTTAGAGTGATGTTGAGCTGGGATGAGCTGTAGTTTTTCGGCGAAGGACTTCATGCGAGCTGAGAAGTCGGTGATGTCGGTGGTGTAACCTGGAACATTGTCGCCGAAGAATTCTCCGGGCAGTCGGAGTGGTTCGCCATACACCAGTTCGGCTGATGAGGCCTTGAGGTCCTCTTTTATGGCACTTCTTATGCCGAGGAGCACAAGTGGTAGTGATTCAGTCCAATTTTCGTCTGCGTGGCAGGTTATAGCTGATTTGAGCTGGCGGTGGAAACGCTCCACCAGGCCGTTGCACTGAGGATGGTAAGCAGTTGTACTGCGGTGTTGAAATCCAATAGATTTGGCCAACTGCTGGAAAAGCGCTGATTGGAATTGCTTCCCGAGATCTGTCACGACGTCTAACGGGCTGCCAAAGCGTGATACCCAGCAGGATATAAACGCTTTGGCCACTGTCTCTGCTGTGATATCGGTGATGGGTACAGCTTCTGGCCATCGTGTGAAGCGGTCGACGGCTGTTAAGCAATATCGGTATCCGTTTGAATATGGCAGTGGACCGACCAGGTCTATGTGGGCATATTTGAATCGTGCTGAAGGTAGCGCGTGCGTACCCACAGGTGACGACACGTGTCGGCTGACTTTACTGCGCTGGCAGAACAAACATGCCTGCGCCCATTCACGGCAGTTCTTGCGCATGAGGGGCCAAACGAAACGTTGGGCAACGAGCTTAGCTGATGCGTTTGGACCTGGATGGCTAAGAGAGTGGAGGCTGTTGAAAACTTGCCTGCGACAGCTCTCAGGAACAAAAGGCCTGGCAGTCGGTGTACTGACGTCACAGTACAATTCAGTACGACTCCCAGGGATTGAAATTTTCTTCAGGCGTAGGGAAGTTTCGCCTTTCAGATAATCTGCAAGTTCCGGATCTGTGGCTTGTGACTTTGCAAGGACTTCGAAATCGACAGGCTTCTGTAATTCATAAACACGAGAAAGCGTGTCGGCAACGACGTTATCTTTACCCGATATGTGTTGAATGTCTGTCGTGAATTGCGACATGAAGTCTAGGTGTCTATACTGCCGCGGCGAACAGTTACTTTTACGCTCATGGAATGCATAACATAGCGGCTTGTGGTCAGTATAGACTGTGAAGTGGTGAGCTTCTAGCATGTGGCGGAAGTATTTAATGCCTTCGTATATGGCGAGGAGTTCCCGATCATATGCTCCATATTTGACCTGGGAAGGGCTCAATTTGCGCGAGAAGAATGCTAAGGGCTGCCAAGCTCCGTTTACGTATTGCTGAAGGGCTGCTGCGATGATTTTGTCCGAAGCGTCCGTGACGAGACCTAACTTTGCATTGCAGTCTGGATGCGCTAGTAAGGTTGCGTTGCACAGACTCTTCTTGCAGTCCTCGAATGCTTGCAGTGATTCTCCCTCTATGACAACCGGTTGTGAGCCTTTTACCGATCCGGTCATCAAGGCATTCAGAGGTGCTTGGATTTCAGCAGCATTGGGTAAAAATCGCCTATAGAAATTAATCATGCCCAGGAATCTTCTTAGTTCTCGGACAGTTTTCGGGATCGGAATATTTGCAATGGCTTTAACTTTCTCATCTAAGGGTTTCGTACCTGCTTCTGATATTCTGTACCCGAGGAATGTAACTTCAGGTGCGCCGAACACACATTTGGCTGTGTTAACGAGTACGCCGTATTCTTGCATACGAGTGAAAAGTTGGCGCAAATGTTGCTCGTGCTCTTCTTGTGTTTTGGAAAATACCAGAAAATCGTCTAGGTATGGATAGCAAAAGTCAAGACCACGTGTTAGTTCATCTACGAATCGTTGAAAGGTCTGACCGGCGTTCCTCAAACCAAAAGTCATGAAGGGAAATTCGTAAAGCCCGAAGGGGGTTGTAATGGCTGTCTTCGGGATGTCCTCCTCAGCTACAGGGATCTGATTGTAAGCCTTGACTAAATCTATAACGGAAAAGTACTTACATCCAGATAAGTTATGGGAAAAGTCATGTATATGACGAATTGGGTATTTGTCTGGTATCGTCCTCGCGTTGAGAAGTCTGTAATCGCCGCAAGGACGCCAGCCGTTGTCTTTCTTGGTCGCTAGGTGGAGTGGTGATGACCACGGGCTGTCGGACGGACGGGCGGTACCATTGGCCAGCATTGTGTCAAATTCCTGCTTGGCGATTTTTAATTTGTCTGGCGCCAGCCTACGGGGTGAGCATGACACTGGGGGGCCTGGTGTGGTGCGGATGTGGTGTTGTGTAGTGTGTTTTACTGTACCTGGTGTGCCGGCGGGGCGAGTGATATCCGGAAATTCGGACAAAATGGTGTGATACCTGCTGCTGCCTCCAGTCGATACCTTCACACTCGTTACAAGATTATTAGAATTACAAATGCTTACTGCTGCGCTGATATTGGTAAGGCTATCGGTGAGTCTGTGATTACTGATGTCAACGACGAGACGGTAATGTGCGAGAAAATCTACACCGATGATAGGTTTCGTGACATTGGCAACGACGAAACGCCATGGAAAATTGCGGCGTAGGCCTATGTTCAACGTAAGTTGAATGTAGCCGTATGTGTCGATTACCGAACCATTAGCAGCGTGCAGGGTAAAAGAGGTTTTACAACGACGTTCATGAAGCGCACTAACAGGATATACGCATAGATCACTTCCGGTATCTACCAAGTACTGAACGTTAGTGTCCCGGTCCGTAATAAAGAGGCGACCTGGATTACGACAATCGTCGGCCGCCATCACAGATTGTCGTGGTTGTTTCCCGACGGCTTTCCAAAGTTGCACGGTTGTACGCATTTGTTCGCCGCCGGTCCGAATTTATGGTGGTACCAACAATTTGGGAACCGCTGGTGGTTTGATGTTGACCTCCGGTGTTGAGAGCGACTGCGGCTTCGTTCTCGAGCTCGTCCGCGTTCGTACTGTTGTGACCTCTGGTCGTCGCGGGCGAGAAGAGCGCTGACCTGCTTCGTCAGCTCGGATACCTGCTGCGCCAAAATGTCAACAGTAGTGGATGGAGTTGCTGCGGCTACTTGGCGTGCTGGTGGTGAAGCAATGTCGTGTATCCGGTCTGTGAGGTCTGCTAGCGCGTCGAGGGACAGGCCCGGTTGAGACGCGACGATGGGCTGCATCTCCGTGGGTAGGCGGCTGGTCCAAATAGTTTTCACGAACTCGTGAGGGACGTCTGGTCCAGCTAGGTGTTGTAGGTGCCGAAGGAATTGTGATGGTTTCCTACTGCCTATTTCTTCATGTGACAATAGTTGTTTAATTTTATTTTCCCGCGATGCCGACAGCCGTTTTATTAGTTCTATTTTCAAACGGTTGTAGTCGGGAGGGCCAGCTATAATGTCCTCAACTTCTGTGGCGTACTGCCGATCTAGCGATGTTACTACCTGGAAGAATTTGGTTTCTTCGTCGGTAATTCCAAACAATTTGAATTGGCCTTCTACTTGCCGGAACCAGATGTTGGGTTTTTCTGCCCAAAACGGTGGAGTTTTTATTTGTCTTGGGCACAACGGCGTTAGTGTTTCATCTTGACCGCTGATCCTTACGGCTTTTTTAACTCGTTGACGAGTGTTGGTGTTTACGTTTTGCGAGTCCGTTTCACTTTCACTGCTCATCTTCGCTAGCGCGTGTTTTCGAACGGGTCACCAGTGAAGGGGTTTGTCCGTGAGGTGGAGTATCCCCTTTCGTAATAGAAGGTTCTAGCGAAGAAAATATGCTTTAGTTTCGTTGGATTATTTAATGTGAACTCGCTACAGAACACTTATTATTATGTTGCTGAATTATGGTTGTGTATGAGTAGCCTACAGCGTACACCCAGCGCGACGGTGGCGTGACGTGACGTGGTCACTAACTGACTGCCGAGCGTGACGTTTTGTGGCATTTTCCAAGCACTTGCATTGTTGTTATTACCACTGCCCACGTTGCGTGCCCGTCCCGCCCGGCCCGTGCCGACCTCCGAATCTGTGAGTGAATGAATGAATTATACAATCCTTTTCTTTCTCTTTATGTAGACGAAATGAATGTAAATTAAGGTCAATAATGCAACATTGCCCAGCCTAAAGTCGAGAGGCGCTTGACAACGACTTGACACACCGTCTTCTCTGCCACCTCATTTCACTAACTGCTGTTACAACTCAAACTACACTTATCGTAATTGCAAGTACCTTTTTAGGGTTCCGTACCCATGCGGTAAAAACAGGACTACCTACTAAGACCTCGTTGTCCGTCCGGCTGTCACCAGGCTGTATCTCTAATAAAAAGTAATAAATATTAACATTAAAATAAAAAAATTAAGGGGGCTTCCATACAACAAACGTGTTTTTTTGCTTGTTTTTGCGCTAAATTGATATATCGAAAAAACTTCCCCGTTCCATTAGTCCGAACACTTGTACTAAAAGACTCTTTGTACGCTTGCTATCGCATTGTCTTTTTGTCTAGATATTTTTAACTCTTTTCCTTTGCCAACTCTACTCCACAGTCGAGGCACTACTCTCAAAGTGTCGTCCTTACTCTATTATTCAAAACGTAAAATGAACAAACCCTACGGTTGAAAATAGATTTCAGATAACGATTTCTAAGAGAGTTCGTAAAGAAAAGAGACGCCGCAAAATGGTTTTATAAATTCAATATAGTATTACCTAAAAATAATTAAGTATCTAACTTATTCAAAATGATATTAGTTAGATATTTATATAATTACTAGCTGATGCCCGCGACTTCGTCCACGTGGGATAAAAACTATTCTATCTTTTAAGTTGGACCAAATGACAGATATTTACGAAGTTTGAACTAAATCGGTTCAGTAGTTTAGGAGTCCATTGAGGACAAACATTGTGACACGAGATTTATACGAGTATATATATTAAGATTTTCACTGCTTGTACATTGATTTTATCTCTCTGATCGTTTTATGTTAACAGCTGTCACGGTATTTCCTACGAACATGTACCTAAGAATTGCCTAAGAATATCATGGTATTTCCTACGAACATGTACCTAAGAATTGCCTAAGAATATCATGGTATTTTCTACGAACATGTACCATTGATATGGTACATTACTTTGTGATAGTGGGTGTCTAACAGGTAGATTGAGGGCTATGTTCGACACACAGTGAAATATATCCGCAAACGCGTGAATAGGCCTAATGTGGTCTGTTTGTTAAAGGATCCTCCGCAATTAGCTGATTGATGTTCACTGCGCGATGTCTATGATTACTAGCTAGCTTCAGTAGCTGAGTACCGAGTACGTAATGTGATTTAAATATTGAGACTAACTTTGTTTCATCATAAATTAGCAATGGCTGGCGTATTGCCGACTTAAACTCAGTTTCATGTAGACAAATATTTTGACGTGAAATATGTCTTTAAAGCTTGGAAGTGGACTAGTTTTACGAATTGCCTCCCACTGTGGCCAGTGGTGATAACAGAATTTGGGAATTTCTAAATTAAGTCAAGCTCAAGTCTGTTGGGAGGTTATGCCCGTGGCGAGTTACCAGCAAAGACGCACGCACAGCAAGCGATTTAGCGCTTCAGAGTGATGCTGTGTAGCAACCCTTTGGCGTTACTAGCACCTTCCAAATATACATAGTTTACTACGTACATGTACATAGTAAACGTCGTTTCCGAAAATCCTTATTAAATAATGTACGAGACAAAGTTATATTTCATTAGATTTTAAATCTTGATGATGATGATGATGATGATATTTGTCACTAGGTGGGATCTTCTTCGCGAACCCGATGCGCAAACAGGGTTACGTCACGATGCTGGACCCGCTGCAAGACTCGTTCGGCAGTCGTATGGGCGGGCTGCTGTTCTTGCCAGCCCTGTGCGGCGAGGTGTTCTGGGCTGCGGGTATTCTGGCTGCTCTTGGTAAGTTTACTTTTCACCATGTGAGATCTTCTTCGCGAACCCGATGTGCAAGCAGGGCTACGTCACAATGGTGGACCCACTGCAAGACTCATTCGGCAGTCGTATGGGCAGGCTGCTGATTTTGCCAGCCCTGTGCGGCGAGGTGTTTTGGGCTGCGGGTATCCTGGCTGTACTTGGTAAGTTTACTTTCCACCAGGTGGGATCAACCCATGCGCAAGCAGGGCTACGTCACTTAGTTAGACCTGCTACAAGACTCGATCGGCAGTCGTATGGGTGGGCTGTTGTTGTTGCCTGCCCTGTGCTGCGAGGTGTTTTGGGCTGCGGGTATCCTGGCTGCTCTTGGTGAGTTTATTTTCCACCAGGTGGGATCTTCTTCGCGAACCCGATGCGCAAGCATGGCAACGTCACTATACTGGACACGCTGCAAGACTCGTTCGGCAGTCGTATGGGTGGGCTGGTGTTCTTGCCAGCCCTGTGCGGCGAGGTGTTTTGGGCTGCGGGTATCCTGGCTGCTCTTGGTGAGTTTATTTTCCACCAGGTGGGATCTTCTTCGCGAACCCGATGCGCAAGCATGGCAACGTCACTATACTGGACCCGCTGCAAGACTCGTTCGGCAGTCGTATGGGTGGGCTGGTGTTCTTGCCAGCCCTGTGCGGCGAGGTGTTTTGGGCTGCGGGTATCCTGGCTGCTCTTGGTGAGTTTATTTTCCACCAGGTGGGATCTTCTTCGCGAACCCGATGCGCAAGCATGGCAACGTCACTATACTGGACCCGCTGCAAGACTCGTTCGGCAGTCGTATGGGTGGGCTGGTGTTCTTGCCAGCCCTGAGCGGCGAGGTGTTTTGGGCTGCGGGTATCCTGGCTGCTCTTGGTGAGTTTATTTTCCACCAGGTGGGATCTTCTTCGCGAACCCGATGCGCAAGCATGGCAACGTCACTATACTGGACCCGCTGCAAGACTCGTTCGGCAGTCGTATGGGTGGGCTGGTGTTCTTGCCAGCCCTGTGCGGCGAGGTGTTTTGGGCTGCGGGTATCCTGGCTGCTCTTGGTGAGTTTATTTTCCACCAGGTGGGATCTTCTTCGCGAACCCGATGCGCAAGCATGGCAACGTCACTATACTGGACCCGCTGCAAGACTCGTTCGGCAGTCGTATGGGTGGGCTGGTGTTCTTGCCAGCCCTGTGCGGCGAGGTGTTTTGGGCTGCGGGTATCCTGGCTGCTCTTGGTGAGTTTATTTTCCACCAGGTGGGATCTTCTTCGCGAACCCGATGCGCAAGCATGGCAACGTCACTATACTGGACCCGCTGCAAGACTCGTTCGGCAGTTGTATGGGTGGGCTGGTGTTCTTGCCAGCCCTGTGCGGCGAGGTGTTTTGGGCTGCGGGTATCCTGGCTGCTCTTGGTAAGTTTATTTTCCACCAGGTGGGATCTTCTTCGCGAACCCGATGCGCAAGCATGGCAACGTCACTATACTGGACCCGCTGCAAGACTCGTTCAGCAGTCGTATGGGTGGGCTGGTGTTCTTGCCAGCCCTGTGCGGCGAGGTGTTTTGGGCTGCGGGTATCCTGGCTGCTCTTGGTGAGTTTATTTTCCACCAGGTGGGATCTTCTTCGCGAACCCGATGCGCAAGCATGGCAACGTCACTATACTGGACCCGCTGCAAGACTCGTTCGGCAGTCGTATGGGTGGGCTGGTGTTCTTGCCAGCCTTGTGCTGCGAGGTGTTTTGGGGGGCTGCACTTGGTAAGTTCGTCTCAAACCAATTTTCTTATGCCCATAGCTAGGCATGGGTCTTGGGCTTGACTATAGCCCAACACTCTAGCGAGTTGCCGGGTCGCTTAGTTCCATTCGTTCTATCTTTTCTAGTCCTATAACGTCAAAATAAGATTTTGGATTGCAATCATGTCTACTAATATCGGAACGTTAAGGAAAATCTTTATTCGTAAGTTCCAAATAATGTACATTTTCGCAAAATAAACAAGTTTAAATACAAGACAGAGAAAAAGGTAGGTTTCAAAAGTAATATTTCTACGAAATCAAATTTTTGACGTTACTCCTAATAAAAGACCCGTCCCAAGCCTTCCTACATTTTATTTTATCATTTCACTACAAAAAGAACCCTGCGGTAACGTCTGTCACACGTCCAATATCTTAAGAGTTTCAGACGCCGCCAGTCAAGTAAACTTTACTCGACGGGCTTATCAAGACTTTGTGAAAAAAGTAATGTTTATATTGGTTTATTCAAGTAAAGATTTAATTTAGGGATCAGTTCTTCGTAGTTTATGATATTATGTAGCTTGTTATAAACATCGAGTAGCATAGAAACTTTTTTTGTTAATATCATCGAAAAAAAATAGTCAAGTGCGAGTCGGACTCGGCAACTGAGGGTTCCGTACTATCGTTAGTAATATTATATATTCGGTGGTACTATCAAGACTAATTCTCAATAGCATTAAAGTGAACTAAACACCCCTTCCCACCAAATTAAAAAACGAGCAAAAAATCACGTTAATTGTTGTATGGGAGCCTCCCTTAATTTTTTATTTTTTTATAATTTAACTATTTACTTCTTCTGTAAATATATAATAGGTGAAAATTTTTATAAAAAAATCACGTTTGTTGTATGGGATATTTCAATATTTATTTTATTCAATTTTTTAGTACCTATTTGTTGTTATAGCGGCAACAGAAATACATCATCTGTGAAAATTTCAAGTATGTAGCCTACACGGTTCAAGCGATACAGCCTGGTAACAGACTGACGGACGGACGGACAGACAAACGGATGGAGAGCAATAATAGGGATTTTTGTGTTTTTTGGTTCTTATGAGATCTCCAAATATAAAATAGCTGAAAGAATTTTGGTACTTAGTTTGAGAGATTACCTACCTACGTCCTTTTTACAAAAAAATGTGTAACTAATATTGTTGTATTTTCATTTTCATTCTTATTTTTTGTCTGTGAGCGCGCAGAGCCTTAGCTTCGAGCAAAGGAAATAAAATATTCACAAGATGTTAGTGGGGCCCAGTACTGCCATATACCAGACCGTGCTTGCCGTTAAATTTAACTATTCAATTTGCAATTTCTTCTTTCGGTTATCTTGATGTAAATAGCTCCAATAAATATAAGTCATGCTTGTGGGCAAAATATTTTTCACAAACATGCTTGGAAATTTGAGCATTATTTTGATAACCTTTTCCGAGATAAATCAAACTTGCTGTACCGGCCAATCAGCGACAGATAAAAGTTGTACGAAAATCCATTTCTGTCGCGGTGTCGTATCCGAGTGTCGTATAAATTACATACTAAACTGATTTGTGTATTTTTTTGATAACTGGCTTAATTTTATAGGAATTAGGTAAAACGTGAATATAAACAGCCGTGCCATTCTGCAAAATTAATTAAAGCAGCGACGAGCGTATACATCTATGCATCTATGAATTCGTCAGTTGTAATAGAGTACCTACAATTTTGCATGCCATCTTCGCCTTGGCAGCTGTCTGGCAGCTGTTTCAGAGATGGACATTTTGTAAAATAGCACTGCAGGACTAGGTAATATATAGCTAATTCACGCTACTCTAGCCGACAGAATTTTGGTTTTTAATTAAACTCGATTAGCCAGAAGTTTTTTGGCCTATACTTATGTTAATTTAGGATCTATCTGCGTTTCAAATGTCAGCAAGTGTTAACAAGTCAAATGGTAGATACTCGCGTCACGATAGCCAAAGAAATATGCGTAATGTTTATAATTATTTTTTTGTAATATATCGATTTCCAAAGCGTGACAACCCTGAAGGTCGTGATGGGCGTAGCCCGTAGTCCACATTTCCATTTTCCTTACCGAACTGAATAAATTTGAATTCTGTTTGAAATTCTAAAAACTCTTTGAGAGTTACTACCTTTGTAACGTTTTGATTGAGTGAAAGACACAAAGAAAGGTATTTTTGTTTTTTACTATGCCACACATTACAACTGAACTTTGTATAGGTACTTAATATGTGCTAGAAATATACCTAATGCTTCCACCACCATCGCTTGTCTTCTGTGGCACACTCAGAAATGATTGAAAAGAAAAAGTGGTGTTGTTTTTTTTTAATGTACTGAAGGATAAGGAAAAGTGAAGAAGAAGAGTTTATTACAATGTTCACAAAGGTTTATGAAGCCCGCCAATCGGCACTTGATATGCTTGGTGGGCTATAGCCAAACTCATTTTGAGAGGAGACCGGTACGCTCTGTGGGACATAGTTTTCCTTAAGAATACAAATATTGCTCAAGGGAGGTTGAGTGGAGGTGAGGTGATTTGGAGGAAACGACTAAGAATATGGGTGTAAGTATGTGATATTTATATAGTACGCAACCCTCTGTGCGCGAGTCTGACTCGCACCTGGCCGGTTTATGGTAAAATGGTAAAAATGGAACCCTTATTTATTGTTGCTGCGCTCCTATTGATGTTGTAATATAGCCTTTAGCCTTCCTGGATAAATGGACTATCCAACACAAAAAAAAATTCAATTCAGACCAGTATTTCATGAGATTAGCGCATTAAACCTTTCTTCCTAAACGTGGCGGGCGGAAAACCTGTGACGTCACTTGGGCCCGCGACCTTTAGGGAGAAAATGGCGCGCGGTAATTTTTACGAACCTTTAAAAAAATATTGGGCTAATACGGGCTAGAAAATAAAAACTATTGAAGAAATAACCGTTTCCAGATTCATTATTAGGTTTTGGTTTCCCGGGAATAGGGGTCATGTGGGTATCGTATATTTTGTGGTCTGTGGAGACCCGGGCGGTGCGGTGGCCCGGGAGGCTACATTCATACGTCAATATAATATCCCCGCAACCCCTTCCCCTCACCTTCACGATGTAATAAATGTTACCGTGGTACGTTTGCGATGTTTTAATGGATGAATGGATTTTGGGCAATTCATACATAAATAATTTACGTTACAGACTTATTTATAGTTGCGATTAAGAACGTGAACTTTGGAGTTTATGTGGGAGTCTCTACATACTTATTTTGTAATAAGATATTTATTTTTTATTTAACTTATATGTGTAAAGGGTTCCGAAATTTTTTAGCGACTACGCCACTTTTCAAAGCAATTCAAAGTCATGAAAAAATTGTTTTTTTTCAATGTTAAAAATACATACTAAAGATACGTGCTTTATCTCTATAATGGACTCATGAAAACACTTAAACTTGCCTCGATCATAAAAATTTTTGAAAACAGGTCGTTTTTGTTCATTTTTTTAATGATATTTCCAAAGCTTTAGACTAAATTTCATAAAAATTATACGTAAAGTAAGCTCATTGTATTGCCTATCCATTGGACAGACAGATATTAAATCAAAAAATTGCTGCAAAATTTCGCCTAACAGAAGTCATAAAATGGTCTAACGCATCGAATAAACGATGTACTCAGTCATCAGTGGCTCACGAGCCTCCATACGAGACGGACCTGCGCAAGTTTTCACGACTCACGCTCCTTTCGCGCTAAAATTATTTATTTTTTAAATGCGCTGGAAAAAATACTATCTGACAGGAAGCGAAGGAGAATTTAAAAAAATTATATAGTAAGTGTTTCTTGAGTTTATCAAAATACCTAGTCCTCAAAAGCTCCGAAGAAACTCTGATACGAACTAAGAAAATTATGGTAGGTAGTGTAAATTCCACCACGTGCAAATACCATCACGCGTAACCACAGTTTAAATACTGTTACTGTTTATCTGTTCAACTAAAATAACTCGTTTTTTACTTTTTACACGACTGCCCAAAAAAAGGAGTGTAATGTTTTTAGGGTTCATGTATGTATGTATTTATGTATGTATGTATGTATGTACGTATGTATGTATGTACGTATGTATGTGTGTATGTATGTATGTATGTACGTATGTATGTATGTATGTATGTATGTATGTATGTATGTATGTATGTATGTGATGTTTATTTATTCCTCCATAACTTCTGAACGGCTGAACAGATTTGGATATATGGGGTATCGTTAGAATCCTTGGATCCTCCCGAGTAACAAAGACTATATTTTTTTGGAAAAATCAATATGGCGGATGTGAGGTGCCGTTTTCAAAAGTGGAAAAAAATTTTTTTCTTCAACTATCATAATATGGGTATCAAAATGAAGGTATTGGAGAGTAGTAACAGATAATACCTTCACCTAACTGCTGACCATCAGTAAAAAACATAAAATAAAAATAAGTAATTAAAAAAAATACCGGCCAAGTGCGAGTTGGACTCGCGCACCGAGGGTTCCATACTATAAAAGAAGTAAAACATTAAAAGAATCACTTTTGTTCAAGAATTTACGAGTATAATTTACATGTAGGTACTTTTGTTGGCGAACCACAAACCTAACTTTGTTTTCGGCGGTTTATTGCTATTATCAAAAAAAGTATAAAAGTTAGGGAGTTGATTTTATTTTTCCTGTAAAATATACGTTAACTTCTATTGATCATAATTATTTTAGATTTTTCGATTGATAAACTTCGGAGATAAGGGGGGGGGCTGGTATGTTTTTCGACAGTTTGCTCAATAAATCAAAAACTATCGGGCATAAAAATAAATAAAAATCGGTTTTAGAATATACAAGTAACGTCCTTTCATACCCCACTCAATATTGTTATCTCATTTTGAAAATTCAAAGCCCCGGTTTTCCCCCTTTTTAAATAAAAATAAAATCAATTTGCAATGTTTTATGATTGCATTGGCGTTGGGTCACTATTACCTAAAACTATTCCAAATTTCAAGTCGATAGCTTTGATAGTTGCTGAAATAATCGAGTGTGACAGACGGACGGACGGACGGACGGGCGGACGGAGAAAGTCTCACCATAAGGGTTCCATTTTTACCAAATTGGTATGGAACCCTAAAAACACGAGTGCCCTGTTATAAAACGAACTAAAAAGTAAAAAACGAGTTATTACTTCGTTTTATAACAGGGCATTCGTGTTTTTTAATTGTTGAAACTGAAATTATTTTAGAAGGCTTCTATTTCGATGAACGGTCTCATTTACAACATTGGAGATCACACAATGATTGGAGATAAATGTCGACTCGACATATGTAAGGATACTCAATGCCAAACCATATGAAAATCAAAATGTAACGTTGAAAAAATTGAGTGTCGCAATCACATATTACGCAACTTTTGTAAAAAACTACGCAGACTGGCAGCAGAAACAAATGCCCTGAGACATCGAAAAACACTTACCAACATAAGAATTATGATAATGAGAAAAGCTATAGTGAAATATATAAAACTAGCAGTGCCCGCGGACTCCGTTCCGCGTTAGAAATATTTTTGTCCCACGTAAGGCCCGGTTTCCACGAAAGCGGAGCGAAGCGGAGCTGTGTTTGGATAACTAACCAGATTTCAGCATTTAGACATCCCTCAGTTTCAAAAATATCAAAATGACGAAATCTGATTTGTTACTGAAATACAGCTCCGCTCCGCTTCGCTGTGGTGGAAAACGGGCCTTATACCCACAGCCCACAGCGCTGGACGCGAGGCATTCAGATAAATGAATGATAAATGCCTATCCTATCGCCACGCAACGACCGAAGCGGCGGCGGCGCGCTCCTGCATACCGCACGTTTTTGTTTTGCTAATATCTTTGAAGATATTTATTTAAACTGTATAGAGTAAGGGGCAGAACTATTCTACATTAAATTTCCGTTCTAAAAAACATATTTACAAAGATATAAATTAATACCATATGGGCTAAATAAGCTTCACAAAAATTATTTATTTTTAATCCACAATTTTAAAGTAAAAGCAGTTATTGCGAGTTACCCATAGGAGATAGGCATATGCTATTGCGGACTTTTTTGCTGATTTTGATACGTTCTTTAATATTGTAGAACATTGTTTTGTTCTATCCTCAATCGCAGCGTACGCGATGAAAGCAATTTTTTTTGCGACTTGGATTACATTATTCAAGTTTTAGTAACAATGCATAGTTAATTTTGGAAATTATTATAGCCTATGACACTCCACGATAATGTATTGGTAAAAGAATTTTGAAAATCGGTTCAGTAGATCCAGAGATTACCCCTTACAACGTCACAAACTCACAAACATCGTTACGCTACCTCTTTATAATATTAGTATAGATATCACAAAATATCTGGGAACCCTAAAAACGTTGCCATATCAGTTCTGCACAACGATATTGTTAAACTCAATGCCGCACTCGTGATCACAGAATGTGTCAAAACTACTACTGTGAAAAGAAAGATGCGGACGGTAGCAAAGAAGATTAAAAAAATATATAAAACTCTTCATTTCCCTAATATGTACAAGAAAAATTTCTACAAATCCTGCTACTTTAGTAATACATAATTATTATAAATAAATACCTCGGTTGATATTATCGATTACCATAAAAAAGTCAAAATATACGTAAAAAACGCAACTTCCAGCATATATTTCGTGAAGCGAATTATAATGACAAATAGTCCAACTGTAACAGCACACTACTGCACAGTACTGTGACGCAAATATTTATGAATAGGGTCACGGAGTTCATTTTAACTGCGCGGCTCACGGCAATGGTCGCTAGGTATCGTAGCGCGGGTCTGAGTGTGCGACAAATACCTAAAGTGCTGGGATATAGTCGCCTTAATATTAAACTTTGGCACATGTATGTATTTTTTGTTGCATACCATTGTATTGATAATATTCATGCACCATGATTCGTATATACCTACTATATGTAGTCGAATACCTATATTAGTAACGTATATTTGCAATAAAGACATTTCTTAGATTCTTTTCTATTCTAAGACTCCGCGCGCGTGGGCGTTATTAAAAAAACAAGTTGCGGGTTTTCATTATATTATTTAAAAAGTTGCATCTCGCTACACTCGGAGCAATAAAATAGCGAATGAAGGTTGTCCGTTGTTCGGCAGGCCTGCCGAAAAACACGTAAAATGATAATGAGTAGAAATGCATAAGAATGATGATGAGTAGAAAACGTAATAGACGGTCTGTTTAACCATTTTATTCCACCACGTGCACCGAGATATTATGACGACAAAAAATTTAAAAACCCCTTTCAATACATCTTTTCTTTTCTTACATTATCTAGTATTCCTTAAATATTGAGTTAAGTAATGTTATTTAATAGATAACGTCCGACAGAAACGTGGTACAGACGAAATTCTGATCACGTTTCTTTATTTCCGCTCATACATTTCGATATTGGTTAGGTACGAGTATCAGGATTGGATATGAATGGGATAACAATATTATGGGTTTGATTAGAAGGCAATAACACTAAAAATCTTTATCATCTATTTATTACGTGTTGCCCATTATATGATATGACTATGTTCAAAGATTTACAAATCTTTGACTTCGTTGTCTTTCCCGGATGAATCAAAATCATCGTGTTAATTGCAAAAATCATTGGGCAGTTTCATTGAGTTAGTATCTACTAACCATAGGTACTAACGTACTCCACGGGCAGTTCGATCCGAATGGTAATAAGTAATGGAGTCTAAATAAAAAATCGAACACTGAATATTTCTTTATTTTTAAACATGAAAGAAATCTAGAATCTCTTTTCTAAGTCTAACCTATTTAATTAAAGTCTAAAATCTTAATAATGGTATATATTTCAAGTCTGTAGCTTATTCTGTTTACAAGCCCGGAAACACGTTTCAAAGCGGTAGGATGGATAGATAGGCAGACGGATGTCAAGTAAGGGCTCTGCCAAGGCCTGTTATTTTTCTCTGTTTATACATTATGCATTACCCAATAAAACTTTTTCATTTCATTACATTTCAATAGGGGCTAGGGCATGGGTATCCTAAAGGAGTTATCCACACGCTTGCTCTACCAGTTTCTGATGAAGGCGTTGTCCTCAGGCGCAACTCTGGCTGTAATCATCGACATGGACCACCGCACTTCCGTCATCTTCAGCGCTTGCGTGGCCGTCTTCTACACCCTGTTCGGCGGCCTCTACTCCGTCGCCTACACCGACGTCATCCAGCTGTTCTGCATCTTCATAGGCCTGTGGATGTGCATACCCTTCGCCTGGGCCAATGACGCCGTCAAGCCGCTGAGCTCCATGGAAGTGGACTGGATCGGACATATCGACTCGGAGTACTACTGGTTTTACATTGATTACGGGCTTTTGCTGATCTTCGGAGGCATCCCGTGGCAGGTGAAATTTATTGACACCCGAAAATAATTTTAAGTAAATTTTGGAGTTTAGGTAGTTTAATTAGTTTCATAAAAAAAACTATTGCTCAGGTCAGAATAATCTGTGTCTAATATAATTACCACTTAGCCTTACAAAAAAGGTTGAACATATTATATATTTTCTTGAATGAAGAATCATGCTTGACGGAAATGGATGCTGAGGGCGCTTGCCTGGAAAATGCATGTTCGCTTTTCTTCTGAGTGGAATGTCACTCAACACTTTTAACCATTTCGCATCGTTAAAGCTTTTGAAACTCCGACAACTGTTGGCATTCTTTTGGTGTAGGTATACTTCCAAAGAGTGCTCAGCAGCAAGACGGCGGGAAGGGCTCAGATCCTCTCGTACGTGGCGGCTGTGGGCTGCATCTTCATGGCAATTCCACCAGTGCTTATCGGAGCCATCGCCAAGGGCACATGTAAGTATTATCACCACTTCAATCATGATTATGATCACTAAGTTGGCTAAAAGTGTTATCAATTGGCATGTAGCACGAAGGACCTATGGACATTAAGATCAAAAGGTGCTGGAAAAGCGACCATGGAGGCAACGTTGTTTCAGCAAATCTCACAAACAGGTGACCTGATGAAAATCCGAATGGCGAAAAATCTGTGCACGTTGGATCCTGTCCACAGTTTTGTGTCTAGCAGTACACGTCCATCACTAGAGTTAGTACCTACAGGTTTTTGTACAACTTTCGAGTTAACTCGCTTTGAGTAAATGTCATAGATTTCTCCATATATATCTATAGCTGAAACGATGAGGATACGGGCCTTTTTTCAGAATAAAAATAGAATAATAAATTGTTGAATTGAATCACACAAAATAAACACAGTGATGTTAATCAATTACTTGTAAACGTTATTAATAGAGAAGATGCTCCTGGCTTCTAAAGTAATAGACCAAACAGAGTAAGGCCTTAGTCAGTACTTTTTGCAAGAAATCAAGCTCTTTCACAGCTTGGAACGAGACTGCATATCGCGGACCTCTGACTCCTGATGGTGAACTGACTTCGGAGCAGACGTCCATGATACTGCCTCTGGTGCTGCAGCATCTCACACCAGATTTCGTCTCGTTCTTCGGCCTGGGAGCTGTCTCAGCGGCCGTCATGTCATCGGCTGACTCAAGTGTGCTAAGCGCTTCGTCTATGTTCGCCAGGTTAGCTTGTGCTTTCCATTAACCAGCCCCTCTAGAGCTTTTTCACGTAACTAACCTGGAATCCGAGCTCGGACCAACTGCGCTAGGCAGGGCATATTAACAGCTTTCAGCTTCTACCTCGAGATTGTTTTCGAAAGACTCTACCTGATTTATCCGACCTTTTCGACGTTCGTAACCATTTTATTTAAGGTATTAATTATGATATTAGTCTGGATAATATTGGTCGTCTGATAGTGTTGGATAATAGTAGTTTATGAAACGGATGCATAATGGGGGGTATTAAAACATGAGTGTGAGTTTAAAAAACGAGCCGCAGGCGAGTTTTTTAATAGTATCACACGAGTGTTTTAATACCTAATTATGTAGAGTTTCATACACTACTTTATCTACGCTCAAATTATCATAAATCCAAACCATAAAATCTTGCTAACGTTTGTCGTAAATCCTTCACTTTGTTGGTAAAAGATTGTGGGTCATTTTTGTTGCAATTACTAAAATGTCAGGTGGAGTTAAATTTTCTTTAGTACGTTTCACTGCTAGACATTTTTCCGCGCTAAGTTTTGACTAAGTAACAAAAATAACCCATTGAAATGTTAAAAGTTAGGTATGGCGCCAAAATTCAGTTGCAAACTGCGTATAGTCTGTTAAAAAAGTCATGAAACAAAAAAGAGTAGAAAATATTTATACAAGTCAGATAAACTATATTTTTAGTGGATAATTAAATAATCAAAAATTATACATAATTCTTTTCAATATTATGTATGAACACACTTTTTAATCAGTCATATAAGGCAGGGAAAAATTATTGTTTCCGTGAATTAATTGTTGTCTATGGTCGATCATGACTACCAACTAAATGTTGTCTGTGGACTCCTTATATAAAAAAAACAAAATTGAGGATTGGCTCTACACTCTCTTTTGGCTATGACGACCACAGAGAAAAGAAAGTTATTCCCTGGTCTGGGATGACGACACACAAAAATACAGGAACCCAGAGCCGCGTATCGTAATAGAAATTATTCAACATTCTAGAGATATTTCCATAGTACAGCTATGTTATAATGAATAACTTTTTAATAATTATAGAAGTCTGTGAATAAAGTAGGTCAATATGTGACACATTTTGATTTCATAATTCGAACTTTAAGCAATGAGCGTAGATAAAAATGAAAATGATAGGAATGCATGAAAATAATATCATCTTTGAGGCATGATTATAATATATTTCTTTTATCTAGGAACGTGTACAAGCTAATATTCAGGCAGAACGCGTCTGAAATGGAGATCATTTGGGTGATGCGTGTCTCCATCTTGATAGTGGGCGTGCTATCTACCATCATGGCGCTCACCATCCCATCTATTTACGGCTTGTGGTGAGTGGCTGTTCACTAAGTGGATTTTATTAATAACTGGGCACTTACCAAAGGAAGGGTACAGCTGCCGAAGCTGCTCAGATGGTGTCATTATCACAGAAACTTTACGGTGTTAGGGACAAGTTTGTTTTCTCAGTTTTGTGAGCAATAGGGACACGTTCTAACCTACAACTATTTTATTAAATCCTATTTAATATGTCTGTTATAATTAAACTCGTGTTTGGAGACCCGAGAGTTTGCTAGTTGTATAAAGTGGTTCTGTGTATTATCCCCAAAGTGAAACATTCAAATGAGATAGATACTTAAAAAAAAGTTCTGTAAATATTTTAATGTTAATGTGTAGATGTTAGTTGCTTTGTGTAATTGCAGAACATTCATTGCTAGGTTTTGCCCGTGGCTCCGTTGGAACCTTAGATTTTCTCGGAAAAAAAGTGTCCCCGTTCGGACTGCTCCTTAAGGGAATTTGCTTTAGCAATAATCTACTAACTTATGGATACAATATATTATCAAAAATTTCGGTATTTTGAAATCCTGATATATTATATTATTAAGTGCACAAAATCTCTTCAGTTAATCTTCTAAAGTATAAAATTCTCTTGCCAATTTTTGCTATCAACCTCCTCTGACACGGCTCGACCCATTATTACTAAAAAAATCTTTATTTTTTATCCTAATTTTCTTAATTGCAATTTAATACCTCAGTTGATTAAGTACTCTATGGAACAACAACAACAAGTGGAAAAATTGGGAAAGTTAGAAATCTCCTCATTAAACGAATTTACACAGTATGATTATACGATATTCTAAAAAATCTCATTAAAAGGTTATTTCTAATAAAAATTCAAATTTACCCAACAAATAAAAGTCCCAGATGATTTCTCAATAAAGGAGCCATAATTCCCGTTCCAGGGCCAAGTATACAGTAACTCAATTAGGCTGCTATCGCAAAAAGGCTTTATGGGCCCATTGTCGGTTGTGATGTAGAGCATTTCGTAACATAATATATGCCAACAGCCTTTATAGCTTGAAACGAGTTGAAGTAGATATACGTTAGCTTTTAATCTCGTGGGATATATTTATCTGCAGCTTTACACATATACATAATGAAAAAGCTTTACCTATCTGTAGCATTGCCAGGTGTTCGGATAAAGCCGGACATAGGCTTTTTGATTGCGTGTCCGGCAAAAACAAACGCTGTCCGGCTTGTCCGGCTTTTTACATTTCGCAAGCGACCGAACGTGCCCGAACAAGATTTAATTGGTAATACCAAAAAAACTTGATTCTACATACAATTTTTTGTCGTATCTTACTAAGACACAAATGTAGCGTGTGACTCCTCAATAATGATAAATGATAATGAATAATGATGTCGGGCCTTTTTACCCAAATATTCGACTGAACCTAATAGCCGGTGGTCTGTCCAGCAGGGCGATCGGCTAAAAATGTATCAATCATTAAATAACTGTATCAATGTCAAAACACAGGTATTGACCAATCACAACGCTTGAATATCACGTTTTGACATTGATACTGTTCTTTAATGATTGATACATTTTTAGCCGATCGCCCTGCGGCTATTAGGTTTGGCGACATTGCAACCCTACCTATGTGTAAAGCTGCAGTAATAATCCCCTGGGAACCTTTTATAATATTGCACAATTTCAATTTACATTTTATACGGAAAATTTGTTATTTTCACAACAGAATACCCGTCCCGATATCCAATAAGAATGATTGGACTGGGAATATTGCAATGCATCAATCAAAAAATACTTTCGTATTGTTCCAGAAGTTTAGTAACTGCGGGGTAGATGTTTGAAATGTTTTCATATTTTACTGTAATTTATCCCAAAATCCAAGAAAGCCTGTTCGTAGAATAGTCTGAATTTCAGAAAATTGGCTATATTTAAAGTTCTTTATACTCTATTCAAGATTCTGCACTCGAAATTGTGAACGAGTTTGTATAACACTAGAGAGACAAGGTCTCGATAAGTAGGTTTAAGCTTGGATGAGAAGCATCCGGAAAACTCCGTGATGTCTCCTCCGAGTGTATTACCAAAAAAATCCAACGACGAATCACGAATAGTGCAACAATAAAGATAAATAATAATATGTCATCCAATAAAGTTATTAGAACAAATCATTCTATCGTCGTAACTGGGGGGCTATTCAAGTTACGTTTTCACACACTGCGAGTGATGTGAATCAAGAAATAAAATAAAAAAATTAACACTGAAAAATTAACTTTACGTCTATTTATTTAAAGTGTAAAATTGAATGTACAACATTTAAGGTAATACAATATTTCAACTTTATCGTAGTAAATTTAATTTCACGATTGTCGACCATGTTTGAACTACACACAATTTTACGCTCTATGTCGTAAAATTAATTTTTCAGTGTTAGCGAAAAATGTTTTGATTTCAATATCGTCTGCTTATACACACGTAAATGACCTTTTTAATAGTTTCACTTCACGAAACGACGCGGTACGTGAATAACCCCACTGGACGTAGAAAATAATGTTCTCTCGTACAAAATGATGTTTGTACATAGTACTTTCTGATTGCAGCCGAGATACAACTTTATAGGAAAGTTACTGTTACTAAGGCTCGGAGGACTGATAGTAATTCTATTTTATTATCGTAAGTAATGGATCACGTAGCCGTGGTCCCAGTGGCCCAATCACACTCCTTTCGCAGGGTCCTTTATGGCCCATTGGCGGTCGACGGTCGAGCGTGACCCGGTGTGTTTCGCAACTCATGTAGCTAACACGAAGCTGTTGCTTCATTTCAAGCCTGATGATATATTTTGTTTGATTCCTCCAAATTGTAGACAAGTCAATAATTGAACAGTGTCTCAACATTTGACGGCCGGTACAGGGTACTATAGCTTGCTTAACAAGATCCTCGGTAATTTATTTTCGATTTCAAAAGATAAAAAAACCTTGTTTTTTGTGATATTGGCGCGCAATGCTTCCCTGTTGCATCATTCATTATTATTTTCCCTATAAAATAAATATTGTACTAATAACACTATCGGCAATTTGGGAATTGGGAGCTGATAAAATTATAATTTATTGTGAGTTGTCCCTTTTAATCACGGTTTGACCTCGTTTTATAAATTGAACTGTACTTTACAATAATTTGTGGGATATATATGACTCGAATAGATCACGAGCTGATTGGAATATTATACCTACCTACACAGTATTGCGTATGGCCGAGAATGATTAAAAAGGGATTAATAAAACTATTCACTGAATTATTTTTTACTCTTGGGTTTCTTTATTATACACGTACTTACTTGTGATTCTTCATTCTTTTGTAATTTTTCTGTGATAAATTACAAAGAAATATCTGGGTGACCGAGCTTTGCTCGGTAGTATATCTATCGGCCAATAGATGGCAGCAGTAGTCATTTTTTTTGTAAATTTGACATTTTCTAAAAATGAATCCTAGCTAGATCGATTTATCGCCCCCAAAACCCCCCGTATACTAAATTTCATGAAAACCGTTCGAGCCGTTTCCGACATTCGGATTATAAAGAAATATATATATATACAAGAATTGCTCGTTTAAAGGTATAGGATTACCTAATATTATGTATTCGGTGGTATTATTACCATGAAAAGAAATAAGACACCCTGAACTTTAGTGAAGTAAAATACACAGTGTATTTTACTTCACTACTTTCACTCTACTCGTACTACCTAGGTTGAATATAAATAATTTTTTGAATAATTACGATCAATAAATTTCGCGTGAAATGGTTTTGAGAGAACAACTGATAGTTCTGTTGTATATATTGTATTTATGACTGTGAGATTAATAATATATGAGATTAATAATATTAAAACATGTACTTTAGTTCAATCAAACAAACCTGAGGGCCTACAGTATGGAAATTTTAAAACAATATTACAATAATATTACTTTAGGTCACGTTGGTAGGCCCCCTGATCGTCCAAAAATCAAACTTGATCGAAGTATGAACCAGTATCAACAAGGCATACCACCGCAGGTCGATGTGCTCGGACCTGGTGTACGTGATCCTGTTCCCGCAACTCCTGATGGTGGTGCACTTCAAGCACCACTGCAACACGTACGGGTCCCTCGCCGCCTACATCGTGGCGCTGCTGGTGCGGCTGTCGGGCGGCGAGAAGCTGCTTGGGCTGCCGGCGCTGATCCACTACCCGGGGTGGGACGCGGAGAACGAAGTGCAGCTGTTCCCCTTCAGGACTCTGGCGATGGTCCTGTCGCTGTTCACTCTGGCCTTCATCTCGTGGCTGTCTGTGTAAGTATTCATCCCATTTACAATACTCCAGTGAGGGATACTCTCGTTTCTGATACGAACCGCTTAGGTGTGGAACGTCCTTCCAGCTTCCACTTTTTTATTGGCTAGTTCTGTTACTATATTGGCTAGCGCTTGACAGTGATTACATCTGATGGCAAATGACGTGACATCTAAGGCGGAACGCGCTTGCCTAGGAAATACTATTCACTCTTGATTGGAAGGCGCCCAAGTTGTTGGTGGTGGGAAAGACAGTGTCTGGTTTTATTCTAGACCTTTTCAGTGCGTATCAAGAACGAGGATTCGAACTGCTTCTTACGTGTCTTTGGTACGTCAACTATGAAGAGTTGCAAGTCTCTTTGACACCTTGCCGTATAAAAAGGTCCGTGTTCCCAGCCAAGTATCTTCTGGGGGCATTCAAGAGGAAAGTGAATAGGTATTTTCTAGGCAAGCATGCTCCTTTCTAGACCTCATCAATGCTGCCTATCAGACATGATTGTAGTCATAGGTTTGCTACGTTTGTAAACCAGATAAAAAAGCTTTTCTGTTGTCGCTTTTCACATAGGAAATCAAGTCATGGGTGTCTTTGTGTTTTGAATGACAGGGTATGTGATGTATGGAAGTTATGAAAGGCCGTGTGTGTAAGTTTATAAGACCTGCGTGGCGTAGTGACGTGTGTGACCTCCCTGGCGCAGCTGGAGCGCGCTTGGATTCCAGTGGAAGGTTCGATTTATTTATAATTTCTTTGTGGACTCAGGTCTGGTTTAATGAGAGACTTCGGCCGTGGCTAGTTACTTATAGGTTACTCATAGGTGGTCTGCCACTGTGCACATTGGGTGGTAGGGCACCCCCTCCAAATGTGCGCAGTAGTAGACCACCGAGTAAAATCCCATACCTATAGCTCACAAGCCAGGTTTCAGATATTTACCCCAGTAACAAAAAAAAGTAAAGACTCGACCATTACGCAATCTTGGAAGCCTTAAGTTTGTTAAACTTATAAACATATCAAACAACACGGGTATCAAATAGTTTTGATACAATATTGGTGCGGCAAGGGTTTTCGAATATAATTAATTGAATACATCGATACGTTGTGATACAAACAAACAACATAGGTACAGGGAAGGTAAACTGAAGTTATGAATATTGTATGAAGTAACTTTGCCATGTATATTGATTAGATATATTGACTATTGAGTACACTGAAACAAATTAATTGGTTGAACTTGCAAGAACAAACACATGATACTTGTAATAAATCAACTTGTCGTCTTCATGAACACAGATGTAGGTAATATGGATAATTACGATTATGCTATCGTATATTCATCATAATATAGTACGAGTAGGTAAATGTACTGTTGCTCTTCTCGCGAAGTCTGTGAAGCGTCAATGGGCGACTAACAATAAATTGTCCCCAGATTCCTCTTCAACGGCGGATACTTGAGTCCGGAATCAGACTACTTCAACTGCGTCGTTAACATCCCCGAAGACATACGCCGAGTGGACGAGCCTTCGGAGGCTGGCGAACAGATGTCCGTGCTCGGAGGAGTGCCTGGTAGGTTGTACGGCGCCGCAGACACCCTCGTAGGCCCCGACGAGAAGTCCGGAAGGATAAACCCAGCGCTGGAAACAGATGACGATGACCTCGACGACCCCAATGATGGACCGACGCCGCTGTTTGGCACCAGCAACGCCCCGCCGCCCGTGCAGCCGTTCGGAAAACAGACGGCCTTCTGAGACGATTATTACTTTTATTAGTTGTTCCATTTTTAGTTCACGAACATTGATATAAAGATACCTGCATGCTCCGTAATACGGTAATACCAAACACCTTTGACATGCTGTAACACGGTGGCTTTCAAAAAGAAAAGCCACTGAGTGAGCTGAACTCATTTCGAAATACAACCTGATATGTATTGTTTTACAAAATGGTATTTTTTGTTATGCTCATTAAAACAGCAGTGTATACATATTTCAATCCACGATGACGCGCCCCACTCTGTCAAACTCCATACAAATCCCACGAAACATAAGCGATTATATTCATAGACAACACTGATCATCATCGTTGCAATTTTCAAAATTGAAGCATGAGAGCCTGTTCTGCCGTTTTCAAAATGTGATCAGATAAGAAAAAAGATGGAGAAAAACTTGAATAAAAACACGTATTTTTTAGCATCAACGGAATTGAACATTTCCCAAAATTCTGTTATCGTTATCTTCTTATCTTCTTATATGCAGGCGGGCTTCTTCGCTCCCAGTAGCACTTTGACCATCCCCGATCTATTGTGCTCGCCCCTGCCTCCCCCCTCCCACAAGTCCACTTGCCGCCAGGAAGAGCAGCACGTCCTTTGCAGAGGTATATTTGACCTCCTCTGGGCGGACAATGTACCGTCCCATGAGTCGGCTACGCGTATGCATCAGGGATGGGCAACTGCACAATATGTGCAAAGGAGTTTCCAGAGTCCGCATGTTCTCATTGCAGAGTCCGCACATGCCTGTGTCACGCAGCTTTAGGTTAAACATAAACTGTGTATTGTTATTTTTATATCAATGTTCATCATGATATTTTAGGTTGTATCTGCACTGGATAATCGTAGTTATACAGATGTAGCGACAGTGTTGGACTCTATTTAAACGATCAAACATCGAAGAGAGGTACAGATATACGTTATCCAAAGATATTTAAATAGTTTAGTGTGCTCAAGATATTTATGACATACTACTTATTGAAAGATTCTTCCGAAAGCACAATTTTTCTATGGAGTAGCACAAACTTTGAGTTTAAAAGCTTGGCTTTCATTGGCGCCGCTATAATATCATTTTTTTAAGTGTCTGAAAAATCAGCTTCCTCGAAGTGCATAAGTACTTAATTTAAAACTCAATACATAACAATTACTAGTAAGCAAATAACAATTCATAGTAAGTTGTTATTTGCTTTCTTGGAGAAGAAATTAGAACATTCCTAAAGAAGTCACGTAAATAATAATTGGTCAAAAAAGCAAAGTATTTGTAATCCATTAGACATAAGACACTGAAGGCAGCTGAAAAGTTTAGAAATTTTGCCTGTGTGTCTTTAATTTAAACCTATGTGAAGGAATTATTTTCATAGTTTTCCATTGCGCATTGTGGCGCATTGATTTTTTTGTGCGCTGCCAATAAAAGTCAATCTGTATAGAGTGTGATGGTAGACAAGCAATAGAGTGTCTAGACCGTCTAGTGATGTGTTGAGTAGGAAGCCTTTGCATCTGACGACATTTTCGGCGCACGATGTAATTGTGTTGTATAATGTATTTTTTGGGAGTTTTAGTCACCGAGCTGTTCTCGTAGAAGCCGTTGTTTTTGCGGAGAAATTCTTTAAAGCATCATTTATGCTCGTACAAGTGCATACGACGAGTTAACAGAACAGTGAAAAGTTGAAAAAAAAATATTAATTTAAATAGCCTGATCCGAATTTTGATAGACAAGCTACTATAGTATGTTTCATTAAGTTAACAGCTCGGTGAAGTCGATGTAGGTCCGGCTCTTAGACCATTTCACCGTCTTCAGATAGCTGATTTATATCGAAAAAGATCAGCAAACAATTTTTAGCTCTATATACTCTTTAAAAGGAAATGTCGTCTTGTGTAAAGGATGTGAGAAAGTTCACCCATTTTGTAGCGAAGTATCTATCTATTAACTGTAATAATGAAACCCATACATATCAAAGAAATGTGAATAAAATAAAATATTATATACCTAATAACTATATTTAATAATTGTTGTTAGTAAAGATAAATCACTATTTATTGAAAAGATTCCTTATTTAAGTCAATTAAAGTAGGAAGACGAGCACGAATATATTCTATGTGCAATGCTTCTAGGAAGGGGGGTAATTGCGTTTCTCAGTCGCGATCACCATGCTTTTGACATTGAATATTGTCTAGAAAGTCCTATAGGTACCCAACCAAAACTGTTTATATTGTAACTACAGTGCCACGTTGAACAATAAATTTTTGGTTGCATCGCGGTGTGGCCTCAAATTGTGTTTTATCTAGTGCAATCTGCGATCTTCAAAAAGTTAACAGTTAACAAAAGTCATGTTGATAGAGACTGCGTTGCGCAATAATTCCTCAGATGAGTATAAATATAAATTGAGAAGTTTACTTTAGTGTCTAAAGACCAAAATTAAAAACCGTGCCCTTAGAAAAAATACTCAAAAAAGAATTGAATTCAAAAAGGTTATAAACAAAGTTAGTTTATATTATTTTCAAAAAAATAATTAAAGTGGGATATTCATCACGTTTAACGCTTTTAGATCTCTTTTTAGTCATGTTTTAAATTGATATTTCATTTTATTTAAAGAAATATTATTATTTATATCAAGGGGTTAGTGCCTACCTGTTATATGGAACAAAATGAAACAAATAGATTACTTTTGTTCCATGTCGTTTTGTTCCTTGGAACAAAGAATTGGACATTATCCTTATCATAGTTTTCTTAGGTTCTAAGCTAAATTTAGCAGTTGTAACAACATTTTGGAGCGATGATTTTTTCTTCAGAACATTATAATACAGTTGGCAATATCTAATTAAATTATTATTGTCTTTATTTTATCGTTAGCTCAGATAGAGCATTTTTAGAGATATAAATCGTTCTAGGCAGCTTCATAACATCAGCTGAATGATTGAGGTATTAAAAAAAATATAGGTACCTACATGTAATTGGAAACAATAATCACTCCGTTTATAATTATTAACGGAGTGAATATTGTCTATAATTATTTTGCATGCATAGCATACACATGCTAATGTAACAAGCAATTAGACATATACGCATACGTACATATACGTATACATAAATTTGTC
Organism: Coenonympha glycerion; assembly: GCA_963855885.1. Taxonomy (NCBI): domain Eukaryota; kingdom Metazoa; phylum Arthropoda; class Insecta; order Lepidoptera; family Nymphalidae; genus Coenonympha; species Coenonympha glycerion. Next base: position 2,522,858 of record OY979637.1, on the reverse strand, counting down.
GGTGTTAAAATACCCAATTACTTAAAAATAATCAAATAACGATTTTTAATACTCGATTTCTCGCTGATATTGTGAAAACCCCTATAGGCTAAAAATTAAAATGTATCGGTGTTCAAAATTATAATATGGATTATGGATGTATTTAATGTTTCCCTGAATCGTAAGACCCTTAACTCCCCTGATTGGTGTAAAATAGGGCTGCGATCTAAAGATTTTGAAAGTGTTTTAACTTCTCTTTGTACTCAATATTGAAATATTGGAGACGGGGCTTTTTCTAAAGGTTTATAAGCGCATTTCTTATAGAATGGAATATATAGATATACGTATACCTATCGATATAATTGTGATATAGTCACCTGCCTGATGTTAATACTTCGCCAAGACTCAACCAATACATATCATTATGTGACTTAATGTATTAAATTTAATCTAAGTATCATCACATAATATGTTAGTGATTAGATGGAACGGATACATATCAAATAATTTTAAGGTAGATTTTAGAGTATCGTTGTTGTTCTTATGCCGTCGCGTCCTAATGTCGTTCTAGACTAGATTATTTGTTTTAACTAAATAGTTAATTTATATAAATTAACATATTATTAGCGATATTCTATTTTTTATGGATAATAAGTACATGTTTGTTTTAGTACTTTAATTTTTATGTCGGTTCTAGCTTTTATAAATACTAAGATAAATATTTTTCTGACGAAATAGTTTAACTTCAGTGTATCTATTTTAAATTTAAATTATTAGACAAAAGTTCTTATTAACAATCAGAGTTATCAAAACAAAAACAAAATATATGTGAAACATAAAGCTTTTGGCATATGAATAAGTCTTTTATATTAATTGTTATTAACTAATTAAAGTTATAATTAAATACAAATTACTTTATCGTATTTTCTTATTATCATTTATATTTGTTATAGTACTATACATATATGCCGGGTATATTTGGCCAAATGGTATATTTATTCAAAGGTATTCTAGTTGAAAGCAATAATATTAATGCTATTTATTATTATTTATGCTACTTATAAAAAAATGAAGAACTATTATAATAAAATTACTATTCTACATAAAAATAATAATCATATTTTAACATTCAAAATTCTACATTGAAATAATAATTATTTGTAAAATACTTTTTTATATAGAATAGTAATTTTTATTATGTAGGTATATCATTAATAATTATTTCGAATTTTAATGATCAATTATCAATAAAATAATATTTACTGTAATAAATATTTTAGTAGTTCCCAGGCTGACCATTGAATCGTTTTAAATCCGAAGGTCAGTGAATCAATACTTCAATCAGTAATCTTCAGTCAAGATTTTCTTTAAATTTTTAATAATATTATAGTTCCATGTTCCATATAAATTATTTAAATTGCATTGCTCTCGTATTAATAGACATCGTTTGAAATAAAAAAAATAGTGTACCATATGTTTCCATAAGATTTATGAAGAATTAGGAATTAAGAAAGTCCAGTTCATTGACCTACAGGTTTTAAACGACTTAAAACTCACCCTGTATAATATACAGCATGATGTGTTTTCGTCACAGCATTAGGACGGGTCGGAGCCACTGTTAGCCAGTAGTTATATCTACTATTGACTTATTCCTAGTTCTTGTTGAATATTTGAAATGTGTAAATTGTGTACTGTTGTGACCACAGAGATCCCTGCGACGTAAATAAAACAATATAGTATGTTGATGGACATATTTTGTTTTTTTTCATCTCCTTGTCTCTACCCAGTGAAGGAAATGGGAGCAATTCGCTCCTCAAATATGGGGTAACCTATGATATAGTAAGAGAAAAAATCTATGGGGGTAACGAAGAACCCATGTGCAAACCTTCGCAGCCTACGAGCCTACGAGCTATGCAAGCACGCGTCTGTCAGGCAACAGACGCCGTCCTGTTTCCCCATTTTATTGCTCCGCGGGCAGCGTTTACTAATCACAAGGCTTCCCAACTTCGCTTAGAAGATGGAGTAGGTTGATAATGATAACTAATCGTGAGATTTTGTGAGACAATTTGTGAGAAACGGTGACTACTATGCCTTTTCCACTCACGTTGGCTCTATATAAATTGTTTGGTGTGGTTTTGTCCACACAAAACAGAGTATGCTATTCTCTTTGATGGTTACTGGGCTCGAATAAGGTTCATAATTAACAAAATTGAAGGTTCATAGAATGATAATAATCTACAACATTTTAGAACAGCGTTAAAATATATCTTTAAACCGTAATTTATCTTTAAACTGTGATTTAAGGTACCTTTTTGCTTCATTGTAATGAAAAAGGTAACCTTTGTTTGAGCTTATTCACATGGTTTATAATATGTGTTGTATTACGTATCTAAAATAGAGCGATCTATTTAAACCAAGCACTTTAAAAGTAATATGTTTGCTAACTACGTTATTTTATAGTAGATTTAAAAGGTATTGGATTTTTAAAGTTGTTGGACAATTTGTTCTATGGAACAAAACAGGAATAATAATTTGTATTCCATGAAATGGAAATAGTGTCCCTAAAACTATCAAAAAATCAGCAATTTAATACTACATAAGGAAGAAAGAAAACGAGATGTTATTCACAAAAAATTTATTCTATAAAACAATTAATACTTACACACTATTCGTTTGTACATTCGTTTGTTACATTAAATATTATCTAATAAAAAAATATTCTTATATTATGTAGAACTTAATCTAAATTCAGCCATGGAAGTACCTTCGTTCGATTAAAGTAGACTGAAGAAAAATTTAAAAGAGGACATTAATTACAATATAAAAAAGCTGGTAACAACAGCGCTTAAAGCTATAATTTTATTAATCTGTGACAATAAATAGAGAGACAATTAAAACTTTGAAAACCAATTGCGTTAACAGAAACATAACAATTGTTTACAAATGTCAATAAAAAATATGATAGAAATTGGAGAAAGTAGAAGTAACTGTTTATAGGTAAAGTTAAATTGTAGAAAACTTGATTAATAACAGATCTTCTAGCAGGAATAGATTCTTTCGTACTGAAGCTGTAACATACTTATTATGAGCGCTTAAATGATTCACACGGACGTTGTTAAAAACCTTCACAAGGATCTATCTGATATTTATGACATGGTAACTTATTAATACTGATCATACTTCCACAAAGAGTAATTGTTATCCAGCACTGAACTGAAATAGAGATGGCAGCTTAGTCTCAGTACACATAACCTCCACTGGAGTCGTAGCTTTGGCTGATGGTGGCCGGAACCGCCGCAGGGTAGCCACCTCCGTGACCACCGCCACCTCCTCCCGAGGAGTATCCACCGCCTGATCCGTGACCACCTGAACCACCAGAACTATAACCACCGCCAGAACCACCCGAGCTGTATCCGCCCCCAGAGGAGTATCCACCGGATCCATGGCCACCCCCTGAGGAGTAACCACCGGAACCACCAGAACTATATCCACCGGAACCTCCATGTCCACCTCCTGAGGAGTAACCACCAGAACCGCCAGAGCTATAGCCCCCTCCAGACCCACCCGAGCTGTATCCTCCAGAACCACGCCCCCCAGAGGAGTATCCTCCAGATCCACCAGAAGAGTATCCACCGCCAGATCCACCAGAACTGTATCCACCTCCTGAACCGTGACCGCCCCCACCGCTTGGAGCACCATAAGAGCTAGATGGTGCTCCGTAACTGCTTGAAGGCGCTCCATAACTTGAAGATGGTCCACTACTTCCAAACCCTGAACTTCCGAAACCGGAACCACCTCCGCCAGACGATGGGGCACCATATGAGCTAGACGGGGCACCATACGAAGATGAAATACCTCCACCTGAGCCAGACGAACCGAAAGAAGGTGCTCCGTATGAACTGGAGATTCCACCTCCACCACCAGAGCCGTGACCTCCTCCGAAACCACCCGAGCTATATCCACCAGAACCACCAGAACTGTATCCACCTGAACCAGATGAGGGAACACCGTAAGAGGAAGAAACACCTGAGCCTGATGAACCAAATGATCCACCGCCACCAGAAGATCCGAACGAAGGTGCGCCGTATGAACTAGAAGGTGCACCGTAAGATGATGAGATTCCACCGCCGCCTCCACCAGATCCGTGACTCGGGGCACCATATGATGATGAAATTCCACCGCCGCCTCCGCCTGAGCCGTGACTCGGGGCACCGTATGATGATGAAATTCCACCGCCGCCTCCACCAGATCCGTGACTCGGGGCACCGTATGAAGATGAAATTCCACCGCCGCCTCCACCAGATCCGTGACTTGGGGCACCGTATGAAGATGAAATTCCACCGCCGCCTCCACCAGATCCGTGACTTGGGGCGCCATATGATGATGAGATTCCACCTCCGGAACCAAAACCAGAGCCAGAAGATCCGAAACTAGGAACGCCGTAGGATGAAGAGATTCCACCGCCCCCTCCGCTTCCACCATGGCTGGGTGCTCCATAAGAAGATGAGAGACCGCCGCCGCCACCACTGCCGCCGTGACTGGGTGCACCATAAGAAGATGAGATTCCTCCGCCGCCACCACCGCCGCCATGTCCGCCTCCGAAACCACCAGACGGAGCACCGTAAGAACTTGACGGGGCTCCATATGAACTGGAGGGTGCCTTAGGAACGCCGTACGAAGTCGACGGTCCAGTTGGCACACCATAGCTGGTTGCCGGGGGTCTTGGTACACCATAAGATCCAGATGGCTTGGATGGTGCGCCGTAACTCGAAGACGGGCGCGATGGAGCTCCGTAACTGCTTGAAGGCCTGGAGGGAGGACCGTATTTGGAAGACGGTCTGCCGCCACCGAAGCCTCCACCGCCACCTCCTCCCCCAATCCCTGGAGCTCCGTATGATGTGCTCAACGGCGCTGCAAACAATGGAACAGGAGCTTAATTCACACTTCATAACTTGTCCTTGGTTTAAACTGTGCGTTATATTAGTAGCCTTTATCTTGGCATGGTCTTAAAAATAAAGAACGACTAATGTGACAAAGAAGAAAAATACTTCATTTGAATTTGCATGCAATACATGAAGTGAATTTTAAAGGATAGAATATTAGCATTTACAAAAACTACTCTCACATTGGCAGATATAGTACGCCTGAATTGCTAACGATTTTACATAAATTACATTGGAAAATAGCTACAATGTAGTGCCCAAAATTCCCATTTTTTAGTGCCCAGAGATTTATGATTACGCTTTAATAAGTACTTTTGAAACCGATTGAGCAGTAAAGACAAAATAATTTCTATTTAGCAACCACTTGTTAAAGTAGAAGTCAAGCTTGTTATACCCTCGTTGACCTGACCTCAGATAAACAAACATTTTGTCACAATTTTACGCTTAACTTTGTAAAACTAGCACTTATGCAACAGACGAGTAAACTTTGATAAGGTAATGTGAGGAAATAATTAATAAAACGGTTAAGCTCATAAAACAAAAGATTTAGCAACAGTTCTAAACAAACTGATGAATTTACTGTCATACTTACATAAATGAAAAGTTAATGTGAAAACTAACTTAAGCCCACGTAAAACCCACGTAAATGTATAAAATCAATGAATGAAGTTTTTTGGACGAAGATCGATGATTCTGCCATATTAAAAAAAATCCAAGATTCAAAGAAAAGATTCTTTGTGGAAATCAGTTAAATGAAGAAGCATTTCTCTAAGAAGGTCTAAAAGTTAATGGACATTGACCAAGGAATTAAAATCTTTAACCTACTCGTAAGTAACCCTTAATAGTTTTTCAGTCTGACATCAATGGGCAATAGTTGGCGCCAATATAGTTGGTTAGATTGGCGGGGGAATATGCAGGTATCGTTTTATCTTCTGTAAATATTTATAAGAAGTATCAGCAAGTCCTTACCATCACGTTTGTTGTGCTTGCGAGGCGTGGCAGCAGCAAACGTCACCACCAGGATGGCCAGCAGCTGAAAAATAAAGAATGAGCCCTTGTAATCATCAAAATTTTGTTTTTTTTTTTTAATTAAAAGGACGGTAATGTGTAACAGAAAACTTGATGCTTATGCCTTTCAAGTTAATGTGATAACATTATTGTTTACATCATCACTTGTTATAAGATGAGATTGTAGTCAAGTACTAACTCATAGTGTGTTAAAAAAGTAATAAAATAGACGTGAGTTGTGACTTGTGGGACACTCGGTAGAAACAAAGTTTCACCCATTGCTCGATAGGTGGCGCTGCCTCCAGTTGGCTTGCGCTAGCGAGTTCCATACCATACGTGATTGCATGAGTGTTGAGTAGGAAGAGAAACTATAATATTAAATTTCTCGTAGATTTTCTTCGTGTAAGGATTACGTCACGTAAAAAATGTAATTTCTTTCGCCTAGCCCCCCGCGCGTTACCTTCCGCAATGAAACTTTGTTTCGTTTGTACTCCAGTCGTTGCACTCCAGGAGTGCCGACAGAAATTACAACAATTATGTGTGTAATGTCCAAAAGAAAAAAAAACTCTGTAAAACAGAAAAACAAAAAACATATAGGTATACGGTAACGAATTCAACGGGTTCTAATGTTTTACTCATCTCAAATATTCCCAACGAGCCTAATGAAGAAAATTTTTCATTTCATTTACGTAAGAAAAGTTATAAATATTGACATTTTTTAAAAGAACACGTGCCAAGTTTCTTTCCAGTTTGTTTCCGTGCAAACCTGCTGACTTTTCATGAGTTTTTTAATTGGGTCTACGTGAAAAATAAATATTTCATTTTCATTTTCATTGTGAGAGGATCTCTAGAAAATGTCTTTTGTTGTAATGGATATGGGTAGGGAACTCACTAGTGATTAAAGTCATGGTCTTCGACTCTGAACATGAAACCTAGGTGGCAGATCGTCAACCGCACGTGTTCAGCAGCTCTGACTACAGCTTTGCGCAAAACTTGCGAAACTAAATAACTACACTTAGGTACAATGCCTACCTCACGCTGTCAAGAAGGTTGTGACAATTTGTGGAAAATTCTAGAAGTCTTATGGCAACGACAAGTCTTATGGCAAGTGGATATATTATGGCAACAAAAAATTACGAACATATTCAGTGTTTACTCCTCAGGCTGTGATTCTTATGCATTTAACAATTTCGTTCCATATTTGTGTAGTTAAATTTGTTGTTGCTTGCCCGCGGCTTTGCCGTATGAATTTCAGTTTTTACATATCCCGTTATAATGATAGCGTGACTGACGACCTATTTTTTTATAAGAAAGGTGTGGTAACGCGGACTTCTTTTCAGAACTTTCAACAAAATTCCGTCATACATAATTTTCAGTGGAAAATTTCAGTTCCGTTCTATTCTAAACGGATTAATTTACCCCTTTGCAACATTTTTCATTGATGCTATGCTCCTTTTGCAGATAGCGTGATGTTATATTATAGTCTGTACGCCTATAGCTTGTTTGATAAATGGTCTATCCGAGACAAAAATATTTTTAAGTGATTTAAACAAACAAACCCTTCACTTTTACAATATTAGTATCGATAGAATGAAAGATAGACAAGTCTTCATGACGATCGTAGGAGTCTTAAAGCTAAGACTGCTAGTATGGATACACAAAAATACTAAGAATAAATAGAGTCATGTATTTAGGTTTTATTGCCAGTGACGACAAAGGTAGCCCTCATTAAAGATTCAGCATCTGTCAGCGGAGATAAAGCCGCGAGAAATCGAGTGAAAATACCAGATCTTGCCTTCACTTGTTTTAAATAAGCATTTTGTAGGCAACGCCCGTAATCGCAGTACTTGCACGTGAGCGATAAACACAGTTACGTGTTGTTTATCCTTACGATTTATTGTCTTCGGGAGATCGGAAGAATTCGTATTAGAGGGCATTAAGATTCCATTGATGACTACTCTCTACCATGCTATCTTTCTCGTGTCACATAATTATTGTAAAAAATCTCCTCCGGAACGGCTTATGAATTTTTTTGTGAAACTATTCTTTATAATGTAATTATAAATATGAGAGATAGAATTATATTATAAGTATAATATAAACAAGTAAGTGTTTTGTGAAACAGCCATAGTCTTTTTTTTTCGATATTCACGTGTTGTTTGTATAATGCAAAAGCCATCCAAACTAGGCTTTGTACTGACAAAAAATACTACTAAAAATATTTCAAGTCATGGAAGTCTCTATAGTTGTCATAAAAAATTTAATTTTGTTTTTGAATGAATATATGATGATATTCATACGTTCCGTTACATTTATTATAGTCCTCTTTTTTCAAAAACATCGCTAAAATCTAGTCATTGATTATAATAGCCTCAAAAATGCTTCTCAAAATGCTTCTCTTTTTGTTTTGTTTTTCTTCTGCTCAGCATTTAATTTAATTTGACACAAGCAACAGTCATACCTAGCATAATTAGCTTAATTAGAGATTCGCCTTCCAACTTTAAAAGCATCAACTAACAAAACATAAAATGCCCTTTCCAAGAATTAAATTAATATTAATAACGAGACCTAAAAGCTACAATGCGTACTATTACGGCTGTGAATAGCAGTGAAACCAGGCTGCATATGCTTTTGTGCTAAGTTTTCTATTTACTAAAGCACCGCATTATGTACCTACTGCAATATTTACTTACATCACAGCGTTTTAAGTGGCAAGTAACTAGTCACTTTTAGGTAAATAGAAAAGGTTTAATGTTGACTTATTTGGTAACATAATGATTACTACAAAACGTATAGATGAACTGAGAAATTATACCTACACTAAGGACTTTCCTAAGTTGTATTAATTTTATTTAAAGCACAGCCTTAATATCAAGCAATGATAGCTCAGTGGTTCTGACCTTGCCTCTCATAAGGAGGTCGAGGGTTCGAATCCTGGGCACGCACCTCTGACTTTTCCTAGTTATGTGCGTTTTAGGAAACAAAATATCACTGGCTTAACGGTGAAGGAAAACATCGTGAGGAAACCTGCATGCCTGGGAGTTCACAAAAATGTTCTCGATGGTGTGTGAAGCCCGCCAACCCGCACTTGGCCAGCATGGTGGGCTATGGCCAAACCCCTCTCAGTCTGAGAGGAGACCCGTGCCCAGTAGTGGGACATAAAAAGGGGTTGAGATGATTAATATCATAATTATAGGAAAATTGGTTTGTTTGCTCATAAGTGCATGCAGTGGGTAATGTTTGGATATACTGGACCAATTTTAATATTTCTCTTAGTGGTAAAGAGCTACATAACCGTTGCTTAGGAAATTTCTTTGTTCAGGAGAAATCACGATTCTTCAAAGACGAGAAAAACAAGAGTTCGTTGTGTAAAAATTAGCGAAATGAATATTTTATTCCAAACAACGATTTGCTGTAAGAGAGAGAAGAACACGAAAACACAAATGAAGCAAAGATAACTAAAAGGAAAATTTTACATAAGACATTCTATTCAAAAGATTTAACGCAGCTAACTACCGTTAGAGAATGCAAATTTAAATTGCTCTCCATCGCCCGTTCTCGGGATAAAATTGGAGTATTCTTTATTCGTCTGCGTTGTTTCCAGGCTATTACAGAATTTCTGCGCGCTACATTGTCTCTGCGGATATTTTACTTAAATGCTAGAACTTCCAAACTTTTTTTAGCTTCCTCAAGTTCCTTGCTTTCTTATGCACAGACTACGCAAGAAAATATTATTAAAAAAATCTTTAAACAAATTGTAGCCTTATAGATTAATATAGCCGCAAGAGGAATACGGTATTGATTTTAACATAACTTTGGCATTCTGACCTCCGATCGCCTCGCTTTTTACCAGCTTCTATATCATAAAATGTATAAGCAATAGACATGCAAACATAACCATGTTACCTTGTCTATTCTTTTTTTTAAGCTTCCTCAAGTTCTTTGCTTTCTTATGCACAGACTACGCAAGAAAATATTATTAAAAAAATCTTTACACAAATTGTGGCCTTATAGATTAATATAGCCGCAAGAGGAATACGGTATTGATTTTAACATAACTTTGGCATTCTGACCTCCGATCGCCTCGCTTTTTACCAGCTTCTATATCATAAAATGTATAAGCTATAGACATGCAAAAATAACCATGTTAACTTGTCTATTCTATTTCTACTTTTGACATATCCATACGAAAAATGGATAACGGGACCTATCGATGACAACTGCCACACATTTTTCAAAATTTCGTTCCGTCGCCGTCATCTAGTTGAGTTTGCTAGATTGTTGATTGAATGACTAGCGCGTTTATTGAATGATAGTCCATTGAAAAGTTACTTGGTTTTAGCTTTACATTGACCCCCCCTACATATCAAAAAAATAAAATTGCGTCCTCTAAAAAACGCAAGGTAAGGCCTAAAAAATGTAACATTTCAATGGACTATGAAAACATTCAATTGAATGACTTAAGGACAACTTGTCAAGTTGTATAATATAGCGTTCAACGTCTTGACTGAACGTCCTTTCGTCAAGTGAGTTTGCTAGATTGTTGATTGAATGACTAGCGCGTTTATTGAATGATAGTCCATTGAAAAGTTACTTGGTTTTAGCTTTACATTGACCCCCCCTACATATCAAAAAAATAAAATTGCGTCCTCTAAAAAACGCAAGGTAAGGCCTAAAAAATGTAACATTTCAATGGACTATGAAAACATTCAATTGAATGACTTAAGGACAACTTGTCAAGTTGTATAATATAGCGTTCAACGTCTTGACTGAACGTCCTTTCGTCAAGTCGTTGAATAGGTTATGAATTGTATCTACTTATTGCCTGCTGGATTCTTATACATGAGTGCGTAATGTATAAATTAGAAGAATACATTTCTGTTTTTATAATTGTAAAAAGAGCGGTCATTATTAACTATGGTCTTTAGTTTACGGAAACCTGAGTTTGAAAACCCGACTCGATTGTTATTCACAATGGATGAAGTGGATTTATTTATAACTGTTACTTCCTACTAAACCCTAGTTAATAATTCAAACAAAAATTGCACTTAGTGCCTTCGTAGTTTCCAGGACTTTTAATACAATCAATACGGTTACGACCAACAGTGGATTCTTCGAATCAGTTTAACGGGAGTTGCCATACCTACCATATAGTTTTCTTTGGAATAAAGGCTCTATAGAATATCAGGAAACTTTGAAGATTTTCGTTTGGTACTTTGTACTTTATGGCTGAAAAGCATTTTGTTTTGAAGTCGTGCAGATGCTTCATAGTATTTGAATTTTGATCCTTGGATGAATCTTTAGATTAATTTGGATTAAGCTATGATAATAACATCAAGATGAGCCCATCCGAACATTTTACGTAAACCTTCTTCATACAAGAAAAGGTAGAACCATGTGTCGAAACTCCTACGAAATACTGCGTAGGCTTACAGCTTACTACTGACACCGGAGGGGGTTTTGCTCCCATAAACTGGTGACATTTTTTCGCGCGCTCCGCCGGGTCTATAGTATAGGTGTCTTTGGGATTAAGACTGATATGATAAAAATGGATAAGATAAGTCCTATCGTTATGTAAAAGAAACTAGAAACTAAGCTAGAAACTCAAGAAAAAATGCGCAGTGAGACAATGAAAAAAGGAGACATGGTACTAACTATAAACATGGCAAATTTATGCAGAGGGATGAAAATCATTTAACTATAATGTTGAATGAAACATGCATGTGAACATGGGCGATGAACAAATAGAGGATAACCGAAGAAAAGGTGGATGAAGAAGACAAAATATATGTAAAAAGAGTGGATTGCAAGTTAATAGCTGATAGAAGTTAGTGGGAGAGGAAAGACATGGGCCAATCCCGCATGATGTGAGAAAACAACAGAGTGAAAAATAATTATTAATTAAATCTCACGGCCAATTAAGACATTATAGTGGATGGTCATAGCGAATGCGATACAATATCAAAAAGGAAAAAATTGTGCGAGATGTAATCGATGCTATAGATGTACGGTCTACAAACATTGAAGTTACTACATCGAATTGTGCTATTACTCGTACTAGAGATACTGATAGCTACTGTTTACGGTAACCTGTTTGAAGAAACGATACATTGAGTTTACCGTTATTGATTTTTGATCCAACCAAAGTTATAAACTATCCAAAAAAAGTTATAAGTTCGGTATCCATCGATGTATTTATGCAACGTACTCTTATACTGTAGTTTTTTTTTTACACTTTACAAGTTAGCACTTGACTGCGATCTCACCTGATGGTAAGTGATCATGCTGCCGAAGATGTTAACGTACTAACTTGGAAGGGGTAAGTAAAGTCACCCCAACGGTTTCTACACAGCATCGCACCGGAACGCTAAATCGCTTGGCGGCACGGCTTTGCTGGTAGGGTGGTAACTAGCCACGGCCGAAGCCTCCCATCAGACCAGACCAGAGCCAATTTAGAAATAATAAAATTCCAAAATGGGCCACTTTGGAATTTTTGGAAACCGTGACGGGAATCGCCCGCGACCTCCCACTTGAATCCGAGCGCGTGTCCCCTGCGCCAGGGAGGTCGTTAAAAAGTAGTAATATACCTATTAGTCGTTAGCGTAAACAGTCAATCATAATTATTATTACTATTGATTGCTTGGACTAACATAATAGTTGTTAATACAACTTAAAATTTTATAAACTGACACTATTTTATCAATGTTAGGTACTTATGTAGGTACTTTACCCACTTCAATACTGGAACCTTTTCGAATAAAATATTTTTCAAATAAAAATGTTTACGCGTAAGCTATCCACTATAATCTATTAGTCCTGCGTTAAGAGGAAAGGGATGTCAAAGCTCAAAAAATGTCGAGATGCGACACTTCGCTGGAGTCCCATGGGAGGCTGATAAATTTTGCGTACGAAAGCAACTCGGTTTATAACTTTATTCCTGAAGATAGGCGCTATCTTTGTCTGTAATAGTTCCCTATAGGTCTATAAGGTATGAAATGGTGATAGAACCAACCCTTATCCACGAATATGCCACATTCGTAAATCGTATGACAAGAATTTATTATATTGTTTGGGAAAATGATGAAGATGGAGTAACTTTAAGTTACTATTGTAATATTGTTTTTTGCTTAGGACACCATCATAATGGCGTCATATACCTAATCACATAATCAATTCCATTGTGTGGAAAAAGGACGTAGTGAAGTAAAGGCAAATAAATCAGATCAAAGATTAGGAGTTCGCAGACGCGTCTCACGGGAACCGGGAGCAACAATGGTAGGTATGTACCTAATGTGTGCAACTAACCGGTATTGTTCTAAATTGTGAAAATTTGCTTCTGTGTAATCAAAGATACAAACAATAGAAAACTTAAAGATAGCAAATTGTATACGATACGGAGTAAATTATGTGTGTTTAATATCTATTGCAAAAGAAATATACTCTAATGTCTGTTAAAATACGGAAAATAATGGAAATTCTTTTAGACATTCAAGCAGCAAAGGTGTTTATGTGTGTATATTTAAAACTAGAGTTTAAAATAAGATACACAGAATCTGTCTTTTACATTAGTTTTAGCTCCTAATCTTGGGTATAGCGCCTGCTAGCTTCGAAGACCCTAGTTTTACAGTTTATTTAAACCAATGACGTATCCGATACCTTGCTCAAACAGCATACTATCAGTCCCACACAGGTTTAAGAGTGGGTACCCAAGGCCGAAGTGTCTATGGACAGTGGGCTTCTTCCTTCATAGTTGAATAAAATCAAATCAATCCTTACAAGAAGAAATACGAAAGATGAAATTTGGTTGGCAAAGCAGAAACAGCTGCTAGACACAAAACTTATCACATAACTATTATGACTATGGTCATAAGTTTTATCTTCATCAGATAGACATTATTGTTGTGTATTGTGCAAAACCAATTCGCCACAGAGAGATCCCCGCGGGCGTGACAAAAGCGATTACAGTTAACATGCTTGCCTGGTCTTACACTACAATTTGATGTGTCAGCTTTTTACAGTTAACATGCTTGCCTGGTCTTACACTACAATTTGATGTGTCAGCTTTTATTCTTGAAAATAAGTAGCGTATCACATGCAAAACTAGTATTTGTAAAAACCCTAAAACGATATTTTTAAATGTATAAAACTGCGAGCATATGAATATACATTTAACTTGAATAAACTTTTTTCGAATTAACAGCTGATACTGTCGGAAGCAATAGTTATCTAACGACCATAAATCAGAAACAACGTGTACTTAAATCCTTAATTAAAACGCCGATTAAATGGTTATAAAAACGAGGGAAGATAATGTCTCAATGACACTGCGATCGTTTATTAACAACAAACAGTAGAGAAGTGATCAGATTTAGAAGCTACAATTAACAATGCTATTAACTAATGAGTGACGATTATCTTCTCACGTTCACTGTCAATTGATGGAGAACGTAAAGGTTTTTCAGACGGAAGCAATGTCGCGAGTGCACGGAACCACGCACGATGCGCCATCACTCATGACACTTTCCAACGAGTGGATGACTTTATAGTGGGATAACATTACATAAATCTGACAAGCTTTGATTTTAATCTTTTAAAGATGCAAGCATGAGATGAAATTAATATCACTGTGTGAATCACAAGGTTAAAAGTTAGTGTAAAAATATTAAAACTAATAAATTAATTACATAATTGACTAATAAGTTAAGTATAAAAATTAATTAAATTATAAGTTTTAAGCTTTTAATTCACTTACAAGTTACAATTATAATTAGGTATAAGTTAATTAATAAGTAACTTATAAGTTACTTAATAATTACTTTATAAATACGTTATTAATTAAATTATAAGTCTAAAAAGTACAACTAAACTAAAAAAAAATAGTAAAGTGAAAAATATTTACAAAAAGTATACACCGTCCAATGGCATGGTGCCCAAAACGCTGGCGCTATTGCCTCGCTGTATAGCTAGGCTTAGCCGTTGGGCGAAGTAAGCGCCAGCTCTTTGGTCACCTGACGCGTGAACCAACTTTTTGGACATTATATTGACAAATTTTTTTGTGTCGGACGACCATGGACCTAGAGTCTCAAATGCAAGCGCCGCAAAAACATAGTCCTTGCTGATTACCGAGTAAGTATTTGCGGCGCTTAAGCATTTGTGCAGACTCTGCAGCTGCACCCGCCTTTTGGAATAAAAAAAAAAAACTTATAAGTTTTAAGCTTATAATTGAATAAATTTTTACCCTACAATTATATTTAAAAAAAAAATTATGTAGGGTAAAAATTTATTCAATTATAACTATGTAGGGTAAGAATTTATTCAAAAGCTTAAAACTTATAAGTTTTTTTAATTAATTGACGTTTTACTACGTTTTCCTGGAAAGTTAGTAGATACGATTTGAAGAAGTTGTAATTCAATTATCATACACTTCATGATCTTTTATTAGCAATCATAAGATTTGGAATGGTTTTCCTTATAGCGTAACACACATTGAATGTCGGGGGTCATTACAAGATTACACGCGAAGCTTTAACCTTTTACAAAAACTAATCCATTTGTATATAATTACCTATTGACGACGATGATGACTTCTCTACGTAATATGAAGCTATGAACTTTCACCAAGCGTAGTTTTAGGTTCCTCTTTTATGCAGCAAAAAATTGAGTAAGAACTGGGTATTTACTCAGTACTTATGGTACCTGGGAGCGTAGAAAAAAATTTGAGTTAAGTCCATTACTTTCTGTATATGTTTTTGGTAGTTAGTTGACAGTTGTCCAGCTGCTGAATGTTGCGTAACCTGGCGTGAGCGTCTAAGGAACTAAAGTGAAATGACATTCAAAACGACGGTCACTAGCAACAAAATATGTCAATTTAGTACCTTCCGTGGACGTTCGAGGGTGGCGCTTCAAATCGCCACAAAAAAAGAACTGTCAGAAAGGAACGGTGTAGAATGGTTAATCCATAGAATAGAGATCAGTGGGTAAAACACATCACGTACAATATGACGAAAGTAAGAGTCACTTGTGTTCGAGATTGTGATGCGTCGATATCAACGTCATACATTGACCCGTTTGAACGAGAAACTGATAAATGGAGTAACGTTAAACCATCTATGTATTAAGCTTTAGGATATAATAAATGTAATGTAATATATTGATGTAATGTAACTGTGAACTTTGACCGCAGTTTTTTATGGTTTGTACTAATGCTTACTACTTCCTTTTTTGCTTCCTTCACAAAAGATGACAAACATGTGAATAGAAAACTTTCGCGTCTTTGACAAAAAGCTTAATTTACGAATAGGTATAGAGGTTTTTATGATTGATTGCATTGAAAAATTACTCAACTTTAAAGGAAGTTCATTCTAAATTGATTGATTGAATAATTCATTCTGATTTAATTTTAAAGACATACCTTCTTAGATACTACGATATTGACTTTGGCTATAGCATAGCCTGCTACGGTGGTAAACTGCGGGTAGACGGGCTTCTTAAGGAGCACACCGCGGGTGTTCCCGCGAAATTCAAATTTTTTGTGGTTTTTCGCGATTTTTAAGCTAATAAGACATAATAGACTTATGGCAGTCAAATTGCGATAATCCCAATATGATCTTCACGTGTTTATATAAAAATCTCTGCTTGAAAGTATCGAGTTAAAGAAATTAGTCCGACATTTGCGAGTTACTCACATAAAACTCCATACTCCATACTCCATACTCATACATAATTATACTAATTTCCTGGGATGCATATTTTTAAGCAAAGATTTTGATATAGTCATGTAAAGATGATACTGCCATTCCCGAAAATTGACTGCCATAAACCTCTGATGTGTAATTAGCGTACAAATTGCAAAAAACCATGAACATTTTGAATTTCGTGGGCAGAGTCATTGATTTCGCCTTAATCTAAATCTACAATAAAAGTTTAATTTAAATAATAATAGGATTTTAAACTACACTATTTTATCCCGCAGATTCACCCATATTCCGGCCTTTTAAAAATCTCTACATCTCATCCGGGGTCTAAAAATCACCCGTAATTTTAATTTATACCCATTATTATCAAACAGTATTTAAGTATAGGCAGACAATACAATCTTTCAGAATTTTAGAAATTGATACAAAAATTGGGAATTGTGATGCAAATTCTACTCAATTGGGTATATACAAAAATAGTATGAAAAATCAATAATCAAGGAACTAAAACCCTTCTCGTTACCGTCTTCATTAACCATTCGACGTCTTTTTATTATACCGAAGCTGTTACCAAGAAATCTCTTAAAAAACTTAACATTCCCATCCACTAACGACCCGAGAGATTTCTCCTTTCTTCCACAACAATAGGATTTTATGTCGACGCTTCCTCTACTATTAAAATAGATTATATGGATGTTGTTTTATTAAAATTTAATACTTATTGATGCAAATTAAATAGTCGAACATAATGGAAAATCCAGGCAACGCGGAATAATGGTAGAAATAATATTTGCGGAAAGGTTTTAGAATACATTTTAGGTGGATGAAAAGGATATTTTTATTACATAAATCTGATAGATATGTTTGTTTGTACGTTTTTACTCATTCATGTGTCACACACACAATCCTCCGTGTTTGAGTACGACGACGACCTCCGTGGTTGAGTGGTTAGCGTGCCGGTTGTCAAGGCGCTGCCATCTCTGAGGTTCCGGGTTCGATTCCCGGCCGGGGCAATGTAGAAAAATAACTTTTCTACATTGTCTCGGGTCTGGGTGTTGTGGTACCTTCGTTGTTTCTGATTTCCATAACAAAAGTGCATAAGCTACTTACTATGGGATTGGAGCAATGTATGTGATGTTGTCCTCTATATATATTTATATTTATTTATTAAAAAAAAAAGAAAAAAAAAAAACTACTAATAAAAACCCTCAGAAGGTAAGTCTTCAATCAACATGGGCGTAGCTGCGGACAAAACCAAATTTTGTATAATTGAAAGATTTAATTTGACCTACTTTCATAAGCTCCGAGCTTTATCTGTCGCCCAACAGATTTAAATCTATCCTTTAAACCTCTCGAGGTATACAGGCAAATATTTAGAATCACCACTCGAATTTCCAATTTGTCTGAATCCGACACCGCTTTTGAAGTTGAGTTTGAATAGCAATTCGACGTTAGCGGAATTTGATCAAGCCCTCGCAAACTCAGCTGACCTTTGTTTACAAGTAGAACTCATTTTATTCATTGAATTTCTTACAAACGATACTCGAAGAAATTTAAATTAGTATGTTCTTTTCTTTTGTCAGGCTCTTTAAAAACGTTACTTAGACCCATATAATAATAATAAAAAATAAAAATTAAAAATAAAAAAGCCTTTAATTTCATGCTAATTTACAATTGATTGAATACATAGTAACTATATGACATATTATATTATTTTTAAACGATTCTGATTTGTGTTACTATGGTTTTCTAGCAAGAACCCCTCGTTGGTTCGAAGGTGAAGGCCTCCTCTAGAGATTTCCAGTTTTCCCTGTTGGTTGCTATGGTCATCCATTGTGCGCCGGCCACTTGCGTTTTGTCGTCTGCCCATCGATTATGCCATTAGACCCATATATTTAATTTTTTTTTATACATTCAAAATAAAATCCTAAAGGTCGTATTTAAAACAATCCACTCGTTGGACTATTGCCTTTCCTACTTATGGAAGTTACAACTTAGGTAAGTTAAGTAATAAGTTGTAACGAAAAGATTCTCTATCAAAACATAAACTAATATGTATTTTATAAGCTATCTTTGCAAGCTACGTTTTGAGCTTATTTTATGACTGACATAAGTATGAACTAGAAAATAGGAATAGCAAGACTACAGGCAAGAATCCAACGTGCAGATTGTCAACATTTTTTTACACTATACAAGTTAGTACTTGACTGCGATCTCACTTGATGGTAAGTGGTGATGCAGCCGAAGATGTTAACGTACTAACTATGGAGGGGTCAGTAAAGTCACCCCCAACGGTTTCTACACAGCATCGCACCGGAACGCTAAATCGCTTGGCGGCACGTCTTTGCTGGTAGGGTGGTAACTAGCCACGGCCAAAGCCTCCCACCAGACCGGGCATGAGCCAATTTAGAATTTATAAAATTCTAAAGTGGCCCATGGCGGGAATCGAACCCGCGACCTCCCACTCGAATCCGAGCGCGCGTCCCCTGCCCCAGGGAGGTCGTCTAAACGACGATAAACGACATACGTCATTTTTGAGACCTACTTCCATCTGGTTATATAATATACTAAGAAATCTAATTCTGTTATATACTCCACCCTGTTCAGGGTGCGTGTTAATAGAAGGAATAAAGTCTCAACTATCAAGCCACGGGCATGGAAGGCAAGGTACATAAAACGTATATTCGAATAGTTGTTGTCTGGCAGCTACATTTACAATATTGGCTCAGAGCACAAGCGTCTCATGAATAAGTTATTTGTAACAGACCGTCTGCCGTTATACTCGTATTTTCTGCAAAATAATAAATAATAAACCATCCGACAAATGAAATTGTTGTATGTAAATATAATCTCTCTATAACTGTGAATAAAGCCAAATTATGATTCAGCGATTTATTAGAGTTGAGTAGAGATCGGAATATTGGAACGCTTGGCAAACAATGAAGTTTTAATAAAATAAGTTGTTATAAAAATAACAAGCTGATTAATTCGAACACATTTCAAACCCTGACCAGTGATCCTTTAAATAGCCTTTAGGGCCAACGGCATCCCTTAATTTAAGATAGCTTTACAAATACCATATTTTTAATTTTTGATATTACGTTAACTAAAACCATCGATGAAAGAATTAAATAAAAAAAATTATAATGACTATTATAGATACAAACCAAAGAATAACTTAAATAAGTGTCTTCGTTTTTCTGTGATTGGATGTACCGATGAGCTTTTTAATGACAATCACAATTGTCACTACAATTCTATTACATAAAAAGCTTCGGTCATCTGGCAAATGTCAGTGTGTTAAGATGATAGAAATCTTCACATTCATGATATTATAACAGTACACAAAAGATTTGAGAGAAGAGACGACTCTTTGTACACCTTGGTACCTACTAAGTACACGGTTTTATCTGAACTTTCGTGTGTGTACAAATGCTGTACAAACGATATACTATAAATGCCATCACCGTCAGTTAAAAGTATGAAACTCCTTTGAAATTGTATCTTGTGTAGGAGGTACTTACTCATATTTCAGAAATCTCAAACAATTTGATCAGTGAGGACAAAGTGTATATTTTAGAAGAAAAATAAAACCAACTCTCTTAGTAGTACCTACCTATACTTTTCTTGATATTCGATAACAATAAAAATCTACAAAAATAGATTTGCGATCATATTTTAACAAGGTGACACTACTTTTGTAGTACATATGATACTTAGGTAGCAAGGAACCGACGGTGCGCGCTAATATATTTAATGAATGGATTTTTATGATAATTATACAATCTTTTCATTTCTAGACATTCCTTTTCGGTAATTTTACTTTTGAATGGTAAATAATTAATAAATACAAATAAGTTACTCTATCCATCTTTCATTTAAAGGCTTCTTTTCATAACTAAATGTTACCGGGCCAGATGGGATTTTTTTTTCAGAAAAGATTCCCATCCTGCCCGGCAAACGATTGCACGGTGCGCAACGAGCAGGATGGGAATTTTCTCTTACTTGTAATAAATAAAATTCTCTCGCCTATCTTTGTTACTCCGAAACGGCTAGACCAATTGTTATGAAATTTTCAGTGTATGAATGAGTAGATCTGAGAGCCGGTTGTTATCATTTTTTTAAAAATTACATCCTTAATGGCAAAACAACGTTTGCCGGGTCAGTTAATCATATAAAATTCTCTCGCAAATCTTTGTTACCAAACTCCTTCGAAACGGCTCGACTGATTGTTATGAAATTTTCAGTATATGATCGCTAGGTCTGGGAGCAGGTTGTTACCTATTTTTCATAGCCCTAAATGGCAAAACAACGTTTGCTTGGTCAGCTAGTATACTTATAAAAGTTTAGTACTTAGTATAAAATACTATTGAGAAATAGTAAAAGCACTTGAATCGGATATACGTATACTGCAACAGTCTCGTTATGTCGTTGCTCGTTGCCGAGCGAGAGATGCGCGTGCGCCGATGACGCAACGTGGCGCGGAAGTGTGCGCAACCTTGACCTTCTTTGCCACTTTCTATTGCCGCCTAATCACCTGGTTTGCATTTGCATACAATATGAATATATATGGTGACAACTGACAACTAAATAAATTGGTTTGAGAATACTTTATAATGAATTTGTTTATTTATAAAATTGTAGCAAAAAGGGCTTCACATATTTATATATTTGGGTGTTAATTTTAAAGTAGCTTCGTGTTGCCAGAAACATTCTTACTAAATACATACGAGTATGTAATTTAATGAAATGAATACTATTAAAAATTTGGCTAAGCTATTTAAAATTATAACATCACCAATATTCCCATTTTTCGTAAACAATACCTTGTTTCAATTCTTACCTAATTTCTACTTCCTCATTTTTCATACGATGAAAATAATTCGATACAACATAAAAATATCAGACGTTGAAACGACAACTTTACGTACGAGACACAGGAAAAAAACTGTGTCTATACAAGCATCCTAATTTATATCTGGACAGAAATTCAATACATAATCGTACATAGAGTTATTTTTGGCATAACCACGGAATAAAATTACTGTAGTTCTCGTGATTGAAAGACGAATATGCCATCAAACCCATTAGATGTTAGAAGCATTAAACACCGGCGTAACATAATCCTAAATCCCTAATTCCTTATCTTGGTTTAAACTTTAAACTCTATACAGCACTTGACTCGGTCGCGAATCGTGACGTAACGTGCGGTCGCAGAGCGGTGATGCAACGACCGCGCGGCGCGTTGCGGCGTGTGGCGATGGCCTTACGGGAGTAATTGCGAAGGGTGGCCCTATATCTACGGTACTGCGGGATAGATTCAGAACACCAAATATCGCGACGGGGTCCAGGTGCCGTACCACCATCTCTTAAAGCAGTAATGCTGCATTACTTAGACATTTTTGGCGGATGGCGGCACCACACTAGGTTATTTGTTATTCGTTATGCGGCTACGCTGTATTTGTCCAAATATTTGTTATGTGAGCAAACAACAAACATGATATCCACACTGGTGCGGTGATGGTGCTATGTGTTTCAAATATTGCAATTACGTGTCCTTTGAAGTGCTTCGCGCTTATGCGTTATTCGTGCGAATAAAGCAAATATAGACAAATGAACCGCCCACACTTCGTCGTATGCGGCCGAATAAGGCGAATAACGAATAACAAATAACAAAGTGTGGTGCCGCCATGAAAATATTAAAACAGTACTGCAGCATTACTGCTTTAAGAAATGCTGGTAAGGCCTCTGAAGCAACTTAACAGATTAAATAATTGTAATTTTTTTCATATAACTCGTAGTCATGTCATTCACCACGTAACTTGCGGTTGCGGTGGTGACGCAACATTCGCGCGGTTCGTTGTAACGTGTGTTGATGGCTTTATAGGCCTAGTTGCGAAGGGGAGCCTTAAATCTGTGTCTTTTTGAATAAATATAAAATTCCGAAGAGATATATTTTGTTCCTAAGTGAGGTTTAAACCAAGACTTCAAAGATCCACGGCTACGGCTACATCAACATAATGATAACATAATAGTGATAACATAAAAAAAAAATACCCGGCTGAGTTTGTTGTGGGCTTCTTCTCAGCGGCAGGGCGCGTTTGGAACCCTCGTAAACTTAGTTTTAAGTCGTGAATGGTTATCACCATTAAAGTGACCATGTAAACAAAACGACGTGTCACAGGAGCCTTTGTATGCTAGGCCTATGTGAAATAAAGAATTTTTCTATTCTATTCTATTCTATTCAACGCAGTACACTGGAAAGCAGCGAATTTGCAATCTGTATCTAATGATCGACTTTTCTCACTCTTTTAATGTTATATACTACGAAAAGAACTTCATTCCAGCCGGTTTTAATGAATATTTTATTCTTGGTGGTTCTTGTCCCAAGAATAACATTTAAAAGATGGTCGCCGTGTAATTGCTCTCATATTGTAGGTACTTAGTAGAGATGTCTCGGAGTGGTTTATTTGGCACTTTCCACCCAACACTGAGCGATGAGTTTATTTATGGTGTTTTTGTATCTCATCACCGTAGACCTATACAACGTGCTAGTCATTTTAACTACTTTTGATTCGCTTATATTGTGACATCGTACTTGGTATTCTTAATAAGAAAGTACTAACTAACTATAACTACTAACTCACTAACTATGTTATGTTTGTTCCTCTACAAGTCGCATCATTAAAGACCACAATATTATCGTCCTTTTATCTCAGAAAAACAACGGGATAAAAATTTTCACTTAGCATTACTTTTAGTGACCTGCAGGCTATAAAAGCTATAAAGACTACTTTCAAAGGAGAATGCCGATTCTTGTATGAAAATTGGGCTATACCTTGCGTCTTAACCGAATCATCGGTAAAACATTAGAAATATTCTTAATATTATGTAAAAAAAAGATAAGTAAGATATTAACAGGGAATTTGTAATCTGATCTTCTAAGTGGTTAATTTTCCAAGTTTTGTAAGTGGCATTCCGGTTCCACATGTTTCGAAACGTTTAATTACTTTTTTTATAATACTTTTGAACCCCTGTTCACATTTCACTAAAATAAATATATGCGATATTAAAATTTAAAAGAAGATTCTTCATGCATACGTGCTTCAGACGCAGAGTGACGCAAATCTAGCCCATTTTCTGGCATTCTCCTTTAAACGTCATGTATTATGGATCTTTAATTTAAATTCGCTTAGTACAGTAACACGATTAGAAGGAATTTTCTCCATACAAAGTTTTCCCCAAAAATTTTTATTTGTGTCTGTAGTAATAAGTTTTAAAACACTCTTTTTAATAACTGGTTTAGTTTTTTAGTATTTAGGTAAGGTTATTATATTGCGGGCTTTTGTAACGTCACGCATCTCCGTTATTTTTTCATCGAAAGTTGGACGATACATCTCTTATTTTCATTCTATTTCCATAAAGAAATTTCTGAGGCTAAGAACCTTTCCAGGTATTTGATTTGCCCCATTAGTTCTTGCTTTGGCAGTATTTAGAAACTGTTATTCAGGGCATTTACTATAGCAAGTGATATGCTGAAAAACTGTATTAACGCATTCATATCCCACCAAGACCGCAGTGGCTTTTCACACGCGCTCTCATACTGTGCTAGATATCTAGACTGATCTATTCGCAGTAAAAACTAATTAAAACGCGACCAATGTCGAAATGATGCGGTGTTTTGTGCGTATGGAAATCATGGGAGGTATCTGATTACTGAATGGAGCATTTTATTTAGTTTTTTCGTGATATAAGAATACTACAATCGCTATTATTTAGGTAAATTAATTAACACAATGCACTAAGGGAAAGTTATTTTACGACAAACGTTGTTTGGCTATATAAATTATTTTGATTCTATCTTAGAGGTGTGCAAAATACATAGTTTACAAACATTTATACGGACATTTTACACAACGTGTCAGATTTTTTCCCCTGATTAGCCGGAAGCCTAAAGTAGGGAATGAATGAATAAATAGGGAATAATCCATGAAAAAATATCACAAGAAGCTCATATCCTGATGGAACTATAGGGAGCTCAAAAATGTACCATAAATAAGTGACATCCCTTAAAACAGCTGGTTCAATATAAATGAACTGGGAATAATGAAAATGATATGAGGTTTTTCGATATCACAGTTATGGTTGCTAAATTTTATATTTTTAAATGAAATAATGCTTTTTGTACATTTTGAAAATAAAATAAAATAATTGGGACCTCTTATCACGTTAATGTGTTTCTAGGATCAAGTTATCTACCAACTAATCTGAAAGTGGTCAACTATGGGCATCTGGTAAGTACTAGTGTTCCGTGCTATGTGGCATTTTTAAAAGTATAGCCTTATTTTTAGACGCGTCAAATTAGTTTAGTATAGACATTTTGGCTCAATAGAATAGACACCAGTGCGTTCGTAAAATAAAGTTTTAGAATCACTACCTATTTACTTAAACGTCTAATAATTTTTGCTCAAACTGTGCCCAAATAATGGTAATAATACTATAATAATAAATAATGTAAATATAATAAATAATGGACTAGCTAGGGTCACTGGCAGAGATCTCTTGTAGAGATAAGTGCATCCTTGTACACAACCATCTTTTCTAATTCTTTGAGTAACATATATATTGTGGTACTGAATAAATAAATAAATAAATAAATAAATAAATAATAAAGAACCTCGTCAGGTCAGGAACTTTATAATCAAAAGACCAATTCATATATTAACTAGCTATTAATTATTAGGCATTTGATAAAAAGGATATTAACTAGCTATTAATTAGGCATTTAATAAAAAGGAGCACTTACGACACGGTTTATCATTGTTATAAAATTACAAAAGTGAAATTTTTCGCCCGCATTATGCTACTGATAAACTTATAACCTGAAATGTCTAGACGGGGCTTCAGGTCCGTACTCCCTTTAAATAAGTAGATTCGTTTACGGAAAATTTTATTACTTAGAGAAAAATCTTCACTCAATGGGAAAATAAAGTCAGATTTTGTAGGTTTACTTTCGCTACTTGTTTTCCAGCAATTTTTTTTAAATTTTGCTAAAAATCAATTAAATCTCTACATCAGAACGTTGTATTGTAAATTTCAAGTAAGCGAATAAGTATATATCAATTTTCTTAAAGAGTGCCAACGGGACCTTGTTGCTAAGTCTCCACTGTCAGTCTATCAGCGGCTGTATCTCTGTACCTTAGTTAAACTTGTGAAAACTTTGCAATACCAATCAGTTTGATATTTTTACTAGTAAAATGCTTTTTATGACAACAAATAATGAAAATAAAAAAAAATCAAAATCCACACACTAAATTGTTTTTTTTTTTTCTATTAGAGCGAAGTTTTCCTGTGCGAGTCCGACTCGCACTTCGCTTTTTTTAGTGACTAATATATTCAACTCAAATTAAGTTTGAAATAGAAATAGAAATAGAAAGAGAAAAATTCTTTATTTTATATAGGCCTAGCATACAAAGGCTCTTATGACACGTCGTTTTGTTTTACATGGTCACTTTAATGGTGAATTAAGTAGCTATTATTTTTATAGGGAATGTTACAATTAAGTTTGAATTAAGAAGCTAATATTTTTATAACGTATTATAAAATATAATTGCGTATAATATAAAGCGTATTGTGTTATAAAATATTCTCATTTTTCCCCTGTTTTGTCCCATCTTCTGCCTTCAAACGAATTTTGTATCGGAAGTGCGTTACTGTCACATAAGTTTTAATTTTTATCCACTGCATAAGCCGCAGCCAATATCTAGTGTAAAATATACAGTTCCCGATGTTTTATCTTTAGATATTAAATTAATAACATCATTTTATTAAATTATCAAAAAATATTGGAATTACTTTTCGCTCCTACCAAATATCCTTTTTCCCTGATATGATTTTAGTTGTTAATGATTTTAAATATTAGGATATGCCTATTAAAGTTACTTTTCATAACGACATAGGAAAATTCAAAATTAACAACTTACCAAACTTCTTAGGTGCACCATCTTGGAAAAGCGTAACCGCTTTCTTCTGCAAGCAAACAGTACAATGATTTATCCAACGATACCACATTAATTTATCTAAGTAATTTACATAAACAAAAAAAAAATAATTGCAATAACTCTGTGGTTGGGATTCTGGAAAAACTCTACAGTTATAATTTTTCCCATAATTATGAAAATCACGACTTCAAAATTATCATAACCGCCTTCATAATTACAATCCACGAACTTTGTATTACTTTATTTTATTTAAAATATTGTATGAACTTTTCCGACTTTGAAGCGATTATGAACTCACCAAAAAGTCACCAAAATCGAATTTAACACTAGATCCAGTCACAAAACTGTTACTTGTTTTTTTTTATGTAACAAAAAAAAATGAAATGTACCGCGAATGCGCGGCTGGTACTGTGTGGTGTGCGCCGGCGCATCTTCGCTATATATGTGAGCCCCCTCTTTGCGCAGATCTCAAGCAATTGAACAGATTTCATCCGCAACATCTGGATGCTTAATTTCAACCACTAGGTACTGCTAAGGGGTTTCTTCCATGTACGTTATATGGCGTTTTCAAGGACCTAATGAATTAATTTGAATAAAAAAGAAAATGACTAAAGGTGGTATCAAGTTTTCTCATGAACCAAAACAAAAATATTCTAGGTAAATAAAATAGTGTTTTTTAGGAATCATTATTTTTTTTTGAACCGAAATTTAATTTTGCATACAAAAAATTACTTTCTTTTCCATGCACATTTCCTGTCATACAGATTTTATCAAGAAGACAACTTGTTTATTTGCGTATAACTTTGAAATCCGGATGTTATTAAAAAAATGATTGTAGGGGATTGTGTGGAAACCTTAGTCTATAAAAATAAAGTCTGGATTTGATTCAGCTGTATATGGAATTCCATACATCCATGGTTATTGTCTTTTAGACGACCTCTCTGGCGCGTTTGGCAGCGTGATTTGGTCAGGAGTTATCTGGTTTGATACCCAGAACTACTTATAAGTCTTTGAGAAAACTAGCTATTATTAAGAAAACCAACGTTTATTTTATATACCTTCAAGTGGCTTTAGACATTCATCAAAAATATAGAACTTTTCTCAGCAAAATAGTTTTTTTTTAAATATAGCCAAACACGTACATGGAAATGATTACATATTGATTTACCTGCTTATTTCAAACCATTTTTATACGGTATTTCCTTGAAAAAACCACCACAGATCCTATTTAAGAGCCTACAATTAAATAAAATTATTATAGACGGAAAAACTGTGTTTTTCACACTCATATTATGTGTGTTTATGCAATCATAAATAACCAATGCGAAATCGAAGTGATCTCTGCGATTTTGATTACGAGTTGTTTGTTAAAAACAACAAACAACTCGTTATCAAAATAAAATGTTAAAATTAAAACTTTTGTTCTATTAAAATAAAAATTATAGTCTGTCTAGATATTAACGTCGAGGAATTGTTGATTATTTTCAAAATTTAACATCGAAATCCTAAAATGGCAAGGTTACAATACAAAAACATTTGCAGTAGACCGTGGTACAAAATACACAGTAAACAAATACGATGAAATGCAATATGCATTACTTATATTTTGTTACTTACAGTACAGACAAACATAGGTACTGTGTTTCGAAATAGACAGTCAGTAAAAAGAAACAAGGTTAAAAATCTACGCAAAATATAATAAAAATAAACTAAATATGTAGGTATAATTTGGTATAGTCATTGAAATAAATGACCAAAAGTCAGATAAAGTCAGAGTTAAAAGATCCGTAGAAAAATGGGTACCTATGCTTATTTTATATTTCCTTACATTATGGAAAATAAATATGCTTATTTCTATTTAATATTTTTACAGGGCACTTCGTTATCAAGTACTCTTATGTACCCTTCAATATTATTTCTACTTTTCGTTACACGTTGTACCTATATACGAGTAGTACCTACTTTATAACTACAACGCTATAACCAGCTTTATTATATCTTTTTTTCGGTTTGTTATCAAAAGTGATTTTAGCATTTAACTTACTACTTTTGTGTCGAATTTTTTACTGAAATAGACTAAAGTAATTTGTTTCATACATACAACTTATCGAATCAACATTGCAGGCAACATTTAACTGCTGCAGTTAACGATATTCCTATACATAGGCCACGTCTTATACATAAAATTTACCTAAAGCTCAATCTTATCTCGACTGATACTTGAAAGCCTTTTGTTCGCATTCTGCGCACAAATTGGAGTAAAGCCGGCTAGATAAAGCTCCAAGCTTGGTAAGTCGTCAAAGGGTTCGACTAAGGGTGGAACGTCTAAAAAGGGTTCGCTTATCTAGAAAAAGATAGGCGGGTAAATGCCCTAAGCTTAGGTTTTGGATGCATGATAAAATTCTTCCTAAAATCCAGACTTCAAAAGCGACTACTAAGTAAAGAGGGCTTCACATTTTGGTCTTTAGACTTGACGTTTGTATAAGTGTATAGGTAATGGATGTAAATCCAGCCAAGTGCGAGTCAGACTCACGCACCGCGGATTCCGTACTACTATACGGAAGAAGTAAAACCATTAGAATCACTTTTTTATCGAACCGCAAAATTAAATTTGATTTTGGAGGTTTATTGATAAAAAATTACAAAAAATGCCCTGAGAGCGATGGTTTTAATTTTCTTGTAAGGTAAGAACTTCTATCTAAATTTTTCCAAAAAAATTCAATTCATAAACTTCAGGATAAAGCAGAGAAAGACATTTTTGTCGACAAAAAGCACGATAAATCAAAAACTTTTATGTTCCTATAATTTTTAACACACATAAATTATTATTTTTTGTTTGCATGTTTTGGTGCCTGAGTAAAGGTTTTTATTGGTAGTGGTAGGAAAAACGCCATTTTCCACACCGTTGTATTACATATTTACATATCAAAGGTCGTCAATCTATATCAGATGAAGTAACGTGCAAGCATAGAAGATGGATGTATCAGGGGTTATAGACACCTGTCCATCAGAATTACGTCACAATAAAGAGATAATAAGTACCTAATTGTGCTATACGTGGTATCTAGAGTATTTAATTACTACTTGTAGGTTCATAGCCATGTTTCGACAGATTCTAGGAGCCAAACTGACGTAGCGATGTGTGGGTAAAAATGAAAATTACTTTTTTCACATAACCCTAATTTACAGGCTCTTATGAAATTACTGAGAACACTCTTTCGCTAAGTTCGGGAAGCAGGTTTGCACCGAGAAGAACTGGCAAGAAACTCGACACATACACTTTGGTCTACACACGAGTTCGATAAGGCCTTAAAATATTGTGGTGGAAAGTTTTAGACGAACTCCATGGCTTAGTGGTGCGCGCTGGATTAGTGAGGAGGTAGCGGGTACGATTCCTGCCACAAATATTTATGATTTCTAAATTGCATCCAGTTCGGTCTGGTGGGAGGGTTCGGCCGTGGCCGTGACCGTGGGTCGTGAAAGCCAACGGCCTCCGTGGCGCAGTGGTGCGTGGTGCACTCTCTATTCCGTCTCTTTCATAATTCTAATGGACGACAACTCCGACACGATCGGATAGATATCACGCGCAGGACCGACAGCCTAACGGGCTCTCCGAGGCAAGGGGGTGTAATTCTCCGATAGCAAACGCTTTCAAATTTGATTGGCCCGACCCGGGAATCGAATCCAGAACCTCGTGATCTGCAGTTGAACATGCTCACCACTAGACCAACGAGGTAGTTAAGGTTTTAATGATGATGATGATGACCACGTTGCGCCAATGTTTTACGAGTCTTTATGAACTCGTCTCTGCACTTCGCTCGCCAGTCGCAGCAGACGCAAGCGCCACTATCAGGCGCAGTACCGACAGCCTAACGGGCTCTCCGAGGCAAGGGGGTGAAATTCTCCGATAGCAAAAGCTTTGAATTTGATTGGCCCGACCCAGGAATCGAACCCAGGACCTCTTGATCTGCAGTTGAACATGCTCACCATTAGACCAACGAGGTAGTTAAGGTTGTAATGATGATGATGATGATGGGCATGTTGCGCCAATGTTTTACGAGTCTTTATGAACTCGTCTTCGCTCGCAGCAGACGCAAGCGCCACGCCTCCCGCGAACGACGATGTAACTAACATTCACTGACGATCAGCTGTTTGTCTGAACATCAGGGTTGCGTCTGTTGCCGATTCTCCAATCTCATGAAGTTAACACCAACTTATAAAAGGTCTCCTCCAGAAACTCAAAATAACACACCACGGTATTGTTAATTACATTAATTTATTGTAATATAGAAATCACTTAACTTTATTCAGAGTATATTTGAGAATCCTATCCTTCCTACTTATATATTATTATATATATTATATATATATATATATATATACATATATATATATATATTATATTATATATTATATATATATTATATATTAATATTATAAACGCGAAAGTTTGTAATAATGTGTGGATGTATGTTTGTTACTCTTTCACGAAAAAACTACTGAATGGATTTTGATGAAACTTTACAACAATATAGCTTACACATCAGAATAACACATAGGCTATTATTTATAAAGATATAGTGTAAATTATCCAAAATATATAACGATAAGTGTCACGTAAATAGGAAAAAATTGCAATCTGCGACCTTTACTGACATACGCCGCGAATACCGTTGGAGTTACACGTATATAATGTATGATGGAAATGTTTATCTTAAATAGTTCTACAAAAAAGCCCGCGACAGCATATATCCGACTCTTATGTGTAAGCCATTATCGCCAAAATAGTGAACCCCGAGTGCCCGATACTTACTTATAGGCGTTCCGGCATCCCGAATAGCAGAATAATATTATTCTGCTATTCGGGACAAAGATAAATGTATGAATTTCAATGTTATTACATTGAAAATTTGACAAAAAAATACTAAGTACTACCATCATTATTACAATTTTCCATCACCATCATCATTTTTTGAAACTGCGGCGCGGCAATATAGCCTAAAGATAGATAGATAGCTCTAATGACATAACATCCATTAAAAAGGATTTTTACAAATCTCGAAATTCACGCGGGCGAAGCCGCGGCAAAAGCTAGTTCTTATATATTTTGTTATTACGTTCATAAAAATAATCTTATATCGGACGGTACAGGCTACAGCTCAGGGGGCTAGGGAACAAAAACTCAAATTGGGATATTTTTCTGTCACGAAAATGTAGATACGAAGAAAATCCGTGAAAATCCCTTAGTCATTAGACACAACTCTAGTAAATTGTTTCATCATCCGGGTCATCCACGCGGGCCCCTAAGGGTCCCGGAGTAATTGAGTAAATTGTTTATGCAATAATCAGCTATATCATTTTATTCTACAAGTGGGCTCGTTAGTGCGATCTAACTAATCCAACACAGCGCCATCTACGGGCGGGCATATATAACGCGTATCCCTCAGTGAAGGGACACGGAAGTCGCTTGCTCCGATGGCCCAAGTTGGTGGGAATAGGGGATTCACTTGCTTATTCATGGCCCATTTACCAGTCATTTTCATTACAGTTACTAAAAATTGGAAAGTAGTTAATTTAATTTATTATTATTCGTGTAGTTCACAAATAAGAACAAAAAAAAAGTCGTTTACGTTAGTGATTTAATGTTTTCGAAGGAAGTAAATGATATTTTATTATTATACCAATCACTGTCTATCTGAACCTTCTACGAAGGGCTTTAAGCCTACTTTTCGACATTATTCATTACAAAATACTTAAAAATAAATATCTAGTGCGAAAATAATGCTTTTCTTACATTTATTATCAACATAATTTATATCAGGTTAATAAAAATTACTTTCAATATTAGAATCTGCTTTCGATTTCAAAAATTTTCAAAGGTGACCTGCCAAACGATATAGCGTTCCGGTACTTTGCTCTATAGAATTTAAAACAAGGTATTTAGTCTCAAGTGGCAACCCTATTACCAAGGTATTTAGTCTCAAGTGGCATCACTAATGTAACCACGGGCGTGCACTCGTACAAACAATAATTGATTTTACGCACCTTACCCATTTTACTGCTCACCACGTTACGCGGTTTTGGCATTTAGTTATAACATACCAAGTACCAACTGTTGCTCGCGAATTTGTCTGCGTTTTTTAAGATACCAAAATATCCTGTTTTTGAACATTGATCTAATTATTTTAATTAGGTACAGCATACCGTAATAATATTCTATTATAAAAAGTACAATTTTTGTCAAATCTCGTCCTGTTCATTAATTTTATTTCACAATACTTATTTGATAGGGTTTTTTTACTCAAATCAAATTATGATTTATTTATTACTAATTTTTGATAATAAATAATTACAATTAATAATCGATAATAAATAAAATTTTGAAAAAACGAATGAGATCGAGTACCTATATAGAAAAAGTTATAAGCAAAGATAGATATCGGATACTGGCGTCACTATCACTCATGCCATAGTAACACCACGTAACTCTATACTTTTGGTTCTGCTAGAAAGTGCCAGAAAAAATTTTTAAATGCTTGTAACTTTTGATTTTCTTGTCGGATAAGAATTTTTTCAATGGATGTCATTATTTCTAAGTTCTTACCTAGTTTACAATAAAGCAATAAAAAAAATTGATTAAAATACCACATTCTAGACAGGCGGGAAACAAAGTTTTGTAAATACCTAACATGCCTTTATCTAAATCTGGCTGTATTCTTTACTTATTAATTAATCGTAATTTATTATTATAACTTTTAATTCACTCTACGATGATATACGTATTTGGCAGTGTCAAGTGTGGGCCACAGCCATTGATTAAACATATTTAAGGATCAGCACTATACTGACGTCACGCATACATTTTAAGGCTCCGCCCTGAAGCCGGATTTTTAAGTTGTCAAAACTGTAAAATGGCGTTAAAGTATACGATCGACAGCGGTACCGAAATGTATGAAGCGTGACGTCATATTTGAGTTGGCTTCAACATCACACGTCCCCGTCCTTTTAGCGTAGCGTATTTCGTCATTGGCCACAGCCCACTGCATTGGGGTTCCGTTTAATGTATTCTGGTTATAATAAAAACCCTAAAAATCTTTTTATAATATGTGGAATATAAAATATTTGCAAAGCTGTTTCCGCTGATGATCCTAGATGATTGAACCAAAAATAATTATGAAAAAATCTATGTTTAGGAGTTATATAATTGCCTTTTATAATTCGGCAAACATTGTAAAACCTACTTTAAAATAAAAATTACGCTGCCTTACGCAATGTGAGTGGAAAAGAATAGTAAACTAAAGTGATAATTGAAAGATGATATGCCAGGAACACTTATTAGCGAATTTTAAATGTCACCGTTAGATAGTATAACGAAATCTTAGAGACTTAGAGACAGCTTAGAGAAAACTTTTTTTACATAAGTTGCATACTCGTTGTGTCAAAAGTTTAAATTGAAAATTTTATTTTTTTATTTTTAATACTTTTACTTTTTTTTTGATTATTTAAGGAACAGCGACCGAATAAGAAACAAAGCGTATTGTTAAATTACATTTCCAATAAGTATAAAGTACTAACTGTAAACTAGGAATACTTAGTGCCGTTGCTGACGACAAACCCTAAAGAAAAAGTCGCAGACAAAATCTAGTGATAAAGTAATAGTTAAAGATCAAAATAGCCTGTTTATATTGTTCGTTACAACAGTCTAATAAATGGCTATATAGAGAAAATTTTCATAGTATAGTAATCTATAGCTATGGCAAACTTCCATGAAATTGGAAAATAGGAAAAGGGAACGGAAACAAAATCAGGGATATTTCCCATTTCCCATCATCTCATTTTTTGGAAATCTACGCAGGGTCGCCTGGCGAAGCCGTGAGCATATTCTGTATTCACATAAAGGTTTCTTAACTGTAAATTGGAAATATGCAAAAAATACTAATGTACAGTGTACTCATATACAAACTCCAACTAAGAACCAACTTCGTTTCTGAACGTGTATTTTATTTTAATCGTATATTTTTTTTAAAGAGAGCTTTAGAAATTACTCCACGTTTGAATTTTGAAATGCTTTTCTGCCCTGAGAAAATGCTTTCCCGCCCTAGGAAGAATTTTTGTGGTATAGGAAATATGAAAATGCTCGCACATTTCCCGCACGCATTTTAGGCATTAAAGATCGGTTTTCCAAGCGGGTGAGATAAATAGTATACTTGTAACTAGACAATGGCTCACGAGGGTCCTTACGTGTCAAAAGATTCACACTGCACGAAATAATAGCCTTGAGGTCTGGAAACTGGGTCGAGGTCACAGCGTTCCGTGATCTACTCTCCATGCTCGTGAGGTCACCGTGGTGCATTATAATTACCCAACGATGTCTTGTCACGGTGTCATCCACCGTATCGGAAAGCTGAAGCGTAAATGGGCGGGGTACATAATGCTTAGAAGTTAGAGCCGACGGACGTGTGCTGGAATGAATGGACGTATACATGGGACAAGGCGAAGCGTGCGAAGGATGTCGCCAGCTTACTGGTGTCAAAAATTTTGTTTTGACACCAACACCGTCAGTCGTAAGCCGACCGCAGTATTATCCATGGACCGCGGTCCACGCCACAGATCACTATAGCTTGGCAACTTCGTGCGAGACCCTCCTGTGTTCTGACAGACTATGGGGGAGGCAAGGAACTTGATGTCAGCGGTTCGCGGGCGGCGTAGCGGGGAAGGGGACACTTCTCTGCATGTATGCGTTACCGCGTCACCCACCGCAGGAGGGTCCCGCACGAAGTTGCCAAGCTATTATACTTGTTATTAGTACGCGCGCGAGTTTCCACAGAGATTATTACTACCATGTTGCGCGTATTAGCGGAAATTTTGACGCCTTTTTCTTGTAAGAAGAAGGTTGACGTAATATGTTCCGATGAGCTCTCAGCTCATCCTCTGGTTCAGTCGAGTATCGGCGGCTGGAGTTGGCATATCTCCGAAAGATGGACTGACGACATTAACACAGTCGTGGGGAGTGGCACGGGGCCGTCTGGGCTGGAAATTATTACAAGAGGCCTTTGTCCAGCAGTCAATGGTGTCATCAGGTCCCATGGCTGGACACAGGAGGTCTCCTCTCTGGAGGGATAGAAAAATATCCTGATATTAGAAACATTTTCCAGTTGTGGGAATCGAACCCAAGACCAACCGACGGCACATATTAGCTACCGCTACGCCATTCGGTCGTCAAATTAAAATGCCTAGAGTTATTTATAGAGCTATCACACTACGTGCTAAGACAATAACTAATAGGTTCACATATCATACGTTACAAGTTACATGTGAACGTAGAACAAATTAATCAATTCTCCTTACATAATGAAGCATTGGAAGCTTAGTGGTTGACGCCTGCATCAAGCGGAGGTATGGTGGTTCGAATCCCAAATATGAAATTATGGGTTTTTGAAGCTACCTATATTCTGTTAGGTAAAGTACTTCCTGAACTGTGAACGCAATCACCATAAAAAATCTATGCCTGAGAGTTCTCTATGATTTTCTCATCATCATCATCTCAACCCCTTTTTATGTCCCACTGCTGGGCATGGGTCTCCTCTCAGACTGAGAGGGGTTTGGCTGCTCCACGCTGGCCAAGTGCGGGTTGGCGGGCTTCATAACCTTCGAGAACATTTTTGTGAACTCTCAGGCATGCAGGTTTCCTCACGATGTTTTCCTTCACCGCCAAGCAAGTGATACTTAGTTTCCTAAAAACGCACATAGCTCGGAAAAGTCAGAGGCGATTTTCTCAAAGTAATGTGAATTTGCCAATGCACACTTGGCCAGCATGGTAGGCCAGTATCGCCAAACTTTTTTCAGTTTGAGAAGAGACTCGTGCGTAAAGAGAACAGTTTTTAATTGAGGCATAAAATTAATTAATCACGCAAAATAAAGAAAACCTCTGTACTTATTCAAACTATTAATAGGCTTACTACTTATATTTTATATTATAGTATTTTTACACACTTAGGAAATTATTCCTATAAATTTAAATATGCATCAAAATTTCACTCGCGGTGGGACTCGAACCCACGTCCCCCAGCCTCTGTAAGTAGCCGTAGTAGTTCTGCCTAAGAACGAAAAACAATATGCATCCGAATTTCGTCGTGGTGGGACAGTCTCGCGTAGCTCAGTTGGATGAGCTCCCAGCCGCGATAGCTGGGGGACGTGGGTTCGAGTCCCACCGCGAGCATATTTAAATTTATATTAATAGGCTATTCATAACAAACGTGGTAATAACTATGACTACATTAGATTGAGATATGAATTATTAGGATGTACGTAGATGTGGCCTAGAACATAAGTTTTATTGTGATTGACAAATCTTTAGGAATAAGATGGTTTTAGCACGACAGATTGAAGAATCTGTGTGGTCCAATATGCAGGGACAGGCCCACATGAAACACCATACACAATTATTCTTCCTCACACAACTCTTTCTTCGACGCATGTTTCGTCCCGACACCGAAACATCCTCTGGAGATGTTGACTGCGACATCGTAGATGAAGATGATTTTAATAAAATACATACCAACATACATAGAAGTAATACCTAACTCACATTCTTAAGCGCGTAACATTTTTTTACTTCCGCGAAAGTACATCTCAAAATGTGACGTGTGCATTTTTCGTGCTACTACAAAATTAGTCTGTAATATTATCATTATGTTGTCGGTTATTATTCGTAGATCATTAAATCATCATCACATCATAATATATAAATAATAATTGGTCAAGTACGAGTCGGGCTCGCGCAATGAGGGTTCCATACTGTCAAGAGTCAAGACCCAGTCTCTATAGTATTAAAGTATTCGTTTTTTAACCTTTGAGTATGGAACCCTATAAATATTCTTAAATTATTAAGGTAGGTCTGGTTCGCTCAGCCATTGGACACATTCTTCCATTGGATTTATAAGACTTATAAGTCCAGTGATGAATAGAGGTCTGAATTCACATGCATGTTATCGCTTTTGTCCGTAGGGTTAGGGGTTGATTTTTCAGCCTTTATTAACCATCTGACCTAAGCCTATCAGGATACTCTAAGCAAAATCTCAGCTCGGTACGTAAAGACGCCAGTCGTTACAGTTACGAGTCAGTCTGGAAATGAGTCACATTTTCCTTATGAGGTAAGTTTGAGAGATGGCAGACCAATAACATGAGGATGTGACTCTTCTAAAAGTGTGTAGATAATCCCACTAATATTATAATCGCGAAAGTTTGTAAGTATGGATGGATGGGTGGACAGATCTTTGTCACACTTTCACGCCGCAACTACTGAACCGATTTGGCTGAAATTTGAAACAAAGTAGCCTATGTAGGCTACTTTTTATCCCGAAAAAGTCCATCGTTCCCACGGTATTAGCGATAATACTTAAGCCTGTGCTACACGGTTGCCAACAAGCCCGTATGCAGGGGTGACCTGGTTGGAGGGCCGGTTGGTACTGCCGTCGCGCGTTGCGGCTACACGGCTGCAAACTTCAGTGTGTTTACAACTGCGGTAGGAGCACGACGAGTAGATATGGCTTCCGCGTTATCAAAAATTCAAAAATTGGTGTTTCGCTGGCACTCTTGTGTGCTGTAGATAAAGAAAAAAAACCGGCCAAGTGCGAGTCGGACTCGCGCACCGAGGGTTCCATACCATAAAAGAAGTAAAACATTGAAAGAATCACTTTTGTTCATGAATTTACGAGTTAATTTATATGTAGTAAACGTAACTTTGTTTTTGGCGGATTATTGTTATTATCAAAAAAAGTATATTAGTCAGTAAGTTGATTTTATTTTTCCTGTAAAATAGACGTTAACTTCTATTGATCATAATTATTTCAGATTTTTCGATTGGTAAACTTCGGAGATAAGGGGGGGGGAACGGTATTTTTTTCGACAGTTTGCCCAATAAATCAAAAACTATCAGGCATAAAAATGAATAAAAATTAGTTTTAGAATACACAAGTAACGCCCTTTCATATGATACCCCACTCAATATTGTTATCTCATTTTGAAATTTTATCGACCCGGTTTTCCCTCCTTTTTAAATAAAAATAATAACAATTTTCAAATTTTTACGATTGTTATGACGTCGGGTCACTATTACCTAAAACAATTTCAAATTTCAAGTCGATAGCTTTGCTAGTTACTGAAATAATCGAGTGTGACAGACGGACGGACGGACGGAGAAAGTCTCACCATAAGGGTTCCATTTTTACCAAATTGGTATGGAACCCTAAAAAGCCTAAGAGGATTTGGATGAAGCGATGGCTAAAAGAACGACTACTTCTGAGTCACTCAAATTTAATAGGATTATTGGATTTTGATGATTTATATAATTTTTTGACGAGTTGGTGGAAATGGTTCGACCATTCATAGAAAAAAGGATACAAAATATATGAGACCAGCTATATCTGCCAAAGAATGAATTCTAGTTAGGTACTTTAAGATATCTGGCTACTGGAAGGGAATATAGAGATCTCAGATACAGTTCAATAATATCACATCAATTATTATCAGAAAAGACGTGCTCGCTCATTGCTAGACAGAGCGCGACTGTCTTTGAAGTTGGTTGGAACGCGCGGCTACACGGTTAGCAACCGCGCTCTCCGACCACTGTCGGCAGAGCAAGACTCCTGACCAAGGTTGTTGAATGTCAAATCGGCCAACATTGCAGAAACGCTGGCTACACGGCAGAAATCTGCAATGTCACCCCTGCATACGGGCTTGTTGGCAACCGTGTAGCACAGGCTTTACTGTACCTAAAAAACTTACGACATTTAATGGATTCAGGTTTTAGCCTTAAAATTGTCCCACATCAATAAAATAATAGTAGGTAATGGTTATTAGATAGGTACTGAGTAACAACAAAGCTCGGCTTTTCAGTAAAAAAAAAATTGTTTGACTTGGTACGGATGTTACATAAACTTCTTCAAACTTCAATGATTCAGCGTAAGAGGTAAGACTTTAGAGCACAATTGAAGTGCTTCGGTATTGGTGACCTTATCAAATTACCAAACACGTAAGTAGACATACAAGTTACGTGTCACTGTGAGTTTGATGTTGTTATGTGATGTTGCTCAAGGGGCTCCGCTCCATAAATGTCATTGTTACACTCTCAATCAGTTTGTTACCTTCACCAAAATGTGTTAAAAACTTAATACTTCTCACCTGATGGTAAGTGATGATGCAGCCGAAGATGTTAGGAGGGGGTAAGTTATGTCACCCCAACGGTTTCTACACAGCATCGTACTGGAACGCTAAATCGCTTGGCAGTACGTCTTTGCTGGTAGGGTGGTATCTAGCCACGGCCAAAGCCTCCCACCAGACCAGACCTGAGCCAATTTAAAAATTATAAAATTTCAAAGTGGCCCGTGGCGGGAATCGAACCCGCGACCTCCCACTCGAATCCGAGCGTGCGTTCCCTGTGCCACGGAGGTCGTCAAATCATCATAGATCAGTACCAGAGATCCAATAAATAAGTTTAGTAGGTGTCTCTACCTACCTAAAAATAAATTTGACTGTTTATTTAGGATGAAAATTTTTATAGGTACTCTAAGACCAACTTATTTTGATGTTTTTAAAATAAACTTTGAATTAAAGAAGTAATAAACTTTGTACCTAGGTATGTATAAAGTAGTGTACATGTACCTATATTTATAGAATAGAGATCAACCGTGTCAAAATTATTTCCATGGTTACAAACAGTTGGTAAAAATGGAACCCTTTGTGTATGTGTGTAAACCTAGTGAGACTTTCTTCGTCCGTATGTCCGTCGCTCTTATTTTACAAATTATTTTTAACCGACTTCAAAAAAAGGAGGAGGTTCTCAATTCGTCGGAATCTTTTTTTTTTTTTTTTTTTTATCTATGTATGTTCACCGATTACTCGAAGACGCGTGGACCGATTTGAAAAATTCTTTTTTTGTTTAAAAGGGTTTTGTTTCCAGATGGTCCCATTTTAATCAGGTCAGGATCTGATGATGGGATCCTGGAGAAATCGAGGGAACTCTTCAAATTTTATATGGACACATGGAACTATTTGGGTATTATTTGAAAGAATAATATTTTCCAAGTTGTCCTATGGTCATCAGGTCAGGATCTGATCATGGGATCTTGGTGAAATCGAGGGAACTCTTCAAATTTTATGAACACACCTCAAGCGATTTGGGTATTTTTACAACGCCTTGTGCATTTTATTGTTTTCCACTAAAAAGTAAAAAATAAAAATGGGAAATACTTTCCAAAAAACCAACTTCAA
This sequence comes from Coenonympha glycerion, assembly GCA_963855885.1. Taxonomy (NCBI): domain Eukaryota; kingdom Metazoa; phylum Arthropoda; class Insecta; order Lepidoptera; family Nymphalidae; genus Coenonympha; species Coenonympha glycerion. The sequence goes on along the minus strand of OY979637.1, from coordinate 2,481,962 downwards.
ATGCCACTACAAAGAGTGAAATAATTTTTATTTAATTTTTAGGTACCTACCTACACCAATTCGAAGTCGGGCGATTGTCTATGACTTCGTCATTTCTTTGCACATCATGTAAGTAACAAGGACTATTAGGGATTGTATAAAACATTGCCCGACTTCGAATTGGTGTAGGTACCTAAAAATTAAATAAAAATTATTTCACTCTTTGTAGTGGCATTTGAAGTTGGTTTTTTGGAAAGTATTTCCCATTTTTTAGTCTTTATAAAAGATATCGTTATGTTTGGAATAATGCTATACCTAATATTATGTTACTGGTCCAATATCATTGAAATAAAAAAATATATGTTTATTTATTTTTATTCAAATAGGAGAGAGAGAATCCGGAGAATACATTTTTTTAACTTGTAACTTTTGAATCAATCAAATAAATACGAAATAATATTCATACGAGTTTTTTTACCTTATCCTTATAAACTTAACAACTAATATTTCTTACGCAATAAGTACCCCAGGTAATACTGTGATAATGACGCTTGAGGAATCGAAGCAAGCGTCCGAAGTGACGGTCATTTATGCGAGTCATCAAGCACTGCTGACGGGGCCGTGATGGGCCATTACCGGCCTCGGTCCTCAACAATCACCGAGCGCACGACCGCTTGAGATCACTCACTGATTGTTCACCTAATTATGAGCGCAGATGTTGCTTTAGGTACACTAAAATATGACTATCACTTTGCATCTAATACTTGTCTTACGCAATTTAACCTAAATTACCGGATGATTGGATTAGACCGTATTTTCATGATATGGGCACGATTCTGAGATAGAGTGATACGTATATCACTCAAACTCAGGTGAACGTATTGTATAATTCATCATGATATAATAGTACAAAATTTTGCCAAATAATAAATACGAATTCTACTCTCATTTTACTAGCCTTGAAATACATCCTTTCCAATAAAAAAAAGCCTAGCTTTCAAATAAAAAAGAATCATTAAAATCGGTTCATCCATTCGAAAGTTCTGAGGTAACAAACATAAAAAAACATATTCCATAAAAAGAAACATGGTTTTCTCATGGATGCTACTAAATTGACTGGGTTCCATTTAACTGGAGCACCAGCTTTCAAATAAATAAAGATTCCGAAGAATTGAGGACCTCCTCCTTTTTTTGAAGTCGGTTAAAAAGAATCATTAAAATCGGTTCATCCATTCAAAAATTCTGAGGTAACAAATATTAAAAAAAAAAATTCCATTTGAATCCTCATTTTGAAGTCGGTTGAATTGAGGTTTTCCCTATAGGAAAAGCAGATGGGCGACAGAAATCAGAATGATCTATAGGATTCCTTTCGCCCTGGCACAAATCCATAAAAAACCCATAGTTTTACAATTTGAGACACCTCTACGCACCCGACCTTGGTTACCTACGATTTAAGACAGAAACGTAACACGTGATGCATACAAAACGTAATTTAATCCTCTTAGATATTTGTAAGATAGTGAAATGATGTACAAATACCATCAAAGGATTAGGTATGCTTTGCGGCGTATGTTTTACGCGCCTTGCTTCTAAATAAGGGCGGACAAGCACATGCATCGACAAACATGTATGTTAATATTTGAAGTGTATGTATTAGAAATTGAAATATTCTGGTGGATCAGAATAATCTTCTGTGCGGCCAAGTTTGTGTGAATACTTAATCATATGATCCACTCGTAGAATATAACGATATAGGTATTAGTACTAGCTGTTACCAGCAGCTCCGCCCGCGTGAATCCTGTTTTAATAATGGATTTAATATCTCCATTCTTAAGAGCTAAATCGGCTTAGTAACTATAGCATGAAGGCACACGTATCACACTCACATTATTAATTAGTTGCATAAATCATATTGCATTCCCACATCCGCAAGGAAGCGCTAGCGCTACCAGTGTCTTCTTCTTTTTTAGGGTTCCATACAAAAATGGTAAAAATGGAACCCTTGTGGTGAGACTTTCGCCGTCCGTCCGTCCGTCCGTCCGTCTGTCACACTCGATTATTTCAGTAAATATTGAAGCTATCGACCTGAAATTTGGAATAGTTGTAGGTAATTGAAAAAAAATTGAAAATCTTTTTTATTTCTATTTAAAAAGGGAGAAAACTGGGTTGTCGAAATTTCAAAATGAGATAACAATATTGAGTGGGGTTAGTACTTGACTGCGATCTCACTTTATAGTAAGTGATAATGCAGGAGCGAAGAATTCGTCATAGTCGTAGAATAGTGACGGATGTGACATTTATCAAACTTTACAGGACAGCCATTTGAAAGTTTTACTTTCGTTTTTTTGACATAACTTTTTTATTTCTTAATCTTTAATTATGAAATTTGGAATACCAATAAATGATAGGGTTTGTTTAAAAATGGAACAGAAATAATAACTTAAATTTATATAGTTTTCCAGAAAAATCACATCCTTCATTTTACTTCGGAGGCAACACGGTCGCAAGGTATTATCCGACATCGTTCTTCGGAAACTTGGTTTTCAAAGTATGACGGATGTTACTTTCCGATAATATTCTATCGACTTTACTAAGAAATATTTTGTCGGATGTGAATTCTGTCATTTTTTTTACTCATTACAAGTTAGTACCTACTTGACTGCAATTTTACCTGAGTTAAGGTTGATGCGTACATCCGGTCGCGAAAATTTACATTTTATTTAGTTTTCGTAAACAGTAGGCTATTTATGCATCATAGACTTATGGCAATGAGTATTTTGATTATGCTCCCATTGGTTCCTAATAGCTCCAATTCTGGGACACTGTAGAAAATAATCTTTTGGGAGAACCTCTATGAGACGATTGGGAATTTTTGCGCAATTTTTTATTAAAAATATGTAAATTCATCAGTGTTTTGATCGCAAATCTTAGTACCATAATTAGCCTACCTACTATTCACGAAAAATTAAATTAAATTTGTATTTCCTGGGCTAATTTGGCCGAATCACCTTAAGTGATGATGCAGTCAAATATTGATTTTATTTATTTATTTATTTAGTATAGAAAGAACATGTACAAGGAAACAAACAGAAAGGACTTATACAAGGACATCTTATCACCACATAAGAGGATCTCTTCCAGATGCCCTAGATATGTTATAGTTATAAATTGGCAGGGGTAAGTTACTCCTAATGGATCGAACCGTATATTGGGATAGGTAGGATAATATGATAGAGATTGAACACACAATTTTGGTCGTATCCATTATAAATAAATAAAATTAAAAAACTTAAGCTTAAGTTAAGTAATTAGCAAAAAACAGCATTATTTTTGTACTGCAAAGATTTAGAAGATGTTGCAGCAATTTGGACCGGATTACTTCTTTGTCGTGGTAAATTACTCTCTAAAACTGAGGGTGAATGGGTAAAATTTTCCTGCCACAATCAGATTTTATTTAGTTTTTTGCAAGTAGTATTCTAATTTCATTATACATCGTGCTTGGCTTGTGGCACATTTTTTGCGCATATATATTTACACATGTACATGTTTTTTAATAAAACTTTGCTCAAATATTCCCATTCACATCAAATTGGTTTCCAAAAGATCATTTTCTGCAGTTTCCTAGATTTGGAGTCGTTGAGAACCAATACGAAGCTAGTTAGTATTAGTATTTTTGAACTGAGTTTTTATTAACTTTGTTGTTAGGATTTTATTCTCAACTGTGGACAGGATCTCCCAAATTTTGAGGGATATTTAGCGATGCAACCTTACTATCTCACTATCACCTAAATTCAAAGGTTTTCAAATGCATCGTGTTTATTTGTCGAGAGTCAACATAGAGTAATATTTAAATTTACACGTGGAAAGCCTGCCTATAGTTTTTCATGGAACAATTACGCAATTTTGGGAGAAGTATTCTTTTCTTTATTAATATTTTGCAATCATCAAATTTTTGAACATTTTTTTTACCCCTACATCAAAAGAGAGTTGCTAGAGACAACTAGCATGAAGACTAAGCAATATTGTTTGGTAGACAGTTGCTAAGGTCTTAAGACAGCTGTTGCACTATCGTGAGTGGGACAAAAGAAACGTTACATACATGGGCTTTTGCTGATAAGGGCATAGGTATTTAGGTAAGGGTAAAATGACAGATCTGTTATCTAGGTTGAGGTATCTAAAGGGGTTTCAAAATTGAGCTGATATTTAAAAAGGGTGCCATACTGATTTTTTGACTGGAGTAAATATGTATTGATCTGAATCATAAAGATGAATTTTGATAAACGGCCCAAAAATAATATCAACACCAACAACACAATGTTATTTCTAATGACGGCCAGTGTGAGCACGGTGAATAATCAAGTGAATTCCGCACTCCCGCCAAAACGGACCGTTGCATCGTGGCAAAAATCAGATTATAGTGGTCGCAAGCCCCACTTTCTAACTTAAAGACCATTCACGATAAATGGTTTCGAAAGGACGAAAATAATAAAGTTAACGTCTTATTATTAATACAGAAGAATTATTACTTAGATTGGATCATTCTGGTATAGAAAAATATATTAAATTTATACAAATAAGCAGTTTTTTTCAATAGAAAAAAGGCGGAAGTGAATTTAGCGCGAAGAATAAAGTGGGATGTTCAGATACGACCGTTAGATAAAAAATTATGTCCGCAGAATATCGTCGGTTGTACTCATGCATCACTATCACGTCCATAGAAAAATGAAGTATGTGACTTAAAATTTGCAATATTTAATTATGATATAATCTCAACAGAATAATATTTAGTATAAGCAGAGATTAATATTATCTTAATTAAATTTAAATTGATTTTGATTTTCCGTATAAAACTGACGGATAGTCAAATGCGACGTTATGTGCAATCCTACTCGTCCGATAAACAGTGGCGGATGCGCAGATTCGTCAGGTGCGGGAGGGGGTGAGGGGGGATTCCCGCGCGTCGTAAAAAGACGAGTGTTCACAACCGCCATTTTACTATGAGCTTCGCGTCACATCCGTCAGTTTACCGACTGGTTATCTTGAAATCTAAAAGATTTTTTTATTTTCCTTTAATGCAGTAATAAAATATAGACATAGTAGTGTCCAAAAATGGTAAAAAGTGAATTTCGTAATTTTTGCAGATCCGTCACTATTCTACGACTATGACGAGATGTTATCGTACTAACTTGGAAGAGGTAAGTAAACTCACTCCTAACGGTTTCTACACAGCCTCGCGCGGGTCGCGCCGGAACGCTAAATCGCTTGGCGGTGCCTCTTTGCGAGTAGGGTGGTAACTAGCCACGGCCGAAGCCTCCCACCAGACTAGACCTGAGCCAATTTTATAATTTCTAATTTAAAGAATTGTGTGGCGGGAATCGAACCCGCGACCTCCCACTCGAATCCGAGCGCGCCAATGCGCCAGGGAGGTCGTCGTGTCTGCCGAGGCAGTCCCTCTTTCATGGACTAAGACACTTGGTCTCTAGAACACAAAGATGCCCCTCGCGGCTCGCTATATATGGCTATAATACATTTCGGGCGACAAGCTTTCCGTGTCTATCGCCCTCTTAAATGAGCTAGTGGCCATCATGGGCAGCAAGCCTGCTCCCAGCTCTTCTGCAATGGATGGGATGAGACCCTGCTTCATCGTCTTTCATAAGTCCGCTGCTTTCTTCTGTGTCATTACTTTCGCACAGAAAGGTTTCGCCTTTCAAGATCTGTCACCGTCTACCATTGATTGTCTTCATAACCAAAACTAACAGCAGAACATTAAATTCTCCTGCTAGCTAACGAGTATCGTGCCCATCGCACCCATGTCCTTGGCTAATGGCTGCGCCTGCGTCGTGTTTATTGCCTAGGCACGTAGAATAGCGTCATATCGTGACGGATGCAACGCTATTGCAACGTTTCCTAATTCTAACCATTAGCAACTGCGCTTTCTGGGTTAATCTGTTATATTTTATTGATAGGTGTAATAAGACGTTAGTGTAACAGTTATTCCATATTATGTTCGGATTGCACTCCAAATCAGATACAACTATACTAATTTGCAGTTAGTACCTACAATTATTATTATTTATGTGGCCCGCGTCTGAACGATGGATATTTCCGGGATAAAAAGTAGCCTATGTGTCCGGCTTATAAGTTACCTATGTTCCAAATTTCAGCCAAATCGGTCCAGTAGTTGCGGCGTGAAGAGTAACAAAGATCCATTCATCCATAGTTACAAACTTTCACGTTTATAATTTAAGTAGGATCATATTTTCAACCGACTCCAAAAATGGCGGAGATTCTCAATTTGAAAGTATTTTTTAACGTCCTGAGCACGTGTAACCTATTTAAATAAATGTCTTTAAATATTTAGATGTTTCTAAGTAAGTATAGTCGCGGAATGAAAGGTTCGTCACCTTAGTGTCGATTTTCGCTTGCACTAGTACTGCAAGATTCTATAATGTCAACATACCAGAACAATCGACTAGTGCAAACGAATCTCTTTGAAAATTGACGAACCTTTTCGTTCCCTGACTGTACCTAAGTATTGAGAGCTAATCTACTTAAGTCATAATTTATAATAACAGCTTTGTACGTTACGGCTGTGGTTAATCTGGGTAGTAGGCTAATAGGTGTGCTTATGCAGACAATTAATGTTACTATCTGATGGTACTGCTCACCTATACAGTTACATCACAGCTGTGACGTTTTTGATGCAGTTAACATTTATGATTCACCTTCTACTGTTGTATAGTGCAACACATTTTGCTTTGACTCGGATTGGTTTGATTTGAATAATGATATTTTGCGTTATGCCACTTTTGATTTAAACTGCGAAATTTCAAAATCGTTTCATCTAATGATTTTTGTGTTTTCAAATGGTATATTTATGGTTTTCCATGGTCGTAATTTTTTGGGTAAAATCTTAATATATTCTTTGTATTTTTATCTAAATTAAACTAATTAATTTTTTCTCAAATAGCTAAAACATATTGTAGGTTTTTGACAATGATAATCCTATACCTTTAAACGAGCAATTCTTGTAAGTATATATATTTCTATATATTCTGGATCTCGGAAACGGCTGCACCGATTTTCATGAAATTTAGTATACAAGGGGTTTTGGGGGCGATAAATCGATCTAGCTAGGATTCATTTTTTTTAAATGTCGTATTTACCAATAAAAAAAATGTTACTCTATTCCTGACATCTATTGGCAAAAAGTTAAACTATTACAGTAATTTTCTGCTGCCATCTATTGGTGAGTGGCTGTGATATTACCAAGCAAAGCTTGATCAACCAGGTATAATCATTTACTTCATATTTTTTCCCGATAGCTTGAAATCTGGGAAACTACATGACATCTATTAGCGAATAGTGAAACGAATTTTAATGACCGCGGCCGGCATTTGTTTTAACGAGAATAATATTATAATGCTAAAGGTAAAATATGACTTCTCCCGACATCTATTGGCGAGAAGTTATATTAATTTTTTTATGGAGTCAACGAACTGGGCGCGAAAATTCAAATTTTATTTAGTTTTCTGGTTTAGTGGGCTTATACATCCTAAGTTTATATAGTTTATACACAACATTTATGCATCTCATATTTGTAATCAAAACTCTGCTCAACAATACTCATTTACCTCATATTGTTTCTCGATATATTGAAAACTAGGAAACAACGTGACATCTATTGGCCAATAGCAATACTATTATAATGGCACAGGCATCCAACTGTTTTAACGACACAATAAATATGACTCTTTCTGCTGACATCTATTGACGAGAAGTACTTAATACTAATTTTTTTATGGAGTCAACGAATTGGGCGCGAAAATTCAAATTTTATTTAGTTTTTGCTAATAGTGGGCATAGCTGGGCATTAACTCGTTAATCCGTTAATCGTTAATTTACGAAGTTAACATTTTGATTAACGGTTTAACTTTTAAGTTAACTTCTAAAAATGTTAACGGACACGTTAACTTCCGTTAATATGCAGAAGTCCGTTAATCGTTAATCCAATGCCTACTATACTTGCATAATAAATGTGAATTTGTTACGCTTTTACGTAGAAACTAGGTACTTAGCCGATCAACATAAAATTTTGTGCACATATTTTCAAAGGAATTGCGAAGTACATGATTATTATTAATTATATTTTATCTTCATGATGAATTGTAAAATGAACTTCAACATGTTAGTGTTCAAGAAGGGGAATATGCACCCTATGCCCGACTATTATCTCACGTTTGAATTATACAAGTAAGTATTTTGTTTTTTCCTAAGTACCTAACCTAACTTCTAGACTCTAAACCAACAGGTTTTATTAATTCAGTAACGCAACGATATAAAAAGGCAATTTTACATAGGTAGGTATATTAACGGATTAACGATTAACGTTAACTTGCGTTAATTCTTCCGCAAAGTAACGCTTTAACGTTTAACGAAGCTAACTTATTTTGTAACGGATTAACGATTAACGAAGTTAAGTATTTGATTAACGGTGCCCAGCTATGATAGTGGGCTAGTAATTATACATCGTAAGTTTATGGCAATGAGTTTAGCGGGCACAACATTAAAAGGGGCAAGGTGGTATTCTCTCGTTCAAAGCTAGCTCCATTCGAAATAATGGGCCTTTGAAATTGGTTTTTAATCGTAGTTTCCCAATATCAAAATTATCGTGCCATCCACAGAGCAAGATAAACCATGGCACAATTGGCAGGGCACTCAGCCGTGATAGCTAGGGGGTTCAAGTCCCGTTGGCAGCGATAATTTTAAACACTCGAAATAAAATAACTTACGTAATTGGTTGATGTAATGTAAAAAAATAAGTATTAGTATAATATATAAATATTAAACTAATTACACTCGTGATTTTTATTTAAGGAGCACACCACGGGTGTGCTCGCGAAATTCAAATTTTTTGTGGTTTTTCGTGATTTTTAACCTAATAAGACATAATAGGCTTATGGCAGTCAAATTGCGATAATCCCAATATCTTCTTTACGTATTTATATAAAAATCTCTGCTCGAAAGTGTCGAGTTAAAGTAATTAGTCCGAGATTTGCGAGTTACTCACATAAAACTCGATACTCGGACTAATTTCCTAGAACATTTTTATGCAAAGATTTTGATATAATCATGCAAAGACGATACTGCCATTCTCACAAATGCGTAATTAGAGAACAAATTGCAAAAAAACAATGAAAATTTTGAATTTCGCTGGCAGAGTCGTTGATTTCGCCTTAACCATATTTACGAGTTCATATTTTTTTTTATTATTATGTCGATAAGATCGAAAAATATTTTTTCATATTTCATCATTACATTAGTACCTATGTAATTCATATTTAAATATAGTTTCTACTCCAAATTACAATTTACAAAAAAAACCGAGCGAAGCTCGGTCATCCAGGTACTTCAGATAATACGAGCAACAGTTATACATCTAAAAACTTTGCTTAAAATCTTCATTCACTTCATAGTAGTTCCCTATGACTACAAATCTGGGTTCCTGCACAATCGTTTAGAATCAAATTGCCCAAATAATCGTTAAGAAAAAAAAAATCCAAAAAAAAAATTTGCATTTTAGGAAAGATAATATGTGCCAAAAAATATCATGGCGATCCGTAGCAATGATGTGTAAATTGCGATTGAACAAAACCAAACAAATTGCAGCATTTACCTAAAAATAGATTTCGTTACAAGTGGGGAAATAAAAATTCTGCAAATGTATTATCAAACGACTTTTTTTAATACATTTGGGGGGAAAACAGCGAAATTATTGAAAATAAACTTTGTGATTAAAAACCTCCTTCATACATTAAGTTAAATGCTAATAACTTACAATTAGCGTGCGTACACACATGGAAAAGTACTTTTCGAACAAATTTACTAAATCTAATTTCCGAAACCTTCCGAATATAATGAATAAGTAGGTGATAACGTAATAAAATAAAGAGCAACAATTAAAATCAAATTACAAACGTTAAGATGATTTTATCTCGTGCATTAACCTAGAAAGCACACGTTATCTTACGTTATGGCCCAAAGCTGTTACCCGTCAAACTATTATTACTTATACATAACTGACTGACTGAATAGTGCCTGCTTAACACGTGTATTTACTTCCCAAACATGCTTGGAAAAGACAATGACCATGGATGTATCAAGCTGAATCAAACCCAAACTTTTATTTTTTATAGACTACAGTCTCCACATTAACTCAAAAAATTATTACTATTTTAATTAATATCCGGATTCTAAAGTTATTGGCAAACAAACAAGTTGTACTTCTTACTAAAATCAGTAGGTATGACACGAAATGTGCATCGAAAAGAAAGTAACTTTTTGTATGCAAAATTAAATTCCGGATATGAAAAACCAATTCGTCTTAGTGCCAATGGTTCTTAAAAACATATTATTTTATTTTCCTAGACTAGTTTTTGTTTATTTTTTTCATATTTTTGCAAAGAACTTTATTTACAAGTAATATTCAAGAATATTAGGTATGTAAGGTATAAAAAACTTAAAATAAAATCTAAACTAATATATGTATAATCTAATTATTTTTGGTTTTGGTCACTTGGTTCATGAGAAAACTTGATACCACCTTTGGTCATTCTCCTTTAAGCATTATTTTGACAACTCTGGGATATTGCTGTACTAGCCAAGCAGCGGTCTGCAAAAGTTGTATGAAAATCCATTTCTGTCGTGGTTTAGCGGTCAAATAAATTACATACTCCACTCATATCTGTCGTGTATTTTAAACTGTGACGGACTTTTAATCTGACACAAATAAAAACCAAGGTCCTAATGAAGCCTGATGTCTAATAATATCAGTTAAAATTTTTGTTTCAATCTCTATTGTATCCAAAAGTTTCAGCTATACAACAGAATACCACAATAGGCTATACAGACACATTCCAAAAACATTTATGATTAGCCAATGGCAATGGTCATTGAGCAGTTTTCATTTGGCATTCGTTTTGAAATCATAGACAGTCTCTTCAATTTTATTTTATTGGTATAGATTAATTATATGACGATAAATGTGTAATAGTTACTTCGTTTTAGTGGTTTACATAGTTTATTGTAATGCTACGCAAAATTAGGTCTTAGATTCAATTCCTATGCATAAATTTCCGGTATCAGCCAATAATTTTAAAATTACCTTGTTTTGACCCTGAGCATCAGAGATGTCTGGAAGCCGTTTGAAAGGAGAATGCCGATTCTTGTATGAAAATTGGGCTATACCTTGCGTCTTTACCAAATCATCGGTAAAACATTAGAAATATTCTCAATATTATGTAAAAAAAAAGATTAGTAAGATATTAACAGGGAATTTGTAGTAATCTGATTTTCTAAGCGGTTAGTTTTCTAAGTTTTATAAGTGGCATGGCGGTTCCATATGTTTCGAAACGTTAATTTCCTTTTTTTATTATAATTTTAAACATCAATCATTGAATCTGTTCACATTTCACTAAAATAAATATATGCGATATTAAAATTTCAAAGAAGATTCTTCATGCATACGTGCTTCAGACGCAGAGTGACGCAAATCTAGCCCATTTTCTGGCATTCTCCTTTAAATCCTATTGGTGTAGTGGCTTAAGTTCGTCTGTAGAGTTCAGCTGTGCGATTCTGCAAAGTACTTATAGTAGCGACCGGCGTTACCGGCGATGGTTGGGCGATTTAAATTTACGAATCATCCTGCATTTCCAGATTAGATTTTCAGGTGGGCCTAAAAATAAATTGCGTGACAGTTGGGCACTTCTACACACAAGCACTAAGCTACTTGGGCACACTACCAATGGTGTTAGCTAGATACGCAGAAATGTAATGAAAAAGAGAAAAAACTAGGCAACATAAAATACTGCAGAGTTATATAAAAGGTTGGTTGGTAACCACTTGATCTTTGAACTTTACTTTATCTATAGAAAGATGAGTGTATGACCTTTCCTGTGTCAATCGAGAGTGCAAATAAATATTACTAAAAGTCATAGGATGACCTTGCCAAGTATTATTTAGGGATTAATCTCTGCTACTTGATAAACATTTCATCCGGTAGTAAGTGACAATGCAGCCGAAGATGTAATCGTAAATTTAGTAGATTAGCAGGTAACCAGCCGCTACCGACGTCCCCTACTCCACTAAACGAGACCTCAGTCAATTAGTTAGTAAGAAACTGGCCCTGAAACTGTTTCTGCCGGAATTTTTAAATCCACTAGGTATTCTAAATGGGTATTCTTCTTTTAGGGTCTTACTAGGCATTCTTCTCAGTGCAGGGTGCTTTAGAACCCTCGTGTAACCAACAAATCCATAGATAATACATATATACTTGAACCAATCAATCAATCAATTTTATTTGCATAAAAAACATGTCAAATAGATGTCATTACAATTTCAAACACGTTTGAAATATATAAGATATATAAGAGATAAGAGATAAGAGATCAAGTAATCTATATCAATTTTAAAAGTTAGTTAATAAACCAATATTAACAATAAAAAACAAATTGAATTTTAAACAATAAATTAATTAGTAAAATTATAACCTTAGTTTTAACAACGAATAGACAATATTATTATTAACGTAGTTTTAAGTTGAATAGTTATCAGTTATCACTAAATACATATTATATCAGGCAGTTATAAAGCAGTGATAGCTCAGTGGTTCTGACCTCTGCCTCTCATGAGGAGGTCGCGGGTTCGAATCCTGGGCACGCACCTCTGACTTTTCAGAGTTATGTGCTTTTTAGGAAACTTAAATATCACTTGCTTAGCGGTGAAGGAAAACATCGTGAGGAAACCTGCACAGAGTTCACAAAACATGTTCTCGAAGGTGTGTGAAGCACGCCAACCGCCCGCACTTGGCCAGCGTGGTGGGCTATGGCCAAACCCCTCTCAGTCTGAGAGGAGACCCGTTCCCAGCAGTGGGACTTAAAAAGGGGTTGAGAGAGAGAGAGACGATATCACAAATATCGTATTGACCTTATATGAGTGCCAATAACCTAAGCCTATGTGAAATTAAGATATTTTGAAGTTTGTATAGATATTATAATAATTAATCAAGCCATTTACCGAAACTAACCAAGTGACCCCATACTGTGACTATACTCTCAGTAGATGCGTATGCAATAATTGTTTATCACTTCACACTTTAGCGTTTTGTCAAAGTACAGTAAAGTTACATAATGCCTATACGCAAGTACGTATCAAGTACCATTTTCACACATGTATGATGTATGTACATTATCGTGTAAGACTTAGATAACGTGCTTAGCATTACGGGAGAATGTTGATGGGTACTTGAACTTTACAGCTATTTCAATAACCTCTTCTGCAAATTTTGCCTTTAATAGTGAAAGAAGTGAAAGGTACCGCTATAACCATGTTGCCCTGTCTGTTATATTTCGACTATTTCTATTAATCGAATGATTCTCGGAATGATGCGAGGATTCTAACGATACCCCATATGTTCAAATCTATTCAGCCTTTCAGAAGTTACAGTGGAATAAAGAAACTCACATATCTACATGAACCCTAAAAACATTACACTCCTTTTTTTGGGCAGTTGTGCAAAAATGTAGCTATTCCAATAACCTCTTCTTCAAATTTTGCCACTAGTGAAAGAAGTGAAAGGTACCGCTATAACCACGTTGCCCTGTCTGTTCTTTTTCGACTATTAATCGAATGATTCTCGGAATGATGCAAAGATTCTAACGATACCCCATATGTCCAAATCTATTCAGCCTTTCAGAAGTTACAGTGGAATAAAGAAACTCACATATCTACATGAACCCTAAAAACATTACACTCCTTTTTTTGGGCAGTCGTGCAAAAATGTAGGTAAATTTTATCCGATAGACAAATACATCACGTGACCTATCGATGACAACAGTCATTGCCATATATTTTTGAATTGCGTTTCATTAGCAAACATAGAAATAGAATAGATACGTTATGTAACTAAGACTGCTGAGATGAAGGCTAAGGCTGCGACAGATTGGGTCAAAATTTGGAACGCAAATACTGCCCAAAACCTTTTAAGGGAATAAATGATACGAGTTATCATAACGTTATTCCTGCTAAATCCTTTATCTCATAACATTTTTATCAAACAAATTTTTAGGGTGTTTGATAGGAGGATAAAAAGGTGTTATGTGAGCGAAGCCACGTCTCCAGCTAGTTACGTAGGTAGTATAAATTAAGAAAACTCAAACTAATCGGTAGCTACATGGGTATCGAACCATGTACTTCTCGAAAAGCGAATATGTTAATTAAATATGTTGTATGCGTTTTAAATATGTTCCTTGAAAAATGATTTGTTGTTTCGTGGGCGAGTATCTAACATTGTATGATTCATTTACATAATTTCTAGGAATGCTTCCTTTAACAACGCTACTCGCAGGAATATCGCGAAAAGAAAATAAAAAGTTCAAAGCACTCTAGAACCCTGTTCTGATAAACCGTTACTACGGGTTATCTAGATGACGCAAAGTATTATTACATTCATAAAAAAAAGCCGTCTTCGAAGAAAGTCAGTTTCGCGGATTTGAAATAGCCACAAACATTAAAATTGTCGAAACCCACAATTTTTGAGAAAGTCAGTGACCATAAATAATCCAAATGGCCGTTATTTATTTTTCAAAGTCTTTGCAAGTTTTTTTAGCGGTACTATTCTGTGGTGGAGAGCGCTTTGGAATCGCCATAGCCGACAAAATATACCTATTTACCACTATTATACAATATAGTATGCCTGATAAAAACAAAATATGTAATTATGCAGGTTATAACGTCGGTTTAATTTAATCCATTTTACGACCCACAGCTAGACATGGGAAGAATGAAAAGGAAAAATTTAATTTTTTAGAGAACGCTCCTAAATAAACATTGACCCAATGAAATCTCCATCCATTCATTACCAAGCATAAACCTCTATGAAACAAGTAAATAATTTAAAAATTGAAAAACACAACTTCCATAAAAATATAGCCTATGTTACTCGGAATGATGTAAGGATTCTAACGATACCCCATATGTCCAAATCTATTCAGCCGTTCGGAAGTTATGGTGGAATAAAGAAACTCACATACATACATACATACATAGTGCATACATACATACATGAACCCTAAAATCACTACACTCCTTTTTTGGCCAGTCGTGTAAAAAAAAAGGAGTATCATAAAACATCACAGACAGCGAATTAGTTAAATATTTTCTTGCTGAACGTGTTTGCTAATACAGTTTGTGTAGGCGATCGGATTAAAGAAGCTACCAAAATATGAATGTTGAGATGTGTGGTGTGACAAGAATGGATAAGATAAGGAACAAGCGTGTAAAGGGAAGTTTGAAAGTTCTGCCAGTGACAGAAAAGATGAGGAGTAAAAGGTTAAGACGTGGTACAAGCATGTACCTAATGCGGATGGATGAAAATCATGTGACTAAAAGAATGATGAGTATGCATGTGTATTAACGAAATAGAAGAAGACCTAAGATTGATAGATTGCATGAAAAAAGATATACTCGTACTCGTGTGAAAGGAGTGGATTGCAAGTTGACAGCAGCTAATAGGAGTAAAGATGCATAGAAGATATTAAAGTCCTGTTGTGCCGACCCCATGTTCTCGTAATAAGGAAAAAGGGCGGAACAGAAAATAATTTTGTAGGCGATTAATTTGTCTGTTTGCATTTTAATAGTAGTAGGTGCTTACGTAGATGAAACAACAGTAACATAGGGAATAGAGATAACAGAGAAAACGGAGGAAAATTTAGTTTAGATACGTTATCCCTAAAACCATCTCGTGATTCAGTGAGTATTGTACTGGTGCCTTCGTCGACGCTAATGAATAAGTTGAACACGAGAACAAGTCCTACGGGTGGTAATGTTAATGAATTAACCTAATTAGCTGCCTTCATTAGCTAGCTCTCGAGTGCAGGCTACCTAGATAAGACACTCTAGTCTCTGGAGAAACTAGCGCTAAGTTGCTTTTGTTGCTTTATATTATGTGGTAAATATATTTTAATTATGAGGTATATTTATATATAGGTCAGTAAGAAATTAAGAATTTTAGCATTGATTTAAGGCGAAATCAACGACTCTGCCCGCGAAATTCAAAATTTTCATGGTTTTTTGTAATTTGTATGTTAGTTACATTATAGGCTTATGCCAGTCAATTTGCGGGAATGGCAGCATCAACTTAAGGAAATTAGTTCGAGTATCGAGTTTTAAGTTAGTAACTCGCAAATCTCGGACTAATTTCTTTAACTCGACACTTTCAAGCAGAGATTTTGATATAGACACGTGAAGACGATACTGGAATTCCCCCAATTTGACTGCCATAAGCCTATTATGTCTTGTTAGCTTAAAAATCGCGGAATTTCGAGGGCACACCCGTGGCATTCTCCTTAAATATACTTTGTTAAACTTAAACAAATCACTTCAGGAATGGTGTTTAAATTTTTTGACTTATCTAGTTTTATGATAAAACTTGCCGTTTTGTTAATAAATGTTAAAAATCCATATTTGTGGCCTTTTGATCTGGAATAAATTTTCTCGTAAAAGACTGATGGGAATTCCTAAAATGTCAATTAATAGAAACCCAAAATTAATACAAGCATACATAAGCTCACCTGAACTATAATGCCGTTATACCCTTAATATAAACTTGTGACCAAATCTATATTTATATAAGTGAAAATATTTAATAGTACCTTTCAGGATATTAATTAGCATAACTATAAGCTTTAATATGACGTACTGTTTGTCAATGGCCATTCAAATATTTTTTTCCGAGGGCAGAATCCGGCCATGCCATTTTATCAAACCGAAAACCCGATAGCAAGATTGATAGAGCGATCAATTCCATCCATTCGGTCGGATTGGCGTGCGACCGTTTTTCAGCACATCTTCACTCTTCAGTGATCGAGCGGACACGCCCACTGCCCCCCTCCCCCCTCCCGCCGACCGCAGCTCCGCCGCAGACCACGCCAGAATAAGTCGCGGTAATCGAATTACCTACCCACGTCCTAACTCGAAGTTCAGACCACTGCAAAACTAACGTGTCGATTGCATTATCCATTGGCCACTGAAATAATATTACGCTATCGTCGGTCACTGCTCATTCCACAACTTTTGTAACCATCTTTCTTGCTACACAGTGGGAGTTGACATATAATTCGACAGAAAGAAGTAGGATCAAAACTTGGTCGTAAATGTATTTTTCTCGAACATGCTTGGAAATTTGAACATCATTTTGACGACCTTCTTCGAAATAAATCAAAATTACTGTACCGGCCAAGCAGCGGCCAGCAAAATTTGTATGAAAATCCATATCTGTCGTAGTTTAGCGGCCAAATAAATAACAAAATAAACTCATATCTGTCGGTAACTTAAACAGGTCTTTCACTCTAACACATGGCAATCAACGAGGCAACTTATTGAATGGTTTTATTTAAATTCGAAAACTAGGAGATAGAATTATAGAGTTTTTAAATTTTTATAAGAGGCTGGTAAAAAACCATTTTGTATAGAAGCTAGCACAGGTTTTGGTTTCGCCAGGTAAAAAAATATACCTACCTATACAATATTAAGGTAAGAGTGACCTTCAGACGACAAAGTATCTATCTGGTGTCATGTCAAATGGGAAAACGTATTCGCGGCGTGAAGTGATAAATGACAGGAGGTAGACCAGTAGACCCTATAATGAAAGGACATTTGTCTTATAAATTGCCGCTTTGAGGGCAATATTGCCGGACTATACCTACCTTGAGCTTGACTGAGAGTGATTGGTTATAAAAATACTGTATCTAAAACAGAAAGTCGTCAAGATATTAAGCATGATTGAACGGACTGTATAAATATAAATATAATAGTGGTAGTAGTAGTAATATAAATAGTGGACAACATCACATACATTGCTCCGATCCCTTAGTAAGTAGCTTATGCACTTGTGTTAAGGAAATCATAAACAACGAAGGTCCCACAACACCCAGACCCGAGACAATGAAGAAAACTTACTTTTTCTATATTGCCCCGACCGGGAATCGAACCCGGAACCTCAGAGATCGCGGCGCCTTGAAAACAGGCACGCTAACCACTCAACCTCGGAGGTCGTACGGAGGAGGTAGGAGGTGTATGTGCTATCATGCGCCAGTGAGTGCAGAGTGCAGCTTTCTGTGTGCTGATTCTGTATCGTTCAGTTAGTTAGTTAGTAACCCACACTGGGTTATTAACTAAGAAAACGGAGGCAAAAATCCTATTTTTGTATTCTTTTTGTACAAGATAGCAACTAGCATGGTATATTGACATGATTCCATACCGACCTAGGTTGGTAATTTGTGGAAAAATAGGATTTTTGTCTTCGTTTTCTTAGTTAATAACCCAGTTAGGGTTACTAACTAACTAACTGAACGATACAGAATCAGTACCTACACTGAAATGTAGATAAGATCACGATAGTCCTTTCTGTTCTTTGGATCTAGTGTGTTTATCTTCAAATCCTACTTTAAGATAAATAAAACAATTGAAGGCTTCAATTGTTTTATTTTGAAGCTTCAATTTTCAATTTGAAGCCCAAAAAGGTTTCTTACATTTTAATGCCCGCATGGCTTATAGGGCTAAGTTTACATTTGGGAAAATTTACTAAAACAAATTTACTAGAAATTGCAGATTGGACTTTTTAGAAAATTCTCTCCTGCAGGATAACTGAGAATTCCAGAAAATTAGATTATAACGTAACAATCTCTATTTACCATAAACAATCGCAATTTTCAACTGTGTTGCGAGTATATAAAGCTTATTTTCCAACGGGGATATTATTTGAAAGAGCATTTGCCTTTAAAATTGAAAGATCATAAGTTTAGTCACGCTTGTTTTATATTAAACTTTGTGGCAGATGGAAACGACTCAGAATAGGAGGGGTATGAATGAATATGATTTCCATTAAAAACTTTGTTCCTTTTTGCGTATTATCTATATGGTTTACAATTTTTATTTTGAAAGAATGGTATTGAAATATTGTTTTAATCAATTGTTAGCTTTTGTTTAAGTTTTTTTTTTTTTTTTTTTTTGTTTTTTTTCTGAAGAGTATGTTTTTTTAATTAAAATGTTACAATGAAACTTATTATTAGCTTATTCTAATTACTATACAAATCTTGCCCGCGTGGAATGGTGCCAAGAATACTGGCTGCATTTCCGCGTTGAACAGCTAGGCTGATACGTTGCGCAAAAAATGAGCCAGCCCTTCTGTCACCAGTTGAGGCTATTATTTTGTTTAAGTGAGCTGGTTTTATTAATTCAATTACCAACTTCCGCATTCACATTTTTTGAAAATTGTACCATCAGCCAGTAAACCATTTTCTTAAAAAAAATAGTGTCGATCCATCCCGATTCCTAAAGTTATGACCGACTTATAAAACTTTTTCGTACGTAAGCCAAAGGAAAATATCGGGAACAATCTTGCGTTTTGACGACCTTCCAAGCGATTTAGCATTCCGTTGCGATGCTGTGTAGGATTTGGTTACTAGCCTCTTCTAAGTTAGAGCGATAATAATATCTTAGGCTTCATCGTTATTTAGCATCAGGTGAGGTTAGTCAAGTACTAACTTAAAGTGTGTAAAAAATACTTAGAATTCTAATGTTTCTAAAGTTTCTGCTTGTACTTCTAGAGGCCGCCATCCACCATTTATATCCACTCCTGGACATAGCCAGGAGTGGATATAAATCGGATGGAGCAACGTTGATAAAATTTAGGTGGCCTAAACGCAGGGGTGTCAAACCGCGATCTTTAAAATTCAGCTCGTGTTAGCGGACCACATTCAAATTTGTAAACACTTGGTACATACGTAATTGTTAAAAATATCTTCATTTTAGTAAGATACCTAACATATATTCTTGTGTTGTTATTTTCAGAATCTATATTTATACTTGTTCATCAGGTAGCCTGGATAGATTCTGATGGCGTGGGAGGGCAGGCCGTATTGAAATGGCCTGAGGGCCGGTCGCGGCCCGCGGGCCATATCTTTATGACATGCCTGCCCTAAAGCTCCACACGCCGCCAACGCCTCGCAATAATAATTTTAAGGCTTCGATGCCTTACCACGCTAAAACACAGTCCCAATTCACGCCTCACCTACAATTTAATGTAAATTTGAATTAGCATATATCATTAACATTGAATATGGATGTGAATATATTATTTAGTTGGCGCGAATCGTAAACGTCGTCCCAGCCAGCGCGCATGCGTGGACAAATCGACCGCGGCCATTTTTAAACCCCCATCCCATTCTGAGAAGGGTAAACTTGGGGCTGGTGGGCTAAATGTGAACTAAAGTTTGACACTTGATGGATACTCAACGTTAAGTTAAAGCTTGAGGCTCTAGAAGATCATTATCATTATCTGATTTTTCAAGGTTTCTTATCGATTTGCTTTGAGAAAAATGTCATAACACATTTTAAGCATTCCCGATTGCTGTGAAGCCCCTGGGGCCATAGATAGAAGAATAGTCATAGAAAGAAAGAATCCATCGAGGTTTTTGGTTCATAGATATCTATATACCTATATATACTTTAGGTATCCCGGTAACACATAACTATAAAAATCAGAACGTATCAAATAATCAATAAAACCTTAATAATGTGTCATTTTAACGTAAAATCTGTGTGTTTAACGAAACTTTTAATAGCGTGATGCTGATAGACACAAGGGAAATCGAGTAACTTTTACGACATCTGTTTCATGAAGTTCGTGTCGCATGCATTTGCATGCTTTGCATGTCGTTTAATGTAGACGTAACATGCAATGCATTCGGTTGGTACATGCAACTCGGTTTGATGTATGCGGCCAAGTTCATCAAATCAAACCGAAAATTATTTTTAACCGACTTCAAAAAAATGAGAAGGTTCTCAATTCGTTGGAATCTTTTTTTTTTTCAATTTTTGTTAAGGTAATAAAATTAATTCTTGTTTTTTCTCGGACTAATCGATCCCATTAGGTGGAGTCCACTTTGCACAAAATTGCCCACTCTGCGCGGACCTGGGCTTTCAATTGTATTTAATTGGCTTCGTATTCTTGGACAGCCAAGAGTTTTACGTGAAAAAAATCCGAATCAAAACACATGATATTATACTAAGCCCCACCGTTACCTCCTGAGTTTGTTGGTTTGTTTGTATTTCATCACGCCACAACAAAGCAACGAATCCACATGGTTTGTGCACAGACATATGAGTAGTCAAGGAATGGCTGTAGTAAAAACATATTAGTATTTATCAAGTATTCAGTCTTAGTATTTTGTTCCATGTCCTCACGAGATATCTTAAAAATTTTGTTTCTTTTTTCACACTAGGTACCTATATAATACAACTTGTAAGTTATAACATTTTTTAAAAAAGCAAGTACCGAGTTTCTTGCTAATTCTTCTCGGTGCAAACCTGCTTTCCGAACCTGGCGGTAGAGTTTGACTTTTCATATGAGCGAATCTATGCCTATGTGAAAAATAAATATATCCATTTTTATTTTCATTTTCATGTTAAATATTCTTTAAAACATACTCTCTCGGTTTCCACGCGATATACCTACTTTATTTACAGTATTTGTCTGTTCCATGAATGCTGAGGGCGACATGCTCATTCCATTCCATTCCAGAAGCGGCAATATTTAATTGTTTGTCTGATGGTGAGCGACGGAGCATTTGAATACAAAATCGCAGTAATTTCGACGACAAAATCGCAGTGATGGCCTCTAATTGATTGCTACATAACACATCATTAGATGGGAATTAACAAAACAGGGGCTTAGGTTAAACTTAGACAAATTCAGGAGAGAATGCTATTGTTGTAGAGTTGAAATATACTCGTATATGCGTTCTATGATCTATCCATCCATCTAATTTATATTTGAAAATACAAAAAAGGAAATAATCCCGTAAAGGATTCCTTGACATTTAAACACAATCAGTATTATTAGATTTATTAAATCAACAAAAAACACAAAAGAGGTATATCACAATAAGACAACAATATTAACGGTTGATCCCAAACCACTTGAGCGCTCTTTTCTCAGACGATGCCTTTTTAATCCCAAAGAAAACCATTAAAATCCTGGAGAAGACCCTTGTCATCGTGATTTATGAAATTTCTTCTAAGGTCACTGAATATAATTTATATGGTAGACGATATTATTAGTCTAAACTTTTAAGACTAAAACCACTCGTCTTATAAAGGATCACTTTCATTTCTGCCTATCCCCTTATCAGTATGCCCAACAAATTCATAGTTTCTAAATAAAGTGAAACTAGATTTTTAATCAAAATTGAGAACAAAACGACGCCGAGGAATTGTATCATAGCCGAGGAATATTTTTTTTTTTGTGTTGTGGTAATCTTGCAATCAGTCTGTTGACTATGAGCAGATGTGTTGCATGAGATTGGCGGTACGTCAAGATGACTTCCCCATCAGGAAGATCCCCCTTTATGTCACTTTCGGCTATCTAATATATGCCGTCTTTTCAATCTTCGAATCACTTCTGGCATTGTAAGCTGTACAGCTAGGTGGTTCGGATGGCTGGTTAGCCTACATTTGTAATTGGAAATGTAGCTGTTTATTTCCTCCCTGACAGTTTTAATGTTGAGCTGCTCATGGCTGAGCCGAGGAATAAATAACTAACAAAAGTATTTGCGTTTGGAGTTTTGGTTGCATCTCTAGGAGTTTCATATTATAGTAAGTTTTTAATGGCAATGAAAGGAGACTGTTTATTATTATTAATTAAATGTGAGAAAAAAAAATAAGTTTAAAGAATTTAGAAAAAATAACTATTCCTTGTCTACGTCATAAAAGAAACGTCTGTGCAAAGTTTCCCTAAGCATGCTTAGACCAAGGCTTAGGAGCGACAATGAGTCAGTGACAAAATAAGTCGGAATTTAGGATAAAAAAAGAACTCTTAATTATTAAACATAAATGTTTTTAAATTCACCAGTGGACGGCGAAAACTTCTGAATTCATAATTCCTAACATGAGCAAATAGATTTACTTTAAAATAAGTAAGGTTTACAATTTGTGGAAAAGCCATTAAAAGCGACGTGTCAAATGATAATTCTATTTTTCTTTCTTTGACGCGCCCTTTGGCTGTAATTATGTGGAAAAAAGAGAACAACATTCTTAGTTCCAGTTTAAAGAAATATAAAGAAAATTTTGATTTGAAAGGGATTTTTTTCTTCTGAATATGAATGTACATTGTACATTAGTGATGTACTCGTACATTAAAAATGACCTTAAAAAGTGGTAGGTATCATTTATTATGACGCTATATGACGCTCCATGATAAGTGTGGATATACATCCCTTATAGTGATGACGTGTTATGCTGACAATAAATTAATTGTAAAGTATAAGGCATGATAAATTACAAACGGATGACTTGCTATAATGTATGTGCCAGTGACATGGTGTATACCTATGACACGGTTATAAATTATGTTGACCCTTTGTAATAATACCGCCAAACTTAAACTAACATACTGATAGTATTATTATTAACAGTTAAAATTATGATGAATTCAACATTACAAAAGCATGCACCAGCATTTACTGCACAAGTGCGATGCTGAGTGTCAACCAAAAAGGTTTTGCCTTCCTTATTTGTATTGTCTAAAGAGGTCAGTTAATTACTATCAAATGAGATTGCAGTCAAGTACAACCTAGTTTTTACATATTTCCATAAAAAAACTAAAACCTGTTTAAAAATACTAAAAAACGGCGTCCACCACCGATTGCGGGGCTTGATGGGCCCAAACCTCTAGACCTCTAGAGTGAAAATCCTCCACACAATGCCGTCTTTAGCTTTCTGCCATCAGCTAAACCCTGCTATCTATTAAAACTTAAATTATTATCAATGTAGAGCAGATATAGAGTCATTTTTTCTATAAATTGGAGCTCGTTCAGTATGTACAAGCCAGCTCCCCACTTGGCCCGGATTCCCCTGGCACGCGCCCAACAACTTGGCTGAATGCAAAACTTTAACGCTACTTAAACCACGCTCGCTCCACTTTGTTCATTACAATTAAGTTTTAAGGCTTTTTATTACTAGATGCATCTTCTTCGAATTAATAAATAATTTTTATTACTGTTAGCAGGTTTATTTACTGGAATTCTGAAGTAAATTGGTTATTTATACTCATAGCTTCGAAAAATATTGCGGATGTTGGAGCAAAATATGTCTGGCTTTTATGTTTAATAATGACATCAATTTTATAACGATGTTTGAAGCAAATGAATAAATTTTATTTATATGGAGAAAACATCGTATAGTGAGGATCGTGAAGTATAAACAGCACAAGTAATTTAGAAGGAAAACTTCCCGTTAATTGATGAGAAATGCAGAAGCTCAGAAGAACTATCTTTCAAATAAAAAGGGAATCATTATTAAATTGTTTCATAAAACCCGCAAAGACTTCATGTAGTATAAAACTATTTGCTATTAACCATTTGCTATTAATTCATTAGTTTATATATTACTAGCTGTTGCCCGCGGCTCCGCCCGCGTGAATTACGATTTTTTTACATATACCATGGAAGTCCTTGATTTTTCGCGGGATTCTGGTGTGATTTTATACAGAAACCTGTTCTTACTTCGCACGGGTTATCTTGTGGTGATTTTGACAACTCATTTTTCTTAATCATAATATAAAGTTTCATTAATACGTAGTTGAAAGATCAAAAGGACGATTTTAACTGTCGATATTTCGACCCAGTGACACAGGTCGTGGTCACTACGTGACCACGACTTGTACCAATGTATCGAAATTTAAAGAACCTCCTTTTTAACAAAGAAAGAATGAATGAAATCGGACAACGCGTTACTGAATTATAACTAAATACACATTTTGACTTTGATGCCGTCTTCCAGGGAAACCATGATGAATTTCGGGACAAAAAGTATCCTATATCCTACCTCGGAGTACGAACTATAATCATGTCAAGTTTCATTTAAATCCATCCAGCGGATTAGCCGTGATGCGCGGTCGTGAAACAGACAGACAGACAGACAGACAGACAAAAATGAAACGAATTACAGTTTTGGCTTCAGTATCGACTAAATAGTGTACTCCAACAAAAATTTTCAAAATATCTTCAATGTACAGAATTCGACCCTTTACAGTTTTATTATAACTATAGATGTGTTTAATCTTGAGTTTTCCGTGCTCAAGTTGTGTAAGACAAACCGAGATTTACGATCACTTAAGATGAATTGTGTTAAGTGCTTAGCGTAAATTTACGCTAACGTGTACAAATATCATCGCATCGTTTCAGTCCAAACGGAGATTACTCCTCGTTATCTTAGATTAACGTTGAAAAAAATGTGTGTTTTTCTCACAGACTTGTATACTAAAGACAGGGCGAACAGCGCGAAAAAATTTCGCCAGTTTATGGGAGCAAGAATGACTATTTTGCACCCTCCCCCGTCAGTAGTCAGTATAGGTTAAGACCTATTTCTTTTTTTGAATCAATAATACTCGTAATATTGCAGGCAAGGTGACCACAGACACATAAATAAAAAAATATATAAAAAATAAACATGTATTTCGCAGGAGTTTCGACAGATGGCGCTACATTTTCTTGTATGAAGAACGTTTACGTAAAATGTTCAGATGGGCGTATCTTGACTATTTTTATCTATTGTTTTTCTAAAGTTTTCTTTCTTTTTCAGTGTAAAGATTGAAGAAAACTCATTGTAGAAGATATGATTGCATTTTTTTTGAAAACTTTACATTTCAATCTTCATTGCGGCTGGAGCTTTTGAACAACGTGAAGTATTCTCACGTGATAGGGCCTATGTTCACGTGGTGGTCCTAGCGTCATTATCACGTCTGTAATTATTAGGTTTTTTCTTTGGTTTTTTTTCTAAATACAGACATATTTTGTTTGTATAGTCTTTAATTGTTAAATTAATATAGTTAATGTGTTTGATGTGCTTGATTATTTTTTCCTTTATAATTAGCTTTCCGTTTTAATTATTGTTCTTTTTGTATCACTGTACAACCTTAATTTAGCGTCGAATTGAACAATTACTATGCATGTTGTAGCTGAACCTTTAAGTTGAATTATATGTGTATGTAGTATCTAAGTTATATGTATTTATCAATGTGTTACATGTGATTTTGCTAATGGCGCTTTGAATAAATAAATAAATCTTCACACACATTATAATATGAACCACTAGATTAGGTACGGCTTCGCCTGCATCGATTTCAGTTTTAGAAAAACTCTTGGGACAGGATATTATCCCATAACCTATTCCAGTCCTCGCACGTTCCTACTCGTACTTCCTATCCCGAGTTACAAAGAAGTTTAGCCTTAGCAATGTTTACATCATAAACACTATAATATATAAAAATAAAATACAAAATAATACATAAAAACTATCTATATTCCCAGACGATTTGTGGAGAGATTGAGAAACAAACATTTTACTTTCACATACAAGTATGATTACAATTTTAAAAGGAAATAATAGAATAAATAGCATTCAGGCATGCAGGTGTTCTCAAGATATTTTTCTCTTATCCATTACTACGTAAACGTAGCAACATTTCGAGCCCTACTCCTTTTTACGCTAACATTCTTAGACCTTACTTTCCCCATGAGAATGATTGGCCATAAACAACTAGATGGCTAAGTGCAAATTGGAGGCTTTACACATTTTTTAGAATATTTTGGAGAACTCATTTCTTTCATCTAGTCTTACGCTTGACTACATGCCTGATAGACAGAAATGACGAGGTCTAGGATAGAGCGCACTTGCCTAGAAAATGCTTATTTACTCTTCTCTTGAAGGCACCAAAATTGTACTTGACTGGGAACACGGAAACTGGAAGGGTGTCCCTTAGCGGATCGTATCAGAAATGTGGAAGAAAAT
Source organism: Coenonympha glycerion (assembly GCA_963855885.1). Classification (NCBI taxonomy): domain Eukaryota; kingdom Metazoa; phylum Arthropoda; class Insecta; order Lepidoptera; family Nymphalidae; genus Coenonympha; species Coenonympha glycerion. Next base: position 2,455,076 of record OY979637.1, on the reverse strand, counting down.
GTTTTCGTTCGAGAACGCTGGATATCAACCACATATGCCACTTCTCTCGACGACTTGCGGTTCTGTGGTAGAATGGTAAATAAGGTACAAGGTTGGAGTTCTTCAGCGCACTCTTAAAATAACATGTAATAAAATAAGGCTATTTGCCTTATCATTCAACGAGAAGTAAGAGGTAGTACGTGCCTGGGATTCGAACCCTCCAACTCTGCTATGAGAAAGAGGTATCCTAGTCTCTTCTTTCTTAACGTCCAACTTAAAAGCTTGCTTATATAAAACCACCTTTGGAAAACTGAGCTAACTAACCTTGCCACTAACCAATGATTGAATTTTGACCTGAGCGTAATACGCGGTCCAGCCGAAACTACCAAATACGGTGATCGTTATGGCGTGAAATATCGAACGTATCCAGTACCCAGGGCCTATTTTTAGCAATCGACCCATTCGCCTCCTATACCTACATGAAAATTTCAGGAGCTTCCCATTGGCTGGGGTGCAGTGACGTCACAATGGGATGCCAGCCAATGAGGGGCGGAGGCTTTGCGCATGGCCGGGAAGGCTTCGCGCGGGCTGTAGCGAAGGATGTCAGTCTGGGCTCGCGGTACCCAGGTGTGCCTAGCCCGCGCCAACTCAACACAAGGTTAATATTTTTCCATTTATTTAATCCGCCATTTTGGTTTTACGTTACGTTTAAATGTCCGTGCTTTATTTTCAACTTCAGGTGTTGTTATTGTGATGTTTTAGTACATAACTTTAATATGACTTTAATTATGTGTAGAGTTATTATGTAATAGATGTGGTTTCGCTATTGCGTAATACACGAGTATGTGATGTTAGAGTGAGTCGGAGAATATTTTGTGGGGCGTGCGAGAAGGATGGCGTTAGTTAGTGATTTTTTTTAGATGAGGCTTATGTATATAGCAAATGTATTTGATATGTATTTTGAATAAAATATGTGCACTATGTTATTTAGAGAAGGGAAATTTTACGCCAATGCGGTTATCTCGTAGGCGGTCTACCGCATTGCTACGAAATTAGCTCGTAGCCCGTAGCACATTCAATATTCAATAAAGATTTTTTTGAGACGTATTTAAAACTAAACCATGCTAATAATACTGGTAAGATGCAATACTGTTAAAGCGGAATGTTGTATTAAAACATAAATATAATACTGGCTACATTTTCGCGCTGAAACTTATTTGTAAGAGTTAATAATCCTAAAGTCATCTGAATTAAGAGTTAATAATAATCAATATAAGATGTTTTTATTTAAATATGTGTCCCTGGCCCTTTCAGAGGTTTCACCTTATACATATAGATTAATTAATCAGGACTTTTAACAAAATCACATTTATCTGTAGCTCACTTTTCCGCCATAATAAGCGGGATTTTTGCGTAATTAAGCCCCAAATCTGAAAAAAATAAAAGTATAAGTAATCCTTTTTGTAAGCGAAGTTGTATTGTCTACGAGAATCTCTCTTAAGATTTCCTAATTTCTAAATTTTTCTTATCTGGTGTGGATGGTTTTGCTGCTTCGGCCGCGACTGGTTTACGCCCTATCGGCAAAGTGATATTATGTTCCGGTGTGATGCTGTATAGTATGTACACCGGTGAATATACAGTCAAATATTAACCCTAACTAGTGTACCCTAATGAACTTATGATCAAACTACGTGATTACGCAAAAAGGCAAAACATATTCCAACACACCTAAGAGTAGATGACTTCAATGGAGGAATACAATCGTCAAGGAAAGAACCCAGAACACATCCGCTTAAAATTCCCAGAATCGATCGCATATATATATACCCAGAAGAAACAAAAAAAAAGTACTAACTTGTGGCAAAGAAAAAACCCCAAGTCATATTATACGATTTCACACATTCTGTAGCATTTTCAAGACTATAATACTAAGTTTGAAACATTTTCATAGTAATTTTATAACGCACACAGTCTGAGAGTGAAATTACGTCTCAAGTTGAGGGCTTTCGGATGTGTACCGCCGGAAACCGCTGCTCTAACCGTTTCCGGTCGCCATTTTCTGAGCGGAAGTCAGCTCGGTTTTATGACTTCCTACTCTTTTCGTATGAAAATTCGAAGCTTTGTGAATGAGTCTTTGACACGCTGTTGGAAAAAACATGAGCTTTATTTTCTGCATTTTTTGTGTGAAAATATTTTACAATAGTTACACCAGAGGTAGAGGTAGTCCGCTGTTTAAAGTTAATCATTGTAAATCGCTACAGTCTTTACTAATTAATATGTTTGCGATTTTTAAAGATTACTTTTGTATCGAAATTCAAAAAATGCATGGGAAGGATCACTTAATAACATAAAAACACGTTTTAATTTTTTGATAAAGCGATAACTCCCATAAATTTTCTAAATCTATACTAATATTATAAAGAGGTAGCGTAACGATGTTTGTGAGTTTGTGACGTTGTAAGGGGTAATCTCTGGATCTACTAAACCGATTTTCAAAATTCTTTCACCAATAGAAAGCTACGTTATTGTGGAGTGTCATAGGCTATAATAAGTTCCAAAATTAATCACGCATCTTTATTTAAACTTGAATAATGTAATCCAAGCCGTAAAAAAAATGCTTTCATCGCGTACGCTGCGGAAACTATTAAGGATAGAACAAAACAATGTTCTACAATATTAAAGAACGTATCAAAATCTGTAAAAAAGTCCGCGATGGCATATGCCTATCTCCTACGGGTAACTCACAATAACGGCTTTTAGTGTTAAAATTGTGGTTAAAAAATAAATAATTTTTGTGAAGCTTATTTAGCCCATATGGTTTTAATTTATATGTTTGTAAATATGTTTTTTAGAACGGAAATTTAATGCAGAATATTTGTGCCCTTTACTCTATATAGTTTAAACAAATATCTTCAAAGATATAAGCAAAATAAAAACGCCGCGCCGCCGCGGGCCGTTGCGTGGCGATAGTTAGGTAAATATAGGCAGTACATATCTATTGCGTCGCGTTCAAGCGCTGTGGGTATTACGCGGGACAAACGGGCCGGGACAAAAATATTTCTAATGCGGAACGAAGTCCGCGGGCACTGCTAGTTTTATTCGAAAGCGATTCAAAAGCAATCTTAGATATTATATTGCAGAGTGCGTTATATGAGTTAGAGCTTCGTCACCTGTATGATTATGGTGACTAAGACTTAAAAAAAATATTTTCCCTTGTTTCAGAACACCTTGGCGCACCATGAGCACGCACTAGAGAGCCCAAAAAACTAAAAAGGAACCGATACATATCAAAAAATGCACTGATAGCGATAACCGTACCATAGATATACACGAAATACTAGATTATACAAAAAAAAATACGTATAGTTCATTGCTGTTAACTTTTTTATTAAAAAAAATATTCGAGTGAAAGACTAGACGTTCGGAATTTGAAAGTTCGCGTTCGAGTTTTCCCGCGCGCGTGGGGCAGTCGCCCCCTGGGCTTTGACCGTGGAGGACGAGGGGGGTGCGCTGTTCGGGCGGCTGCAGGGGGCGCTGCGGGGCGGCGCCGCAGCCGCTTCGCCCTCGCGAGTCGCCAACTCCATCAGGGGCTACCTCACTAACAAAGTTGGCTCACTGCAGCTGAGAGACACAGGTATGTTGAAAACTTTCCACCAAAAGCTAAACCACATGGCCATGTATAAATCAACTACCTACCTACCTACTTGCTAAATACCCTCCTTAGGAGAGCCTAGCTGTATCAAACGAATACCGAAGACCTACAATCATAACGCTTTAGTTGCTTTTATATTAATTTTTTGGGGCAGCTGTCTATTTATATTTATACAATCGTGTATCTTTGTCTTAAGCAGGAAAGTTTAACCAAGCACAAATGAAATAATTAAATCAAAATGTTTATATCATAGGCAATGTACAGGCACTTACGAAATGCCAGACTCTACCACCACGTTAGGTAAGCACTTTCGCACCGAGAAGGATGGGCAAGAAACTCGGCAAATTCTTTGAATAAAACATACATACAATAATTGTAATAGCATCTTCCAAGCAGACGGAGGCAGAATTATTTAAAGGGTTCTTTGTCAATTAAAAATCCATTTATTAGATTAACCCGACTTAGTATGTGTTTTTACAACCTCCGTGGTTGAGTGGTTAGCGTGCCGGTTTTCAAGGCGCCGTTATCTCTGAGGTTCCGGGTTCGATCCTCAGTCGGGGCAATGTAGAAAAAATAAGTTTTCTACATTGTCTCGGGTCTGGGTGTTGTGGTACCTTCGTTATCTCTGATTTCCTTAACACAAGTGCGTAAGCTACTTATTAAGGGATCGGAGCAATGTATGTGATGTTGTCAACTATTTATATTTATTTATTCATTTTAACTTTTAAGCTTGAACCTTAAATTTTAATGAACTAATATCTACGACATGTTATCTTATTCATTGCTCCAACAATAACATAGATTCTAAAAGGGAGCTAACGACAAGCAAATATTTGGCCCTTATTAAATAAAACGGGGGCGGCATGACTAACAAGGACATTGCAAACAGAGAGGAGTGATGTTTTCTCTGAGCGAAAAGTTTGGAGAACGGGGATAAGAGTGCTTTTCTCACCAAGTTTAACAAAGCATCACCATGGATTACCATACCTATTATTGCAGATTACCATAGCTATTATATTTCCTTAAATAGATAAAAATCTTACTGGCAAGCCATGGAAAACGGAAACATCACACATGGAATGAACTTTATAGGGTTTATAACATGTAAGTTTGTTACTCTTTCATGCCGTAACTACTGAACCGAAATGGCTGAAATCAGAATGGAGATAGGATTATCTAACACATATACTACTTTTTATTTCAAAAATTTTGTAAAAAAACGTTAAGTACGCAGGCGAAGGAGTAAACCAAAGTATAAACTTTGATATTTATTGGAATTAAAAAGAAAAAGATATTCATCGTGATCTGCAAATGTTGTTAGTTAAACGTCAATTCGGCTGTAACGCTTCGGATCAAAGGCAACTCAATTTGCCGCCGTCACCGGCAGCCTACCGTGACCCGGCTCCCTCCCGGCTTCCTCCCGGCACCAACCCGGCACCGAACCGGCCCGGCACGAGAAGGGTGCGGGATGAAAGAGAAATTGTACACATTAAAGTATTTGCTGTAACGATTTGCAGGTGAAACGTGTCAAGCGCATGATACTTGACCTGGATTGTTGTTGATGGTTTTTATTTGGAACACCTAGTTACGTATGTTGCCTTTTACAAGCTTCATGTTATTTTCTCTCATTTATTCATTAACTACCTGTGTAAGTAATTCTTAAAATTAACAAAAACACTTTCGAATAAAAATATAAATTGGCATTGTATCAGTAGAAAGACTTTCAGGGTCCAAGTTACCGATCTACAGTACCTCCTCGCAATTCGTGACGTTTCAAACATGTTTCAAACATGTTTCAAACAGTGTTACGAGTATGACGTATCGGTTTTCTTCACAGAAACCGGTCTGTCATAAAATACCTATTATACATCCGTACCTAATGTACATATCCTATTATGTGTATACATATGAAATTTTTAATATTAAAAAAAAAAGTTATTTTGTAATAGTTATAATTTTTTGTTGTAGTACGCGTGATTGCAAAGTTAGTGAATAATATTTTTTATGAAAACATTCAGTTGAACGACATTCTACACTATAGGATATATCAAAAAAATCATCCCCACTTACATTATCGTACATGTTGATAGAGTACTTATCCAAAAAGAAAATATTTTTCACAATTTTATTTCACCACCTTGTCGGTGGTATTAATATTCATACCCATGGCATGGAATACATATTATGCCCATTGGCCCATGTCAAATTACAGAGTTACTTAAACCTAAGCTAAACAAACTTATAAGGAAAAAACCCTTACCTATACCAAGTCACAATATTAAACTAAACTTTGTATATTGCAAGCAAGAAACAAATCCATCAAGCCCTCCTAAGTTCCATAACTCGGAATATTATTTGAGCGCGGCGCAAACCACAACGACTAAAGGACCGTCTTCAAAGGAGTAACAATTTGCCAACTGTGCTCCTTCACCCCGCTAATTGCATCAATTACACCCAGGAGTTAGGGCTAGGTTGGAGACCGACGCTTTGAGCCTAATGTTTGAATAGAATTTTATTTACTACAATGAAAAGAGACGACCTTTAACCTCAGGGGCAGTTTGTACCGTGATTTTAAAGAGCCAGGTCCAGCAGCTTTAGACATATCCATGAGTTTTTAGGGTTCCATATCCAAAGAGTAAAACCGGGATCCTAGTACTGAGACTTCGCCGTCCGTCTGTCACTGGGCTGTATCTCTTGAACCGTGATAATTAGACACTTGAAATTTTCCCAGATAATGTAGGTATATTTCTATTACCTCTATAACAGAAAATACTAAAAAAAAAATGAATAAAAATATGAATATATTTAAGGAGGCTCCCATAAAATGATGATTGATTTTTAGGGTTCCATACCAAAATGGTAAAAATGGAACCCTTATGGTGAGACTTTCTTCGTCCGTCCGTCTGTCACATTCGATTATTTCAGTAACTATTAAAGCTATAGACCTGAAATTTTGAATAGTTGTAGGTAATTATGGCACGCCATTATTCCAATCATAAATAATTGAAAAATCTTTTTTATTTTTATTTATAAAGGGGAAAACCGGGTCGTCGAAATTTCACAATGAGATAAAAATATTGAGTGGGGAATCATATGAAAGTGCGTTAAATACTTGTGTATACTAAAACCAATTTTTAATATATATATATAGTATGGAACCCTCGGTGCGCGAGTCCGACTCGCACTTGGCTGGTTTTGATCGATATTGATGACGATAATAGTTAGACACTTAAAATATTCACAGAATTCACTTTATAAATATAACAATATTTAATATTTTATTTAATCTATACATTAATTAGTCTAGATTTATTAACTAGGTCTATATGAAGGAATAAAACATAAAAGATAATGCAGCGTATAGACATACTGAATAGAAACATAAATACTACAAATAATATGATAAAATATATATAAAAATGATTTTTTTGAAACTCTATCTAGGTGTATACATGTTGGTATATCTGTAAAAACAAAGGTAGCTTGTAGAGAGGGGAGGTTAGGGCGGAATGGAGCACTCTGGTCATGAATATTTGATATCCCCCGCCGCCGCCGCAGGCAAGTCTCCTAACTCGTGTATCACGGATACAGTTTTTGACAGACGTCTAAAATACATTATTACGTTCACAAAATATGTTTCATAATAATAAGTTTAAAGCCTTTTCATACCTTGTCTTGCCTTGATGCAACTTTTAACGGTGAAGAAAAATAAAGAAAAAGGACTGTGTGAATCTGGATTTTTCTGACACTTTATATTGGCCAGCATAAAAGGCAAATTTTTATTTTTCCGTATTGAATATAAGACGCAAGAAAGAGAGATATGGGCGAGTACATCAGGCATCATATCGACCCTACTATTTAATTTTCTATAAATTGTTACTAAACCAATTGAATTTTGTTTTCACTATGTAATTTCAGTAATACTTTTACTCAGTTTTAATTCATTATTTTTAAAAAAGTACAACGCAATAATTATAATATTTACAAACGATTATAATTACAAATATTACAGTAAAAGATTAAAAATTAAACCAATTTCAAGTTTATATTCGAATTGATTCGAAGGATCAAGGATCATATAAAACACAATTTGTTGTAAGTAATGAACATCAAAAGATTTGATCTAAATTATGTACATGCGATAAATTCATATACTATTAATTTTAATGTCTTTGTTAAATCCTGAAATATAAATTGTGTTGACAAATAAAACTCGAACAAAAAGCGAGGCTCTTCGACCCCATTACATATTTATGCAAAGATAAATTGGTTACCATTCTAGCTCGAGGCAACCTTTGTAATAGGAAAAGTATTGATTTTACCTCACTTTCACCCTAATTGCTACGATGCCAAACAAAATGTACAGAGAATGTCTTATTGATTTCTTTACTATATTTATGTTTACACTCGTTTATAAAGCGTTTTTATGAGGTGATCACAATTTTGATTACATTTCAAAGTTATGATAACAGCTTTAATAATAATCATTCTAACAGAATTGGTTAATCGATCTAAAATAAGGGGAAATCCAATCAAACTTAATACAAGTCCATTATATCAATTTATAAAGGATGTAAGTGTCGTTATAACGATTAGAAACGCCGATGGTACTTGAGCAACAATCGTGATTGTCATCAATTGTTAGCCCCCTTGCTTTGACGTCGCGTGACAAATGGATTTTCCGGGGCTACCCGCGCGAGGTATGTTAGTGTGGTGGCGGTAATATAATTGGGGTGCGGAAGGTTTTTGGGGCAACTAAAGAACTGGGTTGGGGCTATCAAGAGCTTGGTAGTTGTTACTAAACCTTGACCTTATCCGTTTATGAAGCATATTGCGTGCACGAAATGTACTGAGATTTGACCAAATTTGAACCACATTAATTTCAAAATTACATTACTGAGTTTCTATGTAGCCTTAGGGGCCGCCAACAAAAGTAGAAACATAAGTACATATACTTTGATTGATAATAGCAGAATAATTTAAATTTCATAATTTGTGAACTATAACTAGAGTCCAATTAGCCCATACATGATAAAGAGTTCTACACGCAAACGTACGTATGTCATGTATGTTATCTGTGCCGTGAATCCTCACTTTTTCATCTATGAAAACAGTTCAATGCAGTTCCAGAAGTCTTCCAATTAAAAATACCTGCGGCGTTTATCTTGCGCATTGTGAAATGAAAGGTATTTTACAAAGAATTTTCCGATTCGTGTCGCAGTAATTCACTCGAGTACATCCTATCTGAAATCAGCTGATTAAGCGATCCGACCCCCCGATAGTGAATGGCACCGGAGCGGGAATTGCAGCCGTACAAATTCTAATCACGTCGTAGCCGCGCGGGCAATCAGCGCCCTCTGCCCCGCCGGCTATTTATCTGCGTAACTAACTTGCACGCGCTGTGCCGTCCGAGCCGCGGCTCCCCTCGCGATTTAGGCCGTTCGTACATTATAGCCTATATCCGATAACCAACTCTTCAGGTATTGGTTGTCGGTAAGGCGATGTCGGTAGAGGACTCTTATACCGATATCGGACGATAGGTAAGTTTATTAATAGAAAAATGTACGTACTCGTAGATGATATCGGTTGATTTGGACATGTTTCGACGCGTTTTCTATTGCGAGCGAATCGGACCGACATTAGTATTATCGGTATAATATAGGCTCCAGCAACAATTTTAACACACTATTTAAATGCATGAAGTGCTACCTCGGACCGTCTTTCGGATGTCGGATGTCGGTCAGGATCATATAATATCTTTATTTGCGTAACTAACACGATACGCCCTGCAGCGACCGAAACGTGTCTCCCCTCGTTTTAATTCCAAATTCAGATATGGTAATCGAATTCACCCTTAATTTTTTGTAATATTTTTTTTAGAGATTCACTGGAATGATTAATTATTAAGTAAATTACTCGTGGCAGGACTATTCTTGCGGAATCTTCCTGGACTTCCTACCGTAAAACCACTGTATTATCGTTTTTCGCGTAGAAGGCACTATATTCGACTTTGGTCATTATAAAATTTATGTCTCATAATGACGAAAATAGTGAGGCGCATTGTATGATACGAGTATTGCATAGCAAAGTCTCTGGGACTCACTACATTCTACTTCCTACTAATTATTCTACTTCCTACTAATTACAAACGCGAAAGTTTGTAAGTACCTATGGATGGATGGATCTTTATTACTCTTTCACGTTGCAACTACTGAACCGATTTGGCTCAAATTAGGAAAATAGACAGCTTATAATTCGGATTAACACATGAGCTGCTTTTTATCCCGGAAAAATTCATCGTTCCCACGGGATTAGCGAAAAACCGAATTTCACGCGGAGCTGCGGGCAACTGCTAGTCTAACATGTATACGCATATCACTCAACATCGTCACATTGGTGGCCTCGGATAATGAGTTAAGGCAGTAATTTACACTTAATTTAGTTCAGAAGTTTTGTTTTGTTACTCTTACTCAAATTACCGTGATTTGCGAGAAAACAAAGGAGCAAGAACACGAAATTAATACCTAAATATAATGAACACCCGCTCCCAATAGTTCCCAAACAGAAACAAAACAAAGCAACATAAAATTTTCATCTTAGAGAAATCGTGTCCATTAGGGCAAGTTGAACAAAAGCAGCCTCCAATAAAGATACCAGACTCACTTCCGGCGAAGCTCGGTGTGCGCAGACTATATCCGCCCTAATCAGGGTTGCTGCAAATAGTATTTCTTTTTTCGGGCCGGTCATTTGGAAATCGGGCCGAATAAATTTACGATATCCTATTTATCCGGAATTGAAATGATTCTGATAAAAATTGGTCAAGCGCGAGTCGGGCTCGCGCACTGAGGGTTCCGTACCATCAAGAGTAGGTATATAGGGTCACTAAATCAAAAACGAGCTAAAAAATCACGGTTTATTTTATGGGAGCATCCCCTTAATTTTTATTTTATTTTAACTATTTATTTCTTCATTAAGTATATAAATAAATATTCTGTGAAAATTTGAATTTGAATCTACTTGTTGCCGTTATCAATATCGAGCAAAAACTAGCGAAAAATTTACTTTTCTTGTAATGGAGCCCTCGTTGATTTTTTATTTTATTTTATTTTAACTATATTTTATTTATTTCTTTCAAAAAATCACGTTTGTTGTATGGGGGTCCCCTTAAATATTTATTTTCTTCTATGTTTTAGTATTTTTTGTTATAGCGGCAACAGAAATACATCATCTGTGAAAATTTCAAGTCTGTGGCTATCACGGTTCCAGAGATACAGCCTGGTGACAGACGGACGGACGGACAGCGAAGTCTTGCTAATAGGGTTCCTTTTTTACCCTTCGGGTACGGAACCCTAAAAAGGATAACGCCCACGCAAAGTCTATCTTTAATAAATACCTACAATTAAAGTTCATTAAAGGTCGCGTCACTCAAAGATTTAATGAACACAGTGTCATTGTTTCTTATGATTTTATTAAAATTTCAAACTGAAAAATCAATCTTTATCGTATGTAAACTATACTTATTTCTGAACTCAAGGCTGGCGATTTACCACTCATTTACACAAACCATTAGCTATTTCGAGAATATTCACCAAAGAGTTGCGAGTTTTCTTTACATGTTGGTTGTATGATTCTTATCTTTAACTGAACTCACCCACAACTCAGGTCCAATGCAGGATGGTAGATTTTAAAGCAACTTAGTACATATTGCGTTTATGTACTACTAATCTATACCGTTGATTAAACGAAGTAAATGAACTGAATCTAGGTTCGTGTGATGTGCATTCGAACTTGCTAACAACTAGACCAAGAGGCATTTAGTCTTTACGTTCTGTTAGTCCCGGTGGTTGGCGATCAATAAAACACTAACTCGTTTCACCACTTTAACTTTTATTAAACGGACACAGACACGGACCTCACACTTGTACTATTCACTCGCGTCACCCGGGAGGGGTTTGAGTCGGAGCCGGAGTTCTATTTCAGAGCTTTTATGCTGGAGGTCCAAAGCCGGCAGGCAGAAACCGGGTCCGTAGCCTTAGACTCAGCTGTTGGCTCGATAATTCGAACTGATTTGAGATGAAAAAATGTTGGCATTTATAGGCCAATTCCGCTGATGAACTGCTGACTATTTGATGATTAATTAATTGGTGTCACAACCTAAGCAAATTTGGCAAAATCTAAGACAGAGGCGGACAACTCATGACAGGGCCGTAACAGTTCCCTCTGAAACAACAGAGTATTGTCAATTGCAGGAATCCGGCAACTTCGGCACGGAACAAACTTAATCCCACTTTTAATAAACACCGCTCCCCTCTGTTAATATTCGCCCTTTCTTGGGCACGGGCTTACCGTTGTATCCCGACCGCAACAATATCAGGGTAGGGCGACGTGTACTTTTACCGGCTGTTATAAAACTAGGGTTATCAACTCGTCCCGAAATTCGGGACTCTTCTTTAATAATAATAAAAAAAATAAAAAAAACACGACTACGTCTGGTATAACAATAAAAATATAGTCTATGTTACTCGGAATGATGTAAGGATTCTAACGATACCCCATATGTCCAAAATTCAGCCGTTCGGAAGTTATGGTGGAATAAAGAAACTCACATACATACATACATACATACATACATACATACATAGATGAACCCTAAAAAAATACACTCCTTTTTTGGGCAGTGGTGTAAAAAGACTAAGGGCTCGTCAGAGGTTTACGTCGTTTTCAAATCTTAATAAGGTGGGTGGACCATGGAAGGCCACTCTAACAATTGAAGAGTTATTATTCGTTTATTTACTGAATAAATGATACGAACAAATTATAAAGTAATACTTTGTTTTATTACGTAACATATAAACCACTTTTTTAAATTTCAAATTTGATCAATATTGATTGAACTTAAGTTTCATTGAACGCTTCCAAATGGCGTTGCTAGGAACTAGGGCTCCTTAGAAGGCCATTATAATAAAGCAGTCATTTAACACTAAAAGTTAATAAACAGCGATTAAATCTACAATAAAAAGAATTGGTTTATATGTTACGTAATAAAACAAAGTATTACTTAAATATTTGATAGTTTCATTTATCCAGTAAATAGATGAATAATAACTATTTATTTGTTAGAGTGGCCTTCTATGGTACACCCACCTTATTTTAACGTCGTCGATTTCCGATATCAATGAAGCGAGGGACCGTACTGCCAAAATAGTGGCGCGAGCGATTCGCCGCCGCGTCTGTGATTTTTAGTTCGATGGATGTTTATGTAGATAGAAGGAATTTGTCATCACATGTCAATAACTACGAAATTTTAATAGTTGGCCTTCGAAGGAGCATGGCCTTCCATGGTCCACCCACCTTATATATAAATCTCGTGTCACAATGTTTGTCCTCAATGGACTCCTAAACTACTGAACCGATTTAGTTCAAACTTCGTGAATATCTGTCATTTGGTCTAACTTAAAAGATAGAATAGTTTTTATCCCACGTGGACGAAGTCGCGGGCATCAGCTAGTTATATAAAAAGCTATGTTGCAACTCGGTAATTCAGTGGATATGGAACAGACTGAATTCAAAAAGGTCACAGTTTGATATTTTCTCTTTGGAGTACTGTCGTACAATGTGTATACTATGTATGTTGTGAAAAAATGTTAACTAACAGTTAAAATTAAAAAAAATTAAAATGTTAACTATTACGGTTCAAGAGGTACAGCCGATTAGTTTGTGACAGACGGACGGACGGATACATGGTCGGTAGAATCTTAGTAATACGGTCACGTTTTCCTTATAGTACGGAACCCTAAAAACTATCATAACAACCCCGTTTTAGGCACAAAGCTGGACACGGGTCTCCTCTTTAAAAACGATGATAATACTCTAAAGTTAAACCTGTGTTTCGGCCTACTTTTATACATTATGATTTGGGTGAGATAAATTAATAAAAAATGTCTTTATTAAAACACTGGTGGCTACTCAATAAGCGATAATTTCGAAAATATTTACAGGAATACGATACGGTCCTTGTTAACTAATGGCGCGTGAAATGGAACGTATCATAAACACGAGGAGGCAGGGGCTGTGTGGGCATGTTGCGACACAATAATAATATTATTTGGCAAGATATCGTACCCCTTACCGCTTTGTCATCGCAAAAGCTCGGTATAAACGTTCGATTTATTTGACGCAAAGACAATGAATGGAACTTTAGCTTCTATCGCGGGCTTTGAGCGTAGAGACCGAATCCAGAAATTCCGTAACGAAAATAACCTAACACCCCTAAAGTGGCTTTTGGTACCAGGGTACTATGAATGCAGGAGAGCGCACCTTCACAAACTTAAAACTAAACAAAGGCAAAACTAAAAACTAAAAATAGCTATGCTATGCAATAGCTTTACCGCGGCAGTCTCCGAGTGCCACACGTCTTTTTTTTGAAGTATTTGGGGCTTTGGGCTGATCAACGATACATTCTATGAATTCAATACAGTTAGGTATATTATGTTATCGTTTACTCCCCGCATAATGATTGTACGACGAAAGAGAATCAAGATTCGAATCGAAAACAACTTTTAATCGTTACAACATATTTTAGTCGTTGAAAATATCTTAGTTCGTGATAGATTCACAAGTCCCTATATATTTAATTTCCTGGATGGAAATTCCTAAAGGATGCCTGGCAGAGACGGCTTGTAGCGGTAAGGCCGCGTTTGCGTATCATTTCTATTTTTTGTTCTGTGTATCTTTTTCTTTGTAAAGTTTGAATGCAATAAAGTGTTTCTTCTTCTTCTTCATCCTTAGTTCGTGGTGAGCAACAATAGATTAATTTAACCAACCACTAAAATTACCAGATCAACTGCTGTAATTATACTAGCTCAATTAGTTTTAGGAGCTTTTGTGAAGTGGTGATAACAGAAAACAAAACCCGGCTGAGTTTGTTGTGGGCTTCTTCTCAGTGCAGGGCGCGTTGGAACCCTCGTAAACTTAGTTTTAAGTCGACTTGGAGTTATTGCCATACAAATGTGACAAATATCATAAGGACCATTTACAAGCGCCTGTATATTAGGCCTATGTGAAATAAAGATATTTTGAGTTTTCAGTTTTTTTTTTTTTGAGTTTTGAACTAACGGCATTAGTCGCGAGGACTCGCTGGATGCAAGTGGCTCAGGACTGGAAATAATAGCAGGAGGCCTTTTTTGGCTTAGGTCCATCGGCTTAAATGAACTAAAATGACCTTGGAGGCTTAGTTCTTTTTAATTAGACTGAACTGTAACTGCCAAGGAATCAAGGAAAGGTGAATTGAGACGATAATTTAGGACGAAGACTAGGAAGAAATTTATTTTTCCGGCGCAAGACTACATCCGCCCTAACCAATACACATGTTCCATTGTCCCTCGTTAAATTAGCCGTCAGTAACGCGGGCGGGGGAGATGATTTGTGGCGGTCCAGATAAGGCTCGCTAATACGCGTCGGAACACGGCCGGGAGGAAAATTGTCCGAGATTCCCATCTTGAGGGCGCCGGGGATAGTGATGATTATGCAACCAGCTTCCGTTAGGGCAAGGAACGGAAACTTTTGGTAGGTACATTTTCTTTTTATTTTATACCTAGGGCTGTTCTTGATAATCTCCCTGGTAGTTCGCATGTGCTCGAATTTTTATTGGCATCTCCCCTGTTTGATTTCAAAAGTTTGAAAAGATGACGGAAAATATTGTGAGGAAATCTATTTTATAGAGGTAATGGTGTGTGAATCTTGGCAATCCGTAGTTGACTAGTGTTGTGGAATATGTGACCAAATCCTTCTTATTCCGACAGGGCAGCAATATTAATGTCAATATTTATAATTAAACAAGAAATAATAAAAGATAGAATAGATTATAGAAAAATATGCAGATACTGTTACCAGCAATGACGCACTGCCAAGCGATTTAGCGTTCCGGTACGATGCTGTGTAGAAACCGTACGGGGTGATTTTACTTACCCCTTCCAAGTAGTACGTTAACATCTTCGGCTGCATCATCACTTTCCATCAGGTGAGATCGCAGTAAACCTTCGCCTTTAAAAAAACATGGATATACTGTGTCACGTAAAAAGACCCTACATAAAGTAAAGTGTCATGAAGAGACTTGAAAAATTTATAGCGAGGGGACGTCACAAAATGGGACATGACAATTCAGTGGTGGGCGGCGAGCGGTGATACTCGTAAAAGCTTTTCGTCTCGCGGCTCGGGGGCTCGGACAAATGGCTAATGTGGAGAACAAAGTGCCCATTGCATTCGCTGACCACATATACAATAGATGGACGAGTGAGATAACAAAATGTTATGATATTTGTGTATCTGAAACCTGTCACTGACAATACTATGACATAATATGACAGATATGATTAGCACGTCAAGACGCCTACCTGTAGTTTCTCGATCACGTGATAAGTGGACCTGTCCTGCTATAGCTCTAGCCATAGATTACATATTAGCATAATATTATATTAGCATGATAGCATTTCGAATTTTCCATAATCCCGCAGGAACTGTGGATCATTCAGGTCCGCAAGTTATATTTTATTATATGTCATGATGTACAATCACACTTAAATAAGTGAGAACAAGATAAGCGAGAAAATTCTATTAATTAAAGTAAATGCCAGGTCCCGTCATTTTTCTCTCCTAACTCTGAAACTCGGGTTAGTAAAAATTCTCTTTAAGAGAAAAAGTGATCTCGGTCCTTTAAGGCCTCACTTTACCTGGTTTGCTTGTATTAAATAGTTGCTTGTGATTTGTGACAGAGGTGCGTGCCTAGATAATTAATCTTTTAGAACTTACTATGACACTATGAATTTATCGGAGGGAAACAGAAAGTTACTTCGCTAAGTCCATTTGTATATTGATTATTGCGGCTTCGTAGTAGGTACTCAGCTTCGATTGAATAATTGGGTCTTACACTACTTTTGAATTTGATAAAAAATATTACTTTATTATAAACTAGGATAAAAATAATAACGTGCAGTGAAAGAAATATTAAAATCCAACGAAGATTTACAAAGTTACAGGCGTTTAAACTTTGGAGTGGGGGGATCTTCTATCCCTTTCTCGCAAAACGAAAATTTGTATGAAGCCGCACGAAGCTACTATGGCATTGGTAAGGTGTGACGTCACAATTTCATGTTGCTATCTCTGTCTAATCACAAATCTTTAAATGCTTATAACTTTTTTGTTATTTGATCGATTTAATTAGTTCTCTCAGTGCACGTCATTATTTTAATTCTACTTTATAATAAAGTAAATATCTGGTTGACCGAGCTTCGCTCGGTAGTTTAACTACTGGATAATAGATGGCAGCAGAAGTGCTTCGCTCGGTAGTTTAACTACTGGATAATAGATGGCAGCAGAAGTCATATTTTTATTATTTTTTTTTTTGGTAAATTCGACATTTTCTAAAAATGAATCCTAGCTAGATCGATTTATCGCCCCTAAAACCCCCTGCATACTAAATTTCATGAAAATATTTGGAGCCGTTGCCGAGATCCAGATTATATAGAAATATATATATATATACAAGAATTGCTCGTTTAAAGGTATAGGATAAAAAAATTGGAGTCAAATACCCCATTGTAAACCCACGTTGTAACCCACGTGTAATAAAAAATTATAACGTGGCTTTAATCGGATCTATCCCAAAATGAAGGTTTTTTGTTCTTTTATAGAGCTAATGTACAACTTGTAAAAATATAAGACTTTAAATTAAAAGCGCCAATATACACCCTTACACCGCGTCTTGTATAATTCACAGAAGAGATCCCAGTGTCCCCTCATCCCCTCGGCCCATCGTCCCCTCGCCACTTGACATTTCAATCCGTTGTCAAAACAAAGAGAAAAGAATCCGTGACATTTTTGCATGCCATTTGAGAGTATCGCCTAACAAGAGACGGGGAAATGGGGACATGCAAGTGGTTCCGTGAAGTGGTTTTCGCCCTTTTAAATGGAAGCGGGCGTTATTTGGCGGACTCTACAATTTCACATTGTGAAGTCAACGTCTCCTGAGGATGTCCCGGTGTCGGGGCGAAACTTGCGTCAAAGAAAGTGTTGGAAAATTGTGTGTAGTGTTTTAATGAGGACAGTGTTTATGCATATTGTAACATACAGAATCTTTTCACGTAGCGGATTAATGCAAAACAAATTAATCTGCCCTACCAACAAGCAATGCATATGAGCTTTAGCTCCTTCGGACACGGCTCGTAAGCGTAATTAAAAATATTATTTTTTACTAACATACCACGTACAAGTAACAAAAGTGAATGAAATCGCCAGATTTCCAATAATTTAATTTTTTTTAGCTGAAAAGAAAAAACAGGTATACTGCCAATGTACCCTTAACCGCTAGCAACACATTACAGCATCTGTTCATTAGTTACGTCAAACTGAACGTATTTTGAAACACTATCCTACATCTTGAACCAAGAGATCTCAACCTTATGAACAACGTAGAAACGTTAAAAATTACTTAGCTCACTATTGTTGTATTCCCGCACAAGTTTATATAAAATTCGACCTTATCATCAAAGAATAAAGTTCAGATTAGCTAAGCTTCTCATTCGCACCGATCTATAATGCGTTCCGTTTCACGTGAAGCAATTACGGGCGTCGTATTCCGTAGCGCGTGCAAATTTAATGGTTGTAGTGGTGCGATCCAATTAGCGATGTGCTGTGAACAAGCTCTAATTCTTTCTTGTTTACAACGTGTTTTTTTTTTATATAGTTATCTCTTAGTGCTCTTAAATCTCTTATAACAGTATGCCCTAGCTAGGTACACAAGCTTAATAAATCAATAAGAATAACCGACTATTCCATTTCGTTTGAGCGATCGATTGGTTTTTGCCATGATCGCGAATACGTCATATGACTACAGCTGTTGATTTTACTCGATGTGTTTTTTATCGTGAAAACAAGAG
The DNA here is from genome assembly GCA_963855885.1 of Coenonympha glycerion. Lineage (NCBI taxonomy): Eukaryota > Metazoa > Arthropoda > Insecta > Lepidoptera > Nymphalidae > Coenonympha > Coenonympha glycerion. The sequence continues at coordinate 2,436,512 of OY979637.1, read as the reverse complement.
AGTTAGTTGGCGAACAATGTCAAAAGTCCGAACCCTGGACTCCGATTTAGAAACATCATTTTTAACCACTGGTCCATCACGTCATAAATATCCTTTTATAAAGTGGACTTCCACATATAGGTTAATTTATAAACCAAGCGTTTTACTTTAGAGAAATATAAATTTAATTTTCATACAACGGGCTCGGAAAATCTAAAGCAAGGGTGAAGAGAAAAGGCGGTCGAGGACTAGAATAATATGCCTTGAAGTTGAAACTTTGTTTGGAATATTTAATGAGAATATTACGTGGGTACTTTATGTTTAGAACATTCCCTGTTTGTTTTAATTAATGTTTATGTGGGTTGAAGTACAGGGTAGGAGTAAGAAGTTTGGGACGGATATTATTTAGTTCGTAAAGTACTTGTGCTTTATAATAGTAGCTAGTGCTTATTAACTTTGTTTTGACTCAAGGGACAAGCGACAAAGTTTATTCTAAACTGATTTATCACTAAATCTAGGGTTATTTAGAGAGTAAACATACGTCTAAAAACTGATTTATTTTGTGAAGTAGTCGTTGGGAGTTCAGTTTCAAAGTATCTAGGGAGCTAAGCGAAGGAAAATGGATTTTTTCCGTCACAAAAATGGCGTCACCAATCCACGGAAAGTCCCATCATATTTTACGCGTTTTATTATTTTTTATATAACCAGTACATGGAATTGGACATGTAAAGTTTATACATCATTTCTTAGAAATTAAAGTCTCGAGGAAAGATGTTCCGCAGTGAGCAATGATTTGTAGTTTTACCTGGCCCCAAACCGCTACGCCAGCGCTTTTAGAAACCTAGAAATACCTATCTAAACCTAAAAAATGTAGTTTATTTTTTGAGGCAAAAATCATAAACACCTAATATATATGCACCCTGGACAGGACGGACGGCGCGAAAAAATGTCGCCAGTTTGTCGGTGCCAAAAATTCTTGTTTCGCCACCAGCAGTAAGGCCACGCTGTACTTCGCTCAGTAGCCTCCTATAGAATTTTGACAGATTGCTTGCTTATACGTACGAAAAAGGTTCGGATGCCCATATCCTGAGGTATCTTATCGGTGTCATCTATAGTTGAATTTTTGGCTTGAAGTCTAAGCTTATATTAGAGAAGGTCTATCAGTCTATTGTTGTGATATTAAATAGATTGTGAGTTGTTTATTACAAACCTCACGGCGAAGACAAACAGACATACCCCAACAGATGTAAACAAAATGGAAGCAACCTAAACCTATAAATACACTCGTAATACCCCAGCCGCCACACTAACCCAAACTCGTCAAACGAGATTACCGTTGACTTGGCCAACTTTCCCCGTCCTCCCCCGCCTTACTCGAAGCCCAGGGGACTCTGGCGATATAATCCAGTTTTGCCCATTCTCCCCTTGAAAATGGAACGCGAAAAACCCAATTTATTTTTCTCTTTTACATTCGCCGTTTCCTTGACGGCTGGAGTGAAACGGTATATTTTTTTACAAGCGTTTTGTAAGGATTTTACATTTTCGTCAGGTGCTTACGAGTGTTTTATGTAAATCTTGTCACTTTTCGTTACGATTATGTTATGAGATGTTTTGGTTTGCTCAAAAAATACATATCCAACTTACGGTGGTGCAAAATAATCCATGGTTTTCTAAAGAGAAAACCACGGATTATAAAATCCTGTCACATTTGTATCTCTAAAGAGAGATAGAAATGTGACAGGATTTTTAGGGTTCTGTACACAAATTAAAAAACGGATATACGGAATACGGAAAATGATAGAACTTGAAATTTTTACAGATATTGTATTTCTGTAGCTGCTAAAAAACAACAAATACTAAAAAATAAATTAAAATCATAACTATTTAAGTGGCCTGTGAACTACGATGTCTCCATTAATGCAAAATTCTAAATCATTTGTAATTCGTGTATATTTTGATCATGTTGTGGTGTTATTCGGATTCATATAGTAATAATCTATGCTCTTGGCCATATTTGGTTCGGAAATACTTCTTTAAAACGAAATAATAATCAATTTTGATCAAAATTTTTATAACTTTGGTCGAGTTCCGTAATACCAAAAATTATGAATGAAAACTTGTAAATTTCTTTATTAACTGGTGTTTTTCTTTAGCTGGACAATAAAAACTGTGCTCCTGAACTAATGCGATGTGAGATAGTGTTGTTTTTATTACAAAACAAATAAGCAGAAAACATGTCCTCTTTGACATAAAAATAAGCAAAACTAAATTCGTTTACACTTTCGTTTAACAACAGTATTTCGGAACCAAATATGGCCAGGAGCATAGATTATTACTATATGAACCCGAATAACACCACAACATGATCGAAAATTGCACGAATTACAAATGATTTTGGTATTACGTTTGTATGGGAGACACCGTGGGTCAGTTGACTCTTAAGGGGGGTTTTCGTACAAGAAACGTGATTTTTTTTGCTTGTGTTTGAATTTGGTGTGCAGTTTGGCAGGGGTATATAGTTTACTCTAATACTATTGGCAATTGGTCATAATAGTACGGAACCCTCAGTGTGCGAACCCGACTCGCACTTGAACAGTTTTTATGGAGCTTATGTCGGTTGTAGTAGTAAAAATTGTGGATAGCAGTACACTATGGTTTATAATTAAATAGCCTTAAATACACTTATTGACTATAATATTTTCGTAAAAATTACGTAGGTATAGTTTAAGCTATTTATTGTCTTTTTGGTTTTTAAATATATCGCTAACTCATAACTTAAACTTAAATTAACTTAAAAATAATAGAGCATTTTTTTCCTTAAAAAAGTAAAGTCCTTAAATTGGTAAAAATAGAGATTACATTCAAATACAATGTCTAAGGCCCCATACACATGTGCGGCTTATGTCGTCTGCCGGCGATAGGGCACGGCCACACTTGACCTTTGTTCCGTGGAGAGTGCTCTACTCCGCAGTGTCAAGTGATAGAACAAAAGCTGCTTGTTAAAGCTTGCCAAGTATTATATTATTGTACACTACTAGGTTTTGCCCGCAGCTTCACCCGCATGAATTTCGGTTTTTCGCATATTCAGAGGGCATCGTTGATTTCCCGCTCCCGTTCCGGCTTCCCTTCCCAATCTTTATATCTACTTTCAAGGAAGTCTATAGCAATCTTAAAACTATAACTACTAGATAGAGAGTTAATTTTATTATTTTTGTAAAACATAAGTACACATTACAGTAACTTCTATTAATCACAATTATTTCGAATTTATCGTTCGATAAACTTCGGATATAAGGGGAAGAACGGTATTTTTTTTCGACAATTTGCTTAATAAATGGAAAACTATCAGGAATAAATCAAAATCTGTTTTAGAATACACAAGTAACGCCCTTTCATATTATGATACCCCACTCAATATTGTTGTCATTTTGAAATTTCAAAACCAATTTCCCTCCTTTTGAATGAAAATGATTTTACAATTTTTATGATCGCAATGACGTTCGGCCACCTAATAGGTGTTATTATTCCAAATTCCATGTCGATAACTTTATTAGTTATGGAAATAATTGAGTGTGACACAAACGGATGGAGAAAGTCTCACCATAAGTATGTAACCGCTAGTCCGTTATATAGAAGTTGATGTATAAAGGGGCACAAAGACCATCGCTAAACATGATAGGCCACGAACTCTTGAACTCTGTCTAGTCTAGATAGAGCCTGTAGGTACTAGAAGCTTTTGTGTTTTAAATGATTCAATATGAATAGAGTCGAGACATGCGAGTAGATATTCAATTTTAAGTGTAGGGTTGCCAAACATAATAGTCGGACAGAACAACTAGTTTGGCCGGACATTTGGGTAAAAATGCCGGACACCCGACATTATTGAGCATTTAAAGATCCGATACAAATATGCAAAATCAGGCTTTTTTATGACTACCATAAATATTGTTAAATTTTATTGAAAGCTAAATCAGTTATTTTCCGAAGTTTACAGAGCCTGACTAAAGCCGGACAAGTCGGACACCGTTTATTTTGGCTGGACACGCAATTAATAAGCCTAACTACGAGTATGTCCGGCTGAATACGGACCTCCTCTGGCAACGCTATTTATGTGTGTATTACAGTGGCATCTACAATAAGTGCTTAATCTTTGTTGGTAAATATTTATTATAATAAGCAACGAACAAATAATAATAGATATAAGTGATCAACCAAGAAACTGAGAACATAAGTTAGTACCTAAATAGCTTAACAGTATAAATTAGGTTATATGGCTTTGCCTGTAGGGTAGAAAGCAGTTGCAGCCTTCCTCAGAGCCAATCTGAGCCAATTCCATTCCAACCGTTGGCTCAAAGACAGTAATGCTATCTACACTCCTTCTCCATGCAATCTCACTCCGTTTCTAGATCCCTACATAGTACCACCAAAATTTGATTCCCGTAAAGGTAAACTAACATTAAATGACTCATGCATTCCCAAATTCCCTAAGACTCAACCAATCTATGAATGTATAGAAACTATGAGTAATAGCATGTCATTTAAGCCAAATTCAACCTTATGACGCATTATATAGAGTTATAACTCATCTCGTCTCTTTGTGTAGTCTGAATGGTCTTTTTAGGGAAGGTCACCCCCCTTCCCGCGGGACTCCGCACAGTCACCCCCTGCTGCTCACCTCTCCCTCACCTGCCCTTTGAAGAAACCGTCTGTACGTCTACAGGGGATGGTGGAAGCTCTATTAATGCGCTCATAAACTGTTTTAATATTTACTAATATAAAAATATAATTTGCTAACTATATATTACCAGAGTATTAATGAGAACTAAAACTGTCGGTGAATCCAATCATGAAAAACAAATAATAGTTATCAAATTTTATTTGCTTAATGATTGCACAAAGGTTTCCTTATTATAAGGAACAATTTGTATATTAACACTGAATTACTCGAGAGAAGCGAGCATGGTTGGGTAGCTAGTTTGAAGATACAGAGGTTGATTAAAACCGTGGGTACCATAAAAAGTTCATATACAATGTATTTGCATTCCAAAAACCAGAAAATTATCTTAATTGGTTGCGGCGTGAAGGATTAATAAACATACACACAGACGTGCAAACGAACTCTAGCCCTCATAATTTCATAAGTGCGAAACAGTGGGCATTTATAAAATGAAAGACGGCGTTGTCACAGGGATTATATATAGCGAATTAAAATTACAACTGACAGCGCCATTTTACACTTAACTTATCACTCACTGCATGCTTCACTCGTATAATATAAATATATAGCCAACTTGCCACTAACTGGATAGTGGAATGGCGGCTGGTGGCTTCGGTTTGGCTTCAGTCACATTCGGTGGCTGAGATGGCTGGCAGGGACCGTGGTTGGCTGACAGGCTATGGCGCAATTTAGGCTTGCTGTGATTGGCCCAGGCTGTATGACGTAACAAGTGTGAATACTGTGTGATGAGCCATTAGAATTGCAATCTCCTGTAGCTGTGCACGCAGGGCGCTTCCATAGAAATTGCAATTTCATTTCATTTTAATACGTCTGTTTACCTTCAATATAATTCCGTTAGGGTCGTGGCTCATGCTAGGGGAGCGGGCTAGTAATTATTTATATTTCCATCACGTCTGCAAGGTTTTTTCATATTATGAATACGAGGAAAAGGTCCCCCATTTTCTTTGCACTTAAGTTGTTGCTAGCAGAAGATATGATAAAAATCATCTTAATACACGTTTCAAATGCTTATTTTTTGTTTTGCCGAAACCTAAGTTGTAAGTACACAATATGTTATTTTTACGTTAGTTCGTAAGTGTATTGTTCAGAAAATAGAAATATATCATCTGTGAAAATTTTAACTGCCTATCGACTATCAATGTTGTCTTACGATAGTCGATAGAGTACAGATACAGATACAGCCTTTTGATACTTAACACAAAAAAAAAACACTAACGTTTTCTATGATTGTAGTAGGTCCGTTATAAGCCACGTTTAAGTTATATTCGTAGCATGAGCAATTTCGTAGTTCGATACCAGAACTTTATGAGAGTCACGCTACGGCAAGGCTACATGGCCCCCGCTTTATGTGCAGTAGGTACTTATACGCCGATTTATAAATCACCCTTTTTAGCCAGACATGTAACGTGCAAAAAGCTTAAAATATTAACACATAGGCTTCTTTGTGCCGGAAAACTACATCGTTCCCACAGGATTAGCGAAAAACCGAATTTCACGTGGGTGGAGCCGCGGGCAACAGCTCGTAAGTATAGATATAATAAAAAGAGAAACTTACTGTGCAATCACGAAGAGTTTCAAAATAAGGATAAATAAAATCTTTTAAAATAAAACCACTATAAATATATATTTTTTTAAATAGTACATCTTGCAGCGGCCGCTTCGCATTTTAAAGATGGTATACGGGTCAAGTGTCATTCAGTGAATAGCGCTTATGTTTTACCGAGTTAGGAGCTCTATCAATATAAAAATAGACATCAGTGTGGGCCAGTATCAGTTGTCGCTATTATACCAGAAGGCTAAAACGTACACATCATTACCCTTTTAATTTTAATCTCGCGTGTTGTAGTCTAAATTTTATTTTACGGGAAAATTTTCTAGCAATCGAAGGGAAAAGTAGAGTGTATTACTTGGTCAGAAGACTCATTTTATCCTGGTCTTACTATATAGATGCTAGAATGGATTGTTTTATAACACAATCTACTAGTTACATTTTTGATAAATAAAACCGGCAAAGTGCGAGTCGAACTCACGCGCCGAGGGTTCCGTCCTATATATAGAAAAAGTAAAATTTAAAGAATCTTTACTTAACTTTGTTTTTAAGGTAAATTTTCTGTATAATTTGATCGAACCCCACTTTTAAAATGGTAATGTGTGTGTGTTTCCCCCCCTGTAACTTCTAATATAGGAGAATGATAAAACTAAAAAAATATATGACGTACATTACCATGCAAACTTACACCGAAATTGGTTTGAACAAGATTTAATGTTTTTTTTGTAGTAACAATTAACCTCAATAAACAAAGTTAAGTTTTCGGTTTGGTAAGAAGAGTTATTCTTATGGATAACTTTTTCTATAGGTAGTCGTACGGAACCTCCGGTGCGAGAGTCCGGATCGCATTTGGCCATTTTTATAAATAAAAATAAAATCATTTTCAATTTTTTGACAAAAAATGCCTTGTTTAAAGTACTTCAGCCTGTAAAAGTACATTGTACAGGGTCAATTTATTCTAACAATGTCTAGAATCGCCGGTAGGTTATATCGAGCGTGAAACAACCCTTCCGGCTCTTGTTAAGAATTTCTCCCTTCATTGAAATTCCTCCTACGTGCCGCGTTAAGGACGCTTCTACGTTTTCCTTTACCTTCGTGATGTCTTGTAGCGCTGGGGGCTTAAATAATTGAGATGTACGAGTACCTGCTTGCGAGTAAAACGCTTACCTGAGAAATATGAGAGGCGTTACCTTTGTTAATAAATAATACCTTCCTTATAAGCAACTAATTATCGATAACAGAAGTTATCGCGGGCATATTCACACCATTAACAAAAGTTTACTACGATAGAAGTACACTTCGCACGGTTTTTGCCAATATCTCGACCACTGACCATCCAAATTTCACCAAAAACTATACAGCTCCTCGGGTTAGTACTGCCAATCTATAGAAAAAATCCGAATTCGATAGGTTGTTTGCAATTGAGTTATCTCTCCGAATATCTTGCTTACTTGCTTGCTTGCTTACTTGTCGACAGACCTATGTTTTTTTGAGGTTTTCTCGTGACTTAAAGCACCAATTTTGATGCGGTTTTCGCCAATAGACGTGAAATTCCAAGCACATACTGCAATCCGCGATACTTATGGGTCTAGCAATTAACCTTGGTCTGCCAGGGGAAAAAAACTGTTACCGAAATTCAACAAAAAGCAATATTATATTTACTCCGAAACGGTGTGAATATGATATAAGTATGTATAGGTACTTAAACATGGTAATGTATTTACACATGAAGTTGCCGTATTACCATTTTAAATTCAAGTATTTTTTTTTTAATTCAGCGTGTTTCATTACTTTGGTCCACCCACCTAACATCCATCTATATTACCTTTCATAGGTTCGTCTCCACTTACCTCCATTTCAGATTATTCCATTTTTTTTAGAGATTACACACATCGCAATCTAGCCCCAAAGTAAGCGACAGCTTGTGTTATGGGTACTAGATAATATAGGGTAGAATATAATATACTTATTGAAAAAACCACTGAAAAATATTAATGTTCATCATACAAACCTTTACGACTAGTGGGAATCGAACCCACGACCTCCATAGCAGACGGTAGGTTTGCTACCGCTACGCCATTCGGTCGTCATATTATAATAATCAGTATTCGAAAAAAAGTTTATACGAAACACAGATACGAAATCCAAAAATCGTCTAACGATCACTCAAAATATCAAATTACCGATTGGAAAGGAGAGCTTTTCGTCGAAACGAAAAAGTACGAGAGTCCCCTTCTGTGGAGCTGTAATGAGGTTGTCTCAAGACGATGCCACGCAAATTGGATTTAGGCTAAACAAGTCGTTACGATCGTCGTCTCATCACAACAGTTTACAGAAACACTCGGCAAAATGAGCTTTTTCTTGTCGGATGCAATCATCGTCCTGTTTTTTGTCTAATTTTGCCACGCAGATCGGTATTTATATAGAGATTGCATGGAATGATTGAAACAACTTTTAATTTTTCGAAATTCTTGACTAAAACTTAAAATTATTTTTCTCTCGCAGCATAGAATGAGTCTGTATCTGTAAATTTTTTATGGATTTTACTGACACCAATCATCTATTGTACACACGTTTTGCTTGACACCGGAGCATTATCTGGAGAAGCTTTTTGGACAAAGTATAAGTAATTGTAGGTACTACGTTTTGTTGCAAGCTTTTATAAATACACATCAGAAAAGCCAGACTGGGTTCTTGTTTTCAGTCTTGTATTTTTCAAAAACTTGAATGGGACGTTAGTAATTTTATATTTACTACTTATCATTGCAAAGTATGTTCGATATATATATAGTAGGGCTCACTCCATTTCCGAAATGCTACGGTGTGAAAAAAGGTGTGTATTGCAGATCCATTTTCATGTGATGTCGTCTTATAAATCGATAAACGCCGGCTGCACGCACGAAAAAGCAATAACTCCTTGTCAAGCAAGTGAGAGCGCGGAACAAGTTATAGAGAGGCACGATCGGCCTAAGCGTTCGGCTTTCGACGCAATGTTTTCTTATCATGCTATCACTAAAATGATCGTCTGTAAACCGACTTTACAACATATTTCTTTGATACCGCGAATGTTTATAATGTTTTATGTGTTCGTAGTGCAATGTTCAAAAGGACTCTGAATCATCTTTGCAAGTTGCCGACGTTAATAAACCTGGGATAGAGGAACCATGTCAACTAACAGAAACAAAGATCGACTCAAATTCCTTTTGAAACTGTACGCTCGCTCCCGCGGGCACCCTCCACTTATGTGAAGAGGAAATGATAACTAAATGATCATTTCTGTCTGTTGTCAGGTTCCGAAGTCCCAATCGAGGGTTGCGGAGGGAGGCAACGCGTATGAGATGACCGAGAGCGAATAACCTAAAGAAGAGGCAGTACCATGCTCACAGTCTCTCCTAGCACTGAAGTTCACCTGATATTCCACTGAACGATTCAATCATGTCGGAGCTACCGCAAACGATATGGCAGAAGATCGACAGCTCAGTCATCCCCGTGATAAATCTAGAGGTGCGGGAGGTACGCGAAATACTATGGGAGAAGATAAAGGAGCCGACGTCGCAGAGAAAGATCATTTTAGTCATAGTAGCTATAGCTCTTCTATTAGACAACATGCTTTATATGGTGATCGTGCCGATCATACCAGATTATTTGAGATACATTGGCGCTTGGGGCGAAGAGGGATACGATCACGTCGTCACTCTAGAACCCATAATAGAGGGCAACCGAACCATCATACCGACAAAAATAATCCCCGGCACGCATGAGGGCCAAGACTCAGCGACTGGGGTTCTCTTTGCGTCAAAAGCGATAGTGCAGCTCATGATTAACCCCTTTTCCGGTGCCTTAATTGACCGCATAGGGTACGACATACCCATGATGATAGGGCTTATCATAATGTTTCTGTCTACATCGATATTTGCTTGCGGTAGAAGTTACGGTATGCTGTTCTTTGCGAGAAGTCTTCAAGGTGTGGGATCCGCGTTCGCTGACACCTCTGGATTAGCCATGATCGCTGACAGGTTTACTGAAGAGAACGAACGTTCGAAGGCGTTGGGAATAGCACTCGCCTTTATCAGTTTCGGATGCCTCGTCGCACCACCTTTTGGAGGAGCCCTATATCAGTTTGCAGGAAAGGAAGTGCCGTTCCTCATTCTCGCATTCGTATCTCTCATGGATGGATTCATGCTGCTTCTGGTAATGAAACCTTTAAAGACACAAATGAAAGAAGCTAACGAACCCAAGACGCCCGGCACGCCAATTTGGAAACTTCTAATAGATCCCTATATCGCCGTTTGCGCTGGGGCTCTAATGATGTCAAACGTCGCTTTAGCGTTTCTGGAGCCTACAATATCATTGTGGATGGAAGATAATTTGACAAAAGACAATTGGAAGATCGGAATGATCTGGCTGCCGGCGTTTTTCCCGCACGTTCTCGGCGTGATCATTACCGTTAAAATGGCAAAGAAGTATCCTCAGCAGCAGTGGCTAATGGCAGCAGGTGGTTTGGCGCTAGAAGGCCTCTGCTGTTTTATCATTCCATTTGCAAGCTCGTACAAAATGTTGATGATACCGATTTGCGGTATATGCTTCGGTATTGCTCTCATAGATACTGCACTATTGCCAACGCTTGGTTATTTAGTGGATGTCAGATACGTCTCAGTTTATGGAAGTATATACGCAATCGCTGATATATCTTACTCGTTCGCGTATGCTGTAGGACCGATCATAGCTGGAGAGGTAGTCGAAATGATAGGTTTCACGGCCCTAAATTTCTTTATTGCCTTCAGTAATTTACTATACGCTCCAGTGCTGATGTACCTCAGGCATATTTACGACTTCAAGCCGTTCGAAAACGAGGCGAATATCCTAATGGCCGATCCACCGGATAAGGAGTACCAAACGTACAGTATGCAAGACCAGAGGCCTGTGAACGGTGATTTCAAGAACCACTTAGAGTACACTAACGTGCCGCAAGACGTACAGGAGTCTAACGTGGATAGACAGTACGAGTATCAAGACGGGTACCAGAATTACTCTCAAGGGTACCAGCAAGATCAGGGGTACCAGGAGCAAGGGTACCAGCAGCAGGGATATCAGCAAGAGTACAGCCAGCCCCGGCAGCTGCCCGCGCAGCCGCAGCCCACAGCCAGCAACCCCTTCAGAGCCCCGCCAGCCCCGGCTGCCCCCGCACCAGTGCCTGCACCAGCTCCTTCTGCGGCCCCCATAAGAAACCCCTTCCGACAAGGCTTCTAGAGCTGATTAGGATTGTTGTCTATATTTTTTGAATTCACTTGTTGTGTATTTATAAATGTCTTATAGTTATTTCGATCACTGAGCCGCGAACAGCCGGCGGCATTTATTAGTCTAGATGTCTATTGTATAATGCTAACTGTATCGTAGTCTAATACAGTTGCCTACAAAATTACATATTTTATTTAGAATACCGTAATTATAAAATCTATGAAGTTATCCAACCGGGTAGGGATCAAAAAAGCCTTTTAAAGCAATTATGCCTCAACATGTTTTTAATTAAAACTTTGCTCGGAAATTCCCAATCACCTCATATTGGTTCCCGAAAGATTATTTCGAGAACCAATATGAGCTAAATGCGTCTTTTTGAGCAATTTTTTTATTCATGTTTCACAATATGTTTTGCCCGCAAAACTTATTCCCTTAAATCTACTATGTATAATTATCCCAATATTAGCGAAAAACTACATAAAATTTGAATTTTCGCGCCCCGATGGTATCCATCCCGCTTAATGGGCCGTAAATGAAACTACGAAACGAACTCATTAAATGTGTAACTTTGTAGGCAGCTCTCAAGTTTCTTGTTGATACCAAACCTGTTAAAACTCTTAATATTTTCAGTATATAGATATACCTAAAACCAGTTGGTTTTGATATTCAAATATCTATAATTCTCACTATTTGACCTACATAATATATTTTAAGATAAAGTACATGATAAAGTCATATTATAAAAAAAACATGATTTACAAGTGTGTGTAGAAAATTAACACTTTTAAACTATTATTTAATACTTACAATGTACTTAAGGAATTAAAATTATTCTTGAAGCAATTTAATATAACTATTTTTAATGTAGTCTTTAGATTTACTTGTACAAATGAGAAGAACTTTAAAAGCGTCTAATACCAGTAACGAAGTAGATAGATGTAAAGAGCCTAAAAAAATTATGTACATTAAAACGGCATTTACATCTATTAGAAATTATTCTTTTATAATAGTAATCGTTAGATAAGCTAAAGTATAAAGTTAAGAAGGGAGGTGTCCCAACATTTTGTATGTAAACATTTTATGAATAGAATCATAACTGCTTTATTGAAAATTTGATTAACATAATCATTATTATTGTAAGTATCTAGATGAAAAAAATAATTCTTTACTACAGTGAGACGTTAAAATTATATCAACTCGATATACGCAACTCAAATCGAGCAATTGTGACAAGTTTTTTTGATAATTCCTTATTTTATTAGGGATACTGTACAAACAGTTGGATACGCTTTCCCAGGATTATTTTGACTTTCAGATTGTAATAATTGTAAAAAAAAACTAGTCAATATGGCAAAATATGATCAAAAGCCTAGAATGATCATTAAAAGATTACTTCAACTGATTGATTTAAGATATTTTATCGACACTCGTGTGGAATAACTCTTTGTGATCATACTACGAGTAAGAGGGTCACAAAAAGCATTAAATTATACACGTCACGATAGATTAAATTCTGTGACTACGTGTACTTAGAATTGTCAGATTTCTTCTTGCAATGCTTCTAGCAATATCAAAGTCATATCTCACTAAATATATCGATAACTAATTATGCTAACATAATCAATTAATTAATATCAATTAGTAGATAAGATCAACTTGTGATAAAGTTGCAACCAAGGTAACGAAACATATCAGAATCTTTTGATTCACTTAGGGTTAAGGTTTAATTATAAAATAATTACATTTATTAAATAATTATTAATATTGTTTTTAAGTAATAGAAAATTAAGAGTTAAGGCATATAGAGACAAAGTGTGAGGCTCGGTCAAGTTTAAAAAGTTGGTATTTAATAAATTGTACGATATCGTAAAAATTAAATTGAATAAAGATAATATGCTGATATCTCTACTTCAGCACGTTAGAGTAATTTATAATTCTTCGCGCTCGACTTGGTGGGGCCACTGCCAAGCCCCCCGACATAACGAGCTAAAATGGTAAAATATAAAAAAAACATGAAATCAAAAATCTAACCTTAATGATGGAAGCTTGTCGTCAAAAGGTATCTCGGTAGTTAATAAAACAAAAAATCATTGTAATTGATTAATTAATACCTAATGATGGAAAAATATACAAAGGCAAAAGAGAGTCTTCTCTCTCCTTAGGTTGAATTTGTATCTGTATGCCGTAACTCCATCTGTGAAGAAGGTATTCGCTGTCGTTATTAGCCGCGTATTTGAATTTTATCTGTAAAGTATTCGTATTGTTTAGCTGTAAAGTGTTGAAAAGATTAAAGAGAACGCTGGTCATACGGTGGGTGGGAAAAACTAGGTAAAATTGCCTTTACGGGATTTTAAATAAACCAAAGAGTTTGTTGTAATTCTAAAATAAACCGTGTTAAAATCGGTTGAAGAGCGGAAAAAAATAGGTGGAAATACATTATGTACTGTTTGAACCATGTTTGAACAATGATTGTCAAAAAAGAATATACAAAATAAATATTTGATATTATGGAGGTACTACAAAACACGGTTATGTACGAGAAGGGACAAGTACCCGTGTACGGTTTTCTATAACATAAAATAAAATAGAGTGTCAGTACCAATAAAATAGTAAACATCTAAAACTATTATCACTTTTTGACGATACCATTAATTAAATGTCATTAAGTTTTACATGTCCCTAACTTTCAAGTGGGCTAAAATCAGATACCGTCTTAAATTTTACGACGAGTTAAAAAAAGGATTACATTAATTAAAACTTTTAAATTTTTTTAGTTAAATACATGAAAGTAAAAAATATTAAAAAAGCACAAGGCAAACCATAAGGTTGTGTTATAGTGCCCACCGATATGACCTAAAACATAAAATAATCACAGACTCGGTTATAAAGGAATACAAAATTAAAATAACTAAAGATAATTGTACAAGAAATTGCGACGAGCCCGACATGTCAATTGAAAGAGTGTATAAAGTAAAAAGTGATTATTGTGAATAAAGTAATATCTTATTCTTTAATATGTATTTTCAAATGCTTCTAAACTGTTTTTACACTAGTGCTCTTTTGCCTTTGAAAAAGAAAAATTGCCATTTTCTTAATCATAATTTGATAATATAATTTTCTAAAAAAATAATAAAAAAAATGGTTTTTAAACTAAAACTTTATTGCAATTAAAGCCACATTGCATTTTTGCTTTTCAGATAAATACATTTAAAAAAAGGGGAAATAATGAATGGCGAAAAGTGCTAATGTAAAAAATGTTGCTTATTATTTAGCATTAGCGTCGATAAAACGGAAGATTGGTTCGATACATTTTCTCGTGGAGGTAGTGGTTAGCCTGCAAAGTACAATAGCATTCGTAGGGATTATCCCATGCACATTATTTTATCACGCACAAATAGGTAAGCTGCCGACGAAAGTTAAATAATTATTATTTTAGGTCATTTTTACGTTAACTTAATGAAAAAAAAATTTGACAAATTGAAAATTAATCAAAAAATGTAAACAAAACAGTCATTCGAAATGTATGTAATGTAAAGTATACAAAAAAAACAACTATCGATATCACACATCGTAACTCAATTTATTTAAAGTTATTTTTATGTATCTTTATTAATGGGTGATGGAAATAAAAGCACGTTTATACACGGCGAGTCTGCAGCGAGATAATAACTACACTATAGTTAGGATTAATGTCACATAATATGGAATAGTCGGTTGACAAGATAGAACGCAGACCCACAACGAGCGATGGAGAAGACTTTATTGATCTCATATATGTTTTTTTTTAATTACCTCTTATTTAGTAATATTTTGTGTTACCTACTTTCGTCGGGGGTGAATTATCATAAGATATGGTTGCTAATTTAATAGAGTTGTTAAGGCATAAATTATTCAAACGATCTTAGTTCGATCAGGTATTATTTAAGTTTCCGCTCATTACGCTGAACCGCCCTACTGTCAAAAATTTAAAAATAATATTAGGTAATCATTATAGGCTAAAGTTAAATATACATTCGCGTATATTGCCAAACAATTAATTGGTTGCCTTCAAGAGAAAAGTGAGTGAATGCTGCATTCTTTTCATGTTATGGCAGCAATGTTTTCAAGTGCAAGCAAAGATAGAAAAACAAATAATAAAATATAATACCATTATTTTGTTAAAAAAAATCCTATCGATATACAGTGTACTTTTCTTGGAAAGTAGTAACATCAAAACTTGAAAGTATTTAATGGCGTCACATTTTATCAGTACTGCGGTTCTGTATGAGTAGATACTTTTAATCGTAAGTTAAGTCAATTTCGTGTCAAATTCTCCCGAAATTCAATTACTTAGTAGAGTGTCAATGCTGAGTGGGGCTTACTTTGAGATAAACGTGTTGTCGTGGATTTTGATTAGATTTAATATTTACAAAAAAAGGAAGTTCTGTGGTGTTCTCTATGTGTGCAATAAAATTATATAAATGAATAAATAACTCAATAAATTTGCTTTTCTCATAAGAGTGCAAAATACAAAAATGGGAATTAATATTTTTGATATCCAAATTTTCGTTGTACGAAAATAAAGAGTTAAATACTCTCATGAATTTCGTGAAATTCTTATTTTGCTCAACTTGGGCGTGGGCACTACCGTGCCCCCTGAAAGCAGCGTTATTTATTTATTAATGTTTATTTTGAAGTGGGGTATGTATAATATTTTACGCAAATTTGACATTTTGTGAAATAACTTTTACATTAATAAAAATTTATTTTAAATATAAGGAAAAATGACATAAATCCACGACAATGCACGTTAAGCTGTGTCAATGCTCGGGTATTGCATTATATTATTAAATAATGTGTCTATTATTACCATAGTTATATCAGCAATAACAAACCTAATATCACATACATATCATTAGGCTAAGATATACATAAATTATACAATATATAACATGTACTAGTTTTATATTTGTGTCTTTTATAATACTACTTACATTTTTATTATAATTATATCAATGTCATTTTGAAAGGTTTGCACGCACTGTAAAATCTTACATTGATGACAATTACTATACAACGTGTAATAAAAAATGGAATAAATATTGAAGCGTACTTGACACGAAATCTTCCAACAAAATATTAAATAAAAATAAGCATTTTTAATTCACCATAATGTATGGAAATATAAGTGTGCTCATTTTATTTTTTAAACTCTAAGCAGAAATGAATATGCTTATACTCAATTAATATTTTACAGGAAGGTTCCTTAACTATTACACATGAGAGTCCTCCAATATTTTTTCCTTTTTTTATTACGTTGTATACAATATTTAAGCTCATATTTAAGAGATATTTTGATTTATTTACAATATAATCAATTAATTTCTTATAATTAAATTAAAAAAAATTGTAACCTATTTTCGTTTAAAAGTTAAGTTAAAACAAATTATTACGTGAGAAACAACTGCTAATTTTAAATGTAAACGAGACAAGTCATAACTATGAAAACTTTAATTTATACAATTTTATTATGTTTGCATGAGCAAAGTTATATAAAAACTTCATTAAGTATATTGTTTGTAAAATGAAGTTTGAACTAATATTTAAATTTGAGAATTTTTAATTTTATTTAGTATAATTTAGAATAAAATGAGCAGTAATAGCAATACTTTACTTTCTGTTTATTTGTAGACCTTTAAAGCTTTAATTTATTTAGTTAGTATTTTTAAGTTAAGGAAAATTAAGTTATTTAGTTAGTATTTTTATTGCTTCATTTAGTTTTACGTTTCAATATCATATTAGTCCGATACATACTCGTACATCGTAATTTGTAATTGAGTGAGTTAAATATGGATGTGTGTAGGTATGTCGGTGTGCATGTAAGTGTGGCTATATTTATATTAGATAACCTATATTCTACTAGAATTTAACTGCAAACATTTTGTTTATTAAATACATTTTTATTTTAATTTAAAATATATAAAATGCTATTATTTTTATTATTAAACTTACGGTATTAAACATATTTCCTGTATTAGTATTTTTTTTAATATCAAATTTAAGCTTATTTGATTTATTTCATATAGGCATAACTTAGAGGCTCTTGTGAATAGTCAGTAAAATGTAATTATATATTTTTTCTTAGTAATTTATTATTATTTTACGATTTAAAAACTAAGTTTACGAGGATTTTTAGAACTGAGAATTATACATAACTCATATGAATATATTTTGTAAATATTAAGATTTATAGTTTTAGTTTTTTATTCATTTTTTGTTATCATAATCTTATAATTTGTATGAAATAAATAAAAGGTAATATATATACTCATATGGATATTAAAAATTTTGCAAATCGATTTTTTGAATAATGCTGTTGGTTGTAGCTTGTTCATAGCAAACATGAAACATCATGTATAATATGTTAATATTATTTAATCAATTTTGTATAAAATCTTAATCACTTAAGATTTCATGCCTACTTACTGATTTATTACTTAATTAATATTAAATTGGAGACGTAATTAATGTTTGCAGTTGATATTCCCTCTTAGATCAACACCCGTCCGCTAGTTCTTTGTCTTATCTTTAATAATACTAACCTTAACATTAGTAATATTTCTTAATTCTTGTGTATAGTAGTAAAAACTCGAACCTATTTGTTTATAATTATAAAAGTCAACGCACGTAATTTATCATTAAGTTGAAAACTGAGCCGTATTCTTACTTCATTAGTAGGTGACTCTTCTTTTTAATTAACAAAAAGAAGTGTCATAGAAAATAAATAAAAATTAAGCGTAATTTTAAGAAAAATCATCATAGTGTTATAAAATATTAAATAAATATTGTAAAAAAAGATTCATTGCTAATAAATTCACCTTACAGCCAAAGTGATCAATTGAATAGAAATAATGTCAATATATCAGCAATCGTAAAGGTATGGTGTTATAGAAAACAAACTTTACTACTATGGAAATCTTACTTAATATTAAATACCTACGTAAAATTGTTTGCTCGTTATTATGCATTGTTTATATCAACTGGTCGCTTTGGTTTTACTTTTAACACAATATTAGCAAATATAATATATCCGTTGGTGGAAGTGTGTATAAATACTTGTATCATTTTATATGTATAGTTTTTGTCTTTACATAAGTTTATCATCGCTTACACTTAAACTGTTTTAGTTTCTTATATTAGTATTTCTCATAAATATAAATATTTTAATAGCTATAGTAACAAAATATGACAAAAATATTAATTTGAGGATAAATCCGAGAATGGTTTTTAAAAATATCTGGTAATTAATTTATAATCTGGAAATCATGTATATATATAAATATTTATTAATATTATGTTTTTAGCCTTGACCTATAACACAAAAATGAGGTAGTGCAATTTATCAAGAAATATAAAATATTTCTTTCAATATTAGCGTTACTTTAAGAGTAAGCTGTTAGTTTTAATTTAAAAATTATTTATAAAACTTGTATATTCACTTCGAGTAGCGATTTTACTGAAAATGTACCTAAATGTGGACGTTTGACGTTAGGAAAAGTAGGTACGCGAGTTGTATGTAATTTAAGAAATTAATAATTGTGTAAATAAAAATAACACGAAAAAATATTCAAAGCTGCTAAACAGTTAAGGAAATAGTAAAATTATTGGTGTTGATTTTGTCTTCCCATACTTTACCTTAATTTTTTGGCGTATTAATTACAATATTCTAATCTACTACGGAGGTGGTTGGTTCAGCTTAATACTGAACAACAAATCAACCACTTTTGGCAAAATTGATCTTGAAATTGCTTTTTTGTTGAGCGATTAAAAATAATATATTTTTTTACATTAGTTTTCGGTCACCTTCACTTAACATCATTCGAGTAAATATATCTTGTATGAATACCTCATTTGTTAAAAAATATGTAATGTAATCGTAACTTAAGCACGAAGTTAAATTATTGTAAGATCTAAGTAGAGTGTTGCTTAGCAAACAGTGTTTATTGTACTTAAACCATAGTTAAACTTAGTTTAATTTGGATTAAGGGATCAGTAGATTAATGCGACTGAGTGATGTGCGTTCATTTTCAAAAAAAAATGCAATTCTATCTCTAGATCAACTTTCAACAAACTAGATTTATTTTTAACATTTTTTAAATAAAATGTGTCATACTTATCAATCTGTCTGAAGAAGGTTCGTTTTGGGAAACGATTAACTTTCATTTCTAATAAAGTCTTATATTCTTATAATATCAACACTTTCTGCGAAGACATCTTGTGAATATTATGTATTCTTATGTTCAACAAATAATTTAAGTATGCTATCATACTAAAATTTTAGTAATTATAACAACAAATATTCAAAAATATTAAATATTATACTTTTTCTCCTTGCTCAACACAAAATAGTATATGTTTAATTTGAAATCGTTATAATACCTATTGAAATAATAATATGCTTTCGATGAAATAATAATATTATTACACTGACATATTGCACTATAAATAACCATCGTATCACTATAATTTTAGCTAAAAAACATATTACATACTTATAACTTAGCGCGTAAAGTTAGAACTATGTACAAATTGAACATGTAGATTCAAAGTTAACATTACAGTCACAGTAATTCATGTAATAATGGTCTATGTATAAAATATAGCCGTGTACGTGAGGCAATTCTCATGCGTACGTTCACAAAAGTGAAAATAAACTTATAATTTATAAGTTTCACTATTTGTTATCTCAACGGTTGAGACTATATTTCTGTATTTCAAATATGATATGATACTTTAGAACTCGGCCTGGCTGTTGTGTAAAGTCGTCTTTAGTTATTCACAAAACTATGTAAAACGTTTTTAGAGAGTTGGCTAGTATCAGCTGTAAAATAAAATGTAAAGGAGTCTTTGCGAGATTCCTTTATAAATTATTATTTTATTACGAAGATGAATACAAATAATATTTAAAGGAAATTCATTGCTCTCTAATTTGTCTCATAGGAAATAATGTAACATACTCATCATCCTATGCACACGTTTTATATTATGTGTTTCTGATATAGTACTTCACAATATTATATATGATAATATTTGTACATCAATAACAGTTGCCTGTCTCACGTATTCTTAACATTAGATTTTTAAAATTATTGTGTACGTTTTATTGGTGAACAAAGTAGCTAGAAATTGTGTACAAAATAAAAATCATGAAAAGGTGTCAGTTAGCGAAATACAGACGTACTTTGACACCAAGCAAGTATTAATCATGAAATATACAGAATTATATGCATGTAACTTACGAAATCTTTGCTGCATGAATACTTTCATTGTATGCTATGTTAATTGCAACAGTTTTTTTTTGGAGAAAGCTTACAATGCAGTGAAGTCTAACAACATAATTGTTATGTATATTAAATATAAGTTATAAAATCGCATATATTTCTATTAATTTGTTAGAAGATACTGTTACTGATAAAATAAGGCCTATGAGTTAGCGATGACTATATTATCGATGAGACATATTCCAGATCAACAAATTGACTCCTAGCTGCTTATTAAGCATTAATCAGTAACACGAGTATGTACCTACACTGGTTGAATTATTACGAAATATACATATACATAAGTTCGCTAAAATACGTAGTGAATTTTGGGTAAGTCCCAAGTCTTTGTGGCTTTTTTGTTCACCAATAAATGTAATCTGTAGATGTCGGTTAGCTTAATCAAGTTAATACATACTAATCGATTATTCTATATAGTTGTATGTAACGTGATCGAAATTAATTCAGTGATCGAATATACTTGTTACATCAAATTTTTCTTGTTTTATTTTCATCTCTTTATGAAAGTTAACTCCTATAAACTAAATATTATTAAGTAAAATTAGTAAAAAAATATGAAATTAGTAAAATGCAAGGCAACGTTTATTAAATTTTTTTTTATGTTTTTTTTTTATTATCAGTATGAATGAATGAATGAATGAATGAATGAGTGAATGAATGAATGAATGAATGAATGAATGAATGAATGAATGAAAGAATGAATATGCTTTTATTGCACACCACAAAATCAAACAAAGGACAACACAAAAATTACAAAAAATAGGTTTAAAATTATCGGTACTGGAAAATACATGTTAATTCTTTAATCATTAACTCGAATAACTTCGCTCACCTTTTATGCAAATCAACCAATTACTTAACCAATCGATTTATTAATCTGCGTAACGAAATTCTACCTTATATACCTAAGCATAAGGTTTAATACTGGTAAATCGTAATCGAACACTTTGGTTATACAATCCAACTACGTTACGAGAATACGTACTTTGACATTTATGTTTTTAAGTCCAATTTCCTTTGACGTGTGTATGAAATTGATTGGAGGTTGTGATAACGAAGTTTGAATTGTGTGGCTTTGTTATTTAGGCTCAAATTCGATTGGGGTGGATGGGAAGGGCTTTTAGGGTGCGGTAAAGTTGTTTTCAATAGTAATTAGTCTAATTAGTGAGGGCGACGTTTGTTGTTCTGTAGGTAAGGATGTAGATACAATATTGTAATTGTTGTTGGGGTGCTGGGGTAAGAAGATAATGAGTGAGAACAAGGCCGAAAACGTGTAACGACAGACTTTATAGCATTGTTTATAGTGGATAAAGGTATTTAAAAAGAAAAACTTAGTATTTTTTTTTCCTAATTAGGAATTACTTTTTATATAGAGCGCAGATGGATTATTTTGACTGGGTACCATCTTAAGAAACTGTCTATTTTCTAATTCAAAGATATGTGTAACCAGCATACGGATTTTAAAAATAAAAAATTACTCACAGCAAGAAAATAAGGTAATCAAATGACACAAAAACTTTTTCAAGAAAGGTTCGTAACAGATGGAAAAGTGGAGAAAACATTTTGGTCTGTTGGTCAACTTTAGAATCGACGTTTGTAAATCTAACTTAAATTACAGCAAAAGTACTATGCTATTATGAAGGTCTTCAAAAACACTGCGTAGCAACGCCTGTAACCAGGCTACGCAATCGCTACGAACTGGCTACGAACAGCCTTGTAGCAACAATGTAGTAACTTTGAAAACTAAAATAACACATTCACGGCACGATACTTTGTCATACATTCATCATACTAACACGATAATTCCTAATATCTTACGAGTAAGTAAAGTGTCTAATACTACGCAAAATTCGGTTTTAAATCAAAATCAATTGAATACAGGATAGACTTTTATTTATAGCTCTGACAGTTCTTTTCCGCAAACTGATGATCGATTGAATATCAGCAGCATACTAAGATCACATAATGGCATGACACTGGAAATAAGCGAAATAGACAAGATTAGCTTTTATTAGCTTTAGCGGAGTCTCTTTATTATATTGTACTAGCTGTTGCCCGCGGCTCCGCCCGCGTGCAGTTCGTTTTTTTTTACAAAAATGTTTCCCGTGGAATTTCTTAATTTTTCCCAAGATAAATGAGTGAATTCGGGTTGGTAAATTTTCCCAAGATAAATGAGTGGTCCCTGGGTTCGATGAACCCGTGAAGGAGTCTTCTTCCAATCTCTCCTGTCAACGTGCAATCTTCTTTCACACAATTCACCTATATCTTCTTTGGTCTTCCTCTACTTATACACTCTGTCAAAATCGCTTATGTTATTCGATTTGCATGGAGTTAGACAGAGTGGGGCGTGTCATCGTGGATTGAAATATCTATACTAACCAAACTCATCTTATTCTGAGAGCATACCAAAGCCCAGATATTGTAAGGTTGAGAAGAAATTCAATTAGGTCTGATCCTTTGTTCCGCAAAGGGATTAAGCATTTTGGACTCTGGTGCGTTGCTGTGTAGCAACCCGTTCCTGCTTCGCACGGGTTATTTTGTATAGTTATACCTAGTTGCACGATCAAACGGACGATTTAAACTGTGACTACGTGACCACGACTTGTACCAATGGATCGAAATATCGACAGTTTAAATCGTCCTTTTGATTGTGCTAAGTTGATATAAGATAAGTAGCTATAGGTGTTTTTAACTATCCCACGGGAGCACTCTAATTTTTCAGGATGAAAAGTATCTTAAATGTTGACCGGGCATATAAAGTACGATCATAAAATTTCATTTAAATCCGTTACTTGAAAGACGCCTGCTAACTGTTTTTGTAATGTTTTACTTTCCCGCGGGAACTCGATTGGATTAATAAGTTTTACTATATATATATTTTGTTTAAAGAGGCAACATAAGGTATCAGCATAACAAATTTTACTAAATTAAGTTCATTAGTTGTTGTTTACAAAGCTGTTAAATTAATTACAGTTTTTTAACTATCCCACGGGAACTCCTAATTTTACCGGGATCAAAAGTATCCTATATGTTGACCAGGGACATAAGCTACCACCTAACCTAAACTAACCTAACCACCACACAAAATTTCATTGGAATCGGTCCAGCCGTTCCAAAGATTAGCCCGTACAAACAGACAGACAAACAGACAAACAGACAAACAGAGAAACAAAAAATTTGAAAAAAATTTAAATTAGTTCTATTTCACTTTTTACATCCCCCTGACTCCGTTTTTAGCATTTTTTTTATTTGTACAGAAATTCGACCTCTACAGATTTATTATAAGTATTGATATTGATTGATGATGATTTTATTTTAATATATTTTATTTTTATTTTATTTATTTTATATTTATTATTTTAATATGGGCGCCCCACTGAAGTTTACAGTTTGTATGTGCTTGCTACGTTAGTAATATTATATATTCGTTGCTACTACTACGGATTTTTGCAAATTATGTGTCACAATCATAGAATTAAATCGCTAGATGAGCCCTAAATCTCCAAGAAGTTCACGTTTTTGTCTTGTTTGCGACATGTTGTCACTCTGTCACAAGTGAAACTAAAGCATTTTGAGAGCACTCACACAACATGTTTGTGAACGTTTTTATAGCGCACAATGTAGGCTTAGGGCCCATCTTGCGATTTAAATCTTTGGTCATAATACTATCTGTATGAGAAATATCCCGATCTGTCTATATAATAGAGCGCGAACAGTTTTATACAGTGTTATATTGTGAAAATAATTTTGCTAAAAGACTAAGTACTATTGAAAATACGCAAGCTAAAGATATGAGGTCAAGCGAGCTTTCTCTAGTTAAAAATTAATATTCGGACGAGTTGGTACTTGGTATACCCTTTGTAAAAGTAAAAAGTCGGTATTTTCTTTTGCAAAATTGATAGCAGTAGTGTATCTCTTATTCTTTGCACGAGAGGATGCTTACCCAGTCTCTCCGAGTACCCTTTTAAGTCTCCCGATAAATGGGGTGATATATTTTTTTATCATTACGCCAATAGGCGCGGGCCTTTGCCCCGGGGCTATTACGTTTTTATCGCAGTTTAAATATTTTATAGCTTGTTTCTTGGGGACGGACGCTTGTTAAATTTTCATGGACCTCCGAACTTCTCCCCTCCGCAACTCATTACGCCTTTCGATATTTCGCGCGGCAGTATTTTTACGGTTGATCGTGTTTTGGAATATTTACTTTTTGATTTACAACCCTTTTTAGGTAGTAGCGCTGTAAAACTGTTTCATGTATTTCAATCTTAATAAAAATACGAATTTTTATTGGGTTTAACATAAGCAATTCTGTCAATAACACGTGATTACTAACTCAGAAGTATAGGCTGCCACACAGAGGTGCATTGTCATATAGCGATCCTGTCTCGAGTAGTAAGGTATGTCGAGTGTTTCAAATTTTTGGATACCTTCTGTAACGACAACTGAATTAAAAAAAGTCTATAGATAGGTATACTAACTCAAATAGACTTAACAAAACAAACTGTACCATTGTAGAATGGAAATACATCAATAAAATATGCAAGGAGGCCCATAAACTTTTAGGATTTGTAATGCGGCAGAGCAAGCGCTTCACCAATCCACTGGTGCTTACTACTTTATATAGTGCATATGTCCGAAGTAAGTTAGAGTACAACTCAGCAGTCTGGAGTCCACTCAGTGCTAGTCATATACTTGCAATCGAAAGGGTCCAGCGAAAATTCGCGCGTGGTTTATATAAAAAAATGTACGGCTATTATCCATACTTGTACCCTTCCATGTTTGTCTCGGGTATGGTGGGTTTAGACACTCTGGAGTTAAGGCGAAAGAGAGCTATTCTCATCCATTACTACCTACTACTGACCAACAAGGTGGATAATCCGGACACACTGTCGCGGTGTGGGTTGGCGGTGCGAGCGTCGGATAAGGTGCTCCGATCGTGTCGCAAGCGGCCTGGCCTATTCGCGCTCGAGTCGTTCCGTACACAGTATGCGGAAAGTGCCCCAACATTTCGCGCACTTTCCATTTTTAATGACCTAATTGCTCAGCACCAGAGCCTAGATCTGTTTAATATAAGTTTGTATAACTTTATTTCATTTCTAAAAAATAACGAATTGTAATTATGTAATTAATCTGCGATTGTACTCAGACTCTGACTTGCTAAACGTTTTGGCGCAAGCTGTAAGTTTGGCAAGGATATTATGTAATAAATAAATAAATAATAAATAAATAAATAATAAATTGAACCTGTGCAAATACTGGACTGTGTTCACCCCGGCCTCGACAGCCCTCTGGCACTCGATCCTCTCACTACAAACAGAATCCTTTGAGGGCGCCAAGCCCCCTTGACGTGAAATGTACGTGTCTTAATATTAATTAGTAAATAGAACAATTGATTCAGACCATTTTAAATACCAATGCCAGAGGCAGAGACTGAACATAGAAAATTTCATAGGAATCGGTCGAGCCATTTTGGCGGAGTACCGTAGCAAAAATTGGCATTTTATATATTAAGACTAGCTGACCGGCTAACGTTGTTTTGACGTTAAGGGTAATAAAAATATAGCTTGCGACCTACTCTTAGAGCTACCAAATACCATCCAAATTTCACCAAAAACTATACACATACAGCTCCTCGGGTTAGTACTACCAATCGATAGAAAAAACCCGAATTTCGATAGGTTGTTTGCAAGTTGAGCTATCGCTCCGACTAACTTGCTTACTTGTCGACAGACTTGTTTTTTGAGGTTTTCTCAAGACTGAAAGCACCAATTTTGATGCGGTTTTCTCCAGTAGGCGTGAAATTCCAAGCACAAACTGCTATCAGCGATACTTATGAGTCTAGCGATTAACCCTGGTCTGCCAGGTCAAAAAAAACTGTTTTTGAAATTCAACCAAAACTAATATATAATTATTCACTCCGGAACGGTGTGAATATGAATATACTCAAAAAATTTCATAGTAATCGGTTTAGCCGTTTCGTAGGAGTTTGGTAACAAATATTGGCACGAGAACGTTATCTATTAGGAAAGATTAATATAGATATAAACAGAATAATATTGAGGTTTTTAAAAATTCCACTCCTAAGTGGCGAAATCCCAAAATCCGTGAGAAAAGTCTAGGTTTAAGATAAAAAGATGAAAGGAAGTCTAAGATAAAAATAAAAAGTTACCATACCTACCAAGATTCCATGTCATCACTCACCCACGGTGTCTTGGTGTGAGTGGGCCACACCTGGCCCGGGGCGCGATCGATCCGCGCACCTGCGTCGCCATGGCTACGACCCGCTCCCGCGGAGAGACCATGTTGCACGTGAGAGCGGGTGTCTCGAGTCCCACAGAGTTAGTAAATATGGAGACGAATTTTTTCGAGATTTTACCCGTAAATTAAAAACTATTATAAAAATTGAGTTTAGAATACACAATTAACCCTCTTTGACGACCTCCCTGGTGCTGTGACGCGCACTCGGATTCGAGTAGGAGGTCGCGGGTTCGATTCCCGCCACGGGCCATTTTGGAATTTTATAATTTCTAAATTAGCTCAGGTCTGGTCTGGTGGGAGGCTTCGGCCGTGGTTAGTTACCACCCTACCAGCAAAGACGCACCGCCAAGTGATTTAGCGTCCCTGTGGGATGCAGTGTAGAAACCGTTAGGGGTGAGTTTACTTACCCCTTCCAAGTTAGTATGAGATCGCAGTCAAGTACTTACGTACTTACTTGTATAGTGTTAAAAAAAAGTATCGCCAAAACTGAGTAAGATCTTACTCAGATAATATGATACTTTCTTGATTCGATGGTTTTTAATTTTTTTCGTGCTTGCACTACTACTTCCTGAACGTAATTATGAAAAGAGCTTATTTGTAAGTATAAAAAAGTATTATTTCCCATTTTAATTTTAATTCACCAAAAATATTTATTTTTATGGAAATTCCCCACGAATTCGGTCTCATAGAGCGTAGCCTCGCATGCATTTGCAGCGCAAAGCAATTCTTTTGTGTGGATGTGCCGAATTAACGTTGACCACCTCAGGCTTTTGAAAAGACAGACACATCCGAAAAGCAATTCGCTTCTGTGAAAGTGTCGAGTGTGCTGAGTGCATTTGCTTTGAGCTTCGGGCAAGGCAAAAGAAACCGCGTGCGTGAAGCTTTCACAGAAAATGGCTCTCGAGGTGTTCTTTGAACGATTGGAGTACATAAGATACACTAAAGCCTTTCTAATATATTTTGTAAAGATAAAAAAAATCTGGTCTCTCCGCTTGTCACCATATCCTGGCCATCACTGCATCACACGACACGCTAGGGTTGCGTAATTAAATCGCAGGGCTGACCAACTTTAATCCGACACGGGTTACACTTACATCAGATAGAGCGCATCACTCTGAAAGCTTTTTGATGCTTTTTGAAAGGTTTTTTATTATGTGCCTACATACATACCTGTTTTGTGGGAATTTTTATGTACCTACTTAAATGTAAAAAGGACATGGCCGAAACTTGTATGGAGCTGTGCCCTGGAAAAAAATATTCATGGCCATCGACAAACAGTACGTCATATTAAAGTTTATAATTATGTTTTTTACAATCGTTTAAGTTTTATGATCAGAAAACAGGCGAGAGACATTATCAGCATAACAACTTGCAACAAAATGCGCCTAAATATTTTTAATAGCAGATTTTTTATTAAAAAATTATGCGTATTGGTTAACTAATTATTTTTTCATATTACAAAGCTTAGAAAATGCGAGTAAACATTTTGAATAGCAATTTTTTTATAAAAAAAAATCATTGCTATTAAAAATATTTAGGCGCA
The DNA here is from genome assembly GCA_963855885.1 of Coenonympha glycerion. Lineage (NCBI taxonomy): Eukaryota > Metazoa > Arthropoda > Insecta > Lepidoptera > Nymphalidae > Coenonympha > Coenonympha glycerion. Next base: position 2,407,887 of record OY979637.1, on the reverse strand, counting down.
TTTTGTTGCAAGTTCTTATGCTGATATTATGTCTCTCGCCTGTTTTCTGGTCATAAAAATTAAACGATTGTAAAGACATAATTATAAACTTTAATATGACGTACTGTTTGTCAATCGCCATGAAGATTTTTTTCCGAGGGCAGAATCCGGCCATGTCATTTTCTGTTTCTACTGAAAATTCTCTCACTAATAGAAAACTGTTGTTTTATTCTATATACGAGTACGAGTATCTCTTCATATATAAAAGACTCGTGTTAAAGTGTTCGTTACAAAACTTCTGCGAAACGATTTGACCTATGATTCTTTTCGTGTATATTTGGTTAGGTATAGGTCTTACACCAATTCTTACACACTATTTTGCATACCCCTAAGTGAGCTCTGAATAATAATTAAGGCTAGGGTTGACAAGTAAAATATAAATAAAGGTAGACAATAAAAAGACAAGATGACATTTATGTAGTTATCTACTCAACAATATTATTCTGTACCTTTACAAAACATGTCGGGTAGAATTCAATTTGTGTTCTGTTTATGATTCTTCGCCGTCTTACGTGAAAACGAAAATGGATCCCCGTGGGAAAGGACACCTTGACAATAATGTAGGGGGTGGAATTACTCCCTCAATAGCTAGCCCGTAGTAGGTAGAGACTGCTTATACTCGGCCATGTTATTGTTATTTTTTACTCCCCTGCGTAGGTGACTAGGTGTTTAATAACAATGTATTTTGAATTAACACAGCTTTAAAATATAACACTTTATTTTATTTTTAATTAAAATTTTGCAGATCTTTGTTAGGGTCTGTATCGGTCTCTACGTTCATTATACTGTGAATTTGAATGTTTATGGGATTATGTTGGACGTAAGGCGGGATAATATTAATGGTGATGTTATATTCCGGTGTATTAATAAATGCAAACAAAAGACGATCTTCATAGTATCAACCTTCGCAATAACTTATCTTGTCTATTAAAAGAGATTAAATAAAATAATAAAGTGAAAGTTTGCATATATGTAATGTATGTTTCTGCTAAAAAATTTACTACAAATTATTTTATAACCTTTTCAAGTTCTAAATCTAAACCTGTTACTTGTCGGTTTTTACGTTATTATTCTGAAAATTTGGCGTGCTGGTGCTGAAACTAGCGATTAAACATTCGTATTTATGAGAACTAGCCAAGTCAGACCTTAGGCTTCAAAATATTATCCTAAGCTATAAGAAGCTATTCAGGATTGACCATTGAACTTGACACCCATTAAGATCTCATTTCTTTTGTCGTTGAAGTCAACAACCAAGGCATATAATATCATAAATATATTGAACTTGGCTCATATCTTACATTTATGTTTTTAATAGGTCTTCTTTATCTTCTAGAGTCTAGGACAACAAAAACGTTTTTGCAAATGGGATGTAACTAAGTATGCAAATGCAATTCGGTATGGACTTGGGAGGTTTGAAACGAGTTTCTATCGCCGGAGACAAATTTCAATTCAATAGAAACTGTGTAGACTGAATTCTTACTTGTTCAGCGATAAAATTTAAATCCACTTTAAGTCCCTTATAGTCTGTTCCGTATTCTATTTTATGGACTTAGCTCAGAAGAAGTCGATTGAAATAATACAATTCACGGCGGCTTATCTGGAAATCAGATACTACCTGTTTATTTAATTTATCCGTAAATGTCAAAGGTGATCTCAAAAGTACCTGCTGTCTGAGTCAAGTGATAAATAGTTTTTTAAAAAACAAAATTGCAATGCGATAGAAAATAGATTTTCGGGCAATTTACAGATTAGATTGAGATCAAGTGGTCACTATGCAATCATCATTTGGGTAATATGGTATTCTTAATTACCATTAAAGTAACAATATTATAACAATAGTCACAGATGAGACCTGAAAATCCTTAAATTAACTTTGAAAAAATTTGTATGCGGAATGAAAGTGCGAGAGGCATTAAAGAAAGAACTGGTATCAAAGAGTAGTAGATAACAGAGGCTCCGATGATGTTGGAGGATAGGAAATAAAAAAAAACCTTCAGCATTAAACCCTACTCGGGAGATATTCCTTGTCAAGGAAGATATTTCTTGTCGTAAAGTTAAGTTTCCTCTATCCCAAGAGGATTATTGCGCCATCGTTCACTGTCACGCAGACGCCAAGAGGGGTTAGTACAGGTTTTTTACGGATTTCGATTCGACTCGCATCGTGCGATGCGAGTCGAACGATGCGAGTCGAAATGAATTGAATTCTTCCATAGATTTACATCCATCGCCATTATGGACTGTCGCTGACGTTCGGCTGCCAATAGATGACGCTGGCTGTAAATGTATGAAGGACTTTGATTCGTTTGTGCGATGCGAGTCGACTCGAAATTCGTACAAGAACCTGTACTAACCCTAAAGTTCCTAAGCAATGACGTTCCTTGTCTTGACTTGAATATTTATCTTCACTGTTCTTTTCATATAGGTACAGGGCCAAAAGTAGCAATCTCACGATTTACTTTTTTAAAAGATGAATGATGATTTCTCCAACACGTTCCCTAAATTAAAAACAGAACGCGAACCCAGAGACGCGAAAAAAATGTTAAAATATTAATCACCATAATATCTTTATGGAAAATTTTATTTAAGTACCGTCTCTACTCTCTCTAGTCTCTGTACAGCCGTCAGCTGTTATTTACATTACTTCCTCACCTTAAGGTTTTTTAGAACGTATAGGTAATGGAAAACCTACCTTAAATTAAAAATAATAATTGGTCCTGTGCGAGGACTACCTACTATCAAGACCCATTCTCAATAGTATTAAAGTAAATACACACATATAAAATTTTTCTTTTAGAAAATAAGTAATGTCTCGTTTCTCCATTTAAGCCAAAACACATCCATAAACCTTCGGCAAACTAATTCCCGTTCGTACATAGCGGGCGCTGTTTCCCCATTTCCTTATTTCCCGACAGGATATTGCCCATCGATTGCCGTTAGACAGGTATTGCTCTTGAAGGCAAAGATCGAACATTCAAAAATATATTTATGCTTGTTTATCGAGATCAATATATTATACACGAAGGGCGAAGGCCCTGAAACTGTAGCCTTGTGACTTATCTACTCTATTACTGAAATTGCTTTAAGTACCTACTTGTTTATAGATAGAAGATGCCTCTAAAGCATACCCCTCCGTCAGGGGTTACAGTTATGTAGGGGTTGCACCCACTTTAAACTGTGTGTTTTCACGACCGACCCGCTGGCGGGAGTACGGGATTCACTGTCATATTCACCGCGCTATCTTCTGGTATGTTTATGGAATATCCGATCGAGAAATAAATCACTTGACTTCCGCGCAAACAACTGTCATTCTCATACATTTTTTGAGTTTAATTAATTTTTTGAGTTAACACGCTAACCCAGAGTGAAGTTGTCAAATTGTCCAATGAGAGATGTTGACTCTAGGGTTAAAAATGAAAATATTAACCTGCCGTTTCGCACAAGTGGACTTAAGCGTAGGTAACAAAAGCAGATAGGTAGGTAACTCATTCAACCGGCTTGACCAATTTTCATGAATTTTTCATCTACATTTGATAGGCCTGAGAATAGGTTGTACTATTTTTCATACCGCTAAATGATAAAACGTCTTCACTCTTGATCTTTATTGTCTTTTGTTTGTCTCAACCATTGATTTCAGGTCAAAAGTGTCCGAACATAAAGAAATCCAAAACGCGAAAAGAGTTCAAATCGCATTTAAACAAAATTAGGATGTATAATAATGGTTTAAGACATAAATTACAAGGTTTTAGTTTGTTTATAACAATACACACGTACCCTCGTTTATATAGGTTTTCTTCTCAGGACACTTTTTTCGTGAATTTTCTATTACACCCGGGTCAATAGATTTATATGGCAATGGTCTCAACAAATATTTAAGAAGAAGAGGAATTTGGCCATATCCCATCATTCTGGCCAAGTGCATTAGTTTTCTCATGATGTTTACCTGCACCGCTTTATAGAACTACTACACAAATATATTTACTATGTGTGCCACGATATCGAACTCCCAACCACCTGACAAGAAACAGAAAGCTAAACTTAACCAATGACAGCTTCCCAATTCCCTGTTGTATCTAGTATATTTATCCGCAGGATGGGGAGAGTCACTGCTATCACTACCGAGGAAATGGCTCAGCACCCAGGTCTACGGCAGCGACGACGAAGACTTCCAGGTAACTATTACCTCGAAAGCAGTGGTCGAATTGAAGTTTTTGACGAACCGGAACGCTGTACCTTCAGTCCTTCTATTATTTTTTGGACTTTTTTACGAACCGGAACGCTATGCATTCACAGTACCTACTCATATTTTCACGAACCGGAACGGTGATTTCACGAACCGGAACGCCGTTCCGGTGCGTTTCGGTCCAATTCGAGCACTGCTCGAAAGGGCCAGCAAGGAGCCAATTTAGAACCCTCACGCACAACGAAGACTAAGGTCAGTGCCTGAAGACTAAGGTCTTCGAACAGTGCGTGTTGCCAGTGATGACTTACGGATCCGAGACATGGTGTTTTACTATGGGTCTCATAAGAAGGCTCAGAGTCACTCAGCGGGCGATGGAAAGAGCTATGCTCGGAGTTTCTCTACGTGATCAAATCAGAAATGAGGAGATTCGTAGACGACTCAGAGTCACCGACATAGCTCAACGTATCGCGAAGCTGAAGTGGAAATGGGCGGGGCACATAGCTCGTAGGACCTACGGACGTTGGAGACCCAAAGTGCTGGAATGGTGACCCCGCACGGGAAAGCGCAGTGTTGGCAGACCTCCGACCAGATCACTGACGACATTAAAAGAGTCGCGGGAAGGCGCTGGATACAAGTGGCGCAGAACCGTGCGGGCTGGAAATCATTGCAAGAGGCCTATGTCCAGCAGTGGACGTCCGTCGGCTGAAACGAACGAACGCACAACGAAGGCTTCAAGTGTGGACAGAAAAGCCTGTCAGGAGAACCTTCTGATGCAGGCTTCAAGTCTCTGAGAACTTTATGGAGAATTATTATCAGGCGCGCAAACTATCTATTGAGCCATTTTGAATTTTTTTCTGCTTACTACCAATTGGATGATCAAATGATCGAGCACCCCATATCTATCGTCAAAACCCTGGCTGTGCTCCGTCTCCGAAATCCTCAATCATCAATGAGTGTGTGAATCAGCAGACAGCACAAGCTGCTATTTTTATATTAAGATTTGTGCAGATTGTATCTTTTTTTTTTACGCTGTACAAGTTAGTACTTGACTGCGATCTCACCTGATGGTAAGTGATAATGCAGTCAAAGATGTTAGCGTACTAACTTGGAAGGGGTAAGTTAAGTCACCCCAACGGTTTCTACACAGCATCGTACCGGAACGCTAAATCGCTTGGCGGTACGTCTTTGCTGGTAGGGTGGGAACTAGCCACGGCCAAAGCCTCCCACCAGACCAGACCTGAGCCAATTTAGAAATTATAAAATTCCAAAGTGGCCCGTGGCGGGAATCGAACCCGCGACCTCCCACTCGAATCCGAGCGTGTGTCCCCTGCGCCACAGAGGTCGTCAAATTCTATACTGATTATATTATATTAAATCTACTACTACTACTATTATATGTAAATCTACTACTGTGTATTCAATCCAGGAAACTGAGCGCAGCTTCCTGGATTGAATACAGGTCCAGACATAAAACCTAAGTTTAGAAAACATGTGATTCTTCGTGTACTGTGATAATTTTTGTATTCTTTATGTAAATTCAATTTAAGTTCTATTATCAAATATGCTTCCAATCTACAAAGACGGTGACTTCTTCATAATTGCATGAAATACAAGTTACTTATTTAACAAAAACGCGGCTTTGTGGATCGAACGCGCTTTGTAATAAAAATTTTTTATCTATCCAGCAATGTGTTCAAGTGGCCAAACTGCCAGTGCCGGAGTTGCAGCCCACACTGGATTCGTATCTAGAGTTCGCGTCAGTGATCGTGAGTCCTCAGCAGCTGGAGAAGACGCAGGACCTGGTGAAGAAGTTTGCGGAGGACCTCGGGCCCAAGATGCAGGCGAAGTTAATAGAAAGGCAAAAAGAAATGATTAATTGGGTAAGCTTTTTGTTTCCGAAATCAGAAAATAACTTTCCGAAATAAAAAAAATCAGTAAAATGACGTGGTAATTTTCCTTTGTACGAGTATTTTCGTCTCCTTATCGGTAACAAAAATCACGTTTCTCCGTGCTTGTTCATAATTCAAAACAGTGGCATTACTTTAGTCGTATTGTTGACAATCAACCTACCATTGCCTTGTTATATCAAACATGGCGTCGAAAAATAAGCCTATTTTACCTCTAAAATGAACTTACTAATTAAGAAGTGGTTCATAACTTTTTGCGTCCTAAATACGATAGCGGAAAATATTGCTTTGGTATCTAAACCAAATCTTGAAGACAGCCCTTTGTTATTAAAAATTTTACAGACAGTGAACACAACGGAAATTAACGATACGTTAAATTTAATTAAAAGTCTGTGTACATGTTTAAGTGAAAAGCTCAAGAAACAAAAAATATTTAATGGAGAAACGAATTTGCTTCTTACTGAAGATGAAGTGGCTAAGGATGTTGATATTAACTTTTACAAAGAATTGTACAATAGTACCTGTATGGACCTATATCACGAGGTAAACGATACTTACAACAGAACAGAACAAATTGATGATGTTACAGGAGACAAAGATTTAAAATATAATCAACAAGATGATAAAGCACCAATAAAACGTTATCAAAATACATTCGAGCATCCAAGAAAAAAGGAATACAGGCTGTTATACGATACTCTTATCAAAGGACTTGACAATCACACTTATAGAATTCATAAGTATCCTTTGTACAAACATCAATTAAACCTTAATTATGAAGACGAACATAATTTAATTGTGATCATTACATTACAACCGTTGTTAAACACTTCATTATTTCAACCACAACTGCAAAATATTAGTGAAGACGAATTTAATAAAGCACTTACAAAAAAACTTTTTATAGATATTCATATTATATATTCAATGTTCACAAACAATTTTGAGCAAATTCGTACTGTGAATAAATGCCATATCTATTCTTTATACATTTTCCTCATTGAAAGTGTAAGAAAAGATTTTATTAAGAATTTTAAGTTGCTACGAGTAAAAGGGTCTTTAAAAATTTACATCAATATTTTAACAAATCAGACTTTGAGAAGTTTTCCAAATGAATGTTGTGATAAAACATTACAACCATTGTGTCAAAAACGTATTGATTCAGACAAGATAGAGCTAGCCAACTTATATCAAATGAGAATTATCGCTGAACAAAATGATACTAAAGATTTCAAAGTGATGATTACAAAGATTAAGAATTTAATAAATCTATATAATGAAAAAATTCACAAAGATACACTTGATAGTTCCGTTGATAAAGTTGACAGAAATGGAAGTTTTACTAATTCTTCTTTTCCATCGAGAATCAACACTGATAAAACTTGGAAAATTTTCACAAAAAATACTGACGTCGTTCAAAATAATGATGTTTCTCAGGATTTTCAAGAAAAATTTACCTCACTGTTTAAAAATAATCATGTTATACAATACTCGCCCACGTTGCCTACAAAAACTGGAATTTCAAAAGGGTACTTTACAACTGAAGACTCAATAACAGATATTTATACAGATGATAATAGTGTTAAGACAACTGTTATGAACAGCAAAACGACCACTGATACAATTGAAAATACTACATTCAAGACTACAGAAAAGTTACAAAAGTATAACGAAATGACAACTCCTTTATTCATATCTATGCAACTAAAGAAAGATATACAGAAAAACTGGTTAAATTTTGAAAGAGTCTACCAATCATCAACAAAAGCAATCTCGCAGAAACTTATATCTGACAAAGTTGCATATACTAGCTTGATAAACTCTAGTAAAGATTCGGAGGTAAATTCTTTTTCTGAAGGCATATCTACAGAAACTCCATCTCAAATCCAAACAAAAGATCCTACGATGACATCTAAAATTAAGTATCATGATACTAAAGGAGAAATAAAACAATCTGTAAAGGGTAAATCAGGGTTCAGACATGAAAACACAGAAAACTCAAGAATAAAAAATGTAGCTCCATCAAAAGGTGGAAAGCATAGTTTCAAAACTATATCCACAAGCTTGTTTCTAGTTTCAAATTCAAGTTATCATAGCACACACACAGTTTCTAAGGATGTTGCAGAAATTAAAGATGATATTACAATAGTAAAAATTAAGCCATTTTCACATTCTTCGGTCACAACAATACCTTGGATGACGCCACTGTATCGCCAAGCGTCAGGTTTTAACCACACGAAATCAAATTTATCCTCTGAATATAATCCAATTCTTATTTATACACGTTCCATTTTGATAAATAAAAATACAACAATAAGTTTTCAATCTACAAATGAACATGTAATAAACAAAAATAAAATATTACACGGAAATAAAACTGTAATTAAAAGTGAAACTAATTCAGTAACAAAAAATTACAGCTCTATAACAACCACAATTTCATACGAAGTCAGTAAAATTCCTAAAAATGTAACTTTTAAAAATGAAACGAATAAAATAAAACCGTTATCTGCTCCGAGTTCAACTGCAAAAGCATTTAAAGAAAATAATAATTTCAATAAGTTAATATCAACGAACTTACAAGAAGAAGCTATATTAACATCTAAAAGAATATCGCAACCAAATAAACGTAAAACATATTTATCTCAAACAGTAACACCTACTAACTCCTTACTATTTACAAACAAAATGTTACTTACAAACACAATACTTGTACCTGAAGTAAAAAACAAAAATGAACAAACTCAGTCCATAAATGAAGGCCAATCCAATTGGTTGCCGACCAAACCTATTCCCTCTAGCAGAAGACTTCAACAAAAAACGTCCGTGATCAAATCTCAGGATAACCCAACCAATCAAATACTTCAAAGTTCATCATTGCGCTGGGGCCAGGTCGAGCACAGTTTCCCTGAAAGTTATAAAACACTCACAAGAAAACTATCTGCAGATCTAGATAATTTTACAAATGTCAGTCTCGAACTTAACACACAGAATAAGAATTTAGAAAATAGACAAATAATACAAACTCCAACACCTTCTTCCAAATTTTATAAAAACAGTGATGCAAATAAACACTCATTGACAGACATCATTACTGGAAAACGTAAATACAATAAACATATGATTGGTGAAACTCAGATCACTGACGTTAAAAATATAAGTAACACAGAGACTCCGAAAGTAAAAAGTAAATCCACGTTAAAGACGACCACGGTCATTACAATTTCGACTTATATTAATAAAACTGAACAAAGACAGACAGATAATACAAACAGAATTGGTACGTTGTCTACAAAGTTATCTAACCATAAAGTAATGGAAGTTACCACAAAGTTATCTAACAATAAAGCATTGTCTGATATGAAATTGCATGATTTTCACGAGCTATCCAAATTATCAACAGCATCTTCTAAGTTGAATGTGAAAATAAAAAACAATGAACTAGATAAGAAAACGTATCAACCATCGTTTCCTGTACATATTTCAAACAGTACAAGTAATTTAACATTTAAAATCTCTGATAAACCTAAATTTAAAGAATCTAAATTGCCACCAAGAGGGAAAAAATCTGTAAAACAATTGAATTCAACTAAAAAAAGCAATGAATCTGATATTGAAAGCAATAAATTGAGAAAATCAATGACAAACAAAGAATCAAAAACATATAGAGAGAAAAACGATTACAGTAATGTAAAGTTTATTAGTGTCGATATCCCTGAAAATAAATACGTAAAGGTAATTACTACAAATCAGATCGTAGCAAGTAATGAAAGTCGAGGAGAGAATGCATTTCACGAAAAAAACTACTATAAAACACCTCAAAATCACTCTTCAGTAAAATCTGCACAATACAGAGCAACAACAAAACTCCAAACCCCTGATATGCTCAATCCACAAGCAAAAATACCTAATACATTGTTAGAAGAGGTTTCCGCTAAAATTAAAAGTTACAAACCAATTCTAGATAATATACACCAATCTGAAAATTCAACAACAGCATACATTTCTTCTACAATGGTACATAAGAAACATATTATCATAACAGAGACTCCTAGATTGCAGAATATTACAATTACATCTAATTTTAATGACTTCCAGCTGACGACACCAACGAATAAAGATTTGTATACAAAAAGTAAAGAAAGTGAAGTTAAAATTATAGAACCATTAAAAATGACTCCAACCACGTCAAATATGGATGAAACTGAACAAATACAGTTTGTTACTACGAAGAATTTATCAAGATTCTTAGCAAATTACACTTCTCTAGCATTGAAAAATGAACGTAAGAAGGAATTTTTGTCTGCGGTTAAAAATGTGCTTACAAATAAAACGGTCGACTACACTACATTTTCACAATCATTAGATTATGAAAACAAGAAAATCATCTCTCCTCAATTGACAACAAGTACTAAAATTTTGCTAAGTTCCACTTTTCCTGCTGATGTCAGTGATGATATCGAAATATTCAAGTCAAGTAATTTATTTTCAAGTTTCAAAATTTCATCTCCAAATCCATCTCAATCAAATGCAGTAAAAAACCATAAGGTGGGTGACAAATCCCGAGAACTTTTAGAGCAAAACACAAAGAATTATGAAGATTATGGAACAGATATTAACAATTTAATTGCTCTGACACAAAATACAACATCTGCAAATGATAAACGTGAAATTCCTTCAAATTTTATTGTAATAAAAGAAGAAAAGACAGCAAATAATTCTGAAGTAGTAGATAAAAAAACAGAAACTTCCAATTTTGTTGCTTTGTCACACAATAAGACTCTTATAAATGGAAGAAATACAAATGTTATGTTAAACAATTTACCGATTATTTTATCTACGCCATTATACAATATTAATGAATTAAAGCAAGTAAACCTGACAAATACAAAAAAATCAGAAACATCTTACAGTGAAAGCAGTAAAATAACACAGATATCCACCAAATTAAACAAAATACTTACAATGTATGACACGAGAAATCAAGAAAGTTCGTTTCCTAAAACAATCCCTACAATTATGATGCCACATTTACCCACTGAATCCTTTACACGTCTATTAGTCACACCAACCATCTTCAAAGCGACGAATATATCAAAAAGTTGCACAGACCATACAAGTTTTCAACACGGTGTTACGGTATCTAATCGGACCCCTTTAAAAGCAACATCTTTGAAGGACCACGAGCATCTTAAAACCACGAATATGCAATTACCATCTAATTTATATACTTTAAAGCCCTTTACTGCAATTTTACTGAACAATTATACTGAAAATGCTGCAAAACAAGGAATAAAAATTACTTCAAATATAAGTTCACAGCTCCCAAAAATGAAATTCACTAATTTTCTACAAAACAAAATTTTACTACCATCGATAAAAGTGGGTCAATTTAAACTCAAAGACACTACTGTATATGGACCTAACCAATCTGATAAGCAACTTTCTAAAATAAACATAGCATTTAAAAATATGCAGAATATTTCAAAGTCAACACTTAATTCACAAGAATCTCAACAAATACGTATCAACATAACTTTACAGGCAAATAAAATTAACAATTTTCAAATAAAAAAATTTAATCATTCCACATTAATTGAATTTTCTACTATTTTACCAAGTACATTCATAAGCAACCAGAATGAATACAACTTAAAATATTCTGATAGCGTGATTGAAAAGTTTAATGTTACGGCATCACAAAGTTTTGGAATTCTTAGAACTAATGCTCCTACGACAATAACATCAATGATTTATCGAACTAAAAATAACAATAGGCTTATCAGAACAAGTAAAAGTGCTTTATCAATACTTCAAGTAACACATAAAAAATTCAACGAATATGTTACATCTGCTAATAATATGAAGACAACGTTTGATTCAAATGTTAGACATTATTTAAATGAAAAAAGTCCAGGGAAAAATAACATAAATGATCCATATAAACAATTCAGTAAATTAATTCCATTTACAAGAAAAATCTTTATAGATAGGGAGCCACACGGTAATTCAAAATTAGAGAAATTTGAGCACAAAATAAAAATAAATATATCTACGGAGCCATTGCCAACCTTTGGATTAAACCTCACGGTTAACATTAAAGAACACAAGATACCCAAAAAGATTATCCAAAGAGGAAATATGATGACCAAGAATAAGTACCTTAGAAGCGATATAATGAGTGAGCGAATTCAAAAAAGTACTACATTTATAACTACTAAAAAGTCGCTAAATCCGTCAGTAACGCGTCGTATTTTTACGAAACCAAAAAGTATTCAACATATAACATACAAACCAACAATAGCTGATACTAAAATAACAATAACACCATTTGTCATTTCTAAATACAAATTGGTTAAAGGAAGACAGTATTATAATAATTTATCAACACCTCTACCTAAACTTTTGGTTAAGAAAACTTCTCACATATTGGAAAAGAAAAATGATATTTTTCATCATTTATCAAATGTTCGAACTTCAAGTAAAATTGGAAATAAAACTCCATTAGGAAACAAGAAAACATATTTAAGAAGAAATCATAATGTAAAGCATACGGTAGCTCTTTTTGAAAAAACTACTTCATATTCTTTAAAGAAATTTCCCTTAAAATTGCATAGAAAAGTATTGAAACGACTACAAATATCAAACAAGGATCGGGAAGCACTTAAAGTGGAGAATGATTTCTTAACGCGCCGAGAGTATTCGGTTAACCCAAATGTTGTAATACCTAAGCCTCCTATAAATTATCATAACCAGAACTTCGGTACGATGAAATCAAAACATTACATCATCAATCCTGTTCTGGAGAAATTTGATGGATTCCTCAAATCATCACAAGAGCATTATGAACCAAAACCATTATTTTTTACAAAAAAGGATGATTTCTACAGAGAAGATTTAATAACAAATCATCGACGTCAAGCGCAATCTTTGAAAGAAAAAGTTAATGCTATAAAAGGATTATTATCCGATTCTAGTTTTAATGATGAACTAACAAAGATGACTGTTGAAAGACCTGTGTATCATACAGACAATACTAAGCCGAAACTATTAAAGGACCGAATAGATTCTATAAGAAACTATCTGTATAATGTTGAATTCATTAAACCGGCAACTCAGTCTCCAATAAAAACGACCGCTAAAGGTACTACAATAGATGAAGACCCTTACGAGGATCCTTTTTACTACTTTAGAAGAAGTGGTTGGTACGACGGTTATATCGAGGGCATAAAACCCACGACTACTACCACTAGAAAACCGACTAAATGGAAAAGAAGAACTATTTTCTTTTTAAACCCTACTATTCCTTATAATCGTTATTTTTAAAATAAAGGAAATAATAAAATTTTAATTTGTTCATAATATTTTTATTTACTAGAATTAGTTTTGAGATATGAAATAAGGTCCATTATTAATAATTAGTACATTATGTTATAAGTATTCAATGTAAGTCATTACACAACAATAGTATTACAAGCGCGAGCCAAAGGCGAGAGCGCTAATGGAAACGAGAGTGAGAGAAATAAGATTGCAGACGCATATCATACGACGTTTTTCATCACACTTGCAGCTAGGAAAGACTTGTTTTGTGTATTGTTACATTAGAGATCTCAACGTGTATATTTTGTCGGTAACTCAGTACTATTATGTATTCCGTGCTATTACTCGCATTTTGTACCTTATAATCGTAAAGCAGGTAGGCGATTCACGTAACTAGTCGGCTACATTTCGTGAAGTGAAATGTTTAAAAAGGTCAAGGCATTTACGTTAATAAGTAAATGATATCAGCAAGACAGATTAATTTGTTTTGCTATAATCCGCTATTTGAAAAGATTCCGTATGGTACGAGTACAATATGCAGGAACACTACCCACATGAAACACCACGACCACACACAATTTTCTAACACTTTCTTTGACGCACGTTTCGTCCCGACACCGGGACATCCTCAGGAGATGTTGACTTCACAATGCGAAATCGTAGAGAATCTCTACGATGTGGGTAGTGTTCCTGCAAATTGTACCATAAAGAATCTTTTCAAGTAGCGGATTATAGCAAAACAAATAAATCTGTTCTGCTAAATTATGGATTTCCGCAAAATAACGCCTGCTTCCATTCAATAGTAAATGATATATAAATCAAAATATTTTTTGCGAACACTGAAAAATTAATTTTACGACTATTGACATAGACAACATTTTATTTTATTTCTTCCTTCACATCACTCAGCGTGTGAAAGCGTTACGTGTATTATAACCCCCCTGTACAAAATTCGAATGCTGTTCTTAATTAATTAAACAATTTCACATAAAGGTGACAGACTGGTGGCTGGACGACATGTACCTGAAGGTCCGCTACCCCCTGCCCATCAACTCCAACCCCGGGATGGTGTTCCCGCGGAGACAGTTCGCCAAGATCGACGAAGTGGCCGACCTCGCTGCTCTATACATCGACGACCTTCTTGACTATAAGGAAATGCTTGATAGGTAAGACATTTGTATCTATTACTATGAAAATATGGGCCTCATAAGAAGGGTTACTCAGCGATCGAATCAAAAATGAGGAGATTCGCAAAAGTAACAAAGCTACCTATACATAGCTCTACATGTCGCAAAACTGAAGTGGCAATGGGCGGGGCACAAATCACATTATATTCGACGACCTCCGTGGTTGAGTGGTTAGCGTGCCGGTTTTCAAGGCGCCGCCATCTCTGAGGTTCCGGGTTCGATCCCCGGTCGGGCCAATGTAGAACAATAAGACATTGTCTCGGGTCTGGGTGTTGTGGTACCTACCTTCGTTGTTTCTGATTTCCTTAACACAAGTGCATAAGCTACTTACTAAGGGATCGGAGCAATGCATGTGATGATGTCCACTATTTATATATTTATATTTATTAAATATTTATTTATACTCATATACCAATGGGCGTTGGGGACCCCAAGGTGCTGGAATAGCGGCCACGCACCGGGAAGCGCAGTGTCGGTAGACCAGGTGGACGGATGACATAAAACAAGTAGCGGGGAGTCACTGGCGTTAGGCGGTGCAAGATTGTGGTGTTGGGCCGTCATTTCAGAAGGCTTATGTCCAGCAGTGACGCCGTCGACAACGATGACTATGAAAATAGTAAAATAGAAAGTCAAAATTTTGGAATGATTAAGATTTATGGCTTTGTGTGTGCCAGTGTGTTTATGTATGTGTGTGTGTTTGTGTGTGTGTAGCGTTGCATTGCAATTTTGCAACCGAATAGACCGCAATAAAAGCAGTTTTTTTTACATTATAGAGGCGAACTCCCACAAGAGAGGGCCACGAGTCGCGAAAAGGGTCAACCGCTGTGCATGGAGCAGTTCTATCGACTCCTCGGCGTGTGCCGCATTCCGGAGATGGGCAAAGATCGCTTGGATCTGCCCATAACACCAAACGATCCCGCAGAGTGTGAGGAGCTCATCATTGTCGCCTGCAGAAACTATGTAAAATCTTAAAATCGTATTTTTTGAGCTAGCATAATGGTAATAGTACATTGTGATACAAGGGTGGAAAGTAGGTTTTTGCAAACGAGCTGTCATTAACAAGCCCGAGCCGAAGGCGAGGGTTTTTAATGTCACGAGTTTGCAAAAACCTATACACCCGTGTATCACACGACGTTTTTCAATACAGTTGTGAGAATTAGTAAAAAAACAAATCAAAGAGATAATAATATGTTTGCTCAAGATTTTGGGGGCCAATTTCCATCTTGTTTGGTTTTTACCTTAAATAAAATATCGAAGATCGAAATCAAAGGCGATTTCGAATTCGCAATCGAAAAGATAAAAGATAAAAGATAAAAGATAAAAGATAAAAGATAGAAGATAAAAGATAAAAGATAAAAGATAAAAGATAAAAGATAAAAGATAAAAGATAAAAGATAAAAGATAAAAGATAAAAGATAAAAGATAAAAGATAAAAGATAAAAGATAAAAGATAAAAGATAAAAGATAAAAGATAAAAGATAAAAGATAAAAGATAAAAGATAAAAGATAAAAGATAAAAGATAAAAGATAAAAGATAAAAGATAAAAGATAAAAGATAAAAGATAAAAGATAAAAGATAAAAGATAAAAGATAAAAGATAAAAGATAAAAGATAAAAGATAAAAGATAAAAGATAAAAGATAAAAGATAAAAGATAAAAGATAAAAGATAAAAGATAAAAGATAAAAGATAAAAGATAAAAGATAAAAGATAAAAGATAAAAGATAAAAGATAAAAGATAAAAGATAAAAGATAAAAGATAAAAGATAAAAGATAAAAGATAAAAGATCAAAGATCAAAGATCAAAGATCAAAGATAAAAGATAAAAGATAAAAGATAAAAGATAAAAGATAAAAGATAAAAGATAAAAGATAAAAGATCAAAGAAAAAAAGAAAAAAATATAAAAAGATAAAAAGATAAAACATAAAGATAAAAGATAAAAGGTAAAAGATAAAACATAAAGATAAAAGATAAAAGGTAAAAGATAAAAGAAAACGAAAAAAAAATTCCTTCTGTGTCCATCCCATCCCAATGTCCATCCCATTTTATTGTACAATGAAAACTCCTTGGTATCAAACGTTTTGCAAAAGTAATGATCGAGCTTGTAAAAGTAAGTTACGACCACGAAAAAGAAAGATGCCTGTGCGTAAGATTTAACTTTCGAATACTAATGACAGCCTCTGAAAGTGCGCCATACCATACAACTGTATTGAAAAATATATTGTAATCCCACTTATTCCAAAGGCGTATAGGCAAACCTATCGGCATAAATAAGACATTGAGCGTTTCTGTGTAGCAATCATTAGGGTCACCTCTTTATTTTATTTTTATTATTAATGCACCATATTATTGCACCATATATAAAACTTAACGAAACATAACAAGAGACGTGATGTGCAAAGGATACTCTTCCAAGTTAGTACGATAACATCTTTAGCTGCATCATCATTAACCTTCAGGTAAGATGGCAGTCAAGTTCTTGATAATTTTTATTATGTAAAAAGAGGTTGCTTAGGTACATTATAAGGTAGCCCACGCTATACAGGAACTGAGAACACGTCGCGAAAAAGGTATAAAGAAAGCTGGCAAAACATACGAATGGAATAAATATTTAGTAATCTAATGTTCTAGACTAGAGGCAGGCTGGATATTGGTATTATCGAAGTATCAGAAAGACAAAGATACTTAGGCCTTAAAATCTCAGCGATTACTTTTTCTTCGATACGATGCAGGTCTCTATTTAAAATAATCACGACCTATCTTTGACTGCATCATCATTTTTTATTCGACCTTCTGTTGAAATAGTAAAATTACAGTGAAAATTTATCTTTAACCGATTAAAACAATGGCTTGAATAATGCAATCGTTAGGTAAGATAGGATCTTTAAACTGACAGACCAGTAAAATCTTATGTGTACTTATTACTCGTTGCCATAAAATTTTAGCACATCGAACAGATGTCGAACTTATAATATGATTTTATCTTTAATTTGCTACGTCTTACAAACTTCCAGAGAAGGGTATTGAAACTATAATTTGATATGGGTTTCCCTCGGGATTTTATCTAATTTAATATTTTATGTTCCCAACTTTCCTACGAGTATCCTGAGACACGATGTTCAACTTAAGATAAAGTCTATCGATTGAATTATACATTGCTTGCGGGCTTAAGTTAGGGTTTCTTTATTATTATTTTATTTGCAGTGACAAATAGTATTTTATATCAAAAGCTAAGGCCCGGTTTCCACCAAAGCGGAGCGGAGCTCTGTTTGAGTAACCAATCAGATTTCGTCATTACACAGCTCCGCTCCGCTTTCGTGGGCTATGCTTCAGCAACAAACTAATCGATACCTACTTATGTAAACGACGCAAAAATATTATTTTAAAAATTATACATATCTATAATTAATTCCATGGAAAAAACCGCCGCACACAACAAAAAAGCCTCAAATAAAACCCTCAAAGCCAAGATTTTAAAGGTGTTTTATTTTTTCTACAAGTTACACTTACTGTTAGATATTAAGTTAATAATAATAACAACGCAATTATTGTCTAACTAAGTGAATACATACAAATACTTCCTACTGCTCCCCTGTACACTAACCTTCAGAATACATTATTTTATCCAGTTCTACCCGATCCCGGTAAAGGCGGTGGACAGAGGACGTCTAACTCCTGGGGAGATTCAGGCGCAACTGCTGCACGCCATGGTGGACGCGGCCGGGGCTCCCCCCGCGCCCATGGTGGGGCTGCTGACCTCCATGAACAGGGACCAGTGGGCTAAGGCGAGGGAACAGCTCATTAAAGGTAAGCCTCCATTCACCGTCCCAACTCGTTGAGGCTGGGAGGGTGTGCTGGTACCTTTTTTAATCCCCGACGTAAAAAGAGGGGTGCTATGAGGCATATGGAGTGCTATCGCATATCGGAAACTACAGGTAGCCGCCAATGAGTAATCCTATTGGAGCTTAGGTATGTTAAAAAATCTTAGTACCGGCAGGCCAGGTTCACTTATCACGTGATCGAGAAACCACAGGTAGCTGTCTCGACATACCTACTAATTTCAAACGGCCGCCGCGCGCCGACTTCTCTGCTCGCGTTAGTTCTTGTACAGTCTTTTTTACGCGCTGCGTGCGAGGCAATTTTAATACGTCGCTTTAGATACAGATATATAGTTACGCGATAGAAAGAGACCACAACTTTGCGTTTGTTGCGTGTTGTTGCAAACAACACACAACAAATTAGAAATGGTAGAAATAGCCCTAGATTCGGTATTTCTTTATATCATCTTGCGGAGTGAGCCTTCTGTACCGTTAGGTGCTATTATGTATTCCATGTCTGTATATGGTCCAATATGCAGGAACACCGCCCGCATGAAACAGTACACACAATTCTTGCAACAATTTCTTCGACGCAAGTTTCGTCGCACGCATCCTCAGGGAATGGTGATTTAACAATGTGAAATCGTTCTACCAATTATGGATTACCGCAAAATAACGCCTACTTCCATTCAATATTTTTACTGTTCCTGTTGTGTGTGTTCAGATGACAACAACAGAGTCAACCTGATCTTTACTGTTCCTGTTGTGTGTGTTCAGATGACAACAACAGAGCCAACCTGGAGCTGATCTTTACTGTTCCTGTTGTGTGTGTTCAGATGACAACAACAGAGCCAACCTGGAGCTGATCTTTACTGTTCCTGTTGTGTGTGTTTAGATGACAACAACAGAGCCCACCTGGAGCTGATCTTTACTGTTCCTGTTGTGTGTGTTCAGATGACAACAACAGAGCCAACCTGGAGCTGATCTTTACTGTTCCTGTTGTGTGTGTTCAGATGACAACAACAGAGCCAACCTGGAGCTGATCTTTACTGTTCCTGTTGTGTGTGTTCAGATGACAACAACAGAGCCAACCTGGAGCTGATCTTTACTGTTCCTGTTGTGTGTGTTCAGATGACAACAACAGAGCCAACCTGGAGCTGATCTTTACTGTTCCTGTTGTGTGTGTTCAGATGACAACAACAGAGCCCACCTGGAGCTGATCTTTACTGTTCCTGTTGTGTGTGTTCAGATGACAACAACAGAGCCCACCTGGAGCTGATCTTTACTGTTCCTGTTGTGTGTGTTTAGATGACAACAACAGAGCCAACCTGGAGCTGATCTCGCGCGCGCTGTGCGTCATGTGTGTGGACGAGGCGGGCGGGGACCGGCCGGAGCTGGACGCGGACACCAACGCGCTGCTGCGCGCCATGCACGGCGGCGGCACGCGACACCACTCCGCCAACCGCTGGTTCGACAAGACTGTACAGGTGTGATAATTTTTACAGGATACATTTTGGAGAGTGTGCTCAAGAACTCCACAACCTTGTACCTCTTTCATATTTCTATCACAGAACCGCAAGAGAATCGATCGATCCTTTAAAAAGGTCGAGGTACTACTTCTAAGGCGGTAAGAGTAAGATACAGTAAGATTTCTTGGAAAGTTGACAACCTCCTGAAACTGGTCTTCTGTAACTGTAATGGTTAGGCCGGTTGTCCACCATCGCCGTAATTCGTGACCAGGTAGTGCGTGGTGGAATCGGCGGTAGACACACAGCCCATATTATACGGCTAAGTGAATGTATGACCACCACTTTCGTGCCATCTCCAATCTCCATCCACCTATAGGAGGGTATTATACGTAATTCAGTGTTGGCGGCTATTTAGTAGAAGAAGACGCGTTCATCACCAACTCCAAATAATGCGCAAAATTTGTAAGAAGGAATGGTAAAACAAAAGTACACCTAGTGTTTCTTAAATATTTAACCCAGATTAGACTTAATTACATGGAAAGTTGTAACACAAATTGTCATTTCCAGCTGATAATATCTTCAGATGGCACAGTGGGGATGTGCTACGAGCACAGCCCGGCGGAAGGGGTGGCGGTCGTCCGATTGGCAGAGAGAGCCCTCGCAAGAGCTGAAGTGTCGGATAGGCCAGCACCGCCGCCTGTGCTGCTGCCAGCTCCGCAGCCTATGAAATGGAACCTCACTGCTGATTTGCAGAGGACCATTGAGCATTCTGCCAGGGATTTTGATCGGTAAGACTGTGTTCTAGTGGTCGTCAATCGTCATCGGTCCTGGATCTAGGGTAATGAGAAATCCGGTGCACCAGGACCAGATCTCCCAGTAGATCAGACCTGAGCCAATTCAGAAATGATAAAATTCTAAAGAAGCGGAAATCGAATCCGCTACCTCTCACTCGAACATAAGGGTGCACCACTGCGCCCTAGGGAGGTCATCAGACTGTCAAATCTATACTTATAATAAAACTGTAAAGGGTCGAATTCTGTACATTGAAGATATTTTGAAAATTTTTGTTGGAGGACACTATTTAGTCGATACTGAAGCCAAAACTGTAATTTGTTTAATTTTTGTCTGTCTGTCTGTCTGTCTGTCTGTCTGTCTGTCTGTCTGTCTGTTTCACGACCGCGCATCACGGCTAATCCGCTGGATGGATTTAAATGAAACTTGACATGATTATAGTTCATACCCCGAGGTAGGACATAGGATACTTTTTGTCCCGAAATTCATCATGGTTTCCCTGGAAGACGGCATCAAAGTCTAAACGTTTTTTAGTTATAATTCATTAACGCGTTGTCCGATTCCATTCATTCTTTTTTTGTTAGAAAGGAGGTTCTTTAAAGATTATTCCATACAAATCTTATCATCATCACTTTTGTAGTTCAGAAATTACAGACATCAGAACCTTTAAGTTCAAGTAGGTAGGTGACTTGAAACTCGGAATGCACAAAGAACCTAGGACTAGGACGTAGGGCTCAAGTAAGACTGGAGTACCTTTACAGCCGTAAATAAATAGGCTTAGCAGGAGATTTTGTATGGTTTAAAATTTTTCACTTTTAGGGTGAACAAAAATCATTTAACTGGCGTTATCGCTACGTTATACCGTATAGCGCCATCTCTACAATTTATGTGAAACTTGAATGTAAAACTCTGAGATAGGTACTACCGAATTTTTTGAAATAAAAATTAACTGTCATGTTATTTACTGTTTCCTGACTTTATATTAAGATGGCACTGTTAACACATGAACAGATTTAAACTTTATCATCCGCAATATGGAAAGGGTAAGATAATGGTTCACAAATATTTTTAACTCTTAGGTCTTATCGATCCTAACCGACTGACTGTCATCTAAGGTCTTTTTATACGTAAAAAAATATATAGCCATTGTCCATTCTGATGTTTTGGATTGTATTGAGATGAAGCAAAGATTTTTAAAAGACTCTTATATTATGTTGGGCTGGGGAATATTGTTAGTAGAGTAATTTATCCCAGTGGTACCTACCCGGCCGAACTCTGAAAGAAGAGTTCTACCACCAGTACAACTTTTCACATGGTTTAATAATTTTTGACATATTTCGTGGTTTCAGAATAAAAATCACAATGAAAAGGACGATTTTAACTGTCGATATTTCGATACATTGGTACAAGTCGTGGTCACGTAGTGACCACGACCTGTGCCACTGGGTCGAAATATCGACAGTTAAAATCGTCCTTTTGATCTTTCAACTACGTATTAATGAAACTTTATATTATTATTAAGAAAAAGGAGTTTTCAAAATCACCACAAGATAACCCGTGCAAAGTAAGAACAGGTTTCTGTACAACATCACACCAGAATCCCGCGAAAAATCAAGGAATTCCAGTAGGAAGGTATATTATGTAAGAAAATCGTAATTCACGCGGGCAGAGCCGCGGGCAACAGCTAGTTAATAATAAAAAGAATTAGTTGTAGATTTGAGTATGGGATTCGGCGTGAATCTTGATAAATTCACCCTACGTCCTTCCTTATAACGCTGTCCAATTGTTTCAGTGCTATATCGGACCTGGATCTGAAGGTGTACACGTACCGCAACTATGGACGCGAGTTCATGAAGTCGTGCCGCACCAGCCCCGACGTCTACATACAGCTGGCCATGCAATACGCCTACTACAAGTATGTCCTGTGCTAATCATTATAATTGACTGTAATTAATGACCTCACATCCAGAAAGCCGCTAAATGTTGAAGGGCCAAATTCTTCGAGGGCTGGATGATGTGAAGCAGGATGCAAAGGAACAAGAAATTGAGAAACGAACGCAATTGACTGAGATCAATTTAGGAATCTTTGGAGCAGGCCCACAAAGGACTGTAGCGCCGGGAACAAGAGATTGATGATTATAATGGGATCCTTTGAAATTAGGTCCGGCTTTCACGTTCATATCTAAATACATTTAAAAGAAGAAGCTGACTGATTGGTTTAAGATTCGAAATTTGGCACATAGGTCAAATTTCAAAATCTATCCGGTGGGGGGTGAAGCGGGAGTCCAAAGTGTGAAGAAATACTCCTTCACGCCGCAACTATAGCCGCGCTATTCTGCAAAACAGCGACGAGCGTACATCTCTGCATCTATGAATTTGTAATAGAGTACAATTTTGCATGCCATCTTCGGCTTGGCAGCTGTCTGGCAGCTGTTGCAGAGATTGACATTTTGTAGAATAGCACTGCTGAATCGATTTGCCTAGGAATGGAGGTAGATTGCTGCATTAACCTTGGGCTACTTAGTGGGAATAGCCGCGATAGCCGAGGGACGAGAAAAATTCAAAGTTCGATGAATTTTATGCGTAATATGCATATCCTAAGCGTGTGGAGTTCTGTAATGAAAAAAGACAATTAGTTAATTTATAGGCTAGAACCACAGATTTTATGAACGTTCAAAATCCACACTTTTGTCTAGACTGTACGGGTATCTCGTATCTACCTACGAATCAGCATCTCTCCGTCGCTTCCGCAACGGGCGAGTGGATAACATTAGGTCGGCCCACAGCGCGGCCCACGCGTGGGCAGCCGCCATGTGCACTGCCGACACTCCACCTCAAGCCGAGGACGACGGCCAGAGAAAGGTTTCCTTCAACTTGTATGGGGTAAGTTTTGGGATTAAAACCCTCACACAGTGGTCATTGCTGGTTGCCCTCATATTCAGGAGTTATTAATTAGGGGTTTATCCAAAGACCTTGGACAACTTGGAGTTGTGTATATTGAATGAAGGCATCTTGTGAACCACAACTTTTTAGGAAAAGTTGTGTTAAACCACTTGTTGAGATGATGTTGAAGAGGCTTCTCCATGGTCAATGTATATCATGGTCATGGTCATTATAATTGGAACACAGTCAGGAAACTACCTTTACCGGACTTTTCTTTGGGTTTATCTCAAGTATCATCACATCTTCAGCTGCATCATCACTTACCATCAGATAAGTCAAGTACTAACTTAAGTATAGCGTAAAAAAAGTAAGGACTAATAACATAATCCTGGAGTTAGTAAGTGGTTAAATATGTTGGTAGTATATTAACTCCAGAAAAATTGGAGCTAGGTACTACATTTACTCGTAAGTCCTCACGAAAATTATTACTCATGTAGGTAGAACTGCAGCCTTAGCCAAATGACTAATAGCTGCGATCGCTCAAATTTTAAGGAGATACAAAAATGTATGAGAATGCCATAGTCTTCGATAAGTCACGTCATCAATTTAGCGATCAGAGATGTCGTTCGTCGTCGCATTTTTTGAATTATGATCCATTCGAACGATCGACACGCTCCTGTGACGATATAGCTAAAGCTACTGATATTGTACAGGAGCAGAAAAAACTGGAGTTATTCGAGGAGGCAGCCCGTAAGCAGACCGTGATAATGGAGGCTAATATCCTGGGGCGAGGCATCGACAACCATCTCCTGGGGCTGCGGGAGGCGGCGCGGGAGACGCTGGGCGAGCTTCCCGGGCTCTTCACTGATCCCACCTACGGCCGCATGATCGAGTTCAAGCTTAGCACTAGTCAGGTATACCCATCGATTAAACATATTAAGGTGTTGCGGCCCTACCAGCCCGCGAAATTCAATTTTTTTTTTCGCAAATATTAGACTAACTAAACATTGTAGATTTATGGCAATGCATTTTGCGGGCCTACTTTTCATGCATCTGCATGTTTTTAATAGAAACTTTGTTCGAAAGTTCCCACTCATTTCATATTGGTTCCAGAAAGATATTTTTTTGCAGTTTTCCAGATTTCGAACTATCGGGAACCAATATGAAGTAAATGAGTATTGTTGAGCAAATTTTTTGTTAAAAACATGTAGATGCATAAACGTTGTGCCCGCAAAACACATTGCCATTAGCCTTCGATGTATAATTAGCACACTATGAGCGAAAAACTAAATAAAATTTGAATTTTCGCGCCCGTATGGTACCCATCGCCCTTAAAGTCACACGTCACTTACTGACGTCATATACATTTTTAGGCTTCGCCCTGAAGCCGGATTTTTAATTTGTCAAAACTGTAAAATGGCGACCGACCGCGGTATGTGCTGGCAGCGGTACCGTAGCGGTAGCTTCAACATACGTAACATCTTTCCCGTCCTCCTTGCGTAGCGTATTTCGTCATGGGGTATATACCAACGTTCGCCGGCGTTTTCTCATAACGATTTTGGACAACCACCTTTTTGCAGCGACGCGGGCTCAGATTCTCGAGTGGGAGATCGCAGGTTCGATTCCCGCCACGGGCCACTTTGGAATTTTATAATTTCTAAATTGGCTCAGGTCTGGTCTGGTGGGAGGCTTCGGCCGTGGCTAGTTACCACCCTACCAGTAAAGACGCACGGCCAAGCGATTTAGCGTTCCGGCGCGATGCTGTGTAGAAACCGTTAGGGGTGAGTTTAATTACCCCTTCCAAGTAAGTACGATGAAATCTTCGGCTGCATCATCACTTACCATCAGGTGAGTTCGCAGTCAAGTACTAATTTGTATAGTGTAAAAAATTCTATCATATTATACAATCGTTCGTTCGTTCGTTGCAGCCGACAGACGTTTACAGTTAGCACAAACATCGTGACGCGTAACTTATATACAATTAAGCTTAAACAAACAAACTTATATAAATATTAAGAAGAAGATATTTACACATCTTAATTAATAGGTATATTTTATATTTAGTTATACCTAAGCAGCTTTGGTTGAACCGAAAACTCTACAAATACACAGGTAGCAACAACAACTGATGGCACTTTCATGGGCTACGGGGCCGTGGTCCCTGACGGCTATGGATGCAGCTACAACCCGAAGAAGGACTCCGTCATCTTCTGCATATCCTCCTTCACTTCTTCTAGCGTGACCAACACAGAAGCGTTCAGGCAGTCTCTAGAAGAAGCCCTGGATTCCATGAAGCTGATGTTTCAGAACCGGAAAACTGAAAGCTAAGTATTAGAAGTAAGGGTGTCTATTTTTTAAGAAATATGAATTTTATCGGATTATTTATTATTCTTCGCTATTAAATTATTAATTTCAAATATTTTATAGTGTCTATTGCAAAGTATTATAATCATGCCTGTAGAATACGCACATTATACCCATTAATAGGTATGTAATCATAATTCCATTTACAACACTCCGAAAAGAACATTTGGTCCCCCTGTTATGAGAGTTTATTAAGAAAAAGAGTGCAGAAAAGTGAAATCACGTTAATTTTGGCCAATGGGGGTGCGATCACAAGCATTATGTATAATAAATAGGTGACGTGACGTGATGAATCAAGGCACACGGTAGTGTGCTAGGCCAAGTTCGGCTAATAAATTTCTCGCGATATAGATTACTTAGACGATATAATTATTATTATAATACATTTCATATTTTTTTCATTATTGTAATTATTGTTAATATCGTGATTAGATGAAACGAAACATATCACTTCGAGCTATGTTTGTATAGCAGAATATTAAACCTACCTATATAAAGTATTTATTTGTAATAAAATACAAATAAAACTAAAATCATAATTATTGCTATTATGAAGATTTAAATGTTTAGAAATTTAACTTATCACCTACCATTTATTTAGATGTTGAAACAGATCGTATGAATCTTTAAGAACTTAGATACTATACTAAATATACTACTCGTATATTATACTCTAAGAAATTTTTTATAATATTATTCTACGCATTACTTGAAAATTATTTAGGAAACTATATAAATGTAAATATTTTATTCACCGGAATACCTGACATAGTTTTATACTGTTACAAATTTAACAAAAAAAAACATTCATCATTTTAATTATTGATTTATCTATGACGAGTGCCTACGTATTATCCAACAGGATAGGTAAATGCCTGCAAAAATGTTATTAAAATCACAGATTTTATAGATTTGTCATTTCTTACCTTTTGATCTACGCAACGTATTTAATTGATCAGTTTAAAGAGATAATTAATCGGTGCTAACCAGATTTTTTAAATAAAATCTTGCTAATCAAAAATGTCTGTTTTTGTACTAAAATTCATACAATAATATTACAACATACAATTATATATTTAAATTTCAAATTAAATAAAATTTTATACTGATCCGTTTTTTTTAAATTGTAAATCAACTGTATTTCTGGATTATATTGAGGTCAAAGCTACCTGAAATAAACAAAAAGTAATGGTTATTATGATTAACCAGCCATAACCAGAGTATTATGCTACATAATCACTACAACACCATTTTTATTAGAATAAGTATTCTTGTTTCAGAAAAACATTTTCTTTAATAATACACGTCAGGATAACCACAAAGCAATAAACGTGGCTTTGTCCACAGCCGTGTGTGATCCCTGAATACGTTTTCTTTGACTCTTTGGCTATTAAATAATAATTTATAATAATCATTTATATTAAGCTGTGTAATTAAATTTTGAAATTAGATAATCTTCTGATTTTATCATCAGTTTTTTTTTAGTTACTGTAGAGTCACGTCGAAATTAGTAGTAGAGTAGGACGTGTTTATTTCTTCGAATTATAATTAAATTTAACATTAGGTAATAATTATTATCTATTATAGATCTAATAGGTAACAGGATATTTTTATCCGTGCGAATATTTCCAGTTCCAGAAACAGAAAGTCGAAAAACCTGAAAATTTGTTTGGAATCGATAACTTTGATTAACAATCAAAGTGAGTTAGTTATTTTCATATTATCAATTAATGCATATAAAAAATTACACACGGAATTTAAATATATATAATATTAATAAACACCTCATTATAGCTGTAGTAATAGTTTAGAGGGCACGGTAGTACCCACGCCAAGACAAGCCAAAACAAAAATGAAAGCGCATCCTAACTTTCCTCGAGCTTTGGTCGGACATGGATAATCGTAAAATTATACATTTAGTTTTAGATTCCAAATAAACAATTTTCTTGTTTTAGCGTCATTTTGTAATAGGTGTAATAGTATATAATGTGTATGTGCATACAATTTATGAATAGGCGATTTCTATTTAGCAATCATAGATTACTAACATTGTTGAACGCTTTCACGATATATTATACCTATGTTACATGTTTGATAGATGCAATAGCGCCAAAATATTTTATTATTAAATTGTTATGTTTACAACATGTAGAAAAAGCAACATTTGTTACAATATGTCCATTTTATTAGAAATACAGTAAGTATGCAATTTTTATAAGTGCTTTACTCACATAAATCTTCGTAAGTAATGCACAGGCAAAAATTAAAATGTGTAATAGAAATATATAGTCAATTGTCGAAAACAATTTTTATACCTTTAGATGATTAAAAAAAATTGTCAATGCTGTGGTGATAACATAACATTAGAATTGTAATATAATAAAAATCGTAGATATATCTGTTATGTTATCTGTTATGCTTTTTTTTTTGATGCACATTACCCAAAAATATCCCTTATTTTTGGTCAATTACATTTTCTATAGTATATGGCATAAAAATAAATGTTCCTGGAAGAGTTAACATGGTTATCTAGTCATTTAAATAGTATAATACCAATTACTACCGAGTAACCAAAGCTATGGTTACTAGCTATAACTGCATAGAGTTATTTAGCGTACTGCGTACCTATTCTAGTGTTAAGAAAACCTATACATATCAAAATGTCATCAATCATGTTTGACATGACCAAGAATATCGAGAACATATCAAAGATTTAGAATTAAGAAAATCGATACATATCAAAATGTACCTTAATGATAAGTTAAATTAGGTATTTAATTTGACTCTAGATGAGATATTTTTATCATACAATCATATTATTCTAATATCGTAAACTAGGTATTTCTTTATAATATTATATACATATTAAAGTATCTATTATACGTTTTTACTATTTTTACCTAAAATAAAAAGAGTATGTATCAGTAATACCTAATAATCGCTGCAATGTTAATCTATAATAATATTATCTATGGCCTGTTTTTCTTGTACCTACTCGTAATGTACGGAAGTAGTACGTATTAAGTTAAGTATATCAGGTAGGTTAACCTACAAATGATAAAATACATATTATGTAATAATCATAAAAAGCAATGCTAAAAGCATTATCTGACCTGCAGATATGGATTACACTTAAATTAGGTTATTCTAGATAAAAAAAATATAATAAAATGAAAATAAATGTTGTTTCTTCGCGTTACTGGCAACTTGTACCTTTAAGGATGAAAAATTTACTACGTATAGGAAAACACCGAATATAGCTTAATGTTCTAGATCTAATTAACATGTATGTATTGAGGATTTAATATATTAACTGGGAGGAACTATTTACCGTAAAGAATAAGCGTACTTATAGGTACCTATTCTATGAATCCCTGAGTTTAACCTTAGTACCTACCAGTAGGTACTATTTGATGAAAAATAAATAATTCTGATAAATGTGCTTAAGAATCACCCAGAACGCTTACTTAGATAAGTCAAAGTTGATATAAATTATTTTTCCTTATCTATATCTGAGTTCATACAAATAATGAGATTTTTAACTACCATAACGTCTGATCAAGTTATATTACCAGCCACTTAAAAAATTATGATGGGATAGTACCTAAGGAAAATCCAGACACACGGCAATTAAAATTTTGAAATTCAATAGATCAATTAAGTTTTATATGCTTACAAAAAACGTTAAAGTTCTCCTAAAAAAATCAGGATTGTTTTGAAAATTAACGAGATTCATTTTTAGATCTCAAGCCTTGTCGCCACCATACTATATTGAACTTGGCTATTTTCACATTCATGTATTTGATGGAATATAAACTCATAATTATTATGGCTTAAACATAAATGAATTGATAAAAATATACGCATTGATGAATGGCAGGTAGAAACGTCATCGTAGTTCATTGTTGGAACTTTGGAACAGACTAAGTAAGGTAAGTGAGGTGTAATTCGGTATACTAAGGCTACGACGACTTCAAAAATTAAAATAAAAAAAACTAAACCTGATTTCTGTTTGAAAGTTTTTTTTAAAAGAACATTGGTCTTTTGCCAGCTAATACGTGCATGAATTAAGTGATTTTAGTTAGAATTTTCTTTTTAAATAATTTATTGGTAGACCTCTTTTTTACTTCTTATTTCGTGATAAAATTTGGCTCAGCATTTTAATTCGTGAATGCAGGGTTTTTATTTCGGGATAAACTTTTGTGCAATAATTTTATGATATTATATTAAAACATTTTAAATAAAAATATAACAGGAGTTTAATACATTAATATAGCAATAAAGATATTCGATTTCTAAAGGAAAAACATGTTTCATTAAGCTCAAATTCAGCTTTAAGTACAAACTGTTCCCTAATCATAACTGTTTTCTACGATATCGCTTGCATACCTTAGGAACAATAGATTTTTTCGAGATAAAAAGTAGCCAATATCCATCCAGGATAATATAGCTCTCCATTAGTGAAAAAAATATCAAAATCGGTTCAGTAGATTTTAAAATAAAAAAATAGTAAAAAATAACCCTTAAAAGTAAACAATTATTCATTGTTAATACCTAATTATAAACTGTAGAGATTACTCAAATATCTCTTATATAATTGGAATCTCCAAAATTCAAATACCAATTTCTTGAAAAAAAAAATTGGAGTCCATGTTAAATCAAAAATCATTAAGTTTTGATTTAACATGGATACAAAGGATTTTGTTGCTATTATTTCAACATGAAATTTTCGCGTAAAAGTTTTAGTTTCAAATAACTTCCTTTATTATAAAAATAAACTAAAAATTTTGAAAAACTAAACCATCTTTAATAGTAAGTAATTTCAGCAAGTTTGAAGTCTTATATATATACGGTATATCTCATTATTCCATGTGGCTGAAACATAACAAAATAACTTTAATTTTTTCCTACTAATCACAAACCTTTACAAAGTAATGCCTGCAGGTATTTGATGGGAACAGTTACTTTTTTATCTTACAGAGAATTTTGAGTTGAGTAGGTACCTAAGTGAGGTTTGTAATGAAACTTGAAATATAGAACTTCATGTTTATTAACCTAAGACATATTTCATCACTAAAAATAATAAATTGATATGCATACGTTAATACTTAAGTTTAAGTTCCTTATCACGAAATTAAAAGTGAGTGCTAAAATAAAAACATCTTATTTCGTGATACTTATTTTGGAAAAGTCCTGTACTTAAGTTTGTAAATCATTCAAAAACCATTTAAAGTAACTATTAAATATCCTGAATATAAAGATATTATATGAAAATAAATGAAGCAAAACGAACTATAAATAAAACCATGCTACTAGTACCTATGCGAGTTCACCTTAAAAATTCAAATTTAGGTTTAGTTCAAACTCGTATTTTAAGAATTTTATTGAAAAAATCATATACCGAATTTAGCTCATAAGAAAGTTCATTACTTTCAAATTATGATTTTGATTTTATATTTAAAATATCTTGATTAATAAATTAATACACTAGCTTTAAAAAAGAAACTCATAAATTCTTAATTCGGTAGTGATACGAAATACGCAACCTAAGAAAAATAAGATGCCGGCTATTTCGTGAGTCGATTAATTGCAATTTTAAGTGAATTTAGTACTTGTATTTATCTCTGTCCTATATTATGTTAATTGTAAAGAAACACAAATTTACACTATAAAAAACTTAATTCAAATAGACTTACCTTTGTCTTTCTGTAAGCTTATAAAGTATGATGTTTAAGCTTACGGTAAATACAAGCGCGCAAGTGTACTACAGCGGTTTGCGGCCAACTTAGGTTTTAAAGAGTCGTATTGGTCTGAGCTTTTTCACCAAAATTCTCATAGTCGATTTTTTAACGGGTAATATGATGAAGATTTAGAATTTACGTTTAATTTATTTATAACATGTCTTTATTGCTTATTTTTACGCCAGAAGCAAAAACTAACGAAATAACCAGACATACCGAATTACCCCTCACTTACCTTAGTGTTATCCAAGAAAAGCCAAGCTTAAAGTGTTCTAAAATATTGTTTTGCCAAAGATTAACTAATTCTATTAAGAAATATTTAAACATTGTTTGATTTGATTGTCGTTCATAATTCATATTAAAATTGGTCGTTATTAAATTTTAAACTGTTGACTGTTGTGTACGTTATGCATTAAAAAACATAATAAACTCTCGTTCGATTCCCTTTATACAATTAATTAGATTGATTAGAAATTG
This sequence comes from Coenonympha glycerion, assembly GCA_963855885.1. NCBI lineage: Eukaryota > Metazoa > Arthropoda > Insecta > Lepidoptera > Nymphalidae > Coenonympha > Coenonympha glycerion. The sequence goes on along the minus strand of OY979637.1, from coordinate 2,375,710 downwards.
ATATTTGATATCTATTTTTTAATTTTAAATTTTGAAATACATAAAAATAATTCGTATTCTAAGCGTCCCTTGTTAGAAGAATTTTATTGTATGTTACTTATGTGTAGTAGAATTTTATGTGGCACAAAACGATAGTTCCCAATTGTTCCATGGAACATGAGCTATTAATGGCGTCATGTTCCATGGAACAAATGGCAAGTATGCGCACGAAATGTTTGAAATGTGTTAGACTGTTGTAGCAGGGAAGGAAATGTAAACATATCACTATGTGTAAGAGATGTATAACTGTCAATTCGATGTTTCTCTCAAATAAACCGTATTATGAAGATTCCATTTTTTTTTACAAGTACCACCGTTGACAACCTTTCTGAGGCAGTGGACATCACGTTCGGATGTGAGCGGGGATTATTACAAAGATTTAAATCTGGATACGCCCTATGCCATCACCACCTTGCGCACATCGAAAACGTCCACAAACATGCTGAGTGAGTGCACTCAGCATGTTTGTGTAATGTGCGATTGTGTGACAGAGAACGCAAGTGCCGTTTATGAGTAGGTAAATAAGACCTCGCTATATCACCATATCTTCTAATTCCGTGGTTCAACCAGTGAACAGAGGAGTTCCTCAGGGCTCTATTTTAGGTCCACTTCTTTTTATTTTTTATTCGGCAGATATAGTCAAAAATATTCAACACTGTAAATATCATCTTTACGCAGATGATCTTCAAATTTACACGTCTTTCTCACCTAAGGATGTTAACTGTGCTGTAGAATTAATTAACAGTGACTTAGAGCGAATTAATCAATGGTCATCGAAAAACTCATTAAGTAGTTTTAAATCCATCAAAGTCGAAATTTCTGATACTAGGAACCAAAAAGCAAGTGTTAGATGTTGGTTTCAACACGGTCAAAATTAGCATAAATGGAGCCTCCATAGAACGGGTTTATGAAGCACGAAATTTGGGACTTACCATGGATGCGAAACTTCATTTTGAAAAGTATGTACAAGAAGTAGCCCGAAACTGTTTCTATCGACTAAGGATTTTGTACAATATAAGAGAATATATCGATACTGATCTCAGAACTAAGCTGTGCGAGGCACTTATTCTTTCCAAGTAGAATTTTTGCATTAGTGTTTACGGTCCATGCGACTTATTCAAAGAGTCCAGAATGCATGTGCGAGATTCTGTTTCTATATACCTCCTCGTACACATGTGACTCCTTATTTAAATAATGCTAATATTCTCAATATGAGGTCGCGTATTGAACTGCATTTCAGCACTCTACTGTTTGGTGTTATCAAGAAGAAAACGCCGGACTATCTCTATAATAAGTTATCTTGGCATTTACCAACTTTCAATGCTCGAAGACCACTAAACAGACTCACCTGGCCACGTCATAGATCAGCAGCTTTTCGTGGAAGTTTTCGATACCTAGCCACAAAATGCTGGAATAATATTCCTCCTCCTCTGAGAAATTTAAGTTCTGTTCCTGCGTTTAAGAATAATCTAAAAAAGAAACTCCTAAACGATCAAAAAACTGTAATTAGTTCTAGGTGAATTAATTTGGTCGTTTGAAGCTGCTATCTGCTACTTCTAGATACCTACACACATAATTTAAGTAACACTTCGCCCGTACCTATCTCATCAGATAGCTCGTGCAAATACCATACATTATATACATGTTAATTATGCTTTTATTTCTATTTATTTCATCGCCTTTCTAACTATTACCTTTATGTATAACGGCAAGTTTTGAAGTTTTTTATTACACGTCATACTAACCATGCACAATGAATATTTATTTATTTATTTATTAATCGAACTCATCCTGTCAATCACAGATGTTGGTGTAGACTGTTAGGCTCGTGCACGTCACTCTTTTTGGTCCTGGCAGAATACCAGCGCTCAGGTTTTATTTTAAAACCTGCAGCATTAATGCTGAGCTGGGGCCATTTCATCCTGTGCCAAGTGGGTGTAAGAATTCATTTTAAATTAAATTAATTATTAAATACTTCTTATCAACTACTATCTGTAATAACCATTAATTTTAAGTTTGTTTGTACCCTAGGCATAAGATGAATAAACTAGTTTTCTTTCTTTCTTTCTTTCTTTTCTTATATTGCTGTGTGTGTAAGATGACAAAGTGTCGCACACAAGACAAAAACGTGGGAGTTTATGGAGGTTTAAGGCTCATCTAGCGATTTAAGTCTTTGAATTATTATACCTAATTACTGAATTAGTTCAGCGGCCTTACCATCGCATCTTAAAGCAGTAATGCTGCAGTGCTGTCTATAAGAGAATAAGAGGTGGTGGTACGGCCCCAGGCTTCTACCGCGACTACCCTTCCGCCAAGAACACATCGCCAAGTGCTAAAGCTTTCCAGGGCGATGCTATGTAGCAAACCGCAAAACATAGAGTATATTGAATATAGGGGTACGCAAAGTCAGTAGGATAACATTTTCGGCTGCACGTGAGGCTGTAGGCGAGCACTAGTTGTGTGTTAACAGAAAAATTAGTAATTCGTCTAGTATAGTCTGTCAAAAAAGTCATGAAACAAAAAAGAGTACAAAAATCATTATAAAAGTCAGAATTAAGTTTATTTTTAGTGGATGGTTAAATAATCAAAAATTAAACAATTAAATACAATACGCTGTATGAACATACTTTTTAATCAATCATAATATAAGGCATGAAAAAAGGCTTGTTTCCGTGAATTAATTTCATGACTTTTTTGACGGACTATACAAATCTATGTAAAAGATATTTATTGTTACAATAAATATCTTTTATAAAAGCCCGTATATATAAAAGTACTCTGTGCCAAGAGGCCGACGGCGACATCGAAAGTGCGGCACTAAATACTCGTGTCTAAGTTGACACACCCGAGCCGTCGCAAACCTTTGATTAGGTATGTATATAATCAAAGTCGCAAACACTTGCAAATTTCAAATTGACACACACTACAAGAAAAAGTTGCCGCACTCAAGGAACTGTTGTTAAGAAGGATTCTATGTATTCGGAGCGCGAGCGACGATCGATTATAAATCTATGATTTTAACAATACCTGATGCATAGCACATAGCAATTATGCAGCATCTCTTAGACTCAACCTATGTATGAGTAGGTATGTAAGTATTTAAGGAAACGGGTGAGTGAAATGAAACTCAAAGTTAACATAAAATAATTTTGTATTTATTCTTTTCTTTCACATCGTATTTTCGATTAATTATACGTAACTTGGCTAACATAATTTTAAACAATAACATCATTCGTACTTGCATCATGAATAATATTTAATAATATTATGACTACTTAAATATTATATTGACTTTATTTTTACAAACATTAACCAATATAATATTTTTTCTAAATACCCTACCCCGAGCGATAAAAATAAAATCTATATTTTACATACACAATTATTTTCATTAAATAGTACATTTTCTTTCATTTCATTCAATATTATTCGCTTTTATAACAATAAAACATGTTGATGGCACTTCATACAATATATATTATTTAGTTTTTTTTCGATTTACCTACAGTTCATTAAAGACCTATATTTTTACTTAAGTATAGCGAAAGGCGCCATCTTGATTTTTAAATTGGCTCACTTAAACCACAGATTAAAAAATCTAACCATAACTTATCATTTTGACTTCTAAAGGAATGAGTACAGAGTATCAATATTCCGTGGAAAAATATTCAAACCCCTTCTCTTGCCAAAACAAGCTGCTCAAAATAAATGCAATAATCTTATCTTAATCTTAAATCAACGTGTGTTCATTAGTTCCAATACTTACTCATGCTTATACATATAATGACAGTTGACGGAATTTCAGTTTTGTAATACCAGAATCGTATGTAACAATTTTGTCCTAATTATTATAGTCAACAAAAGCTTGTGTTTACAAATATTATACATTTTTTTTTCTGTGTCACAGGTTACTGTAAAAATAATTGTATTTTTGAACTTTTAAATTTGCACTTATAATATTACTTAAGTGTTTTTTCAAAACACATTACACATGAGACGTGTGTACATATTCTAAAATTTTACAATCATTCGTTTTTATGAAATTTCCAGTATAATTACAGTAGTAATTTTATTGGAAATTTTACGCAGATTTTATTATTCCAAGTATTGAATACTTACTTACTTTAATAGTACTTTGATGACAATGCACTTGTGACTACTTTAAAAATATAATACTAACTTTTATATCCATTAATTCCTTTTTATAATACTAACTTTTCCTTTTTCAATTTAATATATATTTTATAATATTAACACAATAAGTATAGCAAACAAACTTTTTATTGCGTAGAAGTAGAAATTAAGTTTTCATAGGGATAGCTGCATTCCGTCCCTTTTCCGCGACGCATCCTTTTCCGCAGTTCCGTCACGCCACGGAATACATAATAGTACCTAACGGTACAGAAAGCTCCCTCCGCAAGATGATTTAAAGAAATAGCGACTCTAGCGTTGTCACAAAAAGTGCAATTAAGTTCGCAATAGCGCCTGGCCCCGCCTCCGTAAACAACACGCAACAAACGCAGAGATGTCTCTTTGTATCGCGTAACTTTATTAAGGTTGCCTCGCGATCGGATCGGATGAAATAGATCGTACAAGAACTAACGCGAGCAAAGTAGCAGCACGCGCGCCCGTCTGAAATTAGTACGTCCAGACGCCTACCTGTAGTTCTTCGATCACGTGATAAGCGAACCTGGTCTGGTCATGCGCATGCGCAGCTATACCCTCCACGTTTCGTCCAGCTCTAGACATAGTTGCCGCGATTTGTATTTTTCTACGATCTACGTGATGAGATACGCAGGCTCGCATTTGCAGTCGTCGTCTGATTTGACCTGGAAACGGAGTACATTCAAATCATTATTATAAGAAAACTTTTTTAGGCCAGTTGCAAATAGAAGGTAAATGAATTCAGTAAATTCCCCAAATCATAAATATCTCTTACATATAGATGTCCGGCCGTCGGGGATGTGAGGCCGGCAGCAGTCACTCACCATCAAGAAGTGGTGCAGGCTCAACGCCTCCGCGCGCGGGCGCAGGTCGGGGTCGTGGGTGAGGCAGCTGAGGCAGAACTGCTGGCCCTCCGCCGACAGCGCGTCGGGGATGTGAGGCCGGCAGCAGTCACTCACCATCAAGAAGTGGTGCAGGCTCAACGCCTCCGCGCGCGGGCGCAGGTCGGGGTCGTGGGTGAGGCAGCTGAGGCAGAACTGCTGGCCCTCCGCCGACAGCGCGTCGGGGATGTGAGGCCGGCAGCAGTCACTCACCATCAAGAAGTGGTGCAGGCTCAACGCCTCCGCGCGCGGGCGCAGGTCGGGGTCGTGGGTGAGGCAGCTGAGGCAGAACTGCTGGCCCTCCGCCGACAGCGCGTCGGGGATGTGAGGCCGGCAGCAGTCACTCACCATCAAGAAGTGGTGCAGGCTCAACGCCTCCGCGCGCGGGCGCAGGTCGGGGTCGTGGGTGAGGCAGCTGAGGCAGAACTGCTGGCCCTCCGCCGACAGCGCGTCGGGGATGTGAGGCCGGCAGCAGTCACTCACCATCAAGAAGTGGTGCAGGCTCAACGCCTCCGCGCGCGGGCGCAGGTCGGGGTCGTGGGTGAGGCAGCTGAGGCAGAACTGCTGGCCCTCCGCCGACAGCGCGTCGGGGATGTGAGGCCGGCAGCAGTCACTCACCATCAAGAAGTGGTGCAGGCTCAACGCCTCCGCGCGCGGGCGCAGGTCGGGGTCGTGGGTGAGGCAGCTGAGGCAGAACTGCTGGCCCTCCGCCGACAGCGCGTCGGGGATGTGAGGCCGGCCGCCCATCCCCACCACGAACATGATCTGATAGTTGCTGTCGTACTCCGAGAACGGCCGCTGGAACAAAACATACTCCATTAATAGAAAATACGAGTAGCAAGGAGTTCATATGAAACGATTCCTACCGTGGCTTTAGGAAATGGGATATTTTGTATTCATCCATAGTATTCGTCCAGTCGAGTAAACTTAAAAGTGTCTGGCGTCCATAAACCAAAGGCTAAATACTGGCCCTCTTCAAAACAAATATTCCATATTTTTGGCCAAGTATTCTTTTGAATAATGTTGATATACGGTGACTTCGGGGTCACCTAATTTGCGTGTTAACCAATTAAGAGATAAATCAGAAAGCTATTGTTCTACATACAAAAGGGGAATTTACTTAGGCTCGGTTGCTTGACTTGACTTTAACCGAAACGTTATAGTTAAATATGGCGGCTTGACCCTTATTTCGAAAGACATAAGAGTCAGACCGCCATATTTAACTATAACGTTTCGGTTAAAGTCAAGTCAAGCAACCGAGCCTAAGTAAAACACTTAGGGTTGTCAACTGTGAAATAAGTTGAATACAAAGTTATCCAAACATAAAATATGAGGATGGTGAAAAACGTCTTTATCTTTTCATTTCCTGATGCATACCTGTTTACAGTCCAATAAATAGAACTTTATTGAGTCTTATAGGATTCGTGAATATTTTGTCCAAATTAACATTTACAATTATTAGAGTCATACATCGACTAACTAAATACTAATCAGGTCCCAATTTTTACAACACTGTGCCATTCTGTTAGATTTATTTGCTTACCTTCCCTGAAGCCATCTCGGTGACGACGCAGCCCAGCGACCAGATGTCCGCCGCGCGGCCGTGCCCCGACGACTTCATAAATACTTCGGGCGCCATGTACGCTGCAGACAAGGGCATAATTAGTCTAAATAGCACCTCTGACTTTTCCTGAGTAACGTGCGTTTTTAGGAAACTAAATATCACTTGCTTAGCGGTGAAGGAAAACATCGTGAGGAAACCTGCATGCCTGAGAGTTCACAAAAAAGATGTTCTCGAAGGTGTGTGAAGGCCAAACCCCTCTCAGTCTGAGAGGAGACCCGTGCCCAGCAGTGGGACATAAAAAGGGGGTTGAGATGATGATGATGATCTTACCCTGCGTGCCGACGAAGCCTTGCAGCTCGCCCGGTGCTGTGGTGTTGGCGCGGATCTTAACAGCGCAGCCAAAGTCGCCCAGCTTGAGGCAATGTCCCTCGTTAGTGAGGAAGATGTTGCCGCCTAGCAATGCAAAACCAAAATTATTTAAAGGGCCGTACATTTTCATACTTTGTTTGTATGAAAATACCAAAACAATACTGCAGCATCTTTTAAGCGAAGGTGGTACAATCCCAGGTCACAAATCTGAGTAGCGGCAGGTAAACGGTTAAAGTGACGCGAAAATTGTGTATGACGGAACTGTTTTCATACAAAAGTTCTGAATGGGTGGATCTTTGTTACTCTTTCACGCCTCAACTAACGATTTGGCTGAAATTTGGCACATAGATAGCTTATAACCCGGATTAACACATAGGCTATCCCGGAAAAATCCATCGTTCCCATGGGGTTAGCGAAAATTGAAATTGAACAGCTAGTTATTTATAAGCTAACAAACTCACTCTTAATGTCCCTGTGCGCGATGGACCGCGAGTGCAGCTCAGCCACGGCGCTCAGTAGTTGCTTGGTGTATCGCCGCGTGGTGTGCTCCGTGAGCGCGCCCGATGTCGCGATCAACGCTTCCAGAGACCCTTCCACGCATAGCTCCATGAACAGCAGCATCTCCTCCTATTCGAATCAACAAAATACGGAAAATATAATAAAATAAGGCATACTTTTACCGAGCCACTAGAAACAGCCATCCCTTCCTACAATCGTTAACGCTTCGAAAACTAGTCACGTGATCGTCTTATAAAACAGATAATGTACCATACCGAGTTACAGTCCGTCCATTTCTTTATTTATTATTTGACACAGAGAGACTTTACGTTCGTTTCTCTCTGGCTATCGCTATATATTCTGTTTTAATGCGTCAAAAAGAAAATAAACGAATGGACAGAGTATAATCTACGATATAACCTATCTCCATTACTAATTCCGTCCGAATCAGTTAACAGTAGTTTCAGCGTGAAGGAGTAATACACACACGCACACTCGCAAGCACGCACGCACGCACGCACTTACTCACGCACGCACACACGCACTCACGCACGCACACACATACACACACTCACATGCGCGCGGACGCGCCTCTATACATTCCAATATGGTTCAGCGCTTTGTTAGCTCACCCTATGTAGTTCGCAGCCGTAGTACCGCACGAGGTGCGGGTGTAGGATGCCTTCCAGCACGCGCAGCTCGTTGGCAGCCCGCTGCAGCGCGCGCCGATCTCCGGCGCCGATACTCAGCTCTTTCATCGCTAGCAACTGACCGCTCTCTGTGTTCACCACTGTGTAAACCTGAGAAATAAGCAACACAAAATAATGAATTGACGCCTACAAAGAGCATCATGCTTTCTGCTTTAGGTTTAGGTTCGTATGTCACATAGTATGATAATGATCAAAAAAAATTATGAAATAGATATCTAAATTGACCATGTGATTCCGCGCATTCTTATATGGAAGAGATCGCTAGGTAGCGATAAGGCCGCCAAATTGTGTACCTGTTCTTTGTAATTTTTTTTTTGTCCTTTGTTTGACTTTGTGGTGTGCAATAAAAGTACATTCATTCATTCATTCATCCATTTTTTAACAGATGCCAAACCTTGCCAAACGTGCCAGCGCCGATCTTCAAACCACGCTGCCACTTGAAGGTCAACTGCCTCAACTTGGGCTCGTAACTCCTCACTGTCGACTCCAGGACTTTCCCCACCGATTTGGCCTCCCGCAGTTTCTCGTCTCTGGCCTCGTCCAGACGTTGTATTGCCTCTATCACGCGTTTGCTGTGCTCTGTGGAGCAAGACGATTGCAACAGTTAATTTTTATCTTCATAAAAATAAATAAGATCCAAAAACTTTGTGAAACAAGCTTTTGTATGTCAGTTTATTCGTATTATTCCTTAGAAAATCTGTTCATTTGATAGCCATAATATCATTGGAGTGCTCAACAGATCAAGTCCGCCATCTTGAATAGTCCACCATATTGGATTTAGAATTAACGCTTCATGAAAACTTATAAAAACAAATACTAAAAAAAACATTTGAAACGATCGCAAAATCAACAGCAAGAGAAACTTCAGAACAGTTATTAGACAGAAACTAATACGCTCCTAATAAGGTTCACTTGAAATAATATTATACTTACGTATATCTTCCAACCGTTGTAAGCTGAGTGGCCCATCATGTTCGCTGGGCGGTGTGGGAGGATAAGCGCTTTCTTTGCTGCTCGCGCTATTCGTTGATAATGGACTCTATGAACATAAAATAGTACATATTTCGATAAGAGTGTGAAAAGCACGTTATTTCTACACAAATCCCGGTTCGTTCACCCAAGCCGAAGGAACGGACATGTCAAACGTTGTTTTACTATTAAGGATATAAAAAATTGCTTACGACCGAACCTATACAGAAAAGTTCATATCAATCGGTGGAACCGTTTGTGAGAGTTTGGTAACAAAAATTGGCACGACATTTTTATATAAGTATATTAGAATAGTCTAGGATCCCGCTTTACAACGACCTTCACTGAGCTGTTTATTGGATGAAAGCTATTTTATATCCAATTTAATATGTCAATAAATATATCGCAAGTGGGTTGCCTAAAAAATTTCAGTCCAGGGTATGATTAATTAAGAATTAAAAAAACCATTGTAACATGGACTCCTATTTGTTACAATTTAGTTGACATCGTAGTTCAAATTAGATTTGATGTTATAAATAGTGCTTTTTGCCAGAAATACTTTCCTGGCTGAGGAAAGTATTTCTGCTCTATATTTTTTGGCAAAAGAAAGTAAACGGATAATAAAATCGTAGGTAAATAAGCACAATTGCAATTTGCGACCTGAATCGCTCATCCAATCTAATTTGAACAAAGATGTCAACGGAACTCTAACAAATAGGGGTTCATGTTACAATGGATTTGTTTTAATTCTTAATTAATCATATTCTGGACTGAAATTTTTTAGGCAACCCACTTGTGATATATTTATTGACATATTTAATTGGATATAAAATAGTTTTCATCCAATAAACAGCTCGGTGAAGATCGACCTTACTTGGGATCCCCTACTATATAAGAAGATTATTCTAAACGTACGTGTATCCTGGGTCGTCGATGCGGCGGCGTGGGCGTAACTGTGGGGGGCGTGCCGACGCCGGGCGTGCGCGACCCGATCACGTGAGATATGCAACCGTCCATTAGCTGCTTCAGCTCCTTATACAAACAGATACACACTTGGTTTTACACATAATATGTTACCAGTACAGTTCCCGCAAAACACCGTTGATACAACACACAACAGAAAACAGTTTTGAACCCAGAATTTTACTATGCATAACAATAAATAAAAACAATTTAGATAATACAGGCAAAGCCCTTGCATATGATCCAACTCGGTATAGCTTCTAAGGCGCGGTTTCCACCAAAGCGAAGCGGTGCGGAGCTGTGTTTGAGTAACTAATCAGATATCGTCATTTTGTCATCTCCGAAACTGAGGGGAGAGATGTCGACATGACGAAATCTGATTGCTTACTCAACACAGCTCCGCTCCGCTCCACGTCGGTGGAAACCGGGCCTTACTTTGAAAATTCAAATCCCCGACTTTTTCTTTTTTCCCGAGTTTTCCCTTTTTAATTCCAATGATAATGGGCCACTGTTATACCCTATTGGATATTTACTAAAATAATCAACTGTGACAGACTGACGGACGGACGGACGGAGAAAATCCATATATAAGGGTCCCATTTTACTATTTTGGTAAGTAATCCTTAAAAGTTAAACTTACTTCAAACTCCTCATCACTCAAATGTTTCGTGTTGCACGGATCGCAGGCCAGCATTAAAAACTCCAGTCCTTGACTAGCCCACCTGTACAAAAAAAAAATCAGTTTTCGGAAATAATTATAAGCTAAATAAGTGGAAAATTTTGACGACAAAATGCACCCAACAGCACTCGAACTCTTGTTCAACAGCTCATGTTACTTATTCCCATACTTTACTCATACCTTGCGAAGACTCGTCAGTTTTAGCTTTTTTTGAATTGAAAGGTAGCTGGGGTCGATAGTAAAAGAAAAGCAGGTCTGCCCGATCAACAAAAAATAGACAAATACTCAAAGATAGAAAAAATAGAAAATAAAAAGAAAGAATGCATGCGCGCGAACGCCATAGCCGCAGGTGCAACTGATTTTGGCCACTAAACTGTCTTTTGCGACGGCTCATCAGTTTCAATTTTCTTTACCTGGTAATAGGCACACAAAACCAAGCTTTGTATCATACGACGACAAAGACGCGTATAACAAACCAGCAGCACGCAAACTCATTAGCGATACGCGTAACTCTTTTTGCCCACTACACTTCTTGCAGTTACGGCAAGTCTGTTTCTGCTTTGATCGCTTGGTACCATTGATATATAAACTAAGGATTTCAGGTCCACGCTAAAAAGTGTCCGAACGTAATGAAAGCCAAAACGCTAAAAGAGTTCCAATCGCACTTTAGCAAAGTTAGGCTGTATAATAATGGTTTAAGACATAAATTATTGGTTTGTTTATAAAAATACATAATATGTACCCTCGTTAATATAGGTTATCTCGGGACACTTTTTTCGTGAATTTCGTATTACACCCAGGGTCCATAGATTTAGATGCTTGGTACAAACTATTTGGACCTGAAATAAAAGATCTCACCTAGGCCGCAAACCCCGCCCGCGATCGCACCGCTCGACGACAAATTGCATCCAACAGCGCGCGAACTCAATGACAGCACGCGCTACTCTTTTGGCCCACTCCGCTTCCTGTTGCGTCGGCTCGTCTGCTTCAGCTCGCTTCGCTTGGGCCGATTTAGACCCGGAGAGAAGAGCTTCGATGTCATTTAACGACTGTAAGAAGATAAACATAAGACCGACTATAGATTATAAATGAAATGAAATGAAATGAAAAAGTTTATTGGCAATGCACATTAGGTACATATGAACAGGAGAGAAAAAAATAACAGGAAGAACAATGTGCACTCCCAAATGACCTCTTTTTTTCTCTTATTATATCATAGAGACCGACTGTATTACCAATACGATTAGAAAATAAACATTCGACGACCTCCCTGGCGGTGTGGTGCGCTTAGATACGAGTGGGAGGTCGCGGGTTCGATTCCCGCCACGGGCCACATTGTAATTTTATAATTACTAAATTGTCTCAGGTCTGGTCTGGTGGGAGACATTGGCCGTGGCTAGTTACCACCCTGCCAGTAAAGACGCACTGCCAAGCGATTTAGCGTTCCGGCGCGATGCTGTGTAGAAAACGTTAGGGGTGAGTTTACTTAACCCTTTTCAAGTCAGTACAATAACATCTTCGGCTGCATCATCACTTACCATCAGGTGAGATCGCAGTCAAGTACTAACTTGTATAGTGTAAAAAAATATATCAAAATGATCTTGGATCTCGTACTCAGCGAAGTTTGTCAGACTGTGGTGAACAAACGGCCTAAAGACGAGTACCTAGTGTGTGTGAATATAATTATTCTAAACAATGAAGAACATTCATAACACTCACCGGGTTAACAATAGTGTTATCATCAATCACACTCCCTTCGCCTTCTTCTCCGATACTCTCAGACCTCAACAGACGCATCTTCCTCGGAGAACCTCCCATATTGCGGTTGGGTAAGGACCTGCACTGCGGGGCATCATTGACGAATCTGTGAAGCTCCTTGTGTATCTGTAACAATGGGCTGTATTTCGAAAATTTCAAGAGTAACAGGTGCCCTTGTAAGCCTCCACGGGTTTTAAAATAAAATACGCAATTTATTTTCAAGAAAACGAGAACTCAATCAAAACAAAACAATTTTCGTCAATCACAAAACAAACATTTCAACCCAAACACTATAACCAAGCCATTCGTATAATTTTACCTTTGAAAGTTCAAGAAAATCTCTGGAAAACTAAGCGGTTGCATAGATCCGTCACCAAAGCACATAATATGCCTGCTGCCCCTGCATTAGAATAACCGAAACACTCGTGGAGACAACAAATTTGAAAACAAAACCACACACACAGCTGTGCTAATGAAAGCACGAAGCTAATATTTGTCCCGAAAAGCACCTTGACTTAAAAAGAAGGCTTATGGTCGTTTTAGCCACCATTTTAAGGGACACCTTATTGCTTAGGTGACAGTTGTTGTAAGTAAAAACTGTGACCTATCGGCTTAGGCGTTTCTTAAAGTGTTGGTGAAAACGAGCATTATTATTCGCCATTCTAATATGGAAAAGTCTTTATCAGTAGAATAGAATATCTTATTAAGTTTATTTTGGCGAAGAATAAACAAACATAAAAACCCAAAAGCCTCGCAAGAAGCAAACATTTAACCCAAAAAGCACGTTGACCCAAAAAAGGGTCAATCGCCGTCCTACCATAGGGCTGTGAGATGCAGAGGTCTCGTGCAGGACCATAGTCTCGGGCCTCTTTCTCCTGAGCCGGGGGGTGTGGGGGCGGGAGGGCTGGAGGGAGGAGGGACGCATGCGCCGCGCCTCCCGGGCGCGCAGTGTGAACGGCGCCTGCGCGAATTTGTACAACTCTGTGTGCAGCTGCGAACATACGTGCGGGCGTGCGTGCGGTTAGTACGCATGCGTGAGGTGGTGTGTGCGGGCATGCATGTGAATATATACGTGAATCACTGATCTCTATTTTAAGTATGGATTAATCAATTCATCTGACTATTCTTTTTTTGTGCAGATTTTTGAAGCGCCACCTTCGAACGGTACTAAATTGACATTTTTTGCCAGTGACCGTCGTTTTGAATGTCATTGTATATTAGTTCCATGGACGCTCACGCCAGGTTACTCAGTGTTGGGGGCTTCATCCTCAAATCAGCGCCAAAATGGCGAAAATCAAGTGTTTTCACGTTGTCAGTCAGCGATCCATAGAATAGAGATCAGTTAAGTTATTTAAAAAAAATAAAAGTAATAAATAAGAGGCGTGACAAATTCTTTAGGAAGACGTTGAATATAAATTATGTTACAACATACAACTACGAGGCAGGTCCTAGGTTAATGTGCCCAAAACTTCACCTAATATGCATACTGCATAATAATTAGTCCTTGTGTTTTAGTATGAGCACTTATTATAATGAGCCAACATAAAAACAGAAGGACAAACTTATTTGGCGCGTCGTAAATTCTATTTATGTTTACAAATAATACACGCAGTTTGCCGCTATGCACCTAGAATTGTGCTCTCTTTCTATCGCGTAACTTTATCTCTTTCGACGTACTAAGGCTGCCTCGTAATCGGGGGCGCGCAACCTAGCCGGCGCGCGGCAACCGCCTGAAATCAGTCCGTCGTGACGGCTAATTGTAGCTTCTTGTTCATGTGACAAGTGAGTGGCCTGCTAGTGGCCCGTATGCCCGGACACTCAGCTTGAGTAAGGCACTGAGCGTACTACATTTCGGATTTTAAAATCTTTACTCTTTATTAAGCATCCATAAAAGTAGCTCACCTCAAAGCCCAGTTTGTACACTTGCAGCAAAAGCTCCCTGACTCGCGCCACCATACTGTCGCGGATGTCCTTGGGCAGCTCGTGTGAAGACAGCGCTTCGGGCTTGCTTCGCTCGAGGATGTACACCGTGTGACGGACCAGGCAGTCGCGGATGGCTATTAGACCGTTCTGTGGTGACAAAAACATTTATTTCTTATTACTGCTGTAGCTGACCGGGCATATAAATTATTTCACACTTATAGCTTGACCGCTATAAACTTGGCCCTCCCATGGTCTGCGGGACGCGGGGCGGGTGTGCGATTTGCTATACACGATACGATTTAATGACTCGCATCTTGAGAATTCGCCTATGGTATTTTCTTGAGTATGTATCATTATCCACGTCGCAAAATTAATATTATCGCGTGTAGCGTAATTCACGTCAGTCACTGACAGCTGATTAGTTGAGTGCACTGATCCCTATTCTATGGATCCACAGTGAACGTAGCCTGAATTGTGTAGAATGTTTAATCCATAGAATAGAGATCAGTGGTTGAGTAGCTCCCGCCCCGCGTCCCGCAGACCATGGGAGGGCCTAGTTTATAGCGGTCTAGCTATAGGGGATAAATCTCACAAATATTCTCCCCGCGTGCGCCCGGTGTCGCTGGTTGAGGCGCGAGGCGAGCGCGCGCGCCCACTGCGCCGCCTGCAGCGCCGCCTCGCGCTCGCTCGCGTACACGCTCTGCGCCTCGCGGCAGATCGTGTACACCAGGTACTCACAAATATTCTCCCCGCGTACGCCCGGTGTCGCTGGTTGAGGCGCGAGGCGAGCGCGCGCGCCCACTGCGCCGCCTGCAGCGCCGCCTCGCGCTCGCTCGCGTACACGCTCTGCGCCTCGCGGCAGATCGTGTACACCAGGTACTCACAAATATTCTCCCCGCGTACGCCCGGTGTCGCTGGTTGAGGCGCGAGGCGAGCGCGCGCGCCCACTGCGCCGCCTGCAGCGCCGCCTCGCGCTCGCTCGCGTACACGCTCTGCGCCTCGCGGCAGATCGTGTACACCAGGTACTCACAAATATTCTCCCCGCGTGCGCCCGGTGTCGCTGGTTGAGGCGCGAGGCGAGCGCGCGCGCCCACTGCGCCGCCTGCAGCGCCGCCTCGCGCTCGCTCGCGTACACGCTCTGCGCCTCGCGGCAGATCGTGTACACCAGGTACTCACAAATATTCTCCCCGCGTGCGCCCGGTGTCGCTGGTTGAGGCGCGAGGCGAGCGCGCGCGCCCACTGCGCCGCCTGCAGCGCCGCCTCGCGCTCGCTCGCGTACACGCTCTGCGCCTCGCTGCAGATCGTGTACACCAGGTACTCACAAATATTCTCCCCGCGTGCGCCCGGTGTCGCTGGTTGAGGCGCGAGGCGAGCGCGCGCGCCCACTGCGCCGCCTGCAGCGCCACTTCGCGCTCGCTCGCGTACACGCTCTGCGCCTCGCGGCAGATCGTGTACACCAGGTACTCACAAATATTCTCCCCGCGTGCGCCCGGTGTCGCTGGTTGAGGCGCGAGGCGAGCGCGCGCGCCCACTGCGCCGCCTGCAGCGCCGCCTCGCGCTCGCTCGCGTACACGCTCTGCGCCTCGCTGCAGATCGTGTACACCAGGTACTCACAAATATTCTCCCCGCGTGCGCCCGGTGTCGCTGGTTGAGGCGCGAGGCGAGCGCGCGCGCCCACTGCGCCGCCTGCAGCGCCGCCTCGCGCTCGCTCGCGTACACGCTCTGCGCCTCGCGGCAGATCGTGTACACCAGGTACTCACAAATATTCTCCCCGCGTGCGCCCGGTGTCGCTGGTTGAGGCGCGAGGCGAGCGCGCGCGCCCACTGCGCCGCCTGCAGCGCCGCCTCGCGCTCGCTCGCGTACACGCTCTGCGCCTCGCGGCAGATCGTGTACACCAGGTACTCACAAATATTCTCCCCGCGTGCGCCCGGTGTCGCTGGTTGAGGCGCGAGGCGAGCGCGCGCGCCCACTGCGCCGCCTGCAGCGCCGCCTCGCGCTCGCTCGCGTACACGCTCTGCGCCTCGCGGCAGATCGTGTACACCAGGTACTCACAAATATTCTCCCCGCGTGCGCCCGGTGTCGCTGGTTGAGGCGCGAGGCGAGCGCGCGCGCCCACTGCGCCGCCTGCAGCGCCGCCTCGCGCTCGCTCGCGTACACGCTCTGCGCCTCGCGGCAGATCGTGTACACCAGGTACTCACAAATATTCTCCCCGCGTACGCCCGGTGTCGCTGGTTGAGGCGCGAGGCGAGCGCGCGCGCCCACTGCGCCGCCTGCAGCGCCGCCTCGCGCTCGCTCGCGTACACGCTCTGCGCCTCGCGGCAGATCGTGTACACCAGGTACTCACAAATATTCTCCCCGCGTACGCCCGGTGTCGCTGGTTGAGGCGCGAGGCGAGCGCGCGCGCCCACTGCGCCGCCTGCAGCGCCGCCTCGCGCTCGCTCGCGTACACGCTCTGCGCCTCGCGGCAGATCGTGTACACCAGGTACTCACAAATATTCTCCCCGCGTACGCCCGGTGTCGCTGGTTGAGGCGCGAGGCGAGCGCGCGCGCCCACTGCGCCGCCTGCAGCGCCGCCTCGCGCTCGCTCGCGTACACACTCTGCGCCTCGCGGCAGATTGTGTACACCAGGTACCTGGGAACAAAGTCAAATCAGGTATGTAAGGACATCCAAACTGAAAGAAATAAAGAAAGAAAAATATGTTTATATCCAAACATTATGCCACACATAAAACAGTATACACACTTATGTACTAAAACGATGTCTGAAGCTTCCACCACCTGTGCAACAAATTAGACTGTTGCCCAAGTGACGGAAGCACCAGACACCGCCTGTTATGTGTGGCACAACCCAGAAATGGGCCCCAACTCAGCATAGTTCTGCGCGCTCCATGCAAGCATGAGAGCACACAGCGCTGATTTTCAGTTGGATTCAATCGGTTGAAGATATCAGCTTCACAATCCAGTTGCAAGATTACACCCGAACATTGCAAGTTAAATTAAAGCTTGTGACAATTTGAAAACTATAACATGGTTACTAGTTACCTGTGATCATCCGGATCGGTGTGTTCGCTTTTCTCGAGTTCCATGACACTCTTAAACTTGTCCTCGAACCTTTTCAACACCCTGTTGAGTTGGTTGCACGCCATGTCACTGTTTACAATAAACATTATACGCCTTTGTATCATTTCATTGAAGATTTAATTTTTCCTGTAAAACATACCTAAATCCCTACTGATTTACGTTGTCAAAATGAATACAGAGTATAATATTATAAAGCTGATGAAGAGTTTGTTAGAACGAGCTAATTTTAGGTCAGAGTCCGAGCTGTATTCCGTATTTTAGTAATTCCAAATTACTATAGCCGTCCCTCTTTCTTCTTACATCCAGTAGGATTTTAAATGAATTCTTACTTATCTCTCGTAACCTTAAGAATGTAACCTTTGAGCAAAATAACAGACTTCTAGGTACGAGGGTTTTGACTAGACGATGAGACAGAGAGTAAATAGACGCAAAAGTTTGTGCGTGTGTGCGTACGTGCGTGCGTGCATGCGTGCGCGTGTGGGTGTGTGCGTGCGTATGACTGTGCGTGTTGACACTATTTCACGCTGCAACTGCAGAACATTGGAACGGAGATAACAAATGATAATCTATGTTTCCCGCGAGTAGTATCATACTCACGCGAAAGCCGGCGGCGCTAACACGGCGGCCTGCGGCGCTCGAGCGGCCAGCCTGGCTGTGAACGCCCACTCAGCAGCTAAAGTCGCCCGGCTCTGCGTTTCCGTTTCAGACATCGTGCGCAGGTACGATAGGTATTGCTGCACAATAGAGAAGATAAAAATATTTTTTAACACACTTGCTCATAAATTGGCTCTAATTTCACCGCAATTAGGCGCATAATGACACACTGTGACTTTTTCATTACTATTATTCACTAGTGAGTTAGACAGTTTTTTTTTCAACAAACTTGCTTATCGCAAACTGTGACTTTTTCATCATTTATTATTCACTAGTGACTTAGTTTTTTTTTTTTATTATCTGCTAAATTAAATTATTTTTAGTATTATTTTATTCACACGTGTGTTAAAAAACGTCGTATGATATACATGAGTATTGATGATTACCGTCCTCGGCTATCTTAAGACCCTCACCTAATGGCTCCGGTCTCAATGGCGCCTCAGCGGTATTCACCAACTTTACTCACTTGTACCATAAACTACTATTACTTGTGGATAAAATGAGGAGATCGTATCCCTATCATTCCAAGAATCCTTGTCATTCGGACATGAACGTGATGACGTGCGCTCACCTGTAACGCAGTTTCCACCGTCGCGTCGAAGGTGTGCAAGATGTCGAGCAGATCTCTGCGCGTCTGCGGCACCGCGCGCGAGCCGCGCAGCGCCGCCTCCACGTTGCGCGCGAACGACGCCCGCATCTCCGCCGCTATGTCCAGCCCCTCTTTCAGTTCGTGTATTAACTGCAAACAAATATATAACTTCATAGACATATGCATAGAACCCGGTTAACCACGCGGCTTCCCAATATTCTATCTACCTTCCATTTGCCCTATTAGAGATATCAATGTGACATAAGGTCCGTACAAGTTATGTCAAATTTCTATCTCTAGTAAGGCAAACCAAGATAGCTTGAATATTGGGAACCGTCACAAATGGCACCCGTACGCTTGCCACAAGTATGATTCCTGAGTGCGTGGTCTTCTTCATGGGGAACAAGTCTCCAAGGGGGTGCGGACCTCGAGGATGCCTCCTTACCAGGGCGTTATTCTTTCAGGCCCGGTAAGGGCTATAAGATCTCAACTTCCTGGCTTGTTGGCTTGCTGGTGTGGTGGGTCTGGCTCCCACCGGTTAAGTGAAAACTCAAAATTGACGCAGACGAAGCCGTAGACAAAAGCTGGTATACCTGTTGGTAGTAAGACAGGAGAGCTGCTCGGGGCGATCGTCCATCCTCAGCGACAGCTTCCATACAAATGCTGGTCGGCAAGATAAAATGGCTGCGGTATGGCGGCAGCTACCATACTCGTATCTAGATGAATTACAGCAATACCTGCTTAATAGTGAGGCAGGAGAGCTGCTCAGGGCGATCTTCCATCCTCAGTGACAGGTAATCGTGGACGGCTTCCATACAAATGCTGGTCAGCAGGAGGAAATAGCTGCGGTATGACGGCAACTGCATCGAAAGCGTCTCTTTACATCAGCAACCATATCTAGATGAATTACAGCAATACCTGCTTAATAGTAAGACAGGAGAGCTGCTCAGGACGATCTTCCATCCTCAGGGACAGGTAGTCATGGACGGCTTCCATACAAATGCTGGTCAGCAGGAGGAAATGGCTGCGTTATGACGGTAGCTGCATAGCGTCTTTTCACACCAGCAACCATATCTAGATGAATTACAGCAATTCCTGCTTAATAGTGATTAGTGAGGCAGGAAAGCTGCTCAGGTAGTCATGGACGGCTTCCATACAAATGCTGGTCAGCAGGAGGAAATGGCTGCGGTATGACGGCAACTGCATCGACAGCGTCTCTTTACATCAGCAACCATATCTAGATGAATTACAGCAATACCTGCTTAATAGTAAGACAGGAGAGCTGCTCGGGGCGATCTTCCATCCTCAGGGACAGGTAGTCGTGGACGGCTTCCATACAAATGCTGGTCAGCAGGAGGAAATGGCTGCGGTATGACGGCAACTGCATCGAAAGCGTCTCTTTACATCAGCAACCATATCTAGATCAATTATAGCAATACCTGCTTAATAGTAAGACAGGAGAGGTGCTCGGGACGATCTTCCATCCTCAGGGACAGGTAGTCGTGGACGGCTTCCATACAAATGCTGGTCAGCAGGAGGAAATGGCTGCGGTATGACGGCAACTGCATCGAAAGCGTCTCTTTACATCAGCAACCATATCTAGATGAATTATAGCAATACCTGCTTAATAGTAAGACAGGAGAGGTGCTCGGGACGATCTTCCATCCTCAGGGACAGGTAGTCGTGGACGGCTTCCATACAAATGCTGGTCAGCAGGAGGAAATGGCTGCGGTATGACGGCAACTGCATCGACAGCATCTCTTCATACCAGCAACCATATCTAGATGAATAACAACAATACCTGCTTAATAGTGAGACAGGAGAGCTGCTCGGGGCGATCTTCCATCCTCAGGGACAGGTAGTCGTGGACGGCTTCCATACAAATGCTGGTCAGCAGGAGGAAATGGCTGCGGTATGACGGCAACTGCATCGAAAGCGTCTCTTCACATCAGCAACCATATCTAGATGAATAACAACAATACCTGCTTAATAGTGAGACAGGAGAGCTGCTCGGGGCGATCTTCCATCCTCAGGGACAGGTAGTCGTGGACGGCTTCCATACAAATGCTGGTCAGCAGGAGGAAATGGCTGCGGTATGACGGCAACTGCATCGACAGCGTCTCTTCACATCAGCAACCATATCTAGATGAATAACAACAATACCTGCTTAATAGTGAGACAGGAGAGCTGCTCGGGGCGATCTTCCATCCTCAGGGACAGGTAGTCGTGGACGGCTTCCATACAAATGCTGGTCAGCAGGAGGAAATGGCTGCGGTATGACGGCAACTGCATCGACAGCATCTCTTCATACCAGCAACCATATCTAGATGAATAACAACAATACCTGCTTAATAGTGAGACAGGAGAGCTGCTCGGGGCGATCTTCCATCCTCAGGGACAGGTAGTCGTGGACGGCTTCCATACAAATGCTGGTCAGCAGGAGGAAATGGCTGCGGTATGACGGCAACTGCATCGACAGCATCTCTTCATACCAGCAACCATATCTAGATGGATAACAGCAATACCTGCTTAATGGTGAGACAGGAGAGCTGCTCGGGGCGATCTTCCATCCTCAGGGACAGGTAGTCGTGGACGGCTTCCATACAAATGCTGGTCAGCAGGAGGAAATGGCTGCGGTATGACGGCAACTGCATCGACAGCATCTCTTCATACCAGCAACCATATCTAGATGGATAACAGCAATACCTGCTTAATGGTGAGACAGGAGAGCTGCTCGGGGCGATCTTCCATCCTCAGGGACAGGTAGTCGTGGACGGCTTCCATACAAATGCTGGTCAGCAGGAGGAAATGGCTGCGGTATGACGGCAGCTGCATAGCGTCTTTTCACACCAGCAACCATATCTAGATGAATTACAGCAATAGCTGCTTAATAGTGAGGCAGGAAAGCTGCTCGGGGCGATCTTCCATCCTCAGGGACAGCTTCCATACAAATGCTGGTCGGCAAGAGGAAATGGCTGCGGTATGACGACAACTGCATCAAAATCGTCTCTTCACATCAGCAACTATATCTAGATGAATTACAGCAATACCTGCTTAATAGTGAGGCAGGAAAGCTGCTCGGGGCGATCTTCCATCCTCAGGGACAGCTTCCATACAAATGCTGGTCGGCAAGAGGAAATGGCTGCGGTATGACGACAACTGCATCAAAATCGTCTCTTCACATCAGCAACTATATCTAGATGAATAACAACAATACCTGCTTAATAGTGAGGCAGGAAAGCTGCTCGGGGCGATCTTCCATCCTCAGGGACAGGTAGTCGTGGACGGCTTCCATACAAATGCTGGTCAGCAGGAGGAAATGGCTGCGGTATGACGGCAACTGCATCGACAGCGTCTCTTCACACCAGCAACCATATCTCGATGAATAACAACAATACCTGCTTAATAGTGAGGCAGGAAAGCTGCTCGGGGCGATCTTCCATCCTCAGGGACAGGTAGTCGTGGACGGCTTCCATACAAATGCTGGTCAGCAGGAGGAAATGGCTGCGGTATGACGGCAACTGCATCGACAGCATCTCTTCATACCAGCAACCATATCTAGATGGATAACAGCAATACCTGCTTAATGGTGAGACAGGAGAGCTGCTCGGGGCGATCTTCCATCCTCAGGGACAGGTAGTCGTGGACGGCTTCCATACAAATGCTGGTCAGCAGGAGGAAATGGCTGCGGTATGACGGCAGCTGCATAGCGTCTTTTCACACCAGCAACCATATCTAGATGAATTACAGCAATAGCTGCTTAATAGTGAGGCAGGAAAGCTGCTCGGGGCGATCTTCCATCCTCAGGGACAGCTTCCATACAAATGCTGGTCGGCAAGAGGAAATGGCTGCGGTATGACGACAACTGCATCAAAATCGTCTCTTCACATCAGCAACTATATCTAGATGAATTACAGCAATACCTGCTTAATAGTGAGGCAGGAAAGCTGCTCGGGGCGATCTTCCATCCTCAGGGACAGCTTCCATACAAATGCTGGTCGGCAAGAGGAAATGGCTGCGGTATGACGACAACTGCATCAAAATCGTCTCTTCACATCAGCAACTATATCTAGATGAATAACAACAATACCTGCTTAATAGTGAGGCAGGAAAGCTGCTCGGGGCGATCTTCCATCCTCAGGGACAGGTAGTCGTGGACGGCTTCCATACAAATGCTGGTCAGCAGGAGGAAATGGCTGCGGTATGACGGCAACTGCATCGACAGCGTCTCTTCACACCAGCAACCATATCTAGATGGACAATAACAACAAGTAAAATACGGTGGCGTATAATACACAATTTTAGCTATCAACTGAGACTGCCACCATTTCGGGTCAACTAAATAACCGCATACTGTACAAAGTGCCATAGAAAATAGAAGCAAGGGATACATAACAAAACCCATATTTTGTAATAATCGTTTTTTTTTAATTGGAAGGCAATGATGAGGTCTAAAATTAAACCTAAAGAAAGGCTTATTGACTCCTGCACTTCAAGAAATGGACTCTTAAAGCAAACTATTTCGACTTTTTAGCTTACAAATTACAAAAAACCTAAATGAGATTTGAATTTGGCGAGAAGACCTGTATAATTCAACTTTTAAATATAATAAAAATTATTGTAATCAATTTGTAAAAGAAAAGGCTCACCTGCGAAATTCATAAGTGTTTCTAATCGCATAATTGTTTTGTGCATCAGTCTTTTCTGTATCTTTGGTATCATCGAGATCTTGTGTGTCGTCTTCAACACCTTCCGCCTGGAAAAATTTTACTCACTTTAACACGATATTAAATATAAATAATTAAATAACACACCTGTGCGTGTGTGTTACTCCTTAACGCTGCAACTACTGAGCCGATTTGGTTGAAATTTACAACGGAGACAGATTTTAACTTGTATTAAAGAACAAGTTACTTTTTACTAGAGTCCGACCGAAACTGGTTTTCCGGCCGAAACCGAAACCGAAACCGAATATTCGGCCCTGGCTTCAGTTTCGGCCGAAACCGAAACCGAAACCGAAACTCATGTGGTCAAGTATAAATACTGAAATTTGATGCATTTTACACATTAGAATGTTTACGTCGGACGATAACGCACTAAGTTTTGTTGTTACGGAGCTATCCGAACGGCGCACGACAACTCCCGAAGGGCCGCCTGCGTCCGCCATAGTGTTGCCGCGAGAAACGAAGTTAGGCGAGCGTGCACGACTACTTCCGAAATCAGTTTCGGTTTCGGCAAAAGTTTCGGCCAATTTAGGCCGAAACCGAAACTGCCGCCGAAACTTGATTTTTGGCCGAAACTCGGCCGAAACCGAAACCGAAACCGAACTTTCGGTCGGACACTACTTTTTTACACGACTGCCCAAAAAGGAGTGTAATGATTTAGGGCTTATGTATTTATGTATGTACTCGTATGTGAGTTTCTTTATTCCACCATAGCTTCTGAACGGCTGGATAGATTTGGCCATATGGGGTATCGTTATAATCCTTACATCAATCCGAGCAACAGAGGCAATATTTTTCTGGAAAAAGTTGTTTTACCACAGGGTAGTCATGTTCTTAATTTTGAAATTAATTACTTGTTTCATAAAAATAAAACTGCACACCTGCGGCTCGAGCAGAGTCAGGTAGACCTTGTTGAGTAGTTTGCTGCACAGCTTGTTCATGAACATCATACAGCGGCGGACGCCCTGCGTCTTAAGCATTTCGTAGTGGTAGTCACTGCGTGGCAATACAAAACAAAAAATATCAGAACTGGGATCATTTACGAAGAAAATGTATGTTCTTCATAAAAAAACAGAAAGACTACCAAAGACCAGCATTGACGTACCGTTCCTGTGCGATGCTGTATAGAAACCGTTGGAGTGACTTTACCCTAGTCCAAGTTAGTACGTTAACATCTTCGGCTGCATCATCACTTACCATCAGCTGAGATTGCAGTCAAGTACTAACTTGTATAGTGTAAAAAAATGTTTTGGGATCAGAGAGCACCTTAATTTCAGTACAGAGGTAGCATGTTAAGACCATATTTAACTAATAAACCTTTCATAAGATATACCCGCTATCACTCAATACACTTGTCTCGTTCATATTCACATAGTTTTCGGTAATTAGTGCTTTTAGTCATAAGATTTATCTATGATCGCCATAGAAACCAGTCGATCGCGCACTCATTCTATATCAAAATCGAACGAAACTTATGGGAATGATATATCCGACAAACCGACCGACAAAATGATCACTTGAGTTATCTAAGACAAGTGTCATTCTCATACATTTTTAAGCTATTGCATAGCTTCTATCACGGGCTTTGACGGTGCAGACCGAATCCAGAAATTCCGTAACGAAAAAAACCTGGCACTCCTAAAGTAGAGCTTTTGGTACCATGAAAGCAGGGAGCGCAACTCCACAACTTTTTAGTTTTTAGTTTGCCATCTATCGAAAAATAGCAGAACTTTTAATGAATTTTTGAAATATCACGCGACGAAAGTTTGTGAAGTTGCACTCCCTGCTTTCATGGCAGCCTGGTACCGAAAGTTCTACTTTTCGATTGATAGCAAAACTAAAAATAACTTTAAATTCTATGCAATAGCTTTACCGCGGCAGTCTCCGAGTGCCACAGGCCTTTTTTGAATTTTTTTTATGAATAGCTATAACATGCGTCATCAAGGTTGCTGGGCTTTGCTAGCGACAATTATATTAAGCTGATAGTGATGTAACTCTTACCGGTAAGCGGACACTTCAGTTCTCCCTAGCAGCCTCAACTGCGCGACATCCCGCAGCGGGCCGATGTCGTACACATCGTGCGCCGCCTCTCTATCGTGGCTGTATTCGCCGGAGATATAGCCGCTTTCGCTGGACGCGTTGGTGTCAGTGGTGCTGTACGTGTCTGATACGACTATCTCTGGTGTCATGTCTTCGGTGTACTCTGAAGATTTTGAGAAAATGAAGATTTTAAACCAGATATTTTGATGATCTACTTGACTGCAATATATTTATCCGGTAACTCGAAACTCTCGATAATTTCGGTTTTTCACTAATCCTGCGAGAATCATGG
The DNA here is from genome assembly GCA_963855885.1 of Coenonympha glycerion. Taxonomy (NCBI): domain Eukaryota; kingdom Metazoa; phylum Arthropoda; class Insecta; order Lepidoptera; family Nymphalidae; genus Coenonympha; species Coenonympha glycerion. The sequence continues at coordinate 2,349,813 of OY979637.1, read as the reverse complement.
CTAGTTCCGGGATAAAAAAGTAGCCTGTGTGTTAATCCAAGATATTATCTTGTTAAAAAAACCTTCAACCAAATTGGTTCTGTATAGCTGCGACGTGAAGGACTAACAAAAATACAGACTAACACAATTTTCGCTAACTCGCTGCGACATGGCGAAAATTATCTCTGCGGAACCTAGCCTACGTACCTACTAATATTAAGTATAGTGGTCTGTGGCGTGGACCGCGGTCCATAGACAATACTGTGGTCGGCTTACATGTGACGTTCTTGGTGTCAAAATTTTTTCGCGCGGTGCGCTGGGTTCTGTATCACGTCTTTTAATCAGGTAATAAAAACCGGCCAAGTGCGAGTCGGACTCGCGCACCGAGGGTTCCATACCATAAAAGAAGTTAAACATTTTGGTTCAAAAAAAAATCACTATCACTTTGGTTCATGAATTTACGAGTATAATTTACATGTAGGTACTTTTGTTGGCAAACCGCAAACATAACCTTGTTTTTGCCGGTTCATTGTTATTATCAAAAAAACTATAAAAGTTAGAGAGTTGATTTTATTTTTCCTGTAAAATATACGTTTACTTCTATTGATCATAATTATTTCAGATTTTTCGATCGGTAATCTTCGGAGATAAGGGGGGGGGGGGGGGGGAACGGTATTTTTTTCGACAGTTTGCCCAATAAATCGAAAACTATCAGGTATAAAAATAAATAAAAATCGGTTTTAGGATACACAAGTAACGCCCTTTCATATGATACCCCACTCAATATTGTTATCTCAATTTGAAACTTTGACGACCCGGTTTTCCCCCCTTTTTAAATAAAAATAAAAAAAAAACAATTTTTTATGATTGCAATAACGTCGCGCCGCAATTATCTACAACTATTCCAAATTTCAGGTCGATAGCTTTAATAGTTACTGAAATAATCGAGTGTGACAGACAGACGGACGGACATCCGTCCGTCCGTCTGTCTGTCACACTCGACTCGAAGAAAGTCTCACCATAAGGGTTCCATTACTACCATTTTGGTATGGAACCCTAAAAACTCACCTATTTTCCCAGCGCCGCTGTCGGTAGTATCGACTCCTCTTTTCTCCTCTGTCTGACTCTTATCTTCAGATCTCTCTTTATCATCGTCTGGTTCTATAGCCACGTTAGTTTGTGCAGGTTCTTTCCCCTGTTCCTCTGACTGAACAGATATCCTATCGGATTGGTCAGATGTTTTGTCGGCCTGGTCAGATGTTTTGTCGGCCTGGTCAGATGTTTTATCGGACTGAACAGATGTTTTGTCAGACTGTTGGTCGGATTCTTTGCCCTGGTCATCAGAGTGGTCAGACTTCCTGTCGGACTGTCCACTGGAGTCGCTATTGTTGGAATCACTTGTGTTGTTGCTAACGTTGAAACGAACTTGACAGGGTCTTTGGGTGGTTGAGGATTTTCTGTTGATAAACAAACAACGAAGTTATTATAAAATGAAATGTTGAACCACGGGTATGATAAAACTTCCTCCTCCTTTTGTTAGATAAGTGGTATATAGTAATAGCGATTCACCTACATCTTCCAGACAAGCGCACTACATCTTACACCTGATCATCACTTTTGATCAGGTAAGATTGTGGTCAAGCGTAAGCCAAAAAAAACTGAAGCAGTAAGACGTAATATGTAAATATGCAGGTCAAAGAGGCATATCTTATCGCGAACAACAGTATAAACTTGGGTAATGAGTATCATAGAAATGAGGATATAGGCTTTAACCACGGTAAACGACGAAACGACGGTACCGTGGACGTTCGAAGGTGGCGATTGAAAGCGGCACAAAAAAGGAACTGTCATGTATAGAATGATAAATCCATAGAATAGAGATCAGTGTGCTAGACTAATAGCAATTCCGACTTATGTCAAGCTATTAAAGAGCTTGATAAGAACGTTGCATTACCTGCTACTAGGTTCCGTAGAAACGCCGTGCTCCAGGCCGCGGCGGCTCTTCCAGCGCACCGTGCGCAGCATGCGCCGCACGGACAGCACCTTCAGCCGCATGTGCAGCGCCGTGTTGTACCACAGACACATCGCCTGCCAATATATTATAGCGATTAAAGTTTCGCGCACACACCGACTCATGCGAATGTCATTCATTGCACTCAATGACGAAGTACGCTACGCTAAGACGACGACGAAATATATGACGTATGTTGAGCCAAAAATATCGATATGGCTGTACCCACTGCGGTGGTGCAGTTCATGAGCTCTACTCACTCTCAGCCTGTCGGTAGTCCTGTGCGAGAACAGCGCGGGGTGCTCGATCGCGGCGGCGGAGCTGGACGGGTACAGCGCTATCGCCGCCTCGTACGCGTCCAGCAGCTCCGCGACCTGCTTCATGGCGATACCCACTGCGGTGGTGCAGTTCATGAGCTCTACTCACTCTCAGCCTGTCGGTAGTCCTGTGCGAGAACAGCGCGGGGTGCTCGATCGCGGCGGCGGAGCTGGACGGGTACAGCGCTATCGCCGCCTCGTACGCGTCCAGCAGCTCCGCGACCTGCTTCATGGCGATACCCACTGCGGTGGTGCAGTTCATGAGCTCTACTCACTCTCAGCCTGTCGGTAGTCCTGTGCGAGAACAGCGCGGGGTGCTCGATCGCGGCGGCGGAGCTGGACGGGTACAGCGCTATCGCCGCCTCGTACGCGTCCAGCAGCTCCGCGACCTGCTTCATGGCGATACCCACTGCGGTGGTGCAGTTCATGAGCTCTACTCACTCTCAGCCTGTCGGTAGTCCTGTGCGAGAACAGCGCGGGGTGCTCGATCGCGGCGGCGGAGCTGGACGGGTACAGCGCTATCGCCGCCTCGTACGCGTCCAGCAGCTCCGCGACCTGCTTCATGGCGATACCCACTGCGGTGGTGCAGTTCATGAGCTCTACTCACTCTCAGCCTGTCGGTAGTCCTGTGCGAGAACAGCGCGGGGTGCTCGATCGCGGCGGCGGAGCTGGACGGGTACAGCGCTATCGCCGCCTCGTACGCGTCCAGCAGCTCCGCGACCTGCTTCATGGCGATACCCACTGCGGTGGTGCAGTTCATGAGCTCTACTCACTCTCAGCCTGTCGGTAGTCCTGTGCGAGAACAGCGCGGGGTGCTCGATCGCGGCGGCGGAGCTGGACGGGTACAGCGCTATCGCCGCCTCGTACGCGTCCAGCAGCTCCGCGACCTGCTTCATGGCGATACCCACTGCGGTGGTGCAGTTCATGAGCTCTACTCACTCTCAGCCTGTCGGTAGTGCTGTGCGAGAACAGCGCGGGGTGCTCGATCGCGGCGGCGGAACTGGACGGGTACAGCGCTATCGCCGCCTCGTACGCGTCCAGCAGCTCCGCGACCTGCTTCATGGCGATACCCACTGCGGTGGTGCAGCGCTCACAGTCGAATGACACGCAGCCGAACAGGTAATCTGCAAATTGGTATTCCATGAAACAAACACCTTCAAACCTAAGAAGACAAGAGAAGTTATTGAGGTTAATTCTTTACCTTCGCCGTTTTCTTCGGTGGTGTTTTCATCTGGTTGATTGGAGAGATCTTCATGCGACCCTTCGATAGGTGTCAGCAACCGTGTTCTGTTTCTGCAGGGGTCCGGATTCTCGAATCTACAATACGACAGTAATTCTAAGTCACTGCACTACTCAAATACACGAATCTTCCGAAAATTATCTGGCGGCGGTCGAACCTATGCCATGGCATAGTTATCACCGTTATAAAACTAATGACAAATTAACCTCTGCAAATATGAATAAAGTCTTTGCATCTTCCAAAAATCATCACCAGGGTGGTTGGAACCACTCTTTCTAAGTGGTCGTCAAAATGTATTGGAACAATCTTGACGTTCACAAAATATGTACTGGAACAATCTTGACGTCCACAAATGTATTGGAACATTTTAGACGTCCACAAATGTATTCGAACGTTCTTGATGTCCACAAATGTATTGGAACATTCTTGATATCCACAAATGTTATTCCACAAGAACTAACCCTTTGGTCCCACTTACTTGTACTCGTGAATCCGTAATATGATGGCCGGGATCATGTTCCGCTGCGAGCACAGGAACTCGTCCTGCTGGCTGAGACTGCGCCCCGCCAGCTTGGCTTTCAGCTCCAGCCATATGAGATCCTTCAGCTCGTTCTGCCAAACTTGCTCCTCGCGACTAATCTGTGGAAGATATCCCTTTTATAATAATAATAATGTCCTCCAGATCGATCTAGCCAGGGCGGTAACTTTGCAAAGATTTTCCATCAGCACATGGCCTATACAGTGTGTCCAGTTCTATAACTCATTAAAAGCCAAAAATTATCGCTAGTTCGAACCCGGACACACTGTATGCACAAGACGTGTATGCGCAAACATAGGTTATTTCTTCCTTTCTTAATCTCTCTGGTCCTTCTCTCTCATAATGCGGCAACTCCTAAACAACCGGAGAGAGATCAGGCGCAGGGAAGAGGTGACGGCTCAATGTCCAAATTCCAAGCAATCACTTACCGTCCGCCTGCAGCCCTTCTCGATGTTCCCCATGTTGATGAGCATGCTGAACGTGTTGTGGAAGTTGACCCTGCTGGTCCGCACGCGACGCTTTGGCACTTCAACCGCGAAGTTAGCGACACAAAGCGGTTGCATGACTGTATATGCAGCGATCGCTTACCGTCCGCCTGCAGCCCTTCTCGATGTTGCCCATGTTGATGAGCATGCTGAACGTGTTGTGGAAGTTGACCCTGCTGGTCCGCACGCGACGCTTTGGCACTCCAACCGCGAAGTTAGCGACACAAAGCGGCTGCATGACTGTATATGCAGCGATCGATTACCGTCCGCCTGCAGCCCTTCTCGATGTTCCCCATGTTGATGAGCATGCTGAACGTGTTGTTGAAGTTGACCCTGCTGGCCCGCACGCGACGCTTTGGCACTTCAGCCGCGAAGTTAGCGACACAAAGCGGCTGCATGACTGTATATGCAGCGATCGCTTACCGTCCGCCTGCAGCCCTTCTCGATGTTCCCCATGTTGATGAGCATGCTGAACGTGTTGTGGAAGTTGACCCTGCTGGCCCGCACGCGACGCTTTGGCACTTCAGCCGCGAAGTTAGCGACACAAAGCGGCTGCATGACTGTATATGCAGCGATCGCTTACCGTCCGCCTGCAGCCCTTCTCGATGTTCCCCATGTTGATGACCATGCTGAACGTGTTGTGGAAGTTGACCCTGCTGGTCTGCACGCGACGCTTTTTCACTTCAGCCGCGAAGTTAGCGACACGAAGATGCTGCATGACTATATATGCAACCATCGCTTACCGTCCGCCTGCAGCTCTTCTCGATGTTCCCCATGTTGATGAGCATGCTGAACGTGTTGTGGAAATTGACCCTGCTGGTCCGCACGCGATGCTTTGGCACTCCAACCGCGAAGTTAGCGACACGAAGCTGCAGCATGACTATATATGCAGCGATCGCTTACCGTCCGCCTGCAGCCCTTCTCTATGTTGCCCATGTTGATGAGCATGCTGAACGTGTTGTGGAAGTTGACCCTGCTGGCCCGCACGCGACGCTTTGGCACTTCAGCCGCGAAGTTAGCGACACAAAGCGGCTGCATGACTGTATATTTTATTTTATTTTATTTTATTTTATTTCATTGGTTCCGCCAACAACACTTGAGCATTACAATATAACAAGATAAATTGATTTATTACAACACATATATATAGCCCGAGCATCAATAACTGGCAGAAACAGAAGCATTATAAATCAGAAGAAAACAGTTTAGGATATTTAGATAGAGTACAAAATACAAAACATTAAATTACACGAAATACATATGCAAAATTACTTAAATTAATTAATACAATAGAGAAAAAAAAAGCGACTATATATGCAGTGACTATATAGTGTAGTGACTATATATGCAGCCATCGCTTACCGTCCGCCTGCAGCCCTTCTCGATGTTCCCCATGTTGATGAGCATGCTGAACGTGTTGTGGAAGTTGACCCTGCTGGTCCGCACGCGACGCTTTGGCACTTCAACCGCGAAGTTAGCGACACAAAGCGGTTGCATGACTGTATATGCAGCGATCGCTTACCGTCCGCCTGCAGCCCTTCTCGATGTTGCCCATGTTGATGAGCATGCTGAACGTGTTGTGGAAGTTGACCCTGCTGGTCCGCACGCGACGCTTTGGCACTCCAACCGCGAAGTTAACGACACGAAGCGGCTGTATGACTATATATGCAGCGATCGCTTACCGTCCGCCTGCAGCCCTTCTCGATGTTGCCCATGTTGATGAGCATGCTGAACGTGTTGTGGAAGTTGACCCTGCTGGTCCGCACGCGACGCTTTGGCACTTCAACCGCGAAGTTAACGACACAAAGCGGTTGCATGACTGTATATATGCAGCGATCGCTTACCGTCCGCCTGCAGCCCTTCTCGATGTTGCCCATGTTGATGAGCATGCTGAACGTGTTGTGGAAGTTGACCCTGCTGGTCCGCACGCGACGCTTTGGCACTCCAACCGCGAAGTTAACGACACGAAGCGGCTGTATGACTATATATGCAGCGATCGCTTATCGTCCGCCTGCAGCCCTTCTCGATGTTGCCCATGTTGATGAGCATGCTGAACGTGTTGTGGAAGTTGACCCTGCTGGTCCGCACGCAACGCTTTGGCACTTCAACCGCGAAGTTAACGACACAAAGCGGCTGCATGACTGTATATATGCAGCGATCGCTTACCGTCCGCCTGCAGCCCTTCTCGATGTCGCCCATGTTGATGAGCATGCTGAACGTGTTGTGGAAGTTGACCCTGCTGGTCCGCACGCAACGCTTTGGCACTTCAACCGCGAAGTTAACGACACAAAGCGGCTGCATGACTGTATATATGCAGCGATCGCTTACCGTCCGCCTGCAGCCCTTCTCGATGTTGCCCATGTTGATGAGCATGCTGAACGTGTTGTGGAAGTTGACCCTGCTGGCCGGCAGCCCGTCGTCCGCGCACCGCTCCTGCACGTCTTCCTCGCACGCGACGCTTTGGCACTTCAGCCGGGAAGTCAGCGACATGAAGCGGCTGCATGACTCCACCTACAAAAATATAAGAAATATATGTGATTAAATCACCACTGTTTTAATGAATTTAGGAAGTAACCAACAAGTTCACGGAAACTGAGGAAAAAGGATTAAATAATTGGTGTAGACAACATTTTAAATAGATGTCGCAATACCCAAACACCATACAGGATGGAGAGAGAAATTCTGGTAGCGCATCCCTCTCATTTCCCTCTCCCAGGAGACTCATCAGCACCGGAGGGCAAAATATGATGATCTCCAGCCTCTCTGTCTGAACCGCGTACTTCAGATTGTCCCTAGATGCAACCGTACATCCGGTTTTCCTATCGAAGGAATATGCGATAGGCATTTTCCGAGTATATGAAGATATTACTAACTCACCAACGTAGGTACAGCGGTTTGCGGACTGGGTGACGGCAGAGAATCTGCCCTCACCTCCCTTTGACTGTCCTTCCAGTCGCGCTCCTTTGATCTGTTCAGTTTTAAACCACAGCGTCTCCTTGGGCGTTCTGCGAAACAAGATTATTACAGAACAACTATCATAAAATTAAATGGAAGCAGGCGTTATTTTGCGTAAATCCATAATAATTAGCAGAGCAGATTAATATGTATTGCTACAATCCGCTACTTGAAAAGAATCTGTTATCTATAATCTATATGGTCCAAAATGCAAGAACACCGCCCACATGAAACACCGCATACAATTCTTACAACACTTGTCGTGACGACACCGGGACATCCCCAGGAAATGTTGACTTTATAACGGGAAATCGTAGAGATCGCATCTAGACTCAAGAGTGTAGCTAGACTCTTCAGTGGTAGAGTATCTTCAAGTATTTTTATGAATTTAGGCAAAACGACGAAAAAATATCTACTTTTTCGGTTGCAAGTTAACATAAATGAATCTTCCAATACCATACCTGGCGGGGTCGGAGCTGGTATCTCATCCAGTTTCTTTCCTTCGACTAGCATCTTTTGTAAATTGGTGCCAGGTTCGTAGATATTCCTGAAAGATGAGGTGCAATACAAATAAATTAGGGTAGGTATGTATTGCAAACATAATGCGATACTACGCCGCAAAAATATTTTAAGAGTAAATAAAGTTTCATTCCAAATTCTCTTTATTGAAACTTAAACATAAACAAAATATATTTTAAACGGTAAACTACTTAACTCTTTTGAGGACTGTGGGGATTTTCTAAATAATATAAAACTTCCTTAAAATGTTTAAAGATTCAAACGAATCTGGCTATGAAGATGCAATCGAAAAAATTTAGGTGGGTATCCTTTTTTTGGATTTTACTGTCTCAAAATATCAAGCTCATGACTAACTTAAACAAGCATTATTTTTTTGTTATCACCATCTTAAAAAGTCACTATAATCAACAAGACAGCAATTCACTATCACTCCCAAGGACTATGTCACATGAATAATAATCCTTTGTACTATAGCACACAACAACAAGATTATTTTTCCACGACATTGCATTACAAAGTACTTAAACACCTCCATTATATAGTTAATTGGATGTGCTTACATTACAGGACAATTAGTGGTCGTCCTCTCAATAGAATGGAGTACCGAGCTGATAAACGATAACATATCAACACTGATAACAGTCTCGGCGTGTCTGCGTTATTCGTCATCAAGTTATTCAAATAATGTGTAGTATGAGTAATTTCGTTTTTATATTTTTGTTTGATAACTCATTTGATTATGATCATACAAGTAACTAAGATTGATTTCTTCCACCCCCATGGTGTGTGGAATTAAAATTTTAATCCCCAATTTTGTTATATGAAGGGGTAAGATTATCTTCTTCACTAGCTAATAAAGCACAGCATGGGAAAGAAGAGTTAGAGAGTTTGGTGCTAATTCTGTTGTAATTTGAGGTGTCTAAAAGTAGTAAAAAGGACAACTTTTCCATGCACCATGGGGAGTATTTAAAAAAGATGGCACTATTTTTGAACATATCTAATTTTATATCAGTTTAGAGATTTTGCACAACAGAATTGCCGCCATAATCATTCTATCCCCACTGTTGAATACCAAAATTATTTCCCCCATAGATAAAAAACAGAAACTCAACAAGACATTGATATAGTGCAGAAAAAATCTTCGTTTTGCCCTCAGGGGATATTATATAGTGGATAAATCTATAGTACTCATAGCAAGAATTTCACCTATAGTCGGCGCGGCGAACCTTGATCCCTATGACAGTTCGTGTTAGTGATGGGTCGTGTCTTTGGTCGTGTCGATAATTTTTTTTTCTGCTTGCGTGGCTTGCAGTCAGCCACGTTGGTAAACATGTTTTAAAAAATATTATAATGTGCATTTTTAATGTCCATTATGTTGTTGTTGTATTAATTTAAGATTTTTGGCATAGATTAAGTAGGTAAGTAAAATGAAAGTTTCCAACGTTGTTATTTTCTAATAATGTTTAACCCGGTAAACACGTTTTTGCTATATATAAGTGTATATTTTATCATGAAAATGAATGTTCCCTATTTATTTATTTTGTCTGAAGTTGGAGTTGGAGTTTGTTGTGAGATTGCGAGATTACTTTGCTCGTGAACAACAAAATGGCGGCCCTTTGTTGCCACTTGACAACGTAACGTCACCATGTTGCTGATGCTCTAGGGATTGGCAAGGCTACCGTTTCCCGAAAAAAATTGTGCACTCGTTTCCATTACCGACATTTTTTTATCGATACTTGCCGCCCTAGTCGATAAACGTCACCCGACGTAACTTTTGCAGGACGTAAACATAAATTCAGATTGAGATAACTTCTTGTAAATGTTAAGAATTGTTAAAAATATCAACGGAATATCATTACTAATCTATATAGCTACGTAAAATTTATAAATGGCATTTTTAGACGCCCCCAATATGATCCCAATTTAATAGTGACGCCACTACAATGTTATATGGTGACATTAGCTGTCAGTGTCATAGGGATCAAAGTTCGCCGCGCCGAGTATAATGTCTGTAATACACCTGTCCATATCTCATGCAATGTGTCCATATTGTACAGTGTAAATTCCATTGCAATGTTATAAATGACGCATTGCACTGCTCGTCATCCTGAACAATATGCACTGTAATTGCAAGGTTGGACACATTTCGTTGGATTCTGCCTGGTATAATTTCTTTGAAAAAAAATGATCTTTGAAAGCCGTACCTCCTCTTTTCCTTATCTCTGATGCGCGCTCGAGGCGGGGTAGACCCGAGCAAGTCGGCCTCTGAACCGTCACCGTTCTCCGCCAGGTAATAGTCGGAGGAGTGTCGGGAATGCCGCATCACCACATCCTTAGTGTCACTGTTAAGCAAGAAAATAAGTTGAATGTTTTCACAGCACAACATTATTATTATTCATATTTATAGTAGGAATTTTTTAATATCCACTTTTGTTACAACATTTAATCGATTTTCCTTTAATAGATTATAATATCCTTCTTGGAAGAAATATTCATACTCAAGGCAATGGCCCCTACATCACTTGAACATTTGTTTATATTGATAACAGACGTTTCCTTGAAGCTATAGATTAGATTAGCACGCTATTTAGGCGAATCTTTTGATCATCACTTATAGTCTGTGAAAAAAATCATGAAACAAAAAGGAGATGAAAATTAAATATCAGAGTAAAGTACATTTTAGTCGATAGTCAAATAATAAAAAATTATACAAATCTTTTGAGTATTCTGTATTACATATTTTTAAATCAGTCGTACCTATGTAGCAAGGGAAAATGATTGTTTCTATGAATTCATTTCATTACTTTTTTGCCGGACTGTATAAGTGAGATTGCAGTCAAACGCTAGCTTTTTGTTAAAAATATGTACCTAGAATAACTAAGTAGGCACACAATATCTTTGGTAGGAAAACACGTTTCCAAACATTAAGATTCGAATAGGTATTCGTATGTTGAAGTAGAAGTTCAACAACATTACGAATAGGCAATAGCATATATAGGTACGCATTTTCAAGGTGAAGTTCATTATGAACTGGAGTTGTGACGACAATGTGTTGTTCTTTCATGCCCGCTCCACACTTCTGCCGCGGCCCGCGACTCCCACGAACACCACGTAAAAAGTAACAGTACCTTAATAAGAATAGTGTGTCATGCAACGCAACGCTCGGGTGAACTTCCAAGAGTCAAAAATCGGAAGAAGTTGTGTAATGAGCTATAAGCTGAATTTAATCGAATCAAAATGTTTTTACCCCTATACTATGGCTTTAGGCGCCTTCAAATTGTTTCGCTAGGTTTGAGAATCGTAGTGTTGTACATATCGTCATAGTCGTAGAATAGTGACGGATGTGACATTTGTTAAACTTTACAGGACAGCCATTTGAAAGTTTTACTTTCGTTTTTTTGACATAACTTTTTTATTTCTTTATCTTTAATTATGAAATTTGGCATAACAATAAATGATAGGGTTTGTTTTAAAATGGAACAGAAATAATAATTTAAATTTATATAGTTTTCCAGAAAAATCACATCCTTCATTTTACTTCGGAGGCAACACGGTCGCAAGGTATTATCCGACATCGTTCTTCGGAAACTTGGTGTTCAAAGTATGACGGATGTTACTTTCCGATTATATTCTATCGACTTTACTGAGAAATATTTTGTCGGATGTGAAGTCTGTCATTTTTTTTTACTCATTACAAGTTAGTACTTGACTGCAATTTTACCTGGGTTAAGGTTGATGCGTACATCCAATCGCGAAAATTTACATTTTATATAGTTTTCGTAAATAGTAGGCTATTTATGCATCATAGACTTATGGCAATGAGTATTTTGATTATGCTCCTATTGGTTCCTAATAGCTCCAATTCTGGGAAACTGTAGAAAATAATCTTTTGGGAGAACCTCTATGAGACGATAGGGAATTTTTGCGCAATTTTTATTCAAAATATGTAAATTCATCAGTGTTATGATCGCAAAACTTAGTACCATAAGTCTACGATGTATAATTAGCCTACCTACTATTCACGAAAAATTTAATTAAATTTGTATTTCCTGGGCTAATTTGGCCGAATCACCTTAAGTGACGATGCAGCCAAATATTTATTTTATTTATTTATTTATTTAGTATAGAAAGAACATGTACAAGGAAACAAACAGAAAGGACTTATACAAGGACATCTTATCACCACATAAGAGGATCTCTTCCAGATGCCCTAGATATGTTATAGTTATAAATTGGCAGGGGTAAGTTACTCCTAATGGATCGAACCGTATGTTGGGATAGGTAGGATATGATAGATTGAACACACAATTTTTGGTCGTACCCATTATAAATAAATAAAATTAAAAAACTTAAGCTTAAGTAATAAGCAAAAAACAGCATTATTTTTGTACTGCAAAGATTTAGAAGATGTTGCAGCAATTTGGATCGGATTACTTCTTTGTTGTGGTAAATTACTCTCTAAAACTGAGAGGGAATGGGTAAAATTTTCCTGCCACAATCAGATTTTATTTAGTTTTTTGCAAGTAGTATTCTAATTTCATTATACATCGTGCTTGGCTTGTGGCAAATTTTTTGCGCATATATATTTACACATGTACATGTTTTGTAATAAAACTGCTCAAATATTCCCATTCACATCAAATTGGTTTTCAAAAGATCATTTTCTGCAGTTTCCTAGATTTGGAGTCGTTTAGAACCAATATGAAGCTAGTTAGTATTAGTATTTTTGAGCTGAGTTTTTATTAACTTTGTTGTTAGGATTTTATTCTCAACTGTGGTTAGGATCTCCCAAAATTTGAGGGATATTTAGCGATGCAACCTTACTATCTCACTATCACCTAAATTCAAAGGTTTTCAAATGCATCGTGCTTTTTTGTCGAGAGTCAACATAGAGTAATATTTAAATTTACACGTGGAAAGCCTGCCTATAGTTTTTCATGGAACAATTACGCAATTCTGGGAGGAGTATTCTTTTCTATATTTATATTTTGCAATCATCAAATTTTTGAACATTTTTTTACCCCTACATCAAAAGAGAGTTGCTAGAGACAACTAGCATGAAGACCAAGCAATATTGTTTGGTAGACAGTTGCTAAGGTCTTAAGACAGCTGTTGCACTATCGTAAGTGGGACAAAAGAAACGTTACATACATGGGCTTTTGCTGATAAGGGCAGAGGTATTTAGGTAAGGGTAAGATGACAGATCTGTTATCTAGGTTGAGGTATCTAAAGGAGTTTCAAAATTGAGCTGATATTTGAAAAGGGTGCCATACTGATTTTTTGACTAGAGTAAATATGTACTGATCTGAATCATAAGATGAATTTTGATAAACGGCCAAAAAATAATATCAACACCAACAACACAATGTTATTTCTAATGACGGCCAGTGTGAGCACGGTTCAAGTGAATTCCGTACTCCCGCCAAAACGGACCGTTGCATAGTGGCAAAAATCAGATTATAGTGGTCGCAAGCCCCACTTCCTAACTTAAAGACCATTCACGATAAATGGTTTCGAAAGGACGAAAATAATAAAGTTAACGTCTTTTTATTAATACAAAAGAACTATTACTCAGATTGGATCATTCTGGTATAGAAAAATATATTAAATTTATACAAATAAGCAGTGTTTTTCAATAGAATAAAGGCGGAAGTGAATTTAGCGCGAAGAATAAAGTGGGATGTTCAGATACGACCGTTAGATAAAAAATTATGTCCGCAGAATATCGTCCGTTGTACTCATGCGTCACTATCACGTCCATAGAAAAATGAAGTATGTCTACATGCGACTTAAAATTTGCAATTTTTAAATATGATATAATCTAAACAGAATAATATTTAGTATAAGCAGAGATTAATATTATCTTAATTAAATTTAAATTTAAATTAATTTTGATTTTCCGTACAAAACTGACGGATAGTCAAATGCGACGTTATGTGCAATCCTACTCGTCCGATGAACAGTGGCGGATGCGCAGATTCGTCAGGTGCGGGAGGAGGTGAGGAGGGATTCCCGCGCGTCGTAAAAAGACGAGTGTTCACAACCGCCATTTTACTATGAGCGCCGCGTCACATCCGTCAGTTTACCGACTGGTTATCTTGAAATCTAAAAGATTTTTTAATTTTCCTTTAATGCAGTAATAAAATATAGACATAGTAGTGTCCAAAAATGGTAAAAAGTGAATTTCGTAATTTTTGCAGATCCGTCACTATTCTACGACTATGACGATATGTAGTTTCACGATGGACTCTGACGAAAAAACACTGCTCGATTTGTACAAAAAATACATGCGCGCAGCACTAAGTAGTCGATCGATGAACTGATGCGCGGCGACAGCGCGTCTGCAGCGCTGCAGCCGCGCGTTGTTTATTTACATTTTCGCTTTGCGGCTAATTTGAAGGCGCCCTTAGATATGCCTTAGAACTTACGTATGTCATGGAGGAGTGTGCACCCTCGCGAAATGTCTTTCCGTTCGAGGACTACAGGCCGTGCGCACACCTCAAGGGATTCGCACTATCTATCCACGATAAGACCCCTGACGACCTCGCAGAGGCACGGGCTTGGATTTGAGTGAGAGGTCGCGAGTTCGATTCCCGCCATGGGCAGCTTTGGGATTTTATAATATGAGGGTGTCAAAAGTGGCTCCAAATGGTTCGTTGCCAGTTCTATACTTGAACTTGGCTCGACGTGTCTATATTTCTAAATTGGCTCAGGTCTGGTCTGTTAGGCTAGTTGTGGCCAGCAAAGACGCACCGCCAAGCGATTTACCGTTCCGGTGCGATGCTGTGTAGAAACCGTTGTGGTTTGGACACAGCATCGTTGCGGTTTGGAAACTGTAAAATGGCGCTAATGTATGCTACTGTCAGCGGTACCGAAATGTACGACGTGCGACGCCAATTTGAGAAATTTTTGGCTTCAACATACGTCACATCTTTCCCGTCCTCTTAGCGTAGCGTAGTTCGTCATTGCGCTAGATACACTCGATAGGGATCCCCCGTTGAGTAAGTAGGTACAAACAGTATTGTGTACACTGTTTGTACCAATCATAATCACGACCTTGTTCAACAATAGGCATAGCAAATGTGACTGGCATTACATTGTGCTCTTTTGATCCAGAAGAGCATTATGTAGACAATACTTTGTATATGACTGGTAAACATTATTTTCGAATTTACCTCACCTTTTCACCAGTCTTCAAAAAAGGAGGAGGTCTTCAATTTGATGGATGTATTTTTTTACGTTGTTAGAACTTGTTACGTCAGAACTTTCGATGGGGTGAACCGATTTTGATGATTTGTGGTCTGATTTAAATTTGGTCAAGTTCTAACAATGTTATCTATGAGAAAACCATCAGGTATATTTGTTTACTATATTGTATATAATATAAATATTCTGTGGAAATTTTAAGCATCTACCTGTTGCCTTCATCAATATGTAGTAAAAACAAGCAAAAAATCATTTTTGGTGTGTGGTAGTCTCCTTAAATATTGATTTTATACTATTTTTTAGTATTTGTTGTTATAACCACAATAGAAATACTTACATCATCTGTGAAAACTAACTTAAACGATTCAAGAGATACAGCTTGGTGACAGACGGATGGACGGCCAATTCCAGTCCCTAAAACCAGATATTTTGGAAATCAAATCAGTAGAGAGCATAATAGATTAAAGGCATTCAATGAGTAAAGTAACCCTGTAAAGTCACATCCCCTAAAAGATGAAGATGCACAAAATTGGGAACTCTCAACTAAATTCCACAGCAGCACTACTTCAGTAGGATCATTAGAAACCTATTTGTTCTATTACTAGATTATTAGGTAATAAAGATTAGACTAGTAGAGGGGCGTACTGAAGTGTTTGGATATATTAATGGACGTTATAAAATGGTGCGTAATGCTATCAGCCAATCTGTGTTATCATTTATCTGCTAACAGCATAGCACTATAAGCGAACCCTATTTAGGAGTATATGTATATTCAGGCAATACAAGCTATATGGAATAATACTATAGAAATAATATCACATTAGGTAGTATAGTTAATAGTTATTACATACCTTAGCCTGCATGAGCTTGAAATACTTCCAAACATTGTATTTTTTTTAAAACAGTCCCTTAGGTCTGCACTGAAGGTGTTAAAAATCTGAAGAAGCTTTTAACTTTACTATTTAAACTATTTTGACTACCTCGCGGCAAAGACTACATGCTTTACTGCAAAATATCCTTACTTAATTTTTACTCTCTTGGCAAGCAGACTGGAGGGAGAACGCAGTCTCCGGTTCTGTAGACTAAAAAAATTGACTAGAAAGAAAGAAGAGATGCATTGGACTCGGTTGATTGCCGTGCATGCAGAATAATCAGCAAGGACGCAAGGTTGCCTGTTTAGCGGTTTTTTACAGGATATACTTTGGAGAGTGTGCTCAAGAACTCCACAATCTAGTACCTTCTTCACCTTTCTACCATAGAACCGCAACACGCCGGGAGAAGTGGCATCCTTATGCGGTTGATGTCCAGCAAGCTCAAATGAAACTATTTTCTTCCACGTTTCTGATACGTACCACTAAGGTGTGGAACACTCTTTCAGCTTCTGTGTTCCCTGGCAAGTATCATTTGGGTGCCTTCAAGAGAAGAGTGAATAGGCAATTTTTAGGCAAGCACGCTCCATTCTAGACCTCATCATTTATGTCCATCAGATATGATTGTAGTCAAGCCTATCTATTATATAAAAAAAAGTGTCTTGATATGTCTCACAGATTCTACAGCTAACACGAAGCTCCGTCAAGGGATGGATATCTTGCTCTGAATAAGAAACGACCCCTAGTAACATCTGCACAGCCCAATATCCAATGACAGATCGCTGAGGATCAGAATTAAGGAGAAAAAAAAATTTTCTCGTGACAGGACTCTTCTTGTGGAGTTCGCCCTGGTAGACTGTTTCAGTCTGAAGGGCTTTGTAACGAAGGGGATGTGATCACGGGAATAATTTGAGACCTAATAACTGATCTCAAGGTGATATTATGTGCAGTGCTGACTGCTGTGTTGTATGATATTGCAATGCAAAATTATGTGACACAATGCAACTGACATGAGCATATCACTTAATGTCTCGTGATATCATTCTTTATAATAGAAAAAAAACTAGTGGGCAGACCAACAGGCAGACATCACAGTGATCCCACAAGGCTTCCAATTTTTGTTTAATGATGTACGGAACCCTAAAAACATGAACAAGATCTCAAGAAGATAGCATGGTTGATGTCAAACAAACTCTTTACTTAGGTACTGTTTGTAACGTTTTTAAAAATGGAGCAATTATTATAAAAACATTTATTTGCCAACAGCTCGTGGATTTTTTATCGTCTTATGTGTCCTTCACCCGATCCGACCCGAACTAACCTCTGCGTAAAGAAAATAAATAAACCAACTCACAAATCATCCTCTGAGCTCTGCCCAGAGTCGTAGTTGATTGGGAAACCCAAGTTCTTCTTCCAATCCTTGTTCCCGCTGGAATCCATTTTGGAACAAGAATTTTATTTGGAAAAACAAGTAAAGTTCCCGCGTCACCTTACATGTTTTTACTTTGCACTTACGTAAAAACTCTTCCAGAGGTCTGATTATCACAAAATAGTCATATTTCAGACGCAAAACATCTTCGACGGCACTATTCACCAATTAATTGCGTTTAATTTGTTAAAATGTTAATTAATTACCGGCGAATAAACATTATAAAACCACCTCATCAAAGCACATCAAAGTACCACAAATGTCAAACTGAAAGAAGTATAGTACCTATATATATATATGTATTATCTATGGAAGCATCAATGTCCAATGATCAAACAATCTTTTTTCATTCATAAATGACAGCTTTTTGAATGAAATGATTGGGATGGTGGTGAAATGGCGGTGAATGAAGATCCTAAGATGACGTTGACATTTGTTACTATCACACAATATGCATAAATTTAAATAGGGATGTGACAAAGTTGACTTGAGCAAGTGACAACGACAATAATTATTTTTTATATCAATTATTTATCAATAAAAATTTATATTCGTAATTTATTTTCGGTTACATTATTATTATTCAATGATTCTTAAAACGCCGAAACTAGCTGTTATAATATGCTAGCAGTGTTAGGTTAGGTTAGCCTAACACCTTATTTTCAAAACATTTATAACCCATTTATTTTATTGTAACTATTTAGTATCATCTAAGTAGAGATTGTCCCGTAAGAAGGACAACTGACAATATTTAAACAAAATATATAAATTATGCAAATAATTTATATCACGAAATCTTATTAGTATCATTGATTAGCAATATTGATCGAAGTTTACCGTCCATAAAAAAATAGAGCCTGTGCTTTATTAGGGTAGTCAAGATAGTACCCCGGTAGCCAGGGCCAGAAATATTTTTGATTCGTTTCAGATACTAAGTAATTTTTGTAATCATTAGTCTTTTGGTTTATCGGGTAACTATAAGCTGATCCGGTGTTAAAAGAAAATAAGATAATTACAAGCGTTGACAGTAATAGCCACAGCATCTGAAAAAAAGAGGTAAATATCAATAAAATAACATCAAACGATTAGGCTATTTTTACTTTCTTTGTCATTATCATCATCGTAAAACATTATTTTTCTGGTATTTTTACAGATGATAGTCCCATGTAATACAACGGAATAAAAAACGTACTAATTAAGTTAATTTCTCACTTAGGTTTATTGTACAAATGGTATAAAATATTAAGTACATTTATTCTTAGATAAAACTAAGTTAGGTACTAATCATAATCATTACGATGATTATGCCTGATTCCGTATTTATTTTTCATTTCACGTATTGTCATTTCACCACTGTTCCTCTCTTCTTCTTCCACTAGCTTCGAGGGTATTTTTCTTCTCCCGATCTCTAACCAATCTCCCGCGTTCTCTTTTTTTATCTTTTTCTGGTAAACAACTCGCCCGTTCCTTGTTACGTAAGAAATAACTGGGGTTAAGACTTGCCTCTTCTTCTTTCTATGACTATGACCAGATCTAGATAAAGAGAAAATTATTTATTTTATTTATTAAGAATTATATTAATATTCAAGTTATTTCTACAATTATATTAATAATATGGAAGTGTAACTAAAAACGAACAAAAAGAGACCTATGCTTTTGAGTCCTTAGATGTTCGATGCTGGATGAAGAACTTCCACTGTCACTGTCACATGTTGACTCGGAATCAGTGTAGACCTTTTTAGGCTGCCTCTTCTTCCTCCTTATGTACTTCCTATCCGCGAGTTTTGAATGAAATGGCATAACCATCACCGGTAGTCGTTGTTGAGGAAACCCTGGCATTTGTATGGGAGGCATCATCATACCCATAGATTGGGGTGATATGCCTCCAGGCATACCCGGGTTTTGATACAGAGACTGGGGCAGAAATTGCGACAACACGCCGGTTACGAGATACAAAATAATGTACATCACTACGGAATGTATAGTAAAAGAGTCGACCATCTGAAAAATAAAAAACAGATATTATGACATACTATAAATAATAATATACATATATTTATTGCATTGATATTCAAAAATAAGTTAGATACATCATGTGATTGCGTAACTATTCTAATTGTGTGCTATAGAAACTTACGGAATACGGACTGTGACCTCTCATATCACGTTACGTACGTAATAGCCGTAACAATTCACTTCACTTTAGTAGCAACCCGTACCTAGTTAAATTTTAAAACTGATGAAGTCAGAAACTAATAAAAATCTGCTGTAGGTATATTGATTAGGTAGGTGCATATTATTTCTTTACCCGTTTTTTATTATCAGTATTATGAGCCACTTCACTTTTCTATTGGTAAGAGCTTAGAGGCACCTAAATGAGTATAAACCGTCCACGTTATTCCAGTAAGCATTTGCTGGCCAATAGTTTAAAAAAATAGGTCTAACAAACCTTATTCAATGTGTCGACATCGGAAATCTCCAACTTATTACCAACAAAACCCTCACTTATGCTTTAAATACCACAATGAAAATACACTACAATGGTGTATGCAAGAAAATTAGAGCTCATTGTTGTGTAAGACGCAGGTGCATGGTCCTACAATGAATTTAGTGACGTAACAGCTTCTTTACTAGGTTCATTCAAGCAAATACCTACTTCACTGCTATCTCGCCTGATGGTAAGTGACAATTCTGCCGATGTTTTAATTGTAGCCAACACGAAAGGGGTATCAGCCACATCGGTTACGCTTGCTGCTCAGCATCTCATCTATTACCAGACGAATCTGAGTCAATTTAGAAATGATAAACCCCCAAACTCATCCATGAAGGAAATCTAAACCGTGAATCTAAAGTGCGATATACCTACAGGGTGTAATTTAAAGTCAATAACTATTATGCAAAGGATAATTCAACTCATTGTTCTGTAATTATGAATAGCTTACGTAAGTAAAGCAAGTGGTTCTAGTAGTTCTTTTTGTGTATAGGTAACAAAAAGGACTAACATTTTATGTGAAACGACATTTCTTTCCCAGAACTCGAAAACTCTGTTCGCTAATGTTTTTAGGTAAGCAAATTTCAAATTCAAAATGGACACAATATATATTTCATGTACACATTTTTCAATACTTCATTATTTTTTATTATTCTTTTCAGGTAACAATGCAGTGCAGGCTACGTGTTTCAATATTATTTCTACTTGTAAGCTTTGCCATTATAGACGCAAAAAATCCCGAGTTACCGCTATGTCCAACCAACTTGGAATATTTTCCACAAAATCTCCCCATGCACTGTCGCATGCCAGGAACGGTTCCCCCCTTTCCATCACCGGTATACCAGAATCCATCAATAGACAAACGGCCAATTCCAATTCCAATGCCAGTTAATTTGCCTGGAATGCCTGGACCTATAGGTGGACCAATGCCTGGACCAATTTCAATGCCAATGATGCCCATGCCATCAGCACCAGCACAAAAGCTTCCTGTTATCGTCATGCCATTCTATTCACCCGACACGTCTGGAAAAAACCCCCATAAATCGCATCAAGTTAAATTACCTCGAAGACACAGAGTTCATGTTAGAAAAAAAAGACCTATATACTATAGGTCTGATGAAGACAGCACAGACACTGACTTATCTTCAGACACTGATGATTCTGGCTCGACGTCTTCTGAACGAGGTTTTTGGAGGGGTCCAAGGGCAGGCAGAAGGTCCAACAGTTATCAGAAATCTAAAAAAAGAAAACAACAACAGCATAGAGAAATTTTAACGCCTATACTCCAATATGTCACTAAAGATGGATATGTTATATTTGAAAAACAGATATCAAAAGGTGAAGCAAAGGACTGGTTAGTGAGTAAAAGTGAAAATAAAAATATTGGAGACAAGAACGGAGATGATCGTGAATATAAACCTAGCCATCCTAAAGATGATAAGGGTGGCATAAAAATGATGAATAAAGGTGTAGAAGAAATAGAAATTAAAACAGAAATCAATCCATATCATCCATACAAAAAGAAGAACCATAAACGGAAACCACCAAGACAATAAGACGAAGAATAATAATTAGTACTTATTTTAGTTTACAATTTTATTAGTATTATTTTAATGTTTTGATACCGATTTCAAATAAATATTTTGCTACAATTTTGATATATTTGATACAATTGCAATATTTTTTATTTCTCCCTATAAATATACTAAACATTCAGCTCAAAGAAAGAATATACCCGATTAACAAATGATATTCATTTCATTGAAATATAATGTAGTGAATCAGATAGTGACAGGTACTTAAAAATAAAAAAAATCTATTTATAAAAAAAAAACTTTTACCCAAAACAAAATTGTAAAATAAAAATATACTCCAATATCATAAGAAGACTTTCAATTTTACGATAAAAGTATTTCAAAAACTTTGGGTTTCACAAAATGCATGGCCATAAATTAATTCAAACACTCTTATTAAATGTGTCATCACTCTATTTCACTCTCAACCTATTTGCCATGATTTCCGTTATGTACTCCATCACTACTTTTCGCCGTCTATTATCTAATCTGTGCTGTATTTTCGTTATCATTCATTCACTACTCATCACTCATCATCTACTCATTCTTTATAGGGCTGCGGCCTGCGTGCTGACCAAAGAGTATTATAATTATACAGGGGAAGTGCTGACCAATAAGAAATTTAGACGATTTTTCCCGGATGTTTTATTTCTTCAATAATCCTTTTTCATAATTCATTATATCAAATAATGAAAGCTACACAATATCGAACTGCTTTTCTCACGACTTATTTTAGAATAATTAAGTAATTAATGTTAAGTGTATAATAATATTATGTATTTAGAACCAATGACGATCTACATGAGTAGAACTTGAGTAGAACCAAATTAAATCGCTAGATGAGCCCTACGCCTGCATCGCGTACATCGAAAACGTCCACATTATCTCGATGTCCACAAACATGCTGAGTGAGTGCTCTCAGTATGCTGTAGTGTGCGATTGTGTGACAGAGAACGCAAGTGAGCATAGGTAAATGAGGCATAATGAGTTATATCGCTGTGTGTGTGTAAGATGACAGCGTGTCGCAAACAAGTCAAAAACCTGGACGTTTTTGGAGGTTTAGGGCATCTAGCGATTTAAATCTTTGAGTAGAACGAACTGGACATATTGAATAGGCCTAAGTTGGGTCTTCTGACATAACATTTAGGGGGTTCCAACG
The DNA here is from genome assembly GCA_963855885.1 of Coenonympha glycerion. Taxonomy (NCBI): domain Eukaryota; kingdom Metazoa; phylum Arthropoda; class Insecta; order Lepidoptera; family Nymphalidae; genus Coenonympha; species Coenonympha glycerion. The sequence goes on along the minus strand of OY979637.1, from coordinate 2,327,041 downwards.
CGCCCTTTCTTAAAATTCAAACCTCTTCTCTCAGGGGCTGTTAAAAATGTAGGTACTCCTGCGGTCTCCGTCTTAAAGCTCAGGGTTTCAAGGGTTCATGCAAATCGCAACCAGACCCCGCCATCCGCGCAAGGCAGCGATACGATTGCTGACCGCGCGGGGCCACCAGACCCACCACACTATCAGGCCACAAGCCAGGGAGGCGAGGACTTAGCCCCTTACCGGGGTTAAAAAGTAAACACCGAGGGAGGCTCCCCCGCGACACAACGCCCGGGTAAGGAAGCAAGCCTCAAGTCCCGTACCCCCGTGGGGACTCGTTCACTGCACCTTTTCTGAGACACCTTTTCACAATGTTCACGCATGGGAAAGCGCAGTGTTGGCAGGCCTTCGACCAGATGGACTGACGACATTAAAAGAGTCGCGGGGAAGGTGCTGGGTACAGGTAGCACACCGTGTGGGCTGGAAATTTTTGCAGGAGATCTTTGTCCAGCTGTGGACGTCCATCTGCTGAAACGAACGAAAAACGAACCAAATATACTTACCAACACAAAAACATAAAATTACTAACATTTATAATAAAACTTTTTGTAATGGCGTGATTCGAGAATTTTATATATTGGATAGAGAATATTTCTAACGCTTTCCGCACGGTCGGAATTGGTTTCTCTCTTTTGTTGCTCAGTTTACAATGAATCGGAGTTGTGTAAGAAATAGGTAAAATGCATATAAACGTACACCGATCGAGAAAACTCTGCGATAAACATCAGTGCGGAGAGAATGAATTGCGTGAGTTACCCAATTTATATACTAGGCTATATATATATAGTTACTGCAAATATGACATTTAGTTTACAATTAAATTAGATAGGCCAAAACATTTTTATAATAAATAAGAGCCTTTACTTCACATTCTTCTCAGCAAACCCTTTGATTTGATACTCATATCGAGCCAGTGGACAAAAACTAATTCTCCATCTTGGCCATCGGCCATATTACATGACGATACTTAGCTAATCATGGGACATATTTAAAACGTGTAAGCAAAATTTTATCTCAATCGATTGCGAATAAGTGTTTTAAACCCGAACATACATAAAAATTAAATTTAAATTCAAATTTAATAAAGCCTATAAAATATCCACATATAGCACTATTAGCAATGCAATAAATAAATATATTGATTAGCCTACCCTGGGTTAGTGGCGGCCGAAGTATAAAACTTATTTAATGTGACTAAATAACGCACACAGAATCTGATAGTGTTTGCTTTCATAGCAATAAAATCATTTAAGAGATCAAAATTTATTTGTTCCAGAAATTCAAGTATGTCTGGATACTCACAGCATTAGTATCAGATGTAATCAATCCAGTTGATGTTCAGTATGCAATCCCAGTGTGCCCACCAATGCTCCCAGCGCCGCCACCTATGTTTCCAGTGCCAGCGCCAATCTTGGTACAAGCTTTATGCCCAATGCCAGTGCCAGAGAATATGCTGCCATCAAAGACAAGTTCTACGACTACGACCACTACTACCAAACAGCCTGAGACGATTGCGGTTGCTGTGCCAGTACCAATGCCCATGCCAATGCCAGTCCCAGTGGGCGTCCCGGTATTCTCACAACCAAATTCCTGCCAAGGACTAACGCCCAGACCGAAGAACTGCCCCCCTTGCCCTCCATGTACATGTAGCCCATCTTGCACTCCATCATTTTTCTCATACTGTTCTCCGTGCCATTTGAAATGTAGATGCAGAAATAAAGAAGATACACCTGAACCCTTGCCTCCGAGGCAGCCTCAAGCTCCAGCATACGGCATGCCCATCCCGATGCCGGCTATGCCACCACCAGTTGTAGTAGTTCCGTACCCTCCACCAATACCAATATCAATACGCCAAGATAGACACAGACCAAGGAAAGACCGAAAACCAAAGTATTCATCTTGCTCTACCGACTCAACTGAATCAAGCAGCAGCTCCGAAACTGATTACATACGAAAACGTAGATACAAGAAGAGAAAAAGATACGGTGGTTACAGAAGAAGCCTTCGTAGTTCAGAAGGAGAAAACGAATTAGTTAAACCGATGCTTAGTTATGTTGCTAATAATGGTGATGTTAAATTTAAAACTAAGATTAGCGAAGACGACGTAGCGGAATTACTTGGCGAAAAGAAAATTCCAGATAATGAATTTCAAACTGTTCAAGTAATGACTAGGGAAGACCAAAATAATAGGCCTAATGTAGTCGTGATTTCTAAGAAAGGTGGAAAACAAAAACGTGAACGATACAAAAAAGTTTTGCTTAGAGGAGGCCTTTCTAACCATGTTCTAGAAAACGGGAAGAAGGAATTAGTATTCAGACCACCTGGAAATAAGAAAATTAGTAATTTATCATTATCTTTTCAAATAAGCTAGGTTAAAATAACTATAGTGATAAAATCTTATTTGTTACAACTGTAGATAATAAAAAAAAAACTTTATTACATAAAACCAAAAATGTGTCTGATGGAAATAAAATGTTTTATACAATAGCAAATGTATGTAACACGAGTTTCGATTACTTACATCAAACTTATGTTTGCACTGCAAACATAACAATAGTAATTCACAAAATCACAATGAACAATTGCGATTTTACTGTACCTATAAAACACGAAATTCAGAACTCAATCACACAGTTTCTCATTCAGAAAATGAATGCAAGTTTGTTATTTTCAGTACTAATAACTGAAGTATGCTCATTCGTAGAGTTACCACAAGGGCAGACAATGCTGGAGATGTTGTTGAAGCAGTACACTAGCCAATATTTGTATCAGGATCCTTGGCGAATAGATCAAAACAGCAATCCAATGGATAGAAGTAATTTCGAAAATAATTTTAATACGTCTACAAACTGTTGCACAAATTATCCGTGTCCAAACCCATGCTTCCAAGCACCAGCTTTTCCGATTTCACCACCAATCATTGTTCCTGCCAGAACAGTGTTCGAACCAGTTAATCACCATCACCCACCGTTGGAGAAGATAAGGAGAATTATTAAGAGGGATAAAAGAAGACGAAGAAGGCGTAGGGAGTCTTCTTCGAGAAGTTCAAGCAGCGAGTTTTCCAGCAGCATTGAAAGTGATACTGATTCTGACTGGTATTAATGACGAAATATATTCCCAAAATCACGGTACGGTTTCTTGGTCATTTAGAGAGTGCAGCAACGCATGCTCCTAAAGCAGGGTGCGTCCAAAGAGGCTAGAATTTTTAAACCCATAAGTATGCCTATCCATTCTAAACAAGGTCCTAGTTTAGAATGGATGGGCACAATGGTAGTAATAATTTGAGCTTCTACTTACTTAGGTATCGAAGTCCTAGCTAGTTAAATAAATAAATCCATGTTTTGATATGTATTTATGCGCACAAATATATGTTGTTTTTTCATTAATTTCCAATCCCAATGCGTTAGGTGTCAACGTCGTCTTATGATAGAAAATGACATACCAGTTGATTCAGTTGGCAATTCCCACTTTACCAATAGTCCATTGAAGAGTTACAATTTAAGCAACGAATATTGCATTTGTTATAGAAGGAACGCAATTTTATTTTTGGGTCATGTTTGGGGGGTCAATAGAAGCTTAACCTCAAATTTGTGGGGTTGCTGCCCTTGTCCCCCGGCCGCAATCTTGGAAAAAGGGGTGAAAAGTGAAAACACTTTTTTCGCTTGCAAACTATGCGTCTTACAACAAAATTGTAAGGACATAATTTGTAGCAAATAGTTTCGCCTAAAAATATGTTTCTATAACTTTTTGCCCTAAATTAAAAAATTAAAGAAGTTATAAAAAAAGTAAAAAAAAATTAATTTATCATCGCTGCCTCCAACACAAGATGCTGGTCATTTTCTACAGTCTCCGTGTATGTCACCAAGTCCAGTCGTGGCTCGGAAGATATCAAAATCCTGAATATTAGGGCTGGAAAAAGCATGCAAACATGTGGATGCCAATACAAGCTTCTAAGCCTCCAGCACCCCCTGATCTCATGAAATTAATTTTCTACAGATGCAAAGGAAACCGTGGAAACATGTGTGGCTGCAGAATTACAAAATTAAATTATTTATTCACTTTTTTTTAACTTATTATTATAAAGTAAAATATAACTAAGTGCCAGCTAAGTTTGCAGTCGCGTTTGCTTATTTTTTGTCACGGTAGTAAGTTGCAATCTGGCATCAATTTAATGATAATTAAATTTAAAAAGTCTTATTGGCCGTCAGGCGACAGGGAGATGCAGAGGAGAGTAATGTGTTTATTTTGTTACTTGTGTATTTATGCTAATAATTTTTTTTTCGGAGATAAATAAAACAAAATATTAACGTGCATTTCAACTTTATTGTGTCCCTTGCAAATCCTAGTTTATTAAATATAACTTACTTAGTTTATTACTAATTTTACTCTAATTTTAGAATTCCGTAGTCAAACAAAGCGACTTGGTTACAACTTACATGTCAGTGTGTCACAGCCATTTTACTTAGAAACTATAATCACACACTGATGTAGAAACTTGTTATCGCCACAGAAGTCCATAACGTAACAGTTAAAATTAAGTCATATTTTTTTAAATAAAAATACACACACTCTTAGGGTAGAGTTTAGTGCTTCACACAATTAGAATAGGTATTTTGAATAATATGTATAAAAAGTTGCTTAGTTCGTAGTCGGCAGGATTCGAACCCGCGTCTTCCAGTTTTTTTACGGTAGGTACGGTACCCAGCCACGATAGCTGAGTTCATACTTCATATCCCATCATGTTTATACCTCATATTTTATACCTACATATTGAATAGGAAAAACTATTGTTAGGATCTTAAATAACGTATTGTAACCTCAAGTTCTAAACTAATCATGTTATGATGAGTAAATAGCATGATATTGTACTCTAAGTTAAAGGGGGTAAAATCTAGTTCAATTCAGACTAAAAAAATCGTATCCCGTTGAGTAGGGCTTCGTTACCACTTTTGTGAGGTAGTGATTGCTTCTAATTAATAATTTAAATGATTACGGAACCCTACGTTAGGAGTGAATTTCATGAACTTGACAAGTTATTCTAAATATTTACAATCGTAAACATAAACTGCAAAACTTCTAGTACCCATTCAGAGAAATCAGTTTTGCGGCGTTAGGTTACGTGTAAAAACTTAATTCTGAATATTCAGTTCATTATGTAATCTTAAGGTGCTTTCTGCTTAGGTGGTGGGTCCCACGGCTTTTGCTGCAAATGTCTAAAAAATAATTGGCATCGTAATTGCCTTAAATTAATAAATCTACTATCTACTATATAAGAACCTGCCAAGTGCGAGTCGGACTCGCGCACCGAGGGTTCCATACCATGAAAGAAGTAAAACATTGAAAGAAACACTTTTGTTCATGAATTTACGAGTAAAATTTACATGTAGGTACTTTTGTTGGCGAACCGCAAACGTAACTTTGTTTTTGGTGGTTTATTGTTAATATCAAAAAAAGTATAATACTTAGAGAGTTGATTTTATTTTTCCTGTAAAATATACATTAATGTCTATTGATCATAATTATTTCAGATTTTTCGATTGATAAACTTCGGAGATAAGGGGGGGGGGGACGGTATTTTTTTCTACAGTTTGCTCAATAAATCCAAAACTATCAGGCATAAAAATACATAAAAATCGGTTTTAGAATACACAAGTAACGCCCTTTCATATGATACCCCACTCAATATTGTTGGTTCATTTTGAAATTTCGAAGCCCCGGTTTTCCCCCCTTTTTAAATAAAAATAAAAACAATGTTCAATGTTTTATGATTGCAATTGCGTTGGGTCACTATAACCTAAAACTATTCTAAATTTCAAGTCGATAGCTTCGATAGTTATTTAAATAATCGAGTGTGACAGACGGACGGACGGACGGACGGACGGACGGACGGACGGAGAAAGTCTCACCATAATGGTTCCATTTTTACCAAATTGGTATGGAACCCTAAAAATAAGTCGGGTTTTCCTTCCTGACGCTATAACTCCAGAACGCACGAACCGATTTCCACGGTTTTGCATTCGTTGGAAAGGTCTCGGGCTCCGTGAGGTTTATAGCAAAGAAAATTCAGGAAAAATAAAAAAAAAATAAAAATAAAAAAAATGTTACGTAAAAGGAAGCCATATGTTGGCGAAACGGAGTTCGCCGGGTTTGCTAGTTATTTATTATTTTATTTTATTGAAACATATTCTTACCTATATCAAGTTTAGTACTTGTTCAAGTTTTGTTGTTGTCCATTGTCTGTTATACAGGGTTATATAAAAAATACCAAATCGCTCTAGGCCTGTATTTGTTTACATTAAAACTAACAACTTTTTCTTTTTTACTCGATATTTTGAGAAATATCAAATATTCAATATTTTACACAGATACTCTACTTGTTCCTACTCTGTAATGTATCATCGGCAAGTGACAGCGGCGCGGATCGCGGTGCGGCGGCGCACAAACTCGCGGCGCGAAACCGCAACAGTCATTTTACAAAAATAACATAAGTATTTTTGTATGAAATAAATTAATACTGAATTTTGAAAAGTCGCAGAACACAAGCTGTTAGTATTAATGTAAACAAGTACAGGCCGAGAGCGATTTGGTATTTTTAGGGTTAAACCCAAAAAAAAATGGAACCCTTGGAAATTAGAAATAGGTGTAGTTAATAATGGCCCGCTAATAATTATGATTAATAGGGATCAATGTATACCTATATTACGGGAAAAATAAAATCAACTCTGTATCTATTATACTTTTTTTGGTATTAGCAATTAACTTCAGAAAACAAAGTTAAAGTAAAGTGATTCTTAGGCCCGGTTTCCACCAAAGCAGAGCGGAGCGGAACTGTGTTTCAATAACTGTGTGTCTGAATCAGATTTCATCATTTTGACATCTCCGAAACGGAGGGGAGATGTCGAAATAACGAAATCTGATTGGTTACTCAAACACAAACACTGCTCCTCTCCGCTCCGCTTTGGTGGCAACCGGGCCTTATGGTTTAAATTTTTCTAATATAAGTGCGCGAGCCCGACTCGCACCTGACCAATTATTTTTTAATATTATAACCCTGTAAAAATGTCTCGATATAATTGAGCGATCACGTGGAATTCTAAATCTCAACTGCTAGGCGATTCGCGTATTGATTTGATGCACTGACTCGGATGATTAACTTCACTTCACGTAGGCGTGATGTAGGAGGTTCACGTGAAGTCAGTAGGTATGGACGCGAATGCCCCAACATTGTTCACCCGACTGCAGGAATATTCTACCAATCACAGCTTCTATTCGCATCAAAACTATTACCTAATCATCTGTCTCCAACACTCGTATTTGCCCCAAATGTTTCTCATCCATTAAAGGCGCTTTCTGAACTACATTTAACGACTGTTTTTCTTTGGAGATATACGAAATTCCGTTGGCGCAGAGTACGCTCCAATATACTTTCCTTGCAGCGAACACTAAAATCACGACCGCCAAGATCAGCGAGCATATTTCGAAGCCTCTTATGTAGTAAGTGACTGTGAAATAGAATTTTCTTAATGTACTTTTAGCTTCTTCCGGTATATCCGCTTGCTCCTGCAGAAAGATAAATGCTTATTTTAATGATCGTTCATTGAATAATAAGCCTTTTATATTAATAAGAAGATATCGAATATATTAATAAGAAGATATGATGAATGAAATTTATAATATTAAGGAACAATAAAGGCAAAAAGTCTTACGATTTTGAAATAAGCTATCGGCACGAACATGTTCGAGAACGGTTTAGCTCGGGAGTTGAAGCTGACGTCTTGCACGTCCACGCTGAGCTGCAAGGTGAAGCGCGTGCTCAATACTAAACCGATTTTCTGAAAGAAGAAGAAGAAGATATTTTTCAAATTGCACTGGAGAAGTTGATCACAGAACTTGTTCGCCCACCGCGCCGCGTTGATTGTCAAAAATAATACTTTAAACCAGGATAAAACAAATGCCTTCGTGTGCGTGTGTCTGAATGTGGGCGTATACTATTATGTGTGTGTGTGTGTGTGTGTATTTTTACTCCTTCACGCAGTAACTCTAAAACCCACTTGGCTGGAATTGAGATAGATTATACCCTCGATACCCTCATAGAACCGACGGACGTTGGGGACCCAAAGTGCTGGAATGGTGACCCCACACGGGAAAGCGCAGTTTTGGCAGACTTCTAACCAGATGGACTGACGACATTAAAAGAGTCGGGGGAAGGCGCTGGATACAAGTGGTGCAGGACCGTGCGGACCGTGAGGAGAAATCATTGCGGGAGGCTTTTGTCCAGCGGTGCACGTCTGTCGGCTTAAACGATGAACAAACGAACTATACCCTCAATTAATTATCACATAGGCTAGTTTTTAACCGGGGACAATCCATGTGCCACATCTCTGTGGAGATCGCTAGGGTCTGCACTTTGCACCTTCCAAGTTTCCAATCCTACTCTGTTTATTTCCTCCGTCATCTTTTCAGCAGGAGTCTGTTTGCCACTCAGCAAAGCGACAGCCTAGTTCTATTCGCCAAAACGCAGATTGTTTCCCATTACTGATAATATTATACTCACAGGATCCACTACGACTTCGCTGCCATGCGCTGTTTGGTTGGGACGCATTCCGTCAATTCTTTCATAAAGTTCAGGATCGGCATCGAGAAAATGGGCCTGAGATAGGTACAATGGAAGATCTGAAATCAAAACGCAAAATCAATGAATGTCTCAACCCCTATTTAAACGACTTACAAAAGATGAGGAGCTGTAATTGGTAGCAGCAGCAGCTACAGCAGCTATAAATAGTCTTCGTCGATAACTTTCGCAAACCTTGACCAATTTCGATGATTATTTTTGTTGTTTTAAAGGATTTGCGCTGCGACCTGCATAATATGATACACCCATTGGTTTAAAACTCTGCTTCTCGTCAGAGAGTTCGCCTTCCTTTTTTTTTAATAAATGTCCTATTTGAATAAGAACTCCAGGCTCTCGAATTTGCACTTGATTATAGAAAATAAATTCATCTTATCTTAATCTTATCTTATATATTATATAAATCTCGTGTCACAATGTTTGTCCTCAATGGACTCCTAAACTACTGAACCGATTTAGTTCAAACTTCGTGAATATCTGTCATTTGGTCCAACTTAAAAGATAGAATAGTTTTTATCCCACGTGGACGAAGTCGCGGGCATCAGCTAGTAATACTATAAGTTTTAACCTTACGGTACAAAATCAAAGAGACTTACTGTACAGACACGGCGATAAATCAGTCACACCATTCTTGCAACCATATTTACCACAGAGGCATTCGGTTTTTGGTCCCATCCTGAAGGTGTCATTACTGAATTGGTACACAAAGGCCTCGGAGCCGTAGTCAAATGACCTGGTTCCCACCAAGTCCAGGTCAATCATGCGGCAGAAAACGTTGCGGTATAACCTAAGCTTAGTCTCAGGACTCAGGCCTGGAGGATACGCAATGCCTTCGTATGTGTCTTCTAATGTGTTGCAACGAGTTCTGTAAAAGATGAAGATAAAAAGTTTAACTATTTTTCTATGTGTACTTAGCTTAAATCATATGTTATCGCTGTGGGAGTGGAAAAGCCCCTTTAATCTTTGGAACTACTCTGTACCTTACCGAATGATCATTGATCAAAATGTAAAGGCACTTAAAACATGGATGAGGCTTGGAAGGATTTTGGCAAATCTATTAGGGTTCTCGCAGAGGTCGTCTGGTATCCCTATAGTGTCAGATATTCTGTCATAAAGCAGTTATTTCGAAGTATTACTGTGTTTCGGTTTGAAGAGCATTTTAGTTTAGACTTTGCTGGGTATATTAAAAAATGAAAATTAAGTGCTTAAGCCAGTCCGATGTCATAGAATTAAGAGTGTTGTACTCGCAGTTCAGTTCAAAGTATTGTACTGCAATGCAATGTCCTGAGATGCACTGCAGTGACATGGGCAGATTTATCGATTAAAATCAGCAGGGCGATCCGCTAAAATGAACGTATAGGAACGTAGGAATCATTAAGGAACGGACCAAAAACGGAGTTTTGACCAATCGGCAATCACAACACTTGAAAATCACGTGTTCACATTGATGCAGTTCTTTAATGATTGATACATTTATACGCGATCGCCCTGCAGGGAAAAATCTCTCGCATTTCATCATTCACATCTATCAAAAAACGAAGATCCAGAAGAAAAACGTAAATTGAAATGTAAAGAAAAGATGGTTACCGTTTACTAGGATTTTCGTACTCCCACACGTTCAAGCCTCGGGCCCCGTTCAAAGTCTTTATTCTGAATTTATCTTCATCTTTTGTACTGAGCTCTAAGCGAGGTATTGCAGATTGATCGTACAGCTGGAAAAAGTAAGCGTAGGTAATTATTTTAATGGTTTAGGAGTTTTTTCGTTCCTTTTCGGAGATCAAAGGTTCTACTCCCAGGTAGGTACAGTCAGCTTCAAATTTCCAAGCTCGTGTGCAAGAACCATAAGCGGCATTAGCTTCAAAAAAACTTTGAACTACTTCATGCATTTGCCGGTATGTAGAGCTGGTTGGATATCATTGGACTTTGCAAGAAAGACTTTCGAAATACTCACCCGATCCAAAATTCCCATTTTACTGAACGTGATCCAGCCGGGTAGCCACGTATTTCCCAACCTGATCAGCGGCTCATCGTAGCCCCACAAGTGGCTGTGGACGTCCAGATTCATCAGGGCGGTGGACGCGACCTGATTGGCCAGGAGGTTGAAGGCGGCCTTTGTGGGTATGTAGGGCTGGTTCGATATCATTGATGTCATTGCCTGGAATGAGACGCATACTTTTGAACTCGTTTTAAAATTACTAGCTGCTAAGCTATTCACTCAACGCTACCGTGGTAAAATAAACATAGTATAATCAGCCAAGTGCGAGTCGGACTCGCACACCAAGGGTTTCGTGCTAGAAAAAAAAATTATAAAAATTTTATGATTGCAAAGACGGCGGGCCATCATTATCTACAACTATTCCAAATTTTATATCGATATCGATAGATATCGATATCGACATGAAATATAGATATAGTCGTGACACACAGACAGATAGACCGCCACACGGACAGCAAAGAGATCCGGGTTCCGTTTTTTTTCTTTTGAGGTACCGAACTTTAAAAACGGTGTTGCTTTTAAGAAGAAGAAGGAGAATTTAAAAAAGCTTCAGGGTCATACCAGCAACGCTGAGTTGGGTACGGTCACATTGACCTCACGAGGGTCCCCTATCGAATGCTCTGGCAGGAACTTGGTCCAAAGGCGCGGCGTGTAGCGCATTACACCAGCCTGTTCGTCCAACTGGAACTGCTGGTTTCTCCGGTACTCCCTGATACACAACAAGATTTTTTTTATCCTCTACAAGATACTTGACTGCGATGTCACCTGGTGGAAGGTGATGATGCAGCCAACGTTAACGTAGCAACTTGGAACTTGGAAGGGGTAAGTGAAGAAACTAGCCACAGACAATGCGTCCCGCCAGAACAGACCTGAGCCTAATTATAAACTTAAAGGAGGCCCATGACGGGAATTAAACCCACGACCTCTCACTTGCATTTGAGTTCGTCTTGATGATAATATTACCCAAACAGCCTGAACTTTTATTCTTAAAGAAGACTATTGTCTTGAGGGACAGTAGGTTGAAAACAAGGGGAGATAATAATATAAGAGACAGTAGATTATAGTAAAGGAGAAATATTTTTTTAGTCAGGCTAGGTAAATGACTTTTAGCAGAAGGTACTTTCGAATTAACTTCATTCATTCGGAAAGCAGGTACTTTTCTTAAATTAAAAAAAATCGAACTTAAAAATGTGAAAATCATTATTAATTGTGCTGTGGTAGTGTCCAATTTGAATGACTGTACAGTGTACACGTAGCCGTACAGTGTACAGCTGTTTGCGGTGCTGCATTTCTTTTTGCGATTTTATGAAACGAAATTTCTCAAACTTTTTTTAAAATATATATATGGGGAAAATTATGGTACTGCTAGTGTTCAGTGGTTCACCATGACCTCATTTAAAAACCGTACCGTGTATAGATTTTTGACAGATTTTAATGACTCACTGGTATACAAAAGGCCCGACTTCCTGCACCTTCAGCTTGTGATCTTGGCCCGACATGAACGCATCTCCATTGGTCACGTTAAACACGTACACGTGGATAAACGCCCCGGGGATCTCTCCTTGTAGCAAGTTGTACACCTCTGAATCCTTCTTAATCTGAACTGACTGTGAATTGATGGAAAAAAATATCAATAGTATGCAAATGTGATAATAGATGTGAGACCGTGGGGCCCGGAGGCTTGTTCCTTTTTCGATCAAATTTCGAAAAGGGTTTGAGTCCACCGGGGATCCAAGATCTGGCAGCTACAAGTAAATTGGACAAAAGATAAGTTAGCCAAAAGAAAAGTTGGCCAAAAGAAAAGTTGGCCAAAAGAATATAAGTTTCCAAAGGGATAACGCTGCAAGCATCTTGGGTACTATGCTTCGCTGCCTCGGCTTCTATGAGCGTTTAGTTTATTTTTGTTTTCAATTATTATAATTTATACTTGTAAATATGTAAAATTATATATTACTAGCTGTTGCCCGCGGCTCCGCCCGCGTGAATTACGATTTTTTTACATAATATACCTTCCTACAGGAATTCCTTGATTTTTCGCGGGATTCTGGTGTGATGTTGTACAGAAACCTGGTCTTACTTTGCACGGGTTATCTTGTGGCGATTTTGAAAACTCCTTTTTGTTAATAATAATATATAGTTTCATTAATACGTAGTTGAAAGATCAAAAGGACGATTTTAACTGTCGATATTTCGACCCAATGGCACAGGTCGTGGTCACTACGTGACCACGACTTGTGCCATTGTATCGAAATATCGATAGTTAAAATCGTCCTTTTCATTGTGATTTTTATTCTGAAACCACGAAATATGTCAAAAATTATTAAACCTTGTGAAAAGTTGTACTGGTGGTAGAACTCTTCTTTCAGAGTTCGGCCGGGTAGGTACCACTGGGATAAATTACTCTACTAACAATATTCCCCAGCCCAACATAATATAAGAGTCTTTTAAAAATCTTTGCTTCATCTCAATACAATCCAAAACATCAGAATGGGCAATGGCTATATATTTCCTTACGTATAAAAAGACCTTAGATGACAGTCAGTCGGTTAGGATCGATAAGACCTAAGAGTTAAAAATATTTGTGAACCATTTACCCTTTCCATATTGCGGATGATAAAGTTTAAATCTGTTCATGTGTTAACCCTTTCAGGACCATAAGGTTTCCAGAAGTGATTTTAAGTAACAGTCTATAAATTATAGGTCAATTATGGTCTAATTAATATATTCATAAGTAAAAAATAATAAAAAAATAATAGTTTTTTTGGAATTTTTTGGGACACATGTGTCCCTATGGGCGATAAAGGTAACTTTTTACACAAAAGTATGATTTAGGAATCACCTTTTTTTTATTAGTTTGCTTTACTTTTTATATCATTTATAGGTATATTTTGAAAAAATAAAGTACATATTTTTATAAATATTTATTTATTGCGAGATAGGTATAAACTAATTATGATAATCATCGAAGCAATTTCGTTGATTCGTGTAACACAAATGAATGTCACACGTGGCACACTTATTGTTTGTACGACTTTCTATTTTATTTTTAGCACAATTTACACATCTTTTTCTTATATTAGATTTCTCCATAACATGCGAAGAAGACGTTGTTCTCTTCTGAGACCTTCTTGCTGCAGTAGTAACGGTCGAAGGTATAGCTCGTTGTCTCACTGAAAAACTGCCGATCAAACTCCGAGCTATAGCTTGTTTGAACTGCAAATTAGATAGCAAAGATCCTTGAGAATGAGTCGGTGTATAAAGCTTCGTATAAATGACATATGCATTGTTTATCGCTATTTCAAATAAGTCAAAAAATAGCCGCAAATAGTATTTTACATATTTTATCTTTGACTTCCTATCTAATTCATAATAGACCTTTCGCTGATCCATCAGATCGACGCCCCCCATATTTTTACCGTAGTTTATTACAATTTTAGGACATTTTACATCAATTTTCTCCGCTGAACCAGCTTTGCGGCGTTTCACGGTTTCTGTTTCTATAGGAGACAAAAAATTACTGACTCTGACACAATAAGTTGAACTAAAACTTTAAAATTTGCTTCGGAATTGAAAATATCTAATGGCGTCAAACCAGCTTCAAGGCCTTCACAAAGTACTTTATCAAAGTCGTACTCCACATTATTAAAAATATTAGGAACATAAGTTCTGTGGTTCCACTTGAAAACTGGTGGTTGGGGGCGATGATTTTCTGTGAGATCTCCAGCCGTTGATGTTGAAGGAGTTGACGTAGATGGTTCTACTGTTTGTGATGAAGAAGGTTCACGAACTGATGAATCCTCAATTTCAACATGTTGGATCCCTTCATCATCATCCTGCGTCAAAAACCTTTCATCGTCTTCATCGAGTAATAGCGCATCTTCATCATCACTATTATCGGCCATTAAAATTTGAAGGACCTCGTCTTCGCTAATTTCAAAAACTCCATGTCCCTTGCGCACCATATTCTGCAAAAAATATATTCAAAATGTAGGTAGAAGCGTAAGAATATCATATAAAATAGAAGACGTTTTTTGGTAGTTTGTTACCGTTACTGCCCATAGGGACGCCGGTGTCCCTTTTTGTTTTTACGAGCAAACAAAGAAAATATGTTCTGTAATCGTTTATTTTATATATAAAATAGTTATTTACTTACCAGACAATACTATTTACACTAAGTATTAGATAAAGAAACACTTTTTAGTATAAAAATGATTTTCCAAAAATGATGAACTTGCAACTTCACGAACTGCGAATAGCGACACTAAATTTATTAGGTAAAATGACCATAACAAGTCAAACCAAATAATGAAATTTTTAAATATACCCTCAAAAATATAATACGCCTTAAAATAAAGGTCTATGGTTCTTAGTTTTTTTTGTACAAGTAAAAATAGTTTTGGGACAAATAGGTCCCTTGGTCGTCAAAGGGTTAACAGTGCCATCTTAATATAAAGTCAGGAAACAGTAAATAACATGACAGTTAATTTTTATTTAAAAAAATTCGGTAGTACCTATCTCAGAGTTTTACATTCAAGTTCCACATTAATTGTAGAGATGGCGCTATACGGTATAACGTAGCGATAACGCCAGTTACATGATTTTTGTTCACCCTAAAAGTGAAAAATTTTAAACCATACAAAATCTGCGGCTGTAAGGGTACTCCAGTCTTACTTGAGCCCTACGTCCTAGCCCTAGGTTCTTTGTGCATTCCGAGTTTCAAGTCACCTACCTACTTGAACTTAAAGGTTCTGATGTTTGTAATTTCTGAACTACAAAAGTGATGATGATAAGATTTGTATGGAATAATCTTTAAAGAACCTCCTTTCTAACAAAAAAAGAATGAATGGAATCGGACAACGGGTTAATGAATTATAACTAAAAAACGTTTGGACTTTCATGCCGTCTTCCAGGAAAACCATGATGAATTTCGGGACAAAAAGTATCCTATGTCCTACCTCGGGGTATGAACTATAATCATGTCAAGTTTCATTTAAATCCATCCAGCGGATTAGCAGTGATGCCCGGTCGTGAAACAGACAGACAGACAGACAGACAGACAGACAGACAGACAAAAATTAAACAAATTACAGTTTTGGCTTCAGTATCGACTAAATAGTGTCCTCCAACAAAAATTTTCAAAATATCTTCAATGTACAGAATTCGACCCTTTACAGTTTTATTATAAGTATAGATTTAAACTAGGAAAAAAAGGGAAAGTGAAAGGATCATCTTTTAGGAAACTAATAATTTAATTTCGTTGACTGACTACGAGAACCCTTCTCGTGTTGCAAGAATAATAAAAATAAAATCCGATATTTTTGGATAACGAAAGTTTCTGGATTATAAATTATGTCAAATAGGTATAGGCTTTACCTAATGAATAATTTAACATTTTTACAGATTCCCAACAAAAACTGTCCTAATACGTCTTTATTCTTCAGATAAAGTTTATTTTTGGCTGCGATCAAGCTGCCGACGATGATGGGACCCGCTGCAGACTGGTGGGAGCGCAGTGAATCCCGTACTCCAGCCAGCAACAGTCTGTTCACTGTTGTGGGAATAGTTTTTAGTTGGTACGAGCCCCACCATTTTTCATTGACCGGAGAGCTCTGGGTTAGGTATTAATCGAGTGTGACGGACGGACGGATGGAGAAAGTCTCACCACTAGGGTTCTATTTTTACTATTTTGATATGGAACCCTAAAAAAGGTAGAGTTTAGGTGGTGATCGTGACTTCAATGTAAGATTCTTACTTGTTTTATAAAAATTTGCTGAGTATCCACCAGCAACGATGTCAGTGGCAGCACCAGGAATATGAACCCCGCTGCGATGAGTATGTAGATTTTCACTGGAAAATAAATATAAAAAAAAACATTCATTCAGTGGTATCTAGTGGAGTTTTTCTGTAATATAAATAGGTCAATTAATTAAGACAGGTCGCGAAAAGTTATTCTCATATTTATTTATTTATTAATTATGTATTGTAAACAGGGCTACTTATATAAAAACTAGCTGATGCCCGCGACTTCGTCCACGTGGGATAAAAACTATTCTATCTTTTCAGTTGGACCAAATGACAGATATTCACGAAGTTTTAACTAAATCGGTTCAGTAGTTTAGGTGTCCATTGAGGACAAACATTGTGACACGAGATTTATATATATTAAGATATCAAATCGTTGTACTCGTAGGTAATTGTTTACAATTTTTGTTCTACGTTCTTACTTCTTTTTGTATTTTTAACCGACTTCAAAAAAAGGAGGAGGTTCTCAATTCGTCGGAATCTTTTTTTTTTATTTTTTTTTTTCTATGTATGTTCACCGATTACTCGAAGACGCGTGGATCGATTTGAAAAATTCTTTTTTTGTTTAAGAGGGTTTTGTTTCCAGATGGTCCCATTTTAATCAGGTCAGGATCTGATGATGGGATCCTGGAGAAATCGAGGGAACTCTTCAAATTTTATATGGACCCATGAAACTATTTGAGTATTATTAGAAAGAGTAATATTTTCCAAGTTGTCCTATGGTCATCAGGTCAGGATTTGATCATGGGATCTTGGTGAAATCGAGGGAAATCTTCAAATTTTGCTAGTATACTTAAAGCGAGTTGGGTATTTTTTATAGTTACTGGTGCATATGCTAGCAGATACTGATTTGATGACTAAAGTCATCAAGTCAGGGTCTGATGATGGGATCTTGGTGAAATCGAGGGAACTCTTCAAATTTTGCTAGTATACTTGAAGCGAGTTGGGTATTTTTTATAGTTACTGGTGCATTTGCTAGCAGATACTGATTTGATGACTAAAGTCATCAAGTCAGGGTCTGATGATGGGATCTTGGTGAATTTGAGGTATCTCTTCAGATTTTATGAACACACCTCAAGCAATTTGGGTATTTTTACAACGCCTTGTGCATTTTATTGTTTTCCACTAAAAAGTATAAAATAAAAATGGGAAATGCTTTCCAAAAAACCAACTTCAAATGCCACTACAAAGAGTGAAATAATTTTTATTTAAATTTTTGGTACCTACACCAATTCGAAGTCGGGCGATTGTCTATGATTTCGTCATTTCTTCGCACATCAAGTAAGTAAGAAGGACTATTAGGGATTGTATGAAACATTGCCCGACTTCGAATTGGTGTAGGTACCAAAAATTTAAATAAAAATTATTTCACTCTTTGTAGTGGCATTTGAAGTTGGTTTTTTGGAAAGCATTTCCCATTTTTAAGAAATATCAAAATACACAAAATTTTATATTTTTACATTAATTTACTTAATAATTTTCATGTTTTTTTGTCCATATTCATATTTACCACAGACACTAAACGTTTCTACTCTGTAATCTAACATCGGCAAGTGAGATTGGCGGCGGTGGCGCGTTTACTCGCGGCGATATTCAGTTTCACAGTGTAATTTCACTTTACAGATTTTTTTGCAGAAAAATAGTGAATTTTGGAAAGTCGTTGAACAAAATTTGTTAGTTTTTGGTATTTTTTATATGACCCTGTATAATTATTATAGGCAGACATGCTCCCCCCCAATGGATTCCAATCTTGTCGCGATGGGGGGCTCAGTAGCCGTGGTTGGGCCCCACGGTGAAGCCAAAAGGAATCCAGGAGGGGACGCTCGGAGTGGGCCTGGAGATGGGCCCGCTCTGGATGCGTCCAAGAGGGGTGCGGGGGACAGAGTTTTCTGTCTCCTGCAGCCAGGAGGGGTCGCGGGAGGAGAGGCGTGTCGGTGTGTCGTTGCCGCTCGCCCCGACCAAACGGTGGCGCACCGATAGATGCGTTGGCGGCGGGGCCGCAGGGGAAGAGGAGTGTCGGTGTGTCGTTGCCGTTCTCCCTGTCCTCTGCGGCCGTTTGGTGGTTTGCGGCGGAGCCAAAGATCAGATCCGCCGCGGGGTATGGGAGTTCGATGCCTGCGAAGTGCAGGAGCAAGCTTCGCAGGTATCGGCTTACCCGTGCCCACGGCCCCTGGGTGGCGGTCCCGGGGGGGTCCGTCGCCTTACGGATGGGCGCCGAGGAGGTAAGGCCGGCTTAGGTGTTTCTGGCGGGCCTTGCTGTTGGAGGGGAGCTCCATGCTCCACCTCGTGGAGGGGCTGCGCAAGCGGCCGGGCACCGGCGGGTTCGCGGAGGTTTGCGCACGCGTTCCCGTGTTCCCGTCATACGGTGCGAGGAGGAAACACCGTGGGGTTTAGCCGGTAAGAGTCCGGCATAACCCAGCCGCTCCCCCGGGCGACTGGGTATCCATGAGGATTCCCCACGATAAAAAAAAAAAAAAGGCAGACATGCTAATTAGATATTCATTTTAATTAAATATTTTTTTAAAATGGGATCAACCGTCCAACTGGAAGAAACCGTCTGAACTAAAGGAACAGATAGGCAGATGCAAGCTTTTCCTAAAGCACGAAAAATTGGTCAAGTGCGAGTTGGACTCGCGCTCTGAGGGTTCCATACTATCAAGACCCATTCTCAATAGTATTAAAGTAAACTTAACACCCCTGCCAACCACATTCAAAACGAGTAAAAAAAATCACGTTCGTTGTATGGGAGCCCCCTTAACTTTTTATTTTATTTCAATTTAACTATTTATTTCTACAGTAAATATACTTATTCTATGAAATTTTTAAGCGTCTACCTGTTAGTTGTATAGGGGCTTCCCTTAAATATTTATTTTATTATATTTTTTAGTATTATTTGTTAAAGCGGCAACAAAAATACATTATTTGCGAAAATTTCAAATATGTATCCACTCATCTATTATGGTTCCAGAGATACAGCTTGGTGACATGCGCACGGACGGACGGACGGACGGCGAAGTCTTAGTAATAGGGTTCTGTTATTACCCTCTAGGCACGGAACCCTAAAAAGTAAATGTGCTAAAAAATCAGTCAATGTGGCTGTGTGACGACGTAATACCTATGCAGTCTCCAAGTATAGAGCTGGAGGTAAAAACTAATCATGACCTTGTGTAAGTCATTAGAACTTCTTTTTCTGAACTTTTTTTGTTACCTTTGGTTACATTATTATGACAACAATAGGATGTTACTTACACAATTTACAGGCGGTTGCAAAAATTTACAGGTTTATGTTTTATTTGCGGTTTATTTGCGATAGTATTTTTGAAACATGACGTATTTTCTAGTTAGCGTTCCGTACGAGTACCTAAAGAGTAAAAATGGGACCCTGTTAAGAAGGCTTCACTGTCCGTCCGTCCGTCCGTCTGTCACCAGGCTGTCTTTATCTCTTGAACCGTGATAGCTGGAAAAATCTATATTATAAATACAAGCACTCACGGCGAGACATTTCATTATTCTATATCTACATATTAATGGAGACTATATTTTCACGACTTATAAAACTAAAGTGTACGAGACTGTTTACTGAGAAGAAGTCCCCAAAAAACTCAGCCGGGTATTAGGTATTTTATGTTACCACGTTTTAACAAAAATGAGTATTAATAGACAAATAAAATCAGAGCTTGTAAAAGCTTGGGTCCCTAATATGGTCCCTTATAATTATCATGCCTTGTTAATGAGTTTAGGTTAGTTTAAAAACCATTTGAAATAATACTCAACCAAAACGGAATAAAATAAAACCTAGTGTTTTATTTGATTAGCATGTTATTGTAACGACTTTTCCTTGACCTTATAACCTCTGTTCAGCTTAATGATATTTTTTGTTTTTAATAATTAGTGCTTACTTCATCATGACTGTTGTGTTACGTAACACTTAGGCATCTACCTACGAGTATCATGTGCTTCTTAATGAGAGTTTAACAACAATTCGAATTAGGAATATGAATAGCATAAATACTATTAATCCATTGAATCTAAAATCAAATTTTATATAAATACTAGCTGATGCCCGCGACTTCGTCCACGTGGGATAAAAACTATTCTATCTTTTAAGTTGGACCAAATGACAGATATTCACGAAGTTTGAACTAAATCGGTTCAGTAGTTTAGGAGTCCATTGAGGACAAACATTGTGACACGAGATTTATATATATTAAGATATTACCTATCAATGATTTTATTTCGTTTTAATATTTCCATCGTTCAATGCATGTGAGGAATTGACATTATTTTTCGATTGTTGACCCGCACCTTCGGATTGGATCAACGAACCGAGACTCGCGAAGAAATGATATTCTTTCTGTATCTGTATCGAAATAATATACCTACTATTGTATATGCCATAGTTAGGACAAGATCTGTATGAAGCTTTTATTTTGGAAAATCCACGAGAAAAGCCTGTTCTTGGACGGGGACGAAGTTGCGGGCAATTGCTAGTATAGGTACTAAATATCTGGGTGACCGAGCTTTGCTCGGTAGTTTATCTACCCACCAATAGATGGCAGCGTTGGTCACATTATTTTTGGTAAATTCGTCATTTTCTAAAAATGAATCCTAGCTAGATCGATTTATCGCCCCCAAACCCCCCTGTATACTAAATTTCATGAAAATCGTTGGAGCCGTTTCCGAGTTTCGGATTATATAGAAATATATATACATATATACAAGAATTGCTCGTTTAAAGGTATAGGATTTATACAGGGTGTCCCAAGAAGTAGTGTCAAGCGGTTGTCCAAAGGTAGAACACAACTAGGGCTACCTGACCCCTATGTATGATATAATTTATTGTTGGTATTTTTTTTACTAATCCCGACTTGCAAATCATTATTAACTATTATTTTGATTTCATAGAGATACTATGTACTATGTTTGATTTAGTTTTACTTTAGCTCACCCTTTTCCCGTTTCCCAGGTGCCTGACAATCCTTCACCATCATTTTGAAAAATCATACGGCTCCAAGTCAACAGGTCCATATCTAATAATAATCCATCAAGATTGTCGCTTAAAAACGTAAATAGGTCTCGCCATTTAAGGGCGATGGGTACCATCCGGGCGCGAAAATTCAAATTTTATTTATTTTTTGGCTCATAGTGGGCTAATTATACATAGAAGGCTAATGGCAATGAGTTTTGCGGGCACAACATTTATGCATCTACATGTTTTTAATAAAAACTCTGCTCAACAATATTCATTTACTTCATATTGGTTCCCGATAGCTCGAAATCTGGGAAACTGCAAAAAATTATCTTTCGGGAACCAATATGAGATGAGTGGGAACTTTCGAGCAAAGTTTCTATTAAAAACATGTAGATGCATAAAATGTAGACCCGCAAAATTCATTGCCATCAATCTACAATGTGTAGTTAGTCTAATATTTGCGAAAAACTAAATAAAATTTGAATTTCGCGGGCTGGTAGGGCCGGAACACCTTAAGCGGTCACTACTTCTTGGGACATCCTGTATAATGTTACATTATAATTAAAGATACAGCTAATTTCAGTTAGAGTCACAAGTTACAAGCCGTGAAGAACAGTACATTTTTGATTACTTAAGGTCAATAACCTAGTTAGTAGATGAGTACAGTCCTATACAATCTTGTTTTGCCGTTATTTTAATTATTGACTACCTCGCCTACATGCAAAGATTTTAAATCTTTGCACACATGTGTACAAAGGTTTTACATAATCATAATTTATCTACACGGTGAATGCCGTTACATGAGTAGTGTAAGCTATGGGCTAATAATATTTTGGGGTCATGAGTGCTATCTATTGAAACGTTTGACGTTTCGGTACCTAAAGTAACACTGCTCTGTGTAGGGTTCCGTACCTATAGGGAAAAAAACCGGCCAAGTGCGAGTCGGACTCGCGCACCGAGGGTTCCATACCATAAAAGAAGTTAAACATTAAAATAATCACTTTGGTTCATGAATTTACGAGTATAATTTACATGTAGGTACTTTTGTTGGCAAACCGCAAACATAACTTTGTTATTGCCGGTTTATTGTTATTATCTTTTTTTTTTTTTTTTTTTTATCGTGGGGAATCCTCATGGATACCCAGTCGCCCGGGGGAGCGGCTGAGTTATGCCGGACTCTTACCGGCTAAACCCCACGGTGTTTCCTCCTCGCACCGTATGACGGGAACACGGGAACGCTTGCGCAAACCTCCGCGAACCCGCCGGTGCCCGGCCGCTTGCGCAGCCCCTCCACGAGGTGGAGCATGGAGCTCCCCTCCAACAGCAAGGCCGGCCAGAAACACCTAAGCCGGCCTTACCTCCTCGGCGCCCATCCGTAAGGCGACGGACCCCCCCGGGACCGCCACCCAGGGGACGTGGGCACGGGTAAGCCGATACCTGCGAAGCTTGCTCCTGCACTTCGCAGGCATCGACCTCCCATACCCCGCGGCGGATCTGATCTTTGGCTCCGCCGCAAACCACCAAACGGCCGCAGAGGACAGGGAGAACGGCAACGACACACCGGTCACCGACACTCCTCTTCCCCTGCGGCCCCGCCGCCGACGCATCTAACGGTGCGCCACCGTTTGGTCGCGGGAGATAGGGCGAGCGGCAACGACACACCGACACGCCTCTCCTCCCGCGACCCCTCCTGGCTGCAGGAGACAGAAAACTCTGTCCCCCGCACCCCTCTTGGACGCATCCAGAGCGGGCCCATCTCCAGGCCCACTCCGAGCGTCCCCTCCTGGATTCCTTTTGGCTTCACCGTGGGGCCCATCCACGGCTACTGAGCCCCCCCATCGCGACAAGATTGGAATCCATTGGGGGGGAGCATGTCTGCCTATAATAATTATACATCTAAAAAAGTATTAGAGAGTTGATTTTATTTTTCCTGTAAAATATACGTTAATGCCTATTGATCGTAATTATTTCAGATTTTTCGGCCGATAAACTTCGGAGATAAGGGGGGGGAACGGTATTTTTTTTGACAGTTTGCCCAATAAATCAAAAACTCCCCCCTCTTATCTCCGAAGTTTACCAATCGAAAAAACTGAAATAATTATGATCAATAGGAATAAACGTATATTTTACAGGAGAAATAAAATCAACTCTCTAGCTATTATACTTTTTTTGATAATAACAATAAACCACCAAAAACAAACGTACCTAGCGGTTCGCCAACAAAAGTACCTACATGTAAAATTGTACTCGTTCATGTACAAAAGTGATTCTTTTAATGTTTTACTTCTTTTATAGTATGGAACCCTCAGTGCGCGAGTCCGACTCGCACTTGGCCGGTTTTTCGTTTATTTTAATTTCGTTCTATTTAAATCTCTTTATCGTACAGCAATAAGTCATATGGCTAGAGCTAATGGTGAGGTGACACTTGTTCTGGACTGATGTGCTTGACATACTTACATGGCAAAACATTCTGTGATTTTTCTTTGCCTGTGTTAGTCGTCATAGTTCCTTCTTCTTCTTCACTGGTTCTCGGACATCAGCTTAGTGGTCAGTTTCTAAAAATTAAAATTTATTATAAAAAAAAGAAGATTGATTACATTTATATCTAAATATCTGGGTGACCGAGCTTTGCTCGGTAGTTTAACTACTGGCTAATAGATGGCAGCAGAAGTGCTTCGCTCGGTAGTTTAACTACTGGCTAATAGGTGGCAGCAGAAGTCAAATTTTTTTTTTTGGTAAATTCGACATTTTCTAAAAATGAATCCTAGCAAGATCGATTTATCGCCCCCAAAACCCCCTGTATACTAAATTTCATGAAAATCGTTGAAGCCGTTGCCGAGATCCAGATTATATAGAAATATATATATATATGTCACAGCCAAAGCGATTAATCCGGATATTTTTTTTTTTTTTTTTTTTTAATAATAATTTATTTATTTAAACCAAGAAAAAATTTCACAATAAAAAACTCCTTAGATCTAGTACACAGAAAAAGTAAGCAATAAATTTTGAAACCAAAAGGAGCGCTTTGGCACCCGTACTAAGAAAACCTGTGCTACGGGCACCGTAGCCCTCCCTTGGATCCACCGGTTATTAGACCATACAAATTTAGATTTTAGATGTTTGCAATTAAGGTAATATTATTAACTAAAAGTGGGTGAGTGTGAATGTATATATGTGTGTACGAGTGTGTGTGTGTGTATGTGTGTATGTGTGTGTGCGTGTGTGTGTTTGTATGTGTGTGTAAGTGGGTGTAAGAACAATGGGTGCATAGGCAGAGAAAGAAGATAATAAAAATAATAATAACTAGCTATGATTTCACTTCAGCGATCAAGTCCTCAATTTCATCGTAGCAAAGTGTCTTTAACCAAGCGTTAACAGTTTCTTTTAAGTTGGGTTTGTTAAGATTAGATATATTGAGCGTGTCATTTATTCTATTATAGAGTTTAGAACTAAGGAAGTAAAATTGGCGTCCAGCAACTGCGGTTCTCTGTGGTAAAATTCCGAATATCTTTTGTTTGCGTCTTTTTAAAATATTAACATTTACAGTAGATTGAGCTTTGGTTTCTGAATGTTTGCGTAAAATAACCTGGGAGATAAAGAGCTGCCGAACATTCAAAACGTCCCAATCTTGGTAGAGAGTCGACGTAGGATACCTGCGAGGTCTGCCACCCAGAACCTTAAGAATACCTCTTTGGGCACGCTCCAGACGTAGCATATCAGTTTTATTGGAACCGCCCCAAACTGTGATACAATATGATAGTAAGGACTGCACTAGAGCAAAGTATACAGTTTTTAATAATTTTTGGTCGCAGACCGTTCGCAGCTTCCTCAAGATATACATGAGCTTACGGATACGATTTACCAGAGCATTTATATGTTTTTTCCAGCTGAGAGTACTCTCTATTATTATACCCAAATATTTAATGTCGGAAGTTCTTTGTATTAAGAAACAAGAACAGTCCTCACTGGGCTCTTTACAAGAATGAGCTTTAATTGAGAAGGATTTAGGTTGTGTGTATATGGTCGTATCAAAGGTAATGAATTTAGTTTTGGAGATATTTAATGTCAGTAGGTTTGTGTTTAGCCAGCTCATTACAAGCTTTAATGCAGATTCAGCACGGTTGTGTACCTGGTTCCAACTCTGTCCCTGAACCAGAAGTACGGTGTCATCAGCATAGGATATGATTTTAGTGTACGGAATATTCATCTGGCATAGGTTGTTAATGTAAATCAGGAACAGAGTTGGGCCAAGAACGCTGCCCTGAGGTATATTATACATATCATCTGGCCATTATTAATAATGTCAACTGAATTTGGATAAAGTGATAATTGACATAGAATTAATCACATTAACCAGCTATTTTTTATACCATCTTCGAAGACTTGGATAATGTAATAAAACAAGTATGGATAAAGATTATTTTCCTGTTTACTAACTTATTTATGAATGTTTTTATGTAATGGGGTCTTACACTACTTTTGAATTTGATAAAAAATATTACTTTATTATAAACTAGGATAAAAATAATAACGTGCAGTGAAAGAAATATTAAAATCCAACGAAGATTTACAAAGTTACAGGCGTTTAAACTTTGGAGTGGGGGGATCTTCTATCCCTTTCTCGCAAAACGAAAATTTGTATGAAGCCGCACGAAGCTACTATGGCATTGGTAAGGTGTGACGTCACAATTTCATGTTGCTTTCTCTGTCTAATCACAAATCTTTAAATGCTTATAACTTTTTTGTTATTTGATCGATTTAATTAGTTCTTTCGGTGCACGTCATTATTTTAATTCTACTTTATAATAAAGTAATAAAAAAATTGGAGTCAAATACCCTATTCCCTTCACAATGTCACTAGCTTTCGTAAATAACTCAAATTAACGAGAAGTAATAAGAAAAATTATTATTAAAAATCATAATTTGTTAGGTTATTTCAGACGACATTTAACGTATTTCTTTGCCAGTTTGCTAATATTTTAATAAAATAATAGTATTAATACAGGGTCTAGGAGCGAGCGAAGCGAGCTCGGGACTTGAAGGCACCCCGACTCGGTTGGGTTAGGTGACGCCATCCTTCTAAATGGTTATTTTCTTTTATGACCACCCAGAAATAGGAGACCCGCGAAGCGGGGCTCCGTCGAACGAGCCTTGAAAAGTGTAAGGGAAAACTAAATTATTAACCTTAAAATTTTAAAACTTAAAAAAATTATTTTACGAAAACTATTACTTTAATTAGTATTTTAAGAATTTTAATTATTTTAAGAATCAACGTAACAACAATTTAGTCAGCCACGGATCACGCCACGCGGCAGCGAGATGAAGAACAGGGGGGGTTTTACAAGCCAAATAGACCGTATTATCACTTTCGCCAACTGTGACCAACGCCTATGAATAATATTCAGATAAAGTGATTAATTTATCAAATTGTCTAGTCAATTTGGCTATTATCCATAGTAACCAGTCATTATTAATAATAGCTGTTTAATCACTATGACTGTAACATATATACAAGAATTGCTCGTTTAAAGGTATAGGATAATGCATGGGCTAACCGTGACTTAAATATCTCTCTCGTATAAAGAGAATAGATGCCATTCTCTTCTTCAATTCTTTATTAGTGACACTGGCTAGATGGGCTGTTTTTTAAGAATTTTATAAATATCTGACCCTGCAATCGTTGTTCTGCCATATAAACTATTATTATTTTTCAATTGCAGTATGAAATTTTCACTGTAACACAGTTCATACTTCTGCAGGATCACCGTTCCCGTTTGTTACTGTATCTAATAATAAGTTTCAGTTAAATCGATTTTATTATTTTATTTTAATAGTTTATGTCATATTCTCAGACCTGATAAATATACTTCCATTAAAAAACTTTCGAAGTAACTTTGCAGTTTATTAGATTATAGTATAGTAGTTTATGAAACGGATGCATAATGGGGGGTATTAAAACATGAGTGTGAGTTTAAAAAACGAGCCGCAGGCGAGTTTTTTAATAGTATCACACGAGTGTTTTAATACCTAATTATGTCGAGTTTCATACACTACTTTATGTACGCTCAAATTATCATAAATCCAAACCATAAAATCTTGCTAACGTTTGTCGTAAATCCTTCACTTTGTCGGTAAAAGATTGTGGGTCATTTTTGTTGCAATTACTAAAATGTCAGGTGGAGTTAAATTTTCTTTAGTAGGTTTCACTGCTACACATTTTTCCGCGCTAAGTTTTGACTAAGTAACAAAAATAACACATTTTTTTAAAAGTTAAGTTGAAATTTTATTTTTAAGAGTAGAAAAATATTTATACAAGTCAGATAAAGTATATTTTTAGTGGATAATTAAATAATCAAAAATTATACATAATTCTTTTCAACATTCTGTATGAACACACCTTTTAATCAGTCATATAAGGCAGGGAAAAATTATTGTTTCCGTGAATTAATTGTTGTCAGCTAAATGTTGTCTGTGGACTCCATAAATAAAAAAACAAAATTGAGGATTGGCTCTACACTCTCTTTTGGCTATGACGACCACAGAGAAAAGAAAGTTATTCCCTGGTCTGTGATGACGACACATAAAAATACAGGAACCCAGAGCCGAGTATCGTAATAGAAATTATTCAACTTTCTAGAGATATTTCCATAGTACAGCGATGTTATAATGAATAACTTTTTAATAATTATAGAAGTCTGTGAATAAAGTGGGTCAATATGTGACACATTTTGATTTCATAATTCGAACTTTAAGCAATGAGCGTAGATAAAAATTATTATTAACTTCAAGTAAACAATTAAGTTACAAATTAGATACAAAATAAATAATGACATAGAGTAGACAATAAATTTATTGTTGATGTAACCTATCTCCTTTATTTTATAACATCTTATTAAAATTAACGATGTATTGTTTATTGGTATTATAAATAGGTAACATTGCTGGCGATATGAATTAATAACAGTTATTTATTCAGGTTTATTACGAGTATATTACGAGTACTAGCTGTTTCCTGCGGCTTTGCCCACATGAATTTTTCGTTTCGGCCGACAGACGTTCTCTGCTGGACAAAGGCCTCCTGCAATGATTTCCAGCCCACACGGTCCTGCGCCACTTGTATCCAGCGCCTTCCCGCGACTCTCTTAATGTTGTCAGTCCATCTGGTCGGAGGTCTGCCAACACTGCGCTTTCCCGTGCGGGGTCGCCTTCCAGCACTTAGAGTCCCCAACGTCCGTCGGTTCTACGAGCTATGTGCCCCGCCCATTGCCACTTCAACTTCGCGATACGTTGAGCTATGTCGGTGACTCTGGTTCGTCTACGGATCTCCTCATTTCTGATTTGATCACGTAGAGAAACTCCGAGCATAGCGCTCTCCATCGCCCGCTGAGTGACTCTGAGCCTCCTTATGAGGCCCATAGTAAACGACCATGTCTCGGAGCCGTATGTCATCACTGGCAACACGCACTATTTGAAAACCTTAGTCAATACATATATACATATACTATAGTCAACCATAACATAAAAGATAAACACGTGGTTTCGCAGAGTTTTAAAGACATACATAACTTTTGCGCATGCAAGGAAAGCTCTCCAAAAGGACCAATACTTTTACCGTTTTTGCAACAGTTTTCGTGGATGCTCCGTTCTTATTGGTCATAGAAACTTTGATTCAAAATTTCACAGCGTATTTGGAATTTAATACCACCGACACAAATAAAAAAACCGGCTAAGTGCGAGTCGGACTCGCGCACCGAGGGTTCCATACCATAAAATAATCACTTTGGTTCATGAATTTACGCGTGTGATTTACATGTAGGTACTTTTGTTGGCAAACCGCAAACACAACTTTGTTTTTGCCGGTTTATTGTTATTATCTAAAAAAGTATAATAGTTAGAGAGTTGATTTTATTTTTCCTGTAAAATATACGTTAATGCCTATTGATTGTAATTATTTCAGAATTTTCGGCCGATAAACTTCGGAGATAAGGGGGGGGGGGGGGAACGGTATTTTTTTTGACAGTTTGACCAATAAATCAAAAACTATCGAGCATAAAAATAAATAAAAATCTGTTTTAGACTACACAGGTAACGCCCTTTCTTATGATATCCCACTCAAGATTGCTATCTCATTATGAAATTTCAATATCCCCGTTTTCCCCCCTTTTTAAATAAAAATAAAAACAATTTTCAATTTTTTACGATTGCTATGACGTCGCGTCACTATTTCCTATAACCATTTTAAATTTCAAATCGATAGCTTGAATAGTTACTGAAATAATCGAGTGTGACAGACGGACGGACGGACGGACGGACGGAGAAAGTCTCACCATAAGGGTTCCATTTTTACCATTTTGGTATGGAACCCTAAAAAAACCGGCGAAGTGAGAGTCAACTCGCGTACCGAGGGTTCCAAAAGAAGTGATGAAAATAATTATTTCAGAATTATCGATCGACAAACCTCGGAGATAAGGGAGGAACGGTATTTTTTTTTGGCAGTATGACGATAAATCAAAAACTATTAGGCATAAAAATAAATTATGTACCTACTTTATTATTTTTACTGACTATTCATAAGTGCTAACAAGTAATGGCCTATATGAAATAAATGATTTGATTTGATTTGATTTGATTTGATTTGATTTGAAATAAAAATCTGTTTTAGAATATACAACCTACATAACGCCCTCTCATGTGACATGAAACCATTCGATATTATTATTTCATCTTGAATTTTCAACACCCCGGTTATCCTCCTCTTTGTAAATGAAAATAAAAACAATAATTTATTATTTAATTCTTTATGATTGAAATTACCTGAGTCGAGGCTGAGCCAGTATTGCATTTAATTTGACATATTTCAAGTCCTTTATTTTAACTTTATTAGAGAAATAATCGATTGTGACCAAAGACTTCTATGTAAGTCTTTGATTATGACACACTAACGGACGGACGGAGAAAGTCAGGTTTTTTACCATTTTGGTATGGAACCCTAAAAATACACATCCATTGTAGTTTCACATCAATTCGTTACAGAATCTAAATATAATGTTACCCATGTAGTTTCCGTTTGAATGGATATGTAGTTCAAAAAGCTAGTAAAAAATGCCTCTCACTCAGTTATTGCATTCGACCTTATCAAATCTTTACACGAGTAACTACATAGTTACATGCTTATTGATGGGGTTCATTTAAGACCCAGAGGTTATCAAACTTGTTCATATGAGCTTATTGACTCTCGGAGAACCATTCATAACGCTTTAACTGCCAATAACTCGATATACCGTGACCGGTTTTTTTCAATTTGGCCCGTCACGCGACGTCGAGTGATGATTCCATAGATTTTAAGGCGAACTAATGAGGTCTATCCGTGAAATTCTTTTTATTTTATTCAGTTTTGTAAATCTTTGGTTTGCATTCAGGTAAGAAGACAAAATAAGAGAATTTTATAAAATTATATGCGATGACTTTGTAAGTACTTACCTACATTTTGTGTAACAGGAAGAAAATTTTCAGTTTTACTGTTATTTGCTTTTACTTAATTGAAACTGCAATTTTATTTTCGTAACCCTGCAATGTGCGAGCTCACAAAAACAATAAAATTTATTGTTAAAATATATGTTACTGCAAAAAAAACAGTAAAATTTTAATTTCGTGGGCTCTTTCGTTGAGCCTTAGAGTTAAAATTGCCTATACCTACCTATCTACGACGAGATTCAACGAAATTATAATTACAGAAAACTCAAAAAAAAAACATTCTCGAAAATATCCACCGGTCATTAATTTTTAATTTTATTGTTTCAGATAAAATAACAAAAAATTAAACAATCGATTTTAAAATTCAAAATTAAGTATTCAAATAGACAAGATAAGTAGACGCGTATTTCTCATGGACTCAAGGCTATTTTAGTATTCCATCCTTTTTATTAAGTTTTTATTTCTATAAACTTGTTCTATAACTACCTTTATAATTTTAGGTTCCCATGAAATTCATATTTTTAATACATATCTAACAATCTGACTTGCCGCCATTGGCTAACCGCTAGTGTGATCGTCGGATTTTGCAAAAATTCAAAGATTTTTGAAAAATTCGACGTTATTCTGTTCATAAATACTTCTGAGTCGTTCACTCTTGACAGAGTGGTCGTGGTTACGATGTCTACGTGCCACTGCTGCCTTAGCGATAGTTCTCCAGCGGCTCCTGTTGACGGCATTGCGAGAACATTCAATAATTGAGGAACTTGTAGCACTCCGAATTAGATCAGTCCACCTCGTTGGGGATCGACCACGTGGACGCGTCCCTTCCACTCGCCCTTGAACCACCAGATGTTCGATAGTATCTGTTCTTCTTGATATGTGGCCAAAAAACTTAAGGATTCGTAATTGTACAAGCGACGAAAGCCTTTGGTCGATTTTTAACTCCTTGAGGATGGAGACGTTCGTACGATGTGCTGTCCACTATATACATAACAGACGTCTCCAGCACCACATTTCATAAATAAGCATTAAGTACAAGTAAAGTTCCTATTTGAGTTCTTTCTACTATTGTAAATCGGACGAAAATAGGTAAAAAAATGGTCTGTACTATCAAGACAAATTACAATCAAAACATTTTTAGTCCTCTACTAAAAAAATCACGTTTGTTGTATGGGAGCCGTAGACGTAGACGCTAGAAATATTCACATAATTTTAAATTATATTAACTTTAAAAATAAATAATGAAATTAAAATAAAACAAATACTTAAGAGGGTTAACATACAACAAACGTATTTTTTTTGCCTTTTGTAAAGATAATGGTAAAAGCAAAACGGTTGAGATTTTCCACAATTGCCGTATTGAAGTAATAATTTGTTGTGTTCTCCGATTCTTTTGCGATTTTTAACCGACTTCAAAAAAAAGGCGGTTCTGTATTCGGCCCGTATGTTTTATGTATGTATGTTTGTCCGCAATTATATATATTTCAGTCCGATAGCAAGAATCGCGAGTCTAGAACAAGTACTTACATAAAAATAATAGATAATGTGCGTCTTTCTCTCTCTCTATGCCTATAATATTTGTTGTATTGTAACACTTAAAAACTCTGGCCTGGTTGGGAATCAAAGCTAACCTCTTGATCTTAGTCAACTCAGATAACAGTGAACCACTAAAATAACGAGGTAGCACACATTTTTTAATAATAACACCAGACTTGTTTACAGTGTCGATTTGAGTTAAGAGAAAAATAAGATCATAATTATTATTAAATAGTACGGTGCAATTAGCTCAAATAACGACCAAACCCGAACATCCAAAGTGGCTCTACATTAATCTATGCTTTCCACAATCCACATCAAGGCATCGAAAAGGCGTAGGGCGTAGTCGCCGTACCAAAGACGCGTACGAAGCGGTTTGATTCCATCATTCCTGATACGCAATGCCAAGGCATGGAATACTCGCCAAGACACTGTCTGTCCTGCCACATACTACCTTGAAATCAAGAGTAAATAGGCATCTCCTAGACAAGCGCGTTGCACCTTAGACTGCTTCATCACTTTCCATCAGGAAATCAACCTCAAAAAAAAAAGGGTTTTATGAGGTTAATTTCTAATACCAAAATAAGTATAATAGATGCAGAGTTGATTTTAATTTTTCCGTAAAATATATACATAAATCCCTATTAATCATAATTATTTCAGAATTTTGGATTGGTAAACTTCGGAGATTAGAGGGGAACGGTATTTTTTCGCCAGTTTCTCAATCTACAATTGTTCCAAATTTCATGGCGATATCTTTAATAGTTACTGAAATAAAGGGTCGTGACACACAGACAGACAAACAGACAGACAGACAGACGGACAACAAAGTGATCATACAAGGGTTCAGTTTTTTTTTCTTTTGAGGTACGGAATTCTAAAAACACATTGTGTGGTAAAAAGTTACACCCCTAAAAGCATCGAGTTTGGGGGGAGATGGGGGGAGATGGGGTAGAAGTTGCGGTTTATCAGTTTTTTTTTTCTAAAAATATTTAAAAAATATGTGGCTTATATCTGGAGCTGGAATAATATATTCTACTTTGGATGTCCGGCTCTGGGTCTAATTACACAATATTAAAATAAAATAAATAATAAATCAAAACCTCTATGCATGTAATTGAACGATTACTTATACTGGCATGCGTGAAGCACTTACGGCCGTTTTCAATATCCTATCTATCCATGGTTTACCTTACTATAGAGAAAAGCTATAGAGATAGAAATTTGACATAAGCTCCATATAAGTTATGTCAAATTTCTATCGCTAGTAAGAGAAACCATGGATAGATAGGAAAACCGCCGTTAATCGAGTAATGGGCACGCCAAAAATGCCTTACCTACATCATTTTGGAAAAGAGCCTAGGCCTGATACACTCACACTATACTGGACCGATATTAATCATACTTAGCTAAGAAGCACCGCACTGAAACTGGCTTTCGAATAAAAAAACCGCATTGAATTATGTTCACAGACAGACAGACCGAAAGACGTCGACGTCAAACTTATAACACCCCTCTTTTTGCGTCGGTGGTTAAAAACAATAATATGAGTTAAGTAATTTTACCGAAGCCTACCGAAGTAATTTTTTCCTCAATCGGCTTAAGAAATTTCAGCGTGGGAAAACCCCACAAATAATGTTTATTTAAAAGTATTTGACCCATTGCAAAATAAAGGCCGAGGGTTCCGTATCATGTTATCTTGTTTTCAAAATTTTGACGACCCGTTGTTCCCCCCTTTTTAAATAAAAATAAGAACGATTTTCAATTTTTTATGATTACACTGACGGCGGGCCATCATTATCTACGATTCTTTGATAGTTACTGAAATAAAGGGTCGTGACACACAGACAGACAGACAGATGTTATTATAAGTGACACGCTTGTAATTATGTAATAACATCTGTATTTGACATGTTTTAAGCAAACTGATTGATTGATTGATTTGAGAGAAATAGGAAAGCACCTAAAAGATAAAAGGTTTTGAATTTGATTAAATTTGGTATAATCCTGTACCTTTAAACGAGCAATTAACTCTCTCGACTCTCCTCGACACTTGTTAAGGAGTATAACGTTTAAAACGAGCAATTCTTGTATATTCTATTCTAATATATATAAATCTCGTGTCACAATGTTTGTCCTCAATGGACTCCTAAACTACTGAACCGATTTAGTTCAAACTTCGTGAATATCTGTCATTTGGTCCAACTTAAAAGATAGAATAGTTTTTATCCCACGTGGACGAAGTCGCGGGCATCAGCTAGTATATATGTATATATATTTCTATATAATCCGAATCTTGGAAACGGCTCGAACGATTTTCATGTAATTTAGTATACAGGGAGTTTAGGGGGCGATGAGTCGATCTAGCTAGGATTCATTTTTAGAAAATGTCGAATTTACAAAAAAATATATGATCCCTACTGCCATCTATTGGTGGGTAGATATACTACCGAGCAAAGCTCGGTCACCCAGATCATATTGCTTAGCTTAAGTGAGAGGGTGTGATGTATTTATATTACTATTTTTTATGATACGAGTATTAAGCTATAATATTATGTTATCTGTAATTTGTCTATGCCGTTTAATTAATATATTAATTTAGTAATATGGTGGTGGGTAGATTTTTAAATACTTTTTGTCAATGTCTGTCATCCACACTGTCATTCATTAATCCGGCTGTCAAGTAAAAAACAAGTTGAAAGTTAAACGCATTTTATTGTGAGCTCCAAATATCATACTGGCTTACATAAAAAAGTGATCTTATAAGGGTTCCGTTTTATTTCTTTTGAGGTACGGAACCCTAAAAATGACCATTGCAAAAAAATGTAATGCTTTTAAGTCCTTCTTTGAGCTTTCATTTAAAAGATTTTAAATTCATTTAAAAGCTTTGGAGCTCATGTTATGGTAACGGAAGTCTGCAAATGCAATACATTCAGGTTCTTGTCCTTTTCTTAGAACGCCGTCTCTCGGACGAGAGAGACGTAGAAAATAAGGAAAATACGCAAGGCGCTTGACGCGAAATGTGGGGCTAGACAAAGTAACAGTCATTTAGCGTTTGCGACAGTAGATAAAATGTATGTATAAACCACGTGACTGTAGAAAGACCACATGACCGAATAGAGGAAAACTCGCTGTTTATGAAAATCGACTACGACAATTTGGCGTTCGACGTTTTATAAGCGTACTTCGCGTGACAAGCGAAAGCAGCAGCAGCAGCAGTGAACGACGCTTAGCATAGAGTAGATTCTTTCGAACGACGCTTAGATTAGAGTAGAGTAGTAGCTTTCATTTGTTTTCATTTATTTGGTCACGTGGTTTTTCCACTTACTTTGTCTAGCCCTGAAGATATTTTTTATTATTTTTTCCATCGCACACCAAAGAGGCTGAAGTATGTGTTTTTAACTTAACAGTCCTGTGAACTACGATGTCTCCATTCATTCAAAATACCAAATCATTTGTAATTCGTGCATATTTCGATCATGTTGTGGTGTTATTCGAATTTATATAATAATAATCTTTGCTCTTGGCCATATTTGGTTCGGAAATACTTCTTTAAAACGAAATAATAATCAATTTTGATCAAAATTTTTATAACTTTGGTCGAGTTCCGTAATACCAAAAATTATGAATGAAAACTTGTAACTTTCTTTATTAACTGGTGTTTTTCTTTATCTGGACAGTAAAAAATGTGCTCATGAACTAATGCGACGTGAGATAGTGTTGTTTTTATTACAACACAAATAAGCAGAAAATATGTCCTCTTTGACATAAAAATAAGCAAAACTAAATTCGTTTACAATTTCGTATAACAAAAGTATTTCGGAACCAGATATGGCCAGGAGCATAGATTATTACTATATGAACCCGAATAACACCACAACATGATCAAAATTTGCACGAATTACAAATGATTTTGGTATTACGAATGTATGGGAGATATCGTGGGTAAGCGGAAGCTTAAACCTTGTACATACTTTTTAAATCAGCCTACATTGAAGAAGCTTTTTATAATACCGAATAAATGTGGTAAAGACTAGTATTACCATTTTACCATTTCTATTTTACTATAGGTAAGTCAGGGGAAACTGTGGCTTCCCTCTACATCTGTTTCCAACAACTACAACGGATCCGCTGGAGTACGGGATTCACTTTTTATTCACCGCTCTACCGCCAGAAAATACGTTTAAGCAAGAACCTATTTATTATTATAGAAGGCACACTAACAAAAACTAATGTATTTAGTTCTTGAGCATTTAAAATTTTTATCCACAACAATATTAACCAATTTTACAATATTTGCTAAGAAATATAAAATACGTGTTTTTTAATATTAACGATTAAATGGGTTAAAAGGCTATCACAAGCTTGTGACTTTTATTTTTAACTAGCTGTCGCCCGCCGCTTTGTTCAAGTGACCCCTATTTCACGAGTATGTGTTGTGTCAGTCAATCAGTCACCATAAAAAAGGCGTGTGGCACTCGGAGACTGCCGCGGTAAAGCTATTGCATAGAATTTAAAGTTATTTTTAGTTTTGCCATCAATAGAAAAGTAGAACTTTTGGTACCAGGCAGCTAACTTCACACTTTTTAGTTTTTAGTTTGCCATCTATCGAAAAATAGCAGAACTTTTTAATAACATTTTTCGATATATCACGTGCTTGATATTTCAAAAACTCATTAAAAAGTTCTGCTGTTTTTTGATAGATGGCAAACTAAAAACTAAAAAGTTGTGGAGTTGCGCTCCTTGCTGTCATGCTAGCCTAGTACCAAAAGCTTTACTTTAGGAGTGCCAGATTATTTTCGTTACGGTTTTTCTGGATTAGGTCAGGTGGTAAGCTGTATAGCATCATAACAGTGAGCAAATCCTCATGAATACAAATGTCCATATCCTGCAATTTGTCTACCACGTCCATGAACTTATTTAAATGCTCTATAATATTGCCATTTTCCATTTTGGACAATATTAACTTCCTATTAACTAAAAGAGAGGCCTTCCTAGCCGGTCCCTTACTGGCATATATACGAGTAAAATCAAGTAAAGTC
The DNA here is from genome assembly GCA_963855885.1 of Coenonympha glycerion. Taxonomy (NCBI): domain Eukaryota; kingdom Metazoa; phylum Arthropoda; class Insecta; order Lepidoptera; family Nymphalidae; genus Coenonympha; species Coenonympha glycerion. Next base: position 2,289,548 of record OY979637.1, on the reverse strand, counting down.
CAAATCTCGTGAGCTGTTTTGCAGTTTTTTATTTGATTCAATTCAGAGGGTGAAATTAAAAGTACTAACTCAGATTGAGCTAAAAGATCCTTCTCTCTCTTCTCTTCATCGGCTTTCTCAAGATTCAGCGGCTTCTCAACAACACTCCATAATTTATTTTTGATGAGTACGGCCCTTGCTTGAATTCGCCATGTGTCGAAATTTTCTTTATTTAAAGTTTCAATTTTTGTACTTGAGCTCGACGCCATCGTGATCAACGTATTTATCGCTTTATTTTTACTCTGCTACCATATTAAAATAAAATAAATACTGTTGGAACTTGTGACGAATGTTTTTATTTTACAGTAGTATGACAAGTTAAATAATAATAGAAAACTGTTGCTATGGAGACTGAAGGTACAGTCCTCCTTACAATATCGATAAAACATTATCGACTGTTCCGCGTATAGACGAATCTGTTCAGAGTAATCTTAGGAAGTTTTATCACTACTGTATGGATTTTGTACGCTTATCAATAGTAGAAAAATGGCTTTTCATTGCGGTTATAGATTACAGTAAATTTATTTAAGAATTAAAGATCTTACTATTTCAGTTTCTTAAGGGAGCCAATTTTAAAAGAAAAATGGACCAAAGCTACTGGAAGGCCACATTAGTTCCCTTCAAAAACAAGTACAATATGCTCCGATCATTTTTTGGAAAAGGATTTTACTGTTAAGAAAAGTGGTAATTTTTATTTAGTGGTAGTTATATATATATATATATATATATATATATATATATACGTGGTAATATTTTTACGTGGTTGCGCTCCAGTTTTATATATATATATATATATATATATAAGACATTGAGGATCTCCAAAATTAAACTACAAATTGTTTCTCTGAAATAACAAAGTTTTGTTTTATTACAAGTTTTGTTTTATTTTACAATTATCTAGTTATTATCAAGTTACGACAATTACACTTCTATCTCACCTGAAATAACAAAGAAACGACATTTAAAGTTCACTATATCTCGAGTCCTCAATCAAATTCTTTCTATGAGTTTTTATTACGATAACAATGCACAAAACAATTTCAGCGTCCCTCGCCATTTTAAATCATCGACACAGATCACTAATCATAGGTACAGACAGCTGATACGCGAAGCGCGGCAAATTCAAATGAATGAAATGTCACTCATTTCATTACATCTCCCCCCCTAAGAGCGAAAATTCTAAGCAATATATCTGTAAAATGTACTTATAAGTCATCTTCATATTCATTATCATCTCCTTCATCTTCTTCAGCCTCTGTTATGACAGGTTGCAATTTTGTTATATGAAATAATGTTGATTCTGTTTTTCTGTTGCCTGTATCAATCCTATAAATGGAATTCGATATTTTCTCTATTATCTTGAAAGGGCCTATTTTTAATTCGTCTAATTTCTTTCTATTCAGTCTATTTCCATTTTCTACATATACACTGTCTCCTACATTAAATTCTTGCATTTTTCTATTTCTATCAAATATTTTCTTGTTATACTCATGAGATTTTATTGTATTCTCTAATGCCAATCTTCTATCAGCAATCCACTTGTCTTCCTTTTCCATCGTTTTGAATTCATTTGGTAGAATACTGACATTTGTACCATCCAGTAAATATTTTGGTGCAAAACCTGTAACGGAGTGTTCTGTTTCATTATATTTTTGTATACATTCTCTTGCCAGTGTTGTCCATGTTCTCTTATTATTTTTCTCATTCATTTTACACCTTATTTTATTTACTATTGTTTGGTTTAATCTTTCATTCAAGCCGTTCGAGAATGGTGTATTCACGGCTGTAAAAATTAGTTTAATATTATTTTCCTGCAAAAATTGTTTAAATTCTCTTGAATTTATGCCCGGATATTGATCTGTCAGGATAATTCCAATCTCATCTGTCTCTAGTACTTTCTTTGTTAAATTTATAAAGTCACATGCATTCTGGGTTTTCGAAGTCGCAATAAATGCATATCTTGTGTAGTGATCTACTAAAAGGTGTAGATATTTCTTTGTAGACCTAGATCCTCCAAATCCACCAATAGTATCCATTGACATTATTTCAAATGGTTTGGTGGCTGGTCCCAGTTGTGACAGTAATCCAATTTTTTTTTGACATCTTGATTTATTTTTTATGCATATTTCACATGTTTTACAAATATTTATGATATTTTTTGTTAGGTTTATAGCCGTATATATTGAACTTATTTTTTTCTGCAGTTGTCTGATCCCAATATGGCATAAATCTTCATGCACCTTTTTTATAAGTTTTTTACTAAATTCTTCTGAGAGGATAATCTTTTCCTGTTTCTTTATTTTTTTATAATAGATATTATTTTTTAGTATTAAATTTTGTTTCTTTTCTCTTATTGTTTCATTTTTCTCTTGGTCTCCAACTATATCTTTTATTTGTATTAAATTAACTATTCTCAATGTTTCCTCTCTGTTATCTTCTGGTTCTAATACAGGGTTTCGGCTCAAACAGTCTGCTTCTACATTTTCTTTACCAGGTATATATTTGACGGTAAAGTCATACTGAGATAGGTAGTATGTGAGATCACCCAATTCTTCATCTGTCCTGCATTTAATGTTCATGTTCTCTAGAGGTTTGTGATCTGAGTAAATGGTGAATTGTTTTCCGATGAGCCAGTGCTGCCAATATTTAACAGCTTCTTTCATAGCAAGACATTCTAAATATATAGCCTTTTTCCGTTTTTGATGTTCATTCAATTTTTTTGAGAAATATGCCACCGGTTTGTCTTTACCATCTAGTTGTGTCTGTTTTAATATTGCTCCAATGCCCTCCAAAGATGCATCGGTAAAGATTTTGATTGGTAAGTCTTTGTCGAATATTTCCAAGACCGGTTGCGAACATAAATATCTTTTTATCAGATTGAATGCTTCTTCACATTTCTCTGACCATACAAATTTCTCGTTTTTTCGTAATAAATTGTGTAATGGATCTAAGATAATTGCACTTCTTGGTATATAGTCATGGTAGAAGTTTATTTTTCCCAAAAATTGTCTGATGTTCTTTTGCGTCTTAGGAGTTGGAAAGTTCCTTATTGAAATCAAATTGTCTTTTAGTGGTCTTACTGAATTGTTCTGAATTATATGGCCGAGGTATTTTACCGAGTCTGAAGCAAAGGTACATTTCTTAAACTTCAGTCTAAAGCCTTCTTTAATTATTGCCTCTAATACATTTCTAATGTGCCTTATATGTTCTTCAAAGGTAGACGAGTATATCAAAATATCATCAATAGAGTTAACAGAGTATCCTGTGAGATTGTGTTTTCTTAGAATATTGCTTAAGATTCTCTGGAAAATTGCTGGTGATGTTTTCAAGCCAAAAGGGAGGCAGGTCCACTGGAAGTGGCCATCTTGTGTGACAAATCCTGTTTTACTTCTGTCTTCCACCCGTAATGGTATTGCCCAAAATGCTGAGTTTATATCTAGTGTAGTAAAATACTTGCAATTTCTAGTTTTAATAATTAGATCATCTATCAAAGGAAATGGTTGAGCTTGTGGTATAACTATTTTGTTTAACTCTCTGAAATCTACACATAAACGGGATTTTCTATTTTCACCTTTTTTAAACGCCAATGTCACTGGAGCAGCGAAAGGACTGTATGATTCTTCTATTAAATTGTTCTTTAGTAACATCGATATTTGCTCTTCAATTTCTAATCTATCTTGTATTGTACATCTGTATGGTCTTTTACTACAATATTTATTTACTTGTAAATCTATGCGAGCTTCATAATCTTTAACTGAACCTATATCATACTTGTCCTTAGCAAATATTGTTTTATATTCCTTTATAATTTTCTCTATCTCAATTTTCTTTTGATTATCTAAATGGTCTGTCATACTTATAAATTCCTCTGTTTCTATGTGTTCATTGAAATTTACTGTATATTTTTTTATATTATTATCTTCATTTCTGTTATCTTTAGACATCCTGTCTATTTTATTTGTTATTTTCTTTTGTTCTATCTGCAAGTTCTCATTTTGGGTTAATCTGAATTTCTTTATCATATCTAATCCGATTATGAAATCATCAAAATCTTCATTTTCTACTATGTATACATCCACCTCTTCTTCTAAATCAAATATTTTAATTTTTATTGTTATCAAGCCATCCATCTTCTTCACACCATTAACCGTTTTCATGTATGCTATGTTCACATCATCTTTTTTTTCTTTTACTTTTATTAATCTTGAATTTATTATAGAAATCTGTGAGCCTGAATCATAAATACCACTCACTTCTAGTTTATTTTCTAATAAAAGCTTGATTTTGATTAATGGTGTGCTTACTAGTTTTTTTTTTCAGTATTTATGTCTACTTCAATTATGGAGTTATTGTTTACATTTTTAGTTTTAAGAACTTTTTCAGGTTCATTTTTATTTTTCTTGAACCAACATGACTCCTCCGGATGATATCTAATTCCTTTGTCCAAAGACTCACAAGTCTTACATGACTTCTTCTCATAAGTTTTATTTTTATTATAAAATGTACTGCTCTTTATGTTAGTTGAGTTTTTCTTATACATCGTGCCTTCATATTTTCTTATCTCGTTGAACAAGTCAGTAGTGTTGTTGAGTTCATCCCTGTTTAACTTATTTAAGATAAATCCAGGTAAACCAGTTGCAATAAGATCTATCATTGTTTTGGAATCTATAGATTAATTTATATCTAATAAAAGCCGTTCTTTTTTTATGGCATAATCAATTAACTGTCCTTCTTTATACCTAAATGCGAGAGCATATGTGACTATGTCCCATCCTTGGTTTTTAAAAGTTTCTAAAAACTTGTCTTTCCATTCACTCCATTCAGAATTTATTGTTAGTTTTATGATCATCGAGTTATACCAATCCAAACAAGGTTTGTTATATTAAAGCGGTCTCATCTTTTGTTATATTAAAGCGCGCACACTCTTTTTCAAAAATTTCTATCCATTGCATCGCATTAGGATTTTTGCTTGTGAATTTTTCAATAATAAATTTTTCTGAGATATGTTTTAAGTTATGTTGATTTTCTTTCTTAGTTGTAGTTTCTATTAATTGTTCCAAGATTTGTTGCAAAGTGTCATTTTTGTCCTTTGCTTGTGTTGTGCTCACTTCATCTAAATATTGATCTAAAAATTGCATATTACCTTCCTCATCTACATATGTCTTCTTTAGATTTTCATCCAACTTTATCCATACTTTTCTACTCTGGTGTCTTTTTTTAATGCTATTTTTTACTTTTGCGAAAGTGTTCGTTTTAACAATATATGTATGATGACTCACCGGCTTCAGTTCCTCGGGTAAAACATAACATTTTCCTTCTTCAGTACATATTGAAGTTATGGCTAATACATTTGATTTGCCATCATTTGAGGCTATCATCGTAAACTCAAACTGAAGCCGGTCCATATTCTCTTAGTTCACAAAAATGTCGTTTTATAAGACATTGAGGATCTCCAAAATTAAACTACAAATTGTTTCTCTGAAATAACAAAGTTTTGTTTTATTACAAGTTTTGTTTTATTTTACAATTATCTAGTTATTATCAAGTTACGACAATTACACTTCTATCTCACCTGAAATAACAAAGAAACGACATTTAAAGTTCACTATATCTCGAGTCCTCAATCAAATTCTTTCTATGAGTTTTTATTACGATAACAATGCACAAAACAATTTCAGCGTCCCTCGCCATTTTAAATCATCGACACAGATCACTAATCATAGGTACAGACAGCTGATACGCGAAGCGCGGCAAATTCAAATGAATGAAATGTCACTCATTTCATTACATATATATATATATATAAAACTGGAGCGCAACCACGTAAAAATATTTTGATTCATCGCGCACTGGTGCGTGTATAGTCACAGTCAACAGGCCTAGAATCACGTGATTCTAGGCCTAGAATCACGTGATTCTAGGCCTGTTCCCAACAGTGTTAAATTAAAGTTGACACTTGAGTGACAGTGTTTCAAGGATATTTGAGTTTTACTTTTCCTCATATTATTACATGAAACAATGTTTTGTATTTCAAATCGGTCTTTACTCAGTTTATTTTTTGGTGAATATAACATTTTCTGAAAATAATCCCAGCTAGATCGATTTATCGTCCCCGAAACCTACTGTATACCGTTCATGAAAATCGTTGGAGCTGCTTCCGAGATTCAAATATATATACACGAATTGCTCGTTCGAAGACATAAGATTAAACAAAGTTTTGCATGTAGCAACTTATGATAAAAAGTTTTCTCAAATTAGGTAATTGTAAATTCTTTTCCTTCAACAGTTCTCTGATTGGCCCATTATGTCATTTTATGTGATTTTTATGAATTAGGAGAAATTAATAAAATTTGATTTTTTCATATTGATTTTTTCAACTTTATCGATAATTTTACGAGTCACGGTTAAGATGCATCACTATACTTTGACAGTTATCAAATATTAAAGATTATTCTTTGCCATTGAAATTTTAACCTTAATGACATAAAAACAGAGTTCCTAAAAAAATTTTTAAAATACGAATCAGCGCTGGTGCGGGAAAAAGCGGAACTATAGGTATATTTTAAGTCAATTTTTGCAATATAAATTATATGCCTGTGACAATAAGGTTGACTTTAATGTTGGCTTGTTGTTTGGCTGAAATTTTTCGTTACGGTTTTTCTGGATTCGGTCCACCCGTCAAAGCCCGCGATAGAAGCTATGCAATAGCTTAAAAAAAACAATCGAAAAAATGTAATAATTCGTCATGTTTAAGTGTTAATAAGTTAAACTTTATATGGTAGGACAACGTCTGTCAGGTCAGATAGTTCTCTCCTCTAATTTTAAAGTTTTAAAATTGTCGAAACACGCAGTTTTTTTTGTTTTCTTGATAGTTTATACCATATGGCTTATATTATTTTCTAATTATTATATTTTCTGTCATTCGGATAATATATTATATGGATATCGTATGTACGAGTATAATGAAAATCGGAATAAGTGCTACCTATACTAGGTTCCCTTTAGGTAATAAATATAAAATCAAACTTTTGATTGTTACTGTTTTTTGTTTAACTGTCGAAACATAAGTAGTCACTAGACAATTTCTTGTCAATTAAATAATACCTTTAGGTAATAAATATAAAATCAAACTTTTGATTGTTACTGTTTTTTGTTTAACTGTCGAAACATAAGTAGTCACTAGACAATTTCTTGTCAATTAAATAAAAACTTTACTATAGCCTAAGCTTAATAAACTATTATTTGTACAATCCATACCATTAATAGGTAAAAATTATAATCGGTATTTTTTATTACCAGATAGTTAATAAAAAATACCGATTAATATAATAATAATTTTAAAATGATCACTTACCTTTTTGACTGATCCCTATAAAATATTTATGCTTTTAACCTATTTTCATCATTTACAAAAATATACTTTGAATTATACATAATTATCGTTAGTACGAACTTTTGTACTTAAGAGTCCCGTGAACTACGATGTCTGCATATATTCGAAATACCAAATCATTTGGAATTCGTGCATACTAGTATTTCGATCATGTTGTGGTGTTATTCGGGTTCATATTATAATAATAATCTTTGCTCCTGGCCATATTTGGTTCGGAAATACTTCTCTAAAACGAAATACGAGTAGGTATAAATAAATTTTGATCAAAATTGTTATAACTTCGGTCGAGTTCCGTAATACCAAAAATTATGAATGAAAACTTGTAACATTCTTTATTAAGTGGTTTTTTTCTTTAGCTGGACAATAAAATTGTGCTCCTGAACTAATGCGACGTGAGATAGTGTTGTTTTTATTACAAAACAAATAAGCAGAAAACATGTCCTCTTTGACCTAAAAATAAGCAAAACTAAATTAGTTTACAATTTCGTTTTACAAAAATATTTCGGAACCAGATATGACCAGAGGCATAGATTATTACTATATGAACCCGAATAACACCACCACATGATCGAAATTTGCACGAATGTATGGAGATATCGTAGGACAGCGCATTCTTAAACGTAAAAAAATGGGGAGTCCTCTTTTATTTTTCGTTCCTTCCAAAAAATAGAAAATAACTGACAGACTCTTCATCCCAAAGCCTCAGATCTAAAATGCACAAAATTCAAAATTGTACACTGATTATATTTATTTAAACTTCCGTCGTCACTTACTTGATTACTCCATAAAGTAATCCCGTTTCATACAAATAATTCTCCGCGTTCCACGATTAATTCACAGATATCCTTAATTAATCTCTTTCTAATTTTATACCACAACTTTTCAAAAGCACAACTCTAATTAAAAAAAAATAGTAGCATAATAACACTAACAAAATAAGTCAAATTTAATTTTATACAAGATTTTTTATTTTTTACAAAATCCTATTTCACTGTTTAACCGCTACTCTTTCAGACATGAGTGATCACTTGAAAGAACAGTAAGAAATAAACGAGCTTGCTCTTCTATACGATAAGTATGTTATTATGAACTTGAAAACTTGTTTACATTATTCGTTTCGAATAACGATATTTTTTTAAGCTTTACGCCTGTCAGTATTAGGTATTTGCGAAAGATAGTAATAAATCTTAAATTAGAGTAGTGAGCTAAAAATAACGCTTTGCAAGTAACTTTTCTCTTTCGACTGGTTTAAAAAAAAACTTTTTAAAAAAAAACATCATCATACTGTTGTTATGGCATATCGTTTATAAATCATCTTTTTAATATTCAAAAAACAGTGCACAAAAAATTTTAAATGGTCATCTTTTTAATGATTGATCATCTTTTTTGATACATGATTTTTATTTAAATCGGCTATTGATTTTAATCTGATTGGAATCACACTAATATAATAAAGGCGAAAGTTTGTGTGTGTGTATGTTTGTTACTCCTTCACGCCGCAACTACTGAACCGATTTGGCTGAAATTTGGAACATAGATAGCTTATAACCCGAATTAAATTATAGGTTATTTTTTATCCCCGAAATATCCATAGTTCCCATGGGATATTTAAAAACCCTAATTTTCAACAGTAGAGAACGTGAACAGGACGTTTCCCTCAGGATTTGTGAAAACCCAAATTTTACGCGGGCGGAGCCGCGGGCAAAAGCTAGTTTACTATAAATATTTGAGATGTTATAGTGATGATACGCTGTTCAACTCCAGGAATCAGCATGCATCATCATACTTTCGTCATAAAGTATCATTAAGTATATATTAATGATTCTAAAAAGAGGCTTCCAAGTAACTATTGAAGTTCCACTATTCAACGCCATGATGATCATTAGACTTTTGTCATACATTGTCTGCATGTATCAGGAACTTAAAACAAAACTAAATAACTCCATAAAAGTAACTATTGAAGAGTTCCGCTTTCCAATTCAAGGATTCATCATGATACTTTCGCCGCCAGTAGTGATGTTTTGCAATCATTAAATGACTCCAAAATTAAGAGGTTTATAAGTATCTTATTAAACCTATGTATGTATCTAGAGTTCCGTTTTCTTTTTTGGCTTTCCTTCATGATTTGAACGTCTGCCTCTGTCTATCCACGACTTACTACAGTTACTTTTCTGACCTAATATGTAGGTATGTCAAGGTATTTTATAAGAGCGCAAAATTATTTATTGAATATAAATTATTAATAGCTCAGTAAAACTAGTTATAAGTATATTAGGTACCAACAGAGTGGCCGCTATAAACAAACATACCCCTAACAGAGGTCAGTAAAGTCAGTATTTGCTGCTTACTAAGTAGGTACAAATCTGTAAGCAGTGATAGCTCAGTGGTTCTGACCTCTGCCTCTCATAAGGAGGTCGCAGGTTCGAATCATGGGCACACACCTCAGACTTTTCCGAGTTATGTGCGTTTTAGGAAACTAAATATCACTTGCTTAACGGTGAAGGAAAACATCGTGAGGAAACCTGCATGCCTGAGAGTTCACAAAAATGTTCTCGAAGGTGTGTGAAGCCCGCCAACCCGCACTTGGCCAGCGTATGGCCAAACCCCTTTCAGTCTGAGAGGAGACCCTTGCCCAGCAGTGGGACGTAAAAAGGGGTTGAGATGATGATGAGAAGTACAAATCACAGGTTATCGAACACTGCCGCGTCAGAGCAGCAAGAGTAAGGTGTTTTCGGCCACGATCGAGTCAAAAACAGATATATTCATCACAATATAATAAATGTAGACCGACCAACCATAAAATCTATGTAATATTACGAAAGTAACAGTTTGTATTTGAGTAGATATGTCGCGATGGCGCTATTGTGCGGAAATCAGCGAAAGAAAATATTTTTTATTAATTTATTTATTTTCGTTACGGAAAAATCCTTGGTTCCCACTGGATTTCATGAAGAACCGCGCTGCATTGAGTTAAATACATTTTATATCAATGCCGAGCTGTAGGTAAAAGCTACTACTGCTCGGATAAAATAGACAGATCAGACTGTCACCTGTGTATGATGTGACATGACAGACTGGCAGCGATGATTTCGAAGTACAAAATTCGTAGTTTAGAGAAATATGGATAGAGTTTATAGGTGATTCTAAGTACCTAAAACGCTATTTCTCTGTTTAACTGCTCTTCTAAAGTTCATGGAAATAATAGTAGGTACATTAGGTAATATAATAAAACAAGTTTTAATATAAATTGAACTACTCATGAATACGACTAATTTTACAGGTTATCCTTATATTTTTACTGCGTTTCTTGCGTCTTTGCGACTATTGCAGCAGTCTACAATATCCGCATTTACACTTATTTAAATAATAATAATTGTCGCTGTCGATTTATTAAGAAATCAATTAAACAAACAGGTCTGCTCTACAAATCCTTGGTTTTCGCGATTTGTAAGGTAATGAGACGAAAAAGGTTTAAGGTGCGGAAATGGATGTAGGTAAATCATCTTTAAATATCTTTTTATACTAAAGTCTTACAGATGTGAGTAACTATGTACTAAATAGTCGATTCTCGGACTAGTTCCCTAAACTAAAATAAATTTTTATACATTAATAATAAAAATAATACTATATTTCCTGCAATTTAACTGCCCTCCATTCGATATAGTTACTTTTGAGTTTCTTAGAAAATTTAAAATATTCATTCAATAGTAGATTATGGTACAAGTGAGTAAAGTTGATAATTACCGCTGAGGCGCCATTGAGACCCGAGCCGTTAGGTGAGGGTCTTAAGATAGCCGAGGACGGTAATCATCTCTCGTGTATCATACGACGTTTTTCAACACACTTGTGAATAAAATAATACTAAAAATAATATTAATCATTAGATAAAATTAAAAAATAACTGTCTAACTCACTAGTGAATAATAATAATGAAAGTCACAGTTTGCGATGAGCAAGTGTGTTGAAAAAACTGTTTAACTCACTAGTGAATAATAGTAATGAAAAAGTCACAAAAGTAGGTGTCATTATGTGCCTAATTGCGGTGAAATTAGAGCCACTTTATGAGCAAGTGTGTTGAAAAACTATTTACTACTAGATTTCGTTCAAACCTATTTTCGGTGTAAGTTTGCATTGTAATCTACATCAAATATTTTTTTAGTTTTATCATTTTCTTATTTTAAAAGTTACAGGGGTGTCCCCACATTCCACACATTTTACCACTTTGGAAGTGTCTCTCCCGCAAACTATCCACTTTAGAAAAAAAATGATATAAGAAACCTCAATATCATATTTGAAGAGCTATATAAGAAGCTCAACGATTTAAATCGCTAAGAGCTGGGATTGATGAAAAAAAATATTTGAGTTTTAGTTCTGAGTATGGGAAACCCTAAAAATTTATTGGTTTTTTTTCCATTTTTCACATTTTTCGGTTCACGTAATACATCTAAGTGAACCTGGTAAGAACCAGGTTTCAACAATAGTTCTTACAGTTTCGAAAACAAGGGGCTGTGACACAGACAGACAGACAGACAGACAAGACGAATCTATAAGAGTTCCGTTTTCTGCCATTTGGCTATGGAACCCTAAAAACGGAATCTTCGTCGCCCGCCCGTCTGTCGTTCTGTCACCAGGCTGTATCTCTAGAACCGTGATAGTTAGACACTTGAAATTTTCACATATTTTATACTTAGGTCTAGTTGCCGCTATAATAAACAAATTGTTGTATAGTTTTTCTTTATATTTGACGCCATTATTATGTTTCAAATGAAGACATACTTCTATGCTTTTCCTTTTTGAAGAATTTTCCTGGGTCATTCATCATTGACTGATTATAAATCAAACAAAAATTGATGTAACACTTCAGTAAAAAATAAAACAATAACAGACACATTAACTCATGGTTATTTAGATGTGACAATGGAGTTATAATAATTAAGCGTCAGTGATTCATAATTGTATGGTTGTTGAGAACAGATTATATGTTATTATTGTCTGAATTTTACGATTAACAAAATAAATAAACTAATTGCTTCTTGAAATCGCGGGAAATAGCTGCTGTTATCCGGCTGCGGTTTTTGTTGGCTCTTTTCCGTACAGGTGGTTAACCATGTTACTTCATACTTTTTATTCTATGGCGAATGGCGTAGTGGTAGCGAACCTGCCTTCTGCGTCGGAGGTCGTGGGTTCGATTCACAGTTACTGGTAAAATATGTTTGTGTGATGAGCATGAATATTTTCCAGTGTCTGGGTGTTTTTCAATATATTATATTTATGTATATTATGTATAGCGACACAAGCCCTTGGAATTGATCGATAATGAATTACTCTGTTGTTGCGAGCCTATTTAGTATTTACTATTTATACTACTTGTTGTTAAATGGTGATAACATAAAAAAAATACCCGGCTGAGTTTGTTGTGGGCTTCTTCTCAGCGGCAGGGCGCGTTTGGAACCCTCGTAAACTTAGTTTTAAGTCGACTTGTAGTTACCACCATTAAAGTGACCATGTAAAACAAAACGACGTGTCATAAGAGCCTTTGTATTCTAGGCCTATATGAATTAAGAATTTTTCTATTCTGTTCTATTCTATTCTATATTAATATGTACGAGTATTTATATTTATCAGTTATTTAGTAACCATAACACAAGGTATAGCTAACTTTGATGCTAGATTGCGATGTGTGCAATGTCCTGATATACTTATATTTATGTCTATAATTGCTAGATCGGATATAGTCGAGTTGAAACTTGTAGATAGGTTGATCACATGACTTTCGACGACATAATATTATTATGTCATTCCTGTACACAATCATTAAAAATTTGAGATCGTTTTTTAGGGTTCCATACCCGAAGGGTGAAAAAGGAACCCTATTATCGAGACTTCGCTTCCATCCATCCGTCCGTCTGTCACCATGCTGTATCTCTGGAACCGTGATAGCTACAGACTTGAAATTTTCACAGATGATGTATTTCTGTTGCCGCTATAACAACAATTACTGAAAAGTAGAATAAAATAAATATCTAATGGGACGTCCATACAACAAACGTCAATTTTTTGCTTCTATTTGCTCCGTATTAATAACAGTAAAAGCCAGACGCTTCAAATGTTCACACAATATTTAGTTATATAATCACTTTAGAAATAAATAGTTAAAAAGAAAAAAAAGTGAAGTTTAAAAAAAAAAGAAAAAAGTACGATAGCGTGAGGCTCGAACTTAGTAGCACAATAAATGCAGACGGGGTTACGACCACGACGCCATTCGACATATATAGTGTGAAAGTATGGATCACTACTTATTATAAAATAAAACAAATGTCTCGTTTTTTTTAATTTGTTGGTCTTAATAGTACGGAACCCTAAGTGCGCGAGCCCGACTTGCACTTGACCAATTTTTGCAGAGTTCGTTTTATTTTTCCCGTAACATATACGGGCGATTCTCTGTAAGCTCGTAATCTGCTGTCCCGGCCGATTTTTTCAAAAAGAAATAGAGATATTTAAAAAAGAACCTCACATAAAGAAACTTTGATCCCTAAACTTTAGGGGCCCTTTGTTTTTAGAACCATAACTGACTTAGGTTTTTCTCCAGACATGATCAAAGCTCTAAAAATACAGTCCCCTGTCTGTCCCGATCACTGCATTCCCACCTAGAAATTAGATTTACAAAGAAGTAATTGAAACAAAATATATTTGGCTATTAATATCATAAAGAAACATAATTAAATTATTTTATTATCGTTAAACAATGTCTCATTACGAATTAAATTTGTATCTGTAACTCCGCGTAACTCCATACAAATTTTCGTTTTGCGAGAAACCTTGTTAACATCAAAGCAATAAAAAAATGGCGTAAAATACCGTATTCGTTTATAATGGATTGGAAAGATCATAAGTTTTTATGTATGTTTGAATATTTTTTTTATTTCTTCGAGCTACATATAACTGAACCGATTACTACAGAACCATAGTAAGTGAAATTTTAAAGCAATTTTAATAACATTGGAATACCTACTCTGAATTAACGTTTATACATACAAGTTAAAAAAGGTACCTACTTAAAATAATTAATTGCACGGACGAAACCGTGAGCAAAGTCTAGCGTATAAATACCTAACTTTGCCAATTTACGTATTTTTTTTTTATTTGAATTTAATTTAGGAGTAGGGTAATTTGCATATTATTAGAATAATACATCTAATTCTGTCCTAAATGTTGTCTTTTGTTTCCCAGAATTAAAAAAATAATATGCCTACTTCCGGCTAATTTGGCTAATGTTTTTAATTATGCATTTGATTTCTTTGTATTATTTTTTTATTACAATCTGTAATTGCTTAGTTTATTAAATAGCAGATTAATTATTTAAGAAGACTGAACCTCCAAGTAGGTACCTACAGGCTGCAGATGTTTTTAAGTACTTACATATATTATTTCAATCCACGATGACGCGCCACACTATTACAAACTTCATACGAATTATTGAAAGCTATTTAAAGATCAATGAATGAAACTGGCGGGTTTTCGTAGATTGAATTATCTTATTTAGGTATCTTTAATTAAAAGTTTAGCTACAATTTATTTATCTTTGAGTGGTTCGGATATCTTATAGCCTGACCGCTATAATCTTGGTCCTCCCATGGTCTGCGGGACGCGGGGCGGGTGTGTGATCGGCTATACACGATACGATGTAATGACTCGCATCTTGAAAATTCGCCTATGGTATTTTCTTAAGTATGTATCATTATCCAAGTCGCAAGATTAATATCATCGTGTGTAGCGTAATTCACGTCAGTCTCTGACATCCCTATTCTATGGATCCACAGTGAACCTAGCCTGAATTGTATAGAATGTTTACTCCATAGAATAGAGATCAGTGGTTGAGTAGCTCCCGCCAGCGTCCTGCAGACCATGGGAGGGCCAAGTTAATAGCAATAGCGGTCTAGCTATAGTGCCATCTTAGCGCTTTCGGCGCTAGATCTAGCGCTTTTTCATATGTTTTGCGCGAATTTCAGAATTTTAGCGCCTAGCGACCAATTTAGGGTTTTTTGATTTTCACTATATTTGTTGAATTTTCCGGGCTAAATGGTGTTGTGTTAATCAAAGAGGTGTTTCGGGCCTACCAGCCCGCGGAGTTCAAATTTTATTTAGTTTTTCGAAAATATATTAGTTCTAACTTCACTTTGTAGGTTTATATTATGGCAATGAATTATGCGAGCATAATAGGTAATATTTATAAAAACTTTGCTCGAAAATTCTCACTAACCTCATATTGGTTCCCAAAAGATAATTTTATGAAGTTTCTCAGATTTCAAGCTATCCAGAACCAATATGAAGTAAATTAGAATTGATGAGCAGAGTTCATACCCGTTTTGATAAAGATTTATTATACTAATTAATAATATACATATCTACCTGTATAAAAAAATTGTTGTAAAATTTAACGATTTTGCATTAATATAGTATACTATCGGAATTTATTTCAAAAGAAACAGGTATTGATAAGTATGAAGTAGACACTTGAATTTAAATCATTTCACATTATAATTTATTCTTAAAATAAAACCGGCCAAGTGCTAGTCGGACTCACGCACCAAGGGTTCCGCACAAAGTAAAATCACATTCTTATCGAACTGCAACCTTAAATTTGAAGCATCTCTATCTAGTATACTTTTTAATATCAAAAAAGTATACTAGATAGAGAGTTAATTTTATTCTTTCTGTAAAATATACATAAATCCCTACTAATCATACCTACTTATTTCAGATTGGTAAACTTCGGATATAAGGGAGAAGGTAAGGATAAGGGGAGGAGGGTATATTTTTCAAAATTTCCCTCCCTTTATCCTTATAAGTATATTATACTATAAGTAAATCAAAAACTATCAGGCATAAAAAACTATTGTAATAAATAAAAGGAACGCCAATTAATATGGCACGTGGCTCAATAATCTTATTTTGAAATTATAATGCCCCGGTTTTGTCCCTATTTAATTTTTTTTTATAATTGATAGGCTTGCGCTTGATGAAAATATTCTGCCTATCAGACAATCATGTCTGATAGGCAGAAATCATGAGGTCTAGGCCATCTAGGATGGAGCGTGCTTGCCTAGAAATGCCTATTCACTCTTCTCTTGAAGGCACCCAGATTGTACTTTGCTGGGAACACAGAAGCTGGAAGGGTGTTCAACACCTGAGCGCTAAATAAAAACGATTCTCAATTTTTTATGATTTTAATGACGTCGGGCCACTATTATACTTATAGCACTGTCAAGTTATAGCTTTAATAGTTACTAAAATACAGTTGGGACAGACAGACGGACAATAAGGGTTCCGTTTTTCTTTTGAGGTACAGAACCCTAAAAATCGTGAAGACAAGGCAATCCAGCGAACCGCCATTGGTGGGCTCGTAATAACTACGTATTATATAATAATTATTAATAAATAATTTTAGCATATAAAATAATACAGTGGAGGCTTTAAACTTCGTAGAAAATCTGACCTCTGACTAAAACAAACTCGTTTCTCGCAAAAATTTTGACCATGGCCTTTCATTTAAATTTTTTGACCCTGGCTTTGCGGTTTGTACATGTTTTGTATCTGGTTCACTTTGATCGATTCCCGCGTTAAATTATGTCCAAATTACTTTGCTAATACATCGCTAATTTTGTAGCGACTACGTAGAGTTCGCAAAATTTTTGTCAACAAAATTTCGCAAAATTTTTGACAACAAAATTTCGCAAAATTTTTGACAACAAAAAAAGTGTGTCAAAATTTTTGACACACTTTTTTGACAACTAATTTACAAAATATAATGTTAACGTTACGACACATTATCACCCGAAGCAATATGCTTCCATCTCCTCACGAGATATCTTAAAAATATTGTTTCATAATCTACTATATAAAAATAAGTCGGGTTTTCCTTCCTGACGCTATAACTCCAGAACGCACGAACCGATTTCCACGGTTTTGCATTCGTTGGAAAGGTCTCGGGCTCCGTCAGGTTTATAGCTAAGAAAATTCAGGAAAAATTAAAAAAAAATTAAAAATTAATTTTTTTTACATAAAACGAAGACATCTGGTGGCGAAACGGAGTTCGCCGGGTTTGCTAGTATGTACTAAAAATTGTATATTGAGACATTTTTGAAAAGAGCAAGTACCGAGTTTCTTGCCAGTTCTTCTCCGTGCAAACCTGCTTTTCGAACCTGGCGGTAGAGTCTTGTCATTTCATGAGAGCTTATATCTAAGCCTATGTGAAATAAAGAATTTTATTTCATTTCATTTCATTTCAATACAAGGTATGGGTTAATTCGTATAGTGTGCCCTCAGCTTACCTTTTAACTTGATCCTAGAAACACATTAACGTGATAAGAAGTCTAATTTATTTTATTTTCAATACAAAAAATATTATTTCATTTAGAAAAATAATATTTAGCAACCCTAACCGTGACATCAACAAACCTCATATCAATTTCATTATTCCCAGTTCATTGATATTGGACCAGCTGTTGTTAGGGATGTCACTTAAAATTTATGGTACATTTTTATAACTCCTTATAGTTTTCTCAGGATATGAGCTACACTTTTGATATTTTTATGCATGTATACCTACATCGTCCCTACTTAAGGTTTTCGGCTAATCAGGGTAATTAATCTACACGATGTATTTCAAGAACAAAATGTAGACCTTATAGCTCTGGATTTGCAACTAATTAATTGATGGCCGTGTTGTCGCTGGATCGTGAAATTAAAAATTAATTGATATGAAAATACAGTTTATTATACACCATAAAACATGTTAACCAAGGACACTTAAACGAGACTTAAACATCCATAAACACTGTACAAAAAGCGGCTTTAATATCGCTAACAAGTGAGAGACAGAATCCTTTCTCACAAAAATAATAAGGTCAATTAGCGTAAAAAATGAAGAATAAAAAATCAATACAACCAATCTACAAACAACCTACTTTTATTCATCCATGCTTAAAACTTAAATAAAAAACGTATAGCATCGGACATCGACCTTAACTTTTAAATCTATTTTAAGTAGCTTGAAACCAACAACTTATATCAGGTACCTATAGTAAATTAATATCGAGATTTATTCGGATACTGACAGTAAAACCTGTCTGGAAATAAAATGAAACAATTTCAAGTAAAGTTATTTCGAGTTTCGAACGGACAATTAATATATATATAGCTACTCGTGCTGATTCACTCACTCACTCACTCACTGATTGATCACCTCTCCTGAACAATTTTGTATGAAAATTTTTTTTTTCATGAATGGGGTCGTATAGAAGAAAAAAATTCATTCGGAGGAAAAATACGGAGAGAGCTGATGATTGAGGATTTCGAAGACGGGTGAAGAGCACGGGGAGGGTATTAAAGATAGGTGGGGGGTGCTCGACCAAATGTCATTCGAAATGTCATGCAATTGGCAGTGAGCTGAAAAAAAGTTCAAAATGGCGGATTCAAGATGGCCGCCATAAAAACTTCATCGGTGTCCATCTCGAAGAGTATAAAAGATGGAAGAGTGGTTTCTTGGAGAGAAATGATCAGGACCCGAAGGTCTATTCGATGGATAGAAAAAAAATCAAAATGGCGGAATTTAGTTTTCCATAGAAAATGTATGGGGAATGTTGAAGAGACTAACAGTTGGTAATTATGCAAGGTTGTGACGCGGTTTTTCGGAGAGTTACTAGAGAAAAATATGGAGAGAGCTGATGATTGAGGATTTCGGGGACGGGTGAAGAGCACAGCCAGGGTATCGAAGATAGGTGGGGGGTGCTCGACCAAATGTAACTCGAAACGCCATCCAATTGGCAGTTAGCTGAAAAAAAATCAAAATGGCGGATTCAAGATGGCCGCCATACAAATTTTGTGTTTTTATATCTCGGAAAGTATAAAAGATAAGAGAGTGATTTTTTTGCAAGACGTAATTAGAATCTCAAGGTCTACGGGATGAATGAAAAAAAATCAAATTGGTTGAATTTATTTTTCCATGGAAAATGTGAATGCTACAATAAACCCAAAGGCCTAAGAAAAACTATGAAAAGTATGAGAAGAGATGATGGTCTACGATTTGGATGATGATTGAGGAGCACGGTCATGGATTTAAAGATAGTTAAGGGCTGTTTGAATAAAATCCGAGGTAATTCTTTTAGCCCATTGCCAATCGGATTCCAATTGGCGATGGAGATGACGGCGATTCTTTTATAGGTGAGAAGACAGCCCGCGGGCCACATGTGGCCCGCGCTCCCACGCGCCCTACTAGTTTGATATACGTCCATAGGTATTTAAATAAAACCGGCCAAGTAAGTTTGAATAGTATAATAGTACATTGAAATGTTACTCATGTAACATTTCATGATCGCGAAAAAAGCATTTTCATCCCTTTTTCCAAATTGGCGGCCGAGGGACAAGGCTAGCGACCCCACGAGGTTAAGCTTCTATTGACCCCCCCAAACATGTCCCAAAAATAAAATTGCGTCCTCTAACAAAGGCAATATTCGGTGCTTAAATTGTAACTTTTCAATGGACTATACACAAATAACGCCCTTTTATTTATGATATCTCACTCAGTATTATTATATAATTTTGAAATTCGACGCCCCGGTTGTCACTACGGGTTATAATAAAAATAAAAATGATGTTAAATATTTTTTATTTGTTTATAATAGGCTATTTTTGACTAAATTTTGAAAATGATTTGAAAGGATTTATTAATACTTATTAAGCACAGTACATTGATATTTCGGGGAAATTTACTGTATTTCCAATTAAAAACCAATTTTAAAATTTAAATTTTTAAAACCGCGCCAAAAACGTCAATTTTGTAATGGCGCTTGTCATCTGACTCTCGTGACGTCACACCTTGTTACACGAATATAAACAGACTACAGTACCGTAAAGTTTTGTTGAATTTCTTCGCTTTTCTTTAAATTTAATAAAAATATTATAAAATGCCGGGCAAATAACACTCGCAGCATAATCAGTACAAAAAGCTTTACTCGCGTGATTTTTAAGTGTGACGTCAGCAGAGTTGCAACCAATCACAGGACGTTCCCGTCACAGATAAAATATCCAAAACAAGTCAATAATTTAAAAATTAAAAAACACGACTGCCCTTTAGTAAAACGACTTTTTCCAAAAAATGTGGCCTATGTTACTCGGAATGATGTAAAGATTCCAACGATACCCAATATGTCCAATTATATTCAGCCCTTCAGAAGTTACGGTGGAATAAAGAGACTCACATATATACATACATGCATGAACTCTAAAAACATTACACTCCTTTTTTGGGCAGTCGTGTAATTATAACATTATTAAACTCTTATATAATAATCATAATTTTGATTTAAATAAAGTGAAATATGCTTTTTTTATATTATTATTAGTGAGAATTACCACAATTTAAGGTAAATTTTCATTATTGTCAAATAGCCTATTGCAATGACGTCGGGACATTACAATGACGCTCTTTACTTTCTTTAATCAATGGGACATTGTTATCTACAACTCACTACTGAAATTAAGGGTCGTGACAGACCGACTTACAAACCGACAGACAGACAACAAAGTGATCTTATACGGGTTCATTTTTCTTTTGAGGCACGGAACTCTAAAAATGAAATACTGAACCGTATTTAATGTCGAACAAAATTAAAAAAGTGGCTGTGACATACGGACGGACAGACAGACAGACAGAAAGACAGACAGACAGAAAGACAGACAGACAGACATGACGAATCTATAAGGGTTCCGTTTTTTGTCATTTGGCTACGGAACTCTAAAAATGTATACTTATGAGAATGACATACCTATTGGGGGCCTACCACCGTGACTAAAGGCAATATTATTGTAATATTGTTTTGACATTTTCATACAATGTCAGTATGGAAATTTTAAAACAATATTACAATAATATTACTTTAGGTCACGGTGGTAGGCTTCCTGATTGCGAAATAGGTAGGTGACTGACATCCTCTTACATTTTTTTTAAATTTCGTTTGTAATAGTTATATGGCTGCAGCTTTGCTTTTGTTTTCATCATATAGATAATGTTATATCACAAATATCATATTAACCTTTCATAATAAGTTAGACCTATGTAAAATAAAGATATTTTGATTTTGCTTCCTAAGCCAAAATTAAACACCAGTTTTCAAGAGGTCTTTCTATTGGATCTTTCATTACACTTGGCAGGATTAGTCCACTAATTGTAAATTGTCTGGAGGTAAGAACCACGCTGCTATAGCTCCGCCTGAAAAGAACAAAAAACATGTTAAGTGCGAGTCATTTTTGCTGACTGATGGTTCCGTCGTTGTGGTCAGGGTTTTTTTCAGACATTTTTTTATTTTTTGTAACTACTAAAGGAGATTTTTCATCAATGTATGAGCCCTAGGCTAGGCCTATGTACAGTACCTATATTTGGGTAAAGACCAGACCACAAAAAACAATTTTTACATCTATACTTTCCTTTTGTTTTTTTGGCTGTACAAAACAAGTATTTCTGCTCATAATTGCAACACCTAACAAACATTCGTCGTGGCGGTAACATGACACAAATTTCAATTAATTGGGAATTGACATTTGACAGAAATTTCAACTATTGAAAGATTGAGTTTGAGTGAAATCGAAAAATACTAGGCGACGCGACACCATACTGAAATAGACTATATTAATAACGAAAAAAAAAAATTTTTTTGTATAAATAAAGTATACGTTTAAAACTCAATAATTTTATTAACTCTCTTAAATGGGCCACGATCAAATACAGACCCCTTTTCTTATAAATATAAATAGTGGACAAAATCACATACATTGATCCCTTAGTAAGTAGCACTTGTGTTAAGGAAATCAGAAACAACGAAGGTACAACAGCACCCAGACCCGAGACAATGTAGAAAACTTATTTTTCTACATTGCCCAGACCGGGGATCGAACCCGGAACCTCAGAGATGGCGGCGCCTTGAAAACCGGCACGCTAACCACTCAACCACGGAGTTCTTCATTTATATTCCTCACTTAACACAACAGCTTATTAATATGTTATGGCCGGGAAACTTACTTATCACCAGCCCGGCAGCGCCGTAGAAAGTGGCCGAGCAGTTGTCGGTGATGGCACCACTGACCACGTTGGTGCCCGTGAACGCGCTCAGCCTGGCCACCATCATACCCAGACACGCTACCATTCCCCTGTTGATAAACAATTATTATTATTAATGACTAACAGCCGAAATTCAATAAGATAATGTCCAATATCCAGATTTGCCCTATCCGGGACAGAATTGTGGCATAAGCTCTATACAAGGTGATACTGTATATTGTGTTCTGTAGTTCGGTTAATTTTCTATCTCTGTGAGGACAAATCAGCGTTGGTTATCGTGGGCGCCTGTCACAGATCACAAGTAGGCCGTACCTGTATGAAGTAGGGTAAAGAGTGACGAAGTACGAAGAAATGACGCCGAAGACCATGGCGGAGGTGAGGTACACGTAGAACAACACGAGCTCCGACAGCGCCTCGCCCGTCAGATCGATAAGCACCGCTGCCACTGCCGCTATCAGCAGATTCGTTTTCGTGAGCACCTGTCACAGGATACAAGTAGGCCGTACCTGTATGAAGTAGGGTAAAGAGTGACGAAGTACGAAGAAATGACACCGAAGACCATGGCGGAGGTGAGGTACACGTAGAACAGCACGAGCCCCGACAGCGCCTCGCCCGTCAGGTCGATCAGCACCGCTGCCACTGCCGCTATCAGCAGATTCGTTTTCGTGAGCACCTGTCACAGGATACAAGTAGGCCGTACCTGTATGAAGTAGGGTAAAGAGTGACGAAGTACGAAGAAATGACACCGAAGACCATGGCGGAGGTGAGGTACACGTAGAACAGCACGAGCCCCGACAGCGCCTCGCCCGTCAGGTCGATCAGCACCGCTGCCACTGCCGCTATCAGCAGATTCGTTTTCGTGAGCACCTGTCACAGGATACAAGTAGGCCGTACCTGTATGAAGTAGGGTAAAGAGTGACGAAGTACGAAGAAATGACACCGAAGACCATGGCGGAGGTGAGGTACACGTAGAACAGCACGAGCCCCGACAGCGCCTCGCCCGTCAGGTCGATCAGCACCGCTGCCACTGCCGCTATCAGCAGAATCCTTATCGTGAGCACCTGTCACAGGATACAAGTAGGTCTTACCTGTATGAAGTAGGGTAAAGAGTGACGAAGTACGAAGAAATGACGCCGAAGACCATGGCGGAGGTGAGGTACACGTAGAACAGTACTAGCCCCGACAGCGCCTCGCCCGTCAGGTCGATCAGCACCGCCGCCAGTGCCGCTATCAGCAGAATCGTTATCGTGAGCACCTGTCACAGGACACAACAGTAGAAAATATGTTTGACAATTAAAGTGCTAACTGACTACAAGGCATCGTGAAGGCTTACACCTCTACATAGTCGACGTACGAAGCGGTTTGATTCTTCTTTCCAGATACGCGCTCCTAACGTCTTGAATACCCTCCCAGACGCTATCTTTACAAACGCTTTAGGCTGTATCATCACTTTCCATCAGGTGTGATCACAGTCAAGCGCAGCCTATAAGTATAATTAAAAAAACAAAAGCAACTAAGTGTAATATGTATGTAACACTAAAATAAATTAGTACATCAGCCAAACGCATTCAATTTATGAAAGAAACGATAAATTGGTGAAGTATTTACAAAGTTATCCGAACTGATGCCGTTGAACCATTGGAACGTTGAAAGCATATACAGTCCTTCCTTTTTGTTTTGTTTTTGGAAGTCTGTTAAAATGCAACAGAGTATTATAACCTCCCTGTCCCATTTCACTCATAAATAAGGAATCTAACCAGGAGACTGATTTTGAAAATGTCGGGTCCAAGTTTAATTATATTTTCTGTCGTGCGCTCATCTCGAAAACGGCAATGTTCAGACAAGCGGTTCCATTACAAAAAAATAACCAAGTCATTTTGCAAGGTTTTTTGGTTTTACCTTTCGTTTTCCCGCACACTGCGAGATCAGCGCGTTGAGGACGAAGAAGGAGAGCCCGTGCGCGCAACCTGCCCAAATCGTGTTATCCTCGATCCTACCCGTGCACTCCACTTCCTGGAATTCATAAAATAATCGACTTCCATAAATTAGCGGCCAAACTAGCGGGACCAGCTGGTATA
Source organism: Coenonympha glycerion (assembly GCA_963855885.1). Classification (NCBI taxonomy): domain Eukaryota; kingdom Metazoa; phylum Arthropoda; class Insecta; order Lepidoptera; family Nymphalidae; genus Coenonympha; species Coenonympha glycerion. The sequence continues at coordinate 2,264,923 of OY979637.1, read as the reverse complement.
GACTAATTTTTATCGCGGAAAATCCATTGTTCCTGAAGGATACTCCGCATTAACGCACTGGCTACTATTTGACCCGGTAAAGTCCAACGTCCCCGAAAATACGTGTGGACGAAGCCGTGGGAAGTTATATTCTGAATTCATAAAAGAAAAAGATGTCTGAATGACTTGACGCACAGCTCAAACTGGACGGATAGAGCTATATGTTATTTAAAAATGGAAATTGGACCCCTAAAGATGGTTTGATCTTTGATGCAAGCAAGGTCGTGGGCGCCCTTAATACTTGTGCCTGATGTTTATAAAGTTTTCTTACCAAAATGACTATTCATCTATTCAAGTTTGAAAAATCTTACCTTTTCAGGTTTTGTACTATTGGAACTGCTGGCGAAAATTTCACAGAAGCCTGCGCCAACGCTGCTGGTGGCATACGATGTGAAGAACACGTTGAAAATCGTGGGGAGGATTATAGCGAAGCTGTTGTTCCTGTAATAAATTCGTAGTGATACTGTTATAGACTTTGTTTAGAGATCTGTCCTATTTCACTCCCACAACTGGGCCGAATCTCCTTCCAGAATTAGAGGATTTATAGTCATAGTTCACGTCGCTGGCCAAAACGAGTTGGTGGGTTTCACATACTCTTGAGAATATCATGGTTACTACTCTCAGGCATGTTTTCCTTCTAAAAGTGTGTAAAAGTTTAAGCAAGTGATATTTAATTTCCAAAATGCAAATCGTAATACGAGTAACTTTGAAAAGTCATAATATTTTGCGTGCCTCAGATTCCAGACTTCCTTAGATACCTGACGCAAGGAATATGTATTCGTTCAATCAATCAATTAATTTATTCAATTTTCGAATATCATTACTGACTTCTAAAGTCCAAACGCAAGAAAACTGCTACCATTGTGTTTTGTGGTTATTTATAGCAAGCAGAATTATTATAGGGACCGATGGTATAAAGCGGCCTAATCAAGACAGGTTGTGGTGGCGCTCGCTTGGGAAGGACTATGGACGGACGTACGGACTATGGTCAAAGGACGTCCGTAGGTGCTATGACGGTGATGTAATTCAGCCCATGACCGTCTTCTGCTGGCCACACGGTCTTCCGCCGCCTTCCGTCTTCTCATTCACACGCTCCCAGCGACCTTTTTCAGGTCGTCGGTTCAGCGGGTAGGAGATCGTCTTACCCAGATCACGTCTGCCCCGACGGCCATTGATGGCATTTAAGTAAGCAGAAGCAAAATCTCTTATAGCAGGTACTTAGTACTTACGCAATATAAGTAACGAAGGTAAGGTAGTAGAGTAGTAACGTCCTGCCCAGGAGAGGCGGCTTGAACAGTGGAGCTATCTGGATCCACAGAGACCGGAGCGTAACCTGACCCACTTCTTCGTTGCAATCTTCTCCAGATATATCAGCCACCTAGAAGAAGAGTCGATTGTTTTTTTGGTATAGCAAACAACCACCGTTTAACTGCCATAGGGAGGCCTAGTACACTAAATCCTGTGCAAATGACATTAAATCTATGGCAACGATTCTTGCATCGGTCGAGGCATGTAGACATTCATGGGTTAATGTTTGCATCACGGTGGCATATTGAGACTTAAGAACGACTGTCTCAACTCTCAGGGCATCTTACAAAGGCAGGCACTTCACATCACTTAACATCAGGCGCAGAACGTTTTGCTCATCCCATTCCTGCCCCTTGAGTCTGCATAATATAATAAATAAATAAATAAATTAAATAAATAAAAACTTTATTGTCACTTCTTATTGCTAGACATTATTATTCGCTTAACTATATATTATAACACTAAACTAAATCTAACAAAGGACAATAGGCCGCAAACTCAGCTGTGCTGGGCATTGGCAACAATGCCCAGCGCTGGTTTTCAGTTTGCTCCGCTTTAACATAATATAAGGATTAAAATTTAAATTGCACCGCGCCCGTTGCTTTGCATGACATTATAATATTTTATCTATTGCCTGTTCCATTCCAGCTGACTATTTAACTATATTCCAAGGAAGAAAGATAAAAGACGAGAAGAACATACCCAATTAAAAAAAAAAAAAAATTGAATAAAACATAAATAATAAAAAAAAAACCGATCAATAAAAAAAAACCGATCAATTTAAAAAGTAGTAAGTAGTTGAATTAACCTAACAAAGTACGGACACTTTTAATTAATCTATACTTAGTATTTATTTTTATTTTATTGTTTGTAGATAAATCTAGCTGCCTCAATTTGGAGATCTAGATAAAATACTTATAGCATAATACTTATAGCAGCGACGATCTAACATAATTATATGCGCTGATTGGTTAAGTATGCAGCGAAGGCGACAATTGGCTGGTGATAGCTGCGTTGCTATGGTTAACGTCGATGGTTGGCCGACGTACAATTTTATATTTTCGAGAATCACACCCCTGGATACAAGAAAACTTACCGGGTATTCCCCCTTTCCCCCGTTAACTTCATACATTCGCCTCAAGACGGCCACGGCTTCTTCTTTCCTGCCAACATTGGCGAGGAACTTAGGACTCTCCTTGAAGCAGCATAGCAACAGAGCACCTATCCCCAGAGGCAGTGCCATGACCAGGGTCAGCAGACGCCATGGACGGAAAGCGATACCAACTATATAGAAGGTGAAGTTCAGCTTCGTGATGAAGTAGCCCCAAACTGAAATAGAAAGGATCCGTCAGCGAAGTCATATCGTCAGCGAAATATGTTGCTGCCCGTGGTGTAATAAAATAGGGTAACATGCCGCTCTCGGTTGCGCAGTCCTAAAATAAACGTGGAAGTTTATAATATGTTTGTAAGTGTTAATAACTGTGTTTTTGTTACTACTCGTAATTGTTATATTGTATTGATTGTATTAACCGATTTAGTTGAGGATTCTATATAGATTATACTCTGTATAGAAAATAGTAAACTCTATGGATTCACAGAGTTAACTGTTTTAAAGGCATTATGGTGAATTATGCATGCTGATTTTCTTACAAAATTTCACCATTCATTTTTGTCTCGTGTAATTGCAAATAGCTCAGAAAACTTGAAGCTTGAACTTACTAACTTAGAAGAATAATACTGAGAAGATACTTATACTATTAGGTATTCCGTGCTTAGGCCGAACAGCCGTTAAACAAATGCTATTGATTGTCTTCCGTAAGAATTTTAAAGACCATCATTATTATCCTCAAATAGTCAAATAAACAAGTTATTCATACCAGCTTCGTTCAAATATCTACAAAAACTCTACTTTTTGCAACTCGCCAACCGTGACAAAAACTTGTACTTAGCATTTATTTACCGATGTACCTATGGAACGAATGATAATACAACTGTCCTCCAAAGCACTTCGCTGCCAAATCAATTTTATATGTCACGTGAGAGGCCAGTATTTGTGTGAGTCTGTTTCGCTTTTCACAAATTCTGCAAAACTATGAATTTTCCGGGACTATTTGATTTGACTGGATATACATGATATCCGGATATCTATGTTAGGATAGCTTTGAACGAACACTTCTGCTAGTAGGAGTAGCGGTGGAAATCGAAGATCACCCGTTTTTCTAGTGTACCTATCTATATATCTCGTATATCTTTTCTTTCTTTCTTTCTTCTAATATATTATAGAATTCTCGTCTCTCGTGTTTGTCACCAAACTCCTCCAAAACGGTTCGACCGATTGTTATGAAATTCTCTGTGGACGTTCGGTGGGTCTGAGAGTTGTAAGTTTTAAATCCCTAATGGCAAAACAACGTTTGCCAGATCACCTAGTCCCTCGGTCCCTAGTTGGTTTGCTCTATGGTTCGTAGTTGGTACGAGGCCTGTGGTTTGGATAAAAGTGAAAATGTAGAGGTAAAGCGTTGTTACCATAATAAAGGGTAGGCGTCAGCATAAGGGCACTGGTCATCAGCAGCATGTACTTGGCGCGAGACCTGGCGTTGCAGCATTCACCCAGGAGCGCGTAAGTTGCTGATTCAGCAGCGCTAGATCTGTAATTATGTTCCCCCACTATAAATCCGACCGTGGTTGACGACCTCCGTGGTTGAGTGGTTAGCGTGCCCGTTTTCAAGGCGCCGACATCTCTGAGGTTTCGGGTTCGACAAGTTTTCTACATTGTCTCGGGTCTGGGTGTTGTGGTATACCTTCGTTGTTTCTGATTTCCTTAACACAAGTGCATAAGCTACTTACTAAGGGATTGGAGCAATCAATGTATGTGATGTTGTCCACTATATAAATCCAATTTTGTGGAATACGGTACAATAAACTTGTGTATGGTGCTACAAACTTATCTGGTATCATTGCTTCTTGCGTCTTTGCTGGTAGGATGGTACTTTAAAAGAAGGCTGAAGCCTCCCACTAGATCAGACCTGAGTCATTTAGATAAACCATAAAATAATGAAGTACACGGGGTACCAGGAATCGAACCCGCGACCTTCCACTTGAATCCGAGCTCGCTCTACTGAGCCAGGGATGTCGTCAAAATGTTTGGCAAAAGGCAATAGACAAATATACAGAACCACGCATAAAAATGTCGCCAGTTTATTGGTGTCAAAAATGTTTGTTTTGACACCAACAGTGACAGCCGTAAGCCGACCGCAGTATTATCTATGGACCGTGGCCCACGCCACAAGTCACTACACTTGCCTTTAGTCCGCACGCTCGTTTTCACAGGAACGATTTCCGCCATATTGTGGCATATTAGTGGGAATTTTTACAGATGGCACTACATTTTTTTTGTGTGAAAAAAGTTTTACATATAATATTCAGATGGGCTTATCCTCATATTCATATCAGTGTAAAAGGCATAATGATTTTATACTTACAAAGCAGAGCTGATGAACCTCAACGCCGCCAGGAATTGCCAGGTGGGAGCCAGGCTACTCAGAACCGCGCTGATGAAGCTCCCTGTCATCGCCCACAGCAGCACCAGCCTCCTGCCCTTGGTGTCCGACAAGTAGCCCCAGGGATACGACATGACGATTATACCTGTAATATCAATAATTTAGTTTTTCACTTGTTGGGTTTCAAAACTTTGCTGAAAAATACGCATTTAGTTTATATTGGTTCCGAATAGCTCGAAATCTGGGAAACCGCAAAAAAATATCTTTCGGGAACCAATATGAAGTTAATGGGAATTTTTGAGATTTTTTTATTAAAAACTTGTAGATGCATAAATGTTAATTATGCTCGCAAAATTCATTGCATTAATCCTACGATGTACCTATATAATTAGCCGTATCCCCCTATAACATCTTTAATGATAGTGGATCTCCCTTTCTTGGCCGCTTGGAATGGTGTCAAGAAATTGGCTGCAATTTTGCGCTGAACAGTTAAGCACTTCCACCAGATGGAAATGAAAGGAAATTTAAATATGTATGAAAATGGTCGCTTAAATTGGTCACATGACCTCCGCGCATTCTTATACATTTTTTTTAATTTCATTCGAAAGTGATTCAAAAGCAATCTTAGAAAACGCATGACCACATACCTAATATAGCTGGCTAGAGCTGATGATGTTTTGGAAGGGCCAGCCCGTCTGTCCCCGGATAAGGGTCAATTTACACCGCGGCGGAATGGAATGCAAGCGACTTTTAACACAGCATAATGAATTTTGACACTGTCAATTGTATAAGATACACACTGAATAGGTAGCAAAAAAGGTCGCGCGTATTCTGGGAATCCCTGGGAACTGACCCTGGCTATATTAACCGTGGGGAACCTTTGACTTCGCACATCTTACTGATCTACCTTACCAGCAAACGGCATGGACGACAGCACGCCAATCTGCTGCAGGTTCAGCCCTAGGTCGCACGTGGCTGCCGTCACGATGATGCCCAGCCCGAAGATGTCCACGCCCATCGCCACGATCACCATGAAGCAGGCGAACAGGAGCCCGTAGTTGTACTTGCCGTGGCCTTGAGATGAACGAGAAATTATACAGCGTTACGGGAACAAGATACACTCCTTGCAAGCACTTAAACTTAAACTAGTTAATAAATCTATGCTTAAAACTAACTAAAATTAACTTAAAATAGAGCACGTTTGCAGCAAATTAAGCCCCTTCGCTCATGGCATCGTAGCGTACTTCGCTCATGGCATCGTAGCGTACTTCGCTCATGGCATCGTAGCGTAAGCGTATCGTAATCCGCGCATGCGACGAGAGCAATACGAGCACGAACATGTTTACGACCCTTGTCGCACAGGGACAGTCATATTTTATAAGGTTGCATTTTGAAAACTATACAGACAACTTTTATTTTGGGTCTTTAATCTAAATTCGCTGCGAAGCAGATACACGATAATTTCTCCCCAAAGTTGCTCCAAAATCTTAATTTTTATTGAAAACTACAACGGATGTAATTGTAATTTTTGTGTTAATTTGTCTGTGATATTAATATCCAAAAAATGCTCAGGACAGGTTTTTGATAACTGGTTTAGTTTTTTAGTAATTAGATAAAACGTCGTTTTTCTGTTATATTCTTCCGCGACGCTGCCTGTCGCACCCACCAATCTTATATATATAAAAGAAGAAACTGACTGACTGACTGACTGACTGACTCACTGACATATCAACGCACAGCCCAAACCGCTGGGTCTAGAGACTCCAAATTTGGCACACAGATACCTTATGAGGTCTAGGGGAGCACTAAGAAAGGATTTTTCAAAATTTACCCTCTAAGGGGGTGAAACGGGGGTCCGAAGTTTGGATTTTATCAAGTTAAAATACGTCTTCACGCCGCAACTACTGTACCGATTTGGCTAAAATTTGAAATGGAGGTATATTATATCTTGCATTACCACATAGGCTACTTTTCATCCCGAAAAAAATCATGGTTCCCGCGGGATAAATTAAAAACCGAAATTCACGCAGAAAAAAAATCTCACGCCGCAAGTACACAACCGATTTGGATGAAATTTGGAATGGAGATAGATTATATCCTGGGTTAATAAATAGGATACTTTTTATCCCTGCAAAATCCATGGGTTTTGCAGGAGAAGGGAAAAACAGATATTCAATACTACTTCCCGCCGTAATTACTGAACTGATATGGCTGAAATTATGAATAAAGATAGATTACATATTGGATTAATACGAAGGCTACTTTTCATCGCGAAAAAATTCATAGTTCCCGTGGGATTAGTAAAAAACCGAAATTAACGCGGAAAAAAAATCTTCATGCCGCAAGTGCACAGCCGATTTGGTTGGAATTTGGAACGGAGATAGATTTTATCCTGGGTTAATAAATAGGCTAATTTTTATCCCGGAAAAATCCATGGTTTTTGCAGGAAAAATGAAAAATAGATATTCATGCGCGAAAAATACTACTTCACGCCGTAATTACCGAATAAGGCTGAAATTCGGAATAAAGATTGATTGTATTCGGATTGTATAAAGACTACTTTTCATCCCGGAAAAATCCATGGTTTCCGCGGGAAACCTGAAACATTGATGTTCACACGCGAGAAATACTACTTTACACTGTAATTACTAAATTGATATGACTGAAAATCGGAAAGGAGATAGATTTTATCCCGGATTATTACAAAGCCTGATTTTCATCCAGGAAAATTCCGTGGTTTCTATGATAATAGTGAAAAACAGAAATCCACGCGTGAAAAATATTCCTTAGTGCCGTAATTACTGAACTGATATTGCTGAAATTTAAAATCAAGATAGATTATATCTTGGATTATTACAAAAGCTACTTTTCATCCCGGAAAAATCTATGATGTCCGCGGGAAAACTGAAAAACTGACATTCACGCGCGAAAAATACTACTTTACGCTGTAATTACTGAACTGATATGAATGGAATTCGGAGAGGAGATAGATTTTATCCTGGATTAATACATAGGCTACTTTTCATCCCGGAAAATTTCATGGTTTCTATGATAATAGTGAAATCCACGCGGGGAAAATATTCCTTCACATCTTAATTACTGAACTTTGCCTGAAATTTGGAATGGAGATAGATTACATCTAGAATTAATAGATATTCTACTTTTCATCCCGGAAAAATCCATGGTTTTCGCGGGAAACCTGAAACATTGATGTTCACGCGCGAAAAATACTACTTTACGCTGTAATTACTGAACTGATATGAATGGAATTCGGAGAGGAGATAGATTTTATCCTGGATTAATACATAGGCTACTTTTCATCCCGGAAAATTTCATGGTTTCTATGATAATAGTGAAAAACAGAAATCCACGCGGGGAAAATATTCCTTCACACCGTAATTACTGAACTTTGCCTGAAATTTGGAAAGGAGATAGATTTTATCCTGGAATAATACGAAGGCTACTTTTTATCCCGGAAAAATCCATGGTTTCCGCGGGAAAACTGAAAAACTGACATTCACGCCCGAAAAATACTACTTTACGCTGTAATTACTGAACTGATATGAATGGAATTCGGAGAGGAGATAGATTTTATCCTGGATTAATACATAGGCTACTTTTCATCCCGGAAAATTTCATGGTTTCTATGATAATAGTGAAAAACAGAAATCCACGCGGGGAAAATATTCCTTCTATATTGCTATTGGGCTGAAATTTGGAATGGAGATAGATTATATCCTAGAATCAACTACTTTTTTCTCGGGAAAATCCATTGTTTTCGTGATAATAGGGAAAAACAGATACTCATGCGGGAGAAAATTTATTCCTTCACGCACAACTACTAAAAATTTTTGGTTTAAAGTTGAAATGAAGATAGATTTCATGTAAATTAACACAAAGGGTATTTTTTATTCCGCAAAATGGATGGTTTCCGTATAATAGTTAAAACTAAACTATTATATATATAGTTAAAAATAAACTAAGCCGCGGGTATCTGCTAGTGTACTCATAAAAGTGAAAAGGACAAAAATAAGATTCAAAAATGTGCTAGAATTATATCCGCATTTTAAAATATATTGTTCCAAGAAAACTAGTAAACTACTTAATATATATAAAATACTAGTACAATAGTAGGTATTGTTTTAAATAGTATTAACGTGTATTTTTTTTTACATTTGTGGCTCTTTTGCATTTCAAGCAGCCAATTATAATATTATTATGTATGAATACTCGTGCTAAGGTCTCAATGAGGCCTCGAGCACGTGATTTTAGCACTCACATGCCAGATATATTCCTTTTCCAAAATCGCATGCAAATTAAAACGAGACTCAATCTTGTTCTATTCGAATGATACTCACACTATACGATTCGATTTTAATGTCGGATAACGTTGTAACGTTACGTTGTTTTTTGATCTTTTCCTGTAAAAGATCATTAAAGAGTCCCTATAACTGATGGTCAAAATTAGGATAGTCGATATTAAAGGAAATCAATTATATTCACGTAATATATAATATGCGTTATGCGTTTATTAAATATAATTGTATCTCATAATGTTAGTGAGAATCAGAAGGATTTTTTAAAGCAGAAAAAAAAACATTAAGTTTTGAAAGTATACTCTATTTAATCGTAATGCGTATTTTATTTATTTATTTATTTGAAAAGTAATCAACAGCGTTACAGTCAAATTGTTTACAATTATAAGTTAGTTGAAAGGTAAATTAAAGTGGAAATTGTACGACTACAATAAAGATTCAATACAAAACTTAGATCTAGGTAGATACCTCGCCTGAAGAGAAAGCAAACGACATTATTAATGACATCATGATAGCATGATCAATCAAAATCATAAAGAAATAAAAATTTGAACTGTTGAATCGTGATCCACTTTGTCGTGCCGGATATTATAAAAGAACGGTAAGTCGTAAAAAAAATCGCAGTACACAAAAAACTGGATTTGCTAAGTTATGCATTTTTACAAGGTGTGTAAACTCTTTATAACATAAAAATAAAAATTAAATAAATATAAATTAGCGTGTGTGTCACAACAATGGTATAAAACATATGTTTACCTAAGGCCCGGTTTCCACAAAAGCGGAGCGGAGCGGATCTGTGTTTGAGTAACATATCAGATTTCGTCATTTTGACATCTCCTCTCCCCTCAGATTCGGAGATGTCAAAATGACGAAATCTGATTGGTTACTCAAACAGCTCCGGTCCGCTCCGCCTTAGTGGAAACCGGGCCTAACGCTAGCCATATGGCACTTAAAAAGATGGGAATGGAACGAAACTCAAAAATGTATGAAAATGATTGCTAAATTAATCACGTGACATCAGCGCATTCAATTCCGTTCGAAAGCGATGCAAAAGCAATCTTAAATAATTGGCCAAGTGCGAGTCGGACTCGCGCAGGAAAGGCTCGTACCTATATAACGTACTTAAATGCAGATGATGATGCAGAAGCCAGAACTCTCAATTATTCCCTACTATACTAGTAGAGTTATATTGGGAGTTCTGGATCATCGACAAAAAACGAGCAAAAAATCGGGAATTCCATTTTTTTTTTCAAGTATATTGTTATAGCGGCTACTGAAATAGGTAGGTCATATTCTGTGAAAACTTCAAGTATCACGGTTCAAGAGATACAGACGGCGAAGTCTCAGTAAGTCAGTAATAGCCAATAGGTAAACCATATGTCTTAAATTTTAATTGGAACGGGGTGTTTTCAACAATATTTGGATGAGAACTGTTGAAGTCTGTTTTTTTTTTGTTGAATTAATTAACAGTATTATTTCAGTAATGCATAGTAAGACTTAAGTATGATTGATGTCTTATGTCTATGAAACTGAAATAAAGTTATCGTTTTTGTTTAGATACTAGATACATTGTAACTAAAAAATAGTTATAACGAGAAGGTAAGTACTATCATTCATGTTAGATCTCTTGTTATGTAAGCTTGTTCTGAAAGATAATAATATTATACTTTGTATCTAATAACCTACTTTGTGTTCTTTGTAAATGACTTTAGAGTACAGATGGCCTTTACGTTATCAATGCCAAGAAAAAGCATTTATGGTTAATTTTCGTGAAACAATTGTAAGGAAAATCGCACACCTTAATGTACCGAACATAACGTAGGCAGACAGTATAAGGAAAATTGTAAGGGTCTTCAATTTTCTTACTTCCTTCCTTTGTATAAAGTAAGTCACCTTGGATGATCCCAATAATATAGAATATTTTGTTGGTTATAATACAAGGTTTGCAAGAGTTACAACTTACAAGGTACTGTAGCTCTGTAATTTAGCCCGAAATGTATAAGAGTACATAATACTATAGTAGTGTGTAAATAATCTGTATAGATAATAATAATAATCGTCGACGGTTCATGCGTTAGAATTATGCTTGGGTCAAAATGTACGATTTCCGAAGGAACATAAAACAGTGATGTGTTTAATTATACATTAGATAATTGACATTATATTATTTGGCATTTCATAACCTAGTGCGTGGCTCAAATATATTTTAAAAATATGTGTACTTATAACTGACTCATTAGAACAGTTTTTGTACATGATGTTTACTAAAATAGCGGTCGACGCTCTACGCATCTGCAAGATAAATATACCCAATTTTCAAAATACAAATAAAAAAATCTAAAAAATTAAAAAATTGAGATTTTGGAGCAACTTTTTGAAAACTTTCTCTCGAGAAAACTTCTTTCAATCGTGTTTTTATCTCTATAGGTACATAGTTCAAAATCTGTTGCTTAAAATACTGTTCAGCCCGTTAATGCAACCTCTACAAACAAGCTTCGATTCGTTAACGAAAGTGATTCTTACCATTTTGCTTCTTCTGTATGGAACGCTAGATGCGCGACTCTGACTCGCACTTGGACGGTTTTTTAAGAGTTGTAGCAGCCCTAACACCTACTTTAGTTTCGTTCGTAACAAGTCAAGCATAAAAGTTGTCTTTTAAACAATACTGTTTATACTCTTAAATACCGTTTATACAATGGATAGGTGAGTTAGGATAACCTACCTGTCAAATCCAAGGCCTCTTCATATCTGTAACACTTCGCATCTTTGACGTCAGTTCTATGGCTCATCTCCATATCCTTTTCTTTTGCATCTGGTGCCATTCTTGTTATGTTTTTAAAGCCGAACAATTAATTACAAATAATAATAAAAAAATTGGTGTTTGTACATAATTTGTAACTTTGCTCTCTTGCTTGCTATAAATATCCATTAAATTCTCTATATAAATAATTGCGCTTACATTCTACGGAATATTAAAAGAATAAGGTCATGAGACACAACATATTGATAAAAACATTGACACCTCACGAATACAATTTACGTTTTATCATAAATATTTTTAATTACACTCATTAACACTCGAAACACTTAATTTAATTTTAATTGGTTAAGTTAATTCATCGTTTTACTTAAATTTTTTGTGGCAAATAAACGAATCATAATACGATTTTAATTGGTAAGTTTGTATTTATACATGTAAGTAACACTTTGATTTTATTTATTCGTATTTATAATGTTTTTTTATTGTGTTTTTTTTTATTTATTAAATAATTATTGCCACATGACATCCATCCGTGGCAGATTTCGCATTACTGACCAAACTACTTGGAATAACAACTGAGATGCGTATTTAAGGTCATTTACTCGTTTACCAATAGATACACGTTTTGTTCGACTTTTTGAGATTTCTAAATTCAAGTAGGTATTTAAGTGCTTTATCAAGATGCATTAGGCATAGAAGAATATTTCAAGTCAGGATTGTAAGGTCTTCGGTTCGATTTCTGGATCAAGACCAAGCTTATGTTGGATCGTAACTATAGGTAACTGAATAAAAATATGATCGTATATGATCGATAAAAATATAATTATCATTGTAAAACATAAGATTACTACTATAATTATAGTAGAACTGTTGTGAATTTGGGAGTACGAAGCACAAGTAGGTTAAACAACTAGAATTAAATAACAAAATAATAATTATACCAAAAAGGGCACAGACCCGGAGTCTGTGGTTTGTAAAAATATACTAATAAAAAAAATAAAAAAAAATATGATCGTTCGGCATCGGAAACCAATGGAAAGGATATTTTCAGAAAACTTTCAAGATAAACATGTAGCTGTCATACTTTGCGCAATCATTGGTGCATACCTACTAAAAAATAAATATAGTTGCGAAAAACGAAATTTTTAATTTTTCGGGTTATATTTTGCCGAAACACCTTTGAATTAATTAGGTTTTGTTTTTTAAAAATCTATACAATTAGTGTGTTGTGTCGATAAACATATACCCTGGACAGGGTGGACGGCGCGAAAAGATGTCACCAGTTTACCGGTGCCAAAAACCACAGACTTGTATACTAAAGACAGGGCGAACAGCGCGAAAAAATGTCGCCAGTTTAAGGGAGCAAGAATGACTATTTTGCACCCTCCCCCGTCAGTAGTCAGTATAGGTAGATAGGTAAAGACCTATTTCTTTTTTTTAATTAATAATAATATTGCAGGCAAGGTGACCACAGATACATAAATAAAAATAATACAAAAAATAAACATGTATTTCGCAGGAGTTTCGACAGATGGCCTAAATTTTCTTGTATGAAGAACGTTTACGTAAAATGTTCGGATGGGCCTATCTTGACTATTTTTATCTATTCCAAAAACGCTAATTTTGTCACCAGCAGTAAGTTCGCTCAGCAGCCACTTATATAGGTTTTTGACTGTTTGCTTGTACGAAAAAGGTTTAGATACGTAAATCGTTCGGATACCCATATCCTCTGGTTTCTTATCGGTGGTTGTGTTTGATTATAAATTTTTTATAATTCAAGATAAATCTAGGCTAATATTCCATTTATGCAGATTTATACAGGTTTTAGAGAAAATGTTGCAGAATACAGCAAAACCACCTAAACAAGATGTCATCTAAACTGTTACCAAACCACTTGTACTTAACTTTCTAACACATACATAATAGTACATTTCAGTATAAGTGCGGAAAGTTTGTCGTTTCTTTATGAGTCCCGGTTTGTTGACTCAAGCCGAAGGCGCGGGCGCGACAATTCCGCATTGGTTTACGTGTTTGCCTGCTCCTTGTTTGCGTGCCGTGCTCCGATACCGGCTGCGGTGCACGCTCCAGGGCGCGTCCTGATGCGCTTGCTTCGGTGCCGCGCAGGAGGAAAACAAAAAAAAAGCACTAGTGTGGAAAAGAATAACTTTCCGCGCGCAAAACACACATGGAAAAGTCTACTTTTTGAGCAAATGTATTAAAAATTCATACATTTCTCTTATTACACTATTCGGTCGTGGCTGGTTGCCGGTAATAGCGTGCCGCCAAGCGATTCAAATTTTCAGTGTAATGATGTGGTTTAACCCCTACAGTATTTAACAACCGTTGGTTGTTTGGTGTTTACACGTTGTTTACTGTTTAGTAGGATTAAATTATCTTCGATTGCATCATGAACCAAATAATGACATTGCAGTAAAATACTAGCTTGTAGAAAATTAAAAAAAAAAACAACCTTTTTTATCATAAAAAAGAACAGCAAAAAGAGCTTTATTATCAACTACCTAGGTCCTTTATCTAAGCTATGCTGATGCAGTCTTCAAGTTGTCTGATGGAAGATACAGACATACGACGGCACCGCCTGAAATTTGGAAAGATTTGTATGAAAAACTTATATAAATGAACAAAAAAATAGTCGTAAGTATTAGGCGGGTTTGGACCGTTTACCAATTGGATGACAAGTACCTCATAACCGAGTGACGCATGTTATGAGTCTATCTATCATATTCAGTCCAGGCAAAAGCGATAAATTGAAAACTTAGCGACTAAAATAAATAATGTGCATGTATAGATAATTTAAATAATAAATATCAAGACATTAACGTTTGTTGCCCGAGGCTCCCCAGGGATACTGTAATACATTTGACGACTAAATCTCTGACGCAGAGCGTAGAACATTAATTGGTTGCCAAAGGACATTTGAGTAGCGAAAAATGATAACCCAGATCGATCCACGCCGGTTCATCTTGAAAAGATTTCCAACCCAATAACCCAATACTAACTAGTACTAGCCTGACCCGGGACTCAAACCTAGAACCTCGTAATATGCAGTTAAACATGTTCACCACTAGACTAGCAAGGCAGATCAGAAGGTTGCGTGTTCAGATCACGTTGGGGTCACCACTTATAAGCAAAATTATATTCATGACGTCAGGACTTCTGTCTATAGAATACTCGGCGAAAGCTCCGCCAGCGTATGCTATGGCGATGGTTACGCCATCTATCGTCAGCTATCGAACACCGCTACAATCAATACTCACTGAGCACATAGATCGACCAGGCGTAGAAAGAGGTGATGCAATGCGAAGCGATGTAGCTGCCAACCAAGTTGCACCCGACCACCGAACTGATTCTGGCCACCATCACTCCAAGACAGGATGCCATACCACTAAAGAAGAAACAGTACCTGGTTTACCATTGAGCGATGTTTCCTAGACCAATTCCGACCATGTTCCAGCCAGTAAGCCATTAATGGTACGGTCTATAGACGGTGGTAGGACGGTGTTTGCAGAGTTCGCCCAGACAGACCACCGCATTGCAAGTTGATCTACCGTAAAGCGGTATTGTACAATTACTGTGTTTTAGTGTTGGCCAGAGCCAGGGCCAAGGGCACTTTGGCCAACTCACAATTGGCCAGCATGGTGGGCTATTTTTTATTAAAATAAAAAAATAACTTTTACACATTAATTTTATTTTTAGTGTAAACGGAGATTTTGAGACGACCTCCCAGGCGCAGGGGACGAGCGCTCGGATTTGAGTGGTCGCGGGTTTGATTCCCGCGACGGGCCACGTTGGAATTTTATAATTTCTAAATTGGCTCAGGTCTGGTCTGGTGGGAGGCTTCGGCTGTGGCTAGTCACCACCCTACCAGCAAAGGCGTACCGGCAAGCGATTTAACGCTCCGCACGCGTTCCGGTGCGATGCTGTGTAGAAACCGTTGGAGTGACTTTACATACCCTTGTAAGTTAGTACGTTAACATCTTCGGCTGCATCATCACTTACCATCAGGTGAGATCGCAGTCAAGTACTAACTTGTACACTCGTGCAGTGTAAAAAAAGCTTTTTTGATCGCTCATTGCTAACAATTTCCTAAATAATTAGGTACTATTCAGTTATATATTTTTCTCATTTATATTTTGAAATATGTGCTGGATAATTGTTAATACACTTACCGATAAGAAGTAGGGTAAAGCTCAACATAGTAGGTGAAAACGATGGCTACACAGAGCGCGTTAAATGTGAACCCATTCAATAGGAGTACGCTAGCCACGCTATTAGCGACAGATGGGATCGCTAGCCCACACGCTACAGAGCTCAGCATCAGACCGATCATGACCAACTTCTTCCAGCGGGCGAGGAACCAAATTCCCAAGTTCACTACTGTGTAACTCCCAGATTGTAGAACGGTCAGCCAAAGTACCAAATCCTTTATGTGTCCCACGCAGGTCTGTAAACTGAGACTTTATCATACATCTTTTTAATATACAAGGTGTAGATAAAGCTAATAATAGGTCCGGTTAGGTTCCGTACTACTATAGAAAAAGTGAAACCATAAAAATCCCTTTATTTTACCGAACCGCAAACTTAACTTTGTTTTTGAGGTTAAGATAAGATAAAGATAAAGATAAATTTATTGGTAGTGAAACAATGTGGGTAACTTAAATAACATTTTGAAGCCTTAACGTCTAAATATAACTAATGAACTTACTGGAATTACAACAAAATATTATTGTGCACCTGTTTTCCGAACTAGTTAAAACTGTGTCTCGGAAAACAGGGCTTCCAACTCGGAGACAAGCAATACAAGAAAAGGCGCGTGCGTGTAGGCTTAATTTAGCAAGAAAATGTGTGAGTGGGCGTGTGTGTGTGTGTGTGTGTGTGTGTGTGTGTGTGTGTGTGTGTGTGTGTGTGTGTGTGTGTGTGTAATGTAAGTAAGCAGGATTAGACTAGAATCTCCAAAAGTCCTTCAGTAGCCAAGTAAGTTTGTTTAAGAAGCCAATTCCTAAGGGTAACTTTACATTTATGGTGATTTAAAGAGTGGAGAGAAAGAATTCTATGTAACTTAATATAGAGATAAGGTCCAAGGAAGACAAAAAACCTATGACTAAAGGCTGTATTTAGTTTACTATAGCTAGCAAGCTGAGGTCTACGACGGGTGCATTGATGAGTGAAATTCGTCAGAGAGTGTTGTTTAAGAGCAGTAGTCAAAATAAATAATTGCCGTACAGTTAGGACCTGACAATACTCGTAAAGCATATTTGTAGGATACAATCGGGGTTTAAAACAGCACACCTTCAGAACAGATCTTTGTGCGCGTTCAATTTGAATAAGATGGGTCTTCGCTGCACCTCCCCACGCGGTTATACAATAGCTAATGATAGATTGGCATAGTGCTAGGTAGACCATTTTCAAAATTTCAGGTTCAGCTGAATGACGAAGTTGTTTGAATATATAGATAAGTTTCCGTACTCTGTTTGATAGATGTTCAATGTACTTTTTAAAAGTTAAATTACAGTCAATCACTATGCCAAGATATTTTATAAAAGAGACATTTTCAATACATACTAGATTACTGTCAGGTGTGTGGCTATACTGAGTTTGCGAAGCAACCAGCTTAGGTAAAGAGTTACTAGATGGAAGTGAAGAATTACGGATGGAAAAGTTTATACATTTAGTTTTAGATATATTTAATGTTAAAAGATTGTTGTTTAGCCATGCCCTTACAGTGTCAAAGCCTTTTTGGGCAAGTTGATACGTATCAGACCAGGTGTTAGAACAAAAGACCAAAAAACTGTATCGTCAGCATAGGAAAATATTTTACCTTGATCAAGATGCATGTTACATAACTCATTCACATAGACCAGAAATAAACTCGGGCCAAGAATACTGCCTTGAGGCACCCCATGAGTAATTGGTAATTCTGAGCTTATGTAGGAATCTATCTTTACTAATTGGGTTCTATCTGTCAGGTAGCTCTGAAAGAGTGCAAGCTGGTTACCTCGGATTCCAAGAGACTGAAGCTTAGAGATTAAAATAGGTACGGAGACGGTGTCGAATGCCTTGGCCAAGTCTAGAAATAAACCTACACACTTTTGTCCTTTATCAAGATTGCGCACTATGTGGTCAACAAGGCTATGGACAGCATCCGCAGTGGACCGTTTCTTACGAAAACCAAATTGGTTAATTGATAATAGGTTACATGACTCCAGATAGGAAACAAGCCTCAAATTAATGATTTTCTCTAGAATCTTAGACATCGCTGGCAAGATCGAGATGGGTCTATAATTTTCGACACGGTCTCTCTCGCCAGACTTATGAATGGGATGCAAAAGCGCTTTTTTGAACAGGTCAGGAAAGATACCTTTTTTAATACTGAGATTGCAAATATATGTGAGTGGAGGAACAATCACACTTTTATACTTTTTTAAAAATCTAGACGAAATACCATCCCAACCGGCTGCACAGTTATATTTAAGAGAATCGATCAAGCGCTCAACTTCTGATTCATCAGTCTCCAGCAAAACAAAAGATTCCCTGTGAGGTTAATTGCTAATACCAAAAAAAGACACAGAGTTCATTTTATTTTTCCCGTAAAATATACATTGATCCCTATTAATCATAATTAATTCAGAATTTTCGATTGGTAAACTTCGGAGATGAGGGGGGAACTGAAATAAAGGGTCGTGACAGACAGACGGACGGACAACAAAGTGATCTTATAAGGGTTCCGTTTTTTTTTCATTGAAGCATGATCAGCTACTTGTCACACAGCATGCTAGATCCTTCTTTCAATTTCACCACGTCTTCCTTGGCAAAGGAAATACCTATTCCCATAAAATACCCATAAACTGATATTATAACTCTCTAATCATCAGCATCATCATTTACCATCAGGTGGGATCGCAGTCAAGTACTAATTTTTCAAAGATTCGAAAGATTCAAAGATTCAAATAATTTTATTTCATATAGGCCACTACTTGTTAGCACTTATGAAAGGTCAAGTAGGTACATATACTTATTAATAGTGATAACTATTTAACGACTTAAAAACAAAGTTTACGAGGGTTCCAACGCGCCCTGAACTGAGAAGAAGCCCACAACAAACTCAGCCGGGTATTTTTTTTTGTTTTCACTATTTCACAATATAATACAAATTAGAATTAGCTATAAATTTGAATTAGAGCAATTTACTCCCATGGGTTGTTTTCATGTAAGTAATCTTTTATGCTATAATATGCCTTATTTATAAGTTCCGGCTTGACCAAAGCTTAGAACTTATTGAGCGACATGTCAAATACACTGGATGGCAGTTTATTATAAAATCTAATGCAATTTGTAAAGTGTAAAAAAAAATGATACCAGTACTCATAAAAAATTAAAAAAAAATTGTAAGCATAAAGAAATCAGTTTTGCTCACCTCTGTATCAGTGTCAAGTTTATCCGAACTGACAATCATATCGCAGACGCTACCATCAGTATTTGCTGTGCCGTTTCCAGCATAAAATCCTGAGTAAAATGAGTCTGCGATGAACGGGAACCAAAGGCCTATGCCACTGCTCCTGAAAACAATTGAAAATATTTGAAAAGTTGATGGTACTCATCTGTCCCTTGATTCTTGCAAAAATACTTATAGCAGCGATGAGATAACTAATCTATGCGCTGATTGATGCTGCGTTACTTTTTTTACACTATACAAGTTAGTACTTGACTGCGATCTCACCTGATGGTAAGTGATGATGCAGCCGAAGATGTTATCGTACTAACTTGAAAAGGGTAAGTAAAGTCACCCCAACGGTTTCTACACACCATCGCACCGGAACGCTAAATCGTTTGGCAGCACGTCTTTGCTGGTAGGACGTGGTAACTAGCCACGGCCGAAGCCTCTCACCAGACCAGAACTGAGCTAATTTAGAAATTATAAAATTGGCCCCGTGGGAATCGAACCCGCGACCTCCCACTCGAATCCAAGCGCGCGTCCCCTGCGCCACGGAGGTCGTCAAAACTGATAGTAAATACGTCAAGACGGTATAACAACTTATACCGTCGATGATTGGCCGATGTACAATTATATATTTTCGAGAATCGCACCTCTGAACTTTAAACTAGGAATGATAAATACTAGGAGAGGAAAAATTGCTGCTATCTTTAGAGCGTCAGGGAAGAAAATGGATAGACGGTATCCCCATATAATTCGGATTTGAAGAAAGCGTCAGACAGGCTTTTCGAATGTTAAGCTCCACATTTTAAAGAAGGGAACAATGACTACGTTATTAATTTATAAACTAAGGATTTGGGGTCAGCGCTAAAAAGTGTCCGAACCGAATGACATACAAAACGCGAAAAGACATACAGTCGCACTTCAGTCTCGTGTTTGAAAAGCTGTATACTAATGGTAAATGACAATGTTTTAGATTGTTTATAAAAATACTCATGTACCCTCGTTTATGTAGGTTTTCTCGGGACACTTTCGTGAACTTTGTATTACACCCGTCGTCCAGAGATTTATAAGCCTATGGATGACGTACACATTTTGGGGAACAAGGGTGCCCCTGTATTAATTAGACTCCACTATTAAGTGTGATTATTTTACTCATTAAAAATTTAAAGGGTTTGCCTACAGAAGTAATGGGGCCAAAACTAATTTTGGACTTTAAGGTAACAAAAAATTGTGATTTTATAGAAATTAGAATACTCACGGGGCATAAATGGCAGTTGTAATAAAAAACAACTGGATGGTTCTATTTAAAAGCGGTGGTTTAAACAGCGGTAATGTCTGATCTTTCAAGGACTGCCACAGTGGTACATCCCCCAGCTTCAATGACGCTGTTTCGTTCAAAACTATCTTCTTCACCTAGAAACATGAAAGAAGAACGTGTAAAAGTCGTGGAACACTGGCTGAAACGAAGTTCTAGTTTTAAACGTTCCGCGTAAATTTTAATAAAGTCATTTTCTAGATACTAATTGCAAAATTAGTACTCGTATTTTGCAGTTCGTTCCCAGTATTTTACATTTGTGTAGCGGTTCGAGCGCTTTCTGAAGTTAAAAGATGAACCAAGAGGTTCATCTTTTAAAAATGACAAAAAACTGATTTTCCTCGGATCGGGATTTTCGCCCAGTTATACCGTTCAAAATTTCAAATAAAGTTGGCATTTTAAATACATGATGTATTTACTAACCGACTATGAAGTGGAAGGTTAATTCCTTACGAGGTCAAATCGGTCAAATATTGCTTGGCAACTTCGTGCGGGACCCTCCTGTGGGGTGACAGACGGCCGGGGGACGCGGTAACACATACATGCAGAGAAGTGTCACCTTCCCCGCTACACCGTCCGCTAACCGCTGACATCTAAGTTCCTTGCCTCCCCCACCCGTCTGTCACCCCGCAGAAGGGTCCCGCACGTAGTTGCCAAGCATTTCGGGTTACTTATTAATTGGTAAGTATTTAACTCACCGGAAATTTAGAATCATCTCCGCCATTCCTTCTAATTATCTTTCTTAGAATCTCGATCGCCTCCTTTTCTTGGCCAGCATTCAACAAAAACTTCGGACTTTCGAGTATGAAACCCAAAAAAAATGCAGATAATCCGAGCGGCAAAGTCAAAACCAGCACAAGCAACCTCCAATTGCTGAAGGTGATGAAGTGGAGGTCTACAGAAATCTCGAGATCCAGGAAGTAATATCCGAGAGCTGTAAAGAGAAAATATGTATTGTTTGACTCACAGACAAGAATAAGGAGAACAGCAAGACCACATATTTTAAGCAAGACATACAAAGGCCTAAATTCTGATATGCACTTAAATTAATACACAATCTGATTATTATTTTTTTACAACTTCAATTCTTTTAATAGCTAAATTATAAAACTTGAAAACACCCACGTCTGTATTGTAGACCACTAATTACCTATAGAAGAAGGATTAAATTATTTTGTTTTAAAAAACTCTCCGACTTAAAGTAAATAAGAACATAGCAGTACCTAAGATATGATCATATCCAAGAAAATCTGTCGGAGCTGCTATTCCTATAAACTACAAACAAAAAAGGGCAACACTCATTTGCATACAAACATATACAACAAATAAACGAACAAATGGTCTCTTACCATCAATGCATATGCCCGTATTTAATCAATAAAAAGAAACAAATAGTAGAATGTAGAGAAATATTGTTACCTGTACAAACTGGAATTGAAAATAATATAGAACTTGTCACTATTATAATGAATGGAGCTTTTGATTTCTGACTACACGACTCTCCCAGTAATGTGTAACCTATCGACTGAGTTCCACTGGACCTGAAAATTTCATGGAAAATTAAGAGGGACATAGGGTTAGTGTACGTAGCTTCAGCTCGATGGACCGACGATATGAAGTGGGTGGCAGCCAAATGCGTACCGCAAATGTCTGGAATACCCAACCAGGCACTTTCTTTCCCACCATCTACAACTTGGGCGCCTTCAAATCAAGAGTGAATTGGCATCTCCTGCGCAAGATCGCTCCACCTTAAACTGTGTTTAAGGTGCGCGCGCGCTCCACTTTCCAGCAGGTGTGATCCTCAGACTACATTAAATAAAGGCAGACGTAGCGCGCCGGACAACCAAGCGAAGCCAAGTTCGGTGCTACTAAATGCGTGGGTAATACGTTTTCGCGCTCAGTACGCCACCGTGGCGTCGCCACCGGGTGTCAATCGTGTTACACGTCTTCGTGAATGTACTTCGCTGTGCAGATTTTGTACTCATAATGTTGTATTATGTCTTCAAGGACTGCAGAAACAACTCACATACACAAAAAGTCACGATGGAATATCTTTTCACAGGAATTTTGTTATTTTGCATATTTTTTAACGAAAATATCTTTTAAACACGACTTGGAACACAAAACCTAAATAATATTTCGTCACACTTAACCAGTGTTGCAAGTATTTGACTTATTTATTTTCCCCAATTTTGGGGTAATTTATAATGAGTTTGTAGGGTTCCATACCAAAATGGTAAAAATGGAACCCTTATGTTGAGACTTTCTCCATCCGTCCGTCTGTCCGTCCGTCCGTCCGTCCATCTGTCACACTCGATTATTTCAGTAACTATTAAAGCTATCGACCTGAAATTTGGAATAGTTGTAGGTAATTGCGGTGCGCCGACATTGAAATCATAAAAAATTGAAAATCTATTTTATTTTTATTTAAAAAGGAGGGAAACCGGGTCTTCGAAATTTCAAATAGAGATAACAATATTGAATGGGGTATCATAATATGAAAGGTTTGCGGTTTGCCAACAAAAGTAAGTACCTACATGTGTATAATATTATTATACTCGTAAATTCATGAACAAAGTGATTCTTTTAATGTTTTTCTTCTTTTATAGTATGGAACCCTCAGTGCGCGAGTCCTACTCGCACTTGACCGGTTTTTCTTTTTGTAGACATTTTTTAAATATTTATTTAAGGTTACTGCCTACGTATGGAGTACATACAGAAATTAAAAGATTTTTTAAAATTTGATTAACGTCATTAATTGTGATAAAAGTGAAGTAAAGTTATTAGTGATAAAAGTTTGAGCATACGATTCCATCAAATATCAAAATTAGAAACCAACGGTAGAAGTGTAAGAATAGACGCTCAAAGACAATATTAAAAAAAATTATACTAAATAAAGGTGTTTAAAAAAATGTGATTAGTTAATAATTAGTTCAACTTAGGTTTTTTAATCGGAAAGTTTATTGATATTCAGATATTGTTATGTAATTCTCGGGGTTATAACCATACCTAATTTCGTCGGAATCTATTCAGTAAGTAGTTTTGCAGGAAGGATAGGAGGCTAAAAAGATTTTTCTTCAAGACTCGCCGTGCAGGTAAAAGGTGTTTTTTTGCATAAGTGCATAATATACACAATATATAAATAAATAAATTAGCCTTTTATTTACTGAAAACATCATTTACAAGTTACGTATTATCTTACAGAATAGGTACTTATTGCTATTAAAATACATAGGTATTTATTTTTTAATTGTGTAATAACACTGTTAATTGTTATACAAGTTTTATATTTATAACTATTTCCAATGTATATAGCTTTTATTTTTTAGCAGATACCAAGTGTCAGTTTAATTTAAACATTAAATACAAAATTTATAAACTAAAATAGTGGATCCACATCGACACCTGATGGGAGCGTACCCAAAAGACTGGCAGCATTGCCTCGCTGAATCGCAATGCTTATTTTCTGAGCAAAGTATGTGCCAGACTTTGGGTCCCGGGTCGTATCAAAAAGGCGCGACGAAAGCTCTTTATACAAACGACGCGCCTCAGGGCCCCATGGCCCCAAAGTCTCCACGCCAAACGGCGAAAATATGTAGCCCTCTCCCAGACCTGCATATTTCAGCCGCTTGTTTCGCTCGGCCGTCGCCGCCGCCGCGCCCGCAGCTATAGCAGTATCCTTGATGTGAGACGGTGCTAGCGTATCGACGCAAGTGGCGTCCCACACCAAGGATCTGCCCCGCTGCCACGGGACGAGCGTCATTCCGTCGGGTCTCTTGCCGTCGTCACGTGCCAAGCCGTTCGACTCTAAAATGGCTGGCACGTTAACGGTGACTAGGGCCCGGCGGATCGCGTCATTTATCGAGGCGTGGCGGGACAGACGGCCGGCGCTGCGTTGACATGAAAGGCCATGGTGACATTTCCAATTATGGGCTATTATAATATGTATGGAGCTGGATATGAAAATGACTTTTCTTTCCTTTATTATTTTTAAAGATATCTGTAGTTTTCTGAATAATTATGTATTTATTTTTTATTATTATTATTATTTTCTTTTTTGTAAGCATAATATGCATATTAAATTATATACAATATTTATATTTTGGATAGGGAGCCCTAATTAAAAAAGTACCAAAGAAAAAGTAAAAGATTTTTATGGGTATTTTATTATCTGATACTTCACAACTAGCAACATTACACGCACAAACAAACGTCGTATTGCTACGGTGTAAGGGGCGGGTGTCACGCACACATGGGCAAAACTTGCAGTCACTCGATTGTTCGGCGCGCGGTGTCTGTAAAGTCTGTGGTGTGATCACAGTCAAGCGCATAGTTAAAAAAGAAAAACCGGCCAAGTGCGAGTCGGACTCACGCACCGCACGCACGCACTTTAAGGTGTTGCGGCCCTACCAGCCCGCGAAATTCAAATTTTATTTAGTTTTTCGCAAATATTAGACTAACTAAACATTTTAGATTTATGGCAATGCATTTTGCGGGCCTACTTTTTATGCATCTACATGTTTTTAATAGAAACTTTGCTCGAAAGTTCCCACTCATCTCATATTGGTTCCCGAAAGAAAAATTTTTGCAGTTTCCCAGATTTCAAGCTATCGGGAACCAATATGAAGTAAATGAGTATTGTTGAGCAGAGTTTTTATTAAAATCATGTAGATGCATAAATTCTGTGCTCGCAAAACACATTGCCATTAACCTTCGATGTATAATTAGCCCACTATGAGCAAAAAACTAAATAAAATTTGAATTTTCGCGCCCGGATGTTACCCATTGCCCTTAAATAATCACTTTTGTTCATGAATTCACGACTATAATTTACATGTAGGTATGTAGGTACATTTACATGTACATACTTTTGTTAGCAAACCGCAAACGTAACTTTGTTTTTGGCGGATTATTGTTATTATCAAAAAATGTATATTAGTCAGAGAGTTGATTTTATTTTTCCTGTAAAATATACGTTAACTTCTATTGATCATAATTATTTCAGATTTTTTGATTGGTAAACTTCGGAGATAAGGGGGGGGGGGGAACGGTATTTTTTTGACAGTTTGCCCAATAAATCAAAAACTATCGGGCATAAAAATAAATAAAAATTAGTTTCAGAATACACAAGTAACGCCCTTTCATATGACACCCCACTCAATATTGTTATCTCATTTTGAAATTTTGTCGACCCGGTTTTCCCCCCTTTTTAAATAAAAATAAAAACAATTTTCAAATTTTTACGAATGTTATGACGTCGGGTCACTATTACCTATAACTATTTTAAAATTCAAGTCGATAGCTTGAATAGTTACTGCAATAATCGAGTGTGACAGACGGACGGACGGACGGACGGACGGACGGAGAAAGTCTCACTATAAGTGTTCCATTTTTACCAAATTGGTATGGAACCCTAAAAAAGACGTGTGGCACTCGGAGACTGCCGCGGTAAAGCTATTGCATAGCATTTTAAGCCTCGCCTTTAATTCATATTGGTTCCCGAAAGCTTGAAACCTCGGAAACTCCAAAAAATTATCTTTCGGGAACCAATATGAGGTGAGTGGGAATTTTCGAGAAAATTTTCTATTAAAAACACGTAGATGCATAAATATTATACCAGCAAAACCTACAATGTGTAGTTAGTCTACCATTTGCGAAAAACTAAATAAAATTTTAATATCGCAGGCTGGTAGGGGCAAAACACCTTAAACGACGTAACAAATAACAATAATGTCGTCATGACCACGATGCGTGCAACTGGGTCGAAATATCGACACACGGTATCAGGTTGACTCATCGACAAAGTCAAGAAAAACATGCCTTATTCACTTTACTATAAGATCAAATAAACTTACAAAGCAGTACTTGCAAATTTCAGTGCAGCCATTACTATGAAATTAGGCGAGAAGGCGTTGATGGCGGACAGTATGAAACTGCCCCACAATGACAACGCCATTGCTTTTCGACGACCTTGCGTGTCTGCGACGTATCCCCAAGGCCAGGCCATGGCGATAGAACCTAACAAAAAGACCAGTTACATAAAATATGCATTCAGACAGATTACATTTCAAAGTACATTGACGACCTCCCTGGCGCATGGGACGCGCGCTCGGTTTCGAGTGGGAGGTCGCCGGTTCGATTCCCGCCGCGTACTACTTCGGAATTTTATAATTTTTAAATTGGCTCAGGTCTGGTCTGGTGGGAGGCTTCGGCCGTGGCTATAGTTACCACCCTACCAGCAAAGACGTGCCGTCAAGCGATTTAGCGTTTCGGTGCGATACTGTGTAGAAACCGTTGGGGGTGACTTTACATACCCCTTCCAAGTTAGTACGATAACATCTTCGGCTACATCATCACTTACCATCAGGTGAGATCGCAGTCAAGTACTAACTTGTATGGTGTAAAAAAAGTACATTTCAATATGAGTGCGGAAAGTATGTCATTTCTCTACTCAACATAAGAGACGAGGGAAATGAAAAAGAGAACCAAATTGGAGAAATGACCAATTTGGTATCAAGATTTCTCATAAACCGCAACCAAAATATTCTAGGAAAATTTAATGGCTATAGCTGCAGTTGCTATCATTGATTTTAAGGTTCAAAGTAAAGTTATTTCGGGTGAGTAGCTAGTTACCAATCAGAGGCATCGACAGAAGAACCGACTTCTGGTAATGTGTGAGATTCATGTCGCAGACCCCCGTCAGCACCACTGAGAAGCCAAACAAATCCAGAGACATCCCTTGGAAGGCCAAAATGAGATACAGCACCAGCCCGTAAGTGTACCACCCCTTGCCTGGAATAAGGATATTTCTTTTTATAAAATGTCTTTACTTATCAATTGGAGTGGAGACCGCGTATAAGCAAGCGTAGCGTGGGGCGCCCTCCAACTCGCTGGACTGACGACATAAAGCGGAGTGGCTTGATGAGGAAGGCTGAGGACGCGGTGTGGTGACGCTCACTTGGGAAGACCTATGTCCAACAGTGGAAGTCCGCAGGCTGATGCGATGATGATGATAATGACTTATCAATTTTTGATACATTTTTAGCGGACGAGAGGCGATTGCGGTGGTATGGCCATATACAAAGACGCCCTGACGACCATATGGTGAAGCTTGCCCTCGACTTGCCAGTGACGAAACGCTCGCGTGGAAGACCACCTGCCACTTGGCTGACAACGGTCGAAAAAGACCTCAAAAATGCTCAATTAAATAAAGACCTGGCACAAAATCGTGCTGAATGGAAGTGGAGGATAAGGAAGGCCGACCCCAAATAAATGGGAGCAGGTCTCGGATGATGATGAGTATGTAAGGTACTAAGGGTGGTCACTTGTTAAAGATATTCTATAGATCATAACACTGTGGGATGGTTGATGGGCTTGTACTTGACAATCGTGCCTAATAGAAAGCAAGATATGGTATGCCGTATGGGGTGGAACAAGCTTGTCTAGAAAATGCCAATTGACTCTTCTCTTGAATGCATCCAGGAATTTGCGGGGAACTAGAAATCTGAAAAATCCTGAAGTGCGGTAAAGACAAGATGGCTGCCATTTAAGGTTAACTTAATTACTGAGTACTTTATAATAGGTACTAGCTTTTGCCCGCGGCTTCGCCCGCGTGAATTTCGAGATTTTTTAAAAATCCTTTTTAGTGGATGTTAAATATGTCATCAGAGCTATCTATCTATCTTTAGGCTATATTGCCGCGCTGCGGTTTCAAAAAATGATGATGGTGATAGAAAATTGTAATAATGATGGTAGTAAGTTTTTTTTTTCGCGCACTCATAAATGCCTCTTCCCCGTCCCGCCCGCAGTCGCCCGGCCGCCCCGGAACGCCTAGTATCGGGCACTCGGGGTTCACTATTTTGGCGATAATGGCTTACACATAAGAGTTGGATATATGCTATCGCGGGCTTTTTAGTAGAGCTATTTAAGATAAACATTTCCATCATACATTTTATACGTGTAACTCGGTTTTCGCGGCGTACGTCAGTAAAGGTCGCAGATTGCAATTTTTTCCTATTTACGTGACACTTATCGTTATATATTTTGGATAATTCACACTATATCTTTATAAATAATAGCCTATGTGTTATTCTGATGTGTAAGCTATATTGTTGTAAAGTTTCATCAAAATCCATTCAGTAGTTTTTTCGTGAAAGAGTAACAAACATACATCCACACATTATTACAAACTTTCGGGTTTATAATATTAGTAGGAAGTAGGATGTATCGCGTTCAACAAATTGTACCTTTTGGACGAGAAGTATCCCTATACCCATAATAATAAAAAAACCAACGAGAATCAGACTGTAGAGTCTTGATTCCTTGTTACAAAGATTAATATTACTCACCTACTAAATCTAGAGCTTCATCATAAGTATAGACTTTATCCTCTTTGGTACAGCCATTGATCTTAGTGAAGCCATTTTCCACATTATTACTATTCCGATTCGAAAATTCTATTTCTGTCTTCAAATATGTACCTTTTACAGACATTTTTGTATCCACAACTGTACTCTTTGATATAATATTCATTTATAAGAAAAACACTTATATCTACTTCATTTCATTTCAACGAAATTATAATGGTTTTTTTTTATTGGATGGATTTTCTTTATATTTCTATTTCCATATCTCACTACACGTCTTTTAGTAATGGACTAAAAGACTAACTTTACGTTATTTTGTCTCAGCAGTATTAAAATTTTACAACCTGTAAATAAGGTAAGTACCTACATAAAAGAGCTACAGAACAAAAAGATAAATAGAACCAGTATTATTCATTGTTAAGTACATAGTACCTATAGATATTATTGAACAGAAAATAAACAATTAGAATATAAAGTACGTGATAATGAAGGAGTAAGAAAACTTTTATTAAATTACGAGATGCGTACATTAAACTTCCGTGCTATTCTGCAAAAATACTTAAAGCAGCGACGAGCGTACATCTATGAATTTGTCAGTTGTAATAGAGTACAATTTTGCATGTCATCTTCGGCTTGGCAGCTGTCTGGCTGTTTCGGAGATGGACATTTTGTAGAATAGCACTGCTGAAAGACGGACGAACAGACAAAATCACACCGTCAAAGTGTGTACTCGTGTGTTTGTAAACTTGTTCCTCTTTTACGCCACAACAATATCTAACCGATAGGTTATCACACAGGAAAATCCGGGGATAAAGGTAGTATAACTGTATAATTATTATTCCTTGCACTATACCTACCATTTAAATATTTGCTATCATCAACAACTGAATAAAATAAATTATACAACTGGTTTTAAACATAAAATGATAACACTGTTAAACGTGCAACGTGCAAAGAATTTTAAAAAATTACTTATAGAGGAATAATCTTAGTCAGTCATGCTATATAAGAAAACGAGTCCTAAATAATAAATAATAATCTTTAATACAATATAAAAGAATCATTCATCATTCACAAATATTTCTTGTTAACCAAAAAAATCTTTATTCCTTTGATTCCAGCTATTTTGATGCAGTTTTCTTCACGTTGTCTGGAGGTAGAAACAGACTCACGACGACGCCGCCTGAAAAAAATCATAGAGCAATCGTAAAAGTATCATTATATCAGTAGATAGCTACAGTCACAGATTTAAGTTACAGTTTTGAATAGCGATGAAAAAATATCCATTTGTGAGGTCAGCTGTGAGGGCGTTATCACATGGAGGAACTGATAATTTTTTCATAGATTATTGTCATTCCCTCTGATTATTGTTTTGATCCTACCACGGCGCTCTATGTAGCCAGTTCCTTGTAGACCAGTGCTTGGTGCCTAATGCGGTTCAAACTAATGTTAAGGTAGGTACAATTATGGTTAAGAGGAATCACAATCAACGTTCTGTTGATATTGTTATTCATATCTCATTTCGTAACATCAATAGAAACTGCCAAACGGCTCAGATAGAAACACTGAAAGTTTGGCACATAATAACAATAAACAGCTGAATTAAACAAAAAGCTGTGAGAGTCAGTTACTTACTGATAATGAAGACCGACCAGGCGTAGAAGGAGGTGATACAGTGGGAGGCGATGTAGCTGCCAACTAAATTGCAGCCGACAACGGCACTGCTTCTAGCCACCATCATCCCGAGACAAGCGGCCATACCACTGTAGAAGAAAAGAAAAGTCTCGTTTTCATAGCAACTAGTATTGAAAATCTACTTCATACATCTATGGCTTGACTCCACAGATGTTGTTCTGACTAATCTCATCTAAACTATAACGTAGATTCTAGAACCATGCAGATAATTACAGAATTTTGTTCTGAACAACAATCCAAAACAATTCTTGGACGATTTGGATTACTCTAAAATTTAAACAAAGCTTCATCTTTTTTGCAGTCGTTTAAAAAAACGACAGGATAAAACTGTTGAAATGTTAATAATTATGAAGGTATTGGTAAAAAAAGATGTGCGAAACTTACCGATACGAAGTAGGAAAAAGATCAACGTAGTAGGAAAAAATGAGAGATATAGTAAGCACGTTCATGGTATATACGTTAATTAAAATCATGCTAGCCAGCCTGTCAGTGACCGATGGGATGGCCACGCCACTGGTCGCAGATAACATCATCAGCCCAATCACGACTGACTTCTTCCACCGAGAGAGTAACGACATTCCCAAGTTCAGAACCATAAAGCTCGCAGATTGTATTAAAGCTATCCAAAGCACCAAGTCCTTTATATTTCTTGTGCAGGTCTGCAAATCGTACTTCTTAAGTAATATAAGTGAAGCCAAAGTTAGGGTTACTTGAATTGTATTCATCCTACAAAATCGATGAGTCCAACATTAATAAACTTATATTCTTCTTCCACTGAACTGGTGGAAGAAGGTGACTTCAAATGAGAATTAAGTGATTTCATTCCTTTTAAAAATAATGATTTATCATGAAATCAGATGAAGTAGTAATGGTTCAATCAAGATCAAGACTATTCATAATTGCTTGTGAAATGAGCCTAAATTAAATAAACCATTTGAATTCTAATTTTGTTTTTATAATTTCGCCTTACCTCAGTACCAGTGTTAAGTTTATCAGAATTAACAATCATATCACAGACGGTATTATGGGCATTGGTGGTACCGTTACCAGCCTTATATCCTGAATAGAATGAATCGAAAATGAATGGAAGCCAAGAATAGACACCGTTGTTTCTACAACAAAAAAAAATGATCAATAGTAATTATCATACTATAGTTGGAGTTTAATATCACAGTGCTAAAGAAATCTTAATTCTTTGCATAACTAAATTAGACATAAATAATCTAAGAATACAATAGAAAATCTTTATTTATCGGCACAGCACAATATAATATTATGTATAGAAATACATAATAACTTAACCTATGAAAATTAACAAGTAGACTGACCAGTCAATAAATGTGAGTAATCCAGTAAAAATATTAAATAAACACCAGAAACAAAAGGTAAACAGAACAAGAAAGGAAACAGAAAATACTTACGAAGCATAAACGGTAGCAGTGATGTAAAATAACTGCATGGTTCTATACAAAAGCGGGGGTTTGAAGAGAGGAAATGTTTGATCTCTCAAGGACTTCCACAGTGGTACATGCTGCAGCTTTACGGTCGTGATTTCATTCAAAACAATCCTTTTCACCTAGTTTGACAAAATATTCGACAGTCAATAGCATTAGAATAGTATAAAGAACTTCTTGTTCCAACCTCAAGCTTTTGAGATTTGCATGCATTTTGAGATAGCAATAATTTGAGCACCAAAAAATATTATAGTCCGTTTACTTCTATTACAGTATTGTCTAAATATTTTGTAGTTATAAAAACAAAGTGCTAGCAATTAATATTATTGTAACACTGCAGGTGCCAATTCTGTTGTGCAGATTTTCTAAAAGAAAATAAATTGACGCGTCTAAAAATAACGCTATTTTATTCAAAATTGTTCCCATGGAAAGGATAGCACTATTTTTATCCTAATGATTTCTAAACTTGCGATAAAATTGCAAACTTAAGAAATGATTTTTAACTGTGATCATGAGCTACCTTAAAATATGAAATCCTGGACATACTCGTATACTCACCGGAAACTTCGAATCGTCACCGCCATTCCTTCTCAAAATCTTTCTAAGAACCTCAATCGCCATCTTTTCGTGGCCTTTATTCAACAAGAACTTCGGGCTTTCGAGAATGAAACTCGATAATAATGCAGATAAACCGAGGGCCGAAGAAAAAATCAACATCAGTAACCTCCAATTGCTGAATATTATGAATTTGAGATCAACAGAAACCTCAAGATTCAAAACTAAATATCCAATACCTGAAAAAAGAATAAAAGATGCAGTTTAAACGTTAAACAGTAGAAATATGTGCCCTTCAAACCAAAACTCAATTATTACTACACAACCAAAATGATTACTACCATGGTACCCATCGGGCGAAGTCATACTACCTGATGCTGCCAATTAAAAGAGTGTAGATAAGATTTGATAGCGGTATTTATGTGTTGAGGTCAAACCAATTTACCTGTGTAAATTCCAAATGTGATTACAAAAGAAGTAGTCACGATTACCATGAACGTAGCTTTTAATTTCTGGCTACACGATTCTCCCAGTAATGTATATCCCATCGATTGAGTTCCACTTGATCTAAAAATATTATAATAATTCACATGTTAGTTGGAATTATTCTGGACTTAATTTACTGATAATTATAATAATCTGACTCTTTTAAATCTTACTAAAAACCAACTCACAAAGCAGTGCTTCCAATTCTAGTACAGCCATAACAATCCAATTAGGTGAGAAGGCGTTGATGGTGGATAAAATGAAACTGCCCCACATTGACAACACCAATGCTCTTCGACGACCTTGAGTGTCTGCGATGTATCCCCAAGGCCAGGCCATGACGATAGAACCTAAAGAGATGACATTGAATATAAATGTACCTGGTATTATGCTATTTGTCGCATTAAAGAGATCTGATTAAAATACGGCGAATAAGAAGTTAAAGGAAACAGGTATCTAATTGTAATGAAATGAGTGACATTTCATTCATTTGAATTTGCCGCGCTTCGCGTATCAGCTGTCTGTCGCGTACATTATGATATTGATCTGTGTCTATGATTTAAAATGGCGTGTGACGCTCAGAATGTTTTGTGCATTTTATCGTTATAAAAACTTATAGAAAGAATGTGATTGAGGACTCGATAAATAGTGAACTTTAAATGTCGTTTCTTTGTTATTTCAGGTGAGATAGAAGTGTAATTGTCGTAACTTGATAATAACTTGATAATTGTAAATATTTGTTAAATAAAACAAATCTTTGTTATTTCAGAGAAACAATTTGTTGTTTGTTTTTGGAGATCCTCAATGTCTTATAAAACGACATTTTTGTAAACTAAAAGAAGATGGACCGGCTTCAATTCGAGTTTACAATGATAGCCTCAAATGATGGCAAATCAAATGTATTAGCTATAACCTCAATATCTACTGAAGAAGGAAAATGTTATGTTTTACCCGAGGAACTGAAGCCGGTGAGTCATCATACATGTATTGTTGAAACGAACACTTTCACAAAAGTAAAAAATAGCATTAAAAAAAGACACCAGAGTAGAAAAGTATGGATAAAGTTGGATGAAAATCTAAAGAAAACATATGTAGATGAGGAAGGTAATATGCAATTTTTTGATCAATATTTAGATGAAGTGAGCACAACACAATCAAAGGACAAAAATGACACTTTGCAACAAATCTTGGAACAATTAATAGAAACTACAACTAAGAAAGAAAGTCAACATAACTTAAAACATATCTCAGAAAAA
This sequence comes from Coenonympha glycerion, assembly GCA_963855885.1. Lineage (NCBI taxonomy): Eukaryota > Metazoa > Arthropoda > Insecta > Lepidoptera > Nymphalidae > Coenonympha > Coenonympha glycerion. Next base: position 2,230,422 of record OY979637.1, on the reverse strand, counting down.
TTTATTATTGAAAAATTCACAAGCAAAAATCCTAATGCGATGCAATGGATAGAAATTTTTGAAAAAAAGTGTGCGCGCTTTAATATAACAAAAGATGAGACAAAAATAGATATTTTGAGGTTATTTTTAGATAAACCTTGTTTGGATTGGTATAGCTCGATGATCATAAAACTAACAATAAATTCTGAATGGAGTGAATGGAAAGACAAGTTTTTAGAAACTTTTAAAAACCAAGGATGGGACATAGTCACATATGCTCTCGCATTTAGGTATAAAGAAGGACAGTTAATTGATTATGCCATAAAAAAAGAACGGCTTTTATTAGATATAAACAAATCTATAGATTCCAAAACAATGATAGATCTTATTGCAACTGGTTTACCTGGATTTATCTTAAATAAGTTAAACAGGGATGAACTCAACAACACTACTGACTTGTTCAACGAGATAAGAAAATATGAAGGCACGATGTATAAGAAAAACTCAACTAACATAAAGAGCAGTACATTTTATAATAAAAATAAAACTTATGAGAAGAAGTCATGTAAGACTTGTGAGTCTTTGGACAAAGGAATTAGATATCATCCGGAGGAGTCATGTTGGTTCAAGAAAAATAAAAATGAACCTGAAAAAGTTCTTAAAACTAAAAATGTAAACAATAACTCCATAATTGAAGTAGACATAAATACTGAAAAAAAAACTAGTAAGCACACCATTAATCAAAATCAAGCTTTTATTAGAAAATAAACTAGAAGTGAGTGGTATTTATGATTCAGGCTCACAGATTTCTATAATAAATTTAAGATTAATAAAAGTAAAAGAAAAAAAAGATGATGTGAACATAGCATACATGAAAACGGTTAATGGTGTGAAGAAGATGGATGGCTTGATAACAATAAAAATTAAAATATTTGATTTAGAAGAAGAGGTGGATGTATACATAGTAGAAAATGAAGATTTTGATGATTTCATAATCGGATTAGATATGATAAAGAAATTCAGATTAACCCAAAATGAGAACTTGCAGATAGAACAAAAGAAAATAACAAATAAAATAGACAGGATGTCTAAAGATAACAGAAATGAAGATAATAATATAAAAAAATATACAGTAAATTTCAATGAACACATAGAAACAGAGGAATTTATAAGTATGACAGACCATTTAGATAATCAAAAGAAAATTGAGATAGAGAAAATTATAAAGGAATATAAAACAATATTTGCTAAGGACAAGTATGATATAGGTTCAGTTAAAGATTATGAAGCTCGCATAGATTTACAAGTAAATAAATATTGTAGTAAAAGACCATACAGATGTACAATACAAGATAGATTAGAAATTGAAGAGCAAATATCGATGTTACTAAAGAACAATTTAATAGAAGAATCATACAGTCCTTTCGCTGCTCCAGTGACATTGGCGTTTAAAAAAGGTGAAAATAGAAAATCCCGTTTATGTGTAGATTTCAGAGAGTTAAACAAAATAGTTATACCACAAGCTCAACCATTTCCTTTGATAGATGATCTAATTATTAAAACTAGAAATTGCAAGTATTTTACTACACTAGATATAAACTCAGCATTTTGGGCAATACCATTACGGGTGGAAGACAGAAGTAAAACAGGATTTGTCACACAAGATGGCCACTTCCAGTGGACCTGCCTCCCTTTTGGCTTGAAAACATCACCAGCAATTTTCCAGAGAATCTTAAGCAATATTCTAAGAAAACACAATCTCACAGGATACTCTGTAAACTATATTGATGATATTTTGATATACTCGTCTACCTTTGAAGAACATATAAGGCACATAAGAAATGTATTAGAGGCAATAATTAAAGAAGGCTTTAGACTGAAGTTTAAGAAATGTACCTTTGCTTCAGACTCGGTAAAATACCTCGGCCATATAATCCAGAACAATTCAGTAAGACCACTAAAAGACAATTTGATTTCAATAAGGAACTTTCCAACTCCTAAGACGCAAAAGAACATCAGACAATTTTTGGGAAAAATAAACTTCTACCATGACTATATACCAAGAAGTGCAATTATCTTAGATCCATTACACAATTTATTACGAAAAAACGAGAAATTTGTATGGTCAGAGAAATGTGAAGAAGCATTCAATCTGATAAAAAGATATTTATGTTCGCAACCGGTCTTGGAAATATTCGACAAAGACTTACCAATCAAAATCTTTACCGATGCATCTTTGGAGGGCATTGGAGCAATATTAAAACAGACACAACTAGATGGTAAAGACAAACCGGTGGCATATTTCTCAAAAAAATTGAATGAACATCAAAAACGGAAAAAGGCTATATATTTAGAATGTCTTGCTATGAAAGAAGCTGTTAAATATTGGCAGCACTGGCTCATCAGAAAACAATTCACCATTTACTCAGATCACAAACCTCTAGAGAACATGAACATTAAATGCAGGACAGATGAAGAATTGGGTGATCTCACATATTACCTATCTCAGTATGACTTTACCGTAAAATATATACCTGGTAAAGAAAATGTAGAAGCAGACTGTTTGAGCCGAAACCCTGTATTAGAACCAGAAGATAACAGAGAGGAAACATTGAGAATAGTTAATTTAATACAAATAAAAGATATAGTTGGAGACCAAGAGAAAAATGAAACAATAAGAGAAAAGAAACAAAATTTAATACTAAAAAATAATATCTATTATAAAAAAATAAAGAAACAGGAAAAGATTATCCTCTCAGAAGAATTTAGTAAAAAACTTATAAAAAAGGTGCATGAAGATTTATGCCATATTGGGATCAGACAACTGCAGAAAAAAATAAGTTCAATATATACGGCTATAAACCTAACAAAAAATATCATAAATATTTGTAAAACATGTGAAATATGCATAAAAAATAAATCAAGATGTCAAAAAAAAATTGGATTACTGTCACAACTGGGACCAGCAACCAAACCATTTGAAAGAATGTCAATGGATACTATTGGTGGATTTGGAGGATCTAGGTCTACAAAGAAATATCTACACCTTTTAGTAGATCACTACACAAGATATGCATTTATTGCGACTTCGAAAACCCAGAATGCATGTGACTTTATAAATTTAACAAAGAAAGTACTAGAGACAGATGAGATTGGAATTATCCTGACAGATCAATATCCGGGCATAAATTCAAGAGAATTTAAACAATTTTTGCAGGAAAATAATATTAAACTAATTTTTACAGCCGTGAATACACCATTCTCGAACGGCTTGAATGAAAGATTAAACCAAACAATAGTAAATAAAATAAGGTGTAAAATGAATGAGAAAAATAATAAGAGAACATGGACAACACTGGCAAGAGAATGTATACAAAAATATAATGAAACAGAACACTCCGTTACAGGTTTTGCACCAAAATATTTACTGGATGGTACAAATGTCAGTATTCTACCAAATGAATTCAAAACGATGGAAAAGGAAGACAAGTGGATTGCTGATAGAAGATTGGCATTAGAGAATACAATAAAATCTCATGAGTATAACAAGAAAATATTTGATAGAAATAGAAAAATGCAAGAATTTAATGTAGGAGACAGTGTATATGTAGAAAATGGAAATAGACTGAATAGAAAGAAATTAGACGAATTAAAAATAGGCCCTTTCAAGATAATAGAGAAAATATCGAATTCCATTTATAGGATTGATACAGGCAACAGAAAAACAGAATCAACATTATTTCATATAACAAAATTGCAACCTGTCATAACAGAGGCTGAAGAAGATGAAGGAGATGATAATGAATATGAAGATGACTTATAAGTACATTTTACAGATATATTGCTTAGAATTTTCGCTCTTAGGGGGGGAGATGTAATGAAATGAGTGACATTTCATTCATTTGAATTTGCCGCGCTTCGCGTATCAGCTGTCTGTCGCGTACATTATGATATTGATCTGTGTCTATGATTTAAAATGGCGTGTGACGCTCAGAATGTTTTGTGCATTTTATCGTTATAAAAACTTATAGAAAGAATGTGATTGAGGACTCGATAAATAGTGAACTTTAAATGTCGTTTCTTTGTTATTTCAGGTGAGATAGAAGTGTAATTGTCGTAACTTGATAATAACTTGATAATTGTAAATATTTGTTAAATAAAACAAATCTTTGTTATTTCAGAGAAACAATTTGTTGTTTGTTTTTGGAGATCCTCAATGTCTTATATATAACGAAGTGATTGTTAATTATGTAACTTTGCTATTCCTTGGGTGTCGTAGCCTGCAAAATCCACGAGCTTCCAAAACGGACCAAAAATGTTCGATCCAAGAATTGAACATAAATAACCAAACCAAAATAAGCAATTACAAATAAGCAATTACAAATAAGTACAGAAGAACAATAAATAACAATAAGATGAGACGTTAAAAAACAAATTAGATAAAATATTTTAGATGTGAAAGAAGCTATTAGATTCTTAAATACCGTAATTAGAGTAAGTAATTAAGTATACCTATAAAAGGTACTGACAGAAGAACTGATTTCTGGTAATGTGTGAAATTCATGTCGCAGGCCCCAGTTATCACGACAGAGAGACTAAACAAGTCCAGGCTGGCCGCCTGGAAGGCCAAAAGGATATACGCTAAGAGCCCATAGGTGTACCATCCTTTTCCTGCAATCATATTATTATTGTAGCAGTCTTCACTCACCAACAATAGACGAGATTACTAGTATCACAATTCACAGTGTTAAAAGACTAATATCTTTAAACTGTGAGAATATCTTTAAACTATACTAGCACATCCGCGCTAACGGTGCTCTTGTCTTTAAGCTGGCTCAATACTCGCCCGAATGGAAATTACTGTCTGTAGCTTTAGATAACCAAAAATCTGTAAATTTTTCAGAAGAAATTAATCCATAAATTGACTAAAATATATATCTCAATTTTTTTTATCAAAAAATAAAATATTAAAACTATATGAGTTTGGCGAGCTGGTTCGTGCAAACCCTTAACGCATTGGAAATTTCAATATGTGTGGAAACAAATCTTTTTCATTAACACTGATACTCGAAATCGCCCAATGTTTGGTTAACTACAAGTTTATATTATTATCATCAAACTCAGCTACTAAAACTATAATATATACTCAACTACTAAATGTAAAAAAGTGTTTTACTCACCTACTAAATCTAGAACTTCATCGTAAGTATAAACTTTATCTTCTTTCTTATGGCCATTGGCCTTAGTGCAGCCACTTTCCACGGTATTACCATTCCGATCTGAAAACTCTGTTTCCGTCTTCAAATATTTCCCTTGTACAGACATTATTGTTTTTAGTATAGTAGTGAGTTCTGTTGACGCGATATTTGCTAAATAAATACTTTATTAAACAAATGTTTTACTGTGTCCAACATTTCTTCAGACACCCATTATTATCAGGTATCGATACAATTGAATAAATTAACTATTGTGTCTTCTTTGTCTGGTATTTTTAAAATATGTCCATGCCTTACCACACGTCTTGTCTTAATGGGCTAATGATAATAAATGCACCAGCGTTGCGTTATAATTAGCATTTTTCCATACCTAGTTTTGAGGTAAACGAACCAAAGAAAAAGACATTGAATTTCATCACAATAATTATAAAAATACAAAATTTTGCGTGTATTTTGAACCCATTTGGCTAAAATTATGAATATAAATAGCTAATAGCCTTCTTTGTGAGCCGCGGGCAAAAGCTAGTTGTTAAATACATTTGAATATAAAAAGATAAGGTATATAACAATTATTTCAGTTGAAGCGATAAGGTATGGCAAAATGAAATGTCAAGCAGACTACAAAATAGTAAGTAAGTACTCCTTTCAATGCTGAATTATTTAGTATTGCTTCGTTTCTCGCCCTTAGTATTTCCATAATGGATCATGCTTATGCATTTCTTCAACTTTAATTGAATGCAACTATAAAAATAATTATCACCCCACATTATATAACAATTGCCCTATTTTTGATTTTTTAACAGTCAGTAGACTCATACTCATAAATTCATCTGGCCTAACCATTTGGCATTTGGCATAGTGGGTTAATATGAGGAACCATTTACTGACTATGCCAAATGACTATTAGCCGGATAGAGATAAGTGATACTGTTAAGCAATAATTGCTTAACAGTATCACTGTACAAAAGAACATGCCTGTACCCATTTCCCTATTCTCAATTATTGAGAATAATGGGTACAGGCATGGTCTTTTGATTGGAATGTTCTACTATCACTGTCAGTAGAGTCAAGGAATATGAGAAGGAAACAACATAAACGGTGCTTATAGTAGCTATTTTATTTATCACGATACAGATAAAATTAATATAACAAAAGGACATCACTGCGGCCGCTCCGGCCGCGTACTCTTCGGCAGAATGATGCACAGGAGGCCGCTCGCTGGAACAAACAGATGGACAAGTTTATATCTAAGAATCAAATAAAACCGGCCAAGTGCGAGTCGGGCTCGCGCATCGAGGGCTCCGTACGACTATAGAATAAGAAATCCATAAGAATCCCTTTTCTATCCCAAATTAACAATTGTTTATACCAAAACAGTATAACAGGTACAAAGTTGATTTTAATTTTTCCCGTAAAACTACGTCCCCGTAAAGTTATATTAATCCCTATTACTCAAAATCACCTATATCCGATCCGAACGACAAACTGATCACATGACCTATCGGTGACATTAGCAAGCGCAGAAATAGAACAATTCATAATATGGCAAAGGCTGCTGATGTCTCAGAAGATAGAACGACGACTGCGGGGCAGAGACCTCATAATATGACATTGCAACCAAGTTCTGGGAAGCTTGTCAAAGGTCTAGACTTTAGGACGTATTTCAAAGGCATATCTAAGAAAATAATTTCCACTGTATGATAGCTTTGAATTATTAAGCTTTAAGATATCAAATAAGTTCGAAACACACTGTTGAGTTACCAGTTACCACTAAACTATCTACCTAACATTTACTTTAACAGAGATAGGCTCCATACAAATCATATGAATTTATTATCACAAGTTGAGCAAATTATGGATAGATAGATTAGAATCAGCGATATTACATTTTATTTCTATGCAACATTAGACCCAATACTCACTGATGAGCAGCGAGCCGAACATGTATATGGGCACGACGCAGTGCTCGTCGACCAGAGTGCCGAACACCACGTTCCCAACAATGGCGCCGATTCGACCGCACATCACCGTCACTGCCATTGCTGTTGCACTGCGGAGGAAAAACGATCATCAATGTCATGTTAGGCCATTACTTCTAACGCTGGCTGCAGGAGACCACTTTAATAAGAACTAAGGATTTAAAAGTTAGACCTTTAAAGGTTCTGAGACGGATTTATCACTCATAACGTCAGGGAAGATCGTGCTCGTCACTACAGAAAATATGTAAATAATTAAAAAATTCAAAACGCGACTGCTCTGTCGTAAAATGACATTATCCCAATGACGAAATACGCTTCTCCAAGCCTCGGAGCAATTGCTCCGAGCTCCAAGCAAATATTAAATGTTATTAGGAATGATATATGTCATATCCACACATTAACTATTCAATCGTTCAGAAATTATGGTGAAATAAAAAACTCACATACATACATATTACATACCATAGTACATGAACCCTAAAAACATTACTGCAATATTGGTAAATGCCAACTGGCCACAAGCCCCTTCTGATATAAAGAGAGCATGCTTGCATTAGAAACCTCCTTTTCAAGCTCAAACCCAAATTCAAGTAACATCTAGCATCCTACGAATAACGTAACACGAAAGATGGATTTCAGAAATATGTATAAAGTGGAGAAAAAGAGTACCAACGCTCTCGCAAGTTTGTGGAGCTCTTCCTATACTCATTACAACTCAAAGGATTACAATAAAATTGAATACTCACGCAACTTTGGTAGGGAAGATCTCGCAAATGACGCAAAACATCACAGCCTCTGTGCAACTGACGATGGCCTCGAACACACACGAAAGCACGAGGTTCTGAAGCGACGACTCCACCAGGTTGAGACCCAGCGCCGCTAGACCGGAGATTATCAACATTCCCACTGCAAACACAAAAAACACATTAGTATCTGGCAAATCTGGTAATAAGTCAAAGACTGCTCAGATTTCAGCAGTAGGTGCCGTATTCAATTCCCAGTTATCATTTCTAAACTGATTGTATGATCTGGTCAGAATTGTCAACAACGGCTAGTTAGAGATTAATTAAATTACACCTTCAAAGTAAATACGATCAATAATTAACAATATCTTCAGCTGTACCATCACTTACTATCAGGTGCCATTGCAGTCAAACACTTTTTGGTAATGCGTAAAAACGCCTGAATTAACCGTATAGCCAACTCCTCATCAGCGGTTTAATGAATTTGCGTCAAGATTTTTGAAGTGAATATTTCTAACGGTATATTGGCCATTTTTTAAATGGACAAAAACTATTAAACTCGTTACCAAAACCTCTGTTTGAGATGGGAAGAAACCATTGAACTCGTGATACTATTACCGTAACCAAGGTGTCGGTTACGGTAATAGTATCACGTTTGACTTGCCACCTTGTTGGTTCTCCCGGAGTGTTATGACTTGTTTTTATTAACTTGCATATTTAATTGTTTCTAGAAATTCACAACAATAAATTGACACACTCACCCAACATAATTTTCTTCCCAATTTTATTGATAGTGAGACCAACCAAGAGCGCGGTGGGCACACAACTCAGTGCCACCACCAGAGTATGGATGAACACTCTATCATCTATCACTTGAGGACACTCCTGTTTACCCTGCAAGAAACAAGATATAAACTGAGTCATTTGCTGTCTCTAAAAATTAAAAGCGAATAAGTGTCAAAACCAATTGTGAATCAAATTACTGAAGATAATCCAGTTCCAATAAGGGTGATAAATAAATAAAAAGAGAGGAAAAATAGAGAAGAGACGTGCGACAGGTAGAGCATAGGCAAAGAGAGAAAATGGAGTAGTAAAACGTCGAGAGAAAGACTTTCAAAGTACTCGTATAACTTTTGAGGAAGACTGGGCGCAATAGAGAGAGCCAGAAAAAATAGAGGAGAAGGGTCATAGGGACAAAAACATAGAGAGATATAAAAATATTAGAAACTTACCAATAGTTCACTCCTCGTAACGTTAGCTGACACCTCACAGACGCCAGCCGAGACTCCTGGGAAGAGTGAGGAGAACTGACTGAATCTCTCGAAGAGATCCGGGAACCACATCATCAGTGTGTAGTAGCTGAAAACATACATGTGGTCTTCATCATCGTTATCACCCTGAGGTAATGCTCAGAACAAACTTCTTTTATCACCACTTTGTAACGAGTAGGTGGTGGTTTTTCTTCTTTCATCGCCACTTTGTTACGTGGTGTTTTTTATCAATAACTATTCGGATATGACTACGAGCTATATCTTTCAATGACCATGCATCACGGGAAAAATTGTTACTGTCACTAAATCGTTGTTAATCTCGATATCTCTGAATCAGTTAGCTCGTTTTCGAATCTATGTTTTCATTAATTCCAAGGACGTTAACACTTTGGCTACATCTTCATTTACTATAAGATGTTGCAATTTATAATTGTTAAATAGGAATCCGCCATTGAGACAGTTCTGAAATCTTACCTGAACATCAGCCCAAAGTCTACAAAGCAGCACAACACTAGCAGGCCTATATACGGTGGGGTGACGAGCATCTTCTTCCTGAACCAGAAGGCCTGCCACCTCTGCTTCCAGGTCAGAGGTGTCTTCGTCTCGTTGCCGTTTGTGTCTGCTGCTACTATTTCCTCCTCATCGTTGTCTTCTGCCGCGCTGATCATCGACTCCACCTTCAAAAAGTTGTAATGGTTCAGTGTACGTCTAGTCACTAGTGTCTCTAATAAGAGGTCATGTGATCGAAGCCCAGGCGCACATTTCAAAGTTATGTCCATGAGGCAACTAAATACTACTTGCGTAACTTTGAAGGACATTATACAACAAGGTGTTAATTACATCTGGTGCGACCTCTTTCTGCTCACGAATAAGCAAAATATGTCTCAGATGGTGTGGTGCTGGCATCATCTACATCACATGCAGCGTCTATTAAGTCTTGTTCGCGTGCCCTGAGTATCTTGAGTAGCTTGAGCGTACGTGGTAATTCTAGGCTATAATGGTGATAATTGAACCAAGTTAACGCTTACAGGAAAATCTTTCTCAGACAGCCGGGTGTTGACCACGAATATCCTCTGCAGCACATGCAGTGCCTGTTCAGTCTTGTCGGCGTGCAGCAAGTAGCGCGGGCTCTCTGGGAATGGCAGCAGCAGCAGCACCACCAGCAGGCTGGGGATGCCGCAGGCGAACACGAACACGCGCCAGGACGTGTACTGGAAGTCCGCGTCGGGGGCGGTGAGATTGAAGTGCGAGTCCTGGATGATCAGCCAGGCGATACCTGGTGAATGGACAAAGAATATTTTAAAAAAGCAGATATTTTGACCAAGATTAAAAGGGTAATTTTATGTCACAAGAGTCTAGGAAACTGATATTAAGAACCTCATGAAACTCTTAGGAGTTATAATAATATAAATGCATATTCTTCTTACCTGGTAATAAAATAGTTCCGAATGTCCAGAACACTTCTAGCCTGCACAGCATGACGTCTCGATGCCGTAGAGAGAGGAAGTCACCGAAGTAGGGGAATACGAGACCAGTGGCTCCGATGATACCGAAACCTGAGAAGAACCTGCAAAATATGACATGAAGTGGTTAACACGTCTTAATCGGAGGTATGGTAAAGTATTCGAAACTCTTGTTTTTTCAGGTAATTAATTAAATATTTTTGATAAGTGTTTTACACACTTATTTGTGGATTGTAAAAGTGCATTGTTTCACAATAGATGGCGCAAATTCTGCCTAAGAACTCAACATTACGAATCTGAATTTCATCTCGGAGGGAAAAGCTCAGTGGAAGAGCACTCATCCACGATAGTTGGGAGACGCGGGCTAAAATTTATGAGAGGTAATTACGTGCATGTTCAAGAGTTTTATATAATTATTTGAAGTATGTATAGAATCTGCCCACGTGGCTATCATAGGTGGCTGTATCCAAATCCACATACATAAACATAATGCGAAGACACCTGCACCATAAAAAGAGGTTGAGGCATTCAGACATACCTGCAGGCTAGAAAGGCGGGAAAAGATTGCATAAGACTAGACAAGAAGGCGGCAAGCGCGTCGAGCAGCAGCGCGCCGATGATGGCCTTGCGACGTCCGCGAGCGTCGGCCAGGTTGCCCCAGAAGTACGAACCCACGCACATGCCTGAAAATACACAAAATTTATGTTTCAATCAAGAAGCTCCAGTGTGCTGCTACATTATTTTTTTCATGGTCTTGATAGTCCAATCTGGAGACAGATATTATATTCTTTGCTGGATAGGCCTTTTAGAGAGCACGGTCCTTCCTCATCCTCCTCATCCACCCTATAACAGCGACTTTATTCGAATTGGCGTGATTCTCGAAAGTATAAAATTATACATCGGCCACCATCGACAGCAACCATAGCAACGCAGCCATCGCCAGACAATTGTTGCCTTGACTGCATAATTGATGCAAGCATTAACCAATCATCTCATAGATGTAAGCTCGTCGCTGCTATGAATATTTTTGCAGAATAAAGGGGTAAGTCCTATTATATTTGTACCGGTACGATCTCCACTCTAGAACGCACCAACGAATGCGGCCGCCGGTTCCGATATACACATGGTTCACAGTGCACAGTCACTTCAGTTTTCTCATCCGTTAGGCTTCGTCAATCGTTGGCTATCCTCGTGGAACACTAACCTATAAGTGGCGTGGCGGTGAGCCTGCCCTTGTCGCTGGAGCTGAGATTGAAGTCGCACTCGGCGGCCGGCAGCACGAAGCTGAGCGTGGTGGTGCTGAGCGCGCACACGGCGTACACAGCGCCGCACGACATCAGCAGCAGCCATTGGAAACAGCCGTACCCTGGAAATAGTAATTGAACCATTATTAAATTGACTCGAGCCAATTGGATCAAAAATAGACATTATTACCAAAATTTTGTTTTATTTGTCGTCGATATTACGGTACAACAGGCCTTGACTTCCAGTCCTCTCGGATATCGCAAAAGCCTTTGACAGGATTTGGCACAAGGCATTTTTTTAGTATCAACCATTTCTATGGACATCTTGATAAGCTATGTGAGTAAAGAACAATGGTGTGGGCCCATACATCGCTTTCGCTCACGTTACGCTATTGCAACTATAAATGAAAAAATATTTTTTTGATTGGGCCTGCAAGCCTAAACTCAATGCTAAAAGATTTTTCTTACAAAAAAGTGGAGAAAAATTATTATTTATTTTCAAAATATTGTATCTGAGTATTATAACAACAACGACCTCCGCCATGAAGCATCCGAGAGCATAGACAATACACTAAATACTCTTTGATAAATACTTTTCACTTGTCCAAGAATTTGTCACTGCTGACAGTTGGTAGCCATGTAGCTGACGGACAGTGTTGCGAGATGCCGGAATTAAAAAACTCGACTGAAAGATAATTCTAATTGAGTTAATTAATCAATATTGAATTACAAGGGTGTTTCGGAAACGCTAAACAACCAAGACAAAATAATCTATGCTCAAAATAATCGGTTGTAATAGATTTCAGTATTATTAAAAAGTGTAGTCTTCTGTCAAATAATCTCAAATCTTCAAGCAGTTTGTTTAAGTGAGACTGGCTCACACGGAATAATAATATTCAGATTTACTCCAATGCAGTGGAAAACCCTAAACTAATGTAATCTTTTTATGTAAATAATATATTCGAGTAAAATAAAATGCAAAAAAGGAACAATTGAAATCGATACAGTTATTGTCTTGTATTCTACATTCTGATCTAAGAATTAAAGTAGTACCTGAAAGTAAGTTTTTCTTTAGTATCTGTTAGATGTTTTTCTCGTACAAAAGTGGACGGATCGTCAAAAAGATGGAGTATAAAAGTGGAAAAGTTTGTCATCCGACAACACTAGCTGTCAGGAGTGTGGAAACGGAACCTATCAGTAATCAATTGAATTTCTTGAAATATTTTATTTTTTGACCCGTCCTTTACAATAACTGGTGATACCTTGAAAAAATTCAGTTATTCACTAGAATCGTCTTGTAATAAATGTTACATCTAGACGCTAAACTTTATTTGTGTACATTTCTGCCACTGTTCTTTCCAGTCTTGAATGGGCATAGCTGGTAGCACCGAAGTCTCTGTCAAAGTTTTTTGCTTATAGCCAAAACAGTTATGGTGTTATACAAGGCTAAATCCCGTCACCCACAATATTTATTAGTACTGCACCCGCCTCTGGGCTAGAGCACCTCAATGCCAACTCCTTCCATTTGACCGGATTCAAAAGCGAGTAGTTTATGTGTTGACGATCCCATAGAAATTAGAACTGAAGATGCTGAAGACCAGACACTTTACAACCGTTAGCTTTTATGTGTATTCTATCGCGTGTTCAACGGGGAATGATCTAAGGAGCTGTTTGATATGTTTTCAACCGACTTCAAAAAAAGGAGGTCTTCTTCGACCATCATGTTTGTATGTATTGTCTTGTGTTGTCCGCAATAATATGGTTCAGAACTTAACATTTTCTTCACAATATAATATGGACCTTCACATTTCCAGTTTGAACCAGAAATTTATTACCCACAATCCATTCCACGACCATGCGTGACAATTACTGGAGGACACGACACGGACGTCACTTCCCTATATTACATGAACATTAAATATGAAATATTTACAGAATATATTGAGAGCACTTGATATTAACGATGTTCAATAGAACTGATGCACTTTGTATGTCGTGCGATTACCTTCGCGCTAATGTGGCAAATAAGGCGGTCTATCAATATAAATTAGCAATGTCACACACACACAGAAACACACACACACACACACACACAGACACACACACGCACGCACACACAGACACACACGCGCAAGTACACACACACACACACACAAACATCTTTCGTTACGTTGTTATTTTGTAAAATCTTTTTGTAATTCATGTTGTATTTTAGTACTTAGTTATTGGCTTGTCAAATGTTACTAATCAACCTTTTTCACTATGTTATTCTTATAATTATGTTTGTGTAATCTTTTTGGCCTTATTATTTAACTAACTTATAATTGTAAACAATTTTACTGTAACGCTGTTGATTACTTTTCAAATAAATAAATAAATAAATAAATAAATGTCAGTTACTGTTTAAAGTACTTCATAAAAAAGCTTTACAAATAGGCACATCGTGACGAGTCAACATGTACTGAGGATGCTCCGGTAATTGAGCGAAACGAACTTACAAAAAAAGCTTCGGTTGCCAAATATTATTTATTTATTTTCTTTTACCGAAAAATACTTGCTTCAGTATCCTATAACTTTCCATTAATAATCCTGTAAATTTGCAAAAGGATAGACAGACAAACAGTCAGACAGGCGTAAGTATTTGCGTGCGATCATAAAATCTATTAGCTACTTATGAGTGGCGAGCATGCGAAAAAAACTAATGTAACAACATTGAAAACCAACACCTATCGCTGGTTGCTTTTTTCATGAAACATCACACGCGAATTAATTCCATGTTATTGTAATTAGGTATTCGTGGACATTCTCAGTGTAATGTTGATAGATGTAATAAGAGCTTGTTACATTCCACACTACGTGGCTGCGAAAGCTAATGCATTTCGTTCGGCTTACAAAAGATAGAAGTAATCGTTACTCCATAGTCATATTCAACTATACATAATATAGTCTACGCATCAGTTATGAGCTTTGAAAGTAAAAAAAAAACAAAATCACTGGTCTACCGTCACGTTTGGGAAGAACGTAACGAAAAGAACTGGCAAGAAACTTGACAAACAGAACACGCAGAAAAATGCCAATATTGAAGAACTCTTTTCCAAAGTAAAAATGAATTTATTTTTAAATTTAAGAATAACTTTAATTTTTCCATTTTAACTTTAATTTTAATAATTCAGTTAAATAGGCACGCGGTAGCGTGTCAAGCCAAGTTCAAGTACAGAACTGGCATTAAGTTTTACCTCAACCGGGAATCAAACCAACTATCGGTAAAAAATTACTGTAACTGTGATTCTATCATTTGTCACCAGTTTACTGGTTACATTGTTTATGAACCACGGTCCATGCCACAGATCACTATTCTTATTATTTTATTATTATTTTATTACTCTACACGTAAGTTTCCACAGGGACGATTTCCACCATGTTGCGGCGTATTAGCGGAAATGTTGATAAATGTCAGTTGACGTAATAATATGTTCCAATAGGCTCATCCTCAGGTTCATGTCGATGGTTCTAAATATTTTTTTGTATGATTTTTTTTAATGATTTTAAAAACGCAAATGAGTTTTTTTTTTTTCTCTGAACGATATTAATTTAGATGTCTTAGTTACTTTTCTTTCAAGTACTGTTAACTTTTCCACCGTGTATATTACAAGAAGACAGCGTCTGCAAGGCCTGCACCTGAATATCAAGGGTTCCCTCCACAAGGCTCAAAACCCCAACTGGCGTGCCTTGATCAATAAGCTGGTCTCTGAGAAGGTCACGACCCTCAGTCATGAGGCTACGACGAAGAATATTACAAGTAATATACTCTTGGCACTTGAAGGAGGGCGCTTTTGCAAAACAAAGGCAGCCATAAAATAAAATCTCCTCAATTTTACTTCAATTTTAGTTTAAAATAGTTTATAGTAAGCAAAAACAACATAACAAACAATAGTGATATAGTGATAGAGCGAACTATCAAACAGTAGCACAAGATAGCGGCGTTAGTTCAGACTTTGGCCACGCGCCAAAATAGCCTTGTCTCACTGTACTTACAAAACTGCGACCCCCAATTAATTGGATCGGGCGGTTCGGTTCACCAAAGCCTGTTAGTGTCGACTCCAAACCTATAGGTAATAGTGTGCACCCTGCCTAAACCGGGCACAGATTACCTGGGTAATGTTACTATTGTTCGGTAGCTACGAGTATGTTTGTTAGTGTCATATTACCGCGGTAATCACGTTTATTGCTCATGTTTTTATCCTACTGCAAAAGGAAGGTTATGTTACCTATGCTTAAGAGTATATTTGCATCATCTATCACGTGGTATAGGTACCAACTAAGTTTTAACATGTCCTTAAAATTCAGTGTATTTTTTATGATTCACATAGCACACTTATCTGGCCATACCTATCAAGAAATACCTACCTACAACCATTTCATGAAGTGATCAATTTTGAGATTCTGTATCGTTCACTTAGTCAGTTAGTAACCCAAACTGGGTTATTAACTAAGAAAACGGAGGCAAAAATCCTATTTTTGTATTCTTTTTGTACAAGAATAGCAACTAGCACGGTATACTTATATGATACCATACCGACCTAGGTTGGTAATTTGTGCAAAAATAGGATTTTTGCCTTCGTTTTCTTAGTTAATAACCCAGTTAGGGTTACTAACTAAGTGAACGATACAGAATAAGGCCCCAGGCCACGACTTAAAATTATATGGATCAAAATATCTTATTGTTTGTTAAAGTGCCTGTAAGTTAGATTAGGCCTATGTTAAATGAACATGTTTTATTTTAATTTTAAATCGCCCTGTGGGTATGCCTTTGTCGATTCGCGTTCAGATTGTTCGTAATGCGAACAAATATAGATACAAAGTAGTTTTTGCCGGCCGGGAATTTGAGGCGTCTGAGTAATTGTTTTTAACGGTTTCGCTCCCGAGCACGTGACTCCATTGTTGTTCCCGCCGCGCGCCCGCGCAGCTATATTTAGTGCGACGTGCTTTCCGTCAGCTGTCTCTGTGTACAAACAGTGAGCAGTTACACGAAAGATCTCCCGTGGGACAAGTTACAAGCGACAGGAGTCACGAACGCAGTCATAGGAGCTCCACGAAGAAGAAGGAGAAACTGTGTCCACTACGCACCCGTAAAATCGTCTTGATATCAGTCCGAAATGATCTCGTTCTCTGTTTCATCCTGGGTGGTCGTGATCAGGCCTTAAAGGCCAAGGCCAGACCAAGACGAAACAACCTTTTCACGAAATGATCGGCCAATGGAAAATGATCAGGCCACGTGAAACATACGGCCTTACGCCTCTTATAGGCCAGGCTCTTGGTGCTTAAAACTGATTTTGCTTGGCAATTTATCTCAGTAAAAATACAAAAAAACACGGAAAACAATGAGAGAACAATGATCGATGACGATGCAGCTGCAAAATGTTATCGTACTAATTTTACTAGACCAGTAAAATTAGTACGATAACATAGACCTTGCTAAGTAATCCCCTTACTATGGCATCTATGGCTAAACCGAACGCTAAATCACGGTGACCTTGGGGTGGTAAGCAATAAGCGGCCGCGGTCAAAACCGTTATGATGATAACTCAGATTTATGAGCGTTTCGAAATAAAACTAGAAAACTAGACATTTGAAGTAGTCCTCTGATTTTTGACTGAATTTTCTTCTTTCCCTCCCAACAAGCGTTCTTAATATTCCTCTTTCATGGCTCTATTAGACTTGTAGTCTTACTATGTAGGAAGTCGTTCATTCATGGTAAAAAAAATAAACTTCAACCGCCTCCTTTTATCGTATACACCATACATTGAAGGTTTGCCAAAAATATCGTCCCCAGTCGTCACCCGCGACCTAGCGCGCACCGCACGACTCTGAACAGACATATTGTAGTGATAAGATTTTTGTAACACTACAGCAAAGTTCACAACTACGACTAAAGAAATGATTCTACTTATTCTTCGTCGCTACCCCATGACTGAAACTCTCTTATGCCAACTTGAAGATTTTGTCTCACAGGGTACGTACATACCCTGGTGATTAAGAAGTCTTAGGATTAATATCAGAGTCAGACAAAACTTTCATTAGTTTCATCTGAACGGAAATTCTCCGTAAGAAATCGGTTAGCTACTAGCTTGCTAAGCTTGGAACTCTCCTACCTCTGAACTATCGTTTTTTAGGGTTCCATACCAATTTGGTAAAAATGGAACCCTTATGGTGAGACTTTCTCCGTCCGTCCGTCCGTCCGTCCGTCCGTCTGTCACACTCGATTATTTCAGTAACTATCAAAGCTATCGACTTGAAATTTGGAATAGTTTTAGGTAATAGTGACCCAACGCCATTGCACTCATAAAATATTGAAAATTGTTTTTATTTATATTTAAAAAGGGGGGAAAACCGGGACTTCGAATTTTCAAAATGAGATAACAATATTGAGTGGGGTATCATATGAAAGGGCGTTACTTGTGTATTCTAAAACCGATTTTTATTTATTTTTATGCTTGATAGTTTTGGATTTATTGAGCAAACTGTCGAAAAAAATACCGTTCCCCCCCCCCTTATCTCCGAAGTTTATCAATCGAAAAATCTGAAATAATTACGATTAATAAACATTAATGTATATTCTACAGGAAAAATAAAACTCCCTAACAATTATACTTTTTTTGATAATAACAATAAACCACCAAAAACAAAGTTACGTTTGCGGTTCGCCAACAAAAGTACCTACATGTAAATTATACTCGTAAATTCATGAACAAAAGTGATTCTTTCAATGTTTTACTTCTTTTATGGTATGGAACCCTCGGTGCGCGAGTCCGACTCGCACTTGGCCGGTTTTATTTATATAATAATTAGGTAGGCTCATGCTTGACTACAATGATGTCTGATGGGCAGAATTTATGAGGATGGAACGCGCTTGTCTAGAAAATGCCTATTCATTCTTCTCTTGAAGGCACCCAGGTTGTACTTGGCTGGGAACACGAAAGCTGGAAGGGTGTTCCACACCTTAACGGTTCGTTGGATGATATTATTATCTTAGCCATGACCACACCCCTCAGCAGTCTGCCAATTCGAAGTGTACTTCACGTCTGATATCCATACGTCGTTTATATCTTTCTGATCATTAAATACCGTTTATGAGCTATTAAACCATACTGCCACCATCTGATGGTCTGATTAAGTCATATCTATGACGTGCTGGAGAGATGGAATATTCCCAAGTGCAAATAAATATGATTTATGTGGTTCACCAATTCAGAGTATGTAAACTTAATATTGGATCGATTTGGTCGTAAAATCATATTTATTTTAGTTAATAATGTTTTTTTACTAATAGTACGAATCAACACTAATAGGGTCATGTAAATTTTATACTGGAACATTTCCCTAACTAACTTTTTTGTTTTATTTCAGCAGTACTCTCCAAACAAAATATGTATTACGGATTTTTATCTTTTTATTTTACTGGGGAAGATAAGTCTCGGTGCACACCTATGACTCGGATTTGACTAGTTTTTATACGTATAATCTCTACTTCTCTACTATATAAAAATAAGTCGGGTTTTCCTTCCTGACGCTATAACTCCAGAACGCACGAACCGATTTCCACGGTTTTGCATTCGTTGGAAAGGAGTCGGGCTCCGTGAGGTTTATAGGCGAAGAAAATTCAGGAAAAATTAAAAAAAAAAAGTTTACATAAAACGAAGCCATCTGGTGGCGAAACGGAGTTCGCCGGGTTTGCTAGTACATTATATAAAAACCCGGTCTAGCGTTGAGTTGGAATTCTAAACGAAGAGTTTACGACAACAGATTATGGACAGCATTCAGACTTCACGGTTGCAGGTTTTCCCACTATATTTTCCTTCACTGTTATAAAACAAAGTGTTACAAAAATTCTCAAGTTCCTCAAGAACCGCAAGCCACAATCTTAACTAAAAGACTACCCCAACGATCACTACAGATTATAGATTAGGTTCATCGAGCTGTCCTACGGCACTATAACTCAGTTCCTAGTTTAGGGCGGGCGGTGGGCGGACGGGAAAGTCAATGCCAGCTTTTAGCTAATGAAGGGCGGCGCCCTGACGTCACTCACAAGGTTGCCTCACAAGGACAGGTGCAATAATGACCGGAGGTAAGCGCTCGGTGATGATACAGCCTTATAGGGTCTACTCCCACTAACGAAACGCGAGGTGGGATAGTATTTTTTTATTGTAGATATGCTTGCGCTTGAAGACAATCACGCATGATGAAAAGCAATGATGAGGGGTTGGAGCGCTCTTGCCTAGAAAATCCCTATTCACTCTTCCATTGAAGGCACCCAGATTGTACTTGGCTGGAAACAAAAGTGGCTGGAAGGTCGTTCCACACCTTAGCGGTTTCAAGAGACAAATAAATATTTAACAGTATAACAATACAATTGAAGATTCAATGACGATTATATATTGGAAATTCAAAATCAAGCAAGTCGTTTAGGCAGAAACTTCAGGATCCTTGGGTAACTTTCGAGATCCAGGGAATCCTTCAGCAGTTTTTGGCAATGGCGAAGCAACACGGGCACACGCAGCGCATTGCAAGTAGAGCATATTGTACTTGTACGTATGCTTTGGTAACTGGTATGCTAAAGAAAGCCGTGGCACTAAAGTCGCAACTAAGGGCGTCGCGAAATTCCAAAAGATTATCTTTAGCGTGCGCTTGCCCAAAGTCATGCGTAGAATAGGAAATCCCCGGTTGCACCATTCCTTCAGTGATCGCAGGTCCTTGGCGCTCCACATGTGCGTTTCGACAATAATATAATTGACAAGCTGCTATTGTGGCAAATGATCTTGGGTTCAATTTTCAGTTTAGACTTCGCCACGTCATGGTCTAAGATGGTTAACGAGAGCTTATTTTTACTTATTTAAGGAACGAACTAGGTGGTTTTCACCGAAGAACGAAGCTCGCCCGGTGTGCAAACCAAGCTCCAAGCTTAGCCTTTTGCCCGGGCCTGTCCCAACATAGAGCTTCACTGCCTATGTCAGTCGAGATTCTTCGTTCAGCCGTTCTAGTCCGGGCTGACAGTATAATTTCAATGGTATATTGCCTTCGGAAAAGTCCAGTATCGTCCGATTCTAACATATAGCGTTATTACCAGAGCTTCTTCTTCTCGATACTCCTAACTTGTGTTTCATTAAGAAAACTTGTATCTGATAAAGTCGTTCTTTGAGTCCGATTTTACTCATAAAGTTATACTCATTAGCCGGAGATTTTCTCTGAATCAGCGAGAGAAGAAAATTCGATCGCAAAACACCTCAAAAGTCTCAAACCAATAGAAACAAATCTATTTATGGAAATTAAATTAGAGTATTCAATTAAGTAGAACGTAAATGTTTAGTTCTAATTTACGATAAACATGTCGACAGTGATATTAGTGTAGGTTGGTGCCGAGTCCGGCCAATGAACTTCTTTATTTTTGGAAAACAGCTCGTCTAAAATGAGAATCGTTTCTGAAGTATTTCGCTCAATTTCTTTGTTTTCTTGAGTGCGTTTTGTTATAATTTACAGTTACATGCAGGTAAGTAGTGATGGCCCAGTGGTTGAACTTTGGTTTACTAACAAGGGTCGAAAGTTTGAATGACAATTCCCAGGCACCAATGACTTTTCGGAAATGGTATGTACGTTTGTGGTAAGTAAGGTCACTTGCTAGGACGATGAACTAAAATACCATGAGGTAGTTACAATGGATTTCAGAGAGTTAACCAAGATGCTCGAAGACTGCCACCCTGCACTTGGAAGGCATGGTAGGTTATGGCACATATCCTCCTTTATAACAGCAATCACGGGTAGCGATGAATCTACCAGCCATTGCTTTAATCGTCTCATTTATACATTAAAAATCATATTACGATTTTAAAGAAAATGACACGAAATCCAGATTTTCATGCTCATGATTTAATAAGTTAATTACTTGTTTAATAAGGAATCAAAGTAGGAGCAGTGATTCTTATGGATTAATTACTTTTTCTATAGTAGTACAGAACCCTCCCTCTGTGCGCTAGTCCGATTCGCACTTGGCCGGTTTTTGATACTTGCGTTATTGCACAATATTTATACATTTTTGGTCATCCTTTGTCGCTCCACATGCATAAAATTACTCAGCAATAGAGATTAGTAGCATACTAATCCTTTTCAATTAGTAGATAAAGAGGTTCTAAAGGTTAAAAATGTGTACAAATTACAAAATTAATATACGAGAATATAAGTACATAATTAAATCACTATGACGTATCAAGAACCAGGCAGTCTGCTATTATGTTGATTCCCTTTCATTGATAAACACGAAGAGATTGGATTTAATACCCAAATATCACTGGAATGGAATGGAAAAAGAATGGAAAGGAAAAATGTTCAACTCATGTATTATACCAATACTAACCTATGGGTCTCAAACTTGGGCATTAACAAAGAAAGCTGCACTTAGAATAAAAATCGCGCAAAGGAAAATGGAACGATCGATTCTGAACATACGTTTGATTGACAAATGCTCAAAACAAGAAATAAAACAAAAACTCCATACAACAGATGCAGTAACGATGGCCATGACCAACAAATGGAACTGGGCTGGTCATGTTATGAGAAGAAAAGACAACAGATGGACCACAGAAATAACCACTTGGTGCCCGAACTACAATATCAGAAAGAGAGGAAGACCAGTCTACAGGTGGAGAGACGACATTGTAGAGTTCGCAGGCCCTTTGTGGCACAGAAATACCAACAATATCAAAACTTGGAAGAGACTAGGGGAGGCCTTTGCCCGAAAATGGGACGAGTTGTAGTTATGCCATCCTACAACTGGGCTAATAATAATAATAATAATAATCACTGGAATGCACTGGAAATCGTCTTTCGGCTTGCCAGACTCTTGTTTATAATAAAGTTTGCGAAAAACAAGTCTTTGTTACGGTTTGAATTACAGCTGTTATCGTTTCATATGTTTTGGCAAAATATGTAACGAGTAACGACACATCAAAATTACTAAGTACCTACAACACCGGTAATTGTCCCTTTAGCCTACCCATTAAATTAAATAAAATTCATAAGTTATACAGAGATTTGGTTTTTATTTTACAAGACTGATTAATCCTTTCATGTGATAATTTTTTTGTATACCTACGTATATGGTAATTTATAAAAACTGAATTCAAGTGAGGCAAACCGCCCTTTATAAAATTAACCACCTACTTTGACAAACTTTGAAAAAAAGTCTGTGTATTGGTTAAATTTATTTAATCCACTTAAATTTTCTGACCATTCAGAGACCTATTGAAAAAAAACCACCAACCAGTAAAATTAAGTTGAAAACATATTACGGTGACAATAATTTGTACGAGGCGAAAGAACCCATCATGGTTTCCATGTTAAGGTATAATCGACGGGTAATGGAAGTGAGGGGTGAGTATTGAGCGCTATGGGTTTCCCTGTTGCCAATGGAAAGTCCCCTATCGAACAATAGCATGCATAAAGTTTTACTAAAAGCATTTTAAAAATCTAATGTTTACTTGAATGCTCGTAAGATTGAAGTTTTAAACTAAGCAGCAAACTAAGGCCCGACTATCTTAGTTAATCATTGCAATCTTCCCACAGATAACCACCCTGTAGATGACATTGCATTTAATTATGTAGGTAAACAAGATAGGGTAACTTGTGGGGAGTAAAAAATTCGAGCAATCAGAAAGTTTTTGTTTAACTATACAGGTTTATAATAAAAAACCGGCCAAGTGCGAGTCGGACTCGCGCACCGAGGGTTCCATACCATAAAAGAAGTAAAACATTAAAAGAATCACTTTTGTTCATGAATTTACGAGTTATAATTTACATGTAGGTACTTTTGTTGGCGAACCGCAAACGTAACTTTGTTTTTGGTGGTTTATTGTTATTATCATAAAAAGTATAATAGTTAGGGAGTTATGTTTATTTTTCCTGTAAAATATACATTAAGGGGGGGGAACGATATTTTTTCGACAGTTTGCTCAATAAATCAAAAACTATCAGACATAAAAAATAAAAATCGGTTTTAGAATACACAAGTAACGCCCTTTCATTTGATACCCCACTCAATATTGTTATTTTATTTTGAAAATTCGAAGCCCCGGCTATCCCCCGTTTTTAAATAAAAATAAAAACAATTTTCAATGTTTTATGATTGCAATGGCGTTGGGTCACTATTAACTAAAACTATTATAAATTTCAAGTCGATAGCTGTGATAGTTACTGAAATAATCGAGTGTGTCAGACGGACGGACGGACGGAGAAAGTCTCACCATAAGGGTTCCATTTTTACCAAATTGGTATGGAACCCTAAAAATACCAAATCGCTCTCGGCCTGTACATATTTGTTTACATTAAAACTTTTTTTACTCGATGTTTTGAGAAATATCAAATATTCAATAGATTGTTCCCTGTGACTTGTTCCTACTCCGTAATGTAACATCTGCAAATGGCGATGGCGCAGCGCACGGCGTGAAACCGCAACAGTGTAATGTCACTTTACAGAAATAACATTGTTTTTGTATGAAATAAATTAATACTGAATTTTGGAAAGTCGTAGAACAAAAGTTGTTAATGTAAACAACTACAGGCCGAGAGCGATTTGATATTTTTATGCAACCCTGTATAGACTTTGTAATATAATAGCGCTTGACTATTATTGCACCTGATGGAAAATGCAGACATAGTCTAAGGTGGAGCGCTTTTCTAAGAAATACCTACTCACTCTTGATTTGAAGGTACCCAAGTTGTAGGTGTTAGAAAGACGCGAGGGTATTCCAGATCCTTGCAGTGCGTATCAGGAAAGAGGAAAGAAACCGCGTCGTACGTGTCTTTGATTCGACAACTATGTAGAGGTGTAAGCCTTTACGATGTCATTAAGTTCTTTGGTATAAATGACCGGGGATCCCTTTTAAATAGTTCCCGAACATCACCGAAATATATTCTACAGAATACCGACAGAGAGACAACCTGACGTTCTAGTCTCAGTAAACAAGGTAGACCGTAGAATAATTTGTAAAGGGTGAAAAAGACGAGCACGCTGTAGGTTCTTAAATTGGCCTATCAGAAACAGAAAGAAACTTGTACACGTGTAAGTATTTAATTCAGAATCCAGTGCGTGTGAAGAATAAATGTATCTATTTTAAGAGCAAGGTAAACAATATGCACTGCGTATCGTCTCCCGGCTCGTCTCAGCTGCTTTTATTGATAGTAAAAACATTAAAAACGCACAATCGCTTGTGAAAAACAAGGCGCTTTGTTAACGGTCGATTAACATCGATTTCGCGTTTGAGAATTCGATTCTGTAAAACGTTAACTATTTTTGAAGATGTATTTTTTCCATTTTTTAGAGATGTCCTGTTTTATGTCTTCATTGCCTTGACTTTTATAATATCAAGACACGCGGCAGCGTGTCAAGCCAAGTTCAAGCAAAGGAACTGGCTAGCCAGCGCCAAGTGTAAGTTTACACGAACCACTTGGTGCCACTTTTGACCCTTCTATAACTCAAAACCTCTTTGACGTAAACATTTTATTGAAATATTACTTTGTAGCAATTGAAATAGCTAGTGGTTATGATTATGGTTTTCTGACAGCCACCTACCCTCCATAAAATCCTAAACTACACACAAAATGGGCAAAGATTTAGTCTTCTTCCTAGATCATACTATACAGTACACGATAAAATAATTAATTTAGGGTAAGAGAAACGGTTTGAACCATATTATTTTAGGAAGGACAATTTATAATTATTACTCTGCTGATATTTTTAATAATGTGGTGTCATTACAGGCAAAAAAAACTTAAAGGTGTTTAGATAGGCCCAAAATTTACATCATCCAAGATGGACGTCACGCGTGTTCTAATTTTAACTTTTCCCACCAAAACAAACATGTCACGGGCGATCAAAAAAGACCGCGCTTATTTTCGCTCTTGATATTTTATTGTTTCTTTTGATGAACATTTTAAAAACAAAGCTGGCACCATTTGCTGTTCTAGAGCATCCAAAAGATAACCAGATCTTAGAAGTCTACCGTAAGCTTATTTTTCTTATCTCTGTGGTGCAAGCTTCTAAAACTATGACGTGCTATTTCGTGGAATAAGATCTTAATGTTACTTATCTTGAAACAAAAACGCATGCAAATGTTATTGTTTATTAAAGAATGTTTGTTTATCTTCATGGGCCATGACGTGGCTTACGTTCTTCAGCTGCAAATTCTAATATATTGTTATAACACCTATAGATATATAAGAAACCACTAGCCAAGCACAAGTCGGACTCGTGCACCGAGGGGTCCGTACAACTGCAGAATAAATAAACAATAAAAATCACTTTTCTAATTGAACCACTAAACTAACTTTGTTTTTGGAGATTTATTGTTAATATATATCATCAATTATATTAGAGCGTTGATTATATTTTTTATAAACTTGAATGATCATAACTTTTTGCTAATTTTCGATTGGTAAACTTCGGAGGTAAGGAAGTGGGAACTCGCGGCGCCCTCAGTACAGTAAATCCCCAAAAATCTATTCAGCGCAGGGTTTTAGTTATACGCGGCGTACGGTACTATATTACACGTAAAGTGTGAAAATAACTTATAATTTTTACGCTTAAGAGACCACTAACCCACGATGTCTCCCATACAAACGTAATACCAAAATCATTTGTAATTCGTGCAAATTTCGATCATGTTGTGGTGTTATTCGGGTTCATATAGTAATAATCTATGCTCCTGGCCATATCTAGTTCCGAAATACTTTTGTTAAACGAAATTGTAAACGAATTTAGTTTTGCTTATTCTTATGTCAAAGAGGACATGTTTTCTGCTTATTTGTTTTGTAATAAAAACAACACTATCTCACGTCGCATTAGTTCAGGAGCACAGTTTTTATTGTCCAGATAAAGGAAAAACACCAGTTAATAAAGAAAGTTACAAGTTTTCATTCATAATTTTTGGTATTACGAAACTCGACCAAAGTTATAAAAATTTTGATCAAAATTGATTATTATTTCGTTTTAAAGAAGTATTTCCGAAGCAAATATGGCCAGGAGCAAAGATTATTGCTATATGAATCCGAATAACACCACAACATGATCGAAATATGCACGAATTACAAATGATTTGGTATTTTGAATGTATGGAGAAAACGTAGGTCAGTGCATTCTTAACTTGTCTGCACATCTCAGCAAAATATAATGGCACAAAGAGTCGCAAGTCGCAACAGTATCTAAAACAAAAGTGAGCTAAGTCGTAAAAATAATGAAAACGAGTGTACTAGAAATTAACTCTCCTCCCCAATGCCAAAGACATAAAATGCGCATGATGCCGATGTCGTAGCCATTAGCAACTTTACGAGCGACAATTAAGCCCAGGTCACAGCTTTTACTTTGAAATTGAAGCGCTATAATTTGGGGAATTCTATGGAAAAGGCTTAATTTCAATTGGACACCACGGCCGCCTTTTTAAATTAGGGACTGCAATGGAAAAGGCTTAGTTTTAATTTACGTCTTTAAGAGCATCAGCACCTAATTTTGATAAGGTTACGACAGCCAAAACATAAGTTTTGTCTACTAAATAACTTTATGTCAAGTGACAAAGATAAAACTTGTGAGAAAGCTATCACTTATCAGAAGGTGATGAAGCAAGCCCTATGTGGACGACAATCTAAGAAACTGATGATTATGAAATTCGAAGATCACACAAATTGCATAGGTGCATTAATTACACTACTCGATAGCTTAAGGATTGAAGAAATAACATTCACGTCAAACAAACTGAACACATCAATCCTGATTTTTTGGAGTTTGTATGTATCGTAGTGCTTTAAAAAAACTGAAGCTATTTTAGAGTTCTTTCACTGACAAATAGGTAGACCCTCCTTGTTTTACATGATATAGTCAGTCTACTGTTATCCCGGAAAAACAACACATTTTTTACAAGCAAATTCTGCCAAGTCTCTCTCTCTCTCCTCCTTATGATCTCCTTTTGATACTCCGGCGTAGGTGCGAAACGTACATAAAGAGCAAGTATTTTAAAGAAATTTTTGACACAAATTCACAATAGATCATCATCGGATTGCGGATTACAGTGAAACAATTTTGTGGTTTATCGATTGCCATGGAACTCCGCAAAATAAATGTATTAGTGACTATACAGTATATCGCTGGTGTATCTATTAAAAAAAATAACAACAGCTTCTTAATCAAAATACAGCGTAACTTCTAACTAAGTAACTTCATTAACTTCATTAATTGCGTTCTGGGCCAAATCGGATCTGCAATCATGTCGTGAAGGAGTGACAAACATACAAACTTTCACGTTAATACAATGAAGAGTGATTTCAGCTCCTTGATCAAAATACAGGGTTGAAGTGACATGTGTTCTGGGCCAAATCGGGTCTGGCATTATGTCGTGAAGGAGTGACAAACATACAAACTTTCACGTTAATACAATGAAGAGTGATTTCAGCTCCTTGATCAAAATACAGGGTTTAAGTGACATGCGTTCTGGGCCAAATCGGGTCTGGCATTATGTCGTGAAGGAGTGACAAACATACAAACTTTCACGTTAATGATTTCAGCTTCTTAATCAAAATACAGGGTTGAAGTGACATGCGTTCTGGGCCAAATCGGGTCTGGCATTATGTCGTGAAGGAGTGACAAACATACAAACTTTCACGTTAATACGATTTCAGCTTCTTAATCAAAATATAATGCAATGAAGAGTCCCGATTAATGTCATACCGTAAAGAGGTGACAAACATACAAACATTGAATGGAAGCAGGCGTTATTTTGCGGAAATCCATAATTAGCAGGACTGATTAATTTGTTTTGCTATTATCCGCTACTTGAAAGGATTCTGTATGGTGCAATATGCAGGAACACCATCCACATGAAACACCACACACAATTTTCTATCACTTTCTTCGACGCACGTTTCGTCCCGACACCGGGACATCCTCAGGAGATGTTGACTTCACAATGCGAAATCGTAGAGATCAAGTAGCGGATAATAGCAAAACAAATTAATCAGTCCTGCTAAACATACAAACGTTAATATGAAGAGTGACGATTCGTGGATTGACGAGCGCCACGTTTCGCATATCAAGCAGAAAGGGCTAAGTTCAAAGGTAACTCACCGGCGTGATGCAGCGCCGTCTCGAAGGGCGCCCGCTGCAGCCGCTCCTTGGTCTCTGCCAACATACACAAAAATAGATTACACGGTGCACACTGCCAAGTACCTCTTCAAATTCACGAACGCGTACGCCACGAACTGTACGCTTCAATGGAAATTAAACATAATATAACATAGTAGGTAGTCTACAAAATATTTAATTAGGTAACTTAACTCATCAGCATCAATTTAAGTCACTGTAATGATGGCCCTTTGTACAGAAGAAGAAAGAAGATAAGGATTAAAAGGTTAGAGTGGTATGTTATGCGGATAGATGAAAATAATGTTACAAAACGGACGATGAGTATGCATGTACGAAAGAGTAGAGGAAGACCGAAGAAGAGATTGATTGCGTGAAAAATGATATACGCGTGAAAGAAGGGATAGCGAGTTGATAGCTGATAGGAGAGAATAGAAGAAGATATTATATTGTGCCAACCACGCATAACTTGCGAAAATGGAAGATGATCATGAATGCTGGCCCTTGTTAGGTGACATAATTTATACAATTTTAAAAAAGGAAATACATTCAAATAATGTCAATCTTATTGCTTGGTGAATCGGAGTCTAGTGAAATTGTGTATACTAATTACTAATCTATGTATACGTTTATTACGTAAGTATGTTATGTTATTTGATGCGAAGAAAGGGTTATGAAAGAGAAAACTCTTGAAGGGCAAAAAATCTTTGACGATGCGTAATCTTCAATAGGTCTGCTGAAGGAAAACAAAAATATTTTTATTTGAGATGACTCAAATTTTGATTAAAAATAAAATTGATAAACACGTTTTCTTTCCCTATGTTTTCATGTCGTTTTAAAACTCAATATTATTGCAACATATTAAACAGTAATAATGTAATTATGAAAAATGAAAACACGGTAAAGAACTTAAATTAACAGGAAATCCCTATTATCTACATAATATTGATCACCTATCTTCTCAATCTACATCACACCTATTTATGTACATCGGATATAAACGGATTAACTTTAAATAATACCATAATGCCAACATTCCGCGGTGTCTCCTAATTACCCTAATTAACGACAAAATTCTATTTTTATCTATGACAAATTTTAACTACGATTGTGTTAGTTTTTAGTAGTCAAACACGCAAGCATAGAATACCACTAAGTCAGTATCTGCGTTTTGACTGCACAAAGACTCCATCGTTGGAACCATTGTATCCATCGTTGGAACCATTTTCCCACATCGGGGGTCTGATTGCATAAGAAAAGCGTAGTCATCGTTATCGTAATCGCTATCGGATTCTGCCCCGCGATTGGCTGACGCTAATCAGGAACCGAATCAGCGGACAGAATTAGTAAACGATTACGATAGCGATGAATAAGTTTTACTTAGATAATCTAGATTTTAAGTGAATGCTAACGTCTATGAACACTTGCGGTACTTAAGGAAGCCCTTGTCCTACTTTAAAGCGTAGTACGGAGAAATCAAATAAATGAAGGAGTAATTGTTTCTAGTAGAATGTCCCACTGTCAATAGAAATTGTAGGAGCTTGCTAGTTGTTGCTTTAAAATTATAAGTTAGTACATCTCCTATTCATCTTATTTTAAACACATTTTTAACTTTTGTAACTCGTATTTACTTAGTGACAAAAAGTTAGCCTATAATAGTTCAGAATTCTTATACATCTGTCTTCTAGAATACAATTTAAGGGGCATGAATTTTTTTTGCAGATCTTTGTTTTGAATTGAAGGCAAGTATTATTTCGTCACTTAAAAATTCAAAATTCAAAATATCTTTATTTCACATAGGCCTAATATACAGGCTCTTGTAATAGGTCAATATATGATATTTGTCACATTTGTTTGGCGATAACTCCAAGTCGACTTAAAACTAAGTTTACGAGGGTTCCAACGCGCCCTGCACTGAGAAGAACTTAGATGGTAATAATAAAATACCTAGCTATCATGAGTATCACCATTAGATTTCTCAATTAAATATCTCAGTATTAGTCAGGCCTACGTGAAACAACGAAGTTTTGATTATTTTTATGGATTTCATGACGAAAATAATGACATAAAAAGTTGAGTGTAGTTCAGTGAACCGCCGGCAGGTGAACAAATTAACGCAGCGCGCCATTGACAAAGTGTTCGGAAATAGCCCGCCCTAGAACTATCTTCAGCAGGCCGTTTGTAAACGCGTCGCCTTCAGCGCGACCTAGGCGCTGATGCTTACGAGATACTACTTATACCGGCATATTATACCGATCTCGTTATCAATATCGAACAAAAACAAGCAAAAAAATCACGTTTACTGTATTGGAGCCGACCCCAAAACCCTTTGTATAATAAATTTTATGAAAATCGTTCGAGCCGTTTCCGAGATCCAGATTATATAGAACATTTATTAGATTATACACAAGAATTTCTCGTTTAAAGGTATAGGATTTTATTCTATTTTTAAGTCTTTGTTGTTGTAGCAGCAACAGAAATACATCATCTGTGAAAATTTCAAGTCTGTAGCTGTCACGGTTCAAGACTCCAAGAGATACAGCCTGGTGACTGACGAACGGACGGACAGATGGCGAAGTCTTTGTAATATATAATAGTGTCCTGTATTTACCCTTTGACTACGGAACCCTAAAAAATCAAATATTATTTATGAGAGACGATATAAATACCTAGTAGGCTAGTAGATATCATTACTCTTATTCTTAAATTCCCCAACGCAACAATCCGAAAACACGGACTTAATTTATTCAAGAAATAGAATTTTTATCAAAATATGCGTAAGCGCACAGCGGCGGTAATGTGCAAAAAACTCGAGAAGATGTAAACAGAACTAACATTTTGTAACGAAGCAAAATAAACCCACAGTCAATTAAATTGCACTTAGAATGAAGGAGAGAGCTACATTAAGACGTCAGAGATGAGTTTCTAGCATGGATGTAACATAAAGGATCAGCACTAAGTGACGTCACGCATGTATTTTTAGGCACCGCCCAGAAGCCGGATTTTAACGGCGT
Source organism: Coenonympha glycerion (assembly GCA_963855885.1). Taxonomy (NCBI): domain Eukaryota; kingdom Metazoa; phylum Arthropoda; class Insecta; order Lepidoptera; family Nymphalidae; genus Coenonympha; species Coenonympha glycerion. Next base: position 2,198,340 of record OY979637.1, on the reverse strand, counting down.
AGAAGCCGTATTTAAGCGATCTTTAGTGAAGTTTAGTTTAAAAACTATAAAGACAATTACTTTTAAACTTATACGTCATGTATTTTGGGTCTTTAATCTAAAATCGTTGAGAAGCAGAAACACGATTAGATAAAATTTTCTCGATAGAAAGTTCTCCCAAAAGTTGCTCCAAAATCTCAGTTTTTCTTCTTTTTTTCCGAAACTACAATGGATGTAATTGTAATTTTTGTTTTAATGTGTAGGTAATAATGATATCTAAAAACGTTGAGAAACAGATTTTTAATAGCTAGCTTAGTTTTAGAGAAAATAGGTAAAAGGTAGTTTTTCTGTTATATTCTTCCGCAACGCTGCATGTCGCACCCATCAACGTATTCGTGAGAGTGACAAAGACAAAAATAAATTCAATAAATCCCCTTAATGTGTCACAAGTGTAAAATGGCGCTAAGATAAGCGACCGACAGCGGTACAGTGCGACAAGGCTATTTTGGCGCGTGGGCCGTGGCCAAAGTCTGAACTAACGCCGCTATCTTCTGCTACTGTTTGATAGTTTGCTCTGTCAGTATATCACTATTGTATGTTATTTTGTTTTTGCTAACTATTAACTATTTTAGACTAAAATTTAAGTAAAATTGAAGAGATTTTATTTTATGGCTGCCTTTGTTTTGCAACAGCGCCCTTTTTCAAGTGCCAAGAGAGCCTTGTCGCACTGTATATGCTGTCACCGAAGTGTGCGACGCGCGAGGCCATATTTGAGAAATTTTTGGCTTCAACATACGTCACATCTTTCCCGTCCCCTTATTACATCATTGGTTTCTAGACAGTTTTATTTAGGGATTCAGGGGAGCGATTCGCGTAACGTTTTAAGTTTTCACTTTTCACACAGTGAAATGAATCAAGCAATAAAATAAAAAATTAGCACTGAAAAATTAACTTTAAGTGTATTGGTTTATAGTGTAAAAGAAAATGTACTTCAACAACAACTTCAACCTAGATTTTTGGTTAATAGAGATATTACCCTTATTATAGAAAATGTAATGCCTCAACCTTATCGCGCAACGTAATTTTAATTAATTTGATTTCACGATTCTCGACCATGTTGCGTTTTGAACTACAATCAATTTAACTCTCTATGTCAATACTTGTAAAATAAATTTTTCAATGTTCTCAACAAATGTTTTAGTTTTAACTCCAAAAATAAAACACATAATATGCACAGATTTATATATAAGACGTCGCTCGCGGGACCTTTATTTGGTATTTTGGATTTGGTAGCCCGATTCCCTTTTGACTAATGATTGGTTATATTACTTAATATTTTATTATTAGCTAGTAAGTAAAGCTGACCCCGCCTTGCTTGGTCGGAAATCGGGATGTTCCAAGGGATTTAATATCCCGTGGGAATTTTCAGTCATGGGAAGCATAGGGCAGAATTTATAGCTGAAAATATAGAATGCCAATAAGGAAAAATCTTATACAGTCACGGAATACCTAATAGTACCTAACTGTACAAAAGGCTCACTCGGCAAGATGATTTAAAAAAATAGCGACATTAGCGACGCTGACACAAAAAGCAATTCCGTTCGCAAGAGCTCCTGGTCATGCCTCCGAAAAGAACACGCAACAAACGCAAAGTTGTGGTCTCTTTCTATCGCATAACTTTATCACATTCGACGTATATAATGTACATATAGGACAGCGCGTGAAATAGACCGTACCCGAACAAACGCAAGCAAAGTATCCGGCGCGTGGCAGCCGTCTGAAATTAGTGCGTCGAGACGCCTACCAGTAGTTTCTCGATCACGTGATAAGTGGACCTGGCCTCATACGGCTAAATTATAATATCTTGTCTGCATTATAACGGAACCTATGCAAAAAAGTTAAAAACAGTGTTTCGGATTCACACTTTTTTTAACTTTTTTACGTCTCTGTCAGACTGTATATCTATTTTTACGAGCTAATCGTTAGAGCGGTAAACAAATGTCGACGAGAATAATCACAAAGAGAGATTTAGGTCACTATATTATTTATCCCAGGAAAAAGAACGGCAACAGGTATTATTTATAAGGAAAATAAAGTACCTAAGGTTTGTATCGGTAAAAAATGAGCAATTTTTATTACACTTTAAAGTTTGAACCTACGAGTACATTCAATAGGACAATATACTGCAGGACTCTGCAGACCGCGCGAACGTAATAATATGTCGCCAGTTTAATGGTGTCAAAAATGTTTGTTCTGACACCAACAGCATTGGTGTCAAAATTAAAAGCTGTAAGCCGACCTAGCCGACCGCAGTATTGTCTATGGACCGCGGTCTACACCACAGATCACTGTACTCGTTATAAGACCACACACGAAGTTTCTGCAGGAACGATTTCCGCGATTTAGCGGCGCTACTTTTTAGGATTCCGTAGGCACTAAGTTAGTGGTTCAGTACAAAAAGTGATTCTTAAAATTTATCTTTTTCTTATAGAGTACTGAAACCTCGGTGCGCGATTCCGACTCGCACTTGACCATTTTTTTCTTGTATAAAGAAGGAACGTAAATAATGTTCCGATCCTTATCCTCTGGTTCATATCGCTGCTACATTCTCATTTCTTATCAGAGTGGCAAGTGGAACAATGGTGGATACAAATTACAGGATATGTCGATATTGTTATGTCTGCAGCTAATGGATAGTGGATTGTGGTTTGAGGTTTCTTTGTTCGAAAGTGTTTAGTCTATGTGGTCACTCTTGGTAAATACTCGTAATATAGGATATTATGTACTTTTTCGTTTGATGTACGATTTTTCAACAAACAAAAACAAGTGATTAACTAAAAATTATTATGCACCGACCATATTATACTACACAGTCCATCTTGAATATAAAATGAATGAAAGAAACTTGCATTATTATTTAATTAAGATGAAAGAGACTAAAATATAAAAATAAATAAAGAGAAAATAATAAATAATTAATAATTTTGACAAAGTAGAAAATAATAATATTCAATTTGATAGGGAGGTCGTCTAAATAATAATAAATAATTTTGACGACCTCCCTGGTGGCACAGAGGCGCGTGCTCGGATTCAAGTGGAAGGTCGCGGGTTCGAGTCCCACCACAGGGCCCTGTACTTTGGTATTATATAATTCCTTAATTGGCTCAGGTCTGGTCTGGTAGGAGGCTTCGGCCGTGGCTAGTTCCACCCTACCAGCAAAGACGCACCGCCAAGCGATTTAGCGTTCCGGTGTGATGCTGAGTGGAACCTGTTGGGATGAAATTACTTTCTCCAAGTTAGTACGTTAACATCTTCAGCTGCATCATCACTTACCATCAGGTGAGATCGCAGGCAAGTACTGACTTGTGTAGTGTAAAAAAATAAAAAATGCAAAAGTATTTTGTATGAAGAAACATGTAGATGCATTTAAAAACGTTATGCTCGCAAAACTCATTGCGAAAAGCCTACGATGTATAAATTAGTCAACTACTTGCGAAAAACTAAATAATATTGATATGCGCCCGGATGATACCCATCCAACTTGCTCGTAAGAGGCTTGATTGATGAACCACTTTAACTAAAGTGAAACAGATCAAAACAATGCAATGAGTAATACTCGAATAACTTTGTTGTGGAAGCATCAACCGGTTTTATTTGGACCGATCCAGATCAGAACCAAAATCGTCCGGTGTTTAAGCCGCGGCTTGATTGGCGTTGATTGGTTCTGATGATACGGTCAAAGAGTATGGGATACATCAGATAACACCATTGGCGATATGGGACATAACAGTACTAGCACATAGGAGTGGAATTTAACACTAGATTCTTATCTAACTAGCCGGAATTTCGGTTCTGTTTTTCTGAAGCAAAAATTAGCCTATGTTTTAATTCATAGTATTACCTATCTATCGTCTAAGCAGTGATAGCTCAGTGGTTCTGACCTCTGCCTCTCATAAGGAGGTCGCGGGTTCGAATCCTGGGCACGCACCTCTGACTTTTCCGAGTTATGTGCGTTTTAGGAAACGAAATATCACTGGCTTAACGGTGAAGGAAAACATCGTGAGGAAACCTGCATGCCTGAGAGTTCACAAAAATGTTCTCGATGGTGTGTGAAGCCCGCCAACCCGCACTTGGCCAGCGTGGTGGGCTATGGCCAAGCCTTAATCAGTCTGAGAGGAGACCCGTGCCCAGCAGTGGGATATAAAAAGGGGTTGAGATGAGATGAGATGATTACCTATCTGCATTCCAAACTTCAGCCAAAACGGTTCAGTATAGATGTGACGTGAAGGAGTACCTAACAAACATACAAACACACACACACAAATTTTCGCCTTTATGATATTAGTGTGATGTGATAGAACAAGCTCACAGGATATATCATATAACCCGAGACGATTTCCGCCGAGCCCGAGGTAAGAGTTGATATTTAAGTAAAGAAAATATGGGTTTGATAAGCTTTTCGTTTTCATATTCACTCAGCTTTGTAATTTAGATGTCTGTTTAAGGTCTCATGTTCAGTAACCGGGTTTAAAGTATTTAAGTCGACGATAAAATGGGTTTTATGACCATGTATGCATTACATTTTGATTGTCAGGAGTAATTAGATACCAGGTCCGGGAAAATTCTTTAAAGGGTCAGAAAAATCTACCTTATTTAAGAATAGAAGACCTATCAGCCATCCTTTACCCTTGGTTTTCCACTTCTGGTGCTGAGTACTGAAAGAATTGTACAAATACAGATCTTGATAGTAATTATCCTGAGTATGAGTGACACGCAAGTTGTTTTGGAAGCCTTCGTGTTAATTGGCTTTCGAGAATCCCAGTGCTATACGAACGAAGTTATTTTAAGTAATTAATTATACTTCTTTTAATTGTCTAAAGTCTGAACGAAATAATTTGAATGGTAGAACTTACTGGAAGGATCCGTTAAGCATTTTCTTGCCTTTTCTTCTACTACTGAGCATTGTTCCACTTGATGAGGTTTGATCCGGAGATTCTCAGTTCCGATTCCGGAATAGAGAACCTCCTCCTATTTAGGGTTCCATACCAAATTGGTAAAAATGGAACCCTTATGGTGAGACATTCTTCGTCCGTCCGTCCATCCGACCGTCCGTCTGTCACACTCGATTATTTCAGTAACTATCAAAGCTATCGACTTGAAATTTGGAATAGTTTTAGGTAATAGTGACCCAATGCCATTGCAATTATAAGACATTAAAAATAGATTTTCTTTTTATTTAAAAAGGGGGGAAAACCGGGGCTTCGAATTTTCAAAATGAGATAACAATATTGAGTGGGGTATCATAGGGAAGGGCGTTACTTGTGTAGTCTAAAACCGATTCTTATTAGGGTTCCATACCAATTTGGTAAAAATGGAACCCTTATGGTGAGACTTTCTCCGTCCGTCCGTCCGTCCGTCCGTCACACTCGATTATTTCAGTAACTATCAAAGCTATCGACTTGAAATTTGGAACAGTTTTAGGTAATAGTGACCCAATGCCATTGCAATTATAAAACATTAAAAATAGTTTTTATTTTTATTTAAAAAGGGGGGAAAACCGGGGCTTCGAATTCTCAAAATGAGATAACAATATTGAGTGGGGTATCATAAGAAAGGGCGTTACTTGTGTAGTCTAAAACCGATTCTTATTTATTTTTATGCCTGATAGTTTTGTGAACAAAAATTATAGTGAACGCAATATATCGCTGCCCACGGCGCAATAAAATGTGTGGCCCGGCTGACCTGCCGTTGAGCCTGAAGATTATTTTATATGTACCTATATCCTACACGTTCACTGTGATACTTGATACTGGTACTTGCAATATGTAAATGAATTATAGGTTCCGTCGGCGCCTTGAGCAAGAGTCCCTAAAAATGACGTCATAAATGTTCAAGTCACTACACCACAATTAGGTCTCGCCGGCGTGGTTATGGAAATGCGCCGCCGGTGACGTCACCCTTGTTCACCCCCTAGAGAGACGTCTGGGGAGAAATGGTCTAGTTTGTGTCATAAAATACCACAACCAATGAATAGACAATATTTTCTTAATGGAAGCAATTTCTATCTTCTATTTTTAATTTTGTACGTGCTGAATTCGAGGTATTTATGCAATTTATAAACTTTTATTTAGGACCCACTACAAGCTCTCATTTCATACAAAAGTAAATAATAAAGTAGGTAAAAATAATTTTCAATTTTTTTTTTATTTCTTTCTTAGCGTGATACATATTTACATGTATATATTATACATTATATATAGGTACATAATGAATGAAATGAATTTCTTTAATTATTTGAAGTTCTAATGGTCTCTGAGCTAATCCGGGCAAACGGACGGATGAACAGGGTTCCTTGTTTACTACGGAACCCTAAAAAAGCAAGTATATCCCCAGGCAGAAGCTACTTTATTACATAGCACCTTTGTGATAAATTCTTCACAAAGCCATAGGATTGCTTATTAAATTGATAAAAAGCTGTCTGTAACTAGATATCGTTCAAAATTCACATGCAAGTGGCATTCACCTTGGACAATGGATTATAGTGACGTGCTACTACGAAGCATCGATAAAAAAATCGATAAGCTAATTGGGTACCTACTGATTTTTTTTTATCTTATCTAACGTTGTATCTTACAAACCTTGTCTGTAAAGTGGATGTAAGAAGCTTTTTGGTGTGTAAACAATTTGTAGTAATAATCATATAACTACGTATGTAATTGGTTATCGACTGAGAATCGCCATATTGTTATCTGGTGTTGTTATCTTACCAGTTTTCGGCAGTAGTTCAGGATGCCTGAAAATCGCCCTATATTAAGTTATCATACATGACTTTAAAACTGATTCCAGTGATTCAAAATGACGGTAGACAATATATTAGCGTATAGGCGTGACTTTAAATAACTACTTTCTAAATAAGGAAAAATCGGATTAAAAAAATGATAGAAATTGATCTTATAGACAAAAATACTTTAACACTAAATATAGTCGGCCATCTTCACATATCACGTGATGTGATGCTACAGGTAGCCGTCTCGACGTACTTATTTCAGAAGGCCGCCGCGCGTCGGATAGGTTCCACGCGTTAGTTCTTGTACAATTCAATTCACGAAAGATGAACACTGCGCAGAAAGCATTACTATATATATAGCTACTCGTGCTGATTGGCCACTGATTGATCACCTCTCCTGAACAATTTTGTATGAAACATTTTTTTTTCAATGACCATTCCGTATAGAAGGGAAAAATTCATTAAGAACAAAAATATGGAGAGAGCTGATGATTAAGGATTTCGGAGACGGGTGAAGAGCACGAGGAGGGTATCGAAGATAGGTGGGGGGTGCTCGACCAAATGTCATTCGAAATGTCATCCAATTGCCAGTGAGCTGAAAAAAAATTCAAAATGGCGGATTCAAGATGGCCGCCATTCGAATTTCGCCGATATCTCGGAAAGTATAAAAGATGGAAGAACGGTTTCTTGACAAGAGTTGATCAGGACCCAAAGGTCTATTCGATGGATAGAAAAAAAAATCCAATATGGCGGATTTTTTTTACCATAGAAAATGTATGGCGGATATTGAAGAGACTAAAAGTTGGAAGGCAAATAGGGGGAAGACGGCACGCGGGCCACATGTGGCCCGCGCCCCCACGCAACCTACTAGTTAATATATATATAGCTGCTTGTGCTGATTGGCCACTGACTGATTGATCACCTCTCCTGAACAATTTTGTATGAAAAAAATTTTTTTCAAGGATTATGTCGTATAGAAAGGAAAAAATCATTAAGAACAAAAATATGGAGAGAGCTGATGATTGAGGATTTCGGAGACGGGTGAAGAGCACGGAGAGAGTATTGAAGATAGGTGGGGGGTGCTCGACCAAATGTCATTTGAAACGTCAAGCAATTGGCAGTGAGCTGAAAAAAAAATCAAAATAGCGGATTCAAAATGGCCGCCATTCGAATTTCGTCGATATCTCGGAAAGTATAAAAGATGGAAGAATGGTTTCTTGACAAGAGTTAATCAGGATCCGAAGGTCTACGCGATGAATAGAAAAAATAAATTAAAAATGGCGGAATTTTTTTTTACCATAAACAATGTATGGCGAATATGGATTCGAGATGGAGGCGATTTTGTAATAGGCGGGAAGACAGCACGCGGGCCACATGTGGCCCGCGCCCCCACGCGCCCTACTAGTTACTATATATATAGCTGCTTGTGCTGATTCATTCACTCATTGATCACCTCTCCTGAACAATTTTGTATGAAAAAATTTTTTTTCAATGACCATTTCGTATAGAAGGGAAAAATTCATTCGGAGGAAAAATACGGAGAGAGCTGATGATTGAGGATTTCGGAGACGGGTGAAGAGCACGGGAAGGGTATCGTAGATAGGTGGGGGGTGCTCGACCAAATGTCATTTGAAACGTCATGCAATTGGCAGTGAGCTGAAAAAAAGTTCAAAATGGCGGATTCAAAATGGCCGCCATTCGAATTTCGCCGATATCTCGGAAAGTATAAAAGATGGAAGAATAGTTTCTTGACAAGAGCTGATCAGGACTTGAAGGTCTATTTGATGGATAGAAAAAAAATTCAAAATTGCGGATTTTTTTTTCCATAGAAAATGTATGGGGAATGTTGGAGACTAACAGTTGGTAATTATGCAAGGTTGTGATGCAGTTTTTCGGAGAGTTACTAGAGAAAAATATGGAATGAGATGATGATTGAGGGTTTTGAAGACAGTCGAGGAGCATGGGCAAGGTATTATAGTTAGGTGGGGACTGCTGAAACAAAAATTACTTGGAACGTCATGCAATTGGCAGTGAGCTGAAAAAAAATTAAAATGGCGGATTCAAGATGGCCGCCATACAGATTTCGTGTTTTTCTATCTCTGAAAGTATAAAAGATAAGTGGTTTCTTAGCAAGAGGTGATCAGAATCTTAAGTTCAACGGGATGAATAAAAAACTAAATGGAGGAATTTATTTCTCCATGGAAAATGTACATGCTACAGAAGTGATGATGATCTAGGATTTGAATGATGGTTGAGGAGCACGGTCATGGTTTTAAAGATAGTTAAGGGCTGTTCGAACAAAATATACGCTGAACCTCATCATATGAGGTTCAGCGTATTTTTTGCTCTAACAGACCTTAACTATCTTTAAAACCATGACAGTGCTCCTTGGTTATTTTTTAAGCCTACTGCCAATCGGATTCCAATTGGCGATGGAGATGACGGCGATACCCTTACAGGCGGGAAGACTGCACGCGGGCCACATGTGGCCCGCGCACTCACGCGCCCTACTAGTTAATATATATATAGCTGCTTGTGCTGATTGACTGATTGATCACCTCTCCTGAACAATTTTGTATGGAAATTTTTTTTTTCACTGATCGTTTTCTATAGAAAGGAAAAATTCATGAGGAAGAAAAATATAGCGAGAGCTGATGATTGAGGATTTCGAAGACGGGTGAAGAGGACAGCCAAGGGTATTGCAGATAGGTGGGGGGTGTTCGACCAAATGTCATTTGAAATGTCATCCAATCTGAAAAAAAATTCAAAATGGCGGATTCAAAATGGCCGCTATTCGAATTTCGCCGATATCTCGGAAAGTATAAAAGATGGAAGAATGGTTTCTTGACAAGAAGTGATCAGGACCCGAAGATCTATTAGATGGATAGAAAAAAAATTCAAAATGGCGGAATTTATTTTTCCATAGAAAATGTATGGGGAATGTTGAAGAGACTAACAGTTGGTAATTATGCAAGGTTGTGATGCGATTTTTCGGAGAGTTACTAGAGAAAAATATGAAGAGAGCTGATGATTGAGGATTTCGGAGACGGGTGAAGAGCACAGCCAGGGTATTGAAGATAGGTGGGCGGTGCTCGACCAAATGTAACTCGAAACGTCATCCAATTGGCAGTTAGATGAAAAAAAAATCAAAATGGCGGATTCAAGATGGCCGCCATACAAATTTCGTGTTGTTCTATCTCGGAAAGTATAAAAGATAAGAGAGTGATTTCTTTGCAAGACGTAATTAGAATCTCAAGGTCTACGGAATGAATGAAAAAAAATCAAAGTGGTTGAATTTATTTTTCCATGGAAAATGTGAATGCTACAATAAACAAGGCCTATGAAAAACTATGAAAAGTATGAGAAGAGATGATGGTCTACGATTTGGATGATGATTGAGGAGCACGGTCATGGATTTAAAGATAGTTAAGGGCTTTTGAATAAAAAATACACTGAACCTCATCGGATGAGGTTCAGTGTATTTTTTATTCAAACAGCCCTTAACTATCTTTAAATCCATGACCGTGCGGATGAGGTTCAGTGTATTTTTTATTCAAACAGCCCTTAACTATCTTTAAATCCATGACCGTGCTCCGAGGTAATTCTTTTAGCCCATTGCCAATCGGATACCAATTGGCGATGGAGATGACGGCGATTCTTTTATAGGTGAGAAGACAGCCCGCGGGCCACTTGTGGCCCGCGCTCCCACGCGCCCTACTAGTTTTTTAATACAGTTGCTCAAAAAGTGGCGTATTGCAGGGACGTATAGCGTTCGGGATGTGGGCTATTACATACTCGTGCTTTTTTTTTACCTTTCCCGAACTCGTGCGTTATCTTTCCCAACTGTCAAAATAATGTCTATTAAAAAGATAAACCAACCATGAAGTTTTTACTAAAAAAAATCATAGAAGTTTTTATGATTCATGCAAATACGTATATTTCTAAAAAGAAGCTACTAATTTGTTTCAATATCAGATTTGATTGAATGAGTTTGGTTAGGTTTCATTTCATCTCATTAAATTTCATTTTCATTTCATATCAATAAAAAAAATTCTACTGAAGACTTGGCTGTATGGGCATAGTTCCCTTTGCGTACCAGAATATTATTTAGTCTATGACCAAATTTTTTTTCTATTTTTTTTTTAAATCACCAGAATGGGTGAAGAAAAAAAAACTGCTTATATTCTACGGTTGGCGCCATTTTTCAGAAATTTTCTTTGCGAGTTTAGTTGTTTGTTGCACAAAATGAGTAATTTCGACCCTAGTTAATTTGAATTAACACCACCGGAACTCAGTATAATTGCACAAAATGCTTCGGAGAACATTTTACCGGAAAAGTCAAAAAGTCGCTACATATCTACATACGACGAATTTATTGCGTGGAGAGAAGAGAAAAAAGCAAATAGTTTTTCAGAAAATGTTAAGTTAGTTTATTGTGTTTATTGAGTTTATTGTGTTTTTATTATTTTATTAAATTGCTTCATTTTTTCGCAACTGTATTAAAAATAGTTTTTCAGAAAATGTTAAGTTAGTTGAGTTTATTGTGTTTTTATTATTTTATTAAATTGCTTCATTTTTTCGCAACTGTATTAAAAATAATCGTTCAGTACACGTGCGGAACCGTCATTGCAACTTGTTCCGACTGTCAACCCTCGCTTTCGGCTGCGCCTCGGCTCGGGTAGACATTTGTCGGAACTCTTTGCAATAACAGCCTTTCCGCACTTGTAATGAAACATACTATTTTAGGTCCCCTTACAGGTGCGGGGTGAGGCGCGGGCGGCGATCATAGTTGAAAAGAAAAGTGTTTCGTTGTTTTAAATTGTTTTTGTTATTTGTTTTACATTGTTTTGTTACTTGTTACGTTTTCATAGTTTGTTAAATTATTTGTTGTTGTATGTTATAAATATGCCGCGTGGAAAAGGCAGTGCTTTGAATAGACAGTCGAGAAGGATGGTGTACGACGTGTTTGAATATTTTTCACGAGAATGTAACATAATAGAAGCTTACAAAAAAACCGCAGCGGCAACAAAAACGTCTTTATCGACGACGATCTTTGATAGCGATAGCGACTAAATGTGTTGTACTCCATAATATTTTCTATTCAAAACATTTTAATAAACATTTAAAATAACTTTCGTTTCATTTATGTTCATAACCAGCAATTACAAAATTATATATATTATTTTACAAACATTAAAATATTATTTTGTCTTAAGTCTTTTATTCATGAGTGTACATGCGCAGACGGCCGCCATTTGTGTTCAACTCTCGTGAACCAAACTGTACGGTCTATTGTAACGCGCTGCGAGCGCGCGATAAAGTGACAACCTTAGTACGTCGAAAGAGATACAATTACGCGATAGAAAGAGACCACAACTTTATATGCATAGCGGGGCGGAGCCAGGCGCTATTGCGAACTGAATTGCACTTTTTCGTGTCAGCGCTAGGGTCTCATCATTTCTTTAAATCATCGTGCGGAGTGAGCCTTCTGTAACGTTTGGTACTATTTTGTATTCCGTGATATATATAATCGTGTAATGGTGCAAATTCTGTTCACAGATTCTGTTGCGCAAAATCTCTAATTAATTTGATGCATCTAAAAATATTGCTATCCTTTTCAAAATTCTCCCCTTTGCCTTTGGTATGGATAGTAGGTACTATAATATTTAGACACGTCAAATCAGTTTAGAGGTTTTGTTCAACTGAATTGGCGCCAATATGTACTTCGCATAGTCCCTTGTAAAACAGCCCCAACAACATTTGACGCAATGACGAAATATGCTACGCTAAGAGGACGGGAAAGATGTGACGTATGTTGAAGCCAATAATTTCTGAAATATGGCGTCGCACGTAGTACATTTCAGTACCGCTAACAGCACATACCGCTGGCGGTCGCATACATTAGCGTCATTTTACAGTTTTGACAAATTAAAAATCCGGCTTCAGGGCGGAGCCTGAAAATGTATGCGTAGTAAGTGCTGATCCTTTAATATGTTTAATCAATGCAAAAAGTGTGTAGAAAAATATGACGGGCAAACGTCTTCTCAATGAATATGCAATCCTACATCCAAGGTCAAAGTTACCGTTGGTACGAGTATATAGATATAATTACTAGATATATCGCACGCACGTATATAAAAGCTTTTATCTACTCAATATCGACACCCTATTGATGATTCTATACCCTATATCGAATTTGTATTACGCTTGCGTTATTTTCGGCTCTATATCTTGATACGACAATCTAATCCGTTGAATTAATATAATATGTTTCAAGAGCTCTTTCGTATATGAAAATCCACTTAAGGATTTGTAGTCTTCGGAATACGTATCTACTCTATGAGGTAACGGTTATAGATCAATGTATCTATTATAGACATTTCAAATGACATGGCCGGATTCTGCCCTCGAAAAAAAATATTCATGGCCATTGACAAACAGTACGTCATATTAAAGCTTATAAAAGATGTGTAAAAGATCGTTTAATTAGATCGTTTAATTTTTATGATCAGAAAACTTGCGAGAGACATAATATCAGCATAACAACTTGAACCAAAATGCGCCTAAATAATTTTAATAGCAATGATTTTTTTTCTTAATAAATGCTGTTCAAAATGTTTACTCACATTTTCTAAGCTTTGTAATATGAAAAAATAATTAGCTCAGAACCAATACACTTAATTTTTTAATAAAAAAGCATTGCTATCAAAATTATTTAGGCGCATTTTGTTGCAAGTTTTTAAGCTGATATTATGTCTCTCGCAAGTTTTCAGATCATAAAACTTAAACGATTGTAAAGACATATTTATAAGCTTTAATATTATGACGAACTGTTTGTCGATGGCCATGAATATTTTTTTCCCAGGGCACAGCTCCATACAAGTTTCGGCCATGTCCTCAATCTACGAAGACACGCCCTCTGTCAAAATCGTATGTCATTCGAAATGTGGAGTTTGACAGAGTGCGACCTATTATAAATATATGATCCTTACATACATATGAATGAAAATCTATTAAGAATGGGTTAAGTAGTTAGTAGGTACTTTTACAGTACTGATGAAGCTACCTGGCAAAAAGGATGTCGCCAAGTTTATCTACTTGGCCATACAGATCAATGATGATGGAGATATTAGTATCTGAAAAGCATGGCAAAAATAAGGGTGTATTCATGGTCTACTTATTCTATTAACTGCTGCACGGATATATGACTCTCACTTGGCTATTTTAGTAGAATTACCCTGAGTTGTTCGAGGTAATTTCAAATAATTTAGTGATGCTTGAACTAACTTAACTCCAACATACACCAATCTCTATACATTTATAAACTTCTTGTGATTAAATTATAATATACGTACATGTTTGGAGAAATTTTGTCTGTAGTATCCCAGAGTAAAAAAACTGTGAAATATCTTACCATAGTTAATCATACACAGATTAAAATATACTCGTATTTGAAGCTAAATTAGTAGAATACTTTGACTAGAATTATAAAATATAATAAAATAAAATAAAAAGCCTTTATTGCTACTACCACCACTTTGACTAGAATTAGAGATAGGTTAAATTACTATAATTTTAATAAATTTTGATCCTATGAAACTGTTTTCAATCATGAGTGTAGGTATATTATTCTTCTAGTAATAAAGCCATGGTAAAATGTATGTAGGGTACCTATTAAATGTGCTAAATAATTAGACAAGACGTATTTCATCTCGTCTATCCAAATGTACCTTATAAGGGAGGTGTCAAAAGATTGACTGAGTGGAATTCATGGCGTGACGATCAATTCAATATTTGGAAATGCATGTTTGATTATTTCGTTACAAATGTCATACAAATAAAGTCGTGATAATTAAGTTGTTAGTATTGTAGATATATCTTGACAAAAGTGTCTTGAAAACGAACTATATTTTTCCAGATTGTTTTGCACTCGAAAAAATTGTGTCATGTTTCGCATTGCTTAGAAATGCGTTTCAGAACATTTTGGAAATCGAAATTGTGTAATTATTATTTCTGGGTTAATTTATCAAAATTACTTGAATTAAGGCGAAATCAACGACTCTGCCCGCGAAATTCAAGATTTTCGTTGTTTTTGTATGGTTTCTTAATTTGTAAGCTAGTTACACATTATAGGCTTATGGCAGTCAATTTGCGGGAATGACCGTATCATTTTTATATGTTTACTAGCAAATACCCGCGGCTTCGCACGCGTAAATTTTAGTTTCAACTATTCTACGGACACCATCCAATTTCCGGAATAAAAAGTACCCTTTGTGTTAATTTACATGAAATCAATCTTCATTTCAACTTTAAACGAAAAATTTTCAGTAATTGTGCGTGAAGGAATAAATTTTCTCCCGCATGAATATCTGTTTTTCCCTATTATCACGAAAACAATGGATTTTCCCGAGAAAAAAGTAGTTGATTCTAGGGTATAATCTATCTGCATTCCAAATTTCAGCCCAATCGGTTCAGAAGTGACGGCACGATGGAGTATTTCTCCCGCATGTATATCTGCTATTTAAATATTTTCTTAAAAACCATGGATTTTCCCGGGATAAAAATTTGCCTATGTATTAATCCAGGATAAAACCTATCCCCTTTTTGAATTTCAGACATATCCGTTCAGTAATTACAGCGTGAAGTAGTATTTTTCCCGCGTGCATATCTGTTTTTAAGTTTTCCCGCGGAAACCATGGATTTTTTGGGACAAAAAGTAGCCTTTGTATTAATCCAGGATAAAATCTAACTTCATTCCGTATTTCCGCCACATCAGTTCAGTAAGTAAGGCGTGAAGGAATATTTTTCCCGCGTAGATATCTGTTTTTCACTTCTATCATTGAAACCATGAATTTTTCCAGGATAAAAAGTAGCCTAGGCATTAATTCAGGATATTAACTATTTCGGTTTTTAACTTATCCCATGGGAACCTTGAATTTTTTCGGGATAAAATGTAGCTTAGGTGTGAATCCAGGATATAATCTATCTCCATTCCAAATTTGAGCTAAATCGGTTCAGTAGTTGCGGCGTGAACGAATATTTCTGTTTTTCACTATGATTATACTCGTAGAAGTCATGAAATTTTCCGAGATGAAAAGTAGCCTACGTATTAAAATCTATCTCCTTTCCGAATTCCATTCATATCAGTTCAGTAATTACAGCGTAAAGTAGTATTTTTCGCGAGTGAATGTCAGTTTTTCAGTTTTCCCGCGGAAACCATGGATTTTTCCAGGATAAAAAGTAGCCTTCGTATTATTCCAGGATAAAATCTATCTCTATTCCAAATTTCAGCCAAATAAGTTGAGTAATTACGGCAAGAAGGAATATTTTCCCCACGTGGATTTCTGTTTTTCACTATTATCATAGAAACCATGAAATTTTCCGGGATGAAAAGTAGCCTTTGTATTAATCCAGAATAAAATCTATCTCTTTTCCGAATTTCAATCATATCAGTTCAGTAATTACAGTGTAAAGTAGTATTTCTCGCGTGTGAACATCAATGTTTCAGGTTTCCCGCGGAAACCATGGATTTTTCCGGGATGAAAAGTAGCCTATATATTGATCCAGGATACAATCTATCTTTATTCCGAATTTCAGCCATATCAGTTCAGTAATTACGGCGTGAAGTAGTATTTTTCGCGTATGAATATCTGTTTTTCTTTTTTCCTGCAAAACCCATGGATATTTCCGGGATAAAAATTAGCCTATTTATTAACCCAGGATATAATCTATTTATGTTCCAAATTCCAGCCAAATCGGTTGTGCACTTTCGGCATGAGGATTTTTTTTCCGCGTTAATTTCGGTTTCTTACTAATCCCACGGGAACTATGAATTTTTTCAAGATGAAAAGTAGCCTTCGTATTAAGGTGTACACCACGGGTGTGCCCGCGAAATTCAAATTTTTCGTGGTTTTTCGCGATTTTTAAGGTAATAAGACATAATAGGCTTATGGCCGACAAATTGCGATAATCTCAATATCTTCTTCACGTGTTTATATAAAAATCTCTGCTCGAAAGTGTAGAGTTAAAGAAATTAGTCCGAGATTTGCGAGTTACTCACATAAAACTCGATACTCGGACTAATTTCCAAGAATACTCATTTTTATGCAAATATTTAGATATAATCATGTAAAGATGATACTGCCACTCTCGCAAATTGATTGCCATAAGCCTATCATGTCTAATTAGCGTAAAAATTGCAAAAAACCACGAAAATTTTGAATTTCGCGGGCAGACCCGTTGATTTCACGTTAATCCAATATATAATCTATCTTTATTCATAATTTCAGCCATATCAGTTCAGTAATTACGGCGGGAAGTAGTATTTTTCCCGCGTGAATATCTGTTTTTCCCTTCTCCTGCAAAACCCATGGATTTTTTCGGGATAAAAAGTACCCTATTTATTAACCCAGGATATAATCTATCACCATTCCAAATTTCATCCAAATCAGTTGTGTACTTGCGGCGTGAGATTTTTTTTCCGCGTGAATTTCGGTTTTTAACTTATCCCACGGGAACTATGAATTTTTTCGGGATGAAAAGTAGCCTATGTAATAATGCAAGATATAATTTACCTCCATTCCAAATTTGAGCCAAATCGGTACAGTAGTTGCGGCGTAAAGACGTATTTTAACTTGATAAAATCCAAACTTTGGACCCCCGTTTCACCCCCTTAGAGGGTGAATTTTGGAAAATCCTTTCTTAGTGCTCCCCTAGACCTCACAAGGAACATGTGTGCCAAATTTGGAGTCTCTAGACCCAGTGGTTTGGGCTGTGCGTTGATATGTCAGTGAGTCAGTCAGTCAGTCAGTCAGTCAGTCAGTCAGTCAGTCAGTCAGTTTCTTCTTTTATATATATAGATATCAAAATCTTTGCATACAAATGTCTATCCTAGGAAATTAGTTCGAGTATTGAGTTTTATTTGAGTAACTCGGAAATCTCGGGACTCGACACTTTCAAGCAGAAATTTTTATATGAACACCCATGGCATCCTCCTTATATTATTTATAGAAACGGAAGCCTATTTAGGTAAATACCACAGATTAAAGACACTGTATCTTATACGATAGTAAAGACAGTTGCGCTATTTTTGCAAAATTATAAATTAATAATAATAAATAAATAAATAGTGGACAACATCACATACATTGCTCCGATCCCTTTGTAAGTAGGTAGGTAACGAAGGTACCACAACACCCAGTCCCAAAAATTGTAGAAAACTTATTTTTCACCATTTCCCCGACCGGGGATTGAACTCGGAACCTCAGAGATGGCGGCGCCTTGAAAACCGGCACGCTAACCACTCAACCACGGAGGTCGTCAAATATGAATATCTGCACAATTATGTACCTTGTTTAAGCATCTATAGGGTCATCAGCTCCTCATCTCATCTAGATATTCTCATCTAATAGGTATTCGTGGAATCGGCAAGTAAAAGAATGTCGAACCAATTTTTAAAATAAAATGCGATAATTCTGTTGATCTGCGTACAGATACAGAATACAATTTATTTGTAAAGTGTTTTCCTTCGGAGCTGTCAATTTAACGACTATCTAGGGACCAAAATGATTGATTTACAAGCTGATAGATAACCCTCGATAAAAAATATCATGCCGTAATTAACTATTAAATGAGTGAATCATGTTAAATGTAAAGTTTTAGCACATTCACCTTTTTTTGACCACGTTGACAAATATGATAAATATTATTGTGCAACAAGTAATTAATTAAAAAATTTATAAAACACGACTGCCATGTGATAAAACGAAATTAAAAAAATATATATTGTTAAAAAAAAAAAAAAAAAAAAAAAAAAAAAAAAACTTGGTTAAAGCTAATATTAGTTAATATAAAAGCGTGCGGGGAGAAGGCACTGAAGCTGAAGCACAGGAAATACCTAGTTCAGCTTCAGAAGCTTTATATCTGGGAGAATTGAACATAAAATTATTATTACATATATTAACATATATTAACCTATTGTTATGCCACTCGGAATGATGTTAGGATTCTAAGATACCCCATATTATATCCAATTCCAAATCTCTTCAGCCGTTCAGAAGTTATGGTGGAATAAAAAAAACTCACATACATACATACGTGAACCCTAAATACATTACACTCTTCTTTTTGAGTAGTCGTGTAAAAAACCAGGTTCAAAAGTTCTTCCTACGCCTGTTCCCATATTTTTACACTCCAAGTTAGTACTTGACTGCGATCTTATCTGATAGTTTGGTGACGATGCAGCCGAAGATGTTATCGTGTTAGCTTGGAAGTGGTGAGGCAAGGCAACCATAACACAAGTCTTTAACACAATAGGTAACCTCAGTGCGCGAGTTTAACACGCACTTATCCGGTTTTTTACACGACTGCCCAAACAAGGAGTGTAATGTTATTAAGGTTCATGTATGTATGTTTGAAATATATATGTATGTGAGTTTCTTTATTCCACCATAACTTCCGAACGGCTGAATAGATTTGGACATAATATGAGGAATCATTAGAATCCTTAGACTTTAGTTTTTTGTAAAAAGTAGTAAGTAGTTTTGCCACAGGTCAGGGCAGTCATGATTTTTTAATTTTCAAATTATTTAATTGTTAACTTTCTTAGCTATCGGGGCAGGTTTGAAACTTCCTCCATGCATTTTGGTTGTGCACAATTTATTTCGGTATTGTTTAAAAATTTCTTCCTATATAAAAAGTACTCTGTGAATTTCTTGTCTTTGAATGCCTCTACAAAAACTACAATATGCAAAAATAATGGAACGGTGCGAAATGCCAAAAATGCAAATTACTTATACAAGGTAAATATAAATTTATAACATTGAAATGCGCAATGAAAAAAGTGTAGATAAGACCCGAATGTGACCCAAACCAAGTCAACGTTTGGGCAAAATACAATAATTATTAAAGTAATAAATATAACGAGTTGACATAATTTTAATGATGTACATAATATAAACTGATAAGGGTATATTTACGCCTGAGAAAGTTGATTGACCCACTTTCATTGGTTTATCTTTAAAATTAAGATGTATATTAATTATGCGCGTGACTTTTGCAACGTGTCAAAGATCAACGAAGTGTTCAAAGTGTCAAAAGCTTTGTTAATGTGCTATGTTTGTACCAAAAACGAAAAGAATCTTTTACGTAAACTCTGTTCGATTATAATTTATGTCTTAAATCATTACTATACAGCCGAATTTTCAAACACGAGACTGAACTGTGATTGTATGTCTTTTCGCGTTTTGTATGTCATTTGGTTCAGACACATTTTAGCGATGACCCCAAATCCTTACTTTATAAATCAATGTTCTAATGAAACTAAATAGTTGAAGCATGAAATCACTAACTACCCGTAATATATGATGTCAACCACTACATTACATAAATTTTCCAGAAGAAAGGTTTTTAAGAAAATAAAAATCGAAAGAAAAAATTATGGGTTATTTTCGATGTTTCCTTATATAATTTAGATTCATTAATTAAAATCCTTGTATACTTTTCTAGAAACCCGAAAACAGGCACTTTTAATCAAATTAACAAAAGAACATAGATAAAAACAGATTAATTACAGATAATTAGGGCATGTTCGCAGATAACACGGTTAATCCTCGCGCACATGGCACCGAATGACTTTGTCATCAAGAGATTCAACAATTTATTTATCGGAATTCTTTGTAACTTATCGATTCACTTTTATTTCCTCAAAATGATAAATAATGATGAGGGTGGGAAAAGCCAAAAAATAATTAATTTGCAAACTAGTAGACGTGCCTTACCTTTTTTACACGACTGCCCAAAAATGGAGTATAATCTGCCCAAAAAAAGAGTTTAATGTTTTTAGGGTTCATGTATGTATCTATGTATGTATGTGAGTTTCTATAATCCACCACATCTTCCTAACGGCTGAATAGATTTAGACATATGGGGTGTCGTTAAAATCCTTACATCATTCTCAGTAACATAGGCTATATTTTCTTGGAAAAAGTCGTATACCACGCCGCTGTCGTGTTTTTAAATTTTTAAGTTATTTACATGTTGAGTTATGAACTCAATTCTGTTATCACGAAGTTATCTAATCGTCATAAATTAAATCGTTCGAAGATTTACAATATTAAATTAAAATATAAAATAAAAGATACAATTCAACGTAACTAATTTATGACATACCTACTCAAATCAAATATTATAATCTAAATATCTTATTCATAAAAATCACAGTGAGCCATCGACCTAATTAACACCTAACCTACCTAAACACATTTAAATGTGATATGTTTTTTCTTTAGCGAAAGATTGTGATGTAAGGCGATCTCTTCGTGTGAATCGCTACTAAAAACGTTCTCACATAGAACTGCATATTTGCAGTTTTCAATACTGTAGGTGAGTGAGTTGATATCTACGGATTTCCGCCCGCCAACCCACAGTTGCCTAGCGGGATGGGCTATGGCTAAAACCCTATAGTCATTGCGAGAAGATTCTAGCCTAGAAGTGGGACATAAAACAAGCGCGGATCCGCCGTTTTAAGCACTATGGCAAAGATAATTATTTTAAATATTTTATTATTATGACTACGGGCATGCCCAATACCCTAAATCATAATATACCTGTACGCCTTTACAGAGTCTTTTTGGTTTTGAGGTTAAAAAACACGAGTTTTCCGCGATCTCAGACTCTCACTTAAACGATTTTCGAGGGCAGCTGTGCCCACAACTTTTTTTTGAGGGTTGTATCCTTGCCTGAAATGAAAATGGGTCGAGTACACGAATGCTCATCAAGGACATCACGAGTTTAACTCGTATTATAAGGGTGAAAGTTTGTGTGTGTGTAAGTTTGTACTCGTAACTTCTTCACTCCGCAACTACTGAACCCATTTGGCTGATATTTGGAAAGAAGATATATTGTACCCTGGATTATCATATAGCCTACTTTTATCTCAGAAAAATCTATGGTCCTTGTGGGATATTTAAAAACTCAAATTTTCTACAGCTATTAGGTAGATTGCTTAATCAAACTTCTTTGAAAGTATAAGGGTACGAGAACGGGAAATTCACGATTTGTAAAAAACCGAATGGAGCTGCGGCAAAAACTGGCTTCGTGATGTTATAATCATGCGTATCATGTCTATAATTTAAGGAACTATCCCACGGGAGTGCCGACACGCATGAACGCCGTTCTATATTTATTAAAAGTTCAAATGTCAACTAAGTATTAACGTTGGCCACTTGGGACTAATGTCGCAGATTGATATATTCCTTCATAAATAGCGTATACCTATTATTTATACCTGATTTAAAGTATTGATTATGGGGGTTATGTCTCAGCCGACGTTGTGCATAGGTGTTTCTTTGGATGTGATAGTAGTGTTTATAAAATAAAAGGTTGATCAACATTTCGAAATGGGGCACATAATTGGAAAAATCGTATCTTTAATCCAATACAAGATTTAAGTAAATTTTATATTAGTCATTATAATTCTATTAAAAAACGATTTGATGCAGATACGACCTGCTTGTCAGTTGAATCAGTGCCTGTTCTGTTTAGTACTTAAGTCTGTGCAATTTTGCTCAATTTCTTTTGAATGGAGAGTATCAGTTGTGTAATGACTCGAGCTCACATGAAGGAAGGACCGGAGATACCTTAAAAATTGACGGTTCTCGACTCTCGTGGTAATAAAAAATTATCTGTATAAAAGGCAAAAGTGACTGACAGTGACAAATAGATTGACTGACTGACCGATACAGCTGCCGTCCAGTGAATCGATTGGTTTTTTTAACCATAATACGTATAGGCTAGCGTTTTATTGTTATCACACCTGATGGAGAGTGATGATACAAGGTGGAGCACGCTTGCCTACTCATTAATTATTGATTTGAAGGAACATAAGTTGCGTGGGTAGTGATAGGTA
Source organism: Coenonympha glycerion (assembly GCA_963855885.1). Taxonomy (NCBI): domain Eukaryota; kingdom Metazoa; phylum Arthropoda; class Insecta; order Lepidoptera; family Nymphalidae; genus Coenonympha; species Coenonympha glycerion. The sequence goes on along the minus strand of OY979637.1, from coordinate 2,175,667 downwards.
TTTGGTATACGTACGGACAGCTATTATGACAGGCATCTACTAAAGGGGGAAAATTGGGATCATTCGAGTGGAATTAAAAATTAGCATATTGTCAAGTGTGTCAGAATCAATAGTGTCGTTTCTTTGTAGGTAAGCTTTAATGGACGATCAACAAGGACAATAATAGCAACACATTACACTCATAAAACAGACTTGCGAATGAGAAATCAATCAAATAGAAATAGGGTTGTCATCTAGCTATCTATGTACTAAAAGTCTTAACCTGAGCTAACCTGTGGATATTATTTCAAGAAGATTCATTATTTCAATATTTAAAATACTTTATTTTACATAGACCTTACTTACAAGCAGCTGCAGCAGTTATGACACTATTTTTTTAATAGAAGTGATAAGTTTAACACCCTTACAAATTAATGTGGAATAGATTTGAATGATATGTATATTTTTTATATATCAGGATACTTTGTAATATAGACACTTGCGATATCTGATGATGGCGGTCTAATTAAATTAAATAGTAGGTACCTATACCTACTATTAAAGAACATTTTCCAAAAAAATATTTTTATCTAAAGACAGGTATTAAAATCTTAGTCGTAAAAGTCTAAAGAAAAATAAATGAGATTGAAGGAGGGAGGAGGAAAGTTCTTTAAGTTGACAACCATATTGGTCATATTGTCTTTTATTAGTCATACAGTCATACAGCTGCGGCAAGCATTTACTTTGACTTATCGATAACTTGCAGCTAAAGATGATTTATTGAACTGCAACAAGTGCCGTATTTTTATTATTATCACTTGTCCGCACGAGGACTCATCTCGAGAACAAACTAAACTAAACTAAGATTTCTGTTATTTAATATCACCTTGTCAATTATTACTTTTGCATTGTTATTCAATACCCATTACTTTTGCCTGCGCGTTCCCTGTCGTGAATTTCGCATTTTTACGAGTAATAACCATGGATTTTTCCCGGTTAAAAGATGTCTATGTGTAATCCGGATATAATCTATCTCTATTCTAACCGGTCCAAGCCAAATCGGTTTACTAATTGTGACGTAAGTAATAAAAATAGAAACTTTCAACTTTGTAAAATTAATGTTATACTTATCTATAGTACCTAACAATAAGTAGAATCCATTTTTAGGGTTCCGTACCTCGAAAGAAAAAATAAATGGAATCTTTAAGTATAAGATCACTTTGTTGTCCGTCTGTCACGACCAAAGAAGTGATCATTGTTCTTTCAACTATTTTTTTATAAAAGAAAATATTTTATCACAGATAAAATATAGTTATGGTTTCTATAGTCAAGGGCGACCAATCTATTTAATTTTTTATCACGTAAAATTTATATTAGGTGTAATTAGGTATTGGTTCCCAGTACCTATCTACAGTATGCAAAAAATTGTAGACTGCTTGAACATTATTATTATTCGCCAGTTCATTCAAAGGTGCAAGTGAACAGTAACGGAAATTATACACAATACGTGACCAATAATCCTGTGGTTACGACGAAAAAATGGGGTTTTGTATGTCAGTAAGTGTCCGGGTGATTTTACTACAAAAAAAAAACTACATTCAATAGTAAACCATTGTTATTCGAATGAATGGCATTATCCTTTGTAAAAATACAAGTAATGCTACTGACTGACTACATCCACGCAAAGCTCAAACTACTCGATGGATTGGGTAAAAGAGGGAACCTCAGGGACCATTTTGTTTTTCATAAACCATTCCTTTATGCAGTTTTTAACCCTAAAGTCGCCTCTACAGAATGGCTTGTGATGGGCCACGCTTTGCAACGCACAACTGTAGGCCACGATCACTTGGTGTTCACACAACGGCGCATAGCTCATTGCTGCCTGGTGAGGCACTTGCGATGGACGTAGAAGTAGTTACGGCCGCGGCTAATTATTTTCAATATAATAGGGTATTTGACTCCAATTTTTTTATTACTTTATTATAAAGTAGAATTAAAATAATGACGTGCACTGAAAGAACTAATTAAATCGATCAAATAACAAAAAAGTTATATGCATTTAAAGATTTGTGATTAGACAGAGATAGCAACATGAAATTGTGACGTCACACCTTACCAATGCCATAGAAGCTTCGTGCGGCTTCATACAAATTTTCGTTTTGCGAGAAAGGGATAGAAGATCCCCCCACTCCAAAGTTTAAACGCCTGTAACTTTGTAAATCTTCGTTGGATTTTAATATTTCTTTCACTGCACGTTATTATTTTTATCCTAGTTTATAATAAAGTAATATTTTTTATCAAATTCAAAAGTAGTGTAAGACCCTATTCTTTGTTGAGATTATTTTAAATATTTATACAATGTTATCTAGTAATTTCGAATATAATTTGCAAAAAAATATCGCCAAAAGAGTGCAATATCCGTATCAGCGGTCGGTTACGCTTACGAACAAGCAATGGGCCATTGTGTGAACACCACCGACCACGCAACGCCACGGTTCCTTTGAAGTGTGCGCCAAAAACCGACAACTTCCTGATCGCGCGCCATCGTTGACCATTGTCCGCCATTGTATACCATTTCCCCCTGTACACAATGGCGATGGCCCGCAGTGGGCTAGCATACGCCATTCTGTAGAGGCTACTTAATGATGAGACTTTCTCCGTCTGTCCGTCCGTTCGTCTGTTACATTGATTGTTCCAGTAACTGTTAAAGTTATTGAACTGCTGGAAATAGTGGTCCAACGTCATTGAAATCATAAAATGTAAAAATCGTTTTAATGTTATTTAAAAAAAGGGCGAAATTTTAAATCTTTGGAAAACCTTTTTTGGTTGTTTAAATTTCAAAATGAGCTAACAATATTGATTGGAGTATCATAATATTATAATAGGGCGTTACTTGTAAGTATATTCTAAAACAGATTTTTATTGTTATTTATGGTTGAAGTTTTAACTAACAAACTGAACGATACAAAATCAACTCACTGAACACATAATATTATTATGTATTTTACATAATTGGCACCAACACTCAATAACAATGTCAATTCAGATTGAATGTCATAGACATCGTACCTACACTTGCCTACACTGTTATGCGAAATATATTATTGGCAGAAAATTTGTATGACGTCATCCAACGCTTAATTTCCGTCTGAAAACCTTCGACAGACATTGGATTGAAACCTGTTGATATGGATAGCGCGCGATACCGCGATAGAATACCAGTGAAAGCTTTAGCGACCTACGGGCTACTACAAAAAGATCGTCTATTCTAGAAATGAATGCCCCTCCACATGTTTGAGCTCATACCTTGTAGAAAAAGTGTAGTGGAGGGGCGTTCATTTTTAAAAATGACGATCTCTATACCTATATGCTTCGAGCACTAAAGTTTAATTATGAAAAAAATGAGCTTATTTTAAAAAAAATTAATTTCTTTTCTAATAAATCGTATGTTAGAAAATGCGATACTCATCCATACTTTTTTGTTAAGATCTATTTATACTATGTCATTTTCTGTCTATAAATACAAGTTAACGGATATCGTCCACAGAACAGCTGCATTTATTTGATTTTGATTCACAGATAAAATGTTTCTCAGGAAGTTTGAAGAACAGCATCGTCTGAATGAACCTTAAGAATTAATAATATTTAAAAAAAATGTTATACATACCTCCGTGCTCTTCCATAATAACCGATTTAATTTTATTTTTTTATTTATATAAATAAACACTAAACACGTAAGTCAAAAAAAGCACTAAACTTATCCTAACTTAGAACCTAGTATCACACGGAATTTATAAATTTAATTCGATTTTTATTAATTCAACAATAATAGTACGCGCACAAATTATTTTATAATTTGTTATAAATTACAAATATCTTTTAATTCACTAGGTAATAGTCACAGGTGTCCCACACAATTCACAGGAGTGTTTTTATTGTTTATAATTTTTTATCCCATTTGTCGGTAGTTCGAGTATTTCCGGGCAGCTCACTTCAGTTTGACCCGAGTGCGGTACCGCGGCGGCATTGGTGCAGGACGAGCGGCTACGACGACGGGCGAACAGGGACTGGCCGAGGGAGCTAGGGACGCGAGCGTTATCGATACTAATTATACCTATCGATGGGAGCGCAATTAATTCGCGACTCGGCTGTTTTCACGCGTCTCGCGACTGAAAGAACAATTTTCGTAGGACGTTTCGGTTTTTGTGTTAGCGTTATCTGTGTGTTTTAGAAGGGAAAACCATTGAACCATTGTTATTTAGCTCGTTAGGAACTTTAACGTAACCGACACCTCTATACATAAGCTTTTTAAGGAAAACTTATTTCAGACACTTTGAGCATTTTTGAAATAGAAAAAAAACCATTGAACTCGTGACACTGTCGCCGTAATTATTATACCTATCGATGGGAGCGCAATTGATTCGCGACTCGGCTGTGTTTTCACGCGGCTCGCGACTGAAAGAACAATTTTTGTGGGACGTTTCGGTTTTGTGTTAGCGTTATCTGTGTGTTTTAGAAGGGAAAAACCATTGAACCATTGTTATTTAGCTCGTTAGGAACTGCAACGTAACCGACACCTCTATATATAAGTTTTTTAAGGAAAACTTATTTCAGACACTGAGCATTTTTGAAATAGAAAAAAACCATTGAACTCGTGACACTGTCGCCGTAATTTTTATACCTATCGATGGGAGCGCAATTAATTCGCGACTCGGCTGTGTTTTCACGCGGCTCGCGACTGAAAGGACAATTTTCGTAGGACGTTTCGGTTTTGTGCTAGCGTTATCTGTGTGTTTTAGAAGGGAAAAACCATTGAACCATTGTTATTTAGCTCGTTAGGAACTGCAACGTAACCGACACCTCTATATATAAGTTTTTTAAGGAAAACTTATTTCAGACACTGAGCATTTTTGAAATAGAAAAAAACCATTGAACTCGTGACACTGTCGCCGTAATTATTATACCTATCGATGGGAGCGCAATTAATTCGCGACTCGGCTGTGTTTTCACGCGGCTCGCGACTGAAAGAACAATTTTCGTAGGACGTTTCGGTTTTGTGTTAGCGTTATCTGTGTGTTTTAGAAGGGAAAAACCATTGAACTATTGTTATTTAGCTCGTTAGAAACTGTAACGTAACCGACACCTCTATATATAAGTTTTTTAAGGAAAACTTATTTGAGCATTTTTGAAATAGAAAAAAACCATTGAACTCGTGACACTGTCGCCGTAATTATTATACCTATCGATGGGAGCGCAATTAATTCGCGACTCGGCTGTGTTTTCACGCGTCTCGCGACTGAAAGAACAATTTTCGTAGGACGTTTCGGTTTTGTGTTAGCGTTATCTGTGAATGAGACAGCATTTTTGAAGTGAAAACTTTGGAGAAGGGAAAACCCATTGAACTCGCGTCAGCGTTATCACACACCCTCTTATTAAAACCATTCTCGTTACTTTTATACGTTACGTTATCGACACTTCACACTTTCACCGTAACCTCTATACCTACATAAGTATTTTCTTTTTTTTTTTTAATGAAAACTTATTCAGGCACGTCGGGAATTTTTTAACTAGAAAAAACCATTGAACTCGCGACACTGTTACCGCAACCGTATATAAATCTGATTAAGTAATCTTTTCTGTCAGCACTCTTGGAATGCTGTCTTTTTATACAAGCCCTCTTAAAGAAGGTACACAATACTATCTTTTATTGAGGAATTCCTTGTATTACTGTGCAAATTGCAATATAAATACATGTTTTGGGAATCGTAAATTTAAAAAATAGAAGGCCTATGTCAATACAACGAATAGTGATGATCGATTATTATTTATATGATTAGAAGATACTTTATTCCAACCAAAGAATATAAGACAGTACACAGACATAAACAAAAACGCTATGCAAATGTGGTCTTATTGCTATGAGTACTAAATTGTAACAAGCAAATGGTGCTAACTCCTCGACTAGACTCGACTTTGAAGTTAATGAGCCAAGCGCGCTAAGTAAGGTATTTAACAGGTAATAGGATTTTAAGTCGCCTCTACACAATGGCTTGTGATGGGCCATGCTTTGTACAACTGTAGGCCACGATCACTTGGTGTTCACACAATGGCGCATGGCTCATTGCTGCCTGGTGAGGCACTTGCGATGGACGTAGAAGTAGTTACGGCCGCGGCTATTTATTTTCAATATTATTCTTTCTTGAGATTATTTTCAATATTTATACAATGTTAACTAGTAATTTCGAATATATTTTGCAAAAAAATATCGCCAAAAGAGTGCACTATCCGTATCAGCGGTCGGTTACGAACAAGCAATGGGCCATTGTGTGAACACCACCGACCACGCAACGCCACGATTCCTTTGAAGTGTGCGCCAAAAACCGACAACTTCCCGATCGCGCGCCATCGTTGACCACTGTCCGCCATTGTATACCATTTCCCCCTGTACACAATGGCGATGGCCTGCAGTGGGCCAGCATACGCCATTGTGTAGAGGCTACTTTAGAAAAATAGCATGAGGATGAGTCACGGTAGCCTGAACATTTCTAGGAAGGGTGCAGATAGTTCGTATCCAGGGCTTTCAGTTCTATTTAACAAAATGATGTCAGGTACATACTACCTATTCCTACTCTGACTTATTCGATGCAGTAAAATGACGTTTCTAAATGTCATTTAAGGAAGAAAGTAAGTAAGAAAAATACGAAACGTTAGTTTAGACCTTAAAAGTCGGAGTATAGTATGTAAAATGTAGATATCAAATTTCAAAAAAAATCAAAATTCAAATATTTTATTCTTTCACATAGGCCTATCTTACAGGCACTTGCGAAACGTTAGACTCTCTCGCCTCGTTCGGAAAGTAGCACTGCACCGAGAAGAACGGGCTAGAAACTCAGCACTTGCTTTTTTTAAAAATAATTGTTTACAATTTTGTTTTAAACAATATATCACATTATAATAAGCATCTTGTGAGCAGACGGCATATACACGTTAGATCCAAGGGTCTTTGTCATTTAAAAATTCATATTTCATATCCATATATCATTAGGTTGGCTAGAAACTGTGTCGTTTCATATAATTATGTATGAAAAAAAAATGTCATAGTTATTACTACATTGCCTTGAGTCTTCTGATTGGCAGGCCGAATTCCCAACAATGTCTTGCACTTCCGCCATTGGAAGGACATCTAAACTATTTCATGCTAATTTTACGGCTAATCAAACTTTTAAACGAAACCTCTCTAAAGTTAAAATTGTGTACCTATAATAATTGCTTGTTAACGTTGAATTTTCTAAATTTTTGATTAATTTATTACTTTTTTCTTGCATTAATTAATTTTATACCTTAGAATTTCTTAACTACATTTAATTCGTTCATTGACTGCTTATTATTTCACAGGTTTATTTTTGTAAATAGCCTTCTATACATACGGTTTAGAGGTACAGAGGTCATCAGAACTGGGCCTAGTACCTCTGTCAAATTTCAACTCTCTAGCACAAAGTGATTAAAAGTACATGGTTTTATTGTTACCAGATATTATCTAACTTCAGTAAAGGATAATAATATTGTAAATTGATATAACAAAAAAAATCATAATTATAAACTATTTAAATAACTATTATACATACTTACTAAAGTTACGATGCACTCATTAAGTATAACATTTTGTTCGTGAAAAATAACACATGTAGGTAACCAGATAACCTACTTCTAGAATGACAATGGACTTGTTAAGTTTATTTTCAAGTTTAGGCATTCCGTATCAGTAATATTAATTAGCATTCTTCGTTGGAAGCGTTTTGTCGAAATATGCCTGTTATCTGTGTTCTTGCTGTTTTGTGACACTAGACAAAGAATCTAACTGAACTTGAACTAGGTACTTGTACTTAAATAAATAAATAAAAAAGCCTTTTATTTTTCCGATACATATTTACAAGGTTAACTTACAATCTTTTTAATTATAATGTAGTGATATTAATAACAACATACTTTAATTTATCCGATATCGTTTACTTTTTAAAAGAAATTATAACGTATATTTGAATATTTTAATCCTCGGAAAACCCCTCGCGGGTCAAGGCCTCCCCCAGAGACTGCCACCGGTGTCTGTCTTTTGCTATCGCTAACCAATTTATTCCTGCTCTTTTCTTTATGTCGTCCTCCCACCGACTATAGGGCCTTCCCCTAGCCCGTGTTCCTCTTGGTCCTGGCCATTTGGTTAATCTTATGGTCCACCTGTCATCAGTGAGTCGGGCGACGTGGCCTGCCACTTGTACTTAACTGTTTTCAACATCCACAACAACTGGATAAAAATGTGGATGCTGACAATAGTTTATTAAATTTGTACACTAAAGGTACATACAGAGGTGTCGGTAACGGTAACAAAGTCACGAGTTCAATGGTTTTTTCCCATCTCAAAAAATCCCCGACGCACCTATATACAGAGGTGTCGGTAAAGGAAACAGTATCGCGAGTTCAATCGTTTTTTCCCATCGTAAAAAAATGCCCAATGTGCCTATATACAGAGGTGTCGGTAACAGTAGAAAAGTCACGAGTTCAATGGTTTTTTCCCATGTCAAAAAATGCCCAATGTGCCTATATACAGAGGTATCGGTAACGGTAACAAAGTCACGAGTTCAATGGTTTTTTCCCATCTCAAAAAATGCCCAATGTGCCTATATACAGAGGTGTCGGTATAACGGTAACAAAGTCACGAGTTCAATGGTTTTATCCCATTTTAAAAAAATGCCCAATGTGCCTACATATACTATAGAGGTGTCGGTAACGGAAACAGTATCGCGAGTTCAATAGTTTTTTCCCATCTCAAAAAATGCCCATTGTGCCTATATACAGTGTCGGTAACGGTAACAAAGTCACGAGTTCAATGGTTTTTTCCCATCTCAAAAAAAGCCCAATGTGCATATATACAGAGGTGTCGGTAACGGTACCAAAGTCGCGAGTTCAATGGTTTTCCCCGTCTAAAAAATGCCAAACGTGCCTGCAGTATCTCCAAGTTCAAAATTAGAAATCGACATGATCAAGGTACCAAGTGGGTACCAAAACCACATATTACAATAACAGCTAAACCAATTCACTTGTACTAAAATAATATTGTATAAGGAAAATTACTTCAACACAATGCCACAAATCTCTTGCACTTGCGTTATTTGTTTACGTTTAAGTTTTCAGGAAAGTCAATCCAACGTCGATAGCACCAACATATATATTATATTACTAACGTAATAGCACCTTGGTGGATGAATGTAACTTAAACATTAAATCATAAATACTTCGTTTTGGCAATTTGTCAAATAGTTTTTAGATTCTTTTCCTTCTTTTTAGATTTCCTTCGCCGTTAAGCAAGTGATATTCTTTGTTGCTTTGATACTCGGGTTAGTAACAACAAACTTATGATCATTTTCAGGTACCAGTATGAGGTGAAATGGGAATTTTTGACCAAAGTTCTATGAAAATGCCAAAAGCCTACGATGTATAATTACAATCCCACCAAAAACATTCTGTAAAAAACTAGCCAAAGTCAAAATGGAGCTGCTTGTTTATCTCTAAAAAGTACTGAAATCTAGACAAAGTCGTGCCAAGTCTAAGGTTCCTTACTGCGATTTCTTTATTATTATAGTTAATGTTGCGTGACTTGGCCGTTGAAGGGTACACAAGGGTTCAAACCAGGTGCTCCATGACACCATTGCACCAATCTGTCGCCAGAATTCATCGTCAATGAGTAGCGGTTCTTGGTCTCCAGGTACTCCAGATCTTCGATTATCCTAGTTTTTATAGTTTTCCCTTTATGTGGCCATTAAACCCTAACTCTGTACCAAATTTCAGCTCTCTGAGTTTATGGGAAGTACTAGTTCTATTTTGATGATCATGAGTCAGTCAGTCAGTGTCGAAAATGCGAAACTTTGCTTTCGCATAACTTCGGAACTATATGACCTACAGACTTGAAATTTTGGGTTTTAAGTATGTGATTATAGCTTACTGGATAGCGAAAATTTCAGCGTTCTGGTCTTATCCATAGGTTCTCAAATAGGAGCCCAAAAATGCGGCGAAATGGTTCCTGTAAAGATGGTACGGCAGTTTTGCTTCGCGCTTTGACTTTGGCGGGGGCACTGCCGTGCCCCCTGATTAGTCCACTATTTGCGAAAACTAAATAAGATTTGTATTTTCGCGTCTGGATATACCCAAGGAGACCCTTGCCTAGCAGTTGTACATTTGTAATAACGGATTAGAAATGACGACTATCATCATAGCTGTAATAAATGATGAATTATTGTCGATATTAATTCTCCCATCATCAAATAGCACACCACTGTACATTGTACAATTTACAAGTGTACAACTATGTTTAGGATTGTGTGCGACGCTTGGCGATACTCCATCCGTTTATCGAATGTGTCGAACACTCTGTAACACTTCAGCCGTGGCAGTGACAGTAGTGACAGCTGATCGAACGGTAATGGGGCTCCGGCACACGTTGTTCTGCCCTGTAGAACAGGGCCACACCAACCATATGGCATATTGCGATACGCTTAAAAGAAATGGAACCAAATTAAAAATGGTATGAAAAGGATGGCGAATTTCGTTCATATTGATGCAATAGCGTTCCTGAATGATTGGTCAAACGCTAGTCGGGTCCGCGCTCTGAGGGTACCGTACTGTCAAGACCAATAATTTTTCTCAATAGTACTAAAGTGAACCAAAACCCCCCGCCCACCAAATTCAAAAAGAAACAAAATAATCATGATAGTATGGGCACCCCTCTTAATTTATTTTATTTTATTTTAATTTAACTATTTTTTTCTACAGTAAACTAAATATTATGTGAGAATTTTAAACGTCTCAAAAACAAGCAAAAAAACACATTTGTCGTAATATGGGAGCAACCTTAAATTTTATTATGTTTTTTAGTAGTTCTAGAAAATACATTCTGGGAAATTTTCAACTCTGTAGCTATCACGGTTCAAGAGATACAGCCAGGTGACAGACAGACGGACCATTTTTACCCTGTGGGTACAGCAGCTGATGGCAGTCGGATAGACGGACAGACGGCCGGTGGAGTCTTAGTAATAGGGTCCCATTTTTTACCCTAGAGAATCGTAAAAAAGTGGGCACTTTACTGGGTTAAACTGGTGAAGGTCGGCTAATGGCGTCTGGGTCGAGTCAACACGCGTATTTACCCCGCCTAGCCCGTATTTACCCGGCCCTGTCTACCCTGCCCTGTGCCCTCCGACCCATTCCCATCCCACTGGCCGAAGCAAGGACATAGGTGAGCGTAATTAGAAGGGGGGTGGACCTCCTCTGATGATTAGAGATACAACGTTATATACCCCCATGGTTTGAAGTAATAAATAAAATCGGCCAAGTGCGAGTCGGACTCGCGCACCGACTGTTTCGTACTATACCTATTAGAAAAAGTAAAACCATAAGAAACACTTTTTTTTACCGAACCGTAAACTTTATTTTGGTTTTTGAGATTTATTGCTAGTACCAAAATTTCGACGACCCACTTTTCTTCCGTTTAAAAAAAACGGCCATCATCACCTACAACTATTTAAACAAGTCGATATCACTAATAGTTATTAAAATAAAGGGTCGTGAGTCGTGACAGACAATAAAAGGGTTCCGAAATATTTTTTTTCAGGTAGGTACGGAACCATAGAAAACCTCTAACAGTGTGAGACTAAATGTAAAGTAACGTAATATGAACTTCTATCCATAATATGGCATTTTGCTATACGTTAAAAAGAAATCGAACTAAATTATTAACTGTGTGAAAATGATAATTTACAAGAGCTATAGCTGTAGGCTCTCTTAAGGAGCATACCACGGGTGTGCCCGCGAAATTCAAATTTTTTGTGGTTTTTCGCGATTTTTTAGCTGATAAGACATAATAGGCTTATGGCAGTAAATTGCGATAATCCCAATATCATCTTCACGTGTTTATATAAAAATCTCTGCTCGAAAGTGTCGAGTTAAAGAAATTAGTTCGAGATTTGCGAGTTACTCACTTAAAACTCTTTACTTGGACTAATTTCCTTGGATAGACATTTTTTAACAAAAATTTGATATCAACATGTAAAGAAGTAACTGCCACTCTCGTAAAAAGGACTGCCAAAAGCCTATTATGTGTAATTAGCGTACAAATTGCAAAAAACCACGAAAATTTTGAATTTCGCGGGCAGACCTGTTGAGTTCGCCTTAAAAACACATGGATGGTAATATTATTGAAGGCACGTTGGATGTAAATGTATGGAGGAATATATTCGTTTGTGCGATGCGAGTCGACTCGAAATTATAAACCTGTACTAACTCTATAGAAACGGGAGACGCATTTAATCGACGAAACGTATGAAGCATGGTGAATCCATACGGACATTGTAGCCACAGCGCAGTTGGAGTTCATTTATAGAAATAGATGTTCCAATTAGTAATTTTGCTTCGGAAGCGGATGCCTTTAATGAACACGGAAAACTAAATTATAACAACACTTGTAACAGCTACTCTTTTAATTATGTTTTACTATAAGAGAAATATTAGAACTTACCAACACCATTTCCTAATTAATTCATTTTCACGATTTACACATATTTTAGTACGACTTTTAATCACTACTTACGTCTATGCCCAATTCACTCTTATTTTGAAGACATCCAGACAACGTAGATGTACATGGTAATTGGGTATTAAATACTACTTTTGAATTTGATAAAAATTATAACTTTTAATACAAACAAGAATAAAATAATGACGGATACGCTTTTATAACAAACTCCCTAATGAAATATTAAACTTATCCCTCAATAAGTTCAAAGTCGCTGTAAAACGAAAGCTCATTAATAAAGCTTACTATAGTATTAAGGATTACTTACATGAATCAAATCCTTGGGGATGAATGAACTGCTGTAATTATACTAGCTCAATTAGTTTTAAAAGCTTTTGTGAAGTGGTGATAACAGAAAACAAAACCCGGCTGAGTTTGTTGTGGGCTTCTTCTCAGTGCAGGGCGCGTTGGAACCCTCGTAAACTTAGTTTTAAGTCGACTTGGAGTTATCGCCATACAAATGTGACAAATATCATAAGGACCATTTACAAGCGCCTATATAATAGGCCTATGTGAAATAAAGATATTTCATTTCATTTCATTTCATTTCATTTCATTTCATTTCGTACACTGAAAAAAAGACTTGTGGCACTCGGAGACTGCCGCGGTAAAGCTATTGCATAGCATTTTAAGCTATTTTTTTTAAGTTTGTGAAGGTGCGCTCTCCTGCATTCATGGTACTCTGGTACCAAAAGCTCTACTTTAGGGGTGTTAGGTTATTTTCGTTACGGAATTTCTGGATTCGGTCTCCACGCTCAAAGCCCGCGATAGAAACTATGCAATAGCTTAAAATATACAATCCAACTAAGATTTACAAAGTTACAGGCATTTTAATTTTGGAGTGGTGGTAGTCTTCTATCCCTTTCTCGCAAAACGTGTGGCATTAGTAAGGCGGGACGTCACAATTAAATGTTGCTATCTCTGTCTAATCCAAAATATTTAAATGCTTATAACTTTTTTATTTATTTAATGAGTTTTTTTTTCAGTTTTCGTCATTTTTAGGGTTCCGTCCGTCCGTCCGTCTGTCACACTCGATTATTTCAGTAACTATTTAAGCTATCGACCTGAAATTTAGAATAGTTATAGATAATAGTGACGCGACGTCACAGCAATCGTAAAAATATGAAAATTGTTTTCATTTTTATTTAAAAAGGGGGGAAAACCGGGTCGCCGAAATTTCAAAATGAGATAACAATATTGAGTGGGGTATCATATGAAAGGGCGTTACTTGTATATTCTAAAACCAATTTTTATTTATTTTTATGCCTGATAGTTTTTGATTTATTGGGCAAACTGTCGAAAAAAATACCGTTCCCCCCCCTTATCTCCGAAGTTTACCATTCGTAAAATCTGAAATAAATATGATCAATAGAAGTTAACGTATATTTTATAGGAAAAATAAAATCAACCCTCTAACTATTATACTTTTTTTGCTAATAACAATAATCCGCCGAAAACAAAGTTAGGTTTGCGGTTTGCCAACAAAAGTACCTACTCGTATATGTAAATTATACTCGTAAAATCATGAACAAAAGTGATTCTTTTAATGTTTTACTTCTTTTATGGTATGGAACCCTCGGTGCGCGAGTCCGACTCGCACTTGGCCGGTTTTTTTATTCTAGTTTATAATAAAGTAATAGCAAAATTGGAGTCAAATACCCAATTAAAAAAGTCTATCCAAACCATAACGCGGAACAAATCAGTCATTCATGGGAAAACGTTTCGTAGCAACGAAACGTCGCTTGCCAAACGCACGTGAACTTTTCCGCGCTTTAGTAGAAAGCTTCGTAGCAAGTACAGCCTCCGTAGCTCGTAGCAACTCAACCGTAGACAGTGTGAGTTCTTTATCCTGCCATTGGAAGCCTCTAAGATACTAAGATATGAAAACTGCAATTTGTTAGTCATATATTTACTGGTATTTTTACATTTAATTTGTTTTTCACATCTTATCTGACAGTTTATTATTTACGTTATCTTTAAGGAGCACACCACAGGTGTGCCCGCGAAATTCAAATTTTTTGTGGTTTTTCGCGATTTTTAAGCTGATAAGACGTAATAGCCAATAGGTTTATGGCAGTCAAATTGCTATAATCCCAAAATCATCTTCACTTATTTATATAAAAATCTCTGCTTGAAAGTGTCGAGTTAAAGAAATTAATCCGAGATTTGCTCACTTAAAACTCTTTACTCAGACTAATTTCCTAGGATAGACATTTTTATGCAAAAATTTGATGTAAACATGTAAAGGAGTATCTGCCATTCTCGCAAAATTAATTAACGTACCAATTGCAAAAACCCACGAAAATTTTGAATTTCGCGGGCAGACCTGTTGAGTTCACCTTAATCTATATGTATACATAAAACTAAATTACTGAATGTATGAACGGTGCATCACTTCAGAAAGATTGCACGTATCTACTTGTATCTGTAATTGTGTATAAGGTTTGTTTGGAAGAATTAATTAAGAGAAATCCACGGGTAAAAACACTCATTGGTATAGTAGCCACAGTCAGGAGCTTATACTAAATATACTTATACGAATTATACTATTGCCGCAGACAAAAGAACAAGTTCATACTATTGCAATATCAATGAACTTCTGAAGATGTTTTCAACGGCTACAAAGTAGTAAGTTATCTCTGTACTATCTTATAATACCCTAACAGTAGGTAAGGATGCGAGCACGCGATAGCGGCGTGAGAGACGACGCGGGACTTCATTAGTATTCATAGGGTTTCAGTACAAATATCACTCTGTCGTTTATAGGGTTGACATCTAGCAAGGGCATTTGATTCTGAGGATAATACCGCGTAATATATACTAGTTCCTTACGATACAGAAGGCTCATTCGCAAAATGATTTTAAGAAATAGCGACTCTAGCGCTGACACAAAAAGTGCAATTCAGTTCGCAATAGCGCCTGGCCCCGCCCTCACAAACAACACGCAACAGACGCAAAGTTATGTTCTCTTTCTATCGCGTAACTTTATCTCATTCGACGCACTAAGGTTGCCTCGCACGCAGCGCGTGAACCGTACAAGAACTAACGCGAGCAAAGTATCTGGCGCGCGGCGGCCGTCTGAAATGGCTACCTTTAGATTCACGATCACGTGATAAGTGAACCTGGCCTGATAATACTCCGAAAGTTTTATGTACACGCAAACAGTAGCGCCATCTAGCAAAGTTCTATAGGTATGCTCGAATGGCGTAAACTGGCAACTCGCCTACTGCTCGGCCACGCTCAGCGCGCGCTCGTTTGCGAAATGTACTCGTAAAAAGCCTGACAATGACAAAAGCCGGAGAAGCCGGACTTGTTTACTTTTCTGGACAAACAATTAAAAAGCCTACCCATTCCCGGCTTTATCTGGACGCCTGGCAGAGGAAAAAAAGGAAGAACCAATCGAAAAATCTGAAATAATTATGATTAATGGAAATTGATGTATATTTTACGGGAAAAATTAAATAAACTTTGTGCCGGTTTTACTTTTTTGGTATTAACAATTATTAACTTGAAGGAAAAAGTTGAGTTCGTGATTCGGTATGAAATGTGATTCTTATGGTTTTACTTTTTCTATAGTAGTACGGAACCCTCAGTGCGCGAGCCCTACTCGCACTTGGTTTTATTTTTTGCCATATCGAGTAATTCATAAATGTATAAGTATATGTTTATTTTCAAGTGCCAACCCTTGGACACAATGTGAACTATGGTCGGCACAGCATCGTGTTCAATAAATAGATGTCGAAGATACAAAGTCCAACTATTTTTAAACAAGAATACCATGTTATTGGCTTGAGACATTATTTTCATGTTGGGGAAATTCTGTGCTTCACGGTTATGTAGGAAATGGCAAAAAGGGAATCGAATTTATGTAGCAGTGGTGCTTCTGCTGTCTGTCGGAGGTCGTGGGTTTGATTCCCACAAATGGAAAATGTTTGGGTGATGAGCATGAATGTTTCCTATGTGGGTCTGGGAGATTTGCCTTGTATTGTTATGTCTCTACGTGATCAAATGAGAGCTGAGGAGATTCATACACGAACCAGAATCACCGACATGACATAGCTCAACGTATCGCGAAGCTGAAGACGTGGGTGGGGCACATAGTTCGCAGAACCGACGGACGTTGGGAACCCAAAGTGCTGGAAGGGCGACCCCGCACGGGAAAGCGCAGTGTTGGCAGACCTCCGACCAGATGGACAGACAACAGACGGGTTAGTACATGTTTTTGTACGAATTTCGAGTCGACTTGCATAAACGAAACGAATTCCTCCATATATTTATAGCCAACGCCATCTATGTACAGTCACTGACATGCGGCTGTCAACAGATGGCGCTGGCTGTAAATGTATGGAGGCATTCGATTCGATGGTGCGACTCGACTCGACTCGAAATTCGTACAAAAAACCTATACTAACCCCTCTGAAGAGAGTCGCCTGTGCCACTTATCGGGATACAAGTAGCGCAGGCGACATGGGAGTGAATTCATCGGCAAAGTTTCTGCGAACGGGTTATATAATGAGATTTATTTTTATTATTTGAACTCCACCGTACATCCCTTTTGTGACTGCTCGCGTGCCTTGATTCATTATTATAGTAATTTATAGAGCCCACGATAAAAAGGTGTTTACAAACTAATTAATTATGAAAACAGTTATCTATTATATTGGTACAATAAAGGCAGCTACACACGTAATAAGCAAACAACATTAACCAATCAATTTGTGATTGCATATCGCAGCTTCCTTAAAATGCACATAAAGACACCTTCACAGCCGCTTGTGTAACAGCCGACAAGTTAGGTATACATGTACCTATATAGTTTTTCGAAATACAGTAATATATAATATAATTATGGAAGAAATTCGATAATAATCACTTTTCTAAACAAACCGCAAATTACATATTGTTTTTTAAGGTTTATTGTTAATTTTCAAGTAGCGGATTATAGCAAAACAAATTAATCTATCCTGTTAATTATGGATTTCCGCAAAATAACGCCTGCTTCCATTCAATAATTAATCAATTTGCTCAAAAAGTACACATTTCCGTGCGTGTTTTGCGTGCGGAAAGTTATTCATTTCCGCACAAGTGCTTTTTTGCTTTCCTCCTGCGCGGCACCTTCTTCTACGTGGAGCAGTCGGCACCGGCACGCCACGCAAATATACGGAGCAGACAAACACGCAAAACCAATGTTTTTTTTTCGCAAATGTATTAAAAAACATCGTTCAATGCACGTGCGGAATTTTCATTTCTACTCGTCCCTATAGTTGACCCGCGCTTTCAGCTTCGGTCAACAAACCGGGACTCGTAAAGAAATAACAAACTTTCCGCACATATATTGAAATGTGCTATATCAGCCGATAGCCGTGCTAAGAATGCAGTAGATTCTCGCCTGTAGTTCACCTTAGTTGCATACGTTTCGGGGGCGTCGCTCGGCGAACAACAAAGGCGCAAGGTCACTTACGCCGCTGGTCAACACACCGCTATCTGAGACGAGTCACGGGTGGTCATGGTCGAGCTGCATGTTGCACAACGTTATGTGCACTCTTGAATAATAGTTTTTTGCAACAATAACTTATTGGGCTTGAAGCTTTGAAGTTGAGCAAGCACTTTGCTGTTATAGAAGTAACAACTTCTTTAGGCGCGATGCTTAGGCTTGGGCTGGGTAAAAACCATTGAACATTACTACTTTACGTTTACTTTGTACTTTGGTGAGTGTGCTCAGGAACTGCATAACCTTGTACCTCCTTCACCTTTCTACCAGGACTGCAAGACGCCGAGAGCGGTGGCATCCTTAGTGGTTGACATCCAACAAACTCGCACGAATCGTTTTTCTTCAACGTTTCTGATACGAACCGCTAAGGTGTGGAACGCCCTTCCAGCCTCCGTGTTTCCAGCCAAGTACAATCTGGGGACTGGGTGCCTTCAAGAAAAGAGTGAATAGGCATTTTCTAGGCAAGCGCGCTCCAACACCTTATCATTGCTTTCCATCAGGCATGATTGTCATCAAGCGCAAGCTTATCTTCTTACAATAAAAAATAAAAAAAATCTCGTTACTAATAGTACCTACTCGTAATCCGTGTATAATTAATATTTGTAATGTAGTGTAATCTGTTGATTGAAAAAATACACAAGTAATTTATTTTTATGCATCACACACGTGGATTATTGTTTCAAGGGTCAAAATCAGAGGGTTGAATTTAAAAGTGAGCGAATTTCAACATCATTAGTTGTTACCTCAGATCACGTTGTTACCCAATGTTTCTTTTGAAAGTGAACTTTCTGTTAACTGATAAGGCATTAATGACAAAATATTTACCAAACAGCTGCTGAAATAATGACAGCTCTCGGCCAACGAATATAACTAAGTATATAATATTCCTAACCTCGGCTTCGCTCATGCATCCCGTTGTTTTAAAAATTCTACGCCTGGGGTTGAAATTTCATACCCCAGGCGAAGAACTTTTTACTACCTAATTTGGGAGGCCCTCAGGAAGGTGTTCGACGTCTCTACGCTAGTGTTGTGCGCTCGATAGCCCTCTATGGAGCACCTGTATGGTCTCAAAGGTTATCGAGCGTCCAACGACTGAGGGCAAAGCTCTACAGCGTGCAAAGAAAGGTAGCGATTCGGGTTGCGCGAGGATATCGCACAATATCCTTTGAGGCGGCTACGCTTTTGGCTCGCTTTCCGCCATTAGACATCCTGGCGGAAATGGATGCAAAGATTTATGATGGTGTCCAGGTGGGACATTACCAATCATTGACAAAAGAGATGAGGAAGCGAGCGCACCAACAGGCAGAAATTAATTGGCGAATGCGCCTTGCAAACGAAAAAAATAGACGTCAACGCGCTGTTGGTGCGATCCTGCCAAGCTTCGAGATCTGGTTAAATCGGAAGTTTGGCAAACTCACGTTCAGGCTGACACAGGTGCTTACTGAACACGGTTGTTTCGGTGAGTACCTGTGTCGGATTGGACGTGAGCAAACTTCCAAATGCCATCACTGTGAGGGCTTGTGCGACACGGCGCAACATACGTTGGAGGAGTGTCCTGCCTGGAACCACGAACGGCTCGTTTTGACAGACAGTATTGGCACTGATTTAAGCTTGCCAACTGTAGTATCGGCTATGCTAACAGGGGAAGAGGCGTGGAAAGTAGCATCCGTTGGCAAATGTTAACGGTCAGCCAGAGGTGAGCCCAACGGGCGCTGCGCAAGGGAACCTCCGGTGCGTTCGTATGAGATCCCGGAGGTTTCCAACATGAGCGCTGAGGATGTCCGAGGGGGTTTTAGTGGGTAAAAATCCCACATAATCTTAATTGGATATCTCAGTGGAGATTTCCCCCCCGTAAACAAAAAAAAAAAAAAAAAAGGCGGAGAACTTTTAAGAATTCTTTCAGTAATTATACGTATGCCAAATTTCGGCGCAATCCATCTAGTGGTTTGATATATATCAGTCAGTCAATCAATTTTTCCCTTTATGTGCAGAAAGTACAGGCATTTAAGTTACCTACAAATTACAATCAACGATCTTGTAATATTTTTTTTATATTCACAAAAATGCATCACATTCTCCACTGCATTTTTGCAGTCAGACATGCATCACATTCACGACGTACTCGCTGGCAGGAGTATCGGATTCACTCTTATATTACCGCCTCCTGCCTGGATTGCCTAGCATCTACTTAAGCATTGAGAGTCTTACAAACTTTATTTAAAACATGGTTTTTCAAATTTTGTTTCTACAATCTACCTATAATATCCTACAGCTGGGCTCTCATCTGTTTCAGTTTGCCCCTCTTTTTATAAAAAAAATTATAATGGCCACATTCAGAAATCGAACTCCAACATATTAAAAAGGAATATAACCATAGAGTTACCCACTCCAAACAGTTTTGTTTACCGCAACACTAGCTATAATAAATTGTTGGATTGTTCCTATTTGTCTTTCATCATAAAATGTGTGATGTAAAAATAGTAAGTCACACAATAATAATCAACAAAACAATATGCTTGTATAAATATAGCTAATAATATCGTATCTGTTAGTTTGTCTGACAAGATCACGCCCGAGTCACTATACGAGAGGAGTAGGGTGACCACACGACATTGTACGAGTAGGTATAGAGAATTTATTTCGATGAGACTTATGTAAACAGTGACTAATGATTGTGTGGTTAAGAAAAGACAATAAAGATGTAACTGATTAAAAAAACCTTTGATTAGGTATATAAAACACATCCTCAGAGTTAAAATCTGTGCACAGAGTAGTTTCAAAATAATGATGCTAGCGATGGTTTTAAACTAAGTTACGTAAAGCAGCGAAAGAAGGTTTGAAGAGCAACACTAGGGTTAGTACTTAGTACACTGCGAACTCGCATCGCACAAACGAATCGAATTCTTCCATACATTCTCAGCCAGCGCCATCTATTGACAGCTGCATGTCAGTGACTGTTCATAGACGGCGTTGGCTGTAAATGTATGGATGAATTCGATTCGTTTGTGCGATGCGAGTCGACTCGAAATTCGTACAAAAACCTGTACTAATCCTACTGTATCTTGAAGCTGGTTGGCAATTGGCATAATCAGATTTTTATGATAGATATGTATTGATATCTAAGCTTGAAGAGCGCAGTGCAGTGCGCCCTAAGACATTGCAATGCATAGTCCTGAGATGCACTGCATCTGACATTTGCAAGCTTATCTCTTGTCTTGTCATTATTATTTGTAGCCAGTAATCTTCGTTCGTTTAATTCTTCGTCTATTATTTGTAATATCTGGGTGACCGAGCTTCGCTCGGTGGCCAATAGATGGCAGCAGTAGTCATTTTTTTTTTGGTAAATTCGACATTTTCTAAAAATGAATCCTAGCTAGATCGATTTATCGCCCCCAAAACCCTCTGTGTACTAAATTTCATGAGATCCAGATTATATAGAAATATATATACAAGAATTGCTCGTTTAAAGGTAAGTATAAGATAAGAGATAAAATGCCTCAATATAAAAACCTATGGGATCTAGTACGAGTACCTATTCTCTCTCTCTCTTCGTCTTCCTATAACCATTTTGACGTTGGTCCATATTTACCATTGATATCAGTCGTTGGAAAACTGAGCATAATATAATGTTTGCTTTACACACACCGCGCTGAGCCGAATGCAAACTCGGTAGATAGTCTCCGTTCATTCTATATAACAAGGTATCAAAAACATTACCTCATTCCGACTACCGATTTTAAGAATGCCAGTGGTTTACATAATCCATAGGATATGCCACATGGACGTTCGGTACAAAATTTTGAGTTTTTTGAAAATTTTTAAAAGTTAAAATTTATAAAAAAAATATGGTCGGGTCAAAAACTGATGTGGAGGCGCAGAGGCCAAGGGAGGAGATTCCTCATGACCATTTGTACAAAGTCACTGGATTGTCTTCCACAAATCTGGAGAAATTAGCTCAAGGTAAGAGATAAGATTATTATTGATTAAAACCGTCGGGAACAGATCAGATCAGAACAGACTCTCAGAAAAGAAATTTCTTTGATTTCCCAATTTTTGTTCTTCATCTATTTCCACAGCTAGGCTCTCTATTATGAAAGAAACTACCAAAGAAACTCCACTACATTATGAAAGAACCCTCTCTAAATTCCACCTTTTTAAGACCAAGGCTGTGGGCTAGGCAGTCACTGAATCAGGACTTTTATACAAAAGCAAGCATCAAGTAGGTATTACTTTCGTTCGCACGGGAAGCCCGAGAGTCAATATTTTACTTCATCGTTCTTCGCAAGACAAAACTACAGTACTTTTGGTTCTGTTATGGGGGAAACCTTCTTATGAGTAATCCGGCGTCTACTGACACGAGATGATGTCCAGCGAACTCAAACGAAACCTTTTTCATCAACGTTTCTGATAGGAATCGCTAAGGTGTGGAACACCCTTACAGCCATTTATATGCAAGTGTGCTCCATCCTAGACCTCATCATTTCTGTCTATCAATGCCGCAAGCGGCAAGCCTATGAGTGATAATAAAAAATCGGATTTTAACGCCCTTGAACTCTCTCGGGGGCCTAACTTTAGGCCCTAGACACGCCAATGAATCTCGAGCGAAACACCCTTTGGGCTCGTCTCGGGAAGATGAGGTCCCATCGTTCCTTCTATAATATGACGGGTGGCTGAGGACGGTGGTGATTGCCTCCAGCCAGACAACCGGCATAAGAGGTGGAGCAACAGGACGCAAAATCTTTAATATGGATAGTAACGGCGCGAAGCGGGTCCGCTTTTCTATCGTTCTCCCAGAATGGGGAGAGTGAGCACATAGGGACAAGGAGCGAGAGGAAACAATTTTATGGGAGTTAAGAAGGCGGCCCGGGAACACGCCAAGAGCAAGTCCCGAACGGGCGCCCTCCCGCGATTCAGCCACCATAACCGCGAGGTTGATTGGGCCATGGGTGGTGGGAGGCTATCCCTAACTGTACTACCTAGCTATAGAGACTGTCTCTCACACGGTTTGCTTAAAAGGAATTCTGGCTTACAGAAAGACGCCCAGTATAGACCGCTAATTAACGCTTGAGGACTCCTTTGAAGACAGTTCCTAATGGTCTTTCGTAAACTGGCTTGGTTGAATTTGGAGAAATTAGCTCAAGGTGCGAAGATTATTAATAACTTGAGGCAGTCTAATAATATTTGGATGCATTTCGGCTGAAGGTGAAATTCTTATCTCCAATGTCATTGGTGATCGATTTTGTAATGAAAATGTCGAGAGGAGTAATTCGTTGTCTGAAGATTTGAAGAAATATGAAGTACTTAAGTATTTCATATATTTTCTTTAATTCAGTCTGTCCTAAGGGTGCAATTGATATACAGACGAGTACAAGTAGATATACAACGTGTAAATTAGCCCTAATTAGCCGAAAGCCTGAAGTAAGGAACGATGTATATGTAGATACATGAAAAATATCACTATAGAAGTGTAGCTCATATCCTGAGGGAACTATAAGGAGTTTAAAAATGATAAGTGACACGAGACATCCCTCATAACATCTGGTTCAATAATCAATATCAACGAACTGGGGTTACTGAAAATGATATGAGATTAGCTGCGGGCACACTAGACTAGTTAATTACTCACATACTGCATTATATAGAGTAAATGCGTGATCTTTAAAATCAAAACTGGGGACACGAATTGTGGCTTATTTTGTTTTAGTCTGAGACGTACCTGCCTCGTAAACCTATTAGTGTGTACGCTCGATTGCCAATCACGAAGTCCCGGGTTCAAACCCTGAGTCACGCCAATAAGTAAGCCTATTGGAGCCTATAAAGTTTTAATGTTAAAATCATCGCATTATCCAGAGACTTAGGAATATAGAGTGCACCAGGTAAATCGGTCCGGTGAAAATTATTAATTTATTCCTAGGAGAGGAGACTGTTCTTCGGCATCTGAATATTAACTCTAGTTCTCCTTCTGTTATTATGAATAATGAATTTTCATGAAACAAAGCGAGACCACTTCAACGTGCGGTGAAGCCGACGCATCGAAATCATTCCAATAATAACATTATTGGGCGATCAAAACAAAATTCGTCTCAAGTCAGTCTGGTTATATCCGAGAACCTGGACTCCAGCCAAGTGCGGCCGCGGTGCCTCGCCTATAATGTCACCCGGAGTTTATGGGTCGAAACGCATCCACCAGTGTATCTGCTAGACGACATTCCTAGGAACTACAAAAAATTAAAAAAACCGGCCAAGTGCGAGTCGGACTCGCGCACCGAGGGTTCCATACCATAAAAGAAGTAAAACATTGAAAGAATCACTTTTGTTCATGAATTTACGAGTATAATTTACATGTAGGTACTTTTGTTGGCGAACCGCAAACGTAACTTTGTTTTTGGTGGTTTATTGTTATTATCAGAAAAGTATAATAATAAGGGAGTGATTTTATTTTTCCTGTAAAATATACATTAATGTCTATTAACCATAATTATTTCAGATTTTTCGATTGATAAACTTCGGAGATAAGGGGGGGATAATATGATACCACACTTAATATTGTTATCTCATTTTGAAAATTCGAAGTCCCGGTTTTCCCCCCTTTTTAAATATAAATAAAACAATTTTCAATATTTTATTAGTGCAATGGCGTTGGGTCACTATTACCTAAAACTATTCCAAATTTCAATTCGATAGCTTTGATAGTTACCTGCTGAAATAATCGAGTGTGACAGACGGACGGGTTCAATTTTTACCAAATTGGTATGGAACCCTAAAAATGCAATAAATATTCAGTGGCTCCTAAGACGGTTTCCTCGGATCTTTTATGATAACTTCCCCATGCTATTCCAGTTAAAAATAAACATTAAGTATAGATTGATACATTGGCAACCGATATTTAACCCATTCTACAGTATTGTTCAATTTTTTGGCAAAACCAAATTGCGCAATTGGTTGAATTTAATTAATGTTTTAAACCATGAAGAGTGTGGAATATTTTGAATTAGTCACTGCAATACATACACGTAGTGCTTTAAAAGTGTCACAGCTATTGTACACTTATTTTACTATATTGTGTGCAATAAAAAATTAAATAATTAATTATACAGCTTCGTGCCGCTTTCACCCGTAAGCTTCTCGCAAGTCGCAACTATTTACGCGTTGCCTTGGTCTACCATGTACGTAACATACCCACACTATCTTGTCCTGTGTGGTATCACTCTTATACATACATCCATCAGTGCTCTGTCTGTGGTATGTGGTCAATTGCCACTATAGTTTCGCGTTGAGATATATCAATTACTGTCCTTATTCTCCCATTAATAACTTTAAAAGAGATTGGTTGAAACTATCTCAAAAGTTTTCCAACTCTCACTTCTGGGCTGCTCTAAAATACGACTTCAAACGTGTACGCCTGCCAAGTCTCAGTGATGATCACTCAGTTACCTTCAACGAGTTTCTGTAACATATGTTTTTTATCCATTGAAGGTTCGCCACAATAACGAACAACAGTGAACCGTACAAGTGTCAGTTGTACGGAATATGAGTCTAGGAGTCTACCGTGTCTGTGGTCGATGCTCGTATAACGTCCCGTTGGGTATTTACGGAGCACCTTGAGAAGACGGACCAAGACGCTTCAAACTTGATCGCGGCACTTTTATGAGTACTTAATTTTGCGGTTCCTTGCGCAATTGAAAGAACAATTATTATTAAGAAGATATTGTTAGACGAAGCGTTATTTTACTTATACTTGTACACAGCTGGTCTTCACCTTCAAACGATAGTGTTCCAAGTTTTTGATACGAAGTATACGAATTCACACACGGACCGCTAAATGTTTAGACGGCCCATCCTGCTTCCGTGTCTGATCATCTTCGAGAAAAAAAAATTAAAAATTCATTTTCTAGGTCTCGTCGCTTTCCATCAGCCTGATTGTTTTCAATTGCATAGTACCTAAAAAAACCTGTTTCCGAGATTGCCGAAAGAAGCTAAAACTCAAACAGAGGTCGGTTACGATAACAGTGAGTTCAATGATTTTTTCCCATCTGAATAATATCCAACGCGCCCAAAGAAGTTTTGACTTAAAAAATATACAAAAAGTATGCAGCCTTTGTATGTTTATAGAACCAGGCTCCGACTTCGAGGCGGCGATAGCGGCGACGGGCTACGGCTGGTTCAACGTCGCGCTCATGCTGTGCACGCTGCCCGCGTTCTGGAGCGCCGTGTCGGTGACCAGCGCGCCCTCCTTCATCTTCACCCGGGCCCAGTGCGACCTGGAGCTGCGGCTCTTGGACATGGGCACCGTCAACGCCATGACGTATATGGGTAACCACAGCACGATTGTTGACCTCAAGCGGCGATAGCGGCGACGGGCTACGGCTGGTTCAACGTCGCGCTCATGCTGTGCACGCTGCCCGCGTTCTGGAGCGCCGTGTCGGTGACCAGCGCGCCCTCCTTCATCTTCACCCGGGCCCAGTGCGACCTGGAGCTGCGGCTCTTGGACATGGGCACCGTCAACGCCATGACGTATATGGGTAACCACAGCACGATTGTTGACCTCAAGCGGCGATAGCGGCGACGGGCTACGGCTGGTTCAACGTCGCGCTCATGCTGTGCACGCTGCCCGCGTTCTGGAGCGCCGTGTCGGTGACCAGCGCGCCCTCCTTCATCTTCACCCGGGCCCAGTGCGACCTGGAGCTGCGGCTCTTGGACATGGGCACCGTCAACGCCATGACGTATATGGGTAACCACAGCACGATTGTTGACCTCAAGCGGCGATAGCGGCGACGGGCTACGGCTGGTTCAACGTCGCGCTCATGCTGTGCACGCTGCCCGCGTTCTGGAGCGCCGTGTCGGTGACCAGCGCGCCCTCCTTCATCTTCACCCGGGCCCAGTGCGACCTGGAGCTGCGGCTCTTGGACATGGGCACCGTCAACGCCATGACGTATATGGGTAACCACAGCACGATTGTTGACCTCAAGCGGCGATAGCGGCGACGGGCTACGGCTGGTTCAACGTCGCGCTCATGCTGTGCACGCTGCCCGCGTTCTGGAGCGCCGTGTCGGTGACCAGCGCGCCCTCCTTCATCTTCACCCGGGCCCAGTGCGACCTGGAGCTGCGGCTCTTGGACATGGGCACCGTCAACGCCATGACGTATATGGGTAACCACAGCACGATTGTTGACCTCAAGCGGCGATAGCGGCGACGGGCTACGGCTGGTTCAACGTCGCGCTCATGCTGTGCACGCTGCCCGCGTTCTGGAGCGCCGTGTCGGTGACCAGCGCGCCCTCCTTCATCTTCACCCGGGCCCAGTGCGACCTGGAGCTGCGGCTCTTGGACATGGGCACCGTCAACGCCATGACGTATATGGGTAACCACAGCACGATTGTTGACCTCAAGCGGCGATAGCGGCGACGGGCTACGGCTGGTTCAACGTCGCGCTCATGCTGTGCACGCTGCCCGCGTTCTGGAGCGCCGTGTCGGTGACCAGCGCGCCCTCCTTCATCTTCACCCGGGCCCAGTGCGACCTGGAGCTGCGGCTCTTGGACATGGGCACCGTCAACGCCATGACGTATATGGGTAACCACAGCACGATTGTTGACCTCAAGCGGCGATAGCGGCGACGGGCTACGGCTGGTTCAACGTCGCGCTCATGCTGTGCACGCTGCCCGCGTTCTGGAGCGCCGTGTCGGTGACCAGCGCGCCCTCCTTCATCTTCACCCGGGCCCAGTGCGACCTGGAGCTGCGGCTCTTGGACATGGGCACCGTCAACGCCATGACGTATATGGGTAACTACAGCACCTCAAGCGGCGATAGCGGCGACGGGCTACGGCTGGTTCAACGTCGCGCTCATGCTGTGCACGCTGCCCGCGTTCTGGAGCGCCGTGTCGGTGACCAGCGCGCCCTCCTTCATCTTCACCCGGGCCCAGTGCGACCTGGAGCTGCGGCTCTTGGACATGGGCACCGTCAACGCCATGACGTATATGGGTAACTACAGCACGATTGTTGACTTCAAGCGGCGATAGCGGCGACGGGCTACGGCTGGTTCAACGTCGCGCTCATGCTGTGCACGCTGCCCGCGTTCTGGAGCGCCGTGTCGGTGACCAGCGCGCCCTCCTTCATCTTCACCCGGGCCCAGTGCGACCTGGAGCTGCGGCTCTTGGACATGGGCACCGTCAACGCCATGACGTATATGGGTAACCACAGCACGATTGTTGACCTCAAGCGGCGATAGCGGCGACGGGCTACGGCTGGTTCAACGTCGCGCTCATGCTGTGCACGCTGCCCGCGTTCTGGAGCGCCGTGTCGGTGACCAGCGCGCCCTCCTTCATCTTCACCCGGGCCCAGTGCGACCTGGAGCTGCGGCTCTTGGACATGGGCACCGTCAACGCCATGACGTATATGGGTAACCACAACACGATTGTTGACCTCAAGCGGCGATAGCGGCGACGGGCTACGGCTGGTTCAACGTCGCGCTCATGCTGTGCACGCTGCCCGCGTTCTGGAGCGCCGTGTCGGTGACCAGCGCGCCCTCCTTCATCTTCACCCGGGCCCAGTGCGACCTGGAGCTGCGGCTCTTGGACATGGGCACCGTCAACGCCATGACGTATATGGGTAACCACAACACGATTGTTGACCTCAAGCGGCGATAGCGGCGACGGGCTACGGCTGGTTCAACGTCGCGCTCATGCTGTGTAACTCAACTTCAATCTCTTCAACTTGTGCTATTCTAGTACCTCTTCTTGCTGCTTTCCTAGTACCCTTACAGATTTGCGTTTTCGAAAATGGCCATACATTTAGATAGAGCAAGGAGGAGATCCTTGTTTTATTCGTCTGAGATTGGTATTTTGTAATCCCTGAAGGATGGTCAGAGAGCGTATTGGAGCGTAGGTTTTTAGTCACTAGGTATACACCCTGTTTTTGTTCTAGTGAAGTCGAGCATGTACTACTTACTTACTTACGACAGCGATAAGTCAACAATTGCGCGCAAAAAAAAAAAAGGATGTTCTTTTGTTTGTTTTTGAAAACTCACGTCTTTTCATAATCAATAAACAGTCAGTTTTAGTACACGATGTTTAATTTGATCCATACATCTTACAAAATATCCGAAGAATTACGTTCCTTTCCACGATTCTTTATTTCTTTTACATTTTCTTTGTCTGAGCTGCTAATTACCTATGTAAGAAGATTATATTATCACATCATAATTACGTCGTGAAAATACAAATGTTGAATTAATTCGCGTGTAAGTAAGGTGTACAATACAAACACGGTGATATACAAACAATCAGACAAGCCTGAGAGTCTTCTTTGTTTTGTGATAGGTTTAAATACGAGTACCTACATTTTAATAAAGTTCTAATAACGAACACCCCAGTTAGCCTAGCTATGTCAAAACAGATCCTAAAAAATCCTTGCTTCTTTCTTCCTTCTTGATTTCTTTGATGAAATCTTTCCTGCAAAGCAACGTTGGTAAGGGGGTAAATGCTTCCAGGTATGATCACATCAGCGATGGTCTGGGGGTTCCTCTCCGACACGCTAGGCAGGCGCTGCATCCTGGTGAGAGGCTTCTTCTGCGCTGGGCTGGTGGAGGTGGCTGCTGCCTTCAGTCAGAACTACACTATGCTGCTCATCACGCGCTTTTGTAGCGGATTCCTGTGAGTTGCGACGAGATTTCAATACTATCTAAATGTGGAAGATAATCGGGCGATATTTTTACCGAAGTGAAACCGTTTTCAGCATGGCATTTCAGGTTGCGCACACCGTCCTTTACATTTTTCATACAAGCTCAAGGACATAGTTGAGTTGAAAGTTGATCTGTTGTGCGTGAATTGTGAATTGTCCTAGATAAAAAGTAGCCTATGTGTTCAATCCAAGCTTTCAAAATATAGCAGCAATGCTTCGCAATGATCACTTTACGGCAGAAAACCAGCTCACACACACGGACGGATACTCTAAAAAGTCTCACAACCTGGTCAAGTTTGTTTTATTTTTCAGATTCAACGGTCCATTCGCAGTTCTGATCTCCTACTTAGCAGAGATGCATCGCACAGACCTCAGAGCGCGAGTTCTTCTGTTGACGGGGCTGTTCTTCACCGTCGCGAACACCACGCTGCCGCTCCTCGCCTGGGCCATCATCACTAAGGATCTGGACTTCAACATCTTTGGCATTGGTGAGTGTCATTGAAGACCACAAATTTTCTTATTACTTAAATCTGACTTGTAACGTTTTATGAACGTTAAAAATGAATGAAGTTTCAACTCAAACATTGAAAAAGTTATATTCTTTCTCTACTAAATAAAAATAAGTCGGGTTTTCCTTCCTGACGCTATAACTCCAGAACGCACGAACCGATTTCCTCGTTTTTGCATTCGTTGGAAAGGTCTCGGGCTCCGTGAGGTTTATAGCAAAGAAAATTCAGGAAAAATTTCAACAGAAAGGCGGGAAAATCTTTTTAGCTTGAAAGCTAAAAAGATTTTCCCGCCGGTGGTGAGACGGAGTTCGCCGGGTTTGCTAGTTATATTCAAGACGGATCAAAAGCTTAACGGTTTTATTACAACTAGCACACTTTCCACAAATTGCTGGTTCAATTTTGACGTGAGTTTTCACTACTGAAAAATGTAGATTGATGATGATAGATTTGATAGATATAGATGAAGACACGTGTTAAGCGGTATGATTCTTCGTGCCTGATACGCACTGTACTTCAAATCAAGAGTGAATAGGCATTTCCTAAGCACGCGGTCTTCCTAGGTACACCTATATCATCACTTTTCATCAGGGATCGTACCACCATCTCTTATAGCAGTACTTTTGTAATATTGTTTTGACATTTTCATACAATGTCAGTATGGAAATTTAAAAACAATTTTACATGAATAGTGCTATAAGAGATGGTGGTAGGGCCCCAGGAGTGATCACAGTCAAGCGCTAGCCTACATAGTTAAAAAAAAAATCCTCAAATGTGTTCCAGTTATCCACAGTTGGAACCTGTTCCTCCTGGCCACAGCCATGGTTCCACTGTTTACTGGCGTGGTATTCCTGTTTCTGCCAGAGAGCCCAAAGTTCCTGATGTCCCGAGGTCGCAACGACGAAGCTTTGCTGGTGTTCCGGTGGATCTACTCCTTAAATACCGGGATGCCTCCAGAAAGTTATCCTGTAAGTACCTACTTTGCGACTTTAAGTCCACATTATCAGGGTATCAATATGTTTTGGACACGGCTGTGTGTTGTGTGTTTCCTATAATGGAGATCTCTTTAAGCAGAGCTTATTCTATGCCTTTTTCTTACCATCTTCTATAGCTGCTGTAGCCTGTAGCCAAGATAATATGATCTATTTCTTTTCTAAAATTACGTTTTTGGTACGCTTATGAAACGAATTTGAAAAATTTATCGGAATGACACATCACAATATCGTTCACGCGACTTCCGCGCAGACAGCAGTCATTCTCATTAATTTTTTGAACCTGGAACCAGGTTAAACGCGTATCAAATACAGTCTTAGAAATGGAATAGATAAGCCATATGTCTTCATTCGGGAGCGCTTGCCATTGAGGATGTTTCTTTAAAATAGGTTACGAAGTTAGAAGAGGAAAAGACAGAGCAACGCGGTCGCGGCTTAGAAGCGTTGCGAGGGGGAGCAGCACAATTGGCACCGCTGTTCAAGCCGCCACACCTTGCGTGGTTGGTACTCATTTGTGCCACTCACATCGGCTGCACGTTTGGGTAAGTTCTGCAGCTTCTTCCACTGATAAGAAAACTCAGGATGTGGGCATCCAAACGATTTACGTAATTACGTAAAAGCAAACAGTAGCGCGCCGTCTGTCCGAATTCTATAGGTGGCTGCAAAGCGAACTACAGCGTGGCCTTACTTTTGGCATCGATAAACTGGCGACATTTATTGTGACGTCTGCAAAGTCCATGTCTGTGGCCATCTCTCATCTAAAAGCTTATTCAATATTTAAGAACTGTACATCGATATTTGATAATGATCACCGTAATTTGGTGGTAAAAGCTTCAATAATAATGAAGAGGATCTCAACTTCCAAAACTATTACCTTCTCCTGGATTATAGACATTCAATGCACATTTTCATAAATACTTGACTATCATCAATGTCATCAAAAGTTCAAAATCTTGCTGCTAAAGATTGCTTTGATTGAACAAACTACGGATTGTGAATTTGTGATCCTGAGGTTGAGATCCTAAGTCAGATAGTGTTACGAACGAATGAGATTTTGCCATGCTGGTCAAGTGCGGGTTGGCAGGCCTCACACTATTTTGATAACATCATACAGAAATCTCAGGAATGCATTTTAGCTTACTATGTTTCTTCCACCGTTAACGCTTTATAGATATTAACACTCCCTTATTCATAAACGTAAAATGGCGGTGGAATAAATAGTATTGTCTTTGTTATAACACTAATTCCATATTCGGAGGAAAGAGACAAATCATACAATAACTATTGTACCGCTATTTCACGTTTATGAATAAGAAGGTGAGACTACCTATACCACCTGATTCTAATTAGGTCCTTTGAAAATTAGAATTCAAGCCAGAGAAGTCCCGAAGATAAGGGGCCCGAAATCTTAAAAACTAAGCCATAATTATCACGTAAGCCTTTCAAGACTAGCTGCGGGTCGCAATCGACATTTTAGTGGTAGGATTTATGTTTTACAATTTAGTGGGGACGTATAATCCGACTAATTTAAATATCCATGGTAACCTAACGATTTATATGGACATAGTAGCTTTCTAAATCTGACTGCGTTACCTATTAATATGTATTCCACGAAAATTCTCCTACCAGGGCAAACACGATACGCCTTTGGTATCCCCAGCTAGCAGCTATGATAGGCTCGGAAGGCAACCAGACCCTGTGCTCAGCCATCGCACCGACGCCGATACCTGTTGAGGAGGTGGTGTGCACGCCCATCCAGACGGACATGCTCACGTACTTGCAGAGTGCTGTCGTGGGCGCTGGCTCAGTGCTCACTTATGGCATCGGAGGTGCTCTCATTAACAAGTAAGTTATACCTAATAAAAGTCTCACCATAATGGTTCCATTTTTACCAAATTGGTATGGAACCCTAACAAAAGTTAGCTCTGGCTTGTAACTTCTAACAGCCAGTTTCTTCATTGATAGTAACAGCTAAAGTAATAGTTAAATATGGCGGTCTGATCCTTATGTCTTTTGTGATAAGGGTCAGATCACCATATTTAACTATTACTTAAGCTGTTACTATCAATGAAGAAACTGGCTGTAAGTCATGACTTTTGTGGGATGATGGCAAATGGAATATTCCAAATGATTAGTTGTGGCTTCTAACATGACTTTTGTGGGATGATGCCAAAGGGAAAATTCCAAATGTCTTCCATCCTTATCTGATTGATGTCCAGTGAACTCGAACGAAAGTTTTTCTTCCACGTGTCTGATACAAATCTGGGTGCCTTCAGAATATAAGCGAATAGGCATTTTCTAGGCAAGCGCACTCTATCCTAGACCACGAAATACATAATAATACCTAACGGTACAGAAGGCTCACACCGCAAGATGATTTAAAAAAACGACTAGCGCTGACACAAAAAGTGCAGTTTAGTTCGCAATAGCACCTGGCCACGCCACCAAAAAGAACACGCAACAAACGCAAAACTGTGGTCTCTTTCTATCGTCTAACTTTATCGCATTCGACCTAAGTACTAAGGTTGCTTCGCAGTTCGCTCGCAACGCGTGAAATAGAGCGTACAAGAACTAACGCGCGCAAAGTATACGGCGCGTGGCGGCCGTCTGAAATAAGCACATCGAGACGCCTACCTGTAGTTTCTCGATCACGTGATAAGAGGACCTGGCGTGCCTAGACCTTATCATTGCTGTCCATCAGACATGCTTGTAGTCAAGCGCAAGCCAATCAATAATACCTACCTAAAAAATATTCCAGATGGGGTAAGAGAGTCGTGGCGGGATTATGCTGGGTGCTTGGCGCGGTTTTTGTCGTGGCGTTGCCGTTCACTGGAGTCAAGGCGCTGACCCTGGTAGCTCTGATCACCAGCTGCCAGGCGCTCACTTCACTGGGCGCGACGACCCTGTCCAGCATTACAGTTGACCTGTTCCCCACTTCACTGAGGTTGGTAACGACTTTTCAGTACCTATGCAAGTCATCATCATGATTTTGTCGTGGCGTTGCCGTTCACTGGAGTCAATGCGCTGACCCTGGTAGCTCTGATCACCAGCTGCCAGGCGCTCACTTCACTGGGCGCGACGACCCTGTCCAGCATTACAGTTGACCTGTTCCCCACTTCACTGAGGTTCGTAACGACTTTTCAGTATGCAAATCATCATTATGATTTTGTCGTGGTGTTGCCGTTCACTGGAGTCAAGGCGCTGACCCTGGTAGCTCTGATCACCAGCTGCCAGGCGCTCACTTCACTGGGCGCGACGACCCTGTCCAGCATTACAGTTGACCTGTTCCCCACTTCACTGAGGTTGGTAACGACTTTTCAGTGTGCAAGTCATCATCATCATCATCATTATGATTTTGTCGTGGCGTTGCCGTTCACTGGAGTCAAGGCGCTGACCCTGGTAGCTCTGATCACCAGTTGCCAGGCGCTCACTTCACTGGGCGCGACGACCCTGTCCAGCATTACAGTTGACCTGTTCCCATAGCTGGGCACCGTTAATCAAATAGTTAACTTCGTTAATCGTTAATCCGTTACAAAAAAAGTTAGCTTCGTTAAACGTTAAAGCGTTACATTTCGGAAGAATTAACGCAAGTTAACGTTAATCGTTAATCCGTTAATATATTGTGTAAAATTGCATTTTTATATTATTACGTTAGTGAACTAATAAAACCTGTTGATTTAGGTTCTGGAAGTTAACAGGTTAGGAACAAATTTTATTTTTTTCAATTTAAAACGTAAAAATAAAAAAGTAGAAGAAGTACAATAAGTTGACATTCAAAAGTTTAAAGGTATAATTTATGACAAAACTAACTGGAAACTCGAAAGCACATAATATTGACCGCGAAAAACGTTCAACTGCAGCGCTTGAGGGTATTATAGCCGTATTGTATTTTCACACTTGTCGTTTCCTTTCATACTTGTCTGAACCTGTTTTTCGCGCCGAACCGCTGTGCTGTGCGGTGAATAGTAGGTATTGGATTAACGATTAACGGACTTCTGCAAATTAACGGAAGTTAACGTGTCCGTTAACATTTTCAAAAATTAACTTAAAAGTTAATCCGTTAACCAAAATGTTAACTTCGTTAATTAACGATTAACGGATTAACGAGTTAATGCCCAGCTATGCCTGTTCCCCACTTCACTGAGGTTGGTAACGACTTTTCAGTGTGCAAGTCATCATCATCATCATCATTATGATTTTGTCGTGGCGTTGCCGTTCACTGGAGTCAAGGCGCTGACCCTGGTAGCTCTGATCACCAGCTGCCAGGCGCTCAATTCACTGGGCGCGACGACCCTGTCCAGCATTAGGTACAGTTGACCTGTTCCCCACTTCACTGAGGTTGGTAACGACTTTTCAGTGTGCAAGTCATCATCATCATCATCATTATTATTTTGTCGTGGCGTTGCCGTTCACTGGTGTCAAGGCGCTGACCCTGGTAGCTCTGATCACCAGCTGCCAGGCGCT
This sequence comes from Coenonympha glycerion, assembly GCA_963855885.1. Taxonomy (NCBI): domain Eukaryota; kingdom Metazoa; phylum Arthropoda; class Insecta; order Lepidoptera; family Nymphalidae; genus Coenonympha; species Coenonympha glycerion. The sequence goes on along the minus strand of OY979637.1, from coordinate 2,139,946 downwards.
CACTTCACTGGGCGCGACGACCCTGTCCAGCATTACAGTTGACCTGTTCCCCACTTCACTGAGGTTGGTAACGACTTTTCAGGATGCAAGTCATCATCATCATCATTATCATCATTATGATTTTGTCGTGGTGTTGCCGTTCACTGGAGTCAAGGCGTTGACCCTGGTAGCTCTGATCACCAGCTGCCAGGCGCTCACTTCACTGGGCGCGACGACCCTGTCCAGCATTACAGTTGACCTGTTCCCCACTTCACTGAGGTTCGTAACGACTTTTTGGTATGCAAGTAATTAATATCCAAGCAATTACTTACCTCCTGTATACAGTATATCAGAATATGAGTTTAATTATTTCTTTTGATATTATAATATGTAATCTGCTTCTTGAAAATAAATTTATCTGTCCTGCTAATAATGGATTTCCGCAAAATAACGCCTGCTGCCTTCAATACCTCCTGAATACACACTTCTGGCGTACAAATATTACTGTGCAACAATGGCATTTGTCAGGACAAGAAGGGGTTAGAAATTAGACTATCCACGGTAATCATTATATGCGGATTAGAATAATAAAGCATTAGACTAAGAAAACTCAGGATAAGGGCATCCGAGCGAGTTACAGTAGCGCCCTCTGTCAAAATTCTATATGTGGCTGCTGAGCGAACTGCAGCGTGGCACTATTGGTGACAAAACAAGCATTTTTGACACCGATAAACTGGCGACATTTTTTCGTATATGTCTATTGCATTATTTGAGTTTGTAAAAGCATAACAGATAGATACTCCTTTCTTCTTTCACGCTGCTGCAAAAGAACCGATTCGGCCGAAATTTGGGTAAAATAGCTAGCTTACGTATACCTACCATGATCACAGACCATGATATTAGGTAACTGCTATGGGAACTAAGGATTTTGGTTATGACCAAAATAAACTTACAAATCTATCTCCGCTAATTGTTTGTACAGAGTGATGGCGATGGCTACATTCCTGATGACCGGTCGAGTGGGAACTATCATGGGCACCGTCATCTTTCCCGCGCTTATGGACTTTGGATGTCTGCCACCGTTCATCACAATTGCAGTAGTTTTAACTAGTAAGTTGTGCTAACAGATTTTATATTGACATGTTATTTCTCTTCTCTTTTTAATATATAAAAATTCTCGTGCCAATTTTTGTTACCAAACTCCTACGAAAGGGCTTGTCCCTTGTTGCAGAACACACATCGCAATTTAACCCCAGAGTAAGCGATAGCTTGTGCCATGGGTACTAGATAACTGATAAATATACTTACTAAAGATTAATATTGATATTATACATAAATGAAAAGAAAAACACCCAGACACTGGAAAATATTCACAACATTTAGTAAATTTATTTATTTTTTTAGTATTGGGAATCGAACCCACGACCTCCAACACAGACGGCAAGTTCGCTTTTCGGTCGTCGGTATAGGGTAGTACATTATTTTCAGATGGAGCGCCATCTAGACACAAAGTAATGAATTATTAGATTGGTTAAAAACTGACCTGTGGTTTTATACGTGACATTCGAAAATCATTGTAATAGATGGCGCCAGTATTTTTTTTATGTTAGTATGCTCAAATTTTGATAGATGGCGCTTAAATCATTGCACGTTTTAATTTTTTTTCAGTATGCGGGCTGGCCTGCTTCTTTTTACCAAACACCACACTCAAAAAATTGGAGTAAATCCAAAACTGCTTGTATTTTCAAAGTTTAATAAATAATTATTTATTTTTACATTGTAAAACCACTGTAGTCTGAGTGTAAAACGTATGCCCCATGGAGTGTTTATTAAAGGAGACAGGAGTAAAAAAAAAACAAGCGAATTAAAAATATTGTTTTTCTTTATTATAATTTACATACCCTAATCTCATTCATCTCAGTCAGGCTCACAAATTATTTAACAATAAATCGGCGAATTATGGTTGCTATTTACATTATTTATTTCGGCCCACGCGACTCATTTTAATAATGTTGTACCATAGAGCAGAATGTTGTACCTACATTTGTACAATTTTTAAGCGTAAAGATCATTTCTGAAGAAACAGTCTATTATTATAGCAATAAACTGCGAAACGAAGATGTTTTGAAACGCTGTAAACGAAGTGCTTTTTATAATTAATTAAAAAATCTACATGAAATACACCAAAAATGTTGCGCCTTTAAAAGCAGACAAAATGATGCAAAACTTTGAAATTAAGATGATTTAATCATCATACATTATTAAAATGAGTGGCTTACTTTAATTAGGTGTGATAATAATGGATAATTGAGGACAAAACAACTATTTTCGATACGAGAAATAAATTATGTCCCTACTTCTGTGGTATTAACAAAGACACCTGGTATTAATTTAATAAACTTTGTGATATTAGTCTGTGACGGATTATGCTGGGTGAGGCACTTGTGCATAAGCTCACAGGTTGTGAAAATTCCGAGTTGTTATTTTACGTTAACAGATTTATTTTTTCAGCTATCGAAAGAATAATACATATTCTTTTGATTGTTACAAGAAATCTTTTCATTATAATCACATTTAAATGAAATTAAAACAATCTAAAACTGTTTTAATTTCATAGAAAAATTAAAGATTCGTATGAACAAAATTGAATTTCATTGCAGGGAAATAAATATCTAAAAAATATTTTTGATTAATTAAAAGAATTTGTATTATTTGATAATAATTATACAATGTACAAGGTAATTTAGGAATATAATTTAGTTACAAAATAAACTCACAGACTGGCCTTTATTTACCATAAACACCCAAAGACAAAGCAAGATTGTTTTATAGACTAGATTGAAAATATATCTTATTGTCAACTCTCCCTACTTTGTCGAAGCTATCATACATTCTTAATTCGAGCTTTAATAATAAAAACAATATGTTGTATAATATAATAATTAATTTATTAATGTATATATTCCTTACTCATATATTTCAGTGAAATTGACTGATATACCCTATTTTGGATTATATTCATACAATATTTTTTGAATACAACGCAAGGCACAAAGTTTTACAACGCGCATAATGACCGGAGAAATCCGAATCAAACTTCTACAAACATCTCTCATTTTTCCAAATTTAAAATGAACAAATTAAACAATGAACAAATAAAATTCACACATAAGTGAAATTCATTTGTATGAATTGTATTTTCAAATGTATCTTTTGCTCATAAACCTGTTTCAAGTTTTTAATAGGGAGCAAACTAAGTGATAAGTAAACTCAGCTTTAAACATTATTGCAACACCAAAGAATCTCTCTATTTGTGTTGCCATTTGATTTATTTATACATTATCTTGATTTAACCCCTTTTTATTGAATGTACAAGAAAGTACAATTTGACATTATGAATAGTTAATTTTACACTAACATTTACATTTTATTTCACCCCAACATTTTGTTTGATCCGTTAGACTCCGGACATCTGTATTGTAACGCTACCATATCAAAATCTTGACTGCATTACTTTTCATACGTATCCAATAAATTGCAGATCTTTTAAAAACACACACATTATGAAAATTTATCTACGCTTCTCGGTGTTGCTCCCATCGAATTTGAGATTTAAGTCATCATCACTTTTGAATGAATCCAGTAAAAATGCTTTTTGCACAGCCTTAGACGCGTCTATTCTATTACCCACTCGATACGAATTGTGTAAAATTATACTTCGTTTATAATACTTTTATGCACGGCTGATAGATCACAGGTAGGTATTTTTGACAGTAAAGGCTAAAGCGCAAAATGCTGTCAAAAATACATAACCTGAATGCTTTGTATTCGACATAATATACTGTATTATGTAATAAAAATGTGCTCCGAGCTTATATTATTTATTTTGATTGACAAACAAGCGAATGAAGCATCGTTTTTTTAAATTGATTGAAAAAATAAATAGCAGTACAGTAAACGAAGTATAATATTTTTGTACAAAAAACATTGAAACTTAACTTAGTCTTAAATAATAATTTACGTGCGCGCGTATGCACGCTTCTAAGGTAAGGCATATTTTATTAATAATTATAAATTAATTAATTACAAATATCTATAGTACATAATATTATAAACTTTTATATACACAATCTCGCGTAACTTAAAGCCGAGGTCTATACATATTTTTATACATTTAAAATTGTACAATTTTACTGTAACAGTAACTACATTTGGGATGACAGATTCACATACGTGAAGACGTTTATGAACAAGCCAATAAAGTTACATAATTAACTTATTTTGACAAGTTATTTTTTATCAATAATAATAATATAACGCATACTCAACGATTTTAACATTCCAAATTTATTAAAAAAAGTGGAAATGAATATAATGAAATACTATGAAGTTCATTCTCGCTTTCATGAACATTTCATTTAAAAAATTTACAATTTTACAATGAACACTTTATTTAAAAAATTTTTTTTGGTGAATATAAATTAAATTTAAGTAAGTATGTAACTTTATTGGCCAATTTTAAATTGAAAGAAAGTAGAATTTATGTTTCATCTGAGAAAAAACTGACATTAAAATGTTGAAATATTTGGACGTCCCACTCCAACGCAAGTTTTTTCTCAGTTAAATTACAGTGATCCAGAGCTCTGCATCAAAATTGGCTTTTCCAATTTGAGCGAGCATTCAGGAAACTGAATTAATTATGTACTTTTATTTTCAAAAGAAGATTAGCATGGCCGACTTTTTAGTTCACCAATCACGATGCACGATGATATAAATAAATTTCCAATTTATAATATTTACATGAACATTTTTTGTATAAATAAATATAACCAATTATACATGTTTGGTCTAATGATTTGATGACCGTAAGAGTCATTATTATAAAAATGGTATGTCGCTTTTACATACGTTCAAGTCTACACCTTATGTCATTTTTTGTAATTTTTTTGGGAATTATATCAATTTTGTATATTATGTAGATGTTTGTTTTAATTGATTCTTATATCCATGACGGTATTGACAAAATACTTTTATGAATGAAGAAATCATATTCAAATCAGCAGCGACATCCATTTACTTTCGAGATTATAACAAAAATAACACCAACCTTTAACAACTGCGGTTATAATATTAAAGTGACCACTGACCATATTATAGTGACACGAAAAACATTTTCACAAAATGCAAACAAAAAAAAATTGGGTTAAAGGACGCACAGTGAAATATGAATGATACGATTTTTTAACACATTGTTTGTATAGCAAAACCACTGAATTTTTAAGAAAAAAAAAAACATTTTATTTTTACCTTACTCGTTATGAAAATGTTATAAAATTGTACAAAAAAATCGTTGTTAATTTGTCACTGTTGTTAGTAAATAGTACAAAAAATCGCACAAAAATATTCCACGCGTGCGCTCTCACCCTTTCAATAACACATCTCCTGTCCCCTACTTTAAAAACAATGTCTATCAACGTCCTTCAAGTAAAATCGAGGTTCATGTTTATTTTATAAAAGTTTTCACTTTGGTCCGTTACCACCATAACCACTGTCACAAGCGCGCACTGTTTTTGTCGGTTCACTCAAAACTTAGTCTTAGCGTCAGCTTGGTGGTGCCAAAAGAACTTCGAGCCAACAGGGACAAGCGGTGACATCACGCCTCGAGTACTTGGGTCCCCAACCCTTCGCGAACGATATCCTCACAGAGCGCGGGTCCACGGGACCCACGTGGGGTAACGACACGGGTGGGGGAGGCGACGACGGGTCGAAGATGCACAGACAGTGTCCCGGGGCGACTCTCCACACCAGGAGGGCCTTGGCTGCGGCCGCGTCCAGAGCTGGGGAGCTGACGAACACTGGCTCCTGGCTGCGGTTGTAAAGCCACACTCCGTCGGATTCGAGGGACAGGGTGACACCCATGCCGATCTTCGCTCGAGTTTTCCGCACCTGGAATGATAGAAAACAATGGTTAATGACGAAAATGACTTTAGAAAATAGTAAACTGGGGTTAAAATGGTGGTGTGCCGAAATAGGTTCACCTTATTGTCGTCAGATAATGTTGCAATACAATGTTTCTGTGTTATAGATGAATGATTGTCATTTTTAACCGACTTCAAAAAAAGGAGGAGGTTCTCAATTCGTCGGAATCTTTTTTTTTTATTTTTTTTTTTTTTTTTTTATCTATGTATGTTCACCGATTACTCGAAGACGCGTGGACCGATTTGAAAAGTTCTTTTTTTGTTTAAGAGGGTTTTGTTTCCAGATGGTCCCATTTTAATCAGGTCAGGATCTGATGATGGGATCCTGGAGAAATCGAGGGAACTCTTCAAATTTTGTATGGACACATGAAACTATTTGAGTATTATTAGAAAGAGTAATATTTTCCAAGTTGTCCTATGGTCATCAGGTCAGGATCTGATCATGGGATCTTGGTGAAATCGAGGGAACTCTTCAAATTTTGCTAGTATACTTAAAGCGAGTTGGGTATTTTTTATAGTTACTGGTGCATATGCTACCAGATACTGATTTGATGACTAAAGTCATCAAGTCAGGGTATGATGATGGGATCTTGGTGAAATCGAGGGAACTCTTCAAATTTTGCTAGTATACTTGAAGCGAGTTGGGTATTTTTTATAGTTACTGGTGCATTTGCTAGCAGATACTGATTTGATGACTAAAGTCATCAAGTCAGGGTCTGATGATGGGATCTTGGTGAATTTGAGGTATCTCTTCAGATTTTATGAACACACCTCAAGCAATTTGGGTATTTTACAACGCCTTGTGCATTTTATTGTTTTCCACTAAAAAGTATAAAATAAAAATGGGAAATGCTTTCCAAAAAACCAACTTCAAATGCCACTACAAAGAGTGAAATAATTTTTATTTTAATTTTAGGTACCTACACCAATTCGAAGTCGGGCGATTGTCTATGACTTCGTCATTTCTTCGCACATCAATTAAGTAAGGACTATTAGGGATTGTATGAAACATTGCCCGACTTCGAATTGGTGTAGGTACCTAAAATTTAAATAAAAATTATTTCACTCTTTGTAGTGGCATTTGAAGTTGGTTTTTTGGAAAGCATTTCCCATTTTTATTTGTGTCCAAAAACCGATCAAGGGCCGAACCACCGTGCAGTATTCTTTAAATATTTTCATACCAACATCTGCAACATTACTGCTTTAAAAGGTGGTGGTGGTGGAAACGAGTAACGGAGGGTGAATATGACAGCTTCAGGAAAGTACCCAATGTAGGACTTAATAGGACCTCAGAATGACCTAAAGAAGTACCATAATTTCCCTTAACTAGACACAGAACTGTTTTACAAACGGGTGAGACTTAGAGGTCAGACCATCCGCAACCCCGCACCAGGCCAACAAGATAGTCTGAGACTAACTTTATAACGCATTTTGCAAAACCCCAAGAATACGAATATAGTATATCTATTAGTAAATTATTAGCGTAGCTCGTGTAAGCATACGGGTACGTACTGGGGCCTATCTAAAGTTATCGGGCGAGGTTATCTGTATGCCGATTGCCGTTCGCTTGCCGCTAAATCAATTTACATACCTACTCGCAGATGCAACGCACAATGTTGACTACGGAGCCGTTCGATTCACAGCGCTTGATTTATTTTGACCTATGCATTCTGCACAAATAGTATCTACCAGTTACCACTACGATTCGATTAAATATTCAACTCTTCCTTGTACACTTCAAGGAATTTTAAAGCTCAGCAAATTGTAACACCAACCATAGTTTCCGGAAGTCAACCTCATTGTTCCTCACAGGAAAATTCGCAGAGATTTTTCAAAAGCCTAAATTTGGCGCGCCTAAAAGTCTACTAAGTTCCCTCTGTTGGAATAAGATTGCACTATATTTGCATAGACCCACCCATTTATCCCTTTCCAGAGATACCGTTTAAAGGGAGGTTATAGATTTCTATAGGCGCGATAAACGAAAACAGAATCTCTTTCATTGTTCAAATTTTGCAGCACTAAATTTCTTCCCAGTAGGGTAGTTCGACGTCATCATACTTCGGCCATGGTCTACCACACTGCTTTGGTATAAATGGCAAAGTGCAATTACTGTACTATCAAAAGATTTTTCTGATAGGCGAAGGGAACATCGTTCACCGTTTTCGTTATGGCCGATTATGATAATGCAGATTGTGGTGAGTGCAAAACATGGTAGTCATGTCGGTGCTCACGTAGACACGCGGGACTGTTCATGCGATTCGAGGCACGTACTGCGAATTTGCGAATTTGGCAGTCCTGCGCGCCGCCAGCGCCCATTCTTCGGCGTGTAGCGGTTTATTCTCGCCTTAGTGGATAGAATTACAATAACATTTGATTATTATGTCCCTAACTCGTACTATCGTACAGGCAACAGTAGAAAGCTGGAAAATGAAGGATCCGAAGAAGAAACAATACGGAGAGTGGACTGGAATAAAACCGGTCAGAGAATTGCTCTGTTCAGAAGAGCTGAGTCTCAACTTCTAGTTTAGGTCAGTCCTAGTCTCCTAGGGTGACGAGCGTTGATTCCTGGGTATTCTAAACTGCCGACCGACGTGTTGGGACAGCTCCCAGTACGTCAGTCTGCACCACTCCGTCCCTCACCTGTTCAACTTGCGGCTCCTTGGTGTCGAGCGCGTCCAGACACAGGCCGTGCCTGCCGGCGCAAGTGCCACCTCCTCCCCCGAACACGTCCAGCGCGCGCACGCGCACGCTGAACTGCCGACCGACGCGTTGGGTCAGCTCCCAGTACGCCAGTCTGCACCACTCCGTCCCTCACCTGTTCAACTTGCGGCTCCTTGGTGTCGAGCGCGTCCAGACACAGGCCGTGCCTGCCGGCGCAAGTGCCACCTCCTCCCCCGAACACGTCCACCGCGCGCACGCGCACGCTGAACTGCCGACCGACGCGTTGGGTCAGCTCCCAGTACGCCAGTCTACACCATTCCGTCTCCCAACTTTGTTTCTCTGTAACAAGGAACATTTAAGTTATTGACCAACGAAAGTTACCAAGATCCGATGCAAGAAAAGGGATATTTGATTTGGCACTCGAATTCTTAGTTCTCGCGGTCGTGCCGAAATATTGGTCGCATGAATTATAGTAATAATGGAAAGTTATCGTCTCGTACTTATCTTGTACGCTTACGCTAAAGTATTAAATATTAACCTGCCAGGCAGCTCCTGTCCTTGACATAACAGTTTCTCAAACGACCGTCCAGTTGGCGTCAAATCTTTGTTCTAAAACTCTTAAACTCTTAAGCAATTTAACCGGGTACCTGTTTAAGAGTAGACCGAAAATTCCGGGATGCAGTTTGAATTTATAATACTATCAAAATATAAGAGTTATTTTAGGCGTGTTAGGTCACGTCGCTGTTCCAGAGAGCAGAGTTGGCGCTCGCCGCGTTACTGAAGGACTGTCAAGTGTCACCGGCAACCGTCAACGCCCGCGCCGGCCAAATTTACATGTTGCTCAGAAAATTTTCATAGCAGACCATGTACACGCGCGTGGTCTGCTAAACAAACATATAATATGTTTAACCTCAAGCTTCGTGACACAGGCATGTGCAGACTGTATTGAGGAGAGGGAAACTCCTATGCACATATTGCCAAGACCATTCTCTGCCCAGAGATCAAATATACCCAGCAAAGGACGTTAAGTCCAATTGCTGCTCTTTCAAGCAGTCTAGGAAGTACCGAGAAGAATAGATCGGCGACGGTCAAAGTGCTACTGGGAGCGGAGAAACCCTGTATAGCGTCATCAAGAAAATAAGATGAATCAAACCGATATTGTTTACTCCTTTTTACAGCCTACTAAAAGGCACAAGTTATCTGGATTTCGAAATAAGAATTTCTTCCCGACTCCTTTTTTGGCTCACGTTAGAAACACCTGTGGGGTACCTGTGACCTGAAGGACACTGGTTAATCTCTTATTTGTCAACTGAATAAGCACCATTTAAATAGGCACCAATATACCTAAGCCATCAGTTTCAAGGTTAGCACTGTAAATAACACGTGAAACAATATACTGACAAGAAAAAAATCGATTAAAATATTATTATTATGATGTAAACGGCACTCAAGAGTCGAGACAGCTTCATAGGCAGCTTTTTGATTGTCATTAAATATTAATTAGCCGCGAGCAAAACTGCGATGATCTCATGACATAACCAGTAAACAGATTTAAACGAAACTAGGTTTTTTTTTCTATTTTTTTTAAATACGAAAGAATGATGATAGAAGCAAGACATTTACCTCATGTTTTGCATTGCAATGTTACACTGCAATGCGCTTATTACCCAAAGATACCTAATAGATTCTATGGGGGTCTCATTTTGCCTAGTAATCACATCGGCGTACAATGCTCTACGAACTAAAACATTACTGCATCACGGCAAAATAGTTGATACTGCGGCGGTACCTACGAGTATATCCGGATGGACCCCGTTAATAATACACAAATACTATAAAATACGCTTTTTACTGGACTCGGGGAGTGCTTTTACTATTAGATTCGCATCTCAATCTGCTAAGTGTAAAAGGTAGATCTGTATGTAAAAGGTAGGTATGTAGTGTTCAAATTCCAAACTATTGACATACTAAGTACTTATATTTTATATTATAGTGTTTTCACACACTTAGGAAATTATTCCTATAAATTTAAATATGCATCAAAATTTCTGCCTAAGAACGAAAAAAATATGCATCCGAATTTCGTCGTGGTGAGACAGTCTCGCGTAGCTCAGAGGAAGAGCTCCTAGCCGCGATAGCTAGGGGACGTGGGTTCGAGTCCTACCGCGAGTGAAATTTTGATGCATATTTAAATTTATATTGACATACTAATTCGTTAGCTAATTCCTAAGTCAAGACATACTGGATGTTAGTTATAGAGCAGTTTGCATCGTTTACACGTAAAGTCTTCAAACAAGGGCATCAAACTAAGCACATTACGACATTATTTAAATTGCAAATCCTTGAAAACCTTATTTTGATTCCTGATAATGTAATATACCCTTACTAATAAAGTCCGAAAGTTTGTATGGATGTTTGTTACTCTTTCATGCAAAAACTGCGGAACCCAATTTGCTGTATTTGGAATATATAACCTGGATGTTCACCCAGGATGCATTGACTACTTTTTATCGTGGAAAAATCTATGGTTTCCGTGGAATTTGTGAACAACTAAAATTCATGCGGTTGAGCTGCAGGCAAACGCTTATTTTTGTATGAGAGGAAAATATCATTATTTTTTGGAAAACCTTGATAAAAAATCCAAGTTCTGTAGAAATTGGAACCATTCTTGCTCGTTAAGACAAGTATCATCTTTGTGAACCTCAAGCCGTTTATGTAAACTACATTCCCTTTATTTTTGGCTGCTTACGTCAAAGTCCCATTTGTCTATACTCTAGGCTATAGGAGAGATTCTAGAAAATACCACCAGGTTACACGGCACCGGTGGCGCCGGGCGGGCGGCGGCGCGGCGATCGATCGCCAAGGTTATACCACCACGTGGAGTGTGGACAGCGCCGTGCTAGTGGCTCTACCCACCACCCACGCAGTTCTTTATACGGAACGAGAAGACAAGCAAGACGTTAACCTGATGTTAATAACGCCTGACCATGTCTGATGCATCATGCAGTGCGCCCCACAACTTTGTATCACACGACACAATGCATTGCGCTCACGATCATCCTGAGAACTCCTTATTTTGGTCAGTAATCTCTCCCTTCAAACCGAAACACATCAAATACATTACTGCTTCACGGTAGAATAAGTGACACTGTGGTGGAAACTTCTCCGCAAGAGTTCTACCATCAGGTCACTTACATGAAACCATGTACTTTGCAAACCCTCTGCCTTACGGCTTACCATGCAGGACTAAAGATCTTGCTAAGTATTATTTTAGACGTAAGAATAGTTTAGCAATATTTAAGCTTGTAGGTTTATAGAAGGAATTTTCTGTGGTCTTTCAATAAAAATTCTAGCACGGAATAGATGATATAGTTTACTGTTCTAAGCCTGGACGCAAAAGAAATGCAAGGTATACACGGATGCCCTTATATCTACTCTGTACTTATTCCATGCTTGAATCACCTGAATGGTTGATTGAAAAAAGATTTCGTCTTGGTTATCAAGAAATTTAGAAAAACTACTTTTTCTAAATAAGATTTTTGATCTGACGCAAATAATATGTTCAAGTAAACAAAAGGAGATTTACGTAGATAAGATGGAGGAATACCACACGATACATTTATCTTGTCAATGATAACATTGTTTTTCAACTGAAATGCAAAATTCCAGTTATGTAGTTATAGCATTTTCCGATTTCACCTTCTGCTAAGAATCGAAGTGTACTTTACGTAAATCTTGTGCTAGGGATAATATATTACATACTCGGATTCCGATATCTTGTAATGAACTTCTACAAATTACTAAACTGGCCTCTCCGATGGCCCACATAGTAGGATAATTTTGAGAGGATTGAGAGTCAAAGTTAAGAGCCAACCGTTCTTTTAAGGGTTCTATACCATTGCCGGGAACATGGAGGCTGGAAAAGCGTTCCACACCTTGGCGGTTTGTATCAGAAACGTGGAAGAAAAAGGTTTCGCGCGAGTTTATTGGATGTCAAAGCGGATTGACGGGCAAGATTGTGGATACTGACCTTCGCCATCAGTAGCGAGTGATGCCGTCGCAAGCCGCTCATGGTCCGTCCTCCTCGCGTCCTGTGTGTTCTCGCCGTGTTCTGGAACAGACAAACAGACAGTCAGACGTGTCGCCCTTGGTCGAGCGTTGGGTTTTACTCCTAGGGATTTGGCAGCAACGGAAAGGTCTTCGAGAAGAGAATTATTTGATGATTTATAAAATATAATTGCTAAAACAAATTCAGAATTTATGATAGGACTAAAAGTAAAGCTTCAGTGGTATGACCAAAATAAGAAAAATGTATTATTGAGTACTAAGACGTAAAAGCAGATGTTTTTAAAGGTGGTTATTGAAATTTAAAACGGTAAACTTCTAGAAGTTTCCTACACGCTACAGTACATTATCATTTATTACGCTGGTAAGTGACAGACCTAGACGTAAGTATGAAATAATATAAATATTTTTCGAAGAAGCATGCGAACTACTAAAAGGCATAACACATGACAAACTTCGCGTAAACACGGAACTAGGGTTAGCAAAAGTTTTTCAGTCTATTCTAGGTATAGGTATGATATTTTTCAAAGAAGATTCCTACCATTGCTGGAAAAAAATCTGGTAACATGGTGTAACGATTTTGGTAAATAATCATCGGTTTAATGATCAAGATCAACATATTCGGCCTCTGATTAGCTTAATCATGAACAACATCAATAGTTTGTGGGCACGAGCCAGCTCTTAGAAATTCCTCTCTCAGTCTCTTCTCTCTATGTAATAGAAAAGCCTTTGCACCCTACTTCACACTATCCAGTCAGCTCTTAGAGATTCCTCCATCGTTCTCTACTCTCTATGTACAATAGAAAATATTTTTTTAGCACTATATGGCCCCAGTGTCTCAACGACAAACGGGATATCTAACTCTCTAATAAAGAGGCATATACTTGTGAGTAAGGCTTACCGATGTCTTGCAACTACATACCAAAGCTTTATTAACTTTGCATCTAGGATTAAAAAGTAACATGAGACAGAGCGAACATCGATGTCCGAGACAACGTGACATCGCTAGGAGCGAGTTTATAAATTGGCTCGAGAAAAAAATTAGGTTATAAATTTTAAACTATCGGTAACCAGTATTACTAGTCCGAGCTCGATGACATCACCTGGACACCTGCAGAGTGAGAAGAGGCTGTGTATGGGAGACGAAATCTGAGACCCCTTGCCTTGCAGATTATTCTTGTTCTCGATGACTATACCTACTCGTAAAGGCAAGGTCTCACTAGACGTCACACGATGATTTTTTAATTATTTTATTGATAGGCTTGCGCTGGACTAAAAAGCCTGATAGAAATCAACGATGATGTCTAGAATACACTATTTTGAAGGCACCGAGATCATATATAATTGACGGGAACACGGAAGCCGGAAGGGTGTTCCACACCTTAGCGGCTCGTATTAGAAACGTGGAAGAAAAAAGTACATTTCGTACTCAATAAACTAATACTAAACTGACGTATGCAGCGTTAAACTGCTAGGTTTAGCCTAAAGAGAGCACTGAAAAAAATATTTGGAAAATCTGAAAATTCTAATTGGATTTTTACAGTTAATTAAATATCAACTGTGACAGCATTCTGATTTTACGAGTACAAACATTCAATCTATTAAACAGAATAATCCACAAAACGTACAATTCTTTAATCATGACTCATCACTCATTACCATTTTGACGAAGAGATAATTTCTATAAAAAATAATAAAATTATTTTAAAACGTTTAAAATTATACGGTGCCCTTTAAATTTTATAATAATTATAATTATTATTTCATACATTTTATTCTTCATATAATAAACACAATCAGGTATACTTTCATTGTACTGGCAATTTCGCACTTTTATTTATTTTGTTTTTTAAAACTGACCACCCTGATGGACACGCGTTCCCAGCCTACCTCCACGCCAAGCTTCATTCTTTTATTGTGCGCGGCAATGAGCACTCGACTACAAAAACACGTCTCGTTTTTGTTAAGAGCGGCCATCCCGGTAGATTTTCCATACAAACGCTCGTACGCGATTATGGCGTTTTAGCAAAATTTTCTTGAAATATTTTTAATAAGAAGTTACCTTGCACACTATATCTAGGTTTGTATAGAAACAAAAATTGAAATTTATTTGCAACGAATTCAGTACAAGCCTCCAAAAATCTGCATTCTTGCAGAAATTTTACATAAACTGGTCGTTTCGCTTAGCTCATATATTGCAAAATTAAAAAAATACAACTCTATAGAAACCTCGTGCAACTAATGGAGATTTGAAAAAACAAGCATTATTGACACATACTTGTAAGGCTTTTTCAAAATCGCGTATTTCCTGGAACACGTTTCATTAAATTTTTCCACTGTTTTCTTTTTCCCAAACGCCCGACCGACGACGCGGGCGTTATATAATTTTTTCCACAGTATATCTTTTACTAGGATTGCGTAAGACTAAACAGCAAGCCTTTAGACCACGCATTCGTTGAACTTGGATCGTCCGGGAAGGGGCCACTTAATTTAGGTTCAAAGTAAAAAAAAATTAAGTGTTGAGTGTTAAAACTTGCTTAATTTTCTATACTGATAATGCTTAGACGCTAGTAAAATTTATTATTATAACAAAAATAAAATCAAACCAAATCATATAATTGTGCATTCATCTTCGTGAGACTCCGAGGGAAGAGGGTAAGTGAAAATTAACCTTTTTTCCCAGATATCACATCAACTCAAATATCAATGCTGACGAAAGTGTGTCCAAAAATTGAAATCCTAAAGCATCTCTAAGCTAACTTGGAGGGTATCACATTGAGGTTATCACGAAAGTATAGCATGATGCGCGAAATAGTCCAGGCATCTCTAAGCTAGCTTGGAGGGTATCACGTTGAGGGTACCACGAAAGCATAGCATGATGCGTCAATGCTCCTGGAGGTTGACTGCGGGTCAACACGAAGGATTTTAAAAAACCTCAAAGGACTTTGCGGATACCAACGGGGGACGATGTCGGTGTGGCGCTGTCCTCGGCTTCACTACAAGTGGCTCCGCATGACCTCCCGGACTTTGATCCCGAATTGCTATCGGCGCTCAGTCACAAGAACTATATTAATGGTTAGTCCCGACAGTTGTAAAATTCTAGCCGACCTTCATTGCAAAGAATCAAATAGTTTATTTGATATACTTGCCTGGCTTATGAATAGCCAGTTAAATGTGTGCCTTTTATCAGTAATAACTATTTCACGACTTAAAAACTAATTCCACGAGGGTAACAACGCGTCGAACTTTTCTAACTATGTACCTACAACAATAATGTTTAGATTTTGTGGTGGAAAATAATTTTACTTTCTTTCGAAAATTAATGTTCAGATTGTGTAATGAGATGATTATTTAACTGTTAGCTCAAAACTCAATAAGTTAACAATATTATGTATAATGTACCATTAGTCTGAAAGTTTCATTGAAGTGAATTGTTAAATTCTTTCTGAAACTAATAAAAATCTTAAACCACAACGCGTCCTGAACTGAGAAGAAGCTTAAGTATTGACAAATGACATTTTGTTTCGACAAATGACAAGTAATTAAAGTTCACGAACGGGACCAGATGTTTTTTCGGAGAAATAGTTTCGGGCATTATACTAGTTTCAATGGTTACTGATCGTCAGGTGTTGTAAATAAAGAAACCAGCAGGGCGCGGCGGGCGACTTTGCTATCGACACCCACCGCTGGGACAGCGCAATCTCGTTTCTCGAGAAACTAGCTGGCCCCCTCTCGTTACGGCTCGGCCAGCAGGGGGGGGCATGACACACTTGAGTATTGGCGATCAGCCGCGAGGAAGATGCGACGTGACAGCGAGTTTCCAGCATCAGCCACAACATGGACCAGGTTCATCGACGACGCTAGACATTAAGGTACCTATATGCCAGTTATCTTCAACATTTTGAAGTTTATTGGTTACATATCACTGACAAGGAATCCGTCACGATCTATAACATGATCTAGAATTTCGGGAGTTATAATAAGTGAAGACTATTTTTTGACTTTCACTAGGTGTACAAATGTACGTACATTCAATAAAATATTTTAATGAATTGAACAAATTAAGGAACTAGCTCCAAAAAATTATTATTACATAATACCATTTTAAAAATCGTACACTAACACAGTGTACCGCCTTACACGTTCACAACAAAGAAAAAGCGACAAATGTCTTTGACAATCGACATTTCTTTTTTGGATGAGATAATGTGGGAGTGAGTCATTGCATGTTCGATTATAGTTAAGATGTGTCTAACCTCAAAATCTTACGTGGTAAAAGATACATTCTAAATTTAAAGGCGTTGAATGAATTTGTAGTTCAAAATCCTTTGAAATTGATAGTTCATAGAACAGCTTACAAGCGAATACCTAAAAAGGGTTTTATGCCTATGAACTGAAGAATCTTATTTTAAAGTACCGATTCATCCTTGGTAAAATACATAAAGAAGTTGTGACTCATCTCAGATACTTACCGCGGTTTTTTTCATGAAGATTTGTTAGGTGTTAGAGTGTTAAAGTTATTTACTACCCTCAAAACATGCTCAGTTTCCTGGTTTTATTTTAATTTCTGACGATATGGCAGTATCGTTACCCAACCGCAAACTATGACGTGAATTATGTAACAATTCAAATTCTGTAAAGAATTTTATACTCTTAACTCGTTGTATCATATAAGAGTTAAGCTTAATTCCGATTAAAAGTCCTAAAGTCCACTTCTCCAGCTATTAGGTATGGATGGGGTTACACAGAACGTCTGTAGAAACAAAAAATGTAGTAAGAAAAATTTGACTTTAGACGCAGCTGTTCGTCCATCATCGGTTATCCTATCAGATGGCCAGTGGTTACAAAACATTTTTTAAGTCATCTAACTCCCTTAAACCTAAAAGGTTGAACTAGTGATTCACACGATTTCCCGGTCTAGATGAAGACTAATTCTTTTCATTACAGGGATTTTTGTTTTTGTAATAATTAACGTTAAGATGAATCGAAATACCTCTTTACAGAGTTGATGGCCATATTTTTCGATACATCTATTTTGATACACATGATTTACATCAGTTGCATAGAGGATATCAAATATCCTCATTTAAACGATTGGGTTAATTGTTTCTTATATGGAAATTAAAGATAATCAAAAGCTGACCAAGAGTTACATCCAGTTAATGGGATTAAGCTATCGCTGTAAAATTATATAATTCAAAGTTATTCAAAGAGTTCAATCCAGTTATTGAATTTATCGCTTCTTACAATAATGCGAAATGTAATCAATACGAACCCAGACGTCTTAGAAACAGACGCATTCTGAACATTTTGGAACACCAAGTTTACCTTTGCTCTTCTATACATTCTTCTAGAGGTAGAATGCTTAAAAATACTATTATAGACAATGCTTTAGACATACATCGTCTAAGGACCTTTACAACTTTGGATTTTCTTCTTTTACATAAGGTGTCAAAAGACTTACTTCTTATAGTACATTTATTGATGATAAATAAATAAATATGGTCTTTCACTAGAGAACCACAATTCATAGGAATTACTGGAGGAAGTATGTAGTAGCAGTAACTTAATAATTTATATGTTTCAAAAATTTTGTGTTATTTACAAAGTTTTGTGGCAATACTGCTTTAA
The DNA here is from genome assembly GCA_963855885.1 of Coenonympha glycerion. Classification (NCBI taxonomy): domain Eukaryota; kingdom Metazoa; phylum Arthropoda; class Insecta; order Lepidoptera; family Nymphalidae; genus Coenonympha; species Coenonympha glycerion. The sequence goes on along the minus strand of OY979637.1, from coordinate 2,121,632 downwards.
TAACGACTGAGATCCGTACAATACGTACATTATAAGTCAACCTCGTAATTTCCAACAGAACAACTTGTTAACGACGTAGCATATAAAACGATTACTTGTTATCATTCGGCATTGAGTTTAATTTCTGCTGATGATTTTGGGTCAAATAAAAAAAAAAAAAAAATATATATATATATATTATATTGCGAAAATGAATAGATAAATTAACATCAAACACCACATAGTAGCACACAATATAGTATGCTAACACATTGCTCAATGGGCCTTAATAAGAGTTTATTCATTCCGTAACTTTGCTTTGCTGATCTTGTAACTTTTTTAGCTTTAGGCAGTAGACAGAGCACAGAATGAAAACATTAGCATTAGTTAAAGTTAGTATTATTGTTTTTATATAATTCAAGGGAATTATTGAGTTTATACAACGCCAGCTACTACTCAGGGCGAACCAGTTTTAATTATACCATAATTAAAACTGAAGAGAAAGTATAAAAATTTGCCACAGCTTTGAAAAACAAATCGATATGTCGTTTACAAAATCTTAGACCAAGATATATAATAGACAACCTCCTTATAATGTTGAAGCGACCTCATAAGGTCGCCTGCAGGCAGACCACCGTGAGAACGTGTCTGCCGAGGAATATAATCTCTCACGAGAGAGGTCTGCGTTTCAGTGCACTCAGCACCAAGTACGCAACACTTCCTCGGCGAGCACGTAGTTTGTTGCTTGACCTCATTAGAAAAGCAGTCTGCTGGTAACAACCATTACGGACGTTACCTAAGTTTTATAACCTCTTATTGAGCGATGATGCTTCTGTCGCAATAGCTCTTTTGCCCTCTAATCATTAATCATTATAATCTATCTAAATATAAATTAAACCTATTTATAATGTGACTGGTTTATTGATCCAGGAATTGAACGAAAAGATTGTGTTAATTAAATACTTCTGTGGTATAAAGAGGACCTATTTCCTATTATAATAGGAAACAATTTACTATCTGTTAATGTCCATAATTTAACAAAAATTTTCATCTCTAAACATCTACCTGATTGTGTTTATTATATGAAGAATAAAATGTATGAAATAATAATTGATGATTAAACGAACTTACCTGTAAGTGAAGTTCTATCACAATTATGTGAATACATTTTATTCGAATATAATAATATAAGGTCCCTCCCATACCCAAAACCCATGAGTATAATACGAAAATTTTGTTAAATATTCTCTAAAGAATGAAGCTTGGCGTGGAGGTAGGCTGGGAACGCGTGTCCATCAGGGTGGTCAGTTTTAAAAAACAAAATAAATAAAAGTGCGAAATTGCCAGTACAATGAAAGTATACCTGATTGTGTTTATTATATTCGAATAAAATGTATTCACATAATTGTGATAGAACTTCACTTACAGGTAAGTTCGTTTAATCATCAATAATCCAAAAAAAGATTATGTTTATTCTTTGTTTTCTCATCAGCTACGTCGGCGGCGAGAATACGTCTATAAAGTACATATCGATTATTTATTATTTATTCATATAATGTAATACATATTAACAATAACAAGAAAAATCCTCTACTTCGTTGTACTTATACAAAAGTAAGTATATTTAAATTTAACTAACATTATTCGTGTTATTGTTAACTTGGATTTTTTTAATAATTTAATCGAATGACCTGCATAATGTTATCCTATTTTTTTTAATATTTTCTTAGCAGTGTTTCTCACAACGTTTTCGATACAACTAAACCTTATACTAGTAAGTACACAAGTACATGACTGTAGGCGTGTCTTGTATGTCCACATAATGAGAGGCATATTAGCATATAAGAGATCTCAATCAAGGCCTCCCGACTGCGTACACATATTAATATATTTAATTACATACAGATGTCATACGTTGTAAGACACGCGGTAAGGAAAAATTCTTGGAGGTATTTTTTATTCGATCCCGCATACCTTTACCATATCGGTAAATACGTCTAAAGTCTATACAGTATACTTACCTACTTTTGTGAAGTTAATTACGTATTTCCGAGATGTATGTAGAGTAGGTACTACAATACAGTATCTCTATCTATACTTATGTAAAAAATGTTTTTTAAAGTGTACACCTATTTATACAGTACAGTATGCATTAATTCCTAGTATTACAAATATCATATGTACATTTATTTAGGTAATTTTTTTCACAGTTTACTTTAATACTATTGAGAATTGGTATTGATCACTCCTGAAATGGAAACCTTGGTGCGCGAGTACTATCACTTGGCTATTTTTTTTATATTCAATAAGTACAATAATATTAAGTATTTAAAATAAAGCGAAATCCATAAACACAAGCTAGTTTCGATAGCACCGCCAATGCGTTGCCGGTAGAAGGAAGAATACAAGTTCCTACCTAAGTACACATTAAATTGTTTTAACAAGAAAGTTAAAACAAAGATTCTACACGTGTAGATGTGTTTTTGTTTGCCGAGAGCGTTTCCTACAACATTATTATTATGGGATATACTTAAATTAACTATTACCACAGTTTAAAGAATATATTTTTGAACTGTGCTGTTTATTGGTTATATGATATAATATATATCATACCTACCTACTAACTGGCACCGGCACAGTTGTTTTGCCATTTAGGGTATGAAAAATAGTTTACTACCTATTTTCATACCTAGATACCGAACAACTAGACAAAAAAAATATCATAAAAACAGGTCAGCCGTTTCGGAGGAGTTTATAGCTGTTACAAACACTAGACGTATATTTGGTATATTTGAAAATTAGATGAATTTTTATTATATTTTAGTTTACTTAAGACACATTTCAACTCAAACATTTTAATATATTTATTTCTGAAAACTCAAATATAATATATATTGTATAATATTAAATCCTATACCATTAAACGAGCAATTCTTGTATATATGTATATATATTTCTATATAATCCCAATCTCGGAAACGACATGAAATTTAGTATACAGGGGGGTTGGGGGCGATAAATCGATCTAGCTAGGATTCATTTTTAGAAAATGTCGAATTTACCAAAAAAAATATGACCAATGCTGCCATCTATTAGTGGGTAGATATACTACCGAGCATAGCTCGGTCACCCAGATATTTAACTTAAAATTTCTGAATATGACGAAATATTTATTCAAAATATTCTACGTTAATGTTGGCCTTCTTAAAACTATAAGCCATATTGTGTAAAGACATGATTGGTGTTGGTATCTGAATTCTGAATCGTGGAAACCTCCAGAAAAGCTCAAAAATGTACCCAGTCCCAGTGAATGCGCTAGATTGGAGGAACGCAAGAGTAAAGTGGCAGGTCCCCACAGGCCGTCGAATATAATTAACGGCTCGTTGACTCCGACCTTTTACACCACAAGACGTACCAACGATTCGACTACGATTAATCGGATAAAGAAAGACCCCAGCAGCCATAATATGACTTATCTCCGAGAACCTTTATAAAACTCAATTCAAAAAAATGTACTACATATATACGAATGACAGATGTCTTCGATAAGTCACTTGATCAAATTGTCGCTTGGATAAGACATTTCCATGTAGTTTTTGAATTTTGTTGCATCTATATTTGAAATGAGCGATTGAGTTTCTATAATATGAGCGTAGATAGTGGATCTACCTACTCATACGGCTAGTTTGTCCTCTGAGATCTTGCAAAGAATCAAATTAAGTATTTATTTGTTTACTTAGGTCTCACAGGGTATGTTATTTGAATCGTTGAGTTTGTATGTTTATACTTTATAGAGGCTCTAGCACCGCATTCTAAAGGCTGAGAAGAACCTGCACGAGACTCAGAAGTCAGAACATTTTTTAATTCAGCACACAGACCATGATTGCACAATTTTAATTTGCGATAACCGTCTCAATCTAGGACAAATCTTGAGGAAAATGTAAGTATTGAATAGGAATTGTAAAATAAGACGATAAAAAGATATGAGATAGGGATCAGGGATGCACTTCTACTACTTCATGCAGCTAAAGAGAAACATAATAAAGATTAGATAAGACATAAAAATAATCCTAGCATAATGTCCTTAATATGGCGAGGCAAATGTGAACTGACCTGACTGCCTGACAAATCGATAAACCTAGAACTAGACTCGATGCCGGTAGGCGAAAGTATTTAAAAAACAAACGTTGCCAAATACCTACCCTATAAAAATCGATAAGTAATTGTAAAACTTCATCGATCAGACTACGACTTAAAAGGCTACGAGAATGCAAAAAAAACATTGAAATTGATCAAGCAAGCCTTCTTCTTTTGTTTTTGGAAGTTGGCTTACTAAAATTTATCATCACCAACAAATTGAGATAATAAAAATAACCGCTTGAGAAATTTCTCCATCTTAACAAAGAATAAACATCCTACATGTAAAAACTTAAGTTGTTAAGAATTGATGGGCAAAAGATTTATCCATGAAGTGACTCTTGATACTTACCTAACGTTAACTAAAGATAGTCCAAGGAAGCTATAACCAACTAGAACTAGAGGTGTGGGCTATTTCTCTCACGAACACGATACAATACGTACGATAGTATTCCTGCCCAAACGAAAACATAAACACCAATTGCACGTACGACATTCAGTTGTCGAAAATGCAATAAAAAATACCTTAACGGAATTCGAAATACAACCACAGAACCTTACCATACCGCATCGGGCCGGCATTCTAACGAAGCATTTTATTCACAGAGACTTGTTTACAAACTGACCGCGTACAGCTTCAGAATCGTTGGCGAACACAAATAAACATCTTTAACTGAAGCGGCCGAAATAACTATCGACCACTCCACACTTCACCACAAACATCTTAGATTATAAACTGTTTCCCGGTATTTCCCTAACTAAGGTCTGTTTAAAATTATAATCCGAGTTACTTTTTAACACAATTTTTATGCCCCATTTTACATCAGAAGCTTATTCTCGAATATAAACTATTATCTCGACTTACTATTGCGACAATAGTAGAAATGTAAGCATAGCACGTGGTGACGTATCGCGATTTTTCAGATTTATAAAATAAACGAAAACGATGGCAGAAATAGAATCGAAGTTACTTGGAACTTAGAAGTAATGAAAGTTGAGAATGTACCAAAACAAAAGTTGAAGATGATCTAAAATTATATTACACAGAATTGACAGCCGAACATGCTCATTGAGACGTGGAAAATATTGACCTCATTGAACCGCAATCGGTTTAGCGATTACTTTGGCGACCGGTCGATCAACGCAATCGTTTAATTATAGGCGGCAATGCCATTCAGTTCAATCACACACTCGTGTAGATTGAATAACGAATTTCATAGAAGAGTCAAACCTGAATTAAAATATCAATCAACTCTGATGACAGAATAGACCTCGAAACGACAAATTAAACACGAAAACAGTAACATTGTTCACACGAGAAGACCGATACCCGATATGGCATGGCAATAAAATCGCTTATTGGCATATAAATCCACCATAAATCAAACGATGACGTACCGAATAAAGGGCACACCTCCGTAATAAACATGCCACGGGGTTATCGGATGTCTTGCGCTCGTTAGAACTCCGAAAGCACTTTAAAAATTCATCCTTCCTTGCGCCGATAAAACCAGATGGATGCATTACCGGTCCCATGCACTATCTTGGCGCTTCTATCGGGTAATGTTCCGCTTTGACCGCAGCGGCCAGCGGCGTACAGATTAAAATTGAATGCGATAACAACGGTGAAGGTGAACGATCGAGCGGAGCGGCTATGAACCGACTGAGTACCGAATTATACGAAAATTACTGACGCTTAACGTTCGGTGGGTGTCCGTGTTGATGATATAATAATCGCCTATTCAATTGAAGCCGCCAATGTGAAGAATTAGTGCGTTGAGTTCGGATCAGCATCGGACGGAGGAATTTATTACAAACTGTTCCACGAAAAATGTTAAGGATGACTCCAAAGTTGCTCATAGGGAATAATTATAAAAGGTAACCAAAGGGTAATTAATAGATATCCAACGAGAGCGACGAAAAGCATACGCTGACCAGTTATATTTGTGTCAGGCAAGCGGCGCCGGCGCCACGATAACGTGACGATAACGTTAATGGATACCGTCGTTATCGCGACACTCAGCCGATACCCGCAAGAAGGGACCGAATCACTTAAAACAAGAAAACACGCGGCTCTATGAAAAGATCCCATAACCACCGCTTCTAAGGTCCAATATCCTTTAAACCCTCCGATATTTATCGGTCGTTCTCCGCCCGCGCCGGTGCAAATGGAATGAATGGATTCGGGGAAGCACGTGAGAAAGACCGTAATGGACCCAATCGGAATGTCAATGTCAACCGTATCAGAAAAAAGGAAGGGTCTAAATTGTGAACAGCCATTCACTAAGCGCAATGCTGAAAGCGATGACGGGACGTGTATCGATTCGGAATAACATTAAGATAATACAGGCCGCACCTTTAATGAAATAAGTGTAATACCGCTCCGAGTGCCAATATTTCAAAATACGGACCGACAAAATTCGACAGTCATATCCTGGTCCCGAATTTTAATTAACTTTTAAAAAAACGGAGGGTTTACTTGGATCAAAGGGTTGGTTATGGGCAGACAGACGCCAAATTAGAATTAGCTAACATAGGGGAGGAATTTGTCTGCAATCCCGGAAAACCCTATGATGAAGGCTGGAAGGGAATCCCGTGGCAATAAAGAAGTTTTGCACCCCCGTGCGGTAACATTGATTGTGGCAAACGTGAAACGGAAATTCCTGTGACGTGAGGGATGATGAATTGCATTTAGAAACTCTTTTATATTTCACAACATGTTTTTTTTACATATTCGTATTAAACTGAGCACAAGGGTTTAGTTCTTAAAATCTTAAAAAAAAATATATGGAAAATTAGGCAATCAGTTATGAAACACAAAAACAACAAAGGTACGGCTCTGCACGTCCGGACATAACAGCTTTGTAAGACAAGATTCTTGATTCGTTACGGCGTAAAAATAGAAGAACGATGAAGACCATCAAAAAACTAAAATACAAAACAATGTAACAAATGATCAAACATTAAATATCGAATGCCGCAATAGCGAATGCGATAAACACTAAAGATGATAATGTATAAACAGTATAAACAGTTAAGAATGTTCAGTTTAATTCAATGTATCGAATCAATTGTCCATTACAAGCCGTAATAAGCGCCATTTCTAAGCCCAATGTCTTAATTGTCAACCAAATCGAAGTCCATAGGGCCAATACAAAAATATTAAGAGAGATCTTTATTAAAAACAAATACATCCTCCCCGCAGAGTTACGCCGTTCAAAGGGAAGAGAAAAAAGTTGCTCTGATGTTTGCCGTGCCGTAAGCATTAATAATGTAGTTTAAAGATGGCGGCCGCTGTTGGAATGCGCGCAAGCTGAGGGACCAGCTCTCTAGGGCTGCGCCGGAGTCGGTAAATAGAATCGGCGGCAATTCATTACAAGTTATCTTTAACTTTGTTTGTTAGTAAATGTTTGGCTGACATCTTGAGTGTCGCATTTAGAACCATAAGAAGTCAAAACTAGAGGTATTCTTCCGTTCCCATGTTATTTATAATATATTAAGGCAGGCAGGAACTAATGGCATAGCTAGGATACGAGGGAATTTCTCATTGGTTATCACTTCTATTTTATTCTATTTTTCTACATTTACAGATTAGTGTGTGGCTCTTTATCGCAATCACTGATATTATTATAGTCATTTTGTTTCACTTTTGACGCGTCATTTTGTTTTCCTTCAGCGTTATATTTTTATTTACATCCATCTTGCTTATCATCCGTTTTATGATATTTAACATTGACAAAGTATTTAAATCCGATGAAAGTGAGAAATGATCATAATTATAAAAGAATTATTAATTTGAATGATAGTGTAGAACTTAGGACAGTCATATTTAACTTTTATATTTCCAGTGCACACAATAAGTTTGAGTTTGAAGCTATTTATAGTTACAAATACTCATTTAAAGCGTTTTGTAAAAACCATGTATAAAGAATTTTTAGAGTTCTTTAGCTAGTTCTAGACGTACATGGAAATATTGATTGAGATAATAGTGCCGTTGATATTCATCGCGATGTTCGTATGTCGGCGAACATGCTTTTGCATATTTATCAGAACCAGTAAGGAATAAGGATGCCTGTAGCCGAGTCACTCTCACAGCCACGAGCCGACTTGCAGCTCTGTCGCTATTTGATTGCCAGATAGTTGTGTTTACGAAAATAAAAAAACCGGTTAAGTGCGAGTCGTTCTCACGCACGAAGGGTTCCGTATCTATAAAAACGGCAAAAAAACACGCCATATTTTGTTTTGTAAAAGTGAAACTTTTGTTCTATCGTCAAAGGCATGTCGAATGTCGCATTACAGCCGGGCCGGGGTCGGGTGGCATGTCAATTGATTAGCAATTTTATAGCGCCATCTTTAAAATTTATGTGGTACATGAATGTTAATTTATGTCTTACAACCTTTTACTGTCACAACTAATAAGCTGTTGTGTCAAGAGATGGCGCTGTTATAATTTAACAGATAAAAGTTTCATTTACAAAGTGATTTCATAAACCATATTGCTTGTAGTATTTGTTGTTAAAGCGGCAACAGAAATACACCATCTCTGAAACTTTCAAGTGTCTAACTATCGTGGTTCAAGAGATACAGCCTAGTGACAGACAGACGGACGGTTGATTCTTGGGAATAGTGTCCCGTTTTTTACCTTTGGAGGTTTGGATATGGAACCCTAAAAACAGCGTGGTTATCGCCGTAATATTCTGTTTTTAATGGCAAAAGATAATTTTTTTGTACGCGTATTCTAATAGCGTTTGTCACACTATGTCTCGTAATATTATTATCTGCGAATATCGCAAGAACAGTAGATAAAATAAGCGAAAAACACTTTTATGTTGAGTTGGAAACGTAGGAAAATATGAAATTCCAGTTCAAAGACCTCATAATTCGACCGTTAATCATTCTATATTTGTGCGGATATTTTTCAATGCTAGAATATATTTTCGAAAACTGTATAATATTTCGACTTGATTATTCTTGAAATGACATTGATTATTGTTTTTGTCTAGTCATTTACCCGGATATAATATAACTTGTTGATAAAACGTGTTTTTGGTAGTTGCTCACGATCAATATAATCATCATCATCATCATATCGTAGTTACTTCGTCATTCGCAACTTAGCTCACATGAACTCTACTTTATCCCCTTGGGAGTAGAATTTTCAAATCCCTCGTAAACGGATTATTGCGTCATTATCTGTATGCCTAATTTTAGCCTGATCCGTCTAGTCCTTTTGAGCTGTACCAAAATATCAGTCAATCATTTAGTACCTACTTCAGATTTTATACTTTTACATAACACAGGTTAAAATATGTATACAATTTAAGATTCATATTATACGACTTATCCATATTAGTGATATAAAAATAATGCCTAAATCAATCTTCTCACCGTATTTTTTTTTATTTTTATGAAGTTTTTTTTTCTCTCTTATAACTGTTTAATAAAATGTTACAATAAATCTTATTTTTAGCTTATTCTAATTACTGTACAAATCTTACCTGCGTGGAATGGTGCCAAGAATACAGGCTGCATTTCCGCGTTGAACTGCTAGTCTGATACGTTGCGCAAAAAATGACCCAGCCCTTCTGTCTTTTGTCACTCACATTATCGCATGTTTATTTTAACTTTCTATCGACAACCCGCGGTGCCCCGTGCAGGGCGCATCACTAGATATCCCTAATTTCCAGGAAGCTGCGCGGGCGCCGGCTCGCGGTCGGATTCCTCAATCTCCCGTTTTTCCAGCACAACTACGATCTCACAGGCTGCTCCCAGCCTTTGAGAATCATTTTATACTCGCATTTAAGACTATCGTCTATATCTAATGACGAAGCGCGACACTAGTAAGTATGTATTTTCAAAAATGATATTTATGCCCGTATTAAGAGTTGCAAGCCCAGAGCTAGGCCTATATTGTGTCCTTGAAATATTGCTTCGGGTGATAACTGATAAGGATAACGTTTTTACCCCCCTTTACCCCCTACTTTAGAAACTTAACTAATAATTTTAATTTAAAAAACGTTGAGTAACTTTGTACTAGATGATAATGAATTCGAGGAATTCTTCCAACACTCTTTTCCACGCACGTTTCGTCCGAACACCGGAACATCCTCAGAAGATGTTGACTTCACAATGCGAAATCGTAGAGTAGAATTTAAGTCAAATTGCAAATTGACCAATGATAAAACTACTTTTAGCGGGGACTGTTTCGAAGTAAAAGTTCTCTTAAAAGATGTAGTTTTAAAGACAAAACTAACCTTTCGGTTTTACGTCGTCCATTGCGATCCGATTGTAAGGAGGCGGAGGGGTTTCTGTAACAAACAAAAACTAATATTAGTTTTTATTTAAAGTGGACGGGCCAAATTAACCCCCCAAAATCCTCATTCACATTATATTAGTTCTAAATTGTTTTAATTCAGCGGGATATTCACGTAACACGTTCACACACTGAGTGATGTGAATCAAGAAATATAATAAAAATTGACACTAAAAAATTAACTTTACGTCTATTGGTTTAGAGTTTAGACTGTTTTAGAGATTTCTAAGGAAAAGTTTTTGTTAAAAACATGTAGCTGTGACTTAATTCTTTTTTCAATTATCATCATCGCCCTAGACCTACAAACACCTATAATAATGTGTAATTAATCTACTATTTGCGAAAAACGAGATAAAATTTTCATTTGATGAACTAATTTTACCCTTACACCAGTTTGTACCTAAATCCAAGCTATCGTTAACATCATATAAGAAATCTCACCGGACCAGCACTAGCAAAAACAAACAAAAAAGTATGACCAAAGTATTGTGCAGAAGTAAGCTAGTATTCCTAACTTTAAAAATCCCAGACTAAACTAAATTCCAAGCGGGCACTCCTTTATCGGCCATTGTAATTATAAATTTTTATTAATCCATAAACTCAGGTCCCAAGTAAAGATCCCAAGCCAGAATACTAAGAACTCATAATCATCTGCGTCACCCACAGGCCCAAAAACAAAAGAGCACTTAAACAAACACAGGCCGCGATCAGGTAAAGCAATTATGCCCGACTTCGAACGGACGCGCAGCCTATATTTTGACCACATAACAAATTCCATAAAAACCCTTCTTACCGTTTTTTTTTAATTTTATGTCATTTGAATTGATGTAATTTTGGATCGTTATTTCATCAATTTTTTGTGGATACAAAATACTACTTATAATAATTGTGATTCTGAAGTTTGTACCATTTTTTGGGTTTCGGTGTAAAATGTAGACAAAATCCTCTTTGGTCCTATTTGGCATCAAGTAAGTAAGTAAGTACAAAATATTGCAAGATGTTTTGTAAAGTTAGTCGTGTAAATAAACTGATTTCAATACTCTTAAATGTATCCTACTTGCAAAACAAACTGGCACGCGCTACCGCCCGTTCCGAATTTCGGGCGCCATTATTATTTTCGAATTCCGAACGCGCGCCGTGAAATTGTCAATAATGTCATTTGCAATTCGGCGCCGGCGGCGGCGGACGTGTGAAGTGTGAATATTTTCGACCCCTGCCACAATAATCGAATACAAATCACCTGAACACAATGAGACTTTATAACGAACTCTAGTCGGTTCCACGAACTTTTTTACAGCGCATGTGCGAGTTTCTAAACAATATCCAGTGTATGCACCTGCATATCCAATTGGTTTTCAATTGACAATAACATGGATAAAACAATATAAATACTTTAATTCGATAGTTATCATTCCACATTATATTTTTTGAGACCAAACCTTTAACACATACATAGGTATACATACATGAAACGTCAGATATTTATGAAAAAATAATACTTAAATGAATATCATAAGGGTATAAGAAGGAACAACAAAGTATTAAAAGTTCAATTACAAAAGTTCACCAGTGGGTAACATGTAACTAACTAACTGGGTAATGACGACTAAAAGTCTACACGCCTTTTGGCTCTAGTTATCAGCAGCGTAAGTACTCAGGTAGTAATTTAATGCCCTTCCATCAAAATTCCAAATAGTATATAGGTATAAGTAGTAGTTATTAGTTGAAATTCCACATTCATCCATACCGTCACGTGAGTGATGAAGCCTGGTTTAGAAGAGGGACTTTTGTTGATTATGATGATAATGATAAATTTAAAGTGCCTACTAAAACCCATTCAAAATTCAAATTCAAAATATCTTTGTATCTCATAAGCCTCATTTCAGACACTTAAGTGGCCCCTTCCCGGACGATCCAAGTTCAACGAATGCGTGGTCTAAAGGCTTGCTGTTTAGTCTAACGCAATCCTAGTAAAAGATATACTGTGGAAAAAATTATATAACGCCCGCGTCGTCGGTCGGGCGTTTGGGAAAAAGAAAACAGTGGAAAAATTTAATGAAACGTGTTCCAGGAAATACGCGATTTTGAAAAAGCCTTACAAGTATGTGTCAATAATGTTTGTTATTTCAAATCTCCATTAGTTGCACGAGGTTTCTATAGAGTTGTATTTTTTTTAATTTTGCAATATATGAGCTAAGCGAAACGACCAGTTTATGTAAAATTTCTGCAAGAATGCAGATTTTTGGAGGCTTGTACTGAATTCGTTGCAAATAAATTTCAATTTTTGTTTCTATACAAACCTAGATATAGTGTGCAAGGTAACTTCTTATTAAAAATATTTCAAGAAAATTTTGCTAAAACGCCATAATCGCGTACGAGCATTTGTATGGAAAATCTACCGGGATGGCCGCTCTTAAAAGGCCAATTAGATATTTGTAATAATTTATGGCAATAACTACATTAACCTGTCAGCAAAATAATGTTCACAGCGAAAGATATTTACAATAACCCGTCATCTTAATTGTACCACCAGACTCCAGAGCCTGACTGACAAACCGCAAGTAACAAGGCGCCTGACTGATATCGCCCATTAAAAGAAATATCTGGGTGACCGAGCTTCGCTCGGTGGCCAATAGATGGCAGCAGTAGGCATATTTTTATTTTTTTGGTAAATTCGACATTTTTTAAAAATGAATCCTAGCTAGATCGATTTATCGCCCCCAAAACTCCCTGTATACTAAATTTCATGAAAATCGTTCAAGCCGTTTCCGAGATCCAGATTATATAGAAATATATATATATACAAGAATTGCTCGTTTAAAGGTATAGGATTTAAACGCCGACCAGTTACTATCCTGAAATACTTTCCATGACTCACAACAAGATTCCTTCGCCCCGGAGTCAGCTGAAAAACGAACAGACGAAGTAAATGACCCTAAACGACTAGCGTACGGACTTACGGAGAAGATATAAATAATACCAGTTGTTGACTTTTAGGTCCGTCTGCCACTCATCCACTAAACGCAGTCGCAAACAATGCAAATTGTATCCTTAAACTCTAGGAAATAGATTTTATAACGCCTCTCATCGCAAACCATACATCAAACGTTTTGCGACCAGAAAATCTACATAATTATATGTAGAGTGGCGTGACTGAAATTTCTTTTGATAGTGTTACGTCATATCCACCCCTCGAACTTCAAAGGAAAAAAGACTCTCTATCGACAGTCATAAAGTACATTCAAACAGAAATTGATATCACGTTGGTCAGGAACTAAAACAGTTTTGAACTGCGAACAGAAATGTGTTTTAGGCAGAAGTGCCACGGTTTAAATTTCAATACGCCGATTCTGATATTTCATGTTTCAATTATTTGGTTAAGCAAATCATTCAATACTTCACCGTATAGTAATTACAACATGGTTTTAATTCGTATGGACGTACGATGGAATGTCAGCTTATGATACGAGCACAGCTTTAGTATAAACAAGAATGGAATAGTAGCTAGCGGTTGTAAGTTTAACAATATGATACGATCTTCTATTACAATGTAAATTAGACAGAATTTAGCAATAATCGTGAAACACCATACTTCAATAAACAGCTCTATTACGATAGCTATACAATACAATATTGAATGATCAATTACTACTGCATACCTTAACATGACACTCAATTGAATTCTTGTAAAGAAACTATCTATGCACTGGGCAGTGGACACTGAAGTACTAGTAACAACATTCGGAAGAGTCTATAGGATTAAAGACGAATTATTATTATCAAGGATTCAATTTGAAATAACCAATATGTACATGCGCATTAGGTCTTTGGGTATAAGTTATGACTTTCATATTTTATAATGCTTTCAAAAAACCATTGGCAATAAAGTCTTGACTATTGATGATTGCATCAAAACAATTAAGATAAATATGAACTTATTTGTACCTTACAACTAAATAAAATGTGAATTTAATGCAGCATTAAAATCTGACGAATGATATTTAGTCAGACGATAAAAGGATAACAATAAGTAAATGGAATAAGTAAGTAAAAGAGATTTTGCTGGTAGAAAAGTTTTTCTAGTCACTTTTCAACACGTCTTATTTTGGCGCCACGCAATTCAACACAATAAACTCACAATGGAATCCCGAGCTGTTGAGATTGAGAATGAATTGATAAACAACTCTGAAATAGCCCAATAACACATTATCGAGAGACTAGAGAGCGTCCGTGATCTATGGAGGGCATTAATTGCTTTAAAGTTTAAAGTACAGCCTCTACTGACTACTGAGGCCACCCTACTGGTGTTTGGTTTGAATAAACCTCTTCAATGAATAAAGGAAACTATTTTATAGCTCTAGTTGCTAAGGTATGGTCAGTGTTTGGTATATCTGTTTAAATCTACTGCAATCATGATTTAGTTAAATGTTTAAGGGTAGCCTTTGGAAGCTAGTTTTTCACTACATCCCATACAATTTAACGTAACTGATAACAATTAGCAACTAGTATTACAAGACGATAAAAAAAATGGATAAAGAGAACTCTGACGAATAGCTGCAAAACACTTGCAATTATGTTACTTTGTTATTTTGAACACATACACAGAAAAACTCGGAAATTCTGTAGGATTACTCCAGAGACCCAGAGCACGATGATTACTTCCTGAATCTATTTTCAGGTAACCTATACAAAAATACTGGTAATTCTTGTGTAAAACATAAAAGGAATATGACCCAAATCCCAATGTTTCTTTAAAACACTTAACACTTGCTCCCTCAAATTGACCTTTTTCTAGATATGACCATGGGTGGTGTGGGATATCGGAAAGACATTTAATAAACTTCAATTAGAACAAAATAAGTTTAGTACTCGTACTTTCGTAGTCGGTGGAAAAAAAACGTAATACGCACGCAGCGTTGCGCGCGTGTGAATCGCCAGAAATAGCCCGCCCGAATTATAACATGTCGGATGGCGCCGGCGTCGGCGCCGGGCGGCCGCGGCCCACGCGCCGCCACCCGCTACCAGCGACGACGACGTGTAACTCTCCCGGTGCCAGGACAGCTCCCTGACAAGTTCCCAACGGTAAAGGACGCTGATGCATCTAGGTCAGACGAAGACACTACTAATGTTAAACGCTCAAGGTCATGTAAGCTTAGGTAACGCGTCAAGGGCTTGCTTTTTGGACATTCCTTCAGAAATTCGTTCTAGGACAGACGAAGATGCTATTGCATATTACGTGTACAAGGTAAACAAGTAAAAATGCATTGACTTGCAAGAAATTTCTGAGTCAACTTCTGAATAAGTTTCTATGATAGCTGCATCTAGGCCGGACGAATATACTTCTAATATTAACCGTTAAAATAAACAAGAATTACGCATTGACCCTTTGTACTTACTCTTTTTGGCATTCCTTGACAAGTTCCATACGGTAAAGAAAAGCTTCTTGATTGCTCTATCTAGTCCAGACGATATTCCACAAATATTAGGATTCAAGGTTAAGAAAGCTTTGCAAACACAATGACGATGCGCAAGACACTTTTCTGATAAAATTTATTGAAACGTTCCCAATAGAAAAGAATATGGCTAAGTCTAGACTTTGGCCCAGACAAATTGAAGTCAGCTTAGGTAAGATAATTAATAAATAACACTCACTTTCTGAAAAAATCCTTGACGAGTTTCAATGGATCGTTCGATGTTCTCGTGTCTGAGTGTTAATATTAGTTTCAATGGATATTAAACGAAGATACTTGTAACATAAAAGTTAAAACTGAATTCCAATAATCCATTTAAATGTTGATCTTGGTAGGCATATTTTTATTGTGTGTACTGGAATATTCTGGTAATTATTGTATCAGAATATTATGTGACTGACCATTTTGTGGCTTTTCCATCTATGTATGTCAATTGTCACAGCCGATATGGCCGTAGAGAAACGCGACTGAAATTAACTAAATGATACGTACATGTTATCAAGATCAAAAGATTTTGAGGAAGGACAAATCGACTTGACGGTCCAAAAGAACGTGCAAAGGCCAAAGACGTTTTGAAATTCTTTAAATATTTTGAACTAAAAAGTAACGAATCAAAAGGTCAATCGACGTGTTTGAAAATTTAAGTAAACACGAAACTCGGAACCTGGGAACATTTTAAGATGGCATTCAGCAGGGTTGGTACGGAGTACGGACACGGTTGCAACTTGCATAAGCAAAGTATTAGACGATCACCTTGAATAAAACATGGTACGACACTTATGTGTATTAATGCGACAAGTCGACAACGAATGAGGTGTGTCCATTGACGACTTAATCTCCGCCTACATTAAATATAGCTTGATGAGCTAAACGGAATGCCAACACCGACTCAAATGCCACTTTTGCACAGACATTATATTCCCCTGGCCACTCCTCCTCAGCTTCTAAATGTGACGTCAGATCTGGCGCCTGCCAGCATTCCTCGACTGTTTATTTCCTTGTTTTTAAGGCTGTTATTCAGATGTAAATCTTTATTTATTGTTAACCTCTTGACATCGAATCGGAATTAATATTCTGATTGTTAATAAGATTTACTGCCTTTTTAAGTTAAAGCTAAGCGCCTTGTGACCGAAATGTCATCAGAGAATAACAAATTAAGTCATGTTTGTTGCTCCTGTCGATGACGAGGACGTTTATATTTTATACTGTTTTTTTTTTGACAAGTTTTTTTTTGGCTTCCATGTTGGGAGTTGGAGGAATTTAGAAAACTGATGATAACAAAACCAGGGATTATGTTTGGTGAAGGATCTGTGGTTTGGTGCTACGCTCATTACACGTATCCACAAAAAACCCTCGGTCTTGTCTTTATCTTTCCTTCTTGTTGATTTCTTTTTTGATTTTTCAAGATTTTGCAATAATTTTCGTATAAACAATTGACCACCAATGGTTTACACCTATTAATGGTACCAATATATTAAATATGTAGAGCATTGCAGGTTTACTGTAAGCAATTTGCGTACCTAATTACAACAGAAAAATTTTCTTCTTCAGTTTGTTACTATGGTACTTATAATATGTACTTATGGTTCTTATTATGGTTGTAGTCATTTATACAGACGGAGAGCTTTGCTTAGATCCACCACAGAACCTTGAAACTAACAGAGACGAATCTGAAGTAGGAACCCGAGGATCACTTAAGCCAAGCTCAAGGAGTTCCAAATTCCATAAACCTCGTCTAAAGTGTCATAGCTACTTTTGTCGTTGGAAGGAAGACATTGGCGATTGATACCATTGTGATGGCTCTCACTTATTAAATAAATTAATAGGTATACAAGTATCTGCCATCTCGATACGTTGATGGAAATGTATGTGAAACATGGATGTAATTTGTGACGTCATTTGTTTGGCACACGCATAATACAAGAGGCGACTGGATTCACAGGCCAGTAAGATTGAAATTGTAATAAGTGATTTGGCGCGTATCTACTCTAGATAGGTCAACGCCATATTTGAGCTTAGGTGTACCGTACCTATACCACAAGAAATCTCACTATAAAATGTTTGTGAATCATGCGACATTTTAAACGTACATTATATCCGGAAAAATCGATGGTCCCACGGAATTTGAAGAAAACTAAAACCCATTTTTACAAAATCTGTTAAATAATCAAGCCAAAGAAAAAAATTAAAACAGTAGCTAATGTAGTGATACTAAAACAAAGAAAAATTAACGCAAAGGTACCTGAATAGATGCAAAAATATGGAATGGCAAAAATACGCTATTTGCGTGAAGTACCTACTTTTATAAGTGGCCGAATGTGTAAATGGAATGCCAAACACGTACAGATATTTTCCAAGTTAGTAAGCAACATAGCCATAAATTCTAATTACAATACGGCAACTATGACAAGTATTTCTAAAATACGACAAGTGTTTTACATAAAATTATTACTGTGCCAGTAAGTCTTATAAATCGCTCAATTAATATTAAATGTTGCGGACAACATTCTTCACATAGCAGACAATAATATTATGTTAATAATACCAATGAACAAAAAAAAAACTTTTTTTGAAAGTTTTTTTAACATGATGTAAAAAACCCAAATAAAATACCAATTTTATTTGGGTTTTTATGGTTGTAAATAAATAACACATTGCAGGCTTATGACGGTAAAAATGCGGGATTGGCAGTAGGTAGGTACTTATAGGTATCTTCATCAAAACTAATATATACTATAAATAATTATATAACTAATATAAATTCTTATTAGTGATAGTGTTATTATTAGTGACAATGACTAAACTCCTCCGAAAATTGACATGGCAATACAACATTTGTCGTGTCAGTGTCTACGGTCTATGAAAAAATATTTGCTTTAAGTTTTTAGTTTTGAAATTTAATCCGTAAAATCGATTATTACTCAAGCCTTACAGTACTTCTGAAATCAGAATACTAATGTATGTCTCTTGCCACAAACACATTGTTGGTGCAAAAAGTACAAAATTATTTAGACGCACTAAATCAAGATACTCTAAAACCTGCGCTGGTTATGCAGAAAAGAAAAGCAAAGCAACATCACTTCTTAACAAGGCGATTTATTTTAGATATTAGCATTTAGCACCAATATAATATCAATCAACAAAAGCAGACCGCGCTGTGCGGCGGTCATCAAAAGAAAATCTGAATCTTGCGGGATTCCATGAGGAAATCAATTTAAATTGTATAATCTGTGTATAACATACTGCTAGCGGAGAGCTTACGTGCCCAAATACTGCGGCATATTGCTCAATGGGTAATTATACCCAATTATATCATTTGAGGCCACTCTGAGCTTCATTGAGGCGACCGACATCTCTGTTTATAGTGGACCTAACGAGCCGCCTGCGCCGGATTAGAAGAATACATTACAACTTGCAAGTTACAGCTCATTACAAGCTAGTATCTTGAAAGAAAGCTACTAACTGTATCAAGCTACTAACTATCTTACAGCCGTATGTACATATTGCGATTCTATTGTATGCGTGGTAAAGAATGGAACGAAATAAAAAGTAAGTAGGTATGCTGTATGAGATGAGAAATAAATGTATGATGAGGATGAGATAAATGTATGAGAATTAACGACGGCGCATTTTTAAAGCTTAGGCGTTTTCTAGTGACCTACAGTTTAAAACTTTAAAGGCTATTTACTTTCAAATTTAAACGTCATGTATTTTGGGTCTGGATAAAATTTTCTCGATAGAAAGTTCTCGCAAAAATTGCTGCAAAATCTCCATTTTTTTTTGGACACGCCTAAGTAATTAAGTATGTATATGTATAACATGAACTGTGAGAATTAAAGGTAGGCTTAAAGCAGGTTTATTGAGGTTTGAGAATAACGAACAAAAAACTCGGCAATTACTTACAGGGAAACGGGAATGGGTAAATTTCAAATTCTCATGGATTTTACTTTAATTTTAATTTATTTGTTTATAGTGGACAATAAATCGATCTTAAATAATAGCTTTAATATAAAGAAGGAAAACTTTATTAAAATACAAAATGTAGGTACGACCAGTACGAACCTCAGAGTTTTTCATAAAAACAAGTTGCATGAACTGTGAATGATATTAAATTTAAATTAATTTAAAAGCTTGACGTAAGTCCTTTTTGTCTTGCCGGCTATCCTCAAGAGGCCTCATCTAGTTATAATATAGTTAAGTTTTATAATAAGTTTTAAGGATAGGTAGAAATGGGTATAAATTATAAAACTTGAATAAGTTGGTGGTTAAAGGCAATCCTGATTCATTAAAATAATAGTACCGTTTCTATGAAACTATTATTTCATATCTGATAGTGATATTGTGTAGGTACGAGTCATAACTCATAGCAACATTACCAAGGCCATCGATGATTATCATTATTCATTATGGCATTAAGCATGTCTATAGTCTACTATCTACCAACTACCAACGAAGTCTGGTCAGGAGTTAATTAAACGTATATCTAAATTTAAAAATCAAGTGGTTAAGTATAGACTTTAATGTGTGAACCACATAGGTAGGAAAAATATTAAATTCTAACGAAGATTTGCAAAGTTACAGGGATTTTAAGCTACGATAGCTACTATGGCATTAGTAAAGCCTATGTTACTTGGAATGATGTAAGGATTCTAACGATACCTCATAGGTGAGTATGACCCAATCTATTCAGCAGTTCAGATTTCAGAAGTTATGGTTGGAATAAAGAAATTCATATACATAGGTACATACATGAACCTTAAAAACATACCAACCCTTTTTTGGGAAGTCGTGTAAAAAATTGAATTCAAATACCCAATTCCTAACAGAATAGTAAGACTGATCGCGGACTCGTGGAGCCTACACGTAACGAACAAGCGCTCGCGAGACATCACGAGAATCACAGAATCGTGGCGCCATTAATGAAGAGACAATAGACCGACAGACAACAAACCAGCGGGAGTCGCCCGATAAACGGTTGGCAAACAAAACAAAGTGCATTCTCAAATTTGTAAAGACATTATCGAGGAACGAGCGGCGGCGAGCGGCGACAGCGACGCCGGCTGACCGTCGCGTCGCGGCGTAGGTCTGGCTCTGTAATAAAGAGAATTTTACCAGTTTCGCAAGACCACCGGGACCGGTTCCGCCACAGGTGCCGAGTCAATGGGCCGCCGGCCGCTGACACACGGCGACAGAGCCGCGCCGCTTCAACACGACTCTGAGATCATCGATATTTCGATAACGCGACGACGCCAGGACAAGAGCGAATCGGAAGAAAGTTATCGAGGATTTCCGCAAACCCAACACCCGCCACCGCTGCCACAAAAACTCACAACACCAATTTGTGAGCAGCGGACCGTATACAACATTCCCACAAAAACATTTCAATAGTCAAACGCAACAATACGAAACTCCATTATAGGCCCCGACGACGACGGATGCGAACCATTCACAAATTCTACAAAGCAACCCAAAAACATGACCAGACTACAATAAAACGAGAAAAAACCGATCACGAAAATCGAGTTGCGCTTACGCAGTGCGGCGGGCGTACCTGCGCGCCCCCTCCCCGCGCCCGGCCGCGCGTCGCGACATGGCGCCGGCGCCAGCCAGCCGACAAGCAATTATGGCTAAATAAATATCGGCCACGCCGCCGCCTCCGACGCAACTAACAGATGGATTCTGCTATATCTAGACTACATCATTAAATTTTGTACTCGCCTCGTGAATACACCGAATTGTTACTTGTTTTTACTGATGGTAGGAGTCTTGGGGAATTCGTCCCGGCAGGTATAACGCAGTGTCTGTTCCTACCGTGAAGCAGTATTTACTGTTTTGGTTTGAATGGCACTGTACGCCGTCGTGATTACTGGGCAAATGGGACTTAACAACTTATGTCTCGATGATGAGCGCAATGTCGTATGATATTGCAATGCTTATGGGACGAGCTGCCATGATGCATCCGACATGGGCATACGTGAGCCGTGAGGTGGACGTTTTCCTATCATTTATTATTATTTAAAAAAAATGTTAAATAGCGGAATAGTTGGAACCACTGACGTGTATAATTATGCTAGTACACTGGACTTACTTTCTATACAATTGACGGTTCCTTTTTTGTGACGGTCCATTGTACTAAATTGACATTAACCGTAATTTTGAATGTCATTTTATTTTAGTTCCATGGACGCTCACGCCAGCTTACGCAACGATCAGCGCCAAAATGGCGATAATCAAGTATCTTCATTTTTGCGTTGACAGTCAGGTCCAGCGTACTTGTATAATGGAGGTCAGTGGTTGTACTAGGAGCTCATAAACTTATAGGTACGTATGTACTCGGTGTGGTTTAATTGGGGGATCGACTATATCTACATCCGTGAAATACGTCACGGCGCCACGACGTTCCAAGCGACCGGTGACAGCTAGGAGGTCGGGGCGCGCTCCGTGATGATCTTTAATCTGGTCGTCTCCGGCGGCGGCGCGTCGACGCCTGCGCCCGATAAGATAAGGATCCCCCTTTCTGCGTTCGGAAAGCGTCGGGTAGGTAAAGAGTTCTCAAATAGAGGCGACTCCGGACTCTGGCGTTATTGGCGTCGAACCGCAAACAAGCCTCGAGCACCAGTGTGGCTATTTGTGGCAGATTTCTGCCATTTGGGCAGATTTGGCTTCTAGCTTTTAAGTATGACAAAACAAGCTGGCGATTTAAGAAAGTGGAAGATTTCAAGGAAATCTTTATTTTCTTTAAAATAAAAAATATTACATGTTTACTTCATTTTGAGTTACTTATGGCGGTTCCCAATATTCTATCTTTCCATTCCATGGTTTGCCTTACTAGAGATAGAAATTTGACAGAACTTGTATGAGAGCCCGTGTTTAAAATGATCTGAGATGAGAGCCTATGATACATTGATACCAACTAATGCCAATCAGGAAATTTTATTTATTATACTGGCTTTTGTCTCGTGTGGATGGGTACGGGGATTTCCTGAATTGAAACTGTACTTGTCTAGTTCAGGATTCAGGTTGGCAGATTTTTTGCCAGTGCCAGGCAGATTCGCCATTTTTAAAACGGTCACACAGCCGAGCACGCACCGCGGTCCAAGATTGATGAGCATGGGTTAACTTACATCACTTTTTCAAGTGCGTGCCGACTGCCGAAGAACTTTTCCTTTATGGAGTCATCTATCAAAAAAAAAGAGAAAAAAAATAGGCCCGTAAAATTTTTTTCTCGTTTAGGCTTAGATTACTAGAGCTCATCAAATCTTTATGACTTAAAGTATATTTTTGTAGGTACAAACACAAATAAAAGAAGACTGTATAGTCCATTATTTGCACGACTTAGAATCAAAGCGGGGTCAATTATGTAATTATCCTAAATAATAAATACCATTTGGCAGCCATAAAAACGTATAAATTAAGTGAACCAGGTGTGCCGAGATAAATTCCAATAAGTTTACGACATTTTTTTACGATGGCAAAGATTGTAAACCTTCTACCAGAAGTATTGAATTCCATGTGGAAAATTGGCTGCGATAAAAGTTGAATAGCACACAAGATTTATTCTAAAAACTACTTAGCACCTAAGATTTTTAATGCATTGGAAGCTTAAATCACTTTAAAATAAAAACAAATAACTTCTGGAATTACTTGCGAAGAAATATTTTAATGGAAATATTAATCAAATAAATTTTCTTAAAACCATTTGCCCCAAAGAACCCAACACGAAGAAAGAACAAAATGATTTAGATGAATTCGCTCTACTAGAAAGAGTAATCATGATCAAAAACCATGACCCAATTAATAAGAAAAGATGGAACTTGGAAGTTCTTTTGTTTGATATGAATAAACATGGAAAGTGACCTTAAATACTGCCTGCGAAATTCAGTTGCTTATTGATAAAAAGTCTAAAACAGCTCTTTATAATAATTTAGTTGTGATTGACTGTAAAGTTTTAATGCAAACTATAACGTTGGAAGTATGACTCAGAAGAATGTCTTACGCGCCGCCGCCGGCCTTCTGTGGGAAGTGGGAACAAGCCGCGAAAGTTTGCAAAAAAACGTTGGCGACGAGTAATCGGCGAGACGACGCAAAAAACTACACAGGTGAGGTCCGACGTATTGAACCACCAGCAGACACTCCAGCCAAGAAAATGCCATGCTGAACCATTTGACGGTTTTTTTTAATTGTTTTATTATCCACTGTTAACTGTTGCCCGCGCCATCGCCCGCATGAGAAAAGATGATGATGATGATGATGAAGAGACGCCTTAAAAGATAGGTAGACATAATATTGTAGAGTCGCGGATTTTTTTAGAACTTTAAAGATTAACAATTCGGTCATACTTAGTTTTGCGGAAGATGTCCTAAAGGAACAATTTTTTCCCGTTTTTGAAATTTTTTTCATTCATGATATGCTACTAATGGTCATAGCTCGATGTTATTAAGCCCAAAAAAATATGACCCAAAATAACACAGAAAGTTATGGTCACTAGCGAGAAATCTTTTTAGGCATTCGTACCTCAGATTCGTTTAAAAGGCACTACGCGAAAAAGGTCATCCATAACTTTAAATTCAACATGACTGTAAACATGGTGATATTGCAAATTTTTTTGTGTTCACCACATTCCGTTTCCATATATTAATTTCGCCGTTTGGGGTGAGCTAATTAGCATATACTTTTGTACGTAATTGCCGTCCAGTTTGCGAGTTTCGGAGATGTCTTGGAGATGTATTTAATAAAGTTAGCCACTATGGAGTTGGCGCAGCAAAAACAAGACCCGACGATAAACTACATCCACTAATGGACTCGACTCATAAATTCAATTCGACTGGTGATTATCACAAAAAATAACGAAATGCCGCGAGTTTTTGTGATGAATTTGACAATTGATGAGATGTAGATGCAATTTATGGCAGCAAAAATACTGTTAACCATTTATTATAGTAGGTAGATTAAACTAAGAACTTTAACAAAGGCCTTCATTTACTAAAGGATTTTAATTATTGATAAGTCATTACATTATAAAAGCAGTCAGTAAACTTAAAAGCCAAGGAAACCAGATATTAGCTGCAAATAATAGCCACAAAAATATAAAGAATTTAAATGTCTTTAAACTAAAGTTAATTATCAGGAAAATGGGAGATCGAAGATGCGTATAATATAGAGTTCACATTGAATTTTTACTCGACGAAAGTGAAAGTCAATCGTAATAAAGAGACTATTTCAAGGATCTACGGACGATGATGTCGAGAGAGCAAAGCCTCGAACATTTAAGTAATTTCCTGTTACATGAAGAATGTTAACGGAAATGGTCAAATAACTGAGTTCTTCGTGTAATGTGTTGCTGATATCAAAATATTTTATGCAAAAAAGGTTTATTAAACAGCTTTTGATATAGGGAATGAGATATAGCCTAAGAATTAAGTTAAATTGAATTTAATTCGATGAAGTTCGATAAAAGTTAGAACAGCAAGTACTCGTATTTCTTCTTTAAAGGTATAAAGCAATACCATTATACTATATATAGCTCAATTACCACTGACTGACTGATTGACATAATTGTTCTCCCAGAAGGAGACAGAAAACGATATAATGATGTACGGGAGATGTGTTCGGGTGCGGGAGTCGACTAGGGAAAAATTATGACATTTCAGAAAAACAAGATGGCGGCCGACGTGACTTTCGTAACTCTTTTGTTTTCCAACCGATTTCCTTCAAAATTGCAGTTTCTTGAGGCAATGAGTAAATGGTTTTTAGAAAAATTGGAAAAATTTTGAAAAACAAGATGGCGGCCGAGCTGTGGTGTTTTAAAATTTTTCATTTTTCGACCCCAAACCGCGGCACCACAGATCCTAAACGGGGTGGTTGAGGATGTCAATTTTTTCTTGTTTCGCCCACAATTATCCTGAATTTTGACAAAACGGGAGTAATTTTTCAAAATCCAAGATGGCGGCTGTTCTGGCGGCCAATCAGTGTGAGGTATGAAAAATCGCAATTTTGAAAGTCAAATTTCTCGCAGTTGGCATCATCGGAGCGTTTCGACATCTATGGGGAGATTGTGTGTATAGACTCGAAGTATAGAGTGGGGGAAAAAAAATTACCCCATTTCTCGGGAAATTTCGAGATTTTCCCCAAAAAGTAAAAAATCGAAATACGGACTTTTTGCAAAATCCGAGTATAAGCGATCACGTGTTTTACTCATACAAATGACATTTGAGTATTTTTGTCGCCGAGGACTGGCAACACTGGAATCTATCAAAGTAAAAGTGATTTTCGACATGGTCACTTTTCAGGGGCTATTGTGGCGCCTGGGTGCGAGCGAGATGAAAACTTGAAACGTCATCAGGGGCGGTATATCCTGTAGTTACTGGGAAAAATACGAAACTGTGTAAAATATTTACCGCAAATGAGGTGGCGGCCATTTTGTATTTTTTTCTGTTTTTGAAAATTTTGATCGTGTTTTTGAGGCACTTGGCAACATTTCGGAAAGTCGACATGTATGAACCGATTGTGTAACTCGACGGGCAGTATCGAAATATATAGAAAGTGTTGCCACTTTTCGGGTAGTTTTCGTGATTTTCCCCAAAATGTCCTCCTGTAAAATTTTGTATGAACAATTTTTTTTTCACTTGTGGCTTCGTATACAAGTCAAGAAATGACTCGGTGAAAATTATGGAGAGAGCTGATGACTGAGGATTTCGGAGACGGGTGAAGGGCTCAGCCAGGGTATTGAAGATAGGTGGGGGGTGCTCGACCAAATGTCATTCGAAATCTCGTGCAAATGCCAATGATGTGAAAAAAATTTCAAAATGGCGTAAAAAAGATGGCTGCCATACAAATTTCGTCGGAGTCTATCTCGGAAAGTATGAATGGTAGAAAAGTGGTTTCTTAGCAAAAGATGATCAGGACGAGAAGGTATATCTAATGGAAGAAAAAAAAATTCAAAATGGCGGAAATTTTTTTGTCATACTAAATTGTATGGCGACTTGGATCTATAAGAAAATTGGCATTGTTCTCCTAGAAAGTGATAGAGAACCATATAATTATGTAACGGAGATGTATTCGAGTGCGGGAGTCGAGTAGGGAAAAATTATGACATTTCCGAAAAACAAGATGGCGGCCAACGTGACTTTCGTAACTCTTTTGTTTTCCAACCGATTTCGTTGAAAGTCGCAGCACTCGAGGAAATGAGTAAATGGTTTTTAGAAAAATTAGAAAAAATTAGAAAAACAAGATGGCGGTCGAGCTGTGGCGTTTTAAAATTTTTCATTTTTCGACCCCAAACCGCGGCGCCACAGATCCTAAACGGGCTACTCGAGGATGATAATTTTTTTCTTGTTTCGCCCACAATTATCCTGAATTTTGACAAAACGGGAAAAATTTTTCAAAATCCAAGATGGCGGCTGTTCTGGCGGCCTATCAGTGTGAGGTACGAAAAAACGCAATTGTAAATTCAATTTTCACACACTTGGCAACATCGGAGCGTTTCAACTTCTACGGGGCGATTGTGTGTAAAGACTCGAAGTATTGATTGGGTATGAAAAAATTACCCCATTTCTCGGGAAATTTCGAGATTTTCCCCAAAAAGTAAAAAATCGAAATACGGACTTTTTGCGAAATCCGAGTATAAGCGATCACGTGTCTTACTCATACAAATGATATTTAGGTAGTTTTGTCGCCCGGCGCTGGCAACACTGGAATTTATCAAATTAATAGTGATTTTCGACATGGTCACATTTCAGGGGCTATTATGTCACCTGGGTGCAAGCGAGATGAAAACTTGAAACGTCATCAGGAGCGGTATATCCTGTAGTTACTGGGAAAAATACGAAACTATGTAAAATATTTCTGTGAAATGAAGTGGCGGCCATTTTGTATTTTTTTCTGTTTTTGAAAATTTTGATCGTGTTTTTGAGGCACTTGGCAACATTTCGGAAAGTCGACATGTCTGAACCGATTGTGTAACTCGACCGGCAGTATCGACATATATAAGCTGTGTTGCCACATTTGGGGTAGTTTTCGAGATTTTCCCCAAAATATCCTTCTGTAAAATTTTGTATGAAGAATTTTTTTTTCACTTGTGGCTTCGTATAGAAGTCAAGAAATGACTCGGCGAAAAATATGGAGAGAGTTGACGATTGAGGATTTCGGAGACGGGTGAAGGGCTCAGCCAGGGTATTGAAGATAGGTAGGGGGTGCTCGACCAAATGTCATTCGAAACCTCGTGCAATTGCCAATGCGCTGAAAAAAATTTCAAAATGGCGAAAAAAAATGGCCGCCATACAAATTTCGTCTGAGTCTATCTCAGAAAGTATGGAAGATAGAAAAGTGCTTTCTTAGCAATAGAAGATCAGGACGAGTAAATTTATCTATTGGAAGAAAAAAAAAAGTGCAAAATGGCGGAAAATTTTTTTTCATACTAAATTGTATGGCGATTAGGAGCTATAAGAATATTGGTATTGTTCTCCTGGAAACAAATCGAAAACGATACAATGATGTATGGGAGACGTGTTTAAGTGCGGGAGTCGACTAGGGAAAAATTATGACATTTCAGAAAAACAAGATGGCGGCCGACGTGACTTTCGTAACTCTTTTGTTTTCCAACCGATTTCGTTCAAAGTCACAGCACTCGAGGAAATGAGTAAATGGTTTTTAGAAAAATTGGAAACATTTGGAAAAACAAGATGGCGGCCGAGCTGTGGCGTTTCAAAATTTTTCATTTTTCTACCTCAACCCGGAACGCCACAGATCCGAAACGAGAAGTGGAGGCTGATAATTTTTTAGTGATTTGTAGTGTAGTGTACAGATCTTGGGTGGTTTAAAAAATTACCCCATTTTCAAGGAAAATTC
The DNA here is from genome assembly GCA_963855885.1 of Coenonympha glycerion. Taxonomy (NCBI): domain Eukaryota; kingdom Metazoa; phylum Arthropoda; class Insecta; order Lepidoptera; family Nymphalidae; genus Coenonympha; species Coenonympha glycerion. The sequence goes on along the minus strand of OY979637.1, from coordinate 2,092,886 downwards.
GGAATACGGACTTTTTGCAAAATCCGATTATGAGCGACCACGTAAATTGCACCAAGCACTTACGCGGTCCGCTTCAGCGGGCCGCGCCCCCACGCAAAAAACTAGTTATACTATATATAGCTCAATTACCACTGACTGACTCACTGATTGACATAATTGTTCTCCCAGAAGGAGACAGAAAACGATATAATGATGTATGGACGATATGTTCGGGTGCGGGAGTCGAGTAGGGAAAAATTATGACATTTCAGAAAAACAAGATGGCGGCCGACGTGACTTTCGTAACTCTTTTGTTTTCCAACCGATTTCGTTCAAACTTGCAATACTCGAGGAAATGTGTAAATGGTTTTTAGAAAAATTGGAAAAAATTAGAAAAACAAGATGGCGGCCGAGCTGTGGTATTTTAAAATTTTTCATTTTTCGACCCTAAACCGCGGCGCCACAGATCCTAAACGGGGTGATTGAAGATGTCAATTTTTACTTGATTCGCCCACAATTATCCTCAATTTTGACAAATCGTGATAGATTTTTAAAAATCCAAGATGGCGGCTGCTCTGGCGGCCAATCAGTCTGAGGTACGAAAAAACGCAATTTTAAAATTCAAATTTCGCCCACTTGGCAACATCGGAGCGTTTCGACTTCTATGGAGCGATTGTGTGAATAGACTCGAAGTATTAAGTGGGGGGGAAAAATTTACCCCATTTCTCGGGAAATTTCGAGATTTTCCCCAAAAAGTAAAAAATCGAAATACGGACTTTTTGCAAAATCCGAGTATAAGCGACTACGCGTCGTACTCGTACAAATGACATTTAGGTAGTTTTGTCGCCTGGCGCTGGCAACACTGGAATCTATCAGAGTAAAAGTGATTTTCGACATGGTCACTTTTCAGGGGCTATCATGTCGCCTGGGTGCGAGCGAGATAAAAAATTGAAACGTCATCAGGAGTGGTATATCCTGTAGTTACTGGGAAAAATACGAAACTGTGTAAAATGTTTCTGTGAACTGAGTTGGCGGCCATTTTGTATTTTTTTCTGTTTTTGAAAATTTTGATCGTGATTTTGAGGCACTTGGCAACATTTCGGAGAGTCGACATGTATGAACCGATTGTGTAACTCGACTGGCAGTATCGAGATATATAGGCAGTGTTGCCACATTTGGGGTAGTTTTCGAGATTTTCCTCATAGGGTTCTCCTGTAAAATTTTGTATGAACAATATTTTTTTCACTTGTGGCTTCGTATAGAAGTCAAGAAATGACTCGACGAAAAATATGGAGAGAGCTGATGATTGAGGATTTCGGAGACAGGTGAAGAGCACAGCCAGGGTATTGAAGATAGGTGGGGGGTGCTCGACCAAATGTCATTCGAAATCTTGTGCAATTACCAATGCGCTGAAAAAAATTTCAAAATGGCGAAAGAAAGATGGCCGCCATACAAATTTCGTCGGTGTCTATCTCAGAAAGTATGATAGATAGAAAAGTGGTTTCATAGCAATAGAAGATCAGGATGAGGAGGTCTATTTATTGAAAAGAAAAAAATTTCAAAATGGCGGAATTTTTTTTTCCATACTAAATTGTATGGCAATTAGGAATTGTAAGAAATTTGTCATTGTTCTCCTAGAAACAAACAGAAAACGACACAATGATGTAGGGGAGATGTGTTTGAGTGCGGGAGTCGAGTAGGGAAAAATCATGGCATTTCAGAAAAACAAGATGGCGGCCGACGTGACTTTCGTAACTATTTTGTTTTCTAACCGATTTCGTTCAAAGTTGCAGCACTCGAGTTTATGAGTAAATGGTTTCTAGAAAAATTGGAAAAATTTGGAAAAACAAAATGGCGGCCGAGATGTGGCGTTTTAAAATTTTTCATTTTTCGACCCCTAACCGCGGCGCCACAGATCATAAACGGGGTGGTTGAAGATGTCAATTTTTGCTTGATTCGCCCACAATTATCCTGAATTTTGACAAAATGTGAGTAATTTTTTAAAATCCAAGATGGCGGCTGTTCTGGTGGCCAATCAGTCTATGGTACGAAAAAACGCGATTTTGAAATTCAAATTTCTCACAGTTGGCAGCATCGGAGCGTATCGACTTCTATGGAGAAATTGTGTATATAGACTCGAAGTATTGAGTGGGACAAAAAAAAATTACCCCATTTCTCGGGAAATTTCGAGATTTTCCCCAAAAATTAAAAAATCGAAATACGGACTTTTTGCGAAATTCGAGTATGATTGATTTACGTGTTTTACTCGTACAAATGATATTTGGGTAGTTTTGTCGCCCGGCACTGGCAACACTGAAATCTATCAAAGTAAAAGTGATTTTCCACATGGTCACATTTCAAGGGCTATCGTGGCGCCTGGGTGCGAGCGAGATAAAAATTTGAAACGTCATCGGGAGCGGTATATCCTGTAGTTACTGGGAAAAATACGAAACGATGTAAAATATTTCTGTGAACTGAGGTGGCCGCCATTTTGTATTTTTTTCTGTTTTTGAAAATTTTGATCGTGTTTTTGAGGCACTTGGCAACATTTCGGAAAGTCGACATGTATGAACCGATTGTGTAACTCGACGGGCAGTATCGAAATATATAAGCAGTGTTGCCACATTTGGGTTAATTTTCGAGATTTTCCCCAAAATGTTCTCCTGCAAAATTTTGTATGAACATTTTTTTTTCACCTATGGCTTCGTATAGAAGTCAAGAAATGACTCGGTGAAAAACATGGAGAGCGCTGATGATTGAGGATTTTGGAGACGGGTGAAGAGCACAGCCAGAGTATTGAAGATAGGTGAGGGGTGCTCGACCAAATGTCATTCGAAACCTCGTGCAATTGCCAATGAGCTGAAAAAATTTTCAAAATGGCGAAAAAAAGATGGCCGCCATACAAATTTCGTCGGTGTCTATCTCAGAAAGTATGAAAGATAGAAAAGTGGTTTCTTTGCAAGAGAAGATCAGGAAGAGAAGGTATATCTATTGGAAGAAAAAAAAATTCAAAATGGCGGAATATTTTTTTTTCATACTAAATTGTATGGCGATTAGGAGCTATGGGAAAATTGTCATTGTTCTCTTGGAAACAGATAGAATAAGATAGAATGGTGTATGGGAGATGTATTTGGGTGCGGAAGTGTAGTAAAGAAAAATTATGACATTTCGTAAAAACAAGATGGCGGCCGACGTGACTTTCGTAACTCTTTTGTTTTCCAACCGATTTTGTTCAAACTTGCGGAAATGAGGAAATGAGTAAATTGATTATAGAAAAAAATGGCAAAAATTGGAAAAACAAGATGGCGGCTGAGCTGTAGTGTTTTCAAAATTTTCATTTATCTACCCCAAACCGGGACGGTTTAATTGAAATTTGTCACAGTTGGCATTATCAGAACATTTGGACGTTTATGGGGTGATCGTGCGTATAGGGTGTAAATTGATGAAAAAAATTTACCCCATTTTTCGGGAAAAATCAAAATACAGACTTTTTGAAAAATCCGAGTATGAGCGACAACGGAAATTGCTCCAAGCAGTTACGCGGTCCGCTTTAGCGGGCCGCGCCCCCACGCGAAAAACTAGTTATAATATATATAGCTCGATTACCACTGACTGACTGACTGACTCACTCATTGACATAATTGTTCTCCCAGAAGGAGACGGAAAACGATATAATGATGTATGGGAGATGTGTTCGGGTGTGGGATGGGAGTAGGGAAAAATTATGACATTTCAGAAAAACAAGATGGCGGCCGACGTGACTTTTGTCACTCTTTTGTTTTCCAACCGATTTCGTTCAAACTTGCAATACTCGAGGAAATGAGTAAATGATTTTTAGAAAAATTGGAAAAATTTGGAAAAACAAGATGGCGGCCGAGCTGTGGTGTTTTAAAATTTTTCATTTTTCGACCCCAAACCGCGGCGCCACAGATCCTAAACGGGGTGGTTGAAGATGTCAATTTTTTCTTGTTTCGCCCACAATTATCCTGAATTTTGACAAAACGGGAGTAATTTTTCAAAATCCAAGATGGCGGCTGTTCTGGCGGCCAATCAGTGTGAAGCACGAAAAAACGCGATTTTAAAATTCGAATTTCTCACAGTTGGCAACATCGGAGCGTTTCGACTTCTATGGGGAGATTGTGTGTACAGACTCGAAGCATTGAGTGGGGGGAAAAAAATACCCCATTTTTCGGGAAATTTCGAGATTTTCCCCAAAAAGTAAAAAATCTAAATACGGACTTTTTGCGAAATCCGAGTATGAGCGACCACGTGTCTTACTCGTACAAATGACATTTGGGAATTTTTGTGATCGAGCACTGGCAACACTGGAATCTATCAAAGTAAAAGTGATTTTCGACATGGTCACTTTTCAGGGGCCATCACGTCGCCTGGGTGCGAGTGAGATGAAAAATTGAAACGTCATCGGGAGCGGTATATCCTGTAGTTACTGGGAAGAATAAGAAACTATGTAACATATTTATGTGGAATGGGGTGGCGGCCATTTTGTATTTTTTCTTGTTTTTCAAGAATTTTGATCATGTTTTTGAGGTAGTTGGCGACATTTCAGAAAGTCGACATGTATGAACCGATTGTGTAACTCGACGAGCAATATCGAACTATAAAAGCAGTGTTGCCAGATTGGGAGTAATTTTCGAGATTTTCCCCAAAATGTCCTCCTGTAAAATTTTGTATGGACAATATTTTTTTCACTTGTGGCTTCGTATAGGAGTCAAAAAATGACTCGGCGAAAAATATGGAGAGAGCTGATGATTGAGGATTTCGGAGACGGGTGAAGGGCTCGGCCAGGGTATTGAAGATAGGTGGGGGGTGCTCGACCAAATGTCATTCGAAACCTCGTGCAGTTACCAGTGTGCTGAAAAAATTTTCAAAATGGCGAAAAAAAGATGGCCGCCATACAAATTTCGTCGGTGTCTATCTCCGAAAGTATAAAAGATGGAAAAGTAGTTTCTTAGCAAAAGATGATCAGAACGACAAGGTTTATCTATTGAAAGAAAAAAAATTCAAAATGGCGAAAAAATTTTTTTCATACTAAATTGTATGGCGATTGGAAGCTATAAAAAAATTGTCATTGTTCTCTTAGAAACAGACATAAAACCATAAAATGATGTATGGGAGATGTGTTTGAGTGCAGAATTGGAGTAGGGAAAAATTATGACATTTCAGAAAAACAAAATGGCGGCCGACGTGACTTTAATAACTCTTTTGTTTTCCAACCAATTTCGTTCAAACTCGCAGTACTGGAGGAAATGAGTAAATTGATTATAGAAAAAATGGAAAATCTTGTAAAAACAAGATGGCGGCTGAGCTTTATTGTTTTCAACATTTTCATTGTTCTACCTCAAACCGGGACCGTTTAATTCAAATTTGTCACAGTTGGCAAGATCAGAACATTTGCATGTTTATGGGGTGATCGTACGTGTAGACTTCGGGTGTCGATTTGTGAAAAAAAAATTACCCCATTTTTGGGGAAAAATCTAAATACCCACTTTTTGCAAAATCCGAGTATGAGCGACCAAGTAAATGGCTCCCAGCAGTTACGCGGTCCGCTTTAGCGGGCCGCGCCCCCACGCGAAAAACTAGTTATACTATATCGCACCTCCGTTCAAATAGTGTCATAAGTCAAAAAAGTAAAATGTTGAGAAAATCGCACTTGAAATTCATGTCATCACTTTTCCGGTCATAATTCAAAAACTATTAATAATAGCGTAACATGTCCTTGGGCAAGTTATATAGGTTTTTAAAGCTCTACAAAATAGTATATAAAATAATCTTCATTCATGAAAAAAAGATCCTGAAATTTTGAGTTGTGACACTATATTGATAAAAGAAACAACAATTTTTACGAAATGTCGTCTATTCAACTCACTTAAATGGTTAAAAAACATTTTTTATTCGTAGAAACATAAAAGGAACATGGAGTTATGGCACAAAAATTCTCAAAATATAGTATTATTACAGTTATAATCATCTAAAATAAACGAAAATTAACTTTTTGAATAACATAATATAAAAAAGTTATCAATATTAATTATTAAGTTTCACAATTACATCACAAAACTTAACCATAAATCTTATAAAATTATTAATACTAAAAACTATAAAAGTCACCCTTTCTTTCTCTTATTTTTATGTAGTTAATAATAATCTAATGCTTCAATGCAAATTCGTAAGAAAGTAAATCTTTTAAAAAATATTTCAGTTTGTTAAATAGTATTAAAAGTTTACAAATTATTAAAAAAATAAGAGTAGAAACCTGGGATATGGTTGTGGAGTAACAAAGTAATTAAATCAGACTTTTTGTTTTCCTTAATTTTTAACTTACTAAAAGCTGGCTTTGTTTCAGGAAATATCAATTTCTTATTTCTGGATAGCAAATTAGCTTCCAACCACTCCGTGTCTTTGTAAGAGGTTTTGGTCTATCCTTGAATATTTGTAGAAGTTTCAGGCAAAGAAACATTTTCTTTGCTGGTGTTTCTATAATATCTATTTGTTGAGTACACGCTGACATTAAACTTTTACTGTGTCCTTCAGAGTGAACTTCTAGATTCTTCTCCAAACACATAGTCACTATTTTTGTTGCTCTGAACATTGTAGGTATCTTTCGCTATTAGCTCCACCTAAAGCAATAATATGAACAATAAGAATTTAAAGATTTTGAAAGTTTTTAAAGATGATACCTATCGTGTATGTAAGTAAGGAAAAACAAGTAGTCCCTGCTTTGAATAATAGAACTCTTTACTAAACTACATGCGAAAAATAATAAAGAAATCTAAAAAAGCAAACAAATCGGTTATTTCTATAAATTATATTTTATTTACTGCAGTTATGTTGGTGACACGCTTAGACATGACTAGCTTAATAAGAGGGATTGAATGAATTTTGTATAACCTTAGCCAAGTATACCGTCATATTTAGACAAATAACACATAATTCATTAATTATACACATAATTGAGTCTAAAATAGTGGCACGTTTAGATATACAACAGTATAATAGAAAAAGAAAATATTTTGTTGTCAAACTTTCACTACGTATACTGTCATGCTTAGACATACGACACTATATTTGAGAAAACATACGATTTCTTTGGTGAACGTAATCATATATACTGTCATAATTCAATTCAACACAGTGTTATCGAACAATAAATTTAATTTTTTACTTACCTTGTTCACAGTAATAGTCACAACACGACAAGCTACACTATACAATCGTTAAACGACACGTCCACCTAGAAGCAAGCTGTGACGTGACACTGTTCTTGTTTCGGAAGCGAGTACTTTCGGCTACCGATATAGTGACACTAATGCCATCTAACGGCAAATAATCAACCAATACACGCGCCTCTTTTTGAGATAAAAGATCGATGTCTTGCGAACATTATGGTAGAATAAAACCGTTTTAACTTTTTTTTGAGTTGTGACACTATTTGAGCGGAGGTGCGATATATAGCTCAATTACCACTGACTGACTGATTGACATAATTGTTCTCCCAGAAGGAGACAGAAAACGATATAATGATGTACGGGAGATGTGTTCGGGTGCGGGAGTCGACTAGGGAAAAATTATGACATTTCAGAAAAACAAGATGGCGGCCGACGTGACTTTCGTAACTCTTTTGTTTTCCAACCGATTTCCTTCAAAATTGCAGTTTCTTGAGGCAATGAGTAAATGGTTTTTAGAAAAATTGGAAAAATTTTGAAAAACAAGATGGCGGCCGAGCTGTGGTGTTTTAAAATTTTTCATTTTTCGACCCCAAACCGCGGCACCACAGATCCTAAACGGGGTGGTTGAGGATGTCAATTTTTTCTTGTTTCGCCCACAATTATCCTGAATTTTGACAAAACGGGAGTAATTTTTCAAAATCCAAGATGGCGGCTGTTCTGGCGGCCAATCAGTGTGAGGTATGAAAAATCGCAATTTTGAAAGTCAAATTTCTCGCAGTTGGCATCATCGGAGCGTTTCGACATCTATGGGGAGATTGTGTGTATAGACTCGAAGTATAGAGTGGGGGAAAAAAAATTACCCCATTTCTCGGGAAATTTCGAGATTTTCCCCAAAAAGTAAAAAATCGAAATACGGACTTTTTGCAAAATCCGAGTATAAGCGATCACGTGTTTTACTCATACAAATGACATTTGAGTATTTTTGTCGCCGAGGACTGGCAACACTGGAATCTATCAAAGTAAAAGTGATTTTCGACATGGTCACTTTTCAGGGGCTATTGTGGCGCCTGGGTGCGAGCGAGATGAAAACTTGAAACGTCATCAGGGGCGGTATATCCTGTAGTTACTGGGAAAAATACGAAACTGTGTAAAATATTTACCGCAAATGAGGTGGCGGCCATTTTGTATTTTTTTCTGTTTTTGAAAATTTTGATCGTGTTTTTGAGGCACTTGGCAACATTTCGGAAAGTCGACATGTATGAACCGATTGTGTAACTCGACGGGCAGTATCGAAATATATAGAAAGTGTTGCCACTTTTCGGGTAGTTTTCGTGATTTTCCCCAAAATGTCCTCCTGTAAAATTTTGTATGAACAATTTTTTTTTCACTTGTGGCTTCGTATACAAGTCAAGAAATGACTCGGTGAAAATTATGGAGAGAGCTGATGACTGAGGATTTCGGAGACGGGTGAAGGGCTCAGCCAGGGTATTGAAGATAGGTGGGGGGTGCTCGACCAAATGTCATTCGAAATCTCGTGCAAATGCCAATGATGTGAAAAAAATTTCAAAATGGCGTAAAAAAGATGGCTGCCATACAAATTTCGTCGGAGTCTATCTCAGAAAGTATGAAAGATGGAGAAGTGGTTTCATAGCAAAAGATAACCAGGACGAAGAGTTATATTTATTGAAAGAAAAAAAAAATCAAAATGGCGGAATTTTTTTTTCATACTAAATTGTATGGCGATTAGGAGCTATAAGAATATTGGTATTGTTCTCCTGGAAACAAATTGAAAACGATACAATGATGTATGGGAGACGTGTTTAAGTGCGGAAGTAGGGTAGGAAAAAATTATAACATTCCAGAAAAACAAGATGGCGGCCGACGTGACTTTCGTAACTCTTTTGTTTTCCAACCGATTTCGTTCAAACTCGCGGTGCTCGAGGAAATGAGTTAATGGTTTTTAGACAAAGAAGAAAATTTTGGAAAAACAATATGGCGGCTGAACTGTGGTGTTTTAAAATTTTTCATTTTTCGACCCCAAATCGTGGCACCACAGATCCTAAACGGGGTTATCAATGATGATAGTTTTTTCTTGTTTCGCTTACAATTATCCTGAATTTTGACGAAACGGGAGTAATTTTTCAAAATCCAAGATGGCGGCTGTTCTGGCGGCCAATCAGTCTAACGTACGAAAAAACGCGATATTGAAATTCAAATTTCACCCACTTGGCAGCATCGGAACGTTTCGACTTCTATGGAACGATTGTGTGTATAGACTTGAAGTATTGAGTGGGATAAAAAAAATTACCCCATTTCTTGGGAAATTTCGAGATTTTTCCCAAAAAGTAAAATATCGAAATACGGACATTTTGCAAAATCTGAGTACGAGCGATCACTTGTTTTACTCGTACAATTGATATTTGGGTAGTTTTGTCGCCCGACACTGGCAATTCTGGAATCTATCAAAGTAAAAGTGATTTTCGACATGGTGACTTTTCAAGAGCAATAGTGGCGTCAGCAGGGCGATCGGCTAAAAATGTATCAATCATTAAAGAACAGTATCAATGTCAAAACGTGATATTCAAGCGTTGTGATTGGTCAATACCTGTGTTTTGACATTGATACAGTTATTTATTGATTGATACATTTTTAGCCGATCGCCCTGCAGGGTACGAGCGAGATGAAAACTTGAAACGTCATCAGGGGCGGTATATCCTGTAGTTACTGGGAAAAATAGGAATCTGTAGTGTTTCCAAAATTTAATAAACGTGATTTTTATGCTCGTTTTCGATTGAACGAGCAGGGATGTGTCGAAATCGGACATTAATATTTAATTGTACTGCAAAGTTCTACTTAGAATGGAAAAATGTTTATTAATTATTTTCTTTAATATTACGGAATTATATCCGAAAAATATTTCTTGTATAAATATATTTCTATATAATTTGAATCTCGGAAACGGCCCGAACGATTTTCATAAAATTTACTATAAGTACAGAAGGTTTTGGGGGCAATAATTCAATTTTAGAAAATGTCAAATCTATCAAAAAATGTGACTCCTGCTGCCATCTATTGGTAAAAATAGCAATATTATTATCGAGCAAAGCTCGGTCACCCACATATTAAAAAAAATGGTCAAGTGCGAGTCGGGCTCGCGCACTGAGGGTTCCGTACTATTAATACCAATACTCAAAGTAAATTAAACACCCCTACACACCAAATTAAAAAACAAGACATTTGTTTTAATTTTTAAGAAATATATTGATCTATAATTTCACACAAAATACCATAGACATGATAGCTCAGGGCGCACCGCATTGCCCGTTATACCCTGCATCTGAGTTCGAACCTCACTTTGCTCTCGTTCTTTTTTAAACTTAACTTTTTTATTTTTAACTATTTATTTTTATTTTAAAGTAATTATATATTTAAATACCTATTCTGTGAACATTTGAAGCCATTACCTTGTACCGTTATTAATATGGAACAAAAACAAGACGTTTATTGTATGGAAGCAGACTTAAATATTTATTTAATTCTACTTTTCAGTATTTGTTGTTATAGCGGCAACAGAAATACATCATCTGTGAAAATTCCAAGTCTGTATCTATCACGGTTCCTGAGATACAGCCTGGTGATAGACGGACGGACGGATGGGCAGCGAAATCTCAGTAATAGGGTTCTTTTTTATCCTTCGGGTACGGAACCCTAAAAATAATATGACAGATACTTAATCCCACAGGGCCATCGCAGGGTGATAGACTAAAAATGTATCAATCATTAAATTAGTATTGTATCAATGTTAAAACACGGGTGTTAACCAATCACAACGCTTAAAAATCACGTTTTGAGATTGATACAGTTCTATGATTTAAGTATAATTATTTAAAAATAAAAATACTAGACCTTATATTCATTTTTTTTTGTTAAAAGCTTATTATTTGTCTTATATACTCTATATCTCTATATACTCTATGAAGATTTCACACTTTTTTATTGTCTCTGGTCTTCTCTCAGCGCGAGCCGCGAATATTCAATTCTTTCACGCACACTACTACGAATTTGAAGAATAAAACTTAAAATTGATTATCTAAATGAAAAAAATTCATGTTGGTATTTGTGGGTGATATAATTTACTTATAGGTACATAGATTTTTTTTAATTGGCAATAATTGCGAGGAAATGGAATCAATGGAATATGAGCACGCTAGAAATCTCACTCTACTGTTTTTTGTGGAGCACTTGCTCGCTAAAGGCAAGCCGAGGACGTTGCACGATCTTTCTTGCCAATTCGGTGCCAAGGGTTTCACCAAGGAGATGCGTCAAATTGCTGGTGGGTCGCAATCGGGCCTAAAAAAGTTCCTGGCTAAGTACCCCGCATTGTTCATCATAGACGGGGACTATGTCGCTTTCAACACGTTCCAGCGAAACAATGGCGCTGGCGCCTCTAACAACGACTACCTCGAAGAAGCGAAGGAATATTTTGTGAGCAAGCTGATTCAATACGGCGAAAGAACAAAGGTGCCCATCAAGAGCCTCCTAGGACACCGCAGTCAAGCCTCCCCTCAGATACGACACACCTCCGGACAGCAAATTGAAGAGTTCAAGGTTTTCCTTCAAAAACACCCGGACACGTTTCAGATAATCGATGATAATGTTATCCTAGATCCTAATGTAAATCATAAGAGAGATAATGCTCATGATAACAATAAGCATTTCCACAATTTACCCGCAACTAACTTAAACACAGACACTGGTGCTTATTATCTTAAATAATAATGCGATGCACAAAACATCACCACCACAATTATTATTGTTAACAATGTCTCACCAGCGCTCAGAGATAAGTTTGTGAGCTTAGCACTCTGACTTGACTTGTGTAGCACTCTGACAATTTTATTTGTAGATACAATTGATATTTGAATATTTTTGTCACGAAAGATTCACTGAATTTTTACTATTTGCTTATCTTGATAAAAGATCAATTTCCTATATATTTAAACAATTAGTAGGTACACACATTTGACTTTATTTTGGCCTGACACAATCAGAATTAAAGACCTCTAGAAAACATGTCAACAACTCCCAACATCTAAGGAGATAGCTCTAAATGATGGTGATGAGCAGGCCCTATTCTGTAAGGAAAAGAAGGCAATTTAGCCTAAATATAACAGCAACATAATGACCAAAAAAGCTGACCAATCAACACTTGAAGGAGATTCAGTGAAATAGACATTATCATTTCATGGCACTACCTACATAACATGTGGAAACCTTAGGTACTTTCCTCAAGGGAATAAAAGAACCCAATCAACATTATTATTATAATTCATTTTAAATTAATTATTTAAACATATTTACTTCGATACTTAATATATTTTGATTTAATTAATATACCTACTATTTAATATGTCAAGAATTTGTGGTTACAAAATTGTCATGTTGAAACAAAATGTGAGACCCCGTGTAAGATGGTAGGTATGCTGGTACTATATTATAAATGGGATGACAGAAAGTGGTTAGATGAGGAAAGCAGAGGACTGGGTGTGAGACATTCTTTAAAATGTTCAGCATTGAATAAAAATTATTAAGATGATGACTAATTCACAAAAACTCTTGCCCATGCAAATGGGCCTTAATTTCAAATTTCAATAAGTTTATTAAGATTTGAAGCCTACTTGCGTCTGTCTGGTTGTAGTGTCTTAGCACGCTAATCCAGAGTAGGTAAAGTTGTCAAAATTGTTTAAAACTTAAAAATGTAAATTAAATATTAACACCCCACTCGGAGCAAGTGAACCTTAGATAATAATTAATTTCCCGTTTTCTATTTTCTCGACTATTTTAATACAATTTTTTGCGATGAAAGTACCTAGCCGATGTCCTTTCACATATTATCTCCATATTACCTAAATTTCATCCAAATGAGTTCAGTGATTTAGGCGAGACATACATACAGACTGAGTTATGTAATTTCATATGTTTAATATTAAAAGTATAGGTTAGATACTATATTATTGAATGAATTGGTAAATACAGTGAGATAGGTATATAAATTATCTAAAAAATTCATTTTGATTTGTTATTGCTAAGACAACTTAAAAATATTTCATTTAATTTTTCTAAAAGAAATGTACCTAAATACTTATTAATAAAAAAGAACTAATTACATACATTGACTTTTTTTATCTACACAAAATAGCAATAAGTACTTATCTTTAACAATACCTCATTTTATTTATATCAGTAACTTCAAAAAACTATGTATTTATATTACATAAATATATGATAGGTACTTCAATCCACAAAGATGCACTCTTCACAATAATTGTTTCTTTCATGAATTGCATGAAGTATAATATAAACGTCTATACTTGTCTTTTTCTTATGAAGCTAATTTTAGGGTTCTGTACCCAAATGGTAAAAAAGGAACCCTGTTACGGAAACTTCGCAGTCCGTTCATCCATGTCTGTCATCAGACTGTATCTTTTAAACTGTGATAACTACAGACTTAAAATAATTTTAACGGATAATGTATTTCTGTTGCTGATATAACAAATACTAAAAAATATATTAAGGGGGCTTCCATACAACAAATGTGATTTTTTTCCTTGTTTTTGCTCTATATAAATACTCTATACCAGTAGATGCTTCAAATGTTCACAAAATATTTTTAATTATAAATATATTTGTTTCAAATTAAAAATAGATAGTTAAATAATTAAGGGGGGCTCCTATACATCAAAGTTATTTTTATACCATTTTCATAGATGATGGTACAAAACCCTTTGAGCACAAGTCCAACTCATACGACTATTATAGACACTAAGTAAAAATTAAAAAAAATAGATTTTTTCCCAAAAATAAAACAAATTATATTCTAAGTTCTTTATTTCATTTAAGAATAACTAACACATAATTATGACAAATCAGCAAATATTAAATAGTTACTAGCTAACCAGGCAAATGTTGTGTTAACATATTATACTTAGAGATATATTAATATTATAACCCATTCGCAAATGCTTTGCTGATGACTTCTCCTCTCACTTCACAACACAACCACAACCTGCATTCACCTTATAAGGAGTACAGGTCACCCATGTATAACATTTACTTTTCCTCGGTTAATTTAAATATCCTATATACATTCATTTGGCTGTGCTTTCATCTTGGACTTTAGATATAACCCTGAAAAGATTGTTTAATAAATATTAGTCAATAGTCAATAGTCAAAGTCTTTATTTCACATAGGCCTAGCATACAGGCACTTGCGAACGTCGGCATGACATTTCTTGCATAATAATGGTGATAACTACAAGTCGACTTAAAACTAAGTTTACGAGGGTTTATTATATTTGTTAGCCCTTATCTTTCACAATATTTAATTTACAAAACTTCAAGCTTAATAATTAAGTTTTAAGAAATAAGATGTAAATCATTCAGGACATAATTGAAATCAAATCTTAGGTCTGTTAAACATCTGGCAAATACTACCATAATTTGGCAAATCTGGTAAATAAAGTTAAAATATAATGTCAGTATATGGCAATGACGAAATACGCTAGGTACCTACGCTAAGTTTAATTAATGTTAAATCAATGGTATATGGTACAGGTTTTACAGTCAAACACCTAAATCTAATGCCAACGAACAATAAACAAACAAAACATCAACTTACTTGTAACTTGTAAGAACTACATATACACAATATACAGTCAGTGGGAAGTGGGAATACTATTTTTGAAGTAATTCCATACATTGCGCTTATTGCCGAAAATTGTACTTTGTAGTCTTAGATCCTGTGTAATAACAAAACAAAGGCAATCATCCTATGCGGTCAGCAAATAAAATCTCGGAAACAGCAATTAAATTAACAAGCACCCATTCAATTACTCTATGTTAACAAGTTAGGTACAACATAGTACATGTAACCTACATAAACATCACTGACAACATAGACATAAAACATTATAGGGATATTGACAAGTGACAATATGCAACAACGCTCAGCGATATGCCCAATGACGAAATACGCTACGCTAAGAGGAGGGAAAGATGTGACGTATGTTGAAGCCAAAATTTTCTCAAATATGGCGTTGCGCTTCATACATTTCGGTACCACTGACCGCACACTGACATCACATTAGCGCCATTTTACAGTTTTGACAACATAAAAATTTGACTTCAGAGCGAAAACTAAAAATATATGCATGACGTCAGTAAGTGCTAATCTTTGGATATGCCCAATGCCCATTGACTAAAATAATAAATTTAAGTCGCCAAATATACAGTCCGACAAGGCTCTCTTGGCACTTGAAGGAGGGCGCTGTTGCAAAACAAAGGCAGCCATAAAATAAAATCTCCTCAATTTTACTTCAATTTTAGTTTAAAATAGTTAATAGTAAGCAAAAAAACATAACATACAATAGTAATATACTGACAGAGCGAACTATAAAACAGTAGCACAAGATAGCGGCGTAAGTTCAGACTTTGGCCACGCGACAAAATAGCCTTGTCGCACTTCTACACAGAGATATGTTCAAGATAATAATATGTTGACGTTAGAGTTTGATGGCATTAATTCCGAATTTGGCCACGCGCATTATCATTTTTCTTTACACTATAAGTACCTACTATGTTTAATCGAACTATAATGTGAACAATTTTATGGTTGATACCAGCTAACTAACATGACCTTTTTTTATCATAGTAAACAGGACGCTTTTGAAATATTGTTGGTATAATATAACGTTGTACAATTAATAAAAAAATTTTTCAAAACAACTTTAATGAATCGTTTCTCGACAAACATATTTCTAAATAAGATTATTTTATAACTTTACAAAATAAATACTTAATCAATTTGAATATTTTTGATTGAAATATATTATTATAAGGACAATCTTAACTTTTCTTTACTTGTAGATATAAGATTTGAGTTTGGTAAAACCTTTGGGTAAAACGGGACTTTTTCGCTGTCGCTGAGGACAGCATAAAAAGAGTCAATGTCGCCCTGCGCCCAAAGCGACGTACCTATGGCCACGTTATTGTTAACATAAGAAAAAAATCGATTTTTAAAGTTCGATTCGATTCAATCATAAAGAGAATATAATATTTGTATTCTGTGGGTTAGACCGCCATCATCTATCCTTCGTTAGCGTCAGTGTGACCATTTTCAAAAAACCGGCCAAGTGCGAGTCGGACTTGCGCACCGAGGGTTCCATACCATACAAGAAGTAAAACATTGAAATAATCACTTTTGTTCATGAATTTACGAATATAATTTACATGTAGCTATTTTTGTTGGCGAACCGCAAAGGTAACTTTGTTTTTGGTGGTTTATTGTTATTATTAAAAAAAGTGTAATAGTTAGGGAGTTGATTTTATTTTTCCTGTAAAATATACATTAATGTCTATTAATCATAATTATTTCAGATTTTTCGATTGATAAACTTCGGAGATAAGGGGGGGGGGGATCGGTATTTTTTTCGACAGTTTGCTCAATAAATCCAAAACTATCAGGCATAAAAATAAATAAAAATCGGTTTTAGAATACACAAGTAACGCCCTTTCATATGATACCCCACTCAATATTGTTATCTCATTTCCTCTCTCTCGGTTTTCCCCCCTTTTAAATATAAATAAAAACAATTTTCAATATTTTATGAGTGCAATGGCGTTGGGTCACTATTACCTAAAACTATTCCAAATTTCAAGTTGATAGCTTTGATAATTACTGAAATAATCGAGTGTGACAGACGGACGGACGGACGGACGGACGGACGGAGAAAGTCTCACCATAAGGGTTCCATTTTTACCAAATTGGTATGGAACCCTAAAAACGCTACTTTAATATCAAATCGTTCAGTACATTTCATAAAAGAGAAAATCGATATTTAAAAAATTCTGCTGTTGTAATTGTAATCCACATTGTAAAACCGAAAAAAGTACTTGACAATATCATTTATTAAGAGTCCTGTGAACTACGATGTCTCCATTCATTCAAAATACCAAATCATTTGTAATTCGTGCATATTTCGATCATGTTGTGCTGTTATTCGCATTAATATAGTAATCTATGCTCCTAGCCATATTTGATTCGGAAATATTTCTTTAAAACGAAATACCTAATAATTAATTTTGATCAAAATTTTTATAACTTTGGTCGAGTTCCGTAATATAAAAAATTATGAATGAAAACGTGTAACTTTCTTTTTTTAACTGGTGTTTTTCTTTAGCTGGACAATAAAAACTCAACTAATGCGACGTGAGATAGTTTTGTTTTTATTACATAACAAATAAGCAGAAAACATGTCCTCTTTGATATACAAATAGGCAAAACTAAATTCGTTTACAATTTCGCTTAACAAAAGTATTTCGGAACCAGATATGGCCAGGAGCATTGATTATTATTACTTTTTGAACCAGAATCATGGTCACAACATGGTCGAAATATATTGCACGAATTACAAATGGTTTTGGTATTACGAATGTATGGGAGACATCGTGGGTAAGTGGACTCTTAAGTAAGAATGAAAATACAAACTTAAAAAGAGATCTTTGGTAGATTTTGACAATATTTTCAGTGATACTAGATGTATTTAGTAATGAAAAAGTGGCCACACTGGATGGCGTCCTTTTTTAAATTTAGAATAGGTACCTTGTTATAACTTTTTCTGTGACTCAAAACAAGAGAACGAAAGAAGTTGAGAAGCCGCGACGCTAAAACGGTAAGTTAACTTATTATTTCATTTCGTTTAAATTTTAAGCCTATGGCAATTTGCGTGCATAATTTACCTGGTGGAGTCACTGAGAAAAAGTAGATATTAAAACCATATTATTAAAATTTGTAATCTATAAAATTATAATATATTACTTAGTAAGTATACCATCACAAAAATAATATTGCTTAGGATTATCAATTTCTTAATAGCTTGATAAAACATTCTAAAACTAAGAAATCTATTTTTTTTTATAAATAAGCATGACAAATAAAGAAAATCTAAAACTTAAAAAAAATTTAATGGCTTTCTACTCGTAAGTAACTATTTGCAAATACGGTGTTTGCAAACCTATTACTTACTTTTCTTTACACATCTAAGACACATCAAGTTTTTCGAAAACTATTCTTAACATACGTATTTATTTTCTTCGTATGTAGGTATGGTTTTATACCTAAACAATTTTTTTCTACTGTTGAAGATTCATTTTCAAGATCAATTTCAGTGATTTTGTCTTAAATTTTAAACAATTAGTGTTTGAAATAAATATTTTTGTTATGCATAACTTTTCTAAATAATAATATAATATATTTTATATTCATAGAACAATGCAAGATTCAGCAAAAAAATTGACCCTACCTGTAAATGCAGGTACTACAGCCATTGTGAAAGGTAAATAATTAATATTACTAATAATAATATGATGATATTATAAATACAGTATCCAGATTTCAGTTATCTGGACTAACTGGTAAAGTTATCTATCTGTTTGGTATTAAATATATTTTTCGTTTTCAATAAACACATAACATTATGTAGGTACACAATATCCACAAAACCTCTTTTCTTAATAAGTATCTCTAATTAATTACCCAGATTTTCAATAAGCTAAATGCCTAACAACAACAATTAATCCAGCTAATGGAGTTTCTAATCCATATTTACTATTATTCTGTATTTTAATTAACTTTTGAATCACTACCACTTTATTAATCAAACAATGGTTCCAATAAGAATTCTAATCTTGACCACTGGGTCAATTGTGAATTTTTGTTGTTTGTTTGTGTTTATTCTTTTTGTATTTGAGGATAGAAAAAAAGTTACTCATGTATTAAATTACTATTAAATACAAATGTGTCAGAAGCAGGTGAGAAACTGCCCCTAAAGTAGGTGGACACCTGTGTCTTAAGTGGAACTGTTTCCTCCAATATAAAGGGTTAGTTAAAAGAAAAGTAGTGTTTCTGTAATATTGTGCAATAGTTTACAAAGAAAGGGCTGACTCAATGATTATGCTACCTCACATTTCTCATACAATAGGATCATTGTAAATTTAAAAAGGACAATTTAAAAATTTTCTAGCAAAACACTTTAAGCCCGCTTAACATCCAACTTGTGAGCTTTAGAAACACAGCCCCATGAACATAGTATATGACCATATAATGGCTTATGATGTATGCTCATTTTCACCAACACTTTAAGAAACACCTAAGTCGAAAGGTAAGAGTTTTCACTTACAACAACTGTCATCTAAGCACTTAGGTGTCCCATAAAATGTTGGTGAAAACGAACAATACTCACCGAATGTTTTATATAGTTTAATTAGTCTGGCAGAACTGCAGTCTGTGCATAAGGTTATAAATATGAATTCATTTTTATAAGTTTGCTAATATTTGGTAAGTGTTAATGGTAGGTAGTGTGAATGATAGTGATAGTTAATAACACCTACAGCCCTCAGGTGTTTAACCATTATTTGTTTGTTAAAACAACTTGTAGTTACAATAATTGTAAATTGTATTCTGATTAAAGTCACACAGTACACTAGAATTATATATTTGGTGCTAAAAGTCAGTTTTTAGGGTTCTGTACCTCAAAACAAAAAAAACGGAACCCATATAAGATCACACTGTCTGTATATTATATTTAGTATAATATTTATTATTTATCAGTCTGGCAGTCAGTTTTTTCTTTCATATATTTATTTAAATTACAAAAATAAACAAATGTATTTATTCTGTTATTGAATATTTAAATCAGTTAACATGATAAAAAATTTATATAATATTTTAATTACTTTTAAATATTTATGTTTTAATGATTAACTTTTTGACTTTATAACATCAATTTTTAACTATGACACATGGTTGTATTTACCATACTACATATTAATTATATATGAAGTATGGCTATCGATAGATGGCGCTGAACTACTTTAACTCTCGCGCTTACGCTTATCAATGTTAACTTACATAAGACTCGCCCTATATTTTGTAACGACATCCAGTTCCCAACTTCGATTGGTGCATTAGCCTACGGCCGAACACCATCGAATCTCAAATACCTGCAGCTTCGCGGTGACGATGCATATTAGCCTGCGGCCGAACACCCTCGCCCAGCGGTCCTCCATGCATTTTTGTAGTCTGCCGTAGTTCCTATTAAAAGCTTTTCAACTACATTAATGTATTTATAAATTAATAAATAAAATTTTATGTTGCATACCATTGATTGGTAATACATAAAATTATTCCTTGGTGTGTGGATAATACGCTGTGACTTAGGATCATGTACCTATCATCATTTTGTAACGTGTATTTTGCAATAAAGAGATTTTCATCTCAGTCGCTTGGAAAAAAGCAAGCTTTAATGCCCTAAATGCGGGCGAGAAATGCGATTATATTCCCTAAGCCGCAAAAGCATTTTCTTTTTTAGGTAGGGCACGAAAGTATTTCCAAACATTACGTAATCTCGTATTGCGTTTATCTAAAGCTGAAGAGTTCTTTTTTTAACCACATACGGTCAAAGTACGTCCGTAGAGTTTGTATAAGTATAATAATTTTTTGTTTTTACATTTTCAATACAGCCTGCCAACCCGCACTTAGCCAGCGTGGTAGGCTATAGCCAAACCCCTCTCAGTCTGAGAGCAGACCCTTGCCCAGCAGTTGGATATAAAAAGGGTTTGAGATAATAATGATGATGATGATGACATTTTCAATATGAATAAAAATAATAACTCCTATTTAGTTTTATTAATTATAAAGGAAATCTAATTAAATCCATGAATGATATTTGCTTATTGTTTATCTAAGTATTTATTGCTAATACTTTTTTTTAATTGTTGATTTTCAAAAATTGTTATTTCTAAACGCATCCAAAATGAAAGTGGAAAAAAGAATAATTTTTTAGGGTTCCATACCAATTTGGTAAAAATGGAACCCTTATGGTGAGACTTTCTCCGTCCGTCCGTCCGTTCGTCCGTCCGTCTGTCACACTCAATTATTTTAAGTAACTATCGAAGCTATCGACATGAAATTTAGAATAGTTTTAGATAATAGTGACCCAACACCATTGCAATCATAAAATATTGAAAATTGTTTTTATTTTTATTTCAAAAGGGGGGAAAACCGGGGCTTCAAATTTTCAAAATAAAATAACAATATTGAGTGGGGTATTATATGAAAGGGCGTTACTTGTGTATTCTAAAACCGATTTTTATTTATTTTTATGCCTGATAGTTTTTGATTTATTGAGCAAACTGTCGAAAAAAATACCGTTCCCCGCCTTATCTCCGAAGTTTACCAATAGAAAAATCTGAAATAATTTTGATCAATAGAAGTAAATCTATATTTTACAGGAAAAATAAAATCAACTCGCTGACTTATATACTTTTTTGATAATAACAATAATCCGCCAAAAACAAAGTTACGTTTGCAGTTCACCAACAAAAGTACCTATATGTAAATTGTAGTTGTAATTTATGAACAAAAGTGACTCTTTTAATGTTTTACTTATTTGATAGTATGGAACCCTCGGTGCGCGAGTACGACTCGCACTTGGCGGTTTTTTTTCTAATCGTATAGGTATCTTTTACACGACTGGCCCAAAAAAGGAATGTAAAATTTTTAGAGTTCATCATGTATGTATGTATGTTTCTAATGTTTCTTTATTCCACCACAACTTCTGAATGGCTGAACATATTTCGAAATATGGGGTATCGTTAAAATCCTTAGATCCTTCCGAGCAACATAGGCAATACTTTTTTTTTGGAAAAAACAATATGGCGGATGTGAGACGCCATTTTAAAAGTGGAAAACAACATTTTTTCTTCAACTATTACAATATGGATATCGAAATGAAGGTATTAGAGTAGTAACAGAAAATTTATATATTGAATACTTATACAATTTTACATATATAGTATGTTCACACAAAAAACCTTTTTATACCTATAACTAATCAAAAAAGATTGTATGTATGTAGGTAAGTGTATTTCCATTTACCTACCATAACTTCTGAATGACTTATAGTCCATTGAAATTTTATAATTTAAGCACCGAATATTGCATTTGTTAGAGCACGCAATTTTAACGCTCGCGCTTATAATAAGACGATCTTGACACCATCAGACACCGTTTTTAGGGTTCCATACCAAAATGGTAAAAATGAGAACCCTTATGGTGCCGGTGAGACTTTCTCCGTTCGTCCATCTGTCCGTCTGTCACACTCGATTATTTCAGTAACTACTAAAGCTATAGACCTGAAATTTGGAATAGTTGTAGGTAATTGCGGTGCGCCGTCATTGCAATCATAAAAAATTGAAAATCTTTTTTTTTATTTAATAAAAATAAGTACTTAATTAAAAAATTAAAAAACATGACTGCCCTGCTATACAACGAACTAAAAAGTAAGAAACAAGTTATTTTAGTTGAACAGATAAATTCATATGGCAGTCGGGGGACGTATTAGAATAGAAGGTGTTCCTCAGAGCAGCCCCCCGACTGCCATATGAATTTATCTGTTCAACTAAAATAACTTGTTTTTTACTTTTTAGTTCGTTTTATAACAGGGCAGTCGTGGTTTTTAATTCTTTAATTACTTATTTTTATTTATTTTTGTACCCAATAGTTTTTGATTTATTGGGCAAACTGTTGAAAAAAATACCATCCCCTTTAACTCCGAAGTTTATCGTTCGAAAATTCTGAAATAATTATGATCAATAGGAATTACAGGAAAAATAAAATCAACTCTCTAACTATTATACTTTTTTTGATCATAACAATAAACCGCCAAAAACAAATTTAGGTTTGCGGTTCGCCAACAAAAGTACCTATATGTAAGTTATACTCGTAAATTCATGAACAAAAGTGATTCTTTTAATGTTTTACTTCTTTCATGGAATGTATGTATGGAACCCTCGGTGCGCGAGTCCGACTTGCACTTGTCCGGTTTTCTTAAATATTATTGAGTTATGACTGTATGTTGTATTTGCATGAACATACTCGTACTATATAGTATTACATTCTATTGCATGTTTTTGCCATACCAACTTTGAAATGTTTTTATTAATGTTAATGTACCGTGATTAAAAATATACACAAATCGCTCTTATATTTGTTTACATTAAAAGTTAAAACTAACAACTTTTTTCTTATTAGACATTTTGTGAAATATCAAATATTCATTAATTAACAAAGATACACTAACTATTACTAATCTGTTATGTAACATCGGCAAGAGGTAACGGTGATAGCGGCGCACAAACTCGCGGCGCGAAACCGAAGCGATTGTTTTCACAGTGTAATATCAGTATTATTTTTTTTTATTTTGAAAAGTCTTAGAACAAAAGTTGTAAGTTTTAATATTAAAACAACAACATTCTGACATTAAAATTTCAAAACATTGTTTTCCTATCATAAATGAAATATTTAAATTATTACTATTCACACAATACACCTTTGTAATAATTGCACGCATCATACAATTCCTTTTTCTTTATAGGTTCGATGCATCAGGGACAATTGCGTTATGATGCATCATCTCACACAATGGTTAACGCGCAATGTGTTGCTATCTCAACATACGCGTCGATCTATTCAAGTCTCAAAAGGAGGCTCGATTTTACCCCCAGTGAAATTGATTTAATTTTATATAACGGAGATAAATTGTACGCGCGGATCATTAATGACTTAAAAGAAACTAATAGATTTCAAAGTATTTACCTAGATCCTGATTCAGAATTGCCTTCTGATATCCGCGTCGGTAATTTTTTGGCTCGCATCACTAACAACTGGGTTGCAAATAATTTATTTCCAGAAAACGGAGATAATTTTAACGTGAAAAATTCAATACTTACGTTAAAAAACCTTTTGGTTCGCGAGATTTTCAACGATACACATGTAGACGCTACAGATAACTATTTAATTACGGGCCAATTAAAAACAATGTCGTTTTGGCGTCACAACGACAATTATTACTTGTTTAATAGTCACGGAGTAGACGAGACAAACAAAAGAAACATCGTCGAAAATTTGAACGTCGCGCGACTCTTTCGTTCAGAAAATGTAGACGCATTAGCTACATTAATAATAAAAAGTTATATGCATTCTAATGAACAATTCCAAATAAATAAAATACGCATTGAAAATCTATCCGATTTCAATGAGAATTTATCCACAAACTTACAATTACAATCAAACACTGATCCAAAATTATATACTTTAAAACCAGTCGTAGTTCTGGAGAAATTAAACACGTGTTCAATCAATACATCAAAAATTTGCAAAAGAGGTAGACCTGTAAAACGAAAATCGACAAATGATGTAAAAATACCCGCGAAAAAAATTACAATTACTAAATCAAACGATATAAAATTGAATATGAATCCAGTTGTTATCTTGAACAAAATTGATATTTCTGTTAGTAAAAAACAAATTGGTAGGCCTCATAAACAACAACGGGGACGTAAACCAACAAAACAAAATGCGCATTTAAATGCATCACAAAAATATAACAAAAACAACCCAGCAGTTCATAGGGACGCAGTACAAAAGTATACAGCAAAAAAACCTGAAATACATCAAAAGGCTGTAAAAACGTATACAGCGAAAAAACCTGAAATACATCAAAAAGCTGTAAAAAAATATTCGATAAATCATCCGGAAACAAATAAAGCTTCCGTTCAACGGTATAATACAACAAATAGAAACATCGAACCCGAATTGCGAGAGTCAAATTTAATTTCTCAAAAACGCGATGAAGAACTTAATATAATCAAATTATTTTCGTTAAAAAATTCATCACTATTAGGTACTGATATATACGTGTGTTCAATTTGTCAAACTCGATTATTTTTTGAAGAAAAATCTCGCACAAAATGGTGCTGCGGACAAGGCGCCTACAATGTCCAAAATTTAGAACCACTTACCGAGGATTTTTATAGCCATACGTCGTTTTTAAATAGACCGCGCGCTTATAATAATTTATTCGCTTTCTCTGCGTTAGGCGTGTCTCACGGATACCAGCAACCTAACACCGGAATAACATTTTTAAAAATTCAAGGTCGCGTTTACCACAGAGTATTTGATTTAGGATATTCAGATAGTACTAATCCTATCGGAATGTACGTGCACGACGATAATGAAACTCGCATGAAACAAGGCGAAAACTTAAACTTAGATATGCAAGTAATTCGTTCAATAACAAATTTTATGCATAATGTAAATCCATACATTGAATGTTTCAAACGGTTAAATCAAGAGTCATCCGAAAATGCTCACATTATTTTTGAACAAGCGTCACGCCGTTCGCATGGAAATATTTTAGGAGATTTGCCATTAGGCAGGGAAGTAGCCGCCATCATTAGAACAGAAGTAGAACAATTCACTCCTCATTGTATCGCTATTTGGAAAGAAGGCCATCGCAGTCCCCACACAGTTGATATTTTACATCCGTGTTATGAAAGTTTTCAATATCCTTTATTATATCCATATGGTAACCCCGGTTGGTATCCAAATAAATTAGACAACAAAGGCAGTAAGCTGACACAATTAAAGTACGTTAGGTGCTTATTACTATCAGAATCGCGATTTTCGGAATTTAATCGTCTCTCAGAGGAGTGGAATATAGATATGTTTAATAGGATTTCTGATGAACGGCTACGCTACATTAGCAATATGCAGACTAAAAATTCTGATTCCACTTTAAGGTCAGCGCCTCTTCATGAAATTGAAGCATTAAATAATGACGAAACTATTCAAGGCGAAGGCGGTATTGTCCCTGGAAAAATATATCTCCCATACAGTTTTACTGGGAGCCCCAGGTACATGAAATTAAAGTATCTGGATTCTATAGCTTTAGTTAATAGACTTGGACAACCTTCTTTTTTTATTACAGTTACTTGTAATCCAAATTGGGTTGAAATTAAACAGTCAGTCCCTTCAGGACAAAAAATTAATCCACTTATTTGTGCCAGAGTTTTTAATCTAAAATTATCACAGATAATTAAAGATATTCGTTCCGGTAAATGGTTTGGAAACATTAGTTATTTGATGTACGTTATTGAGTTTCAAAAAAGAGGCCTACCTCATGCACATATTTGTTTTCGAGTAGAAGGTGGAGGCCCAGTACATAATATCGATATTGATAAATTTGTTAGGGCTGATATACCTAATCCGTCTGAAGCTGAAGGGAGATTGCGCAAAGCTGTACTAGATCACATGATTCACGGTCCTTGTGGTCTTTCTTATAGAACTAATCTTCCTTGTTGGGATGATGAAAAAAAAAATGTTCAAAGTTTTTTCCAAAACGCGAAACGGACACCACATTCAGCGATGATAGGGGCTTTATCAATTTAAAACGCAATAGTCAAAACGAAGCTGAAATAATATATAGAGGCAGAAAAATTAAAATCAATGATCGTTGGGTAGTTCCATACAACGCCGCCTTACTCCTTAAGTACGATTGTCATATTAATGTCGAAGTGTCTACAGCTACTGCCGTTGTAAAATATTTGTTTAAATATATTACTAAAGGCGCTGACCATTCTCGCGTAGCAGTTGTGACAGACGAAAATCAAAATGACGAAATTGAAAACTATGTCACTAAAAGATATTTAGGTTCCTGCGAAGCGACGTGGCGTATTTTAGAATTTGATTTAGTTTGCCGCGAACCTAATGTTAAACAACTTGCTGTTCATCTGGACGGACAACAATACGTATATTTTAAACCCGGCACTGAAACGGAAGCTGTTAATCGAACTACCTCTGATCTAATAACTTATTTCAATCGGCCTGCTGGGGTAAACTTTGACGAAATAACTTATCAAGATTTTTACGAAAAATATATTGTTCACGCCACACGTCCCCGAACTAAAAACGTAGAAATTTTAGAAACGTCAAATAACCGATTCGTAACCGAACGACAGCGGGGCGAACTCGTGGCGCGATTATTTTTCGTTGCACCAAATAGAGGTGAACAATTTTATTTACGTCTTTTATTAGCTTCACATCCTTGTCGTAGTTACAGAGATCTTTTAAATTTGGGTGGTCCAGATTGCATGACGTTCCAGGAAGCTGCCAAAAAGATCGGGCTCGCGAACGATGAAGCTGAGTACGAAAAAGCTATGACTGAGGCTTGTGGTTTTTTCACTGGACCGCGTCTGCGTAACTTTTTCGTTCTTCTAGCCGTGAACGGTATTCCAGTCGCGTCTCTCTGGACAAAATTCCGCGATCAAATCAGCGAAGATTTCATCCATCGTCAACCTGACAATGTTGATTACGCATATCATTTGTGTCTCGTATCAATCGACCGCCTTTTAAGAAGACACGGTACATGTTTAATCGAGCAGGGTTTGCCAGACGTTGCCGATGAAACAACCGAGATGGGGCGCGAGCAAACAGAATATAATAGAAATACTTTGAAAGACTTTGTAAATGATTGGTTACCTAAATTATCCCCGGAACAAAATAAAATATTCGAATACATAAATGAACTGGTAACTAATCAAAGTTTTCGCGAAAATCACAACAGCGCAATTTTTATTGACGGCCCCGGTGGCACCGGTAAAACCTTAATTTTAAACGTTATTACTGCACACGTTAGGGGTAATCTAAATGGTATTGTTTTATGCACTGCATCTTCAGGTATCGCCGCGCAAAACCATGAAAATGGTACAACCGCACATAGCATGTTCCGGTTTCCACTCAATCTTACAGATGATCTCGGGTATTGGAACATTACAAATGGTTCACAAAGAGCAGAACTTATATACAACGCAAACGTGATAATTTTCGACGAAGCCCCGATGGCACACAAATGGCTCATTCATTTATTAGACCGATCCTTACGTGATTTAATGAAAAACGATAAAATTTTTGGTGGAAAAATTATTATTTTTGCAGGTGATTACCGTCAAATTCCACCAGTAGTAGTTGATGCGAAACATAACTCAGACGTTTTCAACGCCTCTGTTAAATCTTCACCTATTTGGCAAAAATTAAAAACATTTTCATTGGTAACATCACAAAGATGTAGAGATGATCCCGAATTTTCTGAATTTTTACTAAAATTGGGATCAAATCAATTAACTTCTATAACATTGAAAACAAACCGGACTATTGCAAATTTAGTAAATCTCTCAATGATTTCATTTGTTTCTGAATTGGACGATTTAATTGATTTTGTTTATCCAAATAACATATTAAATGAACCTGATATTTGCGTTCAAAGGGCTATATTATCAACTCATAATGCAAGCGTATACGAAATCAACGCTAAAATATTAGAACTTTTACCTGAAGACCCTTTACATTTTTATTCAATCGACGAAATAGTAAGCGACAACGCGGACCAAATCTTTCTAGGCGTCGACGCCCTAAACCGAATGCAGCCAAAAGGAATACCGGAACATGATTTAACTTTAAAAGTAGGATGTGTGTGCATGATTATGCGAAATTTAAATTTTTCCGATAAATTAGTAAACGGGACTAAAGTCATTGTTGTAAATACGTCTCCTCGTCTAATAACCGTTCGCAAGCCAGGACTGTCCGAAAATTATTTAATACCAAGAATTATTTTTAAAGCGCCCGTCGAGCCAGGCAGTCCTATCGAAATGTGCCGCCGTCAATTTCCATTACAAATTTGTTACGCCATGACTATTCACAAATCTCAGGGTCAAACAATATGCCGTGTTGGGGTAGACTTGCGTTCCGATGTTTTCAGTCATGGTCAACTTTACGTCGCTCTTAGTCGCGTGCAACATAGACAAAATATCAAAATACTTATAAATGAAGAACGCGTTATAAACGGCAACCCGCTCGCAAATAATGTAGTTTATCCGCCTTTATTGTAAATATATATGCAGCTTTCTGAAAATTGTTCACCTCGTCAGATGGCAAATCAATAATCATGATTATATATTTTTTTTACATTATAAAATCAAAATCATGTTGAAACAGCAACTATATTGCGTGTTTTTTTTTATTATTGTATTATATAATTAGTTAGCAATTCACACACATGCACTGAGTTAAACTATTCACGGAATTGAAAATAATAATTGAATTAAGTCAGTTACTTGAATAATTTACTTTACTTGTGTATTTGTAAATTGTTTGTAAATAATGAACAATATGGTGGGGGCAGTACTAAGATTTATCATAGCACATGTTGAGTATGGGCATGACAATATTCGTTAATCTTTGTGTTAACCAATATTATTGACTTTTGCATTGCAACTGACTGTGAACTTGTTTGAGTCGAAACTGATGAGGATAGTACTGTTGTAGGGATGGCTCTGAGAGATGATGGAAAACTGTGTTGATGAGTGATTGTCCAGTGCGAACGCGTGGTCAGTACTTTGCAAGACGCAGCAGATCGGGAAGTTTGAAGAATATGAGTTGAAGGGGTAGGGGAACTTCTTGTTTTTGAACTCGGAACTGTCAAACGCAAATGTGATTTCGTATACACTAGCATCTACTTATAGACCAGGAGTCAAGACTTTGGATTGATAGACAACGTTATTTCTGTAAATATGAAATAGTGCTAACAGAAAACAAAACCCGGCTGAATTTGTTATAAGCTTCTACTCAGTGCAGGACGCTTTCGAACCCTCGTAAACTTGTTTTAAGTCAACTTATCACCATGCATATTTTGAAACAAATAATATATTAACGTTTTAAAAGAATCTGTACGTTTATTTATTTTATTTTATTTAAATAACTTTATTGCTTAAAATTAGAACATAAAATTACAACGAAAGGAAAACAGAGAAACACAAAGGGCGACCTTATCACTAAAGTGATCTCTACCAGGTAACCCACAATTACGGACCTTTGATCAGAAAAACGACGGGGAATCGCAATAAAAATAAAAATTAAATACATAGACTTACAAACTAATACATACACACTATAATAATAACAAATATGTAGAAAAGACAGATATAAATATATATATATATATATAATATATATATATATATATAAACATACATAAACAATATTAATACATACAATATACATATTATTTCATTACTAAATCTTTTAATGTTTCAAAGCGATAGATAGTGCATTTTGACGCGTTTTTTGAAAATCGCTAGTGATTTGGCACGTCTGATTTCAACCGGGAGAGCATTCCACAGAGTTGCCGCCTTCATGGTAAAAGAATCTGAGTATGATCTTGTATTGCACTTACGTTGTCTGTACGTTGAGCTTATGTGAAATAAAAATATTTTGAATTTTGAAAATTTTAAGAATGACATCGCTAAATATAACCTTAATGCTTGCGTCCAATTATCGGCATCGGACGCATCGCGTCATTCGCATTTTTTTATCATAAATTGAGAAAACCATAGTTTCCCAATAGATGGTTCCGCAATCTACCTGACTAAAATAATATGTATCGAAATTATCATATCAGCGGTAGTTGTTTCCAATCTCTTCCAAACTCAATTGGTAAAGCACCTAACCGCGATAGCTGGAGATACGGGTTCAAGTTCCGTTGGCAACGATAATTTTGATACACTTATAAATTTATAATTTAAATGTAGTATACAGTGCGACAAGGCTGTTTTGGCGCGTGGCCAAAGTCTGAACTAACGCTGCTATCTTGTGCTACTGTTTGATAGTTCGCTCTGTCAGTATATCACTATTGTATGTTATGTTGTTTTAGCTTACTATTAACTATTTTAAACTAAAATTGAAGTAAAATTGAGGAGATTTTATTTTATGGCTGCTTTTGTTTTGCAACAGTGCCCTCCTTCAAGTGCCAAGAGAGCCTTGTCGGACTGTACATTATTGTAATGAACATTAATCACAAAAACAAAATTGTATTCTCATTATTTCATACATATTCTAAAAAATGTTCATTCATAAAAAATATATATATATTCAAATTGTAAACATTATTCCATAAGTCTAATTCGAAGTCGTTGCCATACGCTGTAACATACTACTTGATTTCTATAGACTGTCTATAACAGTCTATACTTAAGTAGTCTAAAGACGGTCGCACAGATTGAATAATCACTGGAATAATTTTCCTGGGAAAAATTTTATTAACATAAGATACATAGAATAATATTAATATATAGAATAAAGTTACTATAAAAATAAATATGTATCAATTATTTATAAGTTAATCTTTATATATGTAAAGCAGATGAAAAAATATATAGAAACAGTGAAAAAAAAATATTCACAAAGATAAAAAATACCCTTTAAAAAGGAAAAAATTATTTGAAAAATTATGATAATGAAACAAAAATATGTGAAAAAGAAAACTCACATAGAACTAAAATACCAAAAAAAAAAGAATGTGAAAAAGAAACCTCACATAAACCTAAAATACTGAAAAATGTGAAAAAGAAAACTCACATAAACCTGCTTATAGATCCAAACAATTTATTCTATTTAAAATAAGTTTTGTAATTGAAACTATAAAGTGTACATCTATAAATGGCACATGTAGACTTAAAACTTAAAATTTGTTATATTCCATATTATTACAAATAATTTTGACGTTTTCCATACAAAAATTCTTTTCACTAATATCAGCAAATGAGACATTATTTTAATCATAAAATAACTTCATCAACCTCTATTTTAAGTTTTAAAAATGTTTACAAATAAAATTTTTTTTTTTATGTAATAAGTCGTTCTTTGATAGTTGACGAAATCATACAACACTGACAGATTATTTGACAAACGTTCTATAAATACAACTTCTGACGTCACCACCCCGCTGACAACGACGCTTGGACCACCAGCGATCCCGCAGCATAACTGGAGCTCGGAGGGAAATTTCCCAATTACACTCAGAAGCCGCCAAACTGATACCGGCCGACGTGATATCACTGCTATAAGATCTACCGCCAGTACATCAACTAATGAAAACTCAACCAATACAACTGCAACAACACCAACCACAACGATATCAAGAGAAGCAACTGCAAAACCTCATTCGTAACAAGACTCTTAGTCATCGCCAACCAACTCACTCCGCCGCATTCAACAGACTTGACTCGCAGTTCACTCTCACCTCGCTGGCACGCATTTTACGCACGTCAACCCGGCATTAACGGCCTAGACAATCCAGTAACTCGAAGCCAAGTCGCAGCCACTGCCCATATGCACGCTGCATGTTAGCACACGCCAGATGCACCACGACTATAGACAATTTGACAGTCTCAGAGGAGAGTGACTGTAGCGGGTTTTCGATAGCTGATAACCAGATGGCTAGCCTACACTAACGGAGTCTTTAATGAACGTTACATGAATATAATTTTTAACGTTATAAACTCCGACCACAAGCAGTTCCCAGGCATAGTATCTGCCCGGAGGGAAATTTCCCAATCGTCTCCAACACCGACAAAAACTTAAGTTTGAATAATTCTATGTATTTATCATCAACTATAATATCTCGCATTGAACAATATTTTATGCCTTTATATATCTATCACTAAAAAAAAAACAAAAAAAATATATTAAAATAAATGTTTAAAATTATTAGATACAATTAAGCCTCATTCACTTATGAATGTGTAGAATGTAAGTATGAGAAACGTCTTCTATCACTGTATATGACACATGTCAAAAATCCATAAAACTTACTGTAAATATTTCAATATTTTCAAAATATATATCTCTACATAAGTACAACATTAAAAAGATATAAGTTTACATAAATCTTCTTTTTAGATTGGTAAAGTCGTACTTCTTTCGATTATAGGATAAATTAAACTACCAATACAAATTGAACTTTGTCGACAACCAAATTTTAATTGATTTTTGTCAATGTGCAATTGAAACACTAAATTATAATATTATGCAGTGCGACTTATTACTTACAATAAGCATTATTTTTACTCCAGTAATTATTCAAAATAAAGCCGAAGCAAATAATTATATTAAAATAAATGGTATAATTAAAATGAAGCCTCATTCACTTATAAATAAGTAAAGAACGTTAATGAACAATACTTTTCTGTTTATAACCTTAACAATTTATACGGCACAAGACGAATTCCAACGAATTCGGATAGATTCCAAATGTCAATAATCAAAAGCTTGCTGTTTTTTAAAAACAATATCCCATATGGATCATATTCGCACAATATTTCTCAAAATAATACACAAGTATAAAATATATTATTATTAAAATTTGCTTCTTACAATAGTACATTGTGATACAAGGGTGGAAAGTAGGTTTTTATTTAATTTATATATTATATAAAATATAATCTACACACCCGTCTATCACACGACGTTTTTCAATACAGTTGTGGAAATTAGTGAAAAACAAACAAGTGAAGTTTTCTCGGGGGCAAAACTCCATCTTGTGCAGTTTTTATTTTAGATAAAATATCGAGTGGAGTTAATTCCACATCATCACTTGTACTTGAAACAAAAAAAAATAGAATTTAAAATCGATATCGCTATCGAAATTGAAATCAAAGAATTAATTCACTGGATGGACCATGTCGTACATACGTGATACGAGTACATGAAGAGAGCTCTCATACATTCATGGTACCTTGGTACCAAGAGCTTATGAAGCCATACAAAATGTCATTTTGTATATGAGATTTTTATGTTTATGAGTAATGTTTAGTTTTATAAACCAGTGCTCTACTATTTTCTTAGGGGAAAATATGTAAGACGTGCTGTTTTATTTATCTTTTATGGATATTCTTAAGCATACAATAAAGTCTACAAATTTTCTTGTTGTCTTCTGTACTCCCGTATTTTCTTAATTGAAAATATGTGAGATGTACCTTTATGCATAGGAACATCCAAACTTATGAAGCCATACAAAATGTCATTTTGTATATGAGATTTTTATGTTTATGAGTAATGTTTAGTTTTATATACCAGTGCTCTACTATTCTCTTAGGGGAAAATATGTAAGACGTGCTGTTTTATTTATCTTTAATGGATATTCTTAAGCATACATAAAGTCTACAAATTTTCTTGTTGACTTCTGTACTCCCGTATTTTCTTAATTGAAAATATGTGAGATGTACCTTTATGCATAGGAACATCCAAACTTAAATCAAGCCATACACAATGTCATTTTGTATATGAGATTTTTATGTTTATGAGTAATGTTTAGTTTTATAAACCAGTGCTCTACTATTTTCTTAGGGGAAAATATGTAAGACGTGCTGTTTTATTTATCTTTTATGGATATTCTTAAGCATACATATAGTCTACAAATAAATTTCTTGATGACTTCTGTACTCCCGTATTTTATTTATTGTAAATATATGAGATGTACCTTTATGCATAGAAACATCCAAACTTAAATGAAGTCATACAAAATGTCATTTTGTATGTAAGATTTTTATGTTTATGATTAATGTTTAGTTTTATAAACCAATGCTCTACTATTTTCATAGGAGAAAATATGGAAGACGTGCTGTTTTATTTATCTTTTATGGATATTCTTAAGCATACATAAAGTCTACAAATAAATTTCTTGTTGACTTCTGTACTCCCGTATTTTCTTAATTGAAAATATGTGAGATGTACCTTTATGCATAGAAACATCCAAATTTATAAAGCCATACAAAATGTCATTTTGTATGTCAGATTATTATGTTTATGAGTAATATTTAGTTTAATAAACCAGTACTCTACTATTTTCTTAGGGGAAAATATGTAGGACGTGCTGTTTTATTTAACTTTTATGGATATTCTTAAGCATACATAAAGTCTACAAATAAATTTCTTGATGACTTCTGTACTCCCGTATTTTCTTAATTGAAAATATGTGAGATGTACCTTTATGCATAGGAACATCCAAACTTAAATGAAGCCATACACAATGTCATTTTGTATATGAGATTTTTATGTTTATGAGTAATGTTTAGTTTTATAAACCAGTGCTCTACTATTTTCTTAGGGGAAAATATGTAAGACGTGCTGTTTTATTTATCTTTTATGGATATTCTTAAGCATACAATAAAGTCTACAAATTTTCTTGTTGTCTTCTGTACTCCCGTATTTTCTTAATTGAAAATATGTGAGATGTACCTTTATGCATAGGAACATCCAAACTTAAATGAAGCCATACACAATGTCATTTTGTATATGAGATTTTTATGTTTATGAGTAATGTTTAGTTTTATAAACCAGTGCTCTACTATTTTCTTAGGGGAAAATATGTAAGACGTGCTGTTTTATTTATCTTTTATGGATATTCTTAAGCATACAATAAAGTCTACAAATTTTCTTGTTGTCTTCTGTACTCCCGTATTTTCTTAATTGAAAATATGTGAGATGTACCTTTATGCATAGGAACATCCAAACTTAAATCAAGCCATACACAATGTCATTTTGTATATGAGATTTTTATGTTTATGAGTAATGTTTAGTTTTATAAACCAGTGCTCTACTATTTTCTTAGGGGAAAATATGTAGGACGTGCTGTTTTATTTATCTTTTATGGATATTCTTAAGCATACATAAAGTCTACAAATTTTCTTGTTGACTTCTTTACTCTCGTATTTTCTTAATTGAAAATATGTGAGATGTACCTTTATGCATAGGAACATCCAAACTTAAATGAAGTCAATACAAAATGTCATTTTGTATGTAAGATTATTATGTTTATGAGTAATGTTTAGTTTTATAAACCAGTGCTCTACTATTTTCATAGGGGAAAATATGGAAGACGTGCTGTTTTATTTATCTTTTATGGATATTCTTAAGCATACATAAAGTCTACAAATTTTCTTGTTGACTTCTTTACTCTCGTATTTTCTTAATTGAAAATATGTGAGATGTACCTTTATGCATAGGAACATCCAAACTTAAATGAAGTCAATACAAAATGTCATTTTGTATGTAAGATTATTATGTTTATGAGTAATGTTTAGTTTTATAAACCAGTGCTCTACTATTTTCATAGGGGAAAATATGTTAGACGTGCTGTTTTATTTATCTTTTATGGATATTCTTAAGCATACATAAAGTCTACAAATAAATTTCTTGTTGACTTCTGTACTCCCGTATTTTCTTAATTGAAAATATGTGAGATGTACCTTTATGCATAGGAACATCCAAACTTAAATAAAGCCATAGAAAATGTCATTTTGTATGTGAGATTATTATGTTTATGAGTAATGTTTAGTTTTATAAACCAGTGCTCTACTATTTTCTTAGGGGAAAATATGTAAGACGTGCTGTTTTATTTATCTTTAATGGATATTCTTAAGCATACATAAAGTCTACAAATTTTCTTGTTGACTTCTGTACTCCCGTATTTTCTTAATTGAAAATATGTGAGATGTACCTTTATGCATAGGAACATCCAAACTTAAATGAAGCCATACAAAATGTCATTTTGTATGTGAGATTTTTATGTTTATGAGTAATATTTAGTTTTTTAAAGCAGTGCTTTACTATTTTCTTAGTTAAAAATATGTAAGACGTGCTGTTTTATTTATCTTTTATTCTTAAGCATACATGAAGTCTACAAATAAATTTTTTGTTGACTTCTATGCTCCCCTATTTTCTTAATTGAAAATATGTGGGATGTACCTTTATGCATAGGAACATCCAAACTTATATAAAGCCATCCAAAACGTCATTTTGTTTTTATTTAATATTAGAATGCTTTTCATAAAAAAAATATTTTCACTATTATGATTGAATGAGGCATCATTTTAAAATGAAACATAAAATTACTTTTTCACCCTTTATTTAAACCAATATTCACGTGAAAGTTGTTTCTAGAAAATGTATTTAAAATAATCTGAAAAATCATTACGCTCCTTTCACGAGACCA
This sequence comes from Coenonympha glycerion, assembly GCA_963855885.1. Taxonomy (NCBI): domain Eukaryota; kingdom Metazoa; phylum Arthropoda; class Insecta; order Lepidoptera; family Nymphalidae; genus Coenonympha; species Coenonympha glycerion. The sequence continues at coordinate 2,055,937 of OY979637.1, read as the reverse complement.
AGACTAAACCAGAGTAAATTCGTTGATATAAATCATAGTAAGTAAATGCTCTTGAATACGAAATCACATAGACGTTATGAAATTTCCGAGTTCAACAACGATAAGCTCACCATCACTTCAACTCGTCATCCTCAGATTTTCCAGTCTGTTACGTCTTACGAAGTACCTGTTGATTACGCTTTCACACTGGGCAGTCTCTCGTCACACAAGTCTTTCATCGCCTCTCCGATACGTCTCTACAGCAGCTTCCTCATCTATTCGACTCAAACGAATTTACAATTCAGTTGCTTTACAATTGTTAATAATATTGTTTAACGCTTCATGATTGACGAATGTTTTATTCACATATTCAACGCTATTATAAATCTTAGTAAATGCCTTTACTATACCTTCATCATTTACATACACTACATATACTCAAGTCGAAGTATTTTACCAAGCAATTGATGCAAATTCTTTTTGTTTTTCATTTCACACATCAACACATCAATCACTAACAGTAGAAAACACGTAATTGTATTTAAGTAGTTAAAACATAGTAGTGACTGAATAAATAGATGGACTGACTGTTTCGTGTGTGTTTTTTTTTGTAAATAGATTTTTTTTACACCCAACATGTTAGTACCTACTGCTACTGCAATCTCACCGGATGTGTAAGCACCTCGAATCTATTATCATACTATCTTTTTAAAAACAACAACAATAAAACAACTTTTATAAAAATCTAAAGTAGCCCGTTCTAGGAACCGAACCTGCGACCTCCTACTCGAATCCGATCAATGCAAGATATTAATTAGTTAATTACGACTTAGTTAATAACTTTACTAACATAATAGTCGTTGATTTAGGGCTGATTTTTCAATCGCCAGGTAAAAAAATATGACGACTTTGACAGATTTTGTATGATTCCTTAGATAGTCCTTAGTATATCTGGCGAAAAATCGGCCCTTAGTCATTATGTATATATATATATATATATTTATATATTTTACCAAGATATATAAGTTTCATAATTTATTTCTAATTATTTTTCCAATTTATTAATAAATATCATTTAATTTTATAACTCATACTTTTGACGATTTTATAATATATACTTACATATTTGTTTTCTTCCAATATTTTTCTTTATAAATTATACATTATACCTATTATACGTAACATTTATTTTTTAATAAGTAATATTTATTTTTAACTCATACTTTAATTTTTTTATAAATGTACCTATAAATATGTTTCCTTTCAATTATTATCATATTTATAAATTATATATTATACCTATTATACATTATATTTAAACTGTAATTATTATTTTAGTAAACTGTAAATAAAATACTTATGCTCGGTTGCTTGACTTGATTTTAACCGAAAAGTTACAGTTAAATATGACAGCTTGACCCTTATTTCGAAATACATAAGAGTCAGGCTGCCATATTTAACTATAAGGTTTCGGTTAAAGTCAAGTGAAACAACTCAGCCTTAGTAGTATTTTATAAGTAGAAGACAATTATTTGACTAACTGACAAACTGACATTTTTTTTACTTTCTCATAAACACTCCACATCCTCGTCATAGGTACACTTTAGTTAATATCAAATGTATTTAATGCTTGTATATATAATGCTTTAAATAATTATTTTAGCATTTCGCTTGCTTAGTTTAGATGTAGTTAGATGGGGAGTAAAAGACGCTCTGATTAGTCAATATTCAATAATTGCTGTTGATTATTATTTGTTGACTACTCAGGTCGTCATTTGCCAACCTCACCTGCCCGCGGTGCTCCCTGCTGTGTGCGTATACCTACATAGAGAAAGCTAGCTACTAATACCAGTAACCAGCGCTACTATATAGACGTAAATTTGTCAATCGCGTTTAAAGATTTGTATACATAATAGACGCTGGTATACCTAAAATAAAATAAGTTGCATGAACCATCGCAAGTTGCCAGCTTTCTACGTAGTACGTGTACCTATACGCCCATACTAACGAGGTACTGGCACCAATATTGTGAAATTTTGCACATTTTTGTATTTAATAATTTTTAAAATTTCTAGATCTAAGTACACTTGTATTCTAACGACACTGTAACTGTCAAAATCCACTCGGCAGTTAGAAAGATACAAGATAAACAAACAGACCTCCATACAAGATACGCCCGGAAAACATACCCCTTATATATACAAAAAAGAGTTATATTATATTATATTATTAACGCAAACACGCATTAATTAGGGTTCCATACCAATTTGGTAAAAATGGAACCCTTATGGTGAGACTTTCTCCGTCCGTCCGTCCGTCGGTCCGTCCTTTTAAAAGGGAGTCCTTTTTAAAAAAAATCCATATATTTTCTTAAAGGACTCCCATAAGCCCTAAGTCACGGCACGACAAACGGAACAAACATTCGTGAAGTACATTTTGTGAAGTAAAATATGCGCGGTATGCAGTAATAAGGGGTTAAAATCGTCATGGTATTTAGGTATGTCATAGGTAAATATAAACAGACGCAGAACAAACAAACAGCAGAATACCGACGCCGCAATCGGCCACAGGACTATAATATCTCTTTCTATTGATCATTAACACGTCCTTTTAGATAATACACATGATGACATTAATTAAAATATTTATATTCAATTCTACAATTATAAAACTAGGAATATATACAAATGCGAAAATATTAACGTTGTTTATACTTCTTATAAAAATATACCCAACTACATCCCGCGAGCTGCTTTAGCAGCTCGCGCACAAAGCGAAATCTAGTTAATATATATATAGCTGCTCGTGCTGATTCAACACTGACTCACTGACTCATTGATCACCTCTCCTGAACAATTTTGTATGAAAAAATTTTTTTTGAAGGATGATGTCGTATAGAGGGGAAAAATTCATGAGGAGGAAAAATACGGAGAGAGCTGATGATTGAGGATTTCGGAGACGGGTGAAGAGCACAGCCAGGGTATTGGAGATAGGTGAGGGGTGCTCGACCAAATGTCATTCGAAACGTCATGCAATTGGCAGTGAGCGGAAAAAAAATTCAAAATGGCGGATTCAAAATGGCCGCCTTTCGAATTTCCTCGATATCTCGGAAAGTATAAAAGATGGAAGAACGGTTTCTTGACAAGAGTTAATCAGGATTTGAAGGTCTACGTGATGAATAGAAAAAAAAATCCAATATGGCGGAATTTTTTTTTCCCTAGAAAATGTATGAGGAATATTGAAGAGACCACGAGTTGTAAAACATGAAGTGCTTTGATGCGGTTTCTTGGAAGACTACCAGAGAAAAATATGGAATGAGGTGATGATTGAGGATTTTAAAGATAGTCAAGAGCATGGGCAAGGTATTATAGTTAGGTGGGGACTGCTAAAACAAAAAATACTCGGAACTTCACGCAATTGGCAGTGAGCTGAAAAAAAAACAAAATGGTGGATTCAAGATGGCCGCCATACAAATTTCGTGTTGTTCTATCTCGGAAAGTATAAAAGATAAGAGAGTAGTTTCTTAGCAAGAGGTGATCAGGATCTCAAGTTCTGCGGGATGCATGGAAAATAATTCACTGTGGCGGAATTTATCGTTCCATGGAAAATGTACATACTATGAGAAGAGACAATGATCTAGGATTTGGATGATGATTGAGGAGCACTGTCATGGTTTTAAAGATAGTTAAGGGCTGTTCGAACAAAAAATACGCTAAACCTCATCCGATGAGGTTCAGCGTATTTTTTCTTCGAACTGCCCTTAACTATCTTTAAAACCATGACAGAGCTCCTTGGTAATTTTTTCAACTCACTGCCAATCTGATTCCAATGGGCGATGGAGATGACGGCGATACCTGTATGGCGGGAAGACTGCACGCGGGCCACATGTGGCCCGCGCACCCACGCGCCCTACTAGTTAATATATATATAGCTGCTTGTGCTGATTCATTCATTCACTCATTGATCACCTCTCCTGAACAATTTTGTATGAAAGTTTTTTTTTTCAATTACCATTTCGTATAGAGGAGAAAAATTCATTCGGAGGAAAAATACGGAGAGAGCTGATGATTGAGGATTTCGGAGACGGATGAAGAGCACAGCCAAGGGTATTGGAGATAGGTGGGAGGTGCTCGACCAAATGTCATTTGAAACGTCATCCAATTGGCAGTGAGCTGAAAAATTTTTCAAAATGGCGGATTCAAAATGGCCGCCATTCGAATTTCGCCGATATCTCGGAAAGTATAAAAGATGGAAGAATGGTTTCTTGACAAGAACTGATCAAGACTCAAAGGTCTATTCGATGGATAGAAAAAAAAATCAAAATGGCGGATTTTTTTTTTCTATAGAAAATGTATGGGGAATGTTGAAGAGACTAACAGTTGGTAATTATGCAATGTTGTGATGCGGTTTTTCGGAGAGTTACTAAAGAAAAATATGGAGAGAGCTGATGATTGAGGATTTTGGAGACGGGTGAAGAGTACAGCCAGGGTATCGAAGATAGGTGGGGGGCGCTCGACCAAATGTAACTCGAAACGTCATCCAATTGGCAGTTAGCTGAAAAAAAATTCAAAATGACGGATTCAAGATGGCCGCCATATAAATTTCGTGTTGTTCTATCTTGGAAAATATAAAAGATAAGAGAGTGGTTTCTTAGCAAGAGGTGATCAGGACCTCAAGTTCTACGGGATGCATGGAAAATAATTCACAATTTATTTTTCCATGGAAAACGTACATACTATGAAAAGAGACAATGATCTAGGATTTGGATTATGATTGAGGAGCACGGTCATGGTTTTAAAGATAGTTAAGGGCTGTTCGTACAAAAAATACGCTGAACCTCATCCGATGAGGTTCAGCGTATTTTTTTGTTCGAACTGACCTTAACTATCTTTAAAACCATGACAGTGCTCCTTGGTAATTTTTTCAGCTTACTGCTAATCGGATTTCAATGGGCGATGGAGATGACGGCGATACCTTTGTGGGCGGGATGACTGCACGCGGGCCACATGTGGCCCGCGCACTCACGCGCCCTACTAGTTTTTTACTATTGAATGAAGCTTCGAAATCAAGTTAACATAACATAAATGTAAGCCCAGACGATGCTGAAATATTTCCGAATGTACCAAACGAAAACAGTTTTAATAATAAATCATGAATAATGTAGCTTGTAGAACAATTGTTGTACATCCAGTAGGAGAACATGTAAATGGCAATTATCGTAGGTTAGCGGTAGGCGCCATCGTATCGAATCGATATGGTTTAACGAGTCTACGAGCCGAAAAGATAACCAGCATTTCCTGTTCGCAATTCACTATCACGTGGTATCGTTAAACTCTATTTAACTGCTCATATGTTTTTGGTCCTTCGAGGAAACGAATAGTCGATGCAAAATAATATTTGGGTTATGTTTGTTCCTAAAGTATTTAGGTAACGCAAAATTTGCTGCAATCAACGAAAGTCTTCTTGCGGAACTGACGAATTAAGAAATTAAGAGATTTCGTGAAACAGAATAATCCTAAAAATCCTGATTTGTTCACTCACTGACTCGACATCAGTTGTCGTTGCAAACCTTTCCGAACCTGGCGGTAGAGTTCTGAGTTTTTATAAGAGCCTATGATTTAGGCCTACATGAAAAGTAAAGATTTTCATTTTCATAAAGTTCGAGTGAAGTAAATCTGTAACATCGTTGGTAGCTGTACGTTATAGTTGGTACTCAAATTCCGCGTTTGTTTTTGTAGCGTTAGAAAAAGCATTTCTGGCAACCAGTCCCTTCACCGCTGGTGCTTAGTAGGCAGTTAGTTAATGTTGGCTTTCTTCTTAATTAATATGCCACCACCCACGTGTACGTGGCGTTGTTTGTACTACCAGCCCGTGGGCGGCGTGGGCGAGGCGACGACGCGCCGTGTGCCTGTGTCACGGACGTGTACGTTACGTTTTGTTACCAAATTTTTGCCGTTTGTTTATGTTACTTTCGAGTTTCAACTGACTTCGGTAACGTCAAGGTTCTCTTGGTGTAGAGTTAGTGACTTAGCGCGACGTGAATAGGTGTTTTCAAATATGCTATCTATGTCTGAAACTAAACATAATCATAACAATAAAAACATATCTCAGGACATTTAGGTTTTTGGGACGAATACCTTAACCACCAAAGTCCATCCAGCCGTTTGAAAGATACGTGACAAAAAAGCAATTTACAAATATACAAGGAAAAACATAACCTTTTCAATCGACAATCGGTTAAAAAGAGTTGTGGGTACCTATTCAATAATGCAGAGTTATATCAGAGAATTCTTTCGATATTTTTTCCACGTTTCCATACACAAGTACGGAAAAACCATTTATTGACATTGCTACGTAATGAACGTGTTTTAATCTCAATCTAAATTCAGGAAGGTTCAACGCAAAGGTCGGCGCCGAGGAAACTGCGTGTGCGCATGCTTCTTAAACGTGTACGGATGTGCCGACAAGTCTATATGTAATGATGCTTTAGTTGTTTGATGTGTCATGAGATCGCGATAATGAAAAAACGGACCTAAGCCATATGGCATTGCGTTTCTATATGCATGGTATAGAAAGAAACGAAGTTCAAAAAAATGTATGGGATTTTCAGGTGACGACGTATCAATTTAGTGTTGATTCTTTTACATTTTTTTAATTCCATTCCACTCTACCGCACTTAGAAATGCAATATGTCATAATATGGCTCTATCATGGACCTATCATTGTGAATTTGACACCTAACCAGCAAAAATCTAATTTAGGTATCTTACAAGATTCAGAGTAAGCAAGACATTGGAAGTTCGCCTTTCCAAGGCATCGCCTAGGGCTTCACACACTAAAAATTTATACGTAACATATTTGGACTAAACTTTCCATTCCAATGGTTTGCTCGTAGAAGCTAACAAAGGCAACGAATTTGTAAATTTAGAGGAAATTTTAGCGGTTGAGAGGGCAATAGGGAAATTTCCCTCCAGGCCAATTGAAAAGGAAGGATTAAGGAATTGGAATTGAAATTCCAGAATTGGAATTTTCAATTCCAATTCTGTTGTGCAAACTCTCTAAACAATTTGACGCATTAAAAAGTAGGGCGATGATTTTCATGCCTTTTGATAAAACTAGCACTACCTACCTATACTTAGACGAGTCAAATCCGTTTAGAGATTTTGCATAACCAGAATTGTCACCATTTGCCAATCGCAAATCGGCGCATTCGCAAAAACTTGGAAGTTGGCGTGTTCGTAGAGGCTCTCAAAGGCGACGCTAGCGCTCGTCAAATTAAAAAGTTAACAGGCGCGCGCCGGGCGCCGCGGCGGGCCGGCGCCTGCGCCGTGACCTTGCGCGCGCGCACGACTGACCGCGCAGATTAGCGTGCACTCGGCGCTGCTGCCATGCCGTATTATACAGTTTATTACCAGGGTCTCACGGGCTCAAAGAGCTGCGGGAGTTCCTGCACGCGTGGCACAAGAGGCAGAGCGGCTTGGAGTGACAGGACAGGGGATCTTTGCTGCGGACATCGACGGCGCATGGCGAGTCCTAAATTGTACGTTTCTGCCCCAGAATGAGGAGATGAGGACAAGGAGCGAAAGAAAACACCTTGTAAAGAGTCAAGAAGGAGTCCCGGCAACACGCCAAGAGCAAGTACCGAAAGTGCGCCCTTCCGTGATTCAGCATTAGTCCATGAGAGTTTTATAGGGCTATGGGAAATTTAGGGTCGTTCCTACTTGACTTGCAGGCAAGATTACTAACTATATCAGGAGCCTAACACGGAACAAATTCAAAAATATAATATGTAGCATACCGTGCGGGCTGGAAATCATTTGCAAGACCTGGCCTTTGTCCAGTGGACGTCCGTCGGCTGAAATGAACGAACGAATTTATACAAGCAAGTAGCAACAATGTCTCCCATATGAAGAAGATCCAACCAACGCTCAGATTGTAATCCTGAGTGACGGCGATGATTCAAGTAGGAAGTACTCGCCCTCGTCTAGTCTCCAAGACGTTCACTCTCGCCTTGAAGGCGCTAAGTTGTAGCTACCAGCTAGAGGCTAGGTAGTGCGAACATGTTCCGCCGCCGCGGCCTCCACCGGCGCGACTGGGCCGCCGCCTGGCGCCGAGTAAAAGTGATAAATTCCTGCGGCCACGCATTCCGATACTAATAATGAGCCCACACGCCATCGTTCGCTGCTGAACTTGCCAACTAGCTCCAAATTGTAAGGAGAATCAAGAATGAAACCATTTACTCCATATAAGATCTAAGTCACTGGCTGGTCCGAATGAAAAATTATTTTTGTGTTGGATGGTCTACTATCCAGGCTATACATATAAATAACATCACGCTATGTGCAATGGGAACGAGCATCAATGAAAAATTGTGCAAAACGGGAGAATTTTTTTTCCCTATGGGAAGCTTCCGATCCGCAACAGAATTATTCTCCTAAAAGTTCGCGACACCTGTCTATCGGTTGACTCATTATATCGTGATCTCAATACTGAAACAAAAGCTACTTAGAAGTCAGTACAATATTATGATTATAATACCTGAAGTTTACAAGAGATCAACGCGCCCTAAACTGAGAAGAAGCCCACGACAACCTCAGCTGGATATTGTTTTTCGTTACCACTATTTCATGATGTACATAATTGGTTTTAGTGAGGAACAGATATTTAGGTGGGTGCCTAGTACCTACTAACTAGGTAGTTGTTTATGGCGGGTTGTAATAGGAGCAAATGATGAATTGATGAAACTCTTGGCCTTGACAACTACCTATTTCGTCTGATGAATGATGCAATGACAATATTTATGAAGAACGAAGTAGACATAACAGTTTTGTCTAAGAGATTACCTAGGTACCTACTTACTTAATTGTTGACAATAATTTTAGTCATTATGCGGTGGAGTACCTAGGTACCTACTGTACACCCACCCTACCTAGGCTACTTAGTGGTTAGTTGGTAAACACTTCAGCCGCGATAGCTGATGAGACGGGGTTCAAATCCCGCCGGCTAGATTTAAAGACAATTTTTGTATTTATCTAGGTGGGTATTTATTACAGAAAACAATGACAAGGGCTCTCGGATTGCAGTACTTGTCCGTTTAGTATGTTCTCTCCCTTCAACCTAAAGTCATGTGAGATATGTAAGTATGAGTGTGGATGACCTTTAGAAATTTCGTTAAAACGAGCGATCGATTCTCGAGTTTCGACTCGCGATCTAAGACGACCGCTGGTGTCAGAATCTATAAATAGCTCGACGGACACCAATGTTTACAAATTACAATCTACAATCCTCTCGGGGTGGAAGATTCTGCTTCACTCTGACGCTAAACAATATCAATATCATAATATTATGTGACAGGGAGCGTTGAAAGCGAATTCGACTCACGACCAACGTGAAGACCATCGATATCTATATTAAAGATACACAGAAGCAAACAGTGGCGATAAACAGTGATAAGAGATGCACTATCTGATACCGGTGCAGCGACGCCGATAGCGGCCTGGGGCCTTATTCTGTATCGTTCACTTAGTTAGTTAGTAACCCAAACTGGGTTATTAACTAAGAAAACGGAGGCAAAAATCCTATTATTGTATTCTTTTTGTACAAGATAGCAACTAGCATGGTATACTGATATGATACCATACCGACCTAGGTTGGTAATTTGTGCAAAAATAGGATTTTTGCCTTCGTTTTCTTAGTTAATAACCCAGTTAGGGTTACTAACTAACTAAGTGAACGATACAGAATAAGGCCCCTGGCTTACGAATACACTGGAGACGTTCACAGCTAGCAACGAATACTAGGGTGCTGGGGATAGTAGGGGATATCTTAGCTCGGCAAAACGATACTATTAACAACCTAGTTCATCACACGACGCGCCTTCCTACTTTCTACAGATCACAGACTACTTTCGGAATATTTGATACTCTCTGTGTTACACTAGCGATTAGTGATTAGTGAAACACGTTGCACCGTACACGATACGAGAGCTATTTATACGGAATCACTGTTGACCGAGGTGGGCTGTTCACATTTCGTGGATCGACGATCGACGATCGTTCACAGGCACAGCGGTCGGCGAAGGCGCCACGTCTTCGTTCACATGACCGCAGATCGAATTCCGCGAGCGCGCGGCGCGACGCGACACATGTTTACATCACTTGTTGCGCGGAGGGGTCAACGGCCGGGGCGCACGTACCGGGCTCGCAGAGGCGACTGTAGTGGTGGGGGTTGCAGCACTGGTGGTCCTCGCAGTGCGGCAAGCGGCGCAGCTCGGCCGGCTCCCGCAGGTCCGGGTAGCGGAACGAGCGCAGCGCGGCCAGGCGCAGCGCGGGCCCGGCCGGCACGCAGGGCGCGCCCGCGGGCCCCGCGTCCAGCGCGCGCGCCAGGCGCCGCAGCTGCTCGTCGGGCACCGCCGGCGCGCCGCCCGCCGCCAGCCGCCGCCGCAGCGCGCGTCTCCGGAACATCACATGCCGGCGTCACGACTCGCACGGCCGGGGCCGGGCGCGGGAGCACGCGCGACGCGACATCGCGAGCCGAGTGCGGCCGTCAGACTGACACGCCGACGGACGCGTGACGCGACTCGCGAGCCGCCTCGCCTCGCCGGCGCACTCGCCTCGCGACGCGGTGACGCGCCCGCCGCCCGGGGCGACACCTGCGCGCCGCTGCTTTACCCCACCGACGGTTTTTTTCTTTTTTTTTTTCTGAACATAGTCTTGCCGCTCATCTGCTTGTCGGCGCCTTGTTCAATGAATAAATAGCAAACACACGTGCCCCCGGCGCCGGCCGGATGTTGTCTTGTTTGCGCTGCAGATACCCTTACCTAATTAACTACCCTAGTACTAGTCGGATGAATAGTTTTTGTTTGTGCGAGAGTTTAACTAAAAAAGAAAATTAAGTATTACATGCGCGTATTTTACAGGAAACAGATATTGCTTATTCCTGTTTTACACTCGAATATGTCTATCTTTCCAGCTGTTATCGATTCTCAAGCCCCTAGTCCGGAAAGCAAAGCAAAACAAGATTTAAAGACTAAAATGTTAAATAAAAATAGAAAATTGATAATTAAATATTAAAAACGCATACTAAGTAGTAGTAATAATCAAATATTACTACTACTTAGTATGATACTAATCAGTAGTAGTAATCAAAAAGTATACTTGTATACTTCAGTCGCACTGAGGCGTGCGACTGAAGTATACAAGTATACTTTTTGAAAAATGATAACCTAGAACAGTTACTTTTTTACCGAAGAAAAAAAAACATAGGTACGTTTAACGTGAAATCAACGGCTCTGCCCGCGAAATTCAAAATTTTCGTGGTTTTTTGCAATTTGTACGCTAATTAGACATGATAGGCTTATGGCAATCAATTTGCGAGAATGGCAGTATCATCTTTACATGATTATATCAAAATCTTTGCATAAAAATGTGTATCCTAGGAAATTAATCCGATTATCGAGTTTTATGTGAGTAACTCGCAAATCTTGGACTAATTTCTTTAACTCGACACTTTCGAGCAGATATTTTTATATAAACACGTGAAGAAGATATTGGGATTATCGCAATTTGACGGCCATAAGCATATTATGTCTTAATAGCTAAAAAATCGCGAAAAACCACGAAAAATTTGAATTTCGCGGGCACACCCGTGGTGTGCTCCTTAAGATGTAAACTCCGAAAACTAAGGATTATTAATAATTCCATTTGGGTAGATAATGTATTGGAGTTCGAAAGATTATGTTAGTTTGCTCGGGAAATTTACGGGAGATTCTCCCCACAAGTTGGCAGCGTCCCCGCGCGGGCAGCATTCCCCGGGGGGTGGCGGCGGGCGCGAGGCGCGGCGCGGCTGGCGCCACCGGCGGCGTCAGGTGCGCGCGCCGGTGTGCGTGCGGCGCCAGCGACGTACACCGACGCACACCGACGCACGCCACGCCAGGGCTGCCACGCCGATACTGCAGGGCGATCGGCTCAAAATGTAAGGAGCACACCACGGGTGTGCCCGCGAAATTCAAAATTTTCATGGTTTTTCGCGATTTTTAAGCTAATAAGACATAATAGGCTTATGGTCGTAAAATTGCGATAATCTCAATACCTTCTTCACGTGTTTATATAAAAATCTCTGCTCGAAAGTGTCGAGTTAAAGAAATTAGTCCGAGATTTGCGAGATACTCACATAAAACTCGATACTCGGACTAATTTCCTAGGATACACATTTTTATGCAAAGATTTTGATATAATCATGTAAAGATGATACTGCCATTCTCGCAAATTGATTGCCATAAGCCTATCATGTCTAATTAGCGTACAAATTGCAAAAAACCACGAAAATTTTGAATTTCGCGGGCAGACACGTTGATTTCACGTTAAATAACTGTATCAATGTCAAAACACAGGTATTGACCAATCACAACGCTTGAATATCACGTTTTGACATTGATACTGTTCTTTAATGATTGATACATTTTTAGCCGATCGCCCTGCTGATTGATTTTGATTTTAAAAGTCTTTATTAACATAAATAATAATAACATAATAGTTACAAGTAATTATAGGTAACTAGTGGAAACATGGATCTCAAATATTTTTAGGCTGAAAGGCCTCTTAAAATTTTCTACTTGATGTGTAATGTATTATTATACAATCAAAACAATAACATTTTATCTATAAGTAAAATTAAATATAAGTTTGCTGATACTGACACTCCGTATTATAGCGTCCCGCATTGGCGACCCACAACACCGGGACAACACTCCCGATAACGTGGCGGTAAATCGCGTGGTGATAATCGTTTTTCAGTCCCGATTTAATAAGAAAAAAAGTATTCATCATTAGCGTAGGCTGAATTCACTTATTTTCAGCCAATAGCAAGTACCGTTCGGGTGTCCTCCCGCGTTTCTGCCCAAGAGTCCAAGAGGGCGGTGGGGCCATGGGAAGGTAGTGGATTGTACTTGTATTCTCAGCCAATGTCGAACAGGCTCTAAAACGGCTCTGAGATTATTACAATGTTTGCGTTTTAAAGCATTTTAATTCAATACAATAACAGATTTATAAGGACCTAGGTTCTTATTTGTAATTTTATACAACAAACGACAAAGCTCGAGCTTAGGTATATAGGTACCATTTTCTTCAACAGAGCAGTGTAAAAATAGCTTACTCGGCTTTTATTTGAATTTTGTATCTCTGAGATACAAATAAAACTAAATAAAATCAATAAAAAAAAGCATTTTTCCCCGCTCCAAATCTCTCGAAGATGCCCTTTTTACTAACTGAATTCTTAACTATATTAGTAAAGAAAAAAGATTTCTATAAAAATATGTAATATTTTATCACTTTGACAAATCACACACGCTAGCGAAACAAATGGGAGAAATGGCACTGCACATAGGGCTCAATTACCAACCAAAACTGTCCCGATTTTTTTAAAGGTGACAACCCTGCGGGCCTGTGCTATGACAGTGCTTCGGAGCACGCTACTCGCGTGAAGAGACAATTGCCGATTCATCGTCACGGGCCCATTAGTGCCCACCGCTGGGCACTGGGCACTCGCACCGGCTCATAAATGAGAAATTTCTCTGCAAAAGTAAGACTAAGAGCTAATATTTTCGAATCAAATAAGAATAATCAGTCAAGTGCGAGTTGCGCTAACGCACTGAGGGTTCCGCACTATCAAGACCAATTATCCTCAATAGTAAACATCTTCACCCGCCAAAATCCAAATTCAAATAGGTAATTGGTAAAATGCGAGTCGGACTCGGACACGAAGGAACCCGTACATTTATTGTACCTATTATAACGTATAGTAAGATGCATAAACCAGAAGGGCGAAGGCCCATTTACCTACTGCTACTTGTAGTACAAAAAGAGTAGGTACTTAGATGAAAATGAGTCTGCTATAGATCAACAACCATAAACGAGCAAAAATCACATTTGTTGTATGGGAGCCCCTTATTCTTTTTTAGGGTTCCATACCAATATGGTAAAAATGGAACCCTTATGGTGAGACTTTCTCCGTCCGACCGTCCGTCCGTCCGTCCATCCGTCCCATAGAGCAGAAACAAAGTTCTGTTTGTTTCTGCTCTATGGTCCGTCCGTCCGTCCATCCGTCTGTCACACTCGATTATTTTTCTTTCTTTTTACACTATACAAGTTAGTACTTCACTGCAATTTCACCTGATGGTAAGTGATGACTGATGATGCAGCCGAAGATGTGAACGTACTAACTTGGAAATCAATGACGAAATACGCTTCTGGAAAGGGTAAGTAAAGTCACCACAAGGGTTTCTACACAGCATCGCACCATCATATAATACATCAGCATTCTTCATTTTATTCTATTTGTTATACTAGCTACTAGGTTGGTATTTGTTGTTATAGGGGCAACGGAAATACCCAAATCCTCTGTGAAAATATAAAGTGTATCCCGGTTCAAGAGATACAGCCTGCGATGACAGATGGACGGACGGATCAAGGACAGCAGAGTGTAAGTAATAGGGGCTCGTAACTGCGGAATCCATATAGGGTCACTTTGTAGTCCGTTTGTCCGTCACTTATGAATTATGATCCTTTTTCTCAGAAACAGCTGGTACAAAGGTACCTTAAAAAAAATTAAAATTAAGGCTCAGTACAACGATCTGTCCGCCAAATTAAAACATTTATGGTTTATGCGGGACCCGCAATCCCGAAGCCCGAATCGCACTTGACGTTTTTTTTTAATTTCCCACAGGAGCCTAACCACAGATCAAATATCAGTAAAGACCAATAAAGCAGAAATCGACGCAGACAGCGACATCCCGAATTCACATGAAAAACTTGAAAACGTGAGATGACCTCATACTATACTAGATGGAGTTAGTAGTATAAGGACTGCTGAAAGACTAGCACAACACCACTTTTAAGAAGTTCCGCGTTATATCAACAGATGGCTCTAAACTCAACATTGGAATTTGAAATGATAGAAGTGTAGAACTGCCCGCCAAAATTCAAATTATAGTTTTAGCAACGAATATTTAGTTAGTTTTTCACAACTATAGTAGTCTAAACATTTTTGGCTTATGATCCTGAAAAATCTGTGTAGGGATTTTTCAAGGGTCATAACTTTCAAAGCAAATTATATAACTTTTTTTTAAATTTATTAAGGACAGGATAATGGAGATATAAATCAATATCTAGCTTGGTTTTAAATAATAATAATATATTAGTGCAAACAAAAGAATCAGAAGAAGAAAAAGAAGAAAGAAAGGGCGTATCTTGTTTGTGTGGAGAAGCGAGTATTGAGAGCAACACTAAAATAGATAAGGTAATCAAAAATAAATTAGCAACGACTTTTCCTTCTTTTTTCATTCCTATGAAAATGTAAGATTATAAATAGGTAAGATTTAGGAACATAGAGTCACCCAAACCAAAATAGTTTGGAAATTTAAAATACGGTACCTAGATATTTAATTTTAATTTTTAATTTAAAATACGGTACCTATATACTTTAGATTTCAATGCTATATCAAAAACTATTAGAAATTTATATATTATTTACGCCTTACAGTAAATTCATCTACTATGCAATCTTGAATAAATAATACAAAATTTGAACTAAAACTGTCTTCAACTCTCATCAAATTACCCTTGAAGTTACCTACCTACCAGTAGAATGTTCTGAGGTAATAAACAGTCGAATTGAACAGCACCTCCTCCTTTTTTGAAGACGGTTAAAAAATTATAAAAACAAGAAAAAGAAAAACATGCAATCAACATTAATCTAAAATGCATACCCGTATCGTCGACCGCCATCCGTTATAATTTTATGTTCTTCATGCACTTACAAACGACAGTTCACCAAATGTTTATTAATTAAATAACAATAGAGGAAAGCTCCAACAATTCATTTAAAAGTCCATCAAAATGTCAACTAAAGTAAAATAAAAAAATAACGCATACTATAAAAAATATTTTGATTGTGATTTACTTATCTCGTAATTTCATCGTATAGGAGTAACATAGTGGCATTGGGCGACCAACCTGCCCGCGAAATGACTGTGGAATGGCGGGAATTCGCCAAACGGGGTGTATTTATGCTTTCGGACGCAGGGTTTGTGAATGAAACTTGATAAATTAAATCGTGGCGTGTGATGCAGGGGTGGATTGGGGTCACTGACATCTATAATACAAGTATCTTGGACTTCAGACCTTCAACACTTGATTTTCGCCATTTTTGGTTGGATGATCGTAGCAGTTGGTTGAGTTGACTTTTGCAACGCTACGAAACAGCTACGCAAAGAATGTAGCAGTAACAGAACGTAGGCTATACATACCTACATCTTCTTTTCTTCTTATAAAAATGTTCGTTGTCAATGTTCGTTGAAGTTCAAGGATGGTTTTTACGGCGAGAAAAAATCGAATAATTGCCAGAAAAACCCTAAAAACAGCACTTTCTTTTTCCATTACAAACGTCTTCTAACTAAAACGTAGAGTCAATTTGAGCTTTATTGCTATTGCATAAAGTTCATATTAAATTACAACCAATGTTGTTGTCTGAGCAATGTAGGTGTGTTCCTAACGTCACATAGACAATGTTTGCCCTGACTATAAAATAGGTAGGAGCAAAAAACTGCTCTAAAGTCTATTCAATCTCGAGCGATACCAGACGTAAACAAACCGACTGCCAGGTCATTCGCTTAAGCAGGGTTGCGCAACCTTTTTAACGTATACTAATTTTTCAAATTTAAAATAAATTTATGTTTTGACAATAATATCGTATTGTTTGAATTTTTTTAATGATATCTTGAAACTAGATTTAACATAAGTGAAAGTTTCGTGTTACGCGCCACTTCAGTGCGTCACTAGAAGCACGCTGAGTGGCACGTCAGGTCATGCAGCGCCACGCCATCCACGCGAATGGGCGCTATTCTATACAGTCGCTTCGAATGTTGAGACAAGTGACACGTCAATATCACGCGTCAATTAAAATATTTATTCTAGGTTTATGATTAGGGGAACAAAATAAAATATAAAATATTATCCAAATGTTTACGATAACCCCCATGACATGCTTTGACCTTGAAAGCGAAAGTCGTGAGCGGTGCGGCAGATAGCAAACAAACAAGATAGAAAGAGATAGTCATATTTTGTTTGTTCCGTCGTCGCTACTACTAAATGATCGGCTTTTGTTTACGTCTGGTCTCGCGTTTCGTTGAAAAGACTTTAATAAAAATATTTTTGACAGGACGAAGTCTGTCGGGTCCACTAGTTGTTAATATTTTTTGATTGTTTGTGAAAGCTTTAGATGGTAGGTCTGTTTTGCGTAGTTCAACCGGATGAGTATCACCGCCAAGTCAATTCAAGTTGAATACTTTATTTCACATAGGCCTAAATTATAGGCTCTTATGAAAAGTCAAAACTCTACCGCCCAGGTTCGGAAGACAGGTTTGCACCGAGAAGAACTGGCAAGAAACTCGGCACTTATTCTTTGCAATAAAGTTTTCTTATATAGCATGAAAAATTCATGCTTGTTACCTTGTCTCACATATGCCAGCCAAACCTGGATATACAACAAATACACGAGAAATAGGATCCAAACCACACAGAGAGCAATGGAGCGAAGCATCCTAGGTCTGCGAAAAATACAGAAAACTCGAAATACTACTATAAGAAAAAAAACAAAGGCTATCGACGCTCTTAAACATTGCATGAAGCTAAAATGGAAATGGGCTGGCCATTTAAGCCGGTACACTGATAAAAGATGGACCAAAATAGTAACGGAATGGTGTGGGCCAGTTGGCAAAAGAAAGAGAGGAAGACCAATAGAGAGTTGGAGTAACGAAATCAAAAGAACTGGAGGTGAAAACTGGACTAAAAAGGCTCTAGACAGGGAAACTTGGAAACATCTGGAAGAGGCCTTTACTCGAGAGAGATCCTTACTTTAAAACTAAATTAAAAGCATTCTCACATAAAATACAATTATAATATAATGAATAATGCTATAAAAAACTGTAAAATGTAATCACACTTAGAAAGGATAAATAAAAGGCTTTTTTATTTTTTATTTATTTATTTACTAGCTGTTGCCCGCGGCTCCGCCCGCGTGAATTACAATTTTTTTACATATACCGTGGAATTCCTTGAGTTTTCGCGGGATTCTGGTGTGATGTTATACAGAAACCTGTTCTTACTTCGCACGGGTTATCTTGTGGTGATATTGAAAACTCCTTTTTCTTAATCATTATATAAAGTTTCATTAATACGTAGCTGAAAGATCAAGAGGACGATTTAAACTGTCGATATTTCGACCCAATGGCACAGGTCGTGGTCACTACGTGACCACGACTTGTACCAATGTATCGAAGTATCGACAGTTAAAATCGTCCTTTTAAATGTGATTTTTATTCTGAAACCACGAAATATGTCAAAAATCATTAAATCATGTGAAAATTTGTACTGGTGGAAGGGCTCTTCTTTCAGGGTTCGGCCGGGTATGTACCACTGGGATAAAATACTCTACTAACAATATTCCCCGGCCCAACAAAAGAGTCATTTAAAAATCTTTGCTTCATCTTAATACAATCCAAAATATCCGAATGGGCAATGGCTATATATTTGTTTACGTATAAAAAGACCTATGACATTCAGTCAGTTAGGATTTGTGAACCATTATTTTACCCTTTCCATATTGCGGATGATAAAAAAAGACGCGGCACTCCGGGAATGTCGACAGAAGTGAAAACTTTAATCTGTTCATGTAATGGTTCACAGTGCCATCTTAATATAAAGTTATGAAACAGTAAATAACATGACAGTTACTTATTATTTAAAAAAATTCGGTGGTACGTACCTATCTCAGAGTTTTACATTCAAGTTCCACATAAATTGTAGAGATGGCGCTTAACGTAGCGAGTTTCATGATTTTTGTTCACTCTAAAAGTGAAAATCTTAAACCATACAAAATCTTCTGCTAAGACTATTTATTTACGGCTGTAAGGATAGTCCTGACTAACTTTAGCTCTACGTCTTAGCCCTAGGTTCTTTATCCATTCCGAGTTTCAAGTCACCTACTTGAACTTATCGCTAAAGGTTCTGATGCCTGTAATTTCTGAACTACAAAAGTGATGATGATAAAATTTGTATGGAATAATCTTGAAAGAACCTCCATTCTAACAAAGAAAGAATGAATCAAATCGGACAAAGCGTTAATGAATTATAAGTAAATACACATTTTGACTTTGATGCCGTCTTCCAGGGAAACCATGATGAATTTCAGGACAAAAAGTATCCTATGTCCTACCTCGGGGTATGAGCTATAATCATGTCAAGTTTCATTTAAATCCATCCAGCGGATAAGCCGTGATGCGCGGTCGTGAAACAGACAGACAGACAGACAGACAGACAGACAGACAGACAGACAGACAGACAGACAAAAATTAAACAAATTACAGTTTTGGCTTCAGTATCGACTAAATAGTGTCCTCCAACAAAAATTTTCAAAATATCTTCAATGTACAGAATTCGACCCTTTACAGTTTTATTATAAGTATATAGATATAGCATGAAAAATTATATATTTTTAAGAAATCATCGTGACGAAATATGCCTATCATTAATTAATACAAAAAACTTATGAAAAGGCCTTGTGATATCCTTTCAATTATTTATGTATAGGTATTTGGTTGTAACTTTCCAAAAACAAAGAAAAATTCACTCGAAATCTCGTCTTCAAATGACCCTTGAATAGACTTCAACGGGTGCTGCCACACTCGCGGTACGTCTGGACTGATTTTTAGTACCTATTCCGTACCTCAAAAGAATAAAAATGTAATTCTTATAAGATCACTTTGTTGTTCATCTGTCTGTCTGTGTGTCACGACCCTTTATTTCAGTAGCTGTTAAAGATATCGACATGAAATTTGAAATTGTTAAGTATAGCCCGCAATTATTGCAATCATAAAAAAATTAAAATTGTTTAAGTAGTTTATAAATCAATGTACCTACCTATAACTTTTAAATTATACTGGTAAATTCAATAAACATAAGTGATTCTTTTGACGTTTTACTTAATTTATAGTATGGAACCCTCGGTGTACGAGTCCGACTCGGACTTGTCCGGTTTTTTTTTAATTTGGCGGGAAGAGTATTGGTGGGTATTTAGTTTAGTACTAAATTGTTTTTGACAGAACGTAAAACTTGGTAAAACAACGTGCGCGAGCCCGGCTTACTGGTGACAAATTTTGGAATTTCGATCCATATAATATACCTATGGAATGTGCGATCGACAGGTTTCTATGGCGATCGGAATAATATATGAGCTGATAAAATATATAAGTTATATGACTAGGGGTGCAGATACCTACTATTTACGAGTACGATCGTGTCCATTAGGTATGTTTACAAGTTATTGTCTGATATTTCCATAAAAGCCTTAATCATACGCGCGGGTACCTGCGCGCAGGAGATTGGCAGCTGACCCGGCGTCGCGTCGTCGCCTCGTCGCGTCGCGTCGCCGCGTCGTCGCCCGCGCGTAGCGCCGTAGCGACCGTCGCCGTAGCGACGCCGTAGCGCCCGACGACCGCCCGACCGGCAAGCTAATAATACCAAATAACAATACTAATAAACAGCTTTACAATTTAATAATAAACACAGTTTGTGTGTGTGTGTCTTATACAAAACAAATATGAGAAATACGTTCACCTAATGTGAAGTGGTCGCTTGCACAATGCACATGTAAGAGGAGGGCGTACCACGACTTTGCGTTGGAACCATAATATGACGCGCTGCAATGAGCTCATCATCCTGTCACGATAGACTTTACAGTATTGTTGAACAGACGCTGTTTGTGAGGCAACAAAATGTGGAACCAGATTACAGACCCCCTATTGCGATCTCTGTCACACTTACGTGCCTGAAGGCAGGCCTGCAAGGCAACTGGTAGCCGTCCTGCCGTGCTATTCTGCAAAACAGCGACGAGCGTACATCTCTGCATCTATGAATTCGTCAGTTGTAATACAATTAATTAAGTTGAGTACAATTTTGCATGCCATATTCGGGTTGGCAGCTGTCTGGCAGCTATTTAATTTTGTAGAATAGCACAGATGTTCCCCATTATATTGCCACGCGTCTGTTTCCTACAGGTTGTTTTGTTTGTTCAGTAATTTAGTCGGCATTCATTAGTGTCCTTCAAACCAAAACAAAGTAGGTAACATATTATTATGTAGGTATTACGGCTTCACAATGGAATAACGACGCTAACACTGATGTGGTGTTGGTGGCTAACTGCGGTGGTACCTAGCCGGGCCAAGAAGAGCTCTGCCATTGACGACCTCCGTGGTTGAGTGGTTAGCGTACCGGTTTTCAAGGCGCCGCTATCTCTGAGGTTCCGGGTTCGATCCCCGGTCGGGGCAATGTAGAAAAATAACTTTTTTACATTGTCTCGGGTCTGGGTGTTGTGGTACCTTCGTTGTTTCTGATTTCCATAACACAAGTGCATAAGCTACTTATACTATGGGATCGGAGCAATGTATGTGATGTTGTCCTCTATATATTTATATTTATATTAGAAGAAAAGTCCTACAGTGTGTTTAAGAATCCTACTACTGAAGACGTCAGAAGAAGAGTCCTACAAAGTACAACTACTAACTAGTGTAGATTCTTATCCCTACTTTCTATATAAAAGTCTCATGTCACAATATTTGTACATAACCAAACTCCTCCAAAACGGGTTGACTGATTTTTATGAAATTTTTATCTACGATCAGTAGGTCTGAGAATACGTAGGTGAATACGTACGTTCATGTCCTTACTCCTTATATTATGGCAAATAACGTTTGCTTGGTCGGTTAGTATTCGTGAATGTAAAGTGAATGAAGCCACTGAACCGATTTTTATGAAATATGGTACAGAGGTAGACTGGAGCATACTGGAGCTTGGAAAACGACCTAAGCTACTATATATCCCGAAAAATCCATATTTTCTGAGGGATATTTTAATACCTCAATTTTCTTCAGAAATCTATAGCCACAAACAAACTTCCTTGAGCGTAGGTATAAAGGTTAAAATAGGAATCGAGAACAAGACCGATATTTGCCAAAAACCGAATTTCACGCGGGCGAAACCGCGGGCCAAAGCTAGTATGTGATGATGATAAAACAAATACATCGTTACAGCTAAGCCTCGTGAAACTCAAAACAGCCTCTGAATAATTCAGATAAAACAGCGATAAGATGATTGATCGCGTTCGTTGCACGATTGATTGGTTTGTACACCGATTCAATCGTTTACATCAATCACTGAGCTTCGGGCGATTTAAAATTCATATCGCTTCCTATTGTATAATTTAATATTGACTGAAAATGTTTTCCTCTTTACGCAATGTAGATAGAGGTCTTTGGTCGGGAATCGAAAGGAGGATGCCACTGGGTCGAAATATCGACAGTTAAAATCGTCCTTTTGATCTTTCAACTACGTATTAATGAATTTTTTTTATTATGATTAAGAAAAAGGAGTTTTCAAAATCACCACAAGATAACCCGTGCGAAGGAACAGGTTTCTGTACAACATCACACCAGAATCCCGCGAAAAATCAAGGAATTCCACGGTATATGTAAAAAATCGTAATTCACGCGGGCGGAGCCGCGGGCAACAGCTAGTATTATTATATAATGCTATTTCGTTTCTTTATACAGTGAGCATATTTACGTTCTGTCAAATACTCCTAATACGATGCAGTATTAAGGCTCTGCGTACCTATGATGTCTCCATAGAAAGAAATACCAAATTTGTAATTCGTGCATATTTCGATTATAATGTGGTGTTATTCGGGTTCATACGAGTATTATAGTAATAATCTATGCTCCTGGCCATACTTATTTGGTTCGGAAATACTTCTTTAAAACGAAATATAAACGAATTTCGATTTCGATCTCTCATTAATATTTTTAAAGAGCAAGTGCCGAGTTTCTTTCCCATCTTCTCTGTGCATAACAGCTTTATGGACGTGGCGGTAGAGTCTGATATTCTGCCTACAAAAATGACTGTGAAAGAATTTAAACATTTTGATTTTATGATCATACGACTAATATCTACTCGAAGAGTAAATGAGATATCTAATAAACATCACTTGTCTGAATCAAACGGTCATCAAGTGTTCAACCAATGCATACTTCACATAATATGACAAATGCACAAACATACCCGTAATTTATCGTAATATTATGATGTAAATATATTTTATATTGGCGCCATTGTAAAGATCGTTCGCCTAACAGCGCCGGAAGTTGCAAATCCCGGAAGTCCCCAATAGGCAGGGAGAATCAATAAGTGAACCCCTAATTTATGTCGCGGAGGCTTCGGAGGCAGATTATGCATCGCAAATACTCAAAATGTTTGGACGTTTGCTCGCGGGGCCACGCGGCGAGAGAGAATAAAATATAAATAAAAATCTTTCTTTTATTGACTATTCATAAGAGCCAACAAATAAGGCCAATATGTTGTAAATAATTTGAGTAGTACATAGTTTTTGAGTTTAATTATGAGAATTTTTTAAAATATTTTGTAGTAAATGTATGTGGTATACTAGAAACAACAGACATAATATTATATATACTGGACAGAACGCACGGCGCCAAAAAATTACGCTAGTTTGACGGTGCCAAAAATGCTTTTTTTGTCACCAGCAGTAAGGCCACGATATAATTTTGACAGATGACGCTACTGTTTGCTTGTACGAAAAAGGTTTACGTAAATCGTTCGGATGCCATGGCTATAGATTCATTATTTTATCTTCACCACATTGCTTGCATAGACCATTATTTTCATTCCAAGTTACATTCTAGGGTCTGGATGCGCTGGTCCAATTCTTGATATTAGATGTTGACTGTAGTTTATAGTGATTTATTATTGGCTCAGGGACTAGGGCACCATGGATGAGTTTGAGGGGGAATAGCACAGCACTGACCTTGACATCTGAGACACGTCTTCTCGTCGAGAACAGCCGGCTGCTCGTCCAGTGCTCGAACACCAGGCACCACCCTGAGATTTCTACACCACACTCCGCGACTTGTATTAGATAGATTGTTCAGGAAGGTTGAAGGCCTTTTAGAATACACGAGGAGCTGCAGATTTCGTGCAGCTCTCATCGGCGAGCGAGTTCACGATTTTTGAAGCGGCGGTTGAAGACAAAAACAAGTACGAGCGTTTTCACATATTATAGACTGTTCAGAATCACTAACGCCATCTCTTAAGAGGCCTGTGAACTACAATGTCTCCATTTATTCAAAATAACAAATCATTAGTAATTCATGCATATTTGGATATGTTGTGGTGTTATTCGGATTCATATAGTAATAATCTATGCTCCTGGCCATATTTGGTTCGGAAATACTTCTTTAAAACGAAATAATAATCAATTTTGATCAAAATTTTTATAACTTTGGTCGAGTTCCGTAATACCAAAAATTATGAATGAAAACTTGTAACTTTCTTTATTAACTGGTGTTTTTCTTTAGCTGGACAATAAAAACTGTGCTCCTAAACTAATGCGACGTGAGATAGTGTTGTTTTTCCTACAAAACAAATAAGTAGAAAACATGTCCTCTTTGACATAAAAATAAGCAAAACTAAATTCGTTTACATTTTCGTTTAACAAAAGTATTTCGGAACCAAATATGGCCAGGAGCATAGATTATTACTATATGAACCCGAATAACACCACAACATGATCGAAAATTGCACGAATTACAAATGATTTTGGTATTACGTTTGTATGGGAGACACCGTGGGTTAGATGACTCTTAACGCGCGATGTCCGTAGATATAGACTGTCTTCTTATTCTTCAAAGAGGTCGCTAGTGGTATTTTGGGATTAATGAAAAAATGAAAGGGATATTTTATGAAATATAGGATCTGAGGATAAGGATAAAGTGAGCCAATAATTATTTAGTTGTAAATTAAGGGCAATGGGTAACATCCGGGCGCGAAAATTCAAATTTTATTTAGTTTTTTGCTCATAGTGGGCTAATTATGCATCTACATGTTTTTAATAAAAACTCTGCTCAACAATACTCATTTACTTCATATTGGTTCCCGATAGCTCGAAATCTGGGAAACTGCAAAAAATTATCTTTCGGGAACCAATATGAGATGAGTGGGAACTTTCGAGCAAAGTTTCTATTAAAAACATGTAGATGCATAAAAAGTAGGCCCGCAAAATGCATTGCCATAAATTTACAATGTTTAGTTGGCCTAATATTTGCGAAAAACGAAATAAAATTTGAATTTCGCGGGCTGATAGGGCCGCAACACCTTAATAACAAGCGTATCCAGGGTCTTTCGCCCGCTGCCGCCGTGGCCTCGGCAGGTCGGCGGTTCGCAGGCGACAGTCGTAGTCGCCAGCGCCGACGTCGACGCGACCGCGCGACGCGTCGACGTGACAAGACGCGGTGCGTGCACTGGTTTTATTCGACTTTTATATTTTTTAACAATAGGGTATTAGACTCCAATTTTTATATTACTTTATTATAAAGTAGAATTAAAATAATGACGTGCACTGAAAGAACTAATTAAATCGATCAAATAACAAAAAAGTTATAAGCATTTAAAGATTTGTGATTAGACAGAGATAGCAACATGAAATTGTGACGTCACACCTTACCAATGCCATAGTAGCTTCGTGCGGCTTCATACAAATTTTCGTTTTGCGAGAAAGGGATAGAAGATCCCCCCACTCCAAAGTTTAAACGCCTGTAACTTTGTAAATCTTCGTTGGATTTTAATATTTCTTTCACTGCACGTTATTATTTTTATCCTAGTTTATAATAAAGTAATATTTTTTATCAAATTCAAAAGTAGTGTAAGACCCAATTCATTATATTTATCTTCACCACATTTATCAGTTGCGGGAGTTGCTTATAATAATATTAGAAAGTAGTTTGTGGCATTTTACAATATTTGATGTAGCCGACCATAGATGTGGCGTCGACCATTTCATCAATCTATTACGTGAGGTGTCGGTTACGGTAACGTTGTCGTGAGTTCAGTGGTTTTTTCCCATCAAGGAGGTGTTTGACGCCCGATTATTCTACCTTATGCGTCGGAGGTCGTGGGTTCGATTGAAAAATATCCAAATACTTACATCAAATACATCCAAATCTGTCTTATTCATTATACTTACTGAGTTCTAATCGAGCTGTTTCCGAGGTTTATAAAATATAAATATAAGTCAAATAATTGCTCGTTATAGATAAAATAAGATTTATCAGTTATCAGATATATTAGTACCCATAAAACATATAACAGCTCTATCGTTTATACTTTGGTGCCAGATTGCGATGTGTGTAATGTGAAATATTTGTTAATCTTAAATATTATCTTACTAAATACAAATTATCTTATATAAAAAGTGAATTTATTACATAAAACTCCTATGCTGAAGAGTTATTTGAGCATTTGACAGTAGTTGACGAAGGCGTCCGCCCGCCGCCCGCCCACCGGACGCCCAAAGTACGCGGTCATGACTTAACCTACGAGCAAATAGTAAGTATACATAATATATAATATTACTACATCTAATAAAATTATATAATTCTTGTATGTGTGTTTGTAAGCAAACTCCACCTAAACGACTCTACCGATATTTATGAATTTTTTTGTCTACCTTCGATAGGTCTGAGAATAGGTCGTAAACTATTTTTCATACTCCTAAATAGCAAAACAATGTTTGCGAGGTCAGCTTGTGCTAATATAAAAATATGCATAAGGTAAACTGCAACTACCTACTAAACTGCAAGTACTAACTAACCTAGGTATTTTCTAGTTAAGTATGTTTTTAGTTTTCATACTTTTAATTCTTTCTTTCTCCCAAAGAAGAAAATTCGCATATATACATATCGAGATTTCTCTACTTACTCAAAACAAAACCTCATCAACCAGCCGTGCTATTCTGCAAAACAGCGACGAGCGTGCATCTCTGCATCTATGAATTTGTCAGTTGTAATAGAGTACAATTTTACATGCCATATTCGGCTTGGCAGCTGTCTGGCAGCTGTTTCATTTTGTAGAATAGCACTAGTGCCAACTGATGTGAAAACTTGAACGGTTACGGTAACGTTGTCACGAGTTCAGTGGCTTTTTCCTATGCCAAAAAATGACCAACTCACCTAAAAAAAGTTCTCACTTCAAAAACAGTTTTTGTTACTGTTGTTAGATTGTTAGACACACATAGACAAAGCGGGTCAAACACATATTATTATGTAGCGTTGTGGGGGGTGAAAAATGCGAAACTCGGACATACTTATACAACATGGAAGCACCTAATAAAAGAATACAAATTGTTTTATATAGTGTCGGGCGTCATGTGGCATCATGGCGCCTGAATTTGGCGCCAAACACAGCCGTCAGTGTGTCGCTGGATACACGGGCGGAGATCTCATAGCTTGCACTGTATGCCAGACATACGTAGAAAAAGAATGAGGCAGATTTTTGAAAAATGGCACACAATACAAAACCATAAATGCATTTTCAATACAGTTGTATGGTATGGCGCACTTTCAGAGGCTGTCATTAGTATTCGAAAGTTAAATCTTACGCACAGGCATCTTTTTTTTTCGTGGTCGTAACTTAATTTTCCAAGCTCGATCATTACTTTTGCAGTTTAGTTTTAAGTCAATTTAAAGAGTTTGATAGCAAGGAGTATTCACATTAGAATAAAATCTAATAGATTTTTTACAAGGAAAAATGAAAATTATTTATAATTTTAAATTAACTAAATTAACTTGTAATCTTTTTCCTAATAAAACTCCTCTAAATAATACGAATATATATTTTAAAATATAAATTAATGACAACTAAAACTAAAGTAAGTAAAAAAAAAAAAAAAAGTAAGATCCAAGTAGAGCTTTTAGTACCATCAGGGTACCATGAATGTAGGAGAGCTCCCTTCATGTACTCGTATGTACGACATGGTCCACCCAGTGAATTAATTCTTTGATTTCGATTTCAATTTCGATAGCGATATCGATTTTAAATTCTATTTTGTTTTTTGTTTCAAGTACAAGTGATGATGTGGAATTGACTCCACTCGTTATTTTATCTAAAATAAAAACTGCACAAGATGGAGTTTTGCCCCCAAGAAAACTTACTTGTTTGTTTGTCACTAATTTCCACAACTATATTGAAAAACGTCGTGTGATACACGGATGTGTAGGTTAATGCAAACTCGTGACATGACAACTCGTTTGCTAAAACCTACTTTCCACCATGTACTATTATGTACTAAGATGATACTTAAAGCTTTTCCCACCTGGGCAATAAAGACCAATTAATTGCCCAAGTGATGAAACAACAGGGGTCTGATTGCGTAAGAAAAACGTATTCATCGTTATCGTAATCGTTAGCGAATTGTGGCCAGCGATTAGGTGACGCAAATCAGGAAACCAATCGGCGGGCAGAATTAGTAAACGATCTCGATAACGATGAATTCTTTTTTCTTAGACAATCTAGGGGCTGACACAACTCCCAATTTTTTAGTCCAATAATAATTGATTATTGAATATTATGTATATCAAGTTGTACGCGTAGAAGACTGCTTCTGCAACAGCTTTTATCCAGAAGTGTCTGTCATCCCCGTAACTTAGTGCTTTTTATGCTGTGCTATATGGACTATTTTTATGCTGTGCATTTAGAATCATTTTTGAAATATATCTTCAATGTTCCGGTCACAGCTCACAGCATATCTCATGTAAGAACTTAAGAAGATAGAATGCACGAGTGTTGTAGAACTCTGGATTAAAACGAAGTTCACGCACCGCTCCATAGGTAGCGCTGTATCGAGTTAGCTCGTGCTAACGAATTTTTCGTACCAAATCACAATATTATAGCTGATTGCATACTTGCGAATGAACACAATAAACGTTTCATTAAAAACGATAGCATTCTAACGAATTTTCATCATTTCTTGATATCCGTGACAGAAAATCCATTTTGAGAGGGTTCTTAAGAAAAGGGAACTGCATCGGCGCACTGCGTAGGTCTGTCATGCGTTGCCAATTGTGTGCTCTCAGTCTATCAGTGCACACAGAAATGAACAAATTAAGGTGAAACACACCCAATATCTCCGTGATAAGCACTATATTTGTAGCGCGGCGATCTCGTACAAAATGTAGGTAGTTATTGTATTGCTTCTATTTTTCTTTAACGGATTGATTTGTCTTTGTTTATGGATAAACAATGTTTTTATTATAACAGCAGTTGGTTTTATGAGACTGTTAATTAAACAACAGCAACAAGCAAGGCAAAGAATATCATGTAATGTAGTTGCAACAACAAAAATTAAACTCTAGATTTTATTATCATTAACGTGACAGCCAGACCTACCTATAAGATTTGTCTGCGATAGTGCATATTATCTCTATGGTCTGCAATCGCTCAAATGGAATGTTATGTCCAAATCTATTCAGCCTTTTAGAAGTTATAGTGGAATAAAGAAATTTTACATCCCACCAAAAACATTTTGTAAAAAACTAGCCAAAGTCAAAATGGAGCTGCTTGTTTATCTCTAAAAAGTACTGAAATCTAGACAAAGTCGTGCCAAGTCTAAGGTTCCTTACTGCGATTTCTTTATTATTACAGTTAATGTTGCGTGACTTGGCCGTTGAAGGGTACACAAGGGTTCAAACCAGGTGCTCCATGACACCATTGCACCAATCTGTCGCCAGAATTCATCGTCAATGAGTAGCGGTTCTTGCAGGTCTTCAACGGCCAAGTCACACAACATGAACTATAATAATAAAGAAATAGCAGTAAGGAACCTTAGACTTGGCACGACTTTGTCTAGATTTCAGTACTTTTTAGAGATAAACAAGCAGCTCCATTTTGACTTTGGCTAGTTTTTTACAAAATGTTTTTGGTGGGATTTCACTTGTTTTTGTAGAAACTTCAAAATATTACAAAATATTTCTGTCCGTTTTTCTAGATACATTAACTGCATAAATAACTTTGTAATCTCATATAATTTATATGGAATTACAAAGTTATTAATGCAGTGATCACCAGGTACTCCAGATCTTCGATTATCCTAGTTTTTATAGTTTTCCCTTTATGTGGCCATTAAACCCTAACTCTGTACCAAATTTCAGCTCTCTGAGTTTATGGGAAGTACTAGTTCTATTTTGATGATCATGAGTCAGTCAGTCAGTCAGTCAGTGTCGAAAATGCGAAACTTTGCTTTCGCATAACTTCGGAACTATATGACCTACAGACTTGAAATTTTGGGTTTTAAGTATGTGATTATAGCTTACTGGATAGCGAAAATTTCAGCGTTCTGGTCTTATCCAGAGGTTCTCAAATAGGAGCCCGAAAATGCGGCGAAATGGTTCCTGTAAAGATGGTACGGCAGTTTTGCTTCGCGCTTTGACTTTGGCGGGGGCACTGCCGTGCCCCCTGATACATGAACCCTACAAACATTACACTCCTCTTTTGGGCAGCCGTGTAAAAAAGTAGATTTTGGAGCAACTTTTGGGAGAACTTCCTATCGAGAAAACTTAATCCAATCTTGTTTCTGCTTCAGAGCGATTTTCCCTATATAGGTTAAAGATCTCCTTCTGTTAAGACCTATTGACTTCGTGTCGCCTCCACCACTGCGCTACTGTGCCTTCAAACGATGACGTATTTGTTTACCTGATATGTCGATAATAATTAAGTCTGAAGGAAAATCAGAGATGTTTTGGCAGAACGAGTCGACGCCGGGCGGGCGGCCGGCGCGGCGGGCGGCGAGTCGGCGCCTGCGAGCTCACATCGCCTTCAGCTCACGTGGCATTATATATAACTACACACAATCTTATTTAATTATACCTATTTTAACAGAATTTTATTCAAACAGCAGTGCTATTCTACAATGTCCATCTCTGAAACAGCTGCCAAGCCGAATATGGCATGCAAAATTGTACTCTATTACAACTGACAAATTCATAGATGCAGAGATGCACGCTCGTCGCTGTTTTGCAGAATAGCACGGCAGGTCTCTTTTAGCAAGGAAAGGAATATGAGTGTGGACCGAAGAATAGCAATCGCCTCGACTTTTTGGCGTAGCTTGCCTCTTTGGCGTAGTGGTGCGCGCTCGGATCCGAGTGGGAGGTCGCGGGTTCGATTCCCGCTATGGGCCATTTACAATTTCTGAATTGGCTCAGCCCCCTGATTGCGTAAGAAAAACATATTCATCGTTATTGTAAACGCTAGCGAATTCTGTGCCGCGATTGGCTGACGCAAATCAGGAACCCAATCAGCGGGCAGAATTCGGTAGCGTTTACGATAAAGATGAATACGTCTGTCTTACGCAATCAGGGGGCAGGTCTGGTCTGGTGGGAGGCTTTGGCCGTGGCTAGTTGCCACCCTACCAGCAAAGACGCACCGCCAAGCGATTTAGCGTCCCGGTGCGATGCTGTGTAGAAAGCATTGGAGTGAGTTAGTTCCAAATTTTTTTTGTTGTGTGTGTGCCTCGGCTCTGCCTCGGTGCACATTTACTTTACTCTTTCGTCCATCAATGCCTCTTTTACTTGCCGCTGCAGTAATGTACTGTATTTGCCTATTTGCCGAGACTTTGTTTTGCTATAGGTATAAATTATTCCTCCTTTATAGTAAGGTATGAAAATTTAAATATATAGAGGACAACATCACATACATTGCTCCGATCCCATAGTAAGTAGCTAATGCACTTGTGTTATGGAAATCAGAAACAACGAAGGTACCACAACACCCAGACCCGAGACAATGTATATAATTATTTTTCTACATTGCCCCGACCGGGGATCGAATCCGGAACCTCAGAGATGGCGGCGCCTTGAAAACCGGCACGCTAACCACTCAACCACGGAAGTCGTCAATTGCTAGTTTATCAGGGTCTTATTCTAGGCCTACGCATTATACAAAACTTGAGACGAGAATTTTATATAGACGCGAGAATTATTAGCTAAACATGGAATTTGTAATTTGTAACTAAGTATGTATAAGCTATGTTAGAAAAGGGAATATTTAAAGATGCTGGAAGCAACGGGTATTTTAATGGAAAACCGTTAGGAACACCAAAAGTAATGTGAATGCACATTATATGCTAAGAATATGAGTGAAACAAACAAACAAACAAGTACATTTCACGGTTCTGTTGAGTCGTTGAGTCTGTTGACTGTTGAGAGTCACTCGAGCAGCAATAAAACCAGCTCCCAAATAAATCATGGGCAATCATTAGTGGGGTCCTCCGCGAGCCGCGCAAACCATAAGCGGGAGCGTTTATATTTTACCTGATTACTACTACAAAGTTAAATGGTCCAAATGAGGATTGGGTAATGGGTACGGTTTCAAACAGGTGAAACATGACCATAAACGAATCGGTCATTTCAAAAACTTCATAACATATATTTCCGAGACGTGTGTACACTGATCTCTATTCTATGGATTATTTATTACACATCTGACAGTTCCTTTTTTATGCCGATTTGAAGCGCCACTTTCGAACGTCCACGGTACTCACGGAACAGAAAAAACCAGTGGAAGTGCTAAGTAGGCGTGGCACGCGTGCCACAATTAAGCGTCGCTACGCTTAACCACCTGCAGTCGCGTTCTAACTTCTAACATCGCGTGGGGTTGGTAGTCTCGCGACAAATTCATATCGCTCTAGCAATGCGTACTGTTCCGTTTTGGAGTGTAAAAATGATAGTAGGAGAAAAAAATCTTAAAAATGGAGGTGTTTCGTATCATCGATAAGTACGATTTTCATTGTTTTCTGATAAATCTTAATTAATTTCAATTTACTAATATTTAATAGAACGGTTTGTCAAAATCAACCTTAAACAATGAAGATAAAGTTTATTTTAGATTGACTCTATTCAATAGAACATTCCGGAAGTACGGATGTGGCCAAGTCGAATTTTGAATTTATCGATTGATATCGATACAAGGAAATAAATAAATAGTAACGTAATAATTATAATTTATTAATGAGTGAGTTGTCGCATTGATCACTAAATAGACATCAGTAGTTACTTTAACCTTCATTTAAAATATTTTTATGTTTCCCAAAGATGCAAGCATCAAAGAGAAATGGATGCCAACCAAATCAAGCACAATATGCTCTGAACATTTTTTAGAAGTTGATTTTATAATATCCAATAAAGGATATAGATATACGAAACCTACTGCGAACCGCAAACGTAACTTTGTTTTCGGTGGTTTATTGTTATTATCAAAAAAGTATAATAGTTAGGGAGTTTATTTTATTTTTCCTGTAAAATATACATTAATGTATATTGATCATAATTATTTCAGATTTTTCGATTGATAAACTTCGGAGATAAGGGGGGGGGGGCGGTATTTTTTTCGACAGTTTGCTCAATAAATCAAAAACTATCAAGCATAAAATTAATAAAAATCGGTTTTAGAATACACAAGTAACGCCCTTTCATATGATACCCCACTCAATATTGTTATTTCATTTTGAAAATTCGAAACCCCCGTTTTCCCCCTTTTCAATTTTCAAAACAATTTTCAAATTTTTACGATTGCTATGACGTCGGGTTACTTATACCTATAACTATTCTAAATTCTTCGATAGTTACTGCAATAATTGAGTGTGACTGACGGACGGACGGACGGACGGAGAAAGTCTCACCATAAGGGTTCCATTTTTAGCAAATTGGTATGGAACCCTAAAAACGTTGACATAGGAGTTTTTCGAAAAGAAGTAGCGATAACTCAAATAATGCGAACGTTCATAGGAACTCTTTTATTTCACGATATTGCCTCCCATCAAATTGGCGAATTTCCTGCGTCCAATCACGTTACTCATTTGATGAAGGCCATAGTCGAAAAATATATAAATGTTCGCATACACCATTTATTAATATTAAAAATAAGACTTTCGAAACGCCAGTTTCTTAACAAATATATTTTATTTCAAGGGCAATAAATAAAATTTAACTATTTTCATACATTTCAGTATTTATTGTGCATACTTGTAAAAGGCATGCATACGTACCAGCACTTTTATTCAATTTTATAATTACCTGTTTTAACTTTATCTTTGCGAATGAACAAAATACCGAGTATCTATCGATATCGATAGATAATTCAATGAGCCACGTGGTGCGGCCTTGGCTGAGTAGCAATAGAAATCGACCGATCACGCAAATGTCAACATTATGCGTAACGGAATTAAGTTGATAATTGCTACCACTTAGAATACCGCCATCTATGGTCAAGTAGCGGAATTAATTGGACAATCGAATCTAGTGCGACTATAGCTCGTAAATACGTTCTTCCGTTAAAGCAAAATAAATCTTATTTCTAGAACGTCAGGGTTTGTTTCCAAATCTGTGACGTAGACTAGTTTTGATTAAACTTAAAACGACAAATCAAACGATTTGTTTCTTTGTAGTGCAATATATGATTATCGGTATATTTGTGTGAGTTTGGCGACAGCGGTTCCCATAGTAATTTTGGTCGAAAGAAAGATCGAAAGATCGAAAGAATTTAAGATCGAAAGAATTTATTCACCATATATGTATCATTTAACAATGGTTTTTGGGGATCCTGGAGTAAGTTTATTATATAAAACCTGTGTCCCAGGATCCCCGCTCTTCCTGTTAGTATACAGCTATACTTATACATATAGTTTTAATTTCTATGCGTGTTTGTGTGTGTGTGTGTGTATGAGTGTGTGTGTGTGTGTGTGTGTGTGTGTATGTGTATGTGTGTGTCCATATGTACCTGTGTTTTACAATTTCTTATAATTGATCAAAAATGTAATTTTAGTAGTTTTTCGGTGTCATCGTAATTTAGACTGTGTAACCAAGTTGTTACTATTTGTTTGCATTGGAGTAGTGGCTTGTCATAAATATTCAGTGTTTTATTAACTGTCTTATAGATAAAAATTGAATTGGCCTTATGCTGACGTTTAGCGAACTCAGTGTTGCATGGAATAGCGTTAAGGACAGTAAGTTTACGTCTTTTAGTAATTTTGGTGAATTGCACTTCCATTGGTTTTTCCTGTTCCGTGACGGTACTAAATTGATATTTGCTAGTGACCGTCATTTTGAATGTCATATGTTATTTTTGTTCCATAGACGCTCACGCCAGGTTACGCAACAATGAGCGCCAAAATGGGGAAAATTAAATGTCTTCATTTTTACGTTGACAGTCAGCGATCCATAGAATAAAGATCAGTGTAGTTTCACTTCCATTAGCCAAGGCGACAGACGATTCAGGATAACATTTTGGAAGATCATAATATTATGACATTTTATAATTAGTAGGTAGGTACCTAATATTTATATCTGGTCAATCACAAATGTTGAAAAATAGTCCAGAGGAGAATGGAATGGAGAATAATGACTATTTCCTTAAATATATTAAAACGTGACAATTAATGCACGTAAAATATGACCATCTTAATTTATTTTAAGTGTAATTCTCAGTAATAGCAAAAATATATAAATACATGTAGATGCGTAAATGTTGTACCTAACTCATAACTCTATGCCTACGATGTATAATTAGCCCACTATCACGGAATACAAAAATAGTACATACCTACAGCTGTATAAGCGAAAAACATTCGGCGAGATTTCGATTAAGTATATTTAGTTCAGCATAGGTACTTGTATAATGTATAATAGGGATTTAGTAGGGAACCCTCGCAAACTTAGTTTTAAGTCGACTTGGAGTTATCGCCATAGGTACAAATGTGACATATATCATAATGACCTTTTATAAGAGCCTGTATATTAGGCCCATGTGAAATAAAGATATTTTGAATTTTGAATATTGCTATAGCCGGATCAGCCGGAGACCTCTGGTGAGTTGCGGCACACGTACGGTTGGACCGCGGGCGCCGGCGGCGAGCGGCGGCGACGCGGCGCTGGTGCGGACGGCGCCCCTCCGCCCGCGCCGCTCGCAAATAAGTAGGCGCCACTACTCGCTAGCTGTCGTGCCGCGCCCTGCCTGCACCCGCTCATCACCATACTACACCACAGTTCACACTCAAGAGATATATCACGGGTTCGATTTCCCCCTCGGAATTTTATGATTTCTAAATTGACTCCGGTCTGCCCTGGTTGGCCCTGGATTGTCTAGGAAAACCGTGTTAACCGTGTGATTGTTTATATCATTCTGCCCGCTGATTGGGTAACTCTAGAGAATGCAATACCGGGATACTGGGATCCCGCATACTTTTACCGGGACTAATCCCGGTCTAAATTTTAGCGGGATCCCGCGATGAAGCTTATTTAATTTGGGTAATAATTAAGATAACGAAACGACTGATATACTTCATTACGATTAAAATTTCAAAAGTTCAAGTCTTCCCTGCGGGATTCCGCAAATACCGGGATCCAGCGGGATTAACTTAGTTCAATCCCGCAAATACCGGGATTGAAATTACCAGGCGGGATTGCATTCACTAAGTAGGTTACTGATTTACGTCAGCCAATCGCGGGTAGAATTCGCTAGCGATTACGATAACGATGAATACGTTTTTCTTACGCAATCGGAACCGGGTCTGGTGGAAGAATTCGGCCGTGGCTAGTTACCAGCAGAGACGCATCGCTGAACAATTTAGCGTTCCGATGCGATGTTGTATTGGAGTTTAGTTTCAGGCAGAATTCGCTAGCGATTACGATAACGATGAATACGTTTTTCTTACGCAATCGGACCCGAGTCTGGTGGAAGAATTCGGCCGTGGCTAGTTACCAGCAGAGACGCATCGCTGAACAATTTAGTGTTCCGATGCGATGTTGTATTGGAGTTTAGTTTCAGGCAGAATTCGCTAGCGATTACGATAACGATGAATACGTTTTTCTTACGCAATCGGACCCGAGTCTGGTGAAAGAATTGGGCCGTGGCTAGTTACCAGCAGAGACGCATCGCTGAACAATTTAGCGTTCCGATGCGATGTTGTATTGGAGTTTAGTTTCAGGCAGAATTCGCTAGCGATTACGATAACGATGAATAAGCTTTTCTTACGCAATCGGACCCGAGTCTGGTGGAAGAATTCGGCCGTGGCTAGTTACCAGCAGAGACGCATCGCTAAACAATTGAGCGTTCCGATGCGATGTTGTATTGGAGTTTAGTTTCAGTTTACTTTTGACTTTTCCCTTCCAAGTTAGATAACATCTTCGGTTGCATCATCAAGACTATCAGGTGAGATCGCAATCAAATAGCTACTAACTTGTAGTCACCGATAAGAAAACTCAACATATGGGCATCCGAACGACTACAAGCAAACAGTAGCGCCATCTGTAAAAATTTTATAGGTGCTGAGCGCACTACAGCTTGGCCGTACTGTTACTGGCAAAACGAGCATTTTTGGCACCGATAAACAGGCAATATGGATATTATTAAATTCCAAAGTGGGCCCCGTGGCGTGAATCGAACCCGCGACCTCATCCTCGAATCCGAGCGCGCGTCTCCTGGCTCCTGCCCATAGGGAGATCGTCAAAGTAAGTTTGAAGTTTTTATCCCAGAAAACCCGGTAGTTTTAGCGGGATTCCCAGTACCAACTCAACCCAGATGAAAACCCCAGTTTTTCCAATAAGCTGTGTAAACATCATAATAATATTATGATTACAAATAAAACACATAATATGTTTATTCAAAGTTTATTAATGTAAAAAGTAAGTAGGTAATTAACTATTACTAAGCAAGTACATAATACTAACTATTACATTACTAGGTTACTAATATATTTTATCGGCATTAAACAGAACTATATCTTATTTTTAATTCATTAATTCCATAAAAAAAAGAAATATTTACTATTTTAAAGAACTTTATTAAATTCTAGACTTTTCTTACAATCAAGTGTAAACTCCATAATATCAATGTGTATTATTTAGTGTGAAAGAATTATTTTTAACTATTAGTAGGTATATTTTATTTAATACGATGTAAATACTTTCTTAACAAAATGAAAATGCACCACCACCATAGGGAAAAAATGTACAATGCGAGTTAAAATTGTTTGGTTCTTACCTCCGCCACAATATTGTGACTTGGGAGCACCAATAAGAAATCTCAGGATATGGGCATCCGTATAGCAAACAGATAGCAAACAGTAGCGCCATCTGTCAAAATTCTGAAAGGTGGCGGCTGAACGAACTACAGCATGACCTTACTGTTGGTGGCAAACATGCAAACAAGCATTTTTGAAACCGATAAACTGGCGACATGTTTTGGAAGTATAGATCACGAAGTAGAGACCTTGGTAACAATATGGACAGGCCACGTCTACAAAATTATCGTGACTATTTTGAATCTGTCAAGTGGCGAATAAGATGGCGTCCCCTAGGGGTAGTAACTCAGTACATGAACATTTGAAAATAAAATCTTGGCGCTCATCATGGCGCCGCATGTCACGCAAGGCAAAGCTAGAATGAATGAATGTGCCTAGTGTGCAAACCTAAGTATTTTAAATCGCAGTTTTTTTTCTTTAAAACACCCACAAAAGTCCTAATAGGAGAGGATAAAATCTATAGGAGAGGATTAGAGAGCTTTTTGGCAGCCTAAAGTGCCAAAAAATTTACCATAATAAATAGGTCTCGAAAATCTTTACAAATCTTTATCCGCCATTGTAAGGAAAAAGGTCAATCGATTAAACGCAACTTTAAAAACCAGATTTTTCACGAAGACGTAAAAAAATTGAATTTAACAATTATGTAAATACGAATACATTTATGTAGATTTTATACAATATAATAATAAATAAACAAATAATTATAATTAAAATCTATTTAAATATAGGTAAGGAATTATAACGATGAATAACCATGGCGGTGGCAAAATAAAACCTTGTGCGCGAATAATTATAATTATAAATACTTATATTATAATATTTTCCAAAGAAAACCTAAAATATGAAAATAAAATCCAAAAGGATCGTAAATCTTTGTAAAAACAATTTTGGACCCCATACACAACATTGTAGTCAGACGTATAATTTTTTTTAACTTATTTAAATTATTAGCTTATAAATGTTAGTTTAAAAAAAAACAAGCAGCTTGTTCCGATATTTTGCACAACTCACATTTTTTGAGAAAAACAAAAACAATTCTAAAGTAAAACTAACAGAAAACATTAAAAATTGCAGATAACTCTATAATAGAACTTGCTTTAAAATAAAGGAAAGCGATGCAACTATGTAATATGCATGTTTAATGCACTATGCGATATTATACAAATCGTATAAAATAGATCTCCAATGTCGCTTAAGTACAACTTACGAGTAAATTCAATGTTCGAATGAAATATCTACGATAGTTGAAACCACATATCAGTGACTTATTTGACATTGAGTAGTCTGATAGGAAATAGTTCTAATTGCAGTAAAACATCTTTGTTGGTCAAACAAAACGCTAGATGTGTAGTTTTTCAGATCTTGAGTATAGTATGACGAGTGGTATTTTTAATTTTTTACTTTCAATCGGGGTACAGAGCGGATTGGAAAAGCGCCATCTCCCTGATGACAATAATTGTTTCCCAATTTGACAATAGATGGCGCAACTCGCATTCCCTGTACAATTACCCGGAAAATATAACTGAGTATCTACTGACGAAAAATAAACATACATGTTAAAAACTCCGTTTTCAGTGCCTTCATTTTTACGTTGACAGTCTGAAGTCCAGCATACATGTATTAGAGGTCAGTGTCTTCAGTAAACAGTGACGCCATCTAGATAAAGTTAATATTTATGTTCCGTCAGTGAACATTTACCCGCTTATTAATAAACATGGAATAAAGGTGGAGTAGTTAAACTCTGTTTAGTCTTTTCTCTTCAAATGTCTACTTCCACGTGACAGATAAAGACAAAACAGAGTTTAAATCACAGACTTGTATACTAAAGACAGGGCGAACAGCGCGAAAAAAAGTCGCCAGTTTATGGGTGTCATTAGTACCAACAGTATAAGGCCACGCCGGTAGTTCGGTCAGCGGCGGCGGCGGGTTTTTGACAGATGACGCTACTGTTTGCTTGTATAAAGAAGGTTTACGTAAAATGTTCGGATCGGCCTATCTTTACTATTAGGGTTCCATACCAAAATGGTAAAAATGGAACTCTTATGGTGAGACTTTCTCCGTTCGTCCGTCCGTCCGTCCGTCTGTCACACTCGATTATTTCAGTAACTATTCAAGCTATCGACTTGAAATTTAGAATAGTTATAGGAAATAGTGACCCGACGTCATAACAATCGTGAAAATTTGTAAATTGTTTTTATTTTTATTTAAAAAGGGGGGAATACCGGGTCGACAAAATTTCAAAATGAGATACCAATATTGAGTGGGGTATCATATGAAAGGGCGTTACTTGTGTATTCTAAAACTAATTTTTATTTATTTTTATGCCTGATAGTTTTTGATTTATTGGGCAAACTGTCGAAAAAAATACCGTTCCCCCCCCCTTATCTCCGAAGTTTACCAATCGAAAAATCTGAAATAATTATGATCAATAGAAGTAAACGTATATTTTACAGGAAAAATAAAATCAACTCTGTAACTATTATCCTTTTTTGATAATAACAATAAAACGCCAAAAACAAAGTTACGTTTGCGGTTTGCCAACAAAAGTACCTACATGTAAAGTATACTCGTAAATTCATGAACAAAAGTGATTCTTTCAATGTTTTACTTCTTTTATGGTATGGAACCCTCGGTGCGCGAGTCCGACTCGCACTTGGCCGGTTTTTTTTTATCTATTGTTTAACTATTCCATCTTTATTCCACGTTCATTAATAGGGGGTTTAGCGTAATGCAAACAGCTCAGTAGCTCCTGAAGGCGCGGTTCGGCTTGAACCCGCCGCCGCCTCCGGGCGACGAGTTCATGAACAGCTCGATGTAGCGGTGCTCCATGTTGTTTTTATCACGTCGCATTGCCTATATGGGGAGAAAACAAACTTTATTTAAGCTAACGACTCTCACGTAAGTCGCAGTCTTGGGAAGAAATTAGTCTTGTATTGGAAACCAAGATCCACTTCAGCTGCCTTAGCCATATTAGGTATAAACTGTGCGCAGAAGGTTTGTCGGTCAATTGTGATTTTTTTCACGACTATCACGAAACTATGGATTTTTCGGAATAAAAAGTAGCCTATGTGTAAATCTAAGTTATGAGCTATCTATATTCCAAATTTGAGCCAAATCGGTTCAGTAGTTTTTGCATGAAAAAGTAATTAACTTTTGGGTGCCTTCAAGAGAACAGTGAATAGGCATTTTCTAACAGTGGTAAGCACCTTCAACCTAGACCTCATCATTGCTTTCTATCAGACATTGTCGTCAAGCATCTAGAAAAAAAATACGTATACAAATGTTTCAATAAGTAAGAATCTTTCCTATTTCTACAACTGTTTAAGGTATAGGTTGGTTGGTTTTTGAACTACTTATATACCAGCGTGTCCTTCACAATCACTTGTTTCATGCAATTCGTAATAAGTTATGAAGGAGTGGAGCGCGTCTTCCTGGATGAAGCGAACTACCTTAAATACTTATGTATATATACTTAAACTTTAAAAATGTATGGAAATCCGGAATGACGTATCTGATCGAAAAATTGGCAACCCTGATATAAAGGACTTTAGTATACACACTTGAAGGATAAATCCGTTCAACAAAATTACGATCATTTTGAAGAAATTCTCAGAAGTTCAATACTACAGTTAGACTCGAAAGTAAAGTCAAGCACCTTATCAGAGGAAGCAAAAAAGTTACTTCAAGAAAGAAAAGAACTTTTGAGTGAACCTTCAAAAGGCAGAATGACAAGAAACAAAATATCCCAAACTAGCAAAAGAATAAATAATCAAATAAGAAGAGATAGAAAAACGAACCAAATGAGAACAATAGAAGACGAAGTCATTCGAACAGGAGGAATAAAAAAAGCGCTAAAAAAATTAAATGAAATAAAAAATTGGATACCAAGTCTCAATAGTGAAAAAGACAAGGAAAAAACGAGCAGATCAGACATAATGACTATTGCCACAAATTTTTACCAAAAGCTGTATTCAAAGGATACAGAACCCATGGAAGTTTTCAACACAGACAGTGATAAGGAAGACGAAGACATCCCTATGATACTTAAAAGAGAAGTGGAAAAGGCTATTGAAACACAGAAAAAAGATAAAGCATCAGGACCCGATGGAATTAAAAATGAATCACTTATTAGCAACAAAGCTATACTAACACCAGTAATAACGGATATTTTTAATCAAATATTAGATGAAGAGACAATCCCAACACAGTGGACATTATCAAATATTATTTTATTGTATAAAAAAGGAGATAGGAAAAACATAAATAACTATAGACCCATCAGTTTAACATCAAATATATATAAAATCTTTGCAAAAGTAATACTAAGTCGAATAACAAAGACCTTGGACGAAAATCAGCCGCGTGAACAAGCAGGATTTAGAGAAGGCTTCTCGGTTCTGGATCACATACACGTGGTGAAACAGCTGATCGAAAAATATTCAGAATACAATTTAACTTTTTACTGCGCCTTTGTTGATTACGGCAAAGCATTCGACTCCTTGATACAGTCAAAAATATGGCAAGCACTTAAAGAACAAGGAGTACATAGTAAATATATAAGAATTATCAAAAATGTGTACGCAAAGAGTACCGCAGTGATACAGCTTGAGAGAAGAGGAACAGTCATAAACATAGAAAGAGGTGTGCGACAAGGGGACCCCCTTTCACCTAAACTTTTCTCAGCGGTCCTGGAACAAATATTTAGACACTTCGATTGGGATGATTATGGGATTTATTTAGATGGAGAATCATTAAATCACTTAAGGTTCGCTGATGATTTGGTTCTATTCGCCAAAAATCCTCAGGAGCTAGAAGTAATGCTTACAGACTTAGCATTAAGGAGTAAAGAAGTCGGCTTAAGTATGAATTTGGACAAGACCAAGGTAATGACTAATGGAAGAAAAGAAAAAATAACCGTCAATAACAATGTAATTGAATACGTAGATACCTATACATACCTTGGACAAGTTATTTCACCTCACAACCAAATGTCACTCGAAGTAGACAAACGAGTAGCCAGTGCATGGAATCGGTATTGGTCCTTGAAAAATGTGATGAAAGACAAGACTATTCCAATGTCAGTAAAACGGAAACTTTTTGATACGTGCATACTCCCTATTCTAACTTATGGATGCCAAACCTGGGCGTTGACAAAACATCATTTACACAGACTGCAGGTCTGTCAACGATCGATAGAAAGGAGTATGGCAGCTATAAGGTTATCAGATAAGAAAACAAATACCTACATAAGACACGTAACAAAAGTAACTGACGCTACACTTAAAATAAAGACATTAAAATGGAAATGGGCCGGCCATATGATGAGAGGGAAGGAAAAGTGGAGCAAACATATTACACTTTGGCAACCACGTATAGGTAAAAGAAAGCAAGGGCGACAACGAATCAGGTGGGACGACGATATTGTACAGACAGCAGGAAGAGCGTGGGCGAGGTTGGCAAGGGAAAGAGATCTGTGGAAAGGTTTAGAGGAGGCCTTTGCCAGAGGGCAAGCAGACACGTGCTGATATTGTTCTGTTGGTTGTTCGTACGGACTATTAATTTTTAATTTTAAACTTTAATGGAAAAATGTATGTTTAAATGTATTTATCCGTCTTGATCATGTGTAAAATTTGTTATGTTAAAGTG
This sequence comes from Coenonympha glycerion, assembly GCA_963855885.1. Classification (NCBI taxonomy): domain Eukaryota; kingdom Metazoa; phylum Arthropoda; class Insecta; order Lepidoptera; family Nymphalidae; genus Coenonympha; species Coenonympha glycerion. The sequence continues at coordinate 2,012,284 of OY979637.1, read as the reverse complement.
TCTGAATAAAGGCTTTATTATTTATACTCACCCTCATGGCATCCTCGTGGCACTCGAACTCGACGTCCGCCTCGCCAGACGGCCGGCCGCTGTTGTCGTACAGGATGTTGATGTTGATCGGCCGGATGGGCTTGAAGAACTGGCGACAGACGGACAACAAGTCAACTACACTGTTACTCAATGGTTTTAAACACTTTGTATATCAATTGAAAGTTCTTTACAATATGATACTGAGTAAGAAAGTAAAAACTTCTTTAGGCGTATTGGACATTCTTTGAAATGGGGAAAAACTTTGAGCTCCAGCCACCAACACCATATACCCATATGTTATAGATATTTTAATCCACGCCTCACTCTGTTAAAATCATTTTTCATTCGATTTGTATGGAGTTTGACAGAATGGGGCGCGTCATCGTGGATTGAAATATCTTTACCGTACTAACCGAAACCTCTGTGAATTTTGAATACCCATACTCTTGATAGTTGGTGATATTTGGCATTTTTGAGAATCTTTGTATTTTTTGAATACCCTCAATTTTTCCGAATCTGCTTAATGGCACTATTGTGGCCTTTACTTCTATCGGCACTTCCGGAGTGCCACCAATTTATTTGTTTTACTTTTTAGAGCAGGAATGTACAACAAACCATAGACAAGAGATTTCAGTTAATGTCATCCAGTGATGATCACCGAGTTAGCGTATAGGCCCTGTCTGTATTCAGTGGGCAGTACTTACGTAGGCGATGTCCTGCGGCGTGGCCTTGAAGGGCAGGCCGCGCATGTGCACGCAGTGGCAGCCGCCGCGCCGCGCGCCGCCGAACGCTCCGCCGCCTGCCGATCAGTATCATTGTGTACTCACGTAGGCGATGTCCTGCGGCGTGGCCTTGAAGGGCAGGCCGCGCATGTGCACGCAGTGGCAGCCGCCGCGCCGCGCGCCGCCGAACGCTCCGCCGCCTGCCGATCAGTATCATTGTGTACTCACGTAGGCGATGTCCTGCGGCGTGGCCTTGAAGGGCAGGCCGCGCATGTGCACGCAGTGGCAGCCGCCGCGCCGCGCGCCGCCGAACGCTCCGCCGCCTGCCGATCAGTATCATTGTGTACTCACGTAGGCGATGTCCTGCGGCGTGGCCTTGAAGGGCAGGCCGCGCATGTGCACGCAGTGGCAGCCGCCGCGCCGCGCGCCGCCGAACGCTCCGCCGCCTGCCGATCAGTATCATTGTGTACTCACGTAGGCGATGTCCTGCGGCGTGGCCTTGAAGGGCAGGCCGCGCATGTGCACGCAGTGGCAGCCGCCGCGCCGCGCGCCGCCGAACGCTCCGCCGCCTGCCGATCAGTATCATTGTGTACTCACGTAGGCGATGTCCTGCGGCGTGGCCTTGAAGGGCAGGCCGCGCATGTGCACGCAGTGGCAGCCGCCGCGCCGCGCGCCGCCGAACGCTCCGCCGCCTGCCGATCAGTATCATTGTGTACTCACGTAGGCGATGTCCTGCGGCGTGGCCTTGAAGGGCAGGCCGCGCATGTGCACGCAGTGGCAGCCGCCGCGCCGCGCGCCGCCGAACGCTCCGCCGCCTGCCGATCAGTATCATTGTGTACTCACGTAGGCGATGTCCTGCGGCGTGGCCTTGAAGGGCAGGCCGCGCATGTGCACGCAGTGGCAGCCGCCGCGCCGCCCGCCGCCCATGCCGCCGCCGCGCGCGCCGCCGAACGCTCCGCCGCCTGACGAGTGCCGATACAACATCATTAATATATATATAGCTGCTCGTGCTGATTGGCCACTGACTCATTGATCACCTCTCCTGAACAATTTTGTATGGAAAAATTTTTTTTTACTAATCTTTTCGTATAAAAGAGAAAAATTCATTCGGAGGAAAAATACGGAGAAAGCTGATGATTGAGGATTTCGGAGACGGGTGAAGAGCACAGCCAAGGTATTGGAGATAGGTGGGGGGTGCTCGACCAAATGTCACTCGAAACGTCATCCAATTGGCAGTTAGCGGAAAAAAATTTCAAAATGGCGGAAAAAAGATGGCCGCCATACAAATTTCATCGGCGTTCATCTCGAAAAGTATAAAAGTTGGAAGAGTGGTTTCTTGGCGAGAAATGATCAGGACCCGAAGGTCTATTCGATGGATAGAAAAAAAAATCAAAATGGCGGAATTTAGTTTTCCATAGAAAATGTATGGGGAATATTGAAGAGACTACGAGTTGTAAAACATGAAGTGCTTTGATGCGGATTTTTGGATGACTACCAGAAAAAAATATGGAATGAGGTGATGATTGAGGATTTTAAAGACAGTCAAGGAGCATGGACAAGGTATTATAGTTAGGTGGGGACTGCTGAAACAAAACATACTCGGAACTTCACACAATTGGCAGTGAGCTGAAAAAAAATCAAAATGGCGGATTCAAGATGGCCGCCATACAAATTTCGTGTTGTTCCATCTCGGAAAGTATAAAAGATAGGAGAGAGGTTTCTTAGCAAGAAGTGATCAGGAGCTCAAGTTCTACGGGATGCATGGAAATTAATTCACTGTGGCGGAATTTATTTTTTCCATGGAAAATGTACATTTGAATGATGATTGAGGAGCACGGTCATGGTTTTAATGATAGTTAAGGGCTGTTCGTGCAAAAAATACGCTGAACCTCATCCAATGAGGTTCAGCGTATTTTTTTGTTCGAACTGACCTTAACTATCTTTAAAACCATGACAGTGCTCCTTGGTAATTTTTTCAGCTCACTGCCAATCGGATCCCAATGGGCGATGGAGATGACGGCGATACCTTTATGGGCGGGAAGACTGCACGCGGGCCACATGTGGCCCGCGCACCCACGCGCCCTACTAGTTATTTTATATGTTTCAGTATAGTGCGCGTGTTAACTGATAAATAAATCATTCTATCTCGCTCACACTCATTGGGCTTATGGAGCGTAGCGTTATTGACATTAATTGTTCCTTCTTGTTCCCTCCTTCCTTACTGTTATTCACAATAATGGTCCAACGACTCAAAAGGCACAAGTGTGTGTGTGTTAGCTGGTGTGGGTGTGTTGTTGGTGTGTATGTGTGTGTGTTTGTTACTTGAATCACGCCGCAGCGAGTGAACGAACTGATATGTCTGAAATTCCTCCATGCAAAATTTAAAGTTCCCGAAGGATTGATGGAACTGAATTTCACGCAAAAAAATATGCCTTAATACCCTCGAGATAGATGCACCAATTTTTATATACTCGTAGTTGCACAATAAAGTTTCCTTACCTCTTGGGAACATGCCCCCTCTGCCGCCCCTGCCTCCGAAGCGCCCGCCAGAGTATCTGTCGTTGCGGTCGTAGGGCGTGGCGCGATATCCCCTCGAGGACTTGAACCCTCCGCCAGCACCACCCTCCATGCGCGACGCGTACGCGCGCACCTCCTCCGGCGAGCTTATGAACACCTCAATGTATCTGTAAATTGAAGACACTGTTTACAACTACCCATTGATTGACGGCAAGGGTCTACCCGCCAAACTTTAAATGGTTTTTCGCAATTTGTAAACTATTAGTGTGGGCTCATGGCAGTAAAATTGCGGGGATAGCAATGTGACCGCCAAGGAAATTAATTAGTTTGAAAATCGATTGTTATTTTAATTAGCAGAGATATCAAAACTATAGAGATGCCCCAGGCTCATTCATCTACCCTAGGGGACGCCATCTTATACGCCACTTTACAGTTTAAAAATAGTCATGCAAATTTTGTAGACGGGGCCAGTCCATATTATTTCCTAGGTCTGTGTTAATTAGTTAATCATATCATATTCGAATATGCTTCTACCATTCCTACAATGGTGATCCTTACTGCGATTTTATTACGTCAGATAGCGCATCGTAGCTTATTACGTAGTGATAAAACAGTTAGTATCATTCATGTTAATTTTTATAAACTTTCGGTATGGCCGTGATAACTTTAGCCGATAGTTTTTAACACAAAAGGTAGCAGAAAACCACTTGTGAATAAAACTATTTTAAATTATCAATAACCTTGCGCCGCTGACGCCTTTTGCGATGAGCTTTAGCGTCAGGATCACTCACAACAGTTGTAGTATCACTGCCACAAGAATACAATGAGTTTATTTGAAGTTTACAATTTGCGAAAAACTGAATAAAATTTGAATTTGGCGGACAGGGGAACATAGTGCGCTAACTACAATAAAGGCCTGTTTCACAATCACCAGATAAACTTTTTCTAACAAATAAACTTGACATTTTGACAGAGTCCAATACAAAAACTGTCACAACATCAAATATATTCGCTAGATAAAGTTTAGTGATTGTGAAACAGAGCTTTAGTCTCTCTCATCTTTATTAATCTGTCGACTATTGAGTCCAGATATTATTTTAGTATAAGAGTGCTATGTTTATTAATCCTATACGAATAAGGGAAGAAAATATTGTCTAGTGAACATAATTTTTGAAAGCTTTTTGAACAGTTTTACATAATTGAAAATATACGAGTATCTTTCCCACTAAACCGATTGATATGAAATTTGGTAAACATCATTATTCTGATGACTGATACACATACACAATTATTATTGTTTTGTCATGAAAACTATACTATATATTATATATATATATTTTTTTAAATCATGGTCGCCAAACTTTTAAAATTCTAATTATATTCAATATTGAGTTTATTATAATTTATAAATAGCAAACAAGACAGTTGTAGCTTGCCTTTCTTTTACAACACCATAGTTTTATTCAAACCATCATAATATGGTCACTGCTTTTAAGTTTTCATACGAAAAAAGTTTGCTTTCACATCAATATCGTAGAATATAAAGTTTGGTAATTTATGTGCTAAATTAAACTGGAACAGTATTTTTTCAAAAGATGAGACTATTCTACCCATAGGCTCTGATGTAGAGCCTTACAGTAAGTGTACCAATATAAATAAAACCAATTTTTATAATCCACCGGTCTTCTTCCCCCGTCTTCATCTCCCCGCCGCCTCCCATATTGCCGTCCCGCTCCCTTCCATCGCCCAACCTTTGACAACTCAATAACCAATCATCAACTGCATTGCTATATGCTATCACTCTCTAGTATGACAATTTGTGGTGAATCAAATCATAGACAAAATATTTAAAGGAGACTATAGATAAAAAAAAAATATGCATTATTTATTGCACATCACTTTAGGCTAAATTACACACAAATGTAAATAAAATCTACAAAAAAAACTATAAAGCCTAACTCATTTAACACTGAAATAAAAAGTAATAATGATTTGTCTATGATTTGTTCCCCAAAAAAGTCACATAGCGCGAAGCATTATAGGAATGCAGCAAATATTTAATTAGCCCTTAATTTACTAGGTTACACCCAATTTTCATCTAAATAATCAAACACCATCGAAAGTATTAATAGAAACTATGATTTATAGAATCGTAATGAGTACTTTTATCATTGGAAACTTATGGAAAAGCTGAATAAGTTTTTGTGAGTTTTTCAAAGTTGTGCTTTTATTGAAGATGTGTAAATTCTATAAACCACAGATCCAAATAAAAAGGGGTCCCATAATAACACCCTCTACACCATTTTACTGTAGTTAATGTGGTGTTCACAGTCAAACAATGCTGGTGTAAGGCAATTATATTGTGCAGTGTTTTGTAATATTATATTGGTCGCACAACCAATGCCTGGTGAGGCAGTATTCTGGAGATACATCTTATGATGAAGTTTTTAGAAGACGATTTCATTAATTAGCTTTTATGAGTATATTGAGTTCTTACTTTTTAAGAACTTACAGTACAGTAACATTCGCTATTATAAACGTAAATGTTTGTAAGGATGCATGGACATTTTGTTATTCTCATGCAAAAAGTACAGAACCAATTTGGTTGAATTTTGGAATATAGATAGCTATAACCTATATTAACAAATAGACTACACAGGATTCATGAAAAAACTGAAATTTGTTTGCTAGTACTGTAATAATTAATACAACTGTGTGTAATACACAATGCAACAAAAGTTTACGACATCTGGAATTTAATTATAGGCATTCTCTGTCTTTGAAAACTATAACAGCTAGCTAATAAAATGAGTATCCGCCGACAAGTGCACACGTGTGGAATTATTAACAAATCTGCTGTCTTACACCTCACTAAAACCGTAATTAAAGTATACAAAAGCGAGATTGCCAAACACCAGCAAGTCGACGATCCACCACGTCGTAATACATTGTAACCCCCCACCTGTGTCCTATTTTCTCCCTGTCCCTGCTGAGAGCGTCCTGAGCGCTCTGCTTGTCAACGAAGTAAACAAACGCCTCGCCCGAGGCCCGCCCCGTGTGGTCCGATAGCAAGTGCACCCCGTCTTGGGCCACCGTCAACCCTGCCCCGGTCAACAAAACCATCGTTTTAGAGTTTAATCTGTCGTGAGTTGTACATACATATTATTTTTATACTATAAAATGGCTACAACTTATGGATTTGTTCAGAATATGCCTTGCTAGTATTTAAATAAAGCTGGACGTAGCTGGTTAGGCTTTTGAATTTTGTGTTAAGCCTAAATAAACAATGTTATCTACTATATAAAAATAAGTCGGGTTTTCCTTCCTGACGCTATCTCCGGAACGCACGAACCGATTTCCACGGTTTTGCATTCGTTGGAAAGGTTTCGGGCTCCATGAGGTTTATAGCAAAGAAAATTCAGGAAAAATTTCAACAGAAAAGCGGGAAAATCTTTTTAGCGGGAAAGCCATGTGGCGAAACGGAGTTCGCCGGGTTTGCTAGTGCTTTTTAGATTTCACAAATGAGACCCAAGCACAGGTGAGTCAACTGTCGGTCTCTCCCGAGTGCCAGTCCACACAATAATCAAAAAGTAATGATTTTACGTACAATTTTTTGGTGTACATAACATTAATACTGAAACAAAAAAATTCTCAATAATGTAAGGTGCCCTGCGTTTTTATCAGGATGTCCATCCAAACTAGCTGGTTTGGTGATCTGGCAACCCTACTCGCTAGTTTCATATGCCTCAATGGTTTCAGCGTTGGGCACAGCAGAGCTAGTACAGTCACAGAATGAAAAGGTGATTGATTCGATCGAACTGATTTGTTCAAGGTACTGCAAGCACATTTGGAACTATGTTCCATATATGTTGTTATGATGGGATAATGGACTCTTGCAGTACTAGTGCAAGCGAAAACCAAACTAAGGTGAGGAACCTTTTAAATCCGTGATTGTACAAGCAATGCTAAGAATTCCATAGCATTTTATATTTGCGGTCACCGGCATATAAATTGTATGGCGAAACAGAATTGATCTGACAACTGGTACTGATCCCAGGGATTCTGGAACTATTCAGCAGGCATATTTCTACAAACTAAGTTGTAGCCAATTTTATAATACAAAAAATAATATTATTGACACTTATACAAAGGGTCTGTGTTGCTTTTCTGTGAGATGTCTTACATTTTGTTTTATTGAAACTGATGCAGAGATTGGTTCCTCAGCTTTAGAGCCTTTAAATTAATTAAAAACTTACTATTACTTTCTTTATAAAATAGCTAATTTTCATATATTAATATCAAAGTATTAGAATAGTCTACAAAATGTAATCACTAATTCAATTAAGTATATGAGTAACTTAATAATTATTAAGTATAGGGTGTCAAACTGAGTAGGTTGCATGTATTAGCAAAAAAGATGAGAACCAACCTTTTAGTATCAATTCATAAAACAAGAATGAAATTTATGAGTAAAACTAGGTTCAGACATTTTAAAATTTACAGATGTACCTTGCCTACACATCCCCAGAGTATATGTGTAATTTAGAAAATGAAATGATAAAATTAAAATGTTTACGGCAGATAGCTTACCGTCAAAGAACTGCTCTATCTCCTCCTTGGAGCAGCCAAAAGGCAAGCCTCTCAGTTTAACAATGCCAAAGTCATCCGAGACATTGGGGATACTGTCAAAACCGTTTTCACTCTGACGCATTGCATTCAGAGCCCATTCCATGTCTTGACGGTCAGTGGAAAATACTGGAAAACAAGTACAATGTGACATCTAGATGTTCCAAAAGTTTTAAGCTATTGCATAGCTTCTATCGCGGGCTTTGACGGTGCAGACCGAATCCAGAAATTTCGTAACGAAATTAACCTGGCACTCCTAAAGTAGAGCTTTTGGTACTAGGCTACCATGAAAGCACGGAGCGCAACTCCACAATTTAGTTTTTAGTTTGCCATCTATTGAAAAATAGCAGAACTTTTTAATGACTTTTTGAAAAATCACGCACGTTATATTTCAAAAAGTCATTAAAAAGTTCTGCTATTTTTCGATAGATGGCAAACTAAAAACTAATAAGTTTGTGAAGTTGCACTCCCTGCTTTCCATGGCAGCCTGGTACCAAAAGTTCTACTTTTCGATTGATGGCAAAACTAAAAATAACTTTAAATTCTATGCAATAGCTTTACCGCGGCAGTCTCCGAGTGCCACACGCCTTTTTTAATTTCTTAAATTTTGTACCCAAGATCCATTTACCCAGGGACAGGAGATTTTTTTATTATTTTAAATGAAAACACTTGTAGGAGCATGGGGCATTTTTATGATGGGGAAAAACCATTACCATTACTGTTACCAAGATTTCTGTAGATAGTTAAGGTTAGATCTAAGTTAATGCATTAGGTATACCTGTAATATTAAATAAATAAGTTAAATTAAATAAATAAGTAAGAAGGTAGCATAATTATGTTCTTACCCTCAATATATCTTTTCCCCATATTCTCTTTATCCTTCTTAAGAGCCTCTTCAACATCATCTGGACCTGCTACTTCTACGAAGCACTCTCCTGATGGCCTTCCAGGTCTAACTTCAGTCAAATGGACACCTGCATATAAGACATTCCAACTAAGTAGCTAATATACAACTCGGTTACAATATCTGTGGACCTCGCTGGAATGCGTACCCCCTTCCCGTTCTCCTTGATTGCACAGCTTTTCTTACTCTGTTGCTACTGCTCATTATACTCAAAAAAAAATTGTTACCAGTAAGTAACTTACCATCTTTGCCATTTAGAATGTTGATGCCACTCAAAAATTCCAGGACATCGTCAACAGTTGTGGAGAAAGGCAAACCACGCAACTTGATAATGTGACCGCCGTCGCCTGACCCCAACATTTTGTCAGTTATGTCTAATGCTGGGGCAAAATCAAAGTGTTAACTTTGCGTCTATAAAGTATAAAGCTTTGATCAGCTCTGATGTACAATTTCAAAGTGTTAGGTAGGTACTTTTATTACAGAAAATCTTACTCGCGGTAGGTAGGTAATTCGTGAAATTCTTTCTTTCTGGCGTCTTTTCTTCTACCATAGACAATTTTTTTCCAACAGTAACAGATAATGATATATGATTATTATGATACCCCGTCCACACTGCTCGCGAAGTTCCTCGGCGAAGTACTCAGAAAAGTTTACCGAAGTCGAAATAAGTCACCACACTCGATGAACTTCGCGAGAACGCTTTGACGTCCTTTGATTTGGGCGCCAAAACCGACAACAAATGGAAGTTGCCCGAAGTGAGTCCAAAGTGAGGCGAAGTTGGCGAAGTTAGACGAAGTGCCCCTCCACACTGCTCGCTTCGTTCAACTTAGGTCCCACTCTTTGATCAGGTATCTGATCAAAAGTCCCACTTCGGTCAAATTCGCGAGTGGTGTAGAAGCGGTTTTAGACGAAGTAGTAAGTACTGTGCGACAAGGCTATTTTGGCGCTTGGTCGAAGTCTGAACTAACGCGGCTATCTTGTTCTACTGTTTGATAGTTCGCCCTGTCAGTATATCACTATTGTATGTTATGTTGTTTTTGCTTACTATTAACTATTTTAAAACTAAAATTGAAGTAAAATTGAAGAGATTTTATTTTATGGCTACCTTTGTTTTGCAACAGCGCCCTCCTTCAAGAGCCAAGAGAGCCTTGTCGGACTGTACAGTCCGACAAGGCTCTCTTGTCACTTGAACGACATTGCCAGGGGCGCTGTTTTAGAACAAAGGCAGCAAGAAAATAAAATCTCCTCAATTTTACTTCAATTTTAGTTTTATTTAATTAATACTAAGCATTAACAACACAACATACAATAGCGATATACCGACAGAGCGTTCCGATTTTGGGCACGCGCCAAAATAGCCTTGTCGCATGACCCTCCACACTGCTCGCTTCCTTCAACTTCGGTCCCACTTCGGTCAAACCCGTGAGCAGTGTGACGTCTGCCTGTCAACCCATAGACAACTAAATCAGCCTAATTAATTATGTCAAATGTCAATGTCAAATGTTTCTCCATTTTGATTTGAATTCTTTGCCCAATGGCCATTTTCGTGAGCTGAAAGATTTTGTTTAATGTTTATACTTTCCTGGATTACTTATGCATATACAGGCGATTATTTACGCTTCCTAAGCTGAATTAACTTTCTGTGTGCTCAAAAGTTAAGTACCCAAAGTGTGCGTGTGCTGACAAAACAAGATGACGGTGGACGGAGATGAAAAGCCGCAACGGGACCGTGTGTTCATGGATATTTCGATCGGGGGCCTGCCGTCAGGTCGCATAGTGTTCGAGCTTTTCAATGACATAGCGCCCAAGACCGCGGAGAACTTCCGCGCGCTGTGCGCCGGGGACATGGGCGTCGGGAAAGTCACTGGGAAACCATTAACCTATAAGGTGAGTAAATTGTTTTTCAACACACTTGCTCATAAAGTGGCTCTAATTTCACTGCAATTAGGCACATAATGACACCTATGATGGCAAACTTCGACTTTTTCATTACTATTATTCACTAGTGAGCTAGACAGTTTTTTCAACACACTTGCTCATCACAAACTGATTTTCACTATTATACACTACTGAGTTAGACAGTTTTTTTTTTATCTACTGAATAAAATTATTTTAAGTATTATTTTATTCACAAGTGTGTTGAAAAATGTTGTATGATACACGTGAGTATATATGATTACCATCCTTGGCGCCTCAGCAGTAATCTTAATATTTACTGAAAAAAAAGTTTACTTACCTTACTTTTACTTACTTACTATTATGATGATCACTTAGTATGATAACATCTTTCTTATCACTTACCAGGTGCAAGTGGGTACTAACTTGTAGAGTGCAAGAAAAAATGGGAGTTAATTCAAAAGTTCTCTATTATTCTTGTTTTACAGTTCCATACTTCAAGTGAAAAAAAAAATCCAACCATTTCATCAGACGATCCACGTTGTTGTCTATTTGTCTGCCTCATTTGGTGTTTTCCTTAGGACTAGAAACCTTGTGATATCAAGTTGAAGTTGGTGTCAAATATTAGGGTCTATGGCCCCTTGCAGATATGTAAAAAAAACTGTGTGCTTGACCACAATCAAGTCCGATGGGCAGAAAAGATGAGGTCTAGGATGGAGCGCGCTTGCCTAGAAAATGTCTATTCACCTAGGTCCTGGAAGGGTATTCCAGACTTTAGTGGTTTGAATCAGAAATGTGGAAGAAAAACGTTTCGTTCAAGTTGTTTATTTTATTTTGTGGTTTACTCTACATTTCTTCAAAGATGTTTTGATGTTACAGGGAATGGTTTTCCATAGAGTGGTGAAAGACTTCATGATTCAAGGTGGTGACTTTACCAATGCAAATGGAACTGGCGGGGAGTCTATATATGGAGGCACTTTTGAAGGTGATAACTAATTAATATTAAAGCAAGTAGTTTAAAAGAGTCCATGTTTATGCATTGCAGTGTCAAATATTCTAACGTAAACAAGTAATAGTATAATAAACTTCAAAATCGTAATTTATTCCCTAAAAGAGACAATTGAGAGTTTAAAAATCTTTTGAATGATCTTATATTACCAAAAAATGTCCAATATTTTTTCATAATTGTATAATAAACTTCAAAATCAGTATTTATTCCCTTAAAGAGAGAATTGAGAGTTTAAAACACTTTTGAATAATCTTATGTTACCAAAAAATGCCCAATATTTTTTCATAATTGTATAATAATCTTCAAAATCAGTATTGATTCCCTTAAAGAGAGAATTGAGAGTTTAAAACACTTTTGAATAATCATATGTTACAAAAAAATGCCCAATATTTTTTCTATTATCTCTTAATAACTCTAAATCTTCTTGTATCTGGTAACAGATCATTGAGAGCCTAATTCTAAAGCAAATATGATTAATGATTGAGATATTTGTTCTTTTCACAGTCCATATTGAACAAAGAATTTCTATAGCTTCATTAATTGTAGAGATAAAATAAACTTTTTTTTTTTCAGATGAGACCTTTGAAGTGAAGCATGATAGGCCTTATTTGCTGTCCATGGCTAACAGGGGCAAGGACACAAATGGTTCACAGTTCTTTATGTAAGTTACAATCATATCAGACAATGGTAAGGCATTTTCTTTCAGTTTAACTGTTACATGCTGTTTTATAGAACATATTGACTAAAGCAAGAAACTCGTACTATGTAATGTTTGTTGTGAACTTGTGACACACATTATTTATTTCTAGCTGCTTCCCCGTGGCTCTGCTGTTTTAAGTTTTCATTAGTACCATAAAAAATCCATGAATTTCTTGGAGATGAAAAGTAACCTATGTGTTAAAATATGGTTTAATCTATCTATGCAGCCAAATCGATTTACTAGTTGTGGTCTGAAAAAGTAACAAACATACATACAAATTTTAAAAAAGCTTTCGCTTTCTAACAAACTTTCGTTATTAATAATATTAGCTTGATAATATTAGGAATTACAAGTTTCCAAGATCTTTGTAACTTACTATTTCATTAACCATAACTTTTATATAAGTTTTGGTTTGAATACTTCAGAAGTGGGATTCCCAGTACAGGCCAATTTAAGATCTTAAACTTAAATTGGCTTGCGTCAGATAATTTTTCTGCACAGTAAACCATTCTTTTTATTTAAATGTATTTGTAGATTGAGTCTTTACCTGTAGTATTAAGAGTTCAATTGAGTAGATAGAGTGAGGGACGTACATTCACGCTTATGTTGTGTCATAGAAGCGGCCGCGGCGGCGAGCGGCGCGCTCTCATACTTGTTGTGTTCTGTGTGTTGTAGAACAACACAGCCGGCGCCGCATCTCGACAAGTAAGTATCCCCTCCTTAGCTCTTAATTCCTTATCCTATACTATACTTTATCAAACTGCTGAAGTTTAGTGGGCTTAAACTTTTACAATGATGCGAATTGCTAAATCCATGGGCAATGACTATATTATACTGTCTGAGGTGTGAAAAGTGCACAGTGTATCTAATTGCATAAAGGGTGGATATTCGAATTGCTTTACAATTATTTTTCTGACCTGAATTTGAGTTGACCTCATGATCCAATGTCAAATGTGCTAGCCCAGAATTATTATTTTCGTTTGTTGATTAGTACCTAGCAGGCAATGTTGCATATTGAATAATAAGATTTTCGTACATAATTGCCCCTGACTTTGTGTCACTAGAATAAGTCGATCAGAGGGCAATAAAAAATGTGGCAATAAAGCAATTCTGTATTATTGCAGTGTGCACTGCGTGTTCGGCACGGTGGTGAGCGGAGCGGCGCTGGTGCGGCAGCTGGAGGCGCTGCCGGTCGACCGCAATGCGCGCCCGCTGCAGGACGTCACCGTCGCCAACTGCGGACAGCTCGTGCGGCTCAAACACGGTACGCGTTGCTGTAGCGCTGCAGGGTGCACTGCGTGTTCGGCACGGTGGTGAGCGGAGCGGCGCTGGTGCGGCAGCTGGAGGCGCTGCCGGTCGACCGCAATGCGCGCCCGCTGCAGGACGTCACCGTCGCCAACTGCGGACAGCTCGTGCGGCTCAAACACGGTACGCGTTGCTGTAGCGCTGCAGGGTGCACTGCGTGTTCGGCACGGTGGTGAGCGGAGCGGCGCTGGTGCGGCAGCTGGAGGCGCTGCCGGTCGACCGCAATGCGCGCCCGCTGCAGGACGTCACCGTCGCCAACTGCGGACAGCTCGTGCGGCTCAAACACGGTACGCGTTGCTGTAGCGCTGCAGGGTGCACTGCGTGTTCGGCACGGTGGTGAGCGGAGCGGCGCTGGTGCGGCAGCTGGAGGCGCTGCCGGTCGACCGCAATGCGCGCCCGCTGCAGGACGTCACCGTCGCCAACTGCGGACAGCTCGTGCGGCTCAAACACGGTACGCGTTGCTGTAGCGCTGCAGGGTGCACTGCGTGTTCGGCACGGTGGTGAGCGGAGCGGCGCTGGTGCGGCAGCTGGAGGCGCTGCCGGTCGACCGCAATGCGCGCCCGCTGCAGGACGTCACCGTCGCCAACTGCGGACAGCTCGTGCGGCTCAAACACGGTACGCGTTGCTGTAGCGCTGCAGGGTGCACTGCGTGTTCGGCACGGTGGTGAGCGGAGCGGCGCTGGTGCGGCAGCTGGAGGCGCTGCCGGTCGACCGCAATGCGCGCCCGCTGCAGGACGTCACCGTCGCCAACTGCGGACAGCTCGTGCGGCTCAAACACGGTACGCGTTGCTGTAGCGCTGCAGGGTGCACTGCGTGTTCGGCACGGTGGTGAGCGGAGCGGCGCTGGTGCGGCAGCTGGAGGCGCTGCCGGTCGACCGCAATGCGCGCCCGCTGCAGGACGTCACCGTCGCCAACTGCGGACAGCTCGTGCGGCTCAAACACGGTACGCGTTGCTGTAGCGCTGCAGGGTGCACTGCGTGTTCGGCACGGTGGTGAGCGGAGCGGCGCTGGTGCGGCAGCTGGAGGCGCTGCCGGTCGACCGCAATGCGCGCCCGCTGCAGGACGTCACCGTCGCCAACTGCGGACAGCTCGTGCGGCTCAAACACGGTACGCGTTGCTGTAGCGCTGCAGGGTGCACTGCGTGTTCGGCACGGTGGTGAGCGGAGCGGCGCTGGTGCGGCAGCTGGAGGCGCTGCCGGTCGACCGCAATGCGCGCCCGCTGCAGGACGTCACCGTCGCCAACTGCGGACAGCTCGTGCGGCTCAAACACGGTACGCGTTGCTGTAGCGCTGCAGGAAGCACTGCGTGTTCGGCACGGTGGTGAGCGGAGCGGCGCTGGTGCGGCAGCTGGAGGCGCTGCCGGTCGACCGCAATGCGCGCCCGCTGCAGGACGTCACCGTCGCCAACTGCGGACAGCTCGTGCGGCTCAAACACGGTACGCGTTGCTGTAGCGCTGCAGGAAGCACTGCGTGTTCGGCACGGTGGTGAGCGGAGCGGCGCTGGTGCGGCAGCTGGAGGCGCTGCCGGTCGACCGCAATGCGCGCCCGCTGCAGGACGTCACCGTCGCCAACTGCGGACAGCTCGTGCGGCTCAAACACGGTACGCGTTGCTGTAGCGCTGCAGGAAGCACTGCGTGTTCGGCACGGTGGTGAGCGGAGCGGCGCTGGTGCGGCAGCTGGAGGCGCTGCCGGTCGACCGCAATGCGCGCCCGCTGCAGGACGTCACCGTCGCCAACTGCGGACAGCTCGTGCGGCTCAAACACGGTACGCGTTGCTGTAGCGCTGCAGGAAGCACTGCGTGTTCGGCACGGTGGTGAGCGGAGCGGCGCTGGTGCGGCAGCTGGAGGCGCTGCCGGTCGACCGCAATGCGCGCCCGCTGCAGGACGTCACCGTCGCCAACTGCGGACAGCTCGTGCGGCTCAAACACGGTACGCGTTGCTGTAGCGCTGCAGGAAGCACTGCGTGTTCGGCACGGTGGTGAGCGGAGCGGCGCTGGTGCGGCAGCTGGAGAAAATTTGTCAATGGGGCAATAGAAAATACTCTAACTTTTAAAAAGCTCTTATTGCTATGCCACATTAAGATGGAATCCATTGGCAATATGTTGGTTCTTGGTCGTCTGGCAGTAAATTATTACTTACTTTAAGATTCATAAATACTATTTTAAATCATGATCTCATTCATCATAATCACATCATCAACTGCGGACGTCCACTGATAGACATAGGTCTTACCAAGTGAGCGCCACAACACCCTGTCCTCAGCCTTCCTCGTCCAGCCACTCCCCGCCACCCGCTTTATGTCGTCAGGCCAGCATGATCTGCCCACTGCCACTTTAGCTTGCTAACGGTATGATCTCATTGTTATCAGGTAAAAAACGTAAACAGGAGAAGGAAAAAGAGAAAGAGAGTGGGGAGGAGTCAGACAGGTCCCATAAGAAAGATAAAAAGAAAAAGAAGGATAAGAAAAAGAAACGGTGAGTGATGCACTCTTTTAAAATCTCACCTGGACATAAGCAAGGTGTTTATCATTATATGTAGAAGAGAGAATTAGAGAGAAGAAGAGAGATTAGACTTTCCAAGCTAAGACTTAACAAGCAAGTAAGCTAAAGTCCCAGTCATGCCTTTTGACTATATTTAATTGCGTAATTACCCCCAGTTCATTATGTTTAAGGCAGCTGAATGACAGAATCAAAATACAGATTATTTCATATAAATAATATTTGGCGGGGGCACTGCCGTGCCCCCTGATCTGGGTGACCGAGCTTCGCTCGATACTATATCTACCCACCAATAGATGGCAGCATTGGTCATATTTTTTTTTGGTAAATTTGACATTTTCTAAAAATGAATCCTAGCTAGATCAATTTATCGCCCCCAAACCCCCTGTATACTAAATTTCATGCAAATCGTTCGAGCCGTTTCCGAGATTCGGATTATATAGAAATATATATACATATATACAAGAATTGCTCGTTTAAAGGTATAGGATAGGAATAGATTATTTCTTACAGACCTAACTTACAGGCGCTTAGTCATTTCATTTCACAATATGCCTATAATAATGATAACTATTTCACGACTTAAAACTACTAGTTTACCGGGGTTCGCAAACGCGTCCCGGGCCACTGAAAAGAAACCTAAAACAAACTCAGCCGGGTATTCTTTTGTGTTATCACCATATTTTAACAACAATGAGTATAGGATACGAATTCTCTGAAAAGCTATTAAATTAGTATGATTATGATGACTCCTTGGCAGCCATCACTCGGAGCGTTCGGGCGACGAGGAGCCCCCAGAAGCTCCGTCGCACCCTTTGGTCAGCACCTCCAAGATAGACCCGCGCGAGATCCCCGAGGTGCCCACCAACAGGTTTCTGATGAGAGGCGGCCGCGACCAGGACAAGAACGAGCCTAGGAGGGACAGAGCAAGGTACAGAAATAAAATATGTTGCCATCTCTAGGGTCAACTTACACCGCCGCGGAATGGAATGGAATGGACCATGGAGCTTTTATACGCCTTGGGCGATTAAATAATAATCAAATAAAATTAGGAGGCCATAATAATTATTGCCGAACGTGCGAAGCCGGGTTATTCGCTATTAAAGATAGAAGGGAAAGGAATATTTTTCTTTTTAACAAGAAAAACACCTTTAAATTTCAGCTTTTCTCAATTTTTGATGTAAGTTGTATCTTTTTTGTGTGATCTCTAATATTTATTGTGATTATTATCTTTTAACTATCAGAAAAAAAGGAAATAAAATAAGCGAACTTAATGAAACCAAACCATAGTACTGCAATGGCACCATATGACATATCCGAATGACTAACTAACCACGTGATATAGAAGACCACTCGGTCTCTCTCGTCTAAAGGTTTGTATGACGGACTTAGAGAAGTAAGGGTCAATTTACAACGCGGCGGAATAGAATGGAAGCTACTTTTTTTACGTATCATAATGAACTTTATGTCAATTGTATAAGATACAAACTAAATAGGAGCCAAAAAAAGGTCGCGTGTCTTCCGGGGAACCTTCCTGTATTCTCGAGAATTATTTATTTTGTATCTTATTATATTGACATATAAAGTTCATTATGCCGTGTACGGAAAATTCGCCATTCCATTCCGCCGCGGTGTAAATTGACCCTATAATATAACTAAGTGCGCTTATCTGTTCGAAGGATGCGTTACCGGGAACGGGACCGCCATGCCTACACTCGCAGCGGAAGAATTATAAAAGGGCGTGGTGTGTTTGTAAGTTCCCAACATTTTTTAATAATAACTTGAAGTTTGTACTTGACTGCAATCTCAGCTGATGATAAGTGAACATACAGGTGTGGTAAATAATCCTAAATAAATGCAGCAGGAATGACATTTAGAAAAGTCATTTTACTGAATCGAATTAAAAGTTGGAGTATAGTTGGACCACAAATTGAAGAACACTCTTATTAGCAAGTTCTTACTGAATGACCAATTGACTGAGCCACTGAGCACTAGGGAGGAAAATAATAACTTTCCGCACGCAAAACACACATGGAAATGTCTACTTTTTATGCAAATGTATTAAAATATATATTTCCATCTTCGAATAAAACTTTTCTTTTCTCTCAGCGTTATCGCACACCGTCCCGCTCGCGGTCGCGGTCACGCTCGGCGACTCCGCCGCACTGGCGCCAGGCGCAGCGACGCATCGTCAAATTGTCGCACTTGGAGGTAAAGGCGCACTGTCCTCTAGGATTTCACACTTTACGAGTATAATATATTAAATATCTGGGTGAACGAGCTTTGCTCGGTATTTTCTCTATATGCCAATAGATGGCAGCAGTAAGTCATTTTTTAAATATAATGGTAAATTCGACATTTTCTAAAAATGAATCCTAGCTAGATCGATTTATCGCCCCCAAAACCCTCTGGGTTTATCGCCCCCAAAACCCCCTGGGTTTTGGGGGCGATAAATCGATAACCACGTGATATAGAATTGCTCGGTATTTTCTCTATATGCCAATAGATGGCAGCAGTAAGTCATTTTTTAAATATAATGGTAAATTCGACATTTTCTAAAAATGAATCCTAGCTAGATCGATTTATTCCCCCCCAAAACCCAGGGGGTTTTGGGGCGATAAATCGGGGCGAAAATTTATACTAATTTTCATGAAAATCGTTCGAGCCGTTTCCGAGATTCAGATTATATAGAAATATATATACATACAGTCCGACAAGGCTCTCTTGGAACTTGAAGGAGGGCGCTGTTGCACAACAAAGGCAGCCATAAAATAAAATCTCGGCGTTAGTTCAGACTTTGGCCACGCGCCAAAATAGCCTTGTCGGACTGTAATTGCTCGTTTAAAGGTAATGGATATAATATTGTAATTTATAATTGATAGTTTTGACCGACATACTCTGTCTTGATGACATGTATTTGCCATGTGGCTTTCGAGCTCAGCATTGCTTTTATACGAGTATGGATAACTTTTTTCTGGACAGATGGATCGAGACCTGGCGGAGCAAGAGGCAGCGAGAAACAGGCATATTGAAAAACAGCACAGTAGTGAGTTACGAATTAAAATAATATGTATTTTTTTTACAGTCAAACGACATACTTTCATAACAAAAAATGTAAGTCAAAAAACGTAACCACGCATTAAGTTTACTAGATGGCGTATATGATGAACTCTGCCGCCTTGACAGAATACATTTGCGGGTGTCTACTGACGTGCAAGCACGTAAGGCGATTTACGAAGACATGTGTACCTGCCCAGACAACTACCATTTTGGGTCAATTTAGTTGCCGCGTTCAATAACATGCATACAAAACATGCATGCAAGTTGAGGGAGTGAGAGAGTAGTGCCAAATGAAAGCTGTTACTATAGAACAATTAGGCTTAAGAATCAACTCTGAGGGAACATACTCTGCTCTCCTATGTATTACCACTATTACCACACTAGAATAAGAAATACAATAGAAGCCTTTGAAATATGGTTGTGTTTACTAGAAATGAACAGTGCGATAAAATGTAACAGTAAAGCAACTGTGGTCTGTTTTGTAGTTACTGAAAGCTATAGAAAAGGCTGATCTAAATTTTTATTAGATATGTATTTAATTAACAAATTATTTTAATATTTTATTGTGAGTTAAATAAATAATAAACAAATTATACTATTTATGTACATTTATGCAGTCTATTATATTTTTATAATTTAGCTATATAGGTGGGCCCAAACATGTCTAAAATCGTTTAAAGAAGCCTAAAAATTTTCAAAACGTGTCTGGGACCGCCACATGATTTGTTTTATTTTATCTTATATTTAAATGCAATTAAAAACCCCTTAAGTTTAAATTAGTAAATAAACATTATTGAGAAGTAGAAATTTCACTTTTTAATGATTTCAAGAGACTTTTTTTTTTATTTTAGGAGAGGGAGAAGAAGGAACTCCGGAAAGACCTAAAGAAAAAGAAGAAGGGGAATGTGACACTCCTGTAGGCAAGTTGCTGTTTAATAAAGATGAGAAATTCAGCTCACCAGACTGACAGAGTCAATAAAAACAATAACAGTACCAGAAGAACACGAAGGAAAAGAAGGCTCCATACAAACATAATTAAATAACTTTGAAATACAATTGGCTGCTACCGATAACAATCAAAATTGCGGTTTTAGGCTAAATACCTATTAGGAAATTGATTTTTTTGTCTTATTTGTCTTGTCTTGTACGCTTTGTTCTGTCATCCCTGTCTCTCGTAACTGTATTAGGTCTGAGTGACAGATGACAAGTTCCAATGTGGCTTGGCAAATTGTGCAGCTTGGATTATGGAACATCATAATAATTTTTATTATTTTCGTATAGATGCATCTCGTCACGAGAGAATTGACTATAACGCGCTGGACTTTGAGGAAGACGTGGAACACGATGGTATGACTTATATTAATTATAATTGTATGTAAATGTAATTAAGTATGTGGTTATATAAGAAAGAAATCAACACAAACCTTGATCTTCATGTTCATATTATATAGATGGCTCAAACTGACATTACGTATACTATTAACAATTCTCATTTTAAAGAATATTCAGAAGGTAATGATAACACCACATAGATGATGATCTCATTACTTCTTTACAGTACATTTCATGCTGCATTATAGCGAGTACCATTTCTTAATTGGTGTTAGCATTTCAAAGTGACAAGACAATACACAAAATAATTGTAAATATTTATTTGCTTCTTGATTTGAGTCAAGCATTTGACTATACATCCCATCCAGCTATCAAAGAAAAATTATGCATTGTTGAAGATCTAATAAATAGACAGCTATTTAAAAAAACGTTTATAGTAACAGTAAGTTTAGTTTGCTTAGTCAGTAAGTTTAGTATTTTACTAAAAAATTCAGACCAGACAAGATACAATCGCGTAGGTGTTCTCCAGGGAAGTATTATGGGCCCCTTTTTCTTTCTGACATACTTATTTGACTTTATTGAATATACGTGATAGAGTAACTGTAAACGTTTATTGATGTTTTTCGATCTGTATTTTATCGATATTGATTTGTTCAGACGATCGTGAGAATATCAAGAAACGCAAGCCGGATCGCAAGCGGGCGCCTCAAGAGCAATGGTCGGGGGAGCGTGCCGACATGCTGGCGAGAGCTCTGGGCGTTAATCCCAAGCAGAGGTAACACGTTTGGTTTCCAGGCCAGTGGTGACTTTTCGGAACTGTTTTCTAGTCCCAATTCAAGTTATGTGCCGAAAATTCACTATAACTCCTATGGGAAATTTTCATTTAAGTAGTTTTTTTAATCTGTTATATGCCTGTGTGAATATTGCTTTGAAAAAAAAGCTTTGAACTTAATAAATGAAATGTCGAATACATTGACGGGCAATTTATTATAAAATCTAATATAATCACAAAAGTATAAACCATAAACTTTAATAAAAAAAGGTCATGTAGCCAGTAGCGTTAAAACTCGTGCCATTCAAGCCAACAGTATGTAATATTCATACTTGTGTATCCCACAGGGAAGATCTGGTTAGAGACACTAGTATTAGAGACACGAGGGAACCCCGAGACGCCAGGGATTATCGCGAGCCAAAACGCCGCGACGGCCCCGCCTCCACCGTCAGCTATGCAGCCCCCAAGCTGTCCTCTGCTATAACCACTGTGATGCATGAAGAAACTAAGATAGATCCACCGAAGATCGATGAAAATAAGGGATATGATCCTTTCAGCATATTGCGCAGTACGTTTAGCAAGAACAAGAAGGAAATCGCGTAAGTAGTAACGATTAAGTTTTATGGACGTTTTTAGTTTTTTACAAAAATTAAAAAAAATAAGGCGATTTGAAAACTGAACAAGTTAACCGTTAATGTTTTGACGATCGACTAAATATTTATGCTAATCTAAAAACATACAATTTGGAACTAATTGACTGATATAATATCGATAAAACTCGCTCCATAAGGAGGTGAAACGGGGTTCCAAAGTTTGTAAAGAAAAATACTCCTTCACGCCGCAACTACTGAACCGGTTCGGCTGAAATTTGGAATGGAGATTATAACATAATATGCTTTTTATTCCGGAAAATTCATAGTTCTCATGCAGTGGCGGTTTTGGAGGTTAGGACTAGGGCAAGCCAGATATCTTTTTTAAGGATTTCAAAATATTTTTTAATTCTTCAGTCTTCTTCAAAGACACTCTATACTATAGACCTGGCGGACCGCACGAAAAAATGTCGCCAGTTTATGGGAGCAAGAATGACTATTTTCACCTCCCCTGGCGTCAGTAGTCAGTAGACCGCGGTCCCCGCCACAGATAATGACGCTAACAGCACGTTTCCATGGAGACGGTTTCCGCCATATTAGATTCTTAGTAGCGGGAAAATGGAATATAACTTAGTGGGAAATTTAAGTAAAAAACATCAAAATGCCTAATTGCATTGTAAAAGGCTGCAAAAATTGCAGTTTTAAATTTAAAAAGGAGCATGGGATATCGTATCATCGGTAAGTAACATCTAGTAATATTACATGAGTTTGTTGGAAATAAATTATTATGTACTTACCAATTGTAAATGGCAATCCAATAGCCACATAATAACCACATAAATATTATAAGATCACACATATTGTATTGTTCTTGCATATTAATAATATAAATAGTTATTTAAAAAAAGTTATTTTGATATTCAATAATTAGTACCGAACTGCCATTTCCGAAGTGACTTTGTAAAGACGTCATTTTTATTTGTTTTATTTTTGTCTCAGGAACTTAGATTAATTTTATTAAGTATACTAAATATATCTGCATGATTATTTTTATAGGCGTGCTTTTATTTCTGTATTTATTAACAATCAGCTGTTGCTCGCTGTGAGGCTTTTTCAATGTTCCACGTTTTTCTTCAAAACAATATTAGTCGAAGAGAAGTAAGATTTAATATTAGACAAAATATAAAGTTAATAAGTCGTGGAACAAGCGCTATTAATTTTAATGACAGAAATGCCCAACATTTTCCGTCCAAGAACATCTTGGTATTTTAGGTGCTTTTATAACTAAGAGATACAGGCAAACTCTATCAGGATACATGGAACCGATTTTAAATGTTAAAATATTTTATAGTTTTTTTTAGTCAAGCTTGAGTTCTGCACAAAAATCCATAGCATTTTTTTACTGTGAATCGACTAAATTTTATATGTGCAAGCAACATACATTGAAAAAGAATCCTGCCAGTGGAAGTTGGTCAAATTTCATAAAGTATTATTTTTCATAATTACTAACAAGCTGAATTCAATATGTGTAGTACTTGCTCGTGGTCAAAAGTTAAATCATTCAAAAAGTATTATTACAGATTTCCAAGAGATCCCATACGTGAAGAGATTTGGAGTCGCATTATCAGGACACAAGAAAATCAGCCTTATTTTAAGCCCACTAAAAGCACAAGAGTATGCTCTGCTCATTTTAGTGACGAGGATTTTGTTATCTCAAAAGCTGGACTGCGAAAGCTAAAAGAATCAGCTGTACCGCAATTTCATAATACCTAAATACAGGTACTGACCTCATATAAACTCATCTATACTAAAAATAAAATGTATTTTTAACATAAAAGTTTCTCATATTTTATTAAAGAAAATGTTTAGCGATCACTGATGAATTCTGAATTGTAAGTAAAAATACATTTAAATTATATCGGTATTACCACTAATTTATACGATTAAAACAGGAAGTACGTCCGATTCCCGAACAAGGTTACCTCTACAACCTGTGCAGCATTGCAGGCAAGGTGACCATAGACATAGATAAAAAAAAAAAGTTTTTTCGCTGGAGTTTCCACAGATGGCGCAACATTTTCTTGTATGAAGAAGGTTTACGTAAAATGTTCGGATGGGCGTATCTTGATATTTGTATCTATTGTCTTCTTTCACGTCAATCTTCATTATAACCGCAATGATGTTTAGAAATCAATTGGAAATATATGTGGCTTTGAAAAAAGCCGTTTTATTACGTATGTGCGAATAAATGTGATTTTGAGAAGTGCTGATCGGAACAAACAAATATAAACAAATTATTTATATTGCAAATCGAACCTTCTATCTTTTTTTAAAAATGATTGTATTACATCCGAGTAAAAGTTTCAGTTTACTCAACAAAGGTTTTTCTATAGCAATTATGGATAGATCTGAAAGCCGCTCTTGTCCTTGTGTATTTCGCAAATAAGTATGAATGCGTTTCAGAGAGGAGAATGCACGTTCTGCGGAACAACTGGTAGCTGGGATTGTAACAACTGCGCTAACTTACCTTCGCCAATTAATACTAGCACGCACGGCGCACCTATTTTTGTCACAAGTAACTTTTTCGACTAATCCTAAACTCATTTTAAGTGAATTTAAAATTTTACGGCAATAATTAACACAAAATTAACTCGACATGTACACTTTTCAAAATCACAGGTAAACACAAACTAATAAGAACTGAAGTTCGCTTTCTAAATTCCTATTCAATTTCATTGCATTTCGCGCCAGCGCAAAAGCGTTTATTACTTCACTTGTACGATGTTCATGGGCCTTCCAGGATTGCCCATTCGAACAAATTAGAAAGAGAATATAAAGCCAAAAAAAGCCAGTGTGTGCGAGCGAGATATGAAACGTAACACGTCATAGTCTTAAGTCTTCCTCATTGGTCTAGTTGCCAAAATGGACGACGGCCGACGCTGACAGCTATTCGCTTGCGCTCGGTGAGGTCACTGAACCCAAAAGCGCGTAATTTTAAAATATCATTTTTTATTGTTATTGCTTGATAGAATTAAAAAAAAAATACTTCTGACTGCTAACAAAGGAAAAAATGTCTAAAAGTTGTTTTACTACTATGAGGATATTTTGATAGGGCAAGCCAGGATTTTGGGCTTGTATGGAAAAACCGCCACTGTAATCTCATGGAACTCGTGAAATTTACACGAGTGGAGCCAGAAGACGTCCGTTACTTTTTAATATAATATAAATAAAACCAGTCCTCAGTAATTTTAAGTATTCCATTGAAAACTCTGAATAAAGTTGTCCAAAATACTTTTGATATTTTTTCGAGAGGATGATCCATGATATGTTTTGTGTGTACAGTAAAGAAGTTCCTATGGACAGACGTCAAAAAGAGGTCGAGAGACCGAGGGAGGAGAAACGCGAGCGCCACAGGGGTGAAAGAGATAGGAAACATTCCGAAAGGGATGAAAGAAGCCACACTGTTGATAAACCAGAAATGACCAAACGTCATATTGAAAGAGATGAGCGCGATCGAAAGAACTCAGAAAATGATGTTGACAAAGATAATAAATATTCGGATTCAAAAGACCGCAAAGAAAAAGATACTAGAGATAGGTCTAAGGATAAATATGAGAAAACTTCGCGCGATGAACCGAAAGAAAAATATGATAGATACGATCAGTCAGACAAAGCAACGAGAGATGTTTCAAGAGCTAGAGAAGAGAGCAGAGGAAGAGATAGAAGCGAGAGGAGAGAAAGAGATAATCTAAACAAGAGAGACAAGTCCTTAGACAAACGAGATAGATCAAGAGAACGTGATGACAGATCAAAAGATAGAAACGACAAACGGGAGCGGTCCTATGATAAAGATAAACGCGACAGATCTCGTGAAAGAGGTAGTAAAAGAGAGAAATCGAGAGATAGGAGAGACAAATCTAAGGAAATGGATAACAAACGTAGGTCTAAGGAACGGGACAGCAAGAGAGATAGATCGGTTGACGACAAACGAGGTAGATCTCGAGACAAGGAAAGACGTGAGAAATCTCGAGAAAGAGACAGCAAGAGGGAGAAGTCCTATGAGAGGAAGAGAGAGAAGTCCTATGAGAGGAAGAGAGACATGTCGATGGAAAAGGACAGGCGTAGGGACCGCGATGACAGTAGAGACAAAGGAGACGTGAAGGCTCATACTTCTGGGAAAGAGAGGTTAGATATTCTTTATTTACCTTTATTTTATTTTGTAACTAGACCAATGGCGTAGCAATTTTTTTCTGTCTCGTACGATAGTCTATATTGGATCATATTTCTGTTTAATCCACACAGAAATGTATCTGTGTGCCCAATTTATAGTCAAGTGTTTTGAAATTGTCATGTTAGAGAAGCTTTTTGTGAGTCGAAACCTCTGATATTGAAATAGTTTTAATCGTACTACTGTATCATGTCACTTAATAAATTAAAAGGGGTTTGTCAAGCCTAAACTCATTCGAAAGGCATATTACAATATTAAGGACTATATTAGCGACACAAACCCTTGGAATTGACTGATAAGGGGTAGATTGCTCTGTTGTCGTTGCTAGCCTATATTTTAGTATTTATACTTTGTTTGTTAAATGGTGATAACAAAAAAATACCCGGCTGAGTTTATTGTGGGCTTCTTCTCAGCGGCAGGGCGCGTTTGGAACCCTGGTAAACTTAGTTTTAAGTCGACTTGTAGTTATCACCATTCTTATGCAAGACATATCTTACCGACGCTTCGCAAGAGCCTGTATATAAGGCCTATGTGAAATAACGATATACTTGATTTGATTTGATTTGATTTATCAATAGGTCTGATTCGCAAAATCGTGATCGCAAGAGTTCTACAGGAGACAGGAAGAGTCAAGACAAGTCGACTCTAGATGAAGACAAAAAGAAGGTATGTAAACTTTTATACCGTTCTTAACTTCTTTGGCACATTTTCTTAGCTTGAAAAATTTATAGATTACAATAAAACGAATCAAATAAACAATTCTACTACCCAGATCACAAGTAAACCATGTTGATGTTGATATTGTTTGTTTAGGAGGAGGAACGAAACAAAGCTCACAAGGAACTGATGGAGATTGTGCGACTCATCAAGTCCAGACAGAAACAGAGGGAAAACAAAGCGACAGGTAACGTATATATGTAAATTACAAGATTTATTTAAATTATATGTTTGTTCAGATGGAATCTTGCAACTCAATTTTGAAGCAGATATCTTTCACAGCTGAAATTTGTATGCAATTTTTGTGGCGATGACAGTGCAAGGCTAGCTGTGTAACGTCATTTTAAATCCAACATGGCGGAACACTCAAGATGGCGGGCTAGTTATTTTTAATGGACTCCTAAGAAAGGGTTTGCTAAGAAGAATACAAATAAATTGACATACTCGTATAATTTTTGTTTTTCAAAAATATTTTTGAATGATAGCTAATATTGAGGAAAAATTTACTGAGTGACTCACTTAATACCGCACAGATATGAGACAACTCTAAATTTTGGCAAACAGACAGTAATGCTCACCTAGAACTATAGAGTTATACGCTAAGAAAGGTAGGAAGATTATTTTATTATTTCATCTCGGATAAGCTATCTTTAGTTTTCGAAATATGCAGTTTTATCCCCTAGGTTACACCTATAAAAACTCTTCGAAATTCAAACATCATCAACTTCCGTGTCTGAAGTTTATCTTCACCATTATTTTGATTTTTCGCAAATAGTTGGCTAATTACTATGGAAATGAGTTTTGCGAGCATAACTTTTAAGCATCTACATGTTTTTAATAAAAACTTTGCACATAATATCCCATTCACTTCATATTGGGTCCCGAAAAATTATTTTCTGCAGTCTCCCAAATTTGGAGCTATGGGGAACCAATATAAAGTTTACGAGTATTTTTGACTACAAGTTTATGAAAAGCATGTAGATTGTAGATGCTTAAACAATATACTCGCAAAACTCATTTCCTTAAGTCTACGAAGCATAGTTAGACAGTATTTGCGAAAAACTAAACAAAATTTGAATTTTCTCGCCTGGATGATATCTATCCACCTTAAATGGATTTGCAGAAGAGGTGAAGAAGAAGAGGCGTTCATCGAGCGAGTCCTCCGACTCGGGGGAGGAGAGGTCCCGACGACGCAAGTCCTCCGAACGCGGCAGACGCAGTCGCAGCAGGTAATGTAAAAGCCTCGTATCAAAAACCAGCACTCGAATTAAAATTACCCTCCATCTCAACCCCTTTTTATGTCCCACTGCTGGGCACGGGTCTCCTCTCAAACTGAGAGGGGTTTGGCCATAGCCCACCACGCTAGCCAAGTGCGGGTTGGCGGGCTTCACACACGTTCGAGAACATTTTGTGGACTCTCAGGCATGCAGGTTTCCTCACGATGTTTTCCTTCACCGTTAAGCAAGTCATATTTAGTTTCTTAAAAACGCATATAACTCGGAAAAGTCATCTAGGTGCGTACCCAGGATGCGAACCCGCGACCTCCTTATGAGAGGCAGAGGTCAGAACCACTGAGCTATGGCTGCTAGTTACGATGTTGTTGTTACAGTTGCATAAATATGTAAATATATAGTGGACAACATCACATACATTGCTCCGATCCCTTAGTAAGTAGCTTATACACTTGTGTTAAGGAAATCGGAAACAACGAAGGTACCACAACACGCAGACCCGAGACAATGAAGAAAACTTATTTTTCTACATTGCCCCGACCGGGGATCGAACCCGGAACCTCAGAGATGGCAGCACCTTGAAAACCGGCACGCTAACCACCCAACCACGGAGATCGTCCTATAATAGCTATTGAAGTCGTGAAGTAATTATCACCATTATGAAGATATTGAAAAATGAAATCCCAGCAAAAACATTTTCATGTAAAATGTTGCCAAGACGAGAACATGTGGCTCACACTATCAAAAAGTTATCAGATCTCATGTAGAGCAAGACTTCTAACTCTACACGCCCTAACTCTATAAATCCTAACTTTATAAACTCTACACTTTAGTCAAAATATATTATGTCTTGGCTGTTTCGGTATCGTCACATGGGCGTAAAGTGTAGAATTTATTCACTGTTCAGTACTTTTCTAATAGAGTTTTGCAAGTGGCGTAATGGACCATGCAAAATTCAAGAAATTTCACATCAAAATTAAAGTTTTTTCACCATTGTTATGGGAAAAAACTTCCATTTATTAAAAATATCCTCTAAAGCAAAGGAACACACTTTTGCAAAGTGTGATGAAGTATTTGAAACCAATGCAGTTAGTAAAACCTAAGTGCAGTTTCTGAAGAGACTCAATACTCATCTAATAAATAATCGTTACTACAGAAACTAGGTATTGTATATCAGAAAAGTACAAAGTCAGTGAATAATATTTTTACTTTACACCCATGTGACAGTAACGAAACAGCCAAGACATAATATATTTTGACTAAAGTGTAGAGTTTATAAATTTAGGATTTATAGAGTTAGGGCGTGTAGAGTTAGAAGTCTTGCTCTACATGAGATCTGATAACTTTTTGATAGTGTGAGCCACATGTTCTCGTCTTGGCAACATTTTACATGAAAATGTTTTTGCTGGGATTTCACTTCTTTTGGTAAGTTGTTTACGACTATATTTTTTATTTGGTTAATTTCCTTTTCTTTGGTGTATTTCTTGAATATCATTGCAAGGTGGATATTTGTCCGAATCAAGTATCCCCCCCCCTTTATCATTTAAATGAGGGAACCCTCCTTGGTTCACCTAGTTTATTTTTTTCCTTATTTGTAGTTTATTACAAAGAGTCCCTATATCAATTTTGAGACCTCTAGCATCAATTTTTGCGGTAATTTCATACAAACTTCCATCCCCTATTTTAAGGGGTTGGGGGGTTAAATTTCCAACTTTTGGAATTTTTTTGTTGGTTGTGTGCTAATACTAGCTTATATACCAAATTTCAGAAATTAAGTTTTTATTATACCTATATACTTATGGGAAACCCCATACGAACTTCCAACCCCCTAATTTTATGGATGTGGGGTGATTAACTAAAAATCCTGAAACACGTATTTAATTGTTTATTACAAAGTGTCCCTATATCAATTTTGAGACCTCTAGCATTAATATTTGCGGTAATTTCATACAAACTTCCATCCCCTATTTTAAGGGGTTGGGGGGTTAAATTTCCAACTTTTGGAATTTTTTTGTTGGTTGTGTGCTAATACTAGCTTATATACCAAATTTCAGCTTTCTAGGTCTTCAGGAAGTACCTAGGAATTTTGATGATCATCAGTGAGTCAGTCAGTCAGTCAGTGACGAAATTTGGGTTTTTCAGACGTCAATAAAATCTAAAGTATAAGACCTATAAAATTGAAACTTTATAGGTTTAATAAGTTCACTGGCGACATCATTTTCCGAGAATTTTGATTATCTGAAATAATTCAGGCCTAAGTTATAAGGGTTTAAAAATACGGCGAAACACTTCGAGAAAAGATAGGTAGTGCCCTCGCGCTTCGCTTGGCTCGTCTTGGCGGGAACACTACCGTGTCCCCAGATGACTCTGTAAAGTGTCTCTAAGTTAGGCCTATATGCAATAAGGTATAAATTGAAATAGAAGTGTCGGTAACGGTAACAGGTTCGCGAGTTCAATGGCACGTTCGGAATTTTTCCATCTCAAAAAGATTCCGACGAATTGAGGACATCCCCCTTTTTTGAAGTCGGATATAAATAGGCAGCGATCTTAAAAAGTTTTCACAAATTGTTGTGGTTTCACCATTGACGTATACTCTAGACGGGGCGGACCGCGCGAAAAAATGTCGCCAGTTTATGGGAGCAAAAATGTCTATTGTGACCCCCTCCGGCGTCAATAAGCCTAAGCTTTAAGCCTACGCAGTATTTCGCAGGAGTTTCGACAGATGGCGCTACATTTTCTTGTATGAAGAAACTTTATTAATAATTGGTTTCACAGAGAGACACGCTCGCGGAGGCGCTCGCGCAGCCCGCGTTCCCGTCGGCACCGACGCTCTTCGTCCTCGCATTGAAGTGTGAACACTGGCGACGATGCCGCTCCGTCACAGACTACGCAGTCATGGATATTATGCCACCAATGACGAAATACGCTACGCTAAGAGGACGGGAAAGATGTGACGTATATTGAAGCCAAAAATTTCTGAAACGGCGTCGCGCGACGTACATTTCGGTACCGCTGACAGCACACACCGCTGTCGGTCGCTTACATTAGCGTCATTTTACAGTTTTGACAAATTTAAAATCCGGCTTCAGGGCGGATCCTAAAAATACATGCGTGACGTCACATATTTATATGTTTATCCAATGTTAAAAACAGAAAATTATGGTGCTTGAATGACAGGACATTGACAGGAGGACGA
This sequence comes from Coenonympha glycerion, assembly GCA_963855885.1. NCBI lineage: Eukaryota > Metazoa > Arthropoda > Insecta > Lepidoptera > Nymphalidae > Coenonympha > Coenonympha glycerion. Next base: position 1,980,952 of record OY979637.1, on the reverse strand, counting down.
AGTTGTAGAACAATGGCAACCAGCAAATGAAACAACCTCAATTTTAATTTAATATTAAAATCTTAATTTATATCAATATTTCACATTCGTACATTTGTACGACGTGCGACACCATATTTGTGAAATTTTTGGCTTCAACATACGTCACATCTTTCCAGTCCTCTTAGCGTAGCGTATATCGTCATTAGTTTTAACCTGTGGCTCGAAGTGTTGACTTCATCTTTAATTTTCTTTTAGTTATTTTATTGTATATTTTCACACCTTATAATATGACCCTTGTCATTATCTCTATTTTCCTTGTACTTTGTTTTATAATAAAAACAAAAAACATAGTAATAGCATCATTTTTGTTGTTTTAGACTTGAGTCCATGTTCAAAATTTTGTAAATTAACTATCATAGCTACTTTATTAAGTACCTTCATAGGTTATAGACATGAATCATGATAATCTTACTAGCTAACCCGGCAAACGTAGTTTTGCCATTTGGTATGAAATATCGATTACGACCTAATCTCAGAAATACCGAATAATGACAGAAAATTTCATAAAAATCGTTCAAGCCGTTTTGGTAGAGTTTGGTGATAAGCAGAATTTTATACATAAGCGATAGCATATAGGAGTTATATTGTTTAGGTCACCCGCCATGTTGTGACGTGAACTTACGAGTATCTGTGCCTATATTCTAGAATGTAGACGGACTCCATTTTTAACAGCTTTTATTTAACGTTCAATGTATGTTTGTTTGGAATCTTGGAACTCATTTTTGAGGCAGATATCTTCAAACGATTAAGCTGATATTTTGTACTACATGTTTAGATTGGTTGGCGATGCATGGTTAGGTTAGGTTAGGTTAGGCTGTGTGCCGTCGTTCTAATTCCAAGATGGCGGAACACCTAAGATGGACAAGTTATTTTTAATGCACTTTTTCATTATGAGTATCAAATTAAATTACATTATGGGTTTCAAATAAAAAGAGTTTGGCTGAGAAGAATACGTATAAATTGACATAAAAAGGCTTGTTTTTAAAATATTTTAAAATGATGACTTATGTAAATCTTACTGAATCCAAGACGTTGAGTACCTATCACATTTCAATAATTTTCAATATCTGGGTGACCGAGCATCCGGTAGTATTACAGCTACTCACCTTGATAGATGACAGCAGGAGTCATTTTTTTTGTTACTTGCCTTTTCTGTAATAGTTTTACTTTTTGCCAATAGATGGCAGAGTTATATTTTTTTGGCAAATTTGCCAATATACGACATTTAAAAAAAAATGAAACTTAGCTAGATCGACTTATCGCCCCCAAAACCCCCTGTATACTAAATTTCATGAAAATCGTTCGAGCCGCTTCCGAGATTCAGATTGTATAGAGATATTTCGTTCAAGAATTGCTCGTTTCAAGGTACGGGATTACTACAATATGTAAAGGCGCCTCTTGACAGTCGGCGAATATAGACGATTAAACACGAACACGATGGAGGGCGGGTGGTGTAAAGTCTATTCAATCTCGAGCGATACCAGACGTAAACAAACCGACTGCCAGGTCATTCGCTTAAGCAGGGTTGCGCAACCTTTTTAACGTATACTAATTTTTCAAATTTAAAATAAATTTATGTTTTGACAATAATATCGTATTGTTTGAATTTTTTTAATGATATCTTGAAACTAGATTTAACATAAGTGAAAGTTTCGTGTTACGCGCCACTTCAGTGCCTCACTAGAAGCACGCTGAGTGGCACGTCAGGTCATGCAGCGCCACGCCATCCACGCGAATGGACGCTATTCTATACAATCGCTTCGAATGTTGAGACAAGTGACACGTCAATATCACGCGTCAGTTAAAATATTCATTCTAGGTTTATGATTAGGGGAACAAAATAAAATATAAAATATTATCCAAATGTTTACGATAACCCCCATGACATGATTTGACCTTGAAAGCGAAAGTCGTGAGCGGTGCGGCAGATAGCAAACAAACAAGATAGAAAGAGATAGTCATATTTTGTTTGTTCCGTCGTCGCTACTACTAAATGATCGGCTTTTGTTTACGTCTGGTCTCGCGTTTCGTTGAAAAGACTTTAGTGGGGCTTATCTCGCTGTAGTCTCTGGTAATCGTCTAATCTATTCGTCAGTGATCATGAACTTCGCGGTTTCCGGGGCACGTATCAAAGGGAATGCGTGTGCGTGAGTGCGTCGATAGTTCAGCCAACGACGCAATACGTTCGTCACGATTATGTAGATACTTTCACGATGAATTTGGCGATTACCGCCGACTACATACAATATGACGATCATTGCCGCTAGTCAAGGGGAGTCATAAAGCATTTGCAAATTCTAGTGAAGCTTTTTTTGCTGTCCTAAAATTTATATGACTACGCAGAAAATTATGCCCATGACGACCATTGCCATAAGTCAAGAGGAGCCATAAAGTTCAGCGTACGCAGGGGCCTTCGCTTGGTTAGCCATGTGACATATGGATTCTCTACCGTCGCTAACGCTTTAAAAATTAAAAAAGCGCTACATATAATATCCGTTCGATAGCTTGATAATATGTGACTTATCGATAACGAATGTCGTTCCCATCCTATCCCATCATAGGCATTTTCTAGGCAAGCGCGCTCCAAACTAGACCTCATCATTTCTGTTCATCAGATATGCTTGTAGTCAAGCGCAAGCCTATCCATAATAAAAAAAAATCCCCTTTTGTTTTTGAAACGATAGCGATAGTAGAAAGAGAATCGATATGTAGGATATTATATGATTTCAAAGAGTTACTAAGTTTACTAAGAATAAGAATTACCTATATTAGCTTATAATCCTTAGTTAGTGCTTAGGGTTATATTTTGATCCAAAATGTTGGTATAAATTAATTGGATCGGTTAGTAATTATAAAAATATTATGTATAATTATGAATATGACGAATATTTTTCATAATATTCTTATTTTAGCATAAGTTATTATTTGAAGCATTTGTGTGTGTTATTTTTATGAAGTCAATAAGTAAATAAAGTTAATTTTAAAATAGAAATTACTGTTTTATTTAACTACTACTCGAAGCATAGGCTTATAAAGTAATTAGTAGCTACGGACCCGGGACCGGCCATCCAAAGAATACATAAATTCATTCGATATTTAACCTCTGCCTCTCATAAGGAGGTCGCGGGTTCGAACCCTGGGCACGCACCTCTGACTTTTTTCCGAGTTATGTCAATGTGCGTTTTTAGGAAATGGGTACAAGCCGGGTGCGAAAATTCAAATTTTAATTATCTATTAATTATACTGTATACATCGAAGGCAATGAGTTTTGTGGGCACAACATTTATGGATCTACAATTTTAATAAAAACTCTGCTTAATACTCTATAAATACTCATTTACTTCATATTGGTTCTCGATAGCTCGAAATCTGGGAAACTGCAAAAAATTATTTTTCGGGAGCCAATATGAGATAAGTTGGAACTTTCAAGCAAAGTTTCTATTAAAAACATGTAGATGCATAAAACGTAGGCCCGCGTAGGCGTAGTCTAATATTTGCGAAAAACTAAATAAAATTTGAATTTCCGTAGGGCCGAAACACCATGAAGAAAAACATCGTGGGGAAACCTGCATCCCTGAGACAAAAATGTTCTCGAAGGTGTGTGAAGCCCGCCAACCCGCACTTGTCCAGCGTGGTGGCCAAACCCCTCTCAGTCTGAGAGGAGACCCGTGCCCAGCAGTGGGACATAAAAAAAGGGGTTGAGATGATGAAATGCATTCGAAACTCACGCTACCAAGTTCTAACCCGGCCTCTACACTACTTGCGAAGTTCCTCGGCGAAATGCTCAGAAAGTTTTGCCGAAGTACTAAGAAAAGTTAGCTAAATTAGACGAAGTGACCCTCCACACTGCTCGCTCCGTTCAACTTCGGTCAAATTCGTTAGTAGTGTAGAGCGTGGGTAATACTTTATCTTACAGTTGTACTGATAGATCATTGGTAGTGTTATAGTGTACCTAAACTGTATACTAATATAATATATTAATACTTATTTTAAATTTTGATGTTAGTGTTTATAATTTAGGCGATGCGTCACGCTGCACGCCGGCCGCCATTCTCCGCAAACACTAGCAAACAGACCTACCCTCACTGCGTTGTGTTTTCCTTTACAATTCACGTAGTTTTCTTGAAGAACTCCCTGTACAATTCACGTAGTTTTCTTGAAGAACTCCCTGTACAATTCACGTAGTTTTCTTGAAAAAACCCTTGTACAATTTACGTAGTTTTCTTGAAGAACTCCCTGTACAATTCACGTAGTTTTCTTGAAGAACTCCCTGTACAATTCACGTCGTTTTCTTGAAAAAACCCCTGTACAATTCACGTAGTTTTCTTGAAGAACTCCCTGTACAATTCACGTAGTTTTCTTGAAGAACTCCCTGTACAATTCACGTAGTGTTCTTGAAGAACTCCCTGTACAATTCACGTAGTTTTCTTGAAGAACTCCCTGTACAATTCACGTAGTTTTCTTGAAGAACTCCCTGTACAATTCACGTAGTTTTCTTGAAGAACTCCCTGTACAATTCACGTAGTTTTCTTGAAGAACTCCCTGTACAATTAACGTAGTTTTCTTGAAGAACTCCCTGTACAATTCACGTAGTTTTCTTGAAGAACACCCTGTACAATTCACGTAGTTTTCTTGTTGAACTCCCTGTACAATTCACGTAGTTTTCTTGAAGAACTCCCTGTACAATTCACGTAGTTTTCTTGAAGAACTCCCTGCACAATTCATGTAGTTTTCTTGAAGAACTCCCTGTACAATTCACGTAGTTTTCTTGAAGAACTCCCTGTACAATTCACGTAGCTTTCTTGAAGAACTCCCTGTAAAATTCACGTAGTTTTCTTATAGAACTCCCTGTACAATTCACGTAGTGTTCTTGAAGAACTCCCTGTACAATTCAAGTAGTTTTCTTGAAGAATTCCCTGTACAATTCACGTAGTTTTCTGGAAGAACTCCCTGTACAATTCACGTAGTTTTCTTAAAGAACTTAAGTACTCTGTGGAGCACGTTGTTTTCATATGAGTAGTGGATTAAATCAGTCAATTGTCAGGTAATTTAAGCGATGCGTCCATAGGATGCGTCACATTGCACGCCGGCCGCCATTCTCTGCAGACATTAGCAAACTGACCTATCCTTACTTACGTCTTTTCGAAGAGCTTACTTTGTTGAACATTTTTATGTGTTATCGAAATACTTGATAGATTTTATAAAGTGAGGTAATTTAGGCGATGCGTCACACTGCATGCCGGTCGCCATTCTCCGCAGACAATTAATAGTAAACTGACCTACCCTCACCGCGCTGCGTTTTCCTGTACAATTCACGTAGTTTTCTTGAAGAACTCCCTGTACAATTCACGAAGTTTTCTTGAAGAACTCCCTGTACAATTCGCGTAGTTTTCTTGAAGAACTCCCTGTACAATTCACGTAGCTTTCTTGAAGAACTCCCTGTACAATTCACGTAGTTTTCTTGAAGAAATCCCTGTACAATTCACGTAGTTTTCTTGAAGAACTCCCTGTACAATTAACGTAGTTTTCTTGAAGAAATCCCTGTACAATTCACGTAGTTTTCTTGAAGAAATCCCTGTACAATTCACGTAGTTTTCTTGAAGAACTCCCTGTACAATTCACGAAGTTTTCTTGAAGAACTCTCTGTACAATTCACGTAGTTTCGTTGAAGAACTCCCTGTACAATTCACGTAGTTTTCTTGAAGAAATCCCTGTACAATTCACGTAGTTTTCTTGAAGAACTCCCTGTACAATTAACGTAGTTTTCTTGAAGAACTCCCTGTAAAATTCACGTAGTTTTCTTAAAGAACTTAAGTACTCTGTGGAGCACGTCATCATAGAGTAAATAATGTCAGGTAATTTAGGCGATGCGTCACACTCTGATCAAAGGTCACACTGCATGCCGGCTGTCATTTTACAACGATGCTAGGAAACTGACCTAGCCTCACCACTCTCTGCTTTCCCGGTAGCTTTCTTGACGAAATTACTCTATGGAGCACGTTGCTCGCATAATATTATTATGTGTAGTGGAAATGCATGATAGAGTTGTTAATATCAGGTAAAATAATTAATTTACGCGGTGCGTCACACTGCACGTCGGTCGCCATTCTCCGCCGACATACACTAGTAAACTGACCTACCCTCACTGCGCTGCGTTTTCTCTGTTTAATTCACGTAGTTTTCTTGAAGAACTTACTCTGTGGAGCATGTTGTTTCCATATGAGTAATGGAAATGCTTGATAGAGTGAAAAAATGTCTGGTAATTTAAGCGATGCGTCATACTGCACGCTGGCCGCCATTCTCCGCAGACACTAGCAAACTGACCTACCCTCATCGCGCTCTGTTTTCGCGATAGCTTTCTTGACGAACTTACTCTGTGGAGCACGTTGTTCGCATAATATAATGTGTAGTGGAAATGCTTGATAGAGTAAAAATGTCAGATAATTGATTATTTAGACGATGGGTCACACTGCATGCGTTTCGCCATTCTCCGCCGACTCTAGGATACTGACCTACACTCATCCTATACAATTTTACGTAGTTTTCTTGAAGATATTTTGATTTATAAAAAAAGTTGCACAACATTTTTATGTGTTTTTTTTATATAATGTTTGTGTGTGTTTTAACACTTGACAGATTATAATGTCAGGTAATTTATGCGATGCGTCCTTACTTCTTTAGTCATTAGATGCGTCACACTGCACGCCGGTCGCTATTCCCCGCCGACATACACAAGAAAACTGACCTACCCTTACTGCGCTGAGTTTTCCCTGTACAATTGACGTAGTTTTCTTGAAGAACTTTCTTTTTACAGCACGTGAACAACTTACTCTGTGGATGACGTGGTTTGTTTGGTATGTGATTTAAAAAGCTTGATAGAGTTGATGATGTCAATTGTCAGGTTATTTAGGTAATGCATCACACGGTCACACTGCGTGCCGATTGCTGGCCAACACTCCCCGCCGACGCTATAGTAAACTGACCTACCCTCACTGCGCTTCATTTTCCCTGTACAATTGACGTAGTTTTCTTGAAGAACTTTCTTTGTACAGCACGTGAACAACTTACTCTGTGGATGACGTGGTTTGTTTGGTATGTGATTTAAAAAGCTTGATAGAGTTGATGATGTCAATACTCAATTGTCAGGTTTTTTAGGTAATGCATCACACGGTCACACTGCGTGCCGATTGCTGGCCAACACTCCCCGCCGACACTATAGTAAACTGACCTACCCTCACCGCGCTGCGTCTTCTCTGTATATCTTGAAGAACTTACTCTGTCGAGCACGTTGCTATATTTTAGGACCCCATCATCGATCGAAGTAAATTAGCTCTAGGTACATTTTTAACCGACTTCAAAAAAAGGAGGAGGTTCTCAATTCGTCGGCATCTTTTTTTATAATAAAAATTAAACTCAGAAACTCGGAATTCAAAAACTACCCTTGCGTGCGGGTCGCTCCGACATTGACGCATCACCATTGAGCTTTTGACTCAATAAACTATAGGTTATTGTATTCGCTAAGCTTGCGATTTAAAAGACCTGGTATCCTCGTGAGCATTTCTATCCGACACCGGAGCATCATCAACAGCTGTTGACTCGACAAAGTTTACCTATTTTTAATTTGTACCTATAGCTCATTCATTGGTCTAATGTTTCTCACGGAATGGCAGCGAACCGTCGCGTAGGGTGGGGCATACATTCAACTTACGATACAAAAACTGGGTATCCTTGCGTGCGTTTCGATCCGACACTGGAGCATCATCAACAGCTGTTGACTAGACAAAGTGCATTTGTATAGCCCGTATCCGTTGGGTAAATGTTTCTCCACGGCAGTGAATCAGAGTGACATAGTTAGGAATGTTGTGTTGTGATGCAGCGGGAAGCGGAAGTGTAATGCGATTATCGATTTGCTTATGACAGAAAATGCGTTGAATGGACAAGCGCGGGGGCGGGGGCGCGGGGACGCCGTGGTCACTACCACGCGCTAGTGATGCGCCGCTGACATGCGTTAACATATCGATAGGGCGATGATGTCATTGACACAATATTAGTTTGAGCAATTGATTGATACGTTCAGTAAGTCTTTATTGGTTTAGTTTAGTTACCAACTATTTCACCTACATTTTACAATGTTTTGTGATTTATTTTTATACTGATTCGGCACGTTGTTTTAAAATGAAAGTAAAAACCGCAATGAAAATAGAAGAAACTACGAACTTCCAAATTCTTTCTTTCAAATTGGCCTAATTTACAGGCACTTATGGTCTAAAACTTATAAAGCTATCTTTTATCAACTTTAAATACTAATTATATATCATTGATTTAAGACACAAGAGTTATAATGAAATATGTTAATAATAATCTAACATCATTGCAAAATTATTTATGTAAGCTGAAGTTTTGTATTTTTGAAAAGTATAAACGTGGTAGAGACGGTAAAGAGTATGTTGTTACTTAAAAAAAGGTTTTCACAGCCACTTATGGTTATGAGGTTCCGTTACACGACACTAGGTAAATTTTGTCGTGTAAATCTCCAAATATTCTCGTAACTCGGATTGTAAAGCTCGCGTTTGCATGGGAGTAGAGTAGAGTGTAGTACGGACGCGGTGTGCCGGTGAAACTGGTTGTATCGATGTGTCGGTGGTCGTGCCTACGGGCCGGGAGCTACGCCGCGGCCGCGTCAGTGCGCCGGAAGAAGCGGGCTGCGCCGCTCGTGTCCCCGCAGCCCGCCGCGAGTGACCGTGTGTGTGCAAATGATTCAGTTTTTATGGCGCTGCTATATCAGCTACTGCGAGTGTTGGTGCTGGCTGGAGTGATCTCGGCGGCTGTCGACGGTCAGTTCTGTGCTCGTACCCGGTAACCACGTGGCCCGGGAGCGGGCAGTGTTTACGCCAGCGGAGCATGCGCGCCGCTTGTTTGTCTCCAGGTCAAACACCGGCCTAACCTACGAAGCCTCACCACTCGGGCCTCTATACGTAATTATGGCCCGCGCTGGTAAGTTTCGACACAGATCGAGATGCAGCCGAGACACATCGAGTGCGGTTATCGAATATCGATAACGATCTACGCTACCTTACTATTTTCATCGACTTCACTATTTTTTATTCATACTTTCCACATCACTATTTTATTTTTTTATTAGAAAAATAACACTCGTTTACGTTTAAAAACTAAAAAAATAAACTTATTCATTCATATTTGAGAATGAGGCGTAATTCATAGTTGGCTATTAAATAGCATATTAAAAATAAAAATAAAACAAAATGCATAAATCAATGAATTAAAATGAAACGTAATCAAAACCATGAATAAACTAGTGTGTCCTTGCCGACGTATTGGGCGGATACACATAATAATAAATACTAGTTTAGTGTTTCGAGTTTTGAAACTACTACGCGGTCTAGCTCTAGAATAAATAGGTATTAAGTACCTACCTAATACAAATACTATTATGCCTTTATTATGCCTTTTCATTGTATAAAGGCACTAGGTACAGGTTGTATAGGAACATTAGAAAGCATAAGTACTTAAAAAACAAGTAGGTACATAATATACCTACCTACTAATATATGTACAACAAAGAGCTATAGATACCTAAGTACGTAAAACATTACACCGATTCTTGTTCTACAAAAAACTAAAAAATATATTTTGAGAATGAAACAATATTATAAGTTTTGATCATGTGACTTATCGATAATGAATATCATTCCCACAGACTTGAATGATACGGGTAGGTAAGAGCGTGGCGGGAAATATCTGGATGGGAATCTGGATGAATGGCGCGCTTGAATCAAAATAATAAATAGGTATAAAATATTCGGCGTAAGTCCTTCCAACCGACCCGGCCATCATGGCCAAACTCTGCAGATATTCTTCATCTACACAATAGATACTAGGCACAGTTGTGTGCAACTGCACCAACACGGATGCACTCTCTATTCCTTCATTCTCTTCCTTCATTCTCATAGTTCGATGGGACGAAACTCGAAATCTAGCGGAGATTTCAGGCGCAGAACCGATGGCATGAGGCAAGGGAGTGAAATACCGCCCATTTCCTTTTGGGATAGTTGCCTGTGAAGGCACTAACTAGAATTGTAATATTTAACATCATATTGTAGGTAGGTAACGTCATTATTAACTTTTCTAAATTAATTTGTAAGTATAGAAAAGCCGTTTTATTTATCCCCATTAAGGTACAAGGTATCTTTGCCATATAGAAATTATTCATTTATTCAAGGTATAATATAATATTAAAGTTAGCCTTGACATGGTTGCCACTAGGGTCCGTGGTATTTTATAAGGTAAACTATGGTTAAAACTTATGCAATGATGTCAGTTTATGCTAGGTTTATACTCTCTTATAAAGCTACCAGATGACCCGGCAAACGTCGATTTGCCATTATTTACTATAAACCCATGAACATTTTGTATAGGAAAATGTTTTTTGTAAATTTTTCAATGATTATAGGGTTCGTACCCTATTACTTACTAAATTGTTTATTATGCCTACTTCTACAGTGTTATGTACTATGGTATTCTATTATGGGGCAAAGCTGCTGATATTGAAACTATATTTGTATTGCAAAAGATAGCAATTAGATCCATGTACAAAATGAAGCCACCAAAAATTTAAAGGAATAGGTATTCTTACAGTGGATTCTCAACATTTATAATTGCTCACTCTTTTTACGTCAAAATATTAATAATTACGAGCAACGTATAGAATATAGATTTAATTAATCCAATTAGAAACGGAGGACATCAAGTTAGTTGTAGTGCCACACCGTTTGCGTAAGGTACAGAAGTCCTTTGTGGGGTTGAGTGTACGCTTCACTAAGTCTGTTTTGGACCTACCTTTACACAAGTTTAAAGTTAATGTCAAAAACATCTAATAAATCAGGGTTACAGTAAATCAGGGTTGTTCTAAACTATTGAGAATTTTTCAATGACAAGGATTCTTGGAACGATAGGGATATATTTCCAACTTTCAGATAACTAATTTTCAATTAAGAATATACAGCATATCAGGTCGTATATATTATAATGTTGACTAAATTAAGAAAATGACGGATAATCGGATATTTGATTTCGGTAATGGCCACATAATAAATCCATGGAAATGTCCTTGTTTTGGAGAAGTTATTCGACTAACTCGGTCACCTTGTGCTTTATTGCCAATAATAAGTTGTTTTCCCTATTTGTTCTTTCGTAAATTGCTCTTTGGTGTAAGTTTTGAAGTATATAAGGTACCTATAGGTATCTAGAGTTAAGGCTCTACATCGATTATATTTTTTGCTCCCTTCTACGAATGCATTGATGAGTGTGGGTGGGACAGGCAGTGTTGCGCAGAAATATAAAAATAAAGTATATCACAGAAAAACGACGTACTTATTACCTATTTTGGAAATTTGTTATAACCGTCACAAATTAAAATTTGTGTAAAAAATTATTATATACCTACTTTCCCATATAAATTACAAAAATGAGATTATGTAACAACTTTTGGAAAAACTTTAGTGTCGAGAATTTTCCAATCGCGTTTTTTTCTCAAAGCGAAATTAGATTAATGACTTTGTTTCTTCTACGGATGTCCTCGTTGCGGATTTTATCCCTCAGAGATACTCAGTATAGCCTTCTGCATATTCCGCAACTTTAAAAAGTAAAGTAGTTAATGAGTGAATTAAGAAGAATGCGTGATTGTCGTGGTTCGTTTTACAAGAGCCTATACTTTAGGCCCACAGATTTTAGTTACTTTTGTTTTTTTTAAGCCGGCGTGGTCTTCTCCGCAAGGAGCGAGTCCCTTCGGGGGTACGGGCCTCGAGGCTTGTCTCCTTACCCGGGCGATGTGTCGCGGAGGCGCAGCGCGCCCCCGGTGTCGTTCTTCTAGCCCCGGTAAGGGGCTAAGGCTTCGCCGTCCTGGCTTGTGGCCTGTGGGTCTTGGAGCGCTTGTGGCCCCGCGCCGTCAGCGATCGTGTCGCCGCCCTGCGCGGGGATGTCGGGAATCGGGATCCAGTTGTGTGAACCCACAATGACGGCCATCCTTCATCTGTCCAGCCACTTCGGCAGCAGGACTCTTTTCTTGTACACTCCGTTGAAACGACGTTCTTCCACAGCTTAATAGATGGTGCTGTGTCGAGTTTCTAGCTCGCGCTAACGAGTTTCTAATACTAATTACCAAAACATCATTTAATAACGAGAATTTAAGAAGTATGTGAATAACTGAATAGTTTAGGGGATTTTCGTTAATTCTCATAATGTCGGGAAAATCCATTTTGTTTCGTCTATTCGTCCCCACCGCTGTACTTATATTCCGAAATGAAGCATCGTTTCAAAATACCCATTCGTATAATTCAGTGCAATCAATGGGAGTCTTATAGGAATTATCGGATAATAATTTGTCATCCGTTTAAATCTTCCAAACATTTTCGAGATGTTCACGACAGATAGAGTTTGGGAATGTGTCCTTACCAACATTGATCGCTTACAAAACTGTACGAATAAGTTATTGCCAATAAACGCGTAAGGGCCGATCGTTACAGATGGAATGAAGAATCGATTTGATCATGCACCTACTAGAAGGGATAACAATCAGAATTCAGAACCAATGTAAAAGTTTGAAGAACTTTAACCTATGGGGCATGCGACGGGTGTGCGCGCGAAATTCAATTTTTTTGTAGATATTTCGCAATTTCGCCATAAGACATAAAAGGCTTATATGGTATTAAAATTGCAGAAATGCCAGTATTATATTCACGCGTTTAAATAAAAATCTTTGCTCAAAAGTGGCCATTTAAAGGAATTAGTTCGAGATGAGCCAGACCACTCCAAACTCGATACTTGGGACCAATATCTTAGAATGGACATTTTTAAGCAAATGTTTTGATATTTAACGTGAATTCAACGGGTCTGCCCGCGAAATTCAAAATTTTCGTGGTTTTAGGAATTTGTACGCTAATTAGACATGATAGGCTTATGGCAATCAATTTGCGAGAATGGCAGTATCATCTTTACATGATTATATCAAAATCTTTGCATAAAAATGTGTATCCTAGGAAATTAGTCCGAGTATCGAGTTTTATGTGAGTAACTCGCAAATCTCGGACTAATTTCTTTAACTCGACACTTTCGAGCAGAGATTTTTATATAAACACGTGAAGAAGATATTGGGATTATCGCAATTTGACGGCCATAAGCCTATTATGTCTTATTAGCTTAAAAATCGCGAAAAACCACGAAAATTTTGAATTTCGCGGGCACACCCGTGGTGTGCTCCTTAAAAGATTCCCGCAATTTGAGTGCGAACTGTGGCCATAATGTATTTAGTATGGACGAAACTTGCGTCGAAGAAAGTATTGGAAAATTGTGTGTGGTGTTTCATGTGGGCAGTGTTCCTGCATATTGTCCACACATAATCTTTTCAAGTGGCGGATTATAGCAGAACAAATTAATCTGTCCTACTTAAACCTATTGACCTAATTTATTCACCGCTATCGTAATCATAGTTCCGGCAATGCTGTATATAAACCGTTTGAGGTTACTTACCCCTTTCAAGTTTGTACAATAACATCTTCCGCGCATCGTCACTTACCATCAGGAGAGATTGCTGACACAAACCTTACCTACTAACTTTTAGACTGCAAAAAACATTACGGTTTCTATACAATCTATCTGACCTCTAGAGTCAGGAAGCCTATGATATCTCGATTGGTATAATGATCAGTATCGGTAATGGCAGGCCGCGTCGACTCGACTTATCACGTGATCGACAAACTAGAGGTAGGCATCTCGACGTTATAATTTCAGACGTCCGCCACGCGCCGGATACTTTGCTCGCATTACGTGATTCTGCGTGCGCCCGATGACGAGGAAGCCCTTTTACGTCTAATGAGATAAAGTTATGCGATAGAAAGAGACCACAACTTTGCGTTTGTTGCGTGTTTTTTCTGGAGGCGTGGCTATAGGCGCTAACTGAATTGTACTTTTTGTGTCAGCGCTAGAGTCGCTATTTTTTTAATCATCTTGCCGAGTGAGCCTTTTGTACCGTTAGGTACTATTAGGTATTCCGTGGTAATGGTAAGGTTCCGTGGTTACAAAGGACGTTAGCAAAATAGCCCTATGCATTAGTTATCACTTATCAGCTATAGGTTATATCACAATGGTATTCGTACGGTGACAAAGAGAAACCTTGTTCGAAACCTTGTTGAATACAAGAATCGACTGTTTTACCGTAGCTAGTGAAAGTCAAGGGTAGGTAGGTAGAGTACTACTACTTAGGTATAGGTAGGACTAGTTATATAAGGTTTAGTACCTATTTTGCTTTGATCCATTCGGTCTATGGTCTATATTATCTAGCTAGATAATATATTAAAACGCAAAGGTTATCTATCACATATAACTCGTACAAATCGGACTGTGATTTGGAATTTTTGATAAATAGGATAGAACTTATTATTTCGACGTACGCTTCGTCTAAAAAAGGTATTAAAGGGGTTCCATACCCAAGGGGTAAAATGGGAACCTACTACTAAAACTTCGTGTTCGTAGCCGTGGTAAAGTAAGCAGTTCGTAAAATTTTAAATAATTAGGTTAGTTTTAAATAGTTAGGTATGGTTAGGTTTTAAATAAATAGGTATAGGTAGGATCATTTTACAAACTCAGAGAAAACTTTGCTTTCTCTATCTCCCCCTTCTATATTATATTATCTATATCAGCTACGGGATAGAAAACTAAAAAAAAACTACGATATACTTAAGTGAATTTTAAAAGCATACAACAAAAGGTTTGAATAAAATGTGTTATAATATGTGTGTCATTTGAACTAAGGATTAATTATTTTCACTACTTAATTACCTTTGATACAAATTAGTAAAATTATACTATTGAACTTTAATACCTATTCATTAAATATGTTACTAGGGCAAAGGCACAAATTACTCATCCCACCACCATACCAATTACCAAGAGATTCTATTTTTGGATGTTCTTAATACAAAATCAATAGATTGGTTTGGTACTCTACTCAGAATACATTTAGGTATTCGCTGATACATAATTAATATTGATCCAATTATGGAGCTTATTTTACCTTGAAACTTGTCTTTGTTTTAAAAAGACTTCCGAAATCATCTTTTTCATCAGACCTCATCTCAACCCCTTTTTACGTCCCACTGCTGGGCACGGGTCTCCTCTCAGACTGAGAGGGGTTTGGCCATAGCCCACCACGCTGGCCAAGTGCGGGTTTGCGGGCTTCACACACCATCGAGAACATTTTTGTGAACTCTCAGGCATGCAGGTTTCCTCACGATGTTTTCCTTCACCGCTAAGCAAGTGATATTTAGTTTCCTAAACCGCACATAACTCGGAAAAGTCAGAGGTGCGTGCGTGCCCAGGACTCGAACCCGCGACCTCCTTATGAGAGGCAGAGGTCAGAACCACTGAGCTATCACTGCTTACCATTTCATCAGACCTACTTATTCGAAATACGAAAATGGGCTTGAGAGGATAACAAGAGCATTAGGAGTTTACACTTTTTCTCTTATTGGTCCGCGTTCCTATTTTTATCCTACTAAATTGATAAACGCGAGAATTTGTGAGTATGGATGGGTGGGTGGAGTGGATGGATGGATGGATCGTGGTCCACGATCCATCCATCCATCCACGATTCGTGGATCATTGTTTTCTACCCTTTCACGCCGCAACTACTGAACCGCTTTGGCTGTTGGTATATACTCGTAGATTGCTTGTAACCCGGAAAATCCATCATTTCCACAGGTTTAGTGAAAAACCTACTGAAATTCACGCGGGCGGAGCCGCGGGAAACAGCTAGTACTCATGTATTGGAATTCTCACGTTTGTCACAAATAATGCTTATATACATACGAGTACATGCCAATTTTGAGTAGGTAGGTATTCTGAGTTTTTTTTTCAAAGGTAAAAAGGTCTAAGGTAGAACGCACTTATGTACCTAACTATAGGAAATGCCTATTACTTGATTTGAAGACGCCTTAGTTGTAGAAGGTGGAAAAGACATTACCTGGGAGTGTATTCCAGACCTTTGCATTGCGTCAGGAACGAGGAATCAAACCTCACCTTGGCTCCCACTTTTCAAAATGTGTCCGTACCGATTAGCGATCATATCGACCTCCTGGGTATTAACATCTCACCCAATCTCAATTTCGGGAAATGCATCGAGGAAAAGGCAAAAACAGCCGCCAAAAAGCTTGGCATCCTGAACAAGGTTAAGCGGTACTTCACGCCCGAACAGCTTCTGACTCTGTATGAAGCTCAGGTTCGTTCTGGCATGGAGTACTGCAGTCACCTCTGGGATGGATCTGCCAATTACCAGCTCGATGCATTGAACTCGGTTGATCGCCGCGCACGCAGAATAATCGGGAAGGAATTGCTAACACAGGCGAAACTGCTCAGTTTAGAACACCGACGTAGTGTTGCCTGCTTAGCGGTTTTTTACAGGATATATTTTGGAGAGTGTGCTCAGGAACTCCACAATCTTGTACCTCCTTCACCTTTCTACCACAGATCCGCAAGACGTCGAGAGAAGTGGCATCCTTATGTGGTTGATGTCCAGCGTACTCGAACGAAACGTTTTTCTTCCACGTTTCTGATACGAACCGCTAAGGTGTGGAATACCCTTCCAGCTTCCGTGTTCCCAGCCAAGTACAATCTGGGTGCCTTCAAGAGAAGAGTGAATAGGCATTTTCTAGGCAAGCGCGCTCCATCCTAGACCTCATCATTTCTGCCCATCAGACATGATTGTGGTCAAGCGTAAGCCTATCAATCATTAAAAAAAAAAAAAAAAAAAAAAAACCGTTGCTACGTGTCTATGGTACGTCAAATTCCGCATACAAATTACAGTCCGACAAGGCTCTTTTGGCACTTGAATGACATTGACAGGAGGGCGCTGTTATACAACAAAGGCACCCAGAAAATTAAATTTCCTCAATTTTACTTCAATTTTAGTTTAAAATAGTTAATAATAAGCAAAAGCAACACAGCAAACAATAGCGATATACCGACAGAGTGAACTATCAAACAGTATCACAAAATAGCGGCGTTAGTACCAATTTTGGCCACGCGCCAGAATAGCCTTGTCGCACTGTAGGTACAAAGACAACGCCAGGCAATAAATCGGGTACGATAGTATCGGAGGTAAGTAGGTATGTGTGTTAAAGACAATTCATTAGGTAAATTAATGGGCTGGCCTTGATTATCGAGTTACAACTAAACTAACTGCGCCGCGGTTTAATATATTTTTTTCGCGGAACACTAAAATGTTAGCGGCCTCTTTAGGGCATTGCCGTCGATGTGGTGCTGTTAAAATGTGCCTATACCTACAGTGCGACAAGGCAATCTTGGCGCGTGGCCAAAATCGGTACTAAAGCCGCTATCTTGTGATACTGTTTGATAGTTCGGTCTGTCGGTATATCGCTATTGTATTTTGTGTTGTTTTGGCTTACTATTAACTATTTTAAACTAAAATTGAAGTAAAATTGAAGAGGTTTTATTTTTTGGATGCCTTTGCTTTATGACAGCGCCCTACTGTCAATGTCATTCAAGTGCCAAGAGAGCTTTGTCGGGCTGTACGCGTGAATGGTTCGAGTTCGTGAATTCGTAATATTACCTACTAGCTGACCCGGCCAACATTGTTTCGTCCATTCGTCTTACAGACTAGTTCCCACTTGGGTTATGTTTTGAAAGACACATCCCTTTCCCAGACCAACCGAATATGCACAAAAAAAATTGCGCCATTTGTCAAAATTTCCTTGTGGAAACTCGCATGCGGACTAATAACAAGTACCTATAGTGATCTGTGGCGTGGATCGCGGTCCATAGGCAATTCTGTGGTCGGCTTACAACTGACGCTGTGGGTGTCAAAAAAAACATTTTGGACACCAGTAAACTGGCGACATTTTTCTGCGCGGTCCGCCGGGTCATGCCTACGTCTATGGACCGAACCCAGGATCAACAGTCAAACATTCTCACCACTCCACCACCGAGGCTATATTTTAGTGAACATAATAATATATCAAAGCTATTGACTACAACTGACATTAGAAATATTTACTGATGTATGTGGCGGGCGGACATTTATTTTAC
Source organism: Coenonympha glycerion (assembly GCA_963855885.1). Classification (NCBI taxonomy): domain Eukaryota; kingdom Metazoa; phylum Arthropoda; class Insecta; order Lepidoptera; family Nymphalidae; genus Coenonympha; species Coenonympha glycerion. The sequence goes on along the minus strand of OY979637.1, from coordinate 1,962,793 downwards.
TTATCTTCAGGCAAAGATACTTTCTCTTCCGAATGAGCGGGCACATAGCCAATATCCACAATATTTAGAAAATAGGAAATATCGCTCTTGTTATGTCTTGAATCTAGAAAGGACGGCAAAAGGACTAAATTAGGCATATACTATGGAATAAGCCTAATAAAAAAAATCGACAGCAAAAATATCTTTAATATATAAAGTTACATATTATAATAGTTACATCTATATATATTTTTGTAATCTCCTTTTAATTTCCGACATTTTAATGACGACTTACATTTAGCGCCAAAAATCCGCCATTTTGATCTTTTAAAAATAGAAGCAATTAAAAAACATTAAAGGTTTCTGACTTGACTCCCACTGAACCACAGAACACGATAATAGTACCCCTGAGCGCTGTGAACCTCGCTACGGAATAGTTCCGAAAAGGGCTAAAGACCTTTTTCCACGGCGTGGAGGCGCGCGGGGCCTGCGCGGGCGCTGCGCCAAGGTCAGGGGCCCCGCTGCGTACGCGCACTCGTTTGCACAGGCCGCCGATAGGAGGGCCGCGCCGCGAGCGTGGTTCGCGAAACATGCCCAAAATTTATCATAGATCGTCTAATTAAATAATAGTTGCTCAAATTTTAAGAAAAAAAAACAACCGAATTTAACTCTCGTCGAGCTAACCTTGAAGTATTTCTATGAAATAAATAACTTCAAATTTAAAATTTAAAAACCCTATGCTGGTCATTATAGCGATAACGATTACCTCAAAAATGCCTTATACCCAAAGATTTAAATCGCTAGATGCTAAGACTACATTGTGCGCATCAAAAACGACAAAAAAAATGTTGAGAGAGTTCTCTTAGCATTTTGTAAATTCACTCGTGACAGAGAGAATGACAATGTGTCGCACACAAGACAAAAACGTGGACGTTTTTGAGGGCTTAGGGCTTATCTAGTGATTTAAATCTATGCTTATATCTACATCATTTTGGAAATGAGCTGAGAGGTTACTCTTACACTGCTGGACTGATATTAACCTTAGCTAAGAACCACTGCAAAGAAATTGGCTTTCAAATGAAAAAAACCGCATCGAAATTGGTCCATCCCTTTAAGAGCTACGATGCCACACAGATACACACAAAACATCCTTCTTTTGCATTGAGGGGTAAGTATTGCAACTTTTGAGAAAACTTTATATCGAGAAAATTTCCTCCAATAGTGTTTTTATGATTGATTGTCTTTATAGTTTTTTACCTGCACTCACACTAAAAATCGCCGTTTTTCCGTTAAGTGGCTGTGAGATCTCAAAATAACAAATGACGATACTACACCCAGATGGCAGAGTTAATTTATATCAAACATTTCTAAAATTCAATTGTAATGCAGTCACGCCAGCGTTCAATGGATGATCTATGGAGCAAAAACGTAATTATGTCACACATGATCAATATTGTGGGAGTAGGAAATAAATTACGCGTTTTTTATTAGGGTAAATCTGTTTAGTGATGTACAAGGCTTGTTAGTTGTTAGCGATTAATTTTGTCATTCGATATGAGAAATCTATCGATATGATGTTTCGATTCCCAAAGGCTTAAAGATTAAAATTAGAGGATCTGGGGGACGATTCGCGCAATATATTATATTCGCTACATTTTGTGAAGTGAAATGTTTAAAAAGGTCATGGTATGGCAAAAGAATTGAGGCAACAAACTAAAGCAATAAAAGTTATCATTAAAAATATATTTTAAAAACAAGTTTTTTTACGTTTTTTCCGTTTTCGTCAGTAACCAGACCTTCGGTAGTTAAACTACACAAATCAAACGAGTCCAAACTCGATGGACTTGTGTCGTGTAACTACCAATTTCCCATATCTTCATGTTCCATCATGGGATCAGCCTCTAGATTGTGTAAGAAAAACGTATTCATCGTAATCGGAAACCAACTCTGCCCGCTGATTGTTTCGCTGTTTTATGTCAGCCAATCGGGGGGCAGCATTTGCTAACGATTACGATCGATCAATACGTTTTTCTTATGCAATCAGACCCCAGATCCGTGTTATGATAATTTTATATTATTGTCATCCGGTTTATACATGCATGCAAAACAGCCGTGCTATTTATTCTGCAAAACAGCGACGAGCGTACATCTCTGCATCTATGAATTTATCAGTTGTAATAGAGTACAATTTTGCATGCCATATTCGGGTTGGCAGCTGTCTGGCAGCTATTTCATTTTGTAGAATAGCACAGCTGCTCCATTTGAAGCTATGATCCGTTGCCTGAAAGGAATCTGTATGAACCAGCAAGCAACAAGGATGCCATAATCCATTGCCTGAATCATAGAGATACTATATGGCCTGAATAGAATTTGTATGATCCAACATGCACAAGACAAGCACCGCCCGTCAAGCACTCAAGCACAAAAACCAAAAGCAGTATGCAGCAATTAAGTTAACCTAAAACGGTAGACTTGATTGAGCCTCGCCTTATGCGCTTTCCCGCACCTCAGACGTCCGATACTATACGCCGCCTCCTCATTGATTAATTTGTGGAATTCTGTTAAAATGGAGGCCTAATTTTGACCAATAAAAGATCAGAGGTCAGTATTTTGGTAGCTCTATATTATACTAGTAGGGTGCGTGGGGGCGCGGGCCACATGTGGCCCGCGTGCTGTCTTCCCGCCTATATAAGCCGACAATCATCCCCCTACATTTTCTATCGAAAAAAAAAAATTCCGCCATTTTGATTTTTTTTCAATCCATCAAATAGACCTTTTGGTCCTGATCAGTTCTTGTCAAGAAACCGTTCTTCCATCTTTTATACTTTCCGAGAAATCGACGAAATTCGTATGGCGGCCATTTTGAATCCGCCATTTTGAATTTTTTTTCAGCTAACTGCCAATTGGATGACATTTCAAATGACATTTGGTCGAGCACCCCCCATCTATCTCCAATACCCTTGGCTGTGCTCTTCATCCGTCTCCGAAATCCTCAATCATCAGCTCTCTCCGTATTTTTCCTCCGAATGAATTTTTCTCTTCTATACGAAATGGTAATTGAAAAAAAAATTTTTCATACAAAATTGTCCAGGAGAGGTGATCAATCAGTCAGTCAGTGAATCAGCACAAGCAGCTATATATATATTAATAACTAGTAGGTCGCGTGGGGGCGCGGGCCACATGTGGCCCGCGTGCTGTCTTCCCGCCTATAAAGGTATCGCAACCCTCAGTCATCTTTTCCCATACATTTTCTATGGAAAAATAAATTCCGCCATTTTGATTTTTTTTTTCTATCCATCGAATAGACCTTCGAGTCCTGATCAGTTCTTGTCAAGAAACCATTCTTCCATCTTTTATACTTTCCGAGATATCGGCGAAATTCAAATGGCGGCCATTTTGAATCCGCCATTTTGAAAAATTTTTCAGCTCACTGCCAATTGGATGACGTTTCAAATGACATTTGGTCGAGCACCCCCCACCTATCTCCAATACCCTTGGCTGTGCTCTTCATCCGTCTCCGAAATCCTCAATCATCAGCTCTCTCCGTATTTTTCCTCCGAATGAATTTTTCTCCTCTATACGAAATGGTAATTGAAAAAAAAATTTTTCATACAAAATTGTTCAGGAGAGGTGATCAATGAGTGAATGAATGAATCAGCACAAGCAGCTATATATATAGTAACTAGTAGGGCGCGTGTGTGCGCGGGCCACATGTGGCCCGCGTGCAGTCTTCCCGCCCATAAAGGTATCGCCGTCATCTCCATCGTCCATTGGAATCCGATTGGCAGTGAGCTGAATAAATTACCAAGGAGCACTGTCATGGTTTTAAAGATAGTTACGGGCAGTTCGAAGAAAAAAATACGCTGAACCTCATCGGATGAGGTTCAGCGTATTTTTTGTTCGAACAGCCCTTAACTATCTTTAAAACCATGACAGTGCTCCTCAATCATCATCCAAATCCTAGATCATTGTCTCTTTTCATAGTATGTACATTTTCCATGGAAAAATAAATTCCGCCACAGTGAATTATTTTCCATGCATCCCGTAGAACTTGAGATCCTGATCACCTCTTGCTAAGAAACCACTCTCTTATCTTTTATACTTTCCGAGATAGAACAACACGAAATTTGTATGGCGGCTATCTTGTATCCGCCATTTTGTTTTTTTTTTTCAGCTCACTGCCAATTGCCTGAAGTTCCGAGTATTTTTTGTTTCAGCAGTCCCCACCTAACTATAATACCTTGCCCATGCTCCTTGACTGTCTTTAAAATCCTCAATCATCACCTCATTACATATATTACTCTGGCAGTTCTCTAAAAAAACGGCATCAAAATCTTGCATAGTTACCAACTTTTAGTCTCTTCAAGACTCCCCATACATTTTCTATGGAAAAATTAATTCCGCCATTTTGAATTTTTTTTTCTATCCATCGAATAGACCTTCGAGTCCTGATCAGCTCTTGTCAAGAAACCATTCTTCCATCTTTTATACTTTCCGAGATATCGGCGAAATTCGAATGGCGGCCATTTTGAATCCGCCATTTTGAACTTTTTTTCAGCTAACTGCCAATTGGATGACGTTTCGAATGACATTTGGTTGAGCACCCCCCACCTATCTCCAATACCCTTGGCTGTGCTCTTCATCCGTCTCCGAAATCCTCAATCATCAGCTCTCTCCGTATTTTTCCTCCGAATGAATTTTTCTCTTCTATACGAAATGGTAATTGAAAAAAAATTTTTTCATACAAAAATGTTCAGGAGAGGTGATCAATCAGTCAGTCAGTGAATCAGCACAAGCAGCTATATATATATTAATTATGCATAGGATATAATATTATGTTCTCAGAAATGATCCCGTCGACGAATACATAATAATTCACGTCTGTTGTCTAATGTGTGAATGGAAAATTTGGGAAGTGTGTCCCTAAATTTTCCGTTTTCACTATAGAAAGGGAATGTTCTTGCTAATATTTACTATTATTTTTTTATACAAGCTTTTATTTTTTAAGTTTCACCTGTGCCGATGTTTGTTTGTCTGTACTTAATGAAATCTTGGAAATGACGATCTTGATGACAATGGAACCTGAAGACGGTCATAGGACCTCATAGTAATTTAGCAACATAACTCCATTAAGTTTGGGCTCGTTTGATTTGTCTTTTGAATGTTTGACGAATTGTTTTGTTTGACGAATGCTGCACATGCTGACCAGGGTCTGGTGATAGAAACGGAAGTTGGCCATAGGAACTCAGTAATTAAGCAACATAACTGAGTTTGGGCTCATTTGATTTGTCTTGACGAGTACTTCGCTGTTAGATGGTGACCAGGTGAAGGAAATGGAAGATGATCATAGGAACTCGGTAGCTAATCAACATAACCCCATCGAGTTTCGACTCATTTCATCCCTCTTGACGAGTGATTTGGTGCTAAATAGTAACTAGGGTATGCTGAAAAGAATAAAGATAAAACGTATAAAAGCTTGTTTTAAAACATAACGATTATCAACCAACTATTGCGATTTCGATCTAGCAAAGTTTTCGGTTTCGATTTCCTAGCTTCCTTTGGCTTTTTGGACTTATATTATCCCAGCAAAAACATTTTGATGTAAAATGTTGCCAAGACGAGAACATGTGGCTCACACTATCAAAAAGTTATCAGATCTCATGTAGAGCAAGACTTCTAACTCTACACGCCCTAACTCTATAAATCCTAACTTTATAATTTCTACACTTTAGTCAAAATATATTATGTCTTGGCTGTTTCGGTACCGTCACATGGGCGTAAAGTGAAGAATTTATTCACTGTTCAGTACTTTTCTAATAGAGTTTTGCAAGTGGCATAATGGACCATGCAAAATTCAAGAAATTTCACATTAAAATTAAATGGTATCACCATTGTTATGGGAAAAAACTTCCATTTATTAAAAATATCCTCTAAAGCAAAGGAACACACTTTTGCAAAGTGTGATGAATTATTTGAAACCAATGCAGTTAGTAAAACCTAAGTGCAGTTTCTGAGGAGACTCAATACCTATCTAATAAATAATCGTTACTACAGAAACTAGGTATTGTATATCAGAAAAGTACAAAGTCAGTGAATAATATTTTTACTTTACACCCATGTCACAGTAACGAAACAGCCAAGACATAATATATTTTGACTAAAGTGTAGAGTTTATAAAGTTAGGATTTATAGAGTTAGGGCGTGTAGAGTTAGAAGTCTTGCTCTACATGAGATCTGATAACTTTTTGATAGTGTGAGCCACATGTTCTCGTCTTGGCAACATTTTACATGAAAATGTTTTTGCTGGGATTTCACTTCTTTTTGTAAGTTGTTTACGACTATATTTTTTATTATTTATCAAATACAAGATGCATACCTACAGTGTCTATTATTTATACTTTATAATGTATGACTGCGCGTGGCCCTTTTTTTACAGTTCTACTCGTATATTAAAATGTTAAAAATGCAAACTTTATGTTGAGACTTCCTCCGTCCGTCCGTCCGTCCGTCTATCACAAACAATAGAATATTTCGGCGTTAATGGCCCAAGGTCATTGCAAAATCACCGAGCAATATTTCAAGAACAAAATTCCCAGCTCTGAACTTGCAAGTCTTTCTATACGGGCATGGGCATTGGGCATAATTAATATCATTTTTGAAAATACCTACTCGATTGCGCTAAGTCACTGGACGATTTTTTTTAATAATCCACACGTGCGTTTCCACAGGGTCGTCACTAGACGATACTTTTAAGTTTTGTCCGAGTGCAGTCTGCCATTTAAATGAGAGAACTTAGTACAATTCAATTCACGAAAGATGAACACTGCGCAGAAAGCATTTTTTAGGTCCCCTTACAGGCGCGGGGTGAGGCGCGGGCGGCGATCATAGTTGAAAAGAAAAGTGTTTCGTTGTTTTAAATTGTTTTTGTTATTTGTTTTACATTGTTTTGTTACTTGTTACGTTTTCATTGTTTGTTAAATTATTTGTTGTTGTATGTTATAAATATGCCGCGTGGAAAAAGCAGTGCTTTGAATAGACAGTCGAGAAGGATGGTGTACGACGTGTTTGAATATTTTTCACGAGAATGTAACATAATAGAAGCTTACAAAAAAACCGCAGCGGCAACAAAAACGTCTTTATCGACGACGATCTTTCATAGCGATAGCGACTAAATGTGTTGTACTACATAATATTTTCTATTCAAAACATTTTAATAAACATTTTAAATAACTTTCGTTTCATTTATGTTCATAACCAGCAATTACAAAATTATATATATTATTTTACAAACATTAAAATATTATTTTGTCTTAAGTCTTTTATTCATGAGTGTACATGCGCAGACGGCCGCCATTTGTGTTCAACTCTCGTGAACCAAACTGTACCTGCCTACTTGGTTCTTGTAGTTCTACGTAGGTAGGTATGTAACGAAATTTTTGAACGTGATTTTAACCCACTTTTAAGCATCGGATTAAATTAAATGCGTGCGTTTGGGCACTAAGCAGGTATTTGAGCGCTATATAACGCTATTCAAAATCAGATTTGACGCTTGGCACGTTCGACAGCTCACGCTGGGCACTCGGCTCAATGTGGGTTTTTGTCACTGAGCACTGGATCATGGTCACTCGACGTGCAGTGAAACTCGGCTCGTTAAACATGAAATGCTTGGAACTTGGGCTTGAAACGTGTAATATTACTGGGCACGTGGCACTGGGCACTTGGACGTTTGGCCGCTTGGGCACTGGAATCAGTGGAAAAATTTACGTGTTTTCCATATGTTTACTAGCATTACTAGCAGATATCTAACATGAAATTAAGTTTTTATTATACCTATATACTTATGGGAAACCCCATACGAACTTCCAACCCCCTAATTTTATGGATGTGGGGTGATTAACTAAAAATCCTGAAACACGTATTTAATTGTTTATTACAAAGAGTCCCTATATCAATTTTGAGACCTCTAGCATCAATATTTGCGGTAATTTCATACAAACTTCCATCCCCTATTTTAAGGGGTTGGGGGGTTAAATTTCCAACTTTTGGAATTTTTTTGTTGGTTGTGTGCTAATAGTAGCTTATATACCAAATTTCAGAAATTAAGTTTTTATTATACCTATATACTTATGGGAAACCCCATACGAACTTCCAACCCCCTAATTTTATGGATGTGGGGTGATTAACTAAAAATCCTGAAACACGTATTTAATTGTTTATTACAAAGAGTCCCTATATCAATTTTGAGACCTCTAGCATCAATATTTGCGGTAATTTCATACAAACTTCCATCCCCTATTTTAAGGGGTTGGGGGGTTAAATTTCCAACTTTTGGAATTTTTTTGTTGGTTGTGTGCTAATACTAGCTTATATACCAAATTTCAGCTTTCTAGGTCTTCAGGAAGTACCTAGGAATTTTGATGATCATCAGTGAGTCAGTCAGTCAGTCAGTCAGTCAGTGACGAAATTTGGGTTTTTTAGACGTCAATAAAATCTAAAGTATAAGACCTATAAAATTGAAACTTTATAGGTTTAATAAGTTCACTGGCGACATCATTTTCCGAGAATTTTGAGTATCTGAAATAATTCAGGCCTAAGTTATAAGGGTTTAAAAATACGGCGAAACACTTCGAGAAAAGATAGGTAGTGCCCTCGCGCTTCGCTTGGCTCGTCTTGGCGGGGACACTACCGTGTCCCCAGATTTGCGTTTTAAAGGAATTTTAATTGCAGGAACACAAATTTTCTCAGACCTAATTACAATTATTTTATTCTAAGTACCTACTAGAAAGAAACTAGTAGCAATTGAAATCGCTTCGGTACTTTTCGAGTTTATCCATTAGGTACAAACAAGCATACAATTCTTTCACGTATCTCTCTGTTTCGAAATGGAGACTAATAAAAAACTCGCTTCACTCAGTCAAGTTACAAATCGCATTTACCGAATAGCCACAGAGTAAACAACTATTTTAATCGTTTGAACATCGAATGACGAATCGACTATACAATTGAAACTTCCCGATCTATCATGTACATCAAAACAAGTCAAATATACACGGGACGAAATGTACCCACTCCTAACTCTGTTCCATCACTAAAAGAAGGATATAGATGGAAAAGTTAAGATAAGTATTAATAGTTCTGACTCAGTCACTCTGCATAAAATCCTTTTGATCGAGAAAGCTCCCAGACCTCCCTGATGACTTCCCTGGCGCATAGGCGCGCGTTTAGATTCGAATTGGAAAGTCGCGGGTTCGATTCCCATCATCTAGAAATTATAAAATTGTAATACAATTTTATCTACGCTCATTGCTTAAAGTTCGAATTATGAAATCAAAATGTGTCACATATTGACCTACTTTATTCACAGACTTCTATAATTATTAAAAAGTTATTCATTATAACATTGCTGTACTATGGAAATATCTCAAGCTAGTTGAATAATTTCCATTACTATACTGGACTCAGGGTTCCTGTATTTTTATGTGTCGTCATAGCCAAAAGAGTGTGTAGAGCCTCTTCAATTTTGCTTTTTATTTATGGAGTCCACAGACAACATTTAGTTGGTAGTCATTGCCGAAAGTATGGACGGGGCCATGATTGACCATAGACACAAAAACAATGTCTGTTGTCTATGGTTTTGCGCGCACATACGCAGTTTATATGTGTTCTGTGTACACAGTTTACAACTGAATTTTGGCGCCATACCTAACTTTTAAAATTTTAATGTGTTATTTTTGTTACTTAGTCAAAACTTTGCGCGGAAAAATGTCTAGCAGTGAAACCTACTAAAGAAAATTTAACTCCACCTGACATTTTAGTAATTGCAACAAAAATGACCCATAATCTTTTACCAACAAAGTGAAGGATTTACGACAAACGTTAGCAAGATTTTATGGTTTGGATTTATGATAATATGAGCGTAGATAAAGTAGTGTATGAAACTCTACATAATTAGGTATTAAAACACTCGTGTGATACTATTAAAAAACTTGCCTGCGGCTCTGTTTTTAAACTCACACTCATGTTTTAATACCCCCATTATGCATCCGTTTCATAAACTACTATTATGATTTCTATAAATTCGCTCAGGTGTATATATCTCAGTGATGAACACGCAATAACCTTCAAGCTCATTTGACACATATTTTTTAACCATTGATGGTTCGCTAGAAAATCTTTTCCTTCATATTAATAAAACAGCAATGTATAACGAACCATAGACAAGTGATTATTTATCACTGTGCCAATTTTATAGAACATGGGCCCTAGTCTATCTAACATGTGAGGACTACCTTAGCAACCGCTCTATCAGGTTCAAAGTGCTCCTTGTCAACAGATTCTTGCAAAACTATTTCCGTACATTCTTTTCAGCGAGAGAAGCTCTCTTTTTCAGCATACTCTGATTGGATTTGTAGAACCTTCCGAATGTTCTTTTCAACGGTAGAACTAACTGCCTATCTTTTTCAGTGCTCTGTGCCTCTATCATTCAAACGCAGTTTTTATGCCATTTTTTCGTGCGCGCAAACCAGACTTATCGGAACCACCGGTGGTACCTATATATCTAGCTAGTTTCAGGCGTTAGAGTTCCCTCGACGTCTGAGAGCTTGTTTATCTATTGATTCAACTAGTTCTATATCAATAGTAGGTGTTGACTAAATTAGTAATAGGTACATACCGATTATTACGTACGCCCTCACGTCAACATTGGGTGCTTTGGTACATGAGTTTAAAACGTAGGTGACTGGCAGCCATTGCTATAACGAGTTAAGACGGTTTTAGGGTTCCATATCAAAATGGTAAAAATGGAACCCTTATGGTGAGACTTTCTCCTTCCGTCAGTCCGTCCGTCTGTCACATTCTATTTTTATTTTGGTCTTTCTCACTCTTACGATCACGTAGGTGCGACAGGCAGCGTTGCGGGAAAATATCAGAGAAAGACGACTTTTTACCTAATGGGGTCTTACACTACTTTTGAATTTGATAAAAAATATTACTTTATTATAAACTAGGATAAAAATAATAACGTGCAGTGAAAGAAATATTAAAATCCAACGAAGATTTACAAAGTTACAGGCGTTTAAACTTTGGAGTGGGGGGATCTTCTATCCCTTTCTCGCAAAACGAAAATTTGTATGAAGCCGCACGAAGCTACTATGGCATTGGTACAGTGTGACGTCACAATTTCATGTTGCTATCTCTGTCTAATCACAAATCTTTAAATGCTTATAACTTTTTTGTTATTTGATCGATTTAATTAGTTCTTTCAGTGCACGTCATTATTTTAATTCTACTTTATAATAAAGTAATAAAAAAATTGGAGTCAAATACCCTATTGCTAAAAAACTAAATCAGTTATCAAAAATATTTCTCTGAGCGGTTTTAGAAGTTATTAATGCGGAAAAAAATACGTAGATAGAAAACATTGTAATTTCCGATAAAATGCAGATTTTGGAGCAACTTTTGAGAAAATTTTCTATTTTAACCGCATACCGGCACGCGATTTAGACGGTTTCGGCAGCGGCCAGGCTACCGAAAACGACGAGACCCGCTGCTATGGCTGGTCGCGACCTGGCGGGTGCGCGGTGAATACGACAGTGAATCCCGTGCTCCCGCCAGCAGGTCTGCCGTGGCAACAGACCGTTTTTAGTGGTTGCAAGCCCCACATTACCCTTCCGGGCATTTTCTGTCTATAAAAAAGGCCACTAAAAATCGCTTGAATAAACGATCAGCCACAAACGAAACAACAAAAAATAGTCGAATTGAGAACCACCTCCTATTTTGAAGTCGGTTGAAAATTAGCGTACACGTAAATACGCTATATTGATTTAATCGAAACACGAAGATGCTAATTAGTAGCGTCATAAAATCAAACCGACTCACTTTATTGCCCATTTTGTATGATGTTTGTGGATGTTTTCCGGTCAACATAAATTTTTGGCCTCTAATCTCATTCATGTTTGCCTTCAGCGTAAGTTTTGGTTTTAAATTGTTTGTTGATTCAACATTTTTTCCGTGTTTTTTTTTTCTGTATATTACACGCTAGTTCTTGACTGTAATCACACAAGCAAGGTGATGATACAGTCTAAGGTGGAGTGCGCTTGCCATTGACGTATACTCTAGAGTCTAGACGGGGCGGACCGCGTGAAAAAATGTCGCCAGTTTATGGGAGCAAAACCCCCTCCGGCGTTAGTAAGCCTAGTCTACGCAGTATTTCGCAGGAGTATCGACACGTATGGCTCTACATTTTCTTGTATGAAGAAGGTCTACGTAAAATGTTCGGATGGGCCTATCTTGACTATTAAGTAGTATTATTATCAATGGCGCTTGCCTAGGAAATGGAAATCTTGATTTGAAGGCTCCTAAGTTATAGGTGGTGGGAAAGACGGTTCCTGGTAGGGTATTCCAGACTTTTGCAATGCGTATCAGGAACGAGGTTCCCAAGTAGGAGGTATACGTGGTGGGAAAAACGGTGCCTGGGACATTGACGTATACTCTAGACGGGGCGGACCGCGCAAAAAATGTCGCCAGTTTATGGCAGCAAAACCCCCTCCGGCGTCAGTAGTAAGCTGTAAGCCTACGCAGTATTTCGCAGGAGTTTCGACACATGGCTCTACATTTTGTTGTATGAAGAAGGTTTACGTAAAATGTTCGGAAGGGTCTATCTTGACTATTATTATCAATTGCCTGGGAGAATATTCCAGCCCTTTGCAGTGTGTATAAGGAATGAGATTCCCAAGTTATAGGTGGTGGTATTTTCTCACATTTTCCTAAAAAATCCATATTTTTCTCACATATTATCCGCTCGCGTGCATTTTGACACACACCCACAAACGTACACTATTACACACACACATACAAACTTTCGTCTTATAGTATAAGTGTGATGGGTAATCGTTAAACAGGAACTAAGAGGATAAATCCAGAAAAAACCGTTTTGTACCTATTTTACATGCTCCGCCCATCAATGCATGAATAATGCATGAATAAACCATGAGATAACGTAACCAAATTGTAATTTTTTTTCGTGTGCTTTGTAACCGTTCATTGTATATACGTCCCAACTTACGTAATATTAGATCTTAGTCTTTACATCAGATAAGGTCTGGGATACCCTCCCGGTCTTCCTCACCACCTTCAGATCAAGGCTGAATAAGTAGACATCTTCTAGACAAGCGCGCTTCTAGCCATCTACACAATACACATGCTACCTACTCGTATGTAGTAGCATGTACTCGTAGAAGCATGCTAGTTTCGAGCATTTGCTACTAACTGTGTGTACGAAGTGTCTGCTAGTGATGAGCGTGCTTATTGCGCATGTAAATCATTTGCTACTAACTGTGTGTACGAAGTGTCTGCTAGTGATGAGCGTGCTTATTGCACATGTAAATCATTTGCTACTAACTGTGTGTACGAAGTGTCTGCTAGTGATGAACGTGCTTATTGCGCATGTAAATCATTTGCAACTAACTGTGTGTACGAAGTGTCTGCTAGTGATGAGCGTGCTTATTGCGCATGTAAATCATTTGCTACTAACTGTGTGTACGAAGTGTCTGCTAGTGATGAGCGTGCTTATTGCGCATGTAAATCATTTGCTACTAACTGTGTGTACGAAGTGTCTGCTAGTGATGAGCGTGCTTATTGCGCATGTAAATCATTTGCTACTAACTGTGTGTACGAAGTGTCTGCTAGTGATGAACGTGCTTATTGCGCATGTAAATCATTTACTACTAACTGTGTGTACGAAGTGTCTGCTAGTGATAAGCGTGCTTATTGCGCATGTAAATCATTTGCTATTTGTATCTGTAACTTACATGGTGTGGTATAGTTAGACCTTATACATTTGTAACAACCAACTTTTGTTTATACTTAATACTTATACCAGCAAATGAATAAATTGATTGATTACCTTTTAGACTGTACAAATATTTGCTACAAATATCATCTAAACTTGACAGGTGTGATAATAAGTCAAGCGATTGTTAGTGTCAGTTAAAAAACTAGGGTTCCCTCGGGTAATCTGGTTTCCCGTGTGTAATTTGCATAGTCATAACGACAGCTCCGTGAGTCTGGCAACTTTTTCTTATAGTTTGAGTGTGTCAGTTTGAAATTTGTATGGTGCGCGGATGATAGTGTGTTGATTGGACCTCTATGATCATAAGGACCTCAAAGTACATATATATGAACCTTCCTCGATTATGAGTCGCCAATAAAATAAGCGAGTCTGCCGACAGACGCGTTTGTTTCCACCCCTCTTTGGGATCTCAGTATAATAGGAATTTAGGGTGAAAGGGCTTGCGGAAGGTCAGGGCAGGGCTAGCTTGCCGGACCCGTTTCGTTGCTCACACCGGCTATAAAATTGCTGACCTTTCCTTCAAAGTCAAATGATGTCACTTGGGCGTAATTTATTGGCAATTATAAATAGTCAGTCAACTGCTTAATAGATGGATAATGGTGAAAACTATTTCATGGCTCAAAATAAAGCTAACGAGGGTACAAACGCGTGCTTCTACTGAGAAGATGCCCACATCAAACTCGGGATATTCTTTTTGTTACCATCATTTACCAATAAAATTTATTAAAAGGCTACATAGACTAATATAATCAAAGCAGTTCGCTATCACTCCCATAATGGCTTGCAATTCTTCGTACATTTTGAGTTTACAATTAATGACGATACTATGTGGTAACTTGTTAAATCTAAAATCAATTGCAAATAGATTTGCTAATTTCAGTTAAAATTGTGCTGTGGACAACAATCTTAGAGTGCATTCAAATCTGAGTTCACACTAAGTTATGACAGCGTATTCTTGGGGTCCCTTTGTACCTTAATCTGTGGTTCTCATGCTCTATGGTATATACAACGTGTTGGTTACTTCTTTGTATCTATACTTATAATCAAAGGGTTACTTGCCATAACTAGCCGAAAGCCTTAAGTAGGGGACTATGTATAAATGCCAGAAAAAAGATCACAAGAAGTGTAGCTCATATCCTGAGGGAACAATAGCGAGTTCAATTAGGTAAAATAAATTTTAAGTGACATTCTTAAAAACGGCTCATTCAATATGAATGAACTGGAAATAATGGGGGGAAATAAAGGGTTGCTAAAAACATTTTTTCTTAATTAAATAATAGTTTTGTATTGAAAATATAACAAAATAATTGGGTCTTCTTATCTCCATTAATGTGTTTCTAGGATCAAATAAAAAGGATAGCTGCGGGCGCACTATACGAATGAACCAACACCTTGTATATTACGATCTATATGCTGATGCTAAGAACACTCAGCTGGCTTTGTTGTATGAACTGACTATATTGCCAAAAAACTAGCCCGTCTGCAATCGCGCTTAGGCTCACCCCTAGAGTTCGGGGCTGCATTCGGTCCTCCCTAAATCTTATACCTTTAAACGAGCAATTCTTGTATATATATTTCTATATAATCTGGATCTCGGAAACGGCTGGAACGATTTTCATGGAATTTAGTATACAGGGGGTTTTAGGGGCGATAAATTGATCTAGCTAGGATTCATTTTTAGAAAATGTCGAATTTACCAAAAAAAATGTCTACTGCTGCCATCTATTGGCCACCGAGCAAAGCTCGGTCACCCAGATATTATTAATTATAAATGGTCAGGTACCTACACTCTATAGAGAGAGGGTTTCGGAAACGACTTTTATAAAGAAGTACGAGTATACTTATACAATAAATAAATAAAATCAGTCAAGTGCGAGTTGATCTCGCGCACTGAGGGTACCGTACCATCAAGGGGAGACATAAGGATTCCCTTTTTCTATAGTATTAAAATAAACTAAACACCCCTGCCCACTAAATCAAAAACCGTGCTCAAAAATCACGTTTGTTGTATGGGAGCCTCCTTAAATATTTATTTTATACAACTTTTTAGTATTTCTTGTTATAGCGGGAACAGAAATACATCATCTGTGATAATTTCAAGTCTCTAGCTAACACGGTTTCAGAGATACAGCCCGATGACAGACGGACGGACAGCGAAGTCTCGCTAATAGGGTTTTTACCCTTCGGGTACGGAACCCTAGAAATGAGTCAAGTGCGAGTTGGACTCGCGCACCGAGGGTTCCGTACTTATATAAAAGTAGAAACTTAAGAACTCCTTAAGAATGACTTTTTATGAGCATGATGATGCAAGCTAGAAGGGATCTGATTTGTTTGTATCGTTGATTAGTTTCAATCAACAAGTTGGAACTTTAATTGTTTCTCAGTACACGATAACGAGGCGCTCTGAAGATTCCTTGTACCTAAATTACTTAGATTAGCCAATTGACTAAGTATAACCAACGAATATATAATATTACTAATATAACTAACTGTTTGGACAATAGTTAAAACCTATGTACCTATGTAGTACAGAGTAGATAAAACTAGTGGACAAACGAATGTGAAATATAATTTAACCAACCATCAAAATCTTTCAAAGTCGAGCGATCAATCGTCGAGCCATTTGTGAGAAGGAAAAAAATAAATTCATTGAATCCTCTTAATTAATTTTCGATAGAAGTAAGACTATATTCAATGTATTTCAAGAGGAAATTATCTTGTATTAATCCTATTACAAGAAAACGATATTCAAACATTGAAGGAGGGCGTTGTTAATTGTTTTAGAACAAAGGCAGCGAGAAAATAACATCTCCTCAATTTTACTTCATTTTACCTCGTTAATATTAAGCAAAAATAAAACAACATACAATAACGATATACCGACAGAGCGAACTATCGAACAGTATCACAAGATGGCGGCGTTAGTTCCGATTTTGGCCACGCGCCAAGATAGCCTTGTCGCACTGTATATCGTACTTGCATGCTCGATTCCTTGCGTACAAACAAGTTCTGCTAAATAATGGGTCCGTACTCCTTCGAGATTGCAAAAAACCCTCACCACTCGTTCAGTTGTAAAAGCGACTACTTTTTATGTGCATAAGGAACTGTCCAAGGACGCCCTTCGGCACACTTCCATTCAAAATCGCGTCTAACTAGGTGCGCTAGTGAGGGGTGTTTAGCTTAGTTTAATGCCATTTGTCGATAAACTACAAGTATATAATAAACGTGCTACACTGGTTTTATTTTTGTCCTTCTCACTCTTATGAATACGTTAGTGGATGTGATAGGCAGAAGAAGAATATGACAGAAAAACGACGTTTTACCGAATTACTAAAAACTAAGCCAGCTATCAAGAAACCGTTCTGAGTATTTTTGTATTGTATTAATTACCGACACACTAAAACAAAAGTTATAATTACATCCATTGTAGTTTCCGATAAAAATTCGAAAAAAAAAAATAGAAATTTTGGAAGAACTTTCTATATCGAGATTTTATTCAATCGTGTTTCTGATTCGGATTGAATTTAGAATTAAAGATCCAAAATACATAAGTATGACGTATGCAATTATTGTCTTAATAGTTTTCTACCTGCAGGTCACTGGTCTTTCTCTTCTTCTCAGCTTCTATCCCGGCATGTGCTAGGGTTAGCAATACCTAGTCTAATATATACAAAATTCTCGTTTAACAATGTTTGTAACCGAACTCCTACAAAACGGCTCGACCGATTCCTATGAATTTTTTTTTCTACATTTGGTAAATCGTAAACTATTCTTTATAGTTATACCCCTAATTGGCAATACAACGTTTACTTTAGTTAAAATTTTACAACGAATTAGATTCTAGTATAAGGTACCTACCTAACCTGAGATCGCTATAAGCTGGCATTGCTCCACAGTAATTTTATGTTTACATAATTTATAGGAAAACTAGGCAGTAGGCACCTACTAAGCTGGTATTTGTGTTGCAATATAAACCACATTCAGATCAATTTATTATTGAAATGATTACTCGTAGGTAACATATTAGGGAAATACGTTTGTTTCACGTAGGTATAAGTACAATTTACATTGAAATCACACATTATGGTTAGGTTACATTAGGTAATAGGTTACAATTTACAAACCCTAATCTAAAGTAACTAAGTTACTAATTCCTGGATTTTCTTCATGTCGGGATTTTCGTGGCAGAAAAAAAAAACATTTTCTTTCGCCTCGCTTCGAAGCATCTGCTATCTATCCCTGCTGTACTTACCGTCCGAAAAGAAACTTCGTTTCTATTATCGATAAAGTAAAAATTATCGATATAACTCGTTCGAATCCCTATCCGTCAGACAGATGGACTGGTCCCTCCACAAGTTTAGAGGCAGGAATAGCCCGGATTCAGGTCGAACGGGTATTCATGTATGTCTTATTTGTCAAGTATCGGACTTCTGTGGGAAACGGTCTTATTAACGACTTAGAATAATGCTTAGATGCCGCTTCATTCTTATTAGAACTTCGGATCTATTGACTTCCTTAGAATTCGCGGTCTATTATTTTAATAGAATTTGTTGAGATCTTTTTTGTTATTGGAACGGATTCTTTTTTTTTAATGTATCTCGATAGGTATACCGTATACCTAATATCGCAATCGGAAAGGGGTTTATTGTAATTTGTAAAGCAGTCAATGTCTATGAATTGAATATGTACCTACGTTTAATAATTTTGCATGTATATAATTTTTACCCAATAACAGAAAGGATCAAATTAAAAGAAAATATGGGAGCCACCCTTAATTTTTTTATTATAATTTAACTATTTTTGTAAGTAATTATATAATATAATTAAAATATTCTGTGAATACTTTAAGCGGGTAAATGTTGCCGTTATCAATATCGAGCAAAAACAAGCAAAACATGTTTTGTTTTCTCAAACATTTGCCCCCTTAAATATTTATTTAATTCTATTTTTAGGGTTCCATACCAATTTGGTAAAAACGGAACCCTTATGGTGAGACTTTCTCCGTCCGTCCGTCCGTCCGTCCGTCCGTCTGTCACACTCGATTATTTCAGTAACCACCAAAGCTATCGACTTGAAATTTGGAATAGTTTTAGGTAATAGTGACCCAACGCCATTGAAATCATAAAACATTGAAAATTGTTTTTATTTTTATATAAAAAGGGGGGAAAACCGGGGCTTCGAATTTTCAAAATGAGATAACAATATTGAGTGGGGTATCATATGAAAGGGCGTTACTTGTGTATTCTAAAACCGATTTTTATTTATTTTTATGTTCGATAGTTTTTGATTTATTGAGCAAACTGTCAAAAAAAATACCGTTCCCCCCTTATCTCCGAAGTTTATCGATCGAAAAATCTGAAATAATTATGATCAATAGGTATTAACGTATATTTTACAGGAAAAATAAAATCAACTCTCTAACTTTTATACTTTTTCTGATAATAACAATAATCCGTCAAAAACAAAGTTACGTTTGCGGTTTACCAACAAAAGTACCTAGGTACATGTAAATTATACTCGTAAATTCATGAACAAAAGTGATTCTTTCAATGTTTTACTTCTTTTATGGTATGGAACCCTCGGTGCGCGAGTCCGACTCGCACTTGGCCGGTTTTTTTAGTATTTGTATACTGAACAAAGTAAAATAGAATTAAATAAATATTTAAGGCTTATGTTATAGCGGTAACAGAAACACCAGAGATACAGCGTGGTGTGTTAGTAACAGCGTCCTGTTTTTTCCTCCTTGGTTACGGAACCCTAAAAAAGAAGAGTAAATATACAAAACTCCGAGAGTGTCACTTTTTGAAGAGCGTCCGTAATTTAATTTGTCACATAGCAATGGTTTTCCCATCCCAACATACCCAACGAAGTTTTTACTGAATAAACTATAGTAGTATAATTTATAATTATTATTTAAGACTGACGCGTACACGATGGCGTAGTATTTATTATGAAAATGAAAAACAGTACGCCGTGTCGCGTCCGAGTTGTGGTATGGTCGCGAACACGCGGGCCCCGGCCAACGATCTCCGCGCAAACACTAACAACGCAGACGTGACGCTCGATGTAGGCATCAAACGGCAGTTTACTTTATGTATTACCTTATCGCAAACTAGGGGGGATTCACGTAACGTTTTCCCACACTGAGTGAAGTGAAAATCAACACTGAAAAATTAACTTTATGTCTTTCAGTTTAGAGTGTAAAATTGGATGTACTTCAAACGTAGGAAATATGCATCAAGGTTTTGTAAATGTGATTTCACGATTTTCGACAGTGTTGCGTTGGAACTGCTTTAAATTTTACGCTAACGCTACGTTAATGTCAATAATTGGAAAATTATTGTCTACTCAATGTCACTTGACGAAATGTAGGCGATGTGTTACGCGAATCGCCTACTAGGCTAGAAAATAATGACATGTACCTACTGAAAATGAAATTCTATTTCGACAAGGAAATACAAAGTTACAAGCATTTAAATATTTAAGTAGGAGTAGAATGACTAGTATAACGCGCCCCACTCTGTCAAACTCCATACGAATCGAATAAAATATAAGCGATTTTGAAAGAATAGGGCGCGTCTTCATGGATTGAAATATCTATACGTCTTTTCGAGTTGACGGTCACTTCAAACACGGGCAGCCCAAAAAGCTGCAACCGCGATAACTCGATCGGTAGGCTCGTGCAGCTCCTCATCCGTGCAGGTAGTCGGGCACGCAGGGCGATCGGCTAAAAAATTATTAATTTTTAAGGAACTACATCAATGTCAAAACGTAATTTTCAAGATTTTCTGTGATTGGTCAAAACCCATGTTTTGACATTGACATAGTTCTTCATTGATTGATGCATGATTACCCGATCGCCTCGGATGGCCGCAGAGGCACTCCGTATCGTTTTCGGAAATAAAGCCCCACTTTGCGACTTTGTTTTGGACTTTCGAACACCTGACCTGAGGCCATTGAGCGATTTCTAGATAGGCCAGCTAATATATCTATTCTATGGCATTACAATTCGATGACGTCATATTCTTCTAATGAGATCTCTGTCTTATCGGAATATAAAAATATTTGTAAACAGATTAATTCGTTGTTATTTTAGAAATTTCATTTTTTAAGTATTGAATATAATTTTAAAAATGAATTTCCTTATTTCCTATTTTTACCTATCAAGTAATTTTTTTGTCCGTATTTGGCATCATCAAAGGTTTTTTGCGATTATATTAAGAAGCTTTGGTAGCTATATTTATTTGGTTAAATTGGCAATCTGTTAGAATGTTTTAAAGCCTATAACATAAAATATTTCTCTAATAATGGTGTGGTTACATAGCGATTATGTTATTTGCTACATCAATTATTTACTTTACAATTAATTCGAGCTTAAGCTTAAGCTTATTCACCACTTATGCTCGTACGTAATAAATCCTCACGCAAATGACAATTATTTAACAGATAACCTTTAGAATAGAAATGAATAGGGAAAATTACGGTAACTACACTTCACCTACACGTGTTGAGCGTGAATTTATAAGTATTTAATTAACACGACACGAGTGAGCGAACAATTCATTATGCGACTCAGTTGTACCGAGCAGTCTAATTTCCTCATGTACTCGTATATAGTTGTACTTATTCACGAATATATTACTTTAGACGAGTACAAAAGGCTCATGATGTTTATCTATCTGTGCTATGTTTATTGTCTGTCTTTCTGTCTGAAAACCTGTCTACGACTCTATGTTAATGTTATTTAAATTTCTTAAAGAATCATTTTCATTCTTATTTTCTCATGTACTTGCATACCTATAGTTGTAATTATGCATGAATATATTATTTTAGACAAGTACAAAAGGATCATGATGTTTATCTATCTGTGCTATGTTTATTGTCCGTCTTTCAGTCTGAAAACCTGTCTACGACTCTACGAAGTGTTATTTAAATTTCTCAAAGAATCTTTTTCGTTTATCAGTTATCACTCATCAGTCATCACTAACCAATTTTACATGTGACTGTTTTACATATTACTGTTTCAATACAATATTACTGTTTCATTAACTATTTTACTCAACATATTGGAAGGGTTTAAGCAAGTTTCCCTTTTAAGCATAGTAGTTGCTATTTGAATTAAGTATAAGTAGAAAAATCGACAAGATACTTCGAATTTTCATTACACTAAATTACGTATTAAAGCTACCACACCAATATTATGCTGCATGATATGGCACGAAGAAGGGATCAGCTTTCAAAGAAACATGACCAAATTTAAAAGATATCATAAGATTAAGATTTAAGAGAAGATTTAGAAGATAGGTTAGATAGAAGATACAGATTACGTCTCTTACAAGAAATAGGTGTAAAAAAAATTATGCTTTAACCGTTATCAAGTAGGTATTCATTTATTTCGATACTATGGGGTAAATTCTTGGTCGTTTATGTTTCGACGATTGCTCTGACATTGATAGATAATATTAATTAATTGTACATAGTTCCACACCACCTGAGCATGGCGTGTTGATGTTGACGTTATTCATGACTAATTATATTCTCCGTGTGCGGTAAATATGCCAGAATAGTGTAGTTTACTTAAATATTGCTTTAGTAATTAGTACTTTAACACTTATAAATAACATAAGTAAATGATTTATGTACCAGTCTTTATGTACTTGTATAAGCACAATAATTATTATATTTCATTTCGCATCATTTTTCAGATAATTATCGACATGGTAGTACCTTCTATTGTACAGGCACTTTTCGCGCTTTTAGAATTAAGTCACTCAATTGATTTTTGTTTTCGTGTGGGTAGTCCCACCGATATTATATATTCTGTGGTCTCACCAGCCGTCGTCATTCTTTTATTGTGCGAGGCACCGCGCGCACGCTCCGGCTGCCATTAAAATAAATTATTATAAAGAAAATAAAAATATTAGAAAACTTAGTAAAGCATAGACGTAATACAGTGTTGTGTTCATCGGACGAGAATACATGTAAGTCTTACTATGTATTTTTATTATTTACGTAATAGTGACGTTCCCTGTGAGTGTGATATTGTAATTAACCAAATTCCTAGCGGGTAATTGCGGGTTGCCACGATGGATTAACTCTTTTTAGTAAATGTGATGTGAAAATACATAATATAGTTGAAACACTCACGGACCTAGCAAAAGTAAGCTTTCCTCGCGGTTAACTGCGGGTTAACACGTTGGAATTGCGTAATATTTAGCAATTAGTAATCAAAATAGTGAACAAAGACTTGTGTATATTTTCTCGGGCCTAGCGTCTTTATACTTTCCTGGCGGTTAACTGCGGGTTAACACGATGGATTTACGTGATGCATAGTAATTAGTTATGAACAAAAATTTGTGAATATTGTCACGGGCCTAGCATCTTAATACTTTCCTGGCAGTTAACTGCGGGTTAACACGATGGATTTACGTGATGCATAGTAATTAGTAATCAAAATAGTGAACAAAAATTTGCGAATACTGTCACGGGCCCAGCATCTTAATTCATTCCTGGCGGTTAACTGCGGGTTAACACGATGGATTTACGTGATGCATAGTATTTAGTAATCAAAGTAGTGAACATACATTTGTGAATATTGTCACGGGCCTAGCATCTTTATGCTTTCCTGGCGGTTAACTGCGGGTTAACACGATGGATTTACGTGATGCATAGTAATTAATAATCAAAATAGTGAACAAAAATCTGCGAATATTGTCAACGGCCCAGCATCTTAATGCACTCCTGGCGGTTAACTGCGGGTTAACACGATGGATTTACGTGATGCATAGTATTTAGTAATCAAAGTAGTGAACATACATTTGTGAATATTGTCACGGGCCTAGCATCTTTATGCTTTCCTGGCGGTTAACTGCGGGTTAACACGATGGATTTACGTGATGCATAGTAATTATAATCAAAAAAGTGAACAAAAATCTGCGAATATTGTCAACGGCCCAGCATCTTAATGCATTCCTGGCGGTTAACTGCGGGTTAACACGATGGATTTACGTGATGCATAGTATTTAGTAATCAAAGTAGTGAACATACATTTGTGAAAATTGTCACGGGCCTAGCATCTTTATGCTTTCCTGGCGGTTAACTGCGGGTTAACACGATGGATTTGCGTGATGCTCAGTAATTGGTAATCA
The DNA here is from genome assembly GCA_963855885.1 of Coenonympha glycerion. Lineage (NCBI taxonomy): Eukaryota > Metazoa > Arthropoda > Insecta > Lepidoptera > Nymphalidae > Coenonympha > Coenonympha glycerion. Next base: position 1,938,817 of record OY979637.1, on the reverse strand, counting down.
AAGTAGTGAACAAACATTATTTAATATTGTCACGGGCCTAGCATCTCTGTACGTTCCTGGCGGTTAACTGCGGGTTAACACGATGGCGTTGAGTGATGCTTAGTAATTAATAATCAAAATAGTGAACAAAACCCTTGTGAATAATGTCACGGGCCTAGTGTTTTTATACTTGCCTGGCAGTTAACTGTGGGTTAACACAATGGGTTAGTATAACGTTACACAATTGACCTCTTTATGGTATCAAAACCTTTGGGTGATAACCCGATCGCTTTCTTTTATTAGAAAATGAGCCGCAATAATTAAATTACAAACTGCGTTCGATATCGCGCTCATCCTGGCCGCAATAGACGCCACCGCCATCGACTTCTGTGCCCGTAGACCCGGCACCGTCACAACATATTGTATGTACCGAACAAAAACCGAAATAAAAAAGGTTTACAAAACAAAGCAAAGGAAAAGCTATTGAAGGAATTTGCTGTCCCGGATAAATGTAAGCTCCAGCATTTAATCCAGAAATATATGCTGCTATCGAGGATACCCTAAGAGCTCATGATAAAGAGCTCTAGACCCGGCAGCTTTGTTTAGAAATCACAGCTATAAACAGAGCTATAACTATGCAACCGACCAGTATGACAAAGTACAAGCAATGAAAATCTTGTCGGAGGGCTGCCACTTACTCACAGATCTTTCCTATATGGAAGTAAGAACGAAACTTATCACTCCGATACTGGACAAGTCTTTTCTGGATGTAATACAAAGTCTTAAAAGGGACAGATCCACTGAAGCCTCTCGCCTCGTTACCGGGGAAATTGGTCCGGCCCTCCTTGCTCCAGTCGTAAGGCAGGGGGGGGGCGGCGGATTGGATCGTATCGGGTGCATTACACACACTACTGACGAACAGCGGCGTAAACGCTACCGATTCGCAGGTCGTCTTCGAAAACGACGACCACCAACAAACGCGGCAGTAATACAGCATGCCGATAGGCTACAACACTATTACTCCTGTTGGCTTAGTACGGCAAAAATCCCTGGTGTTCTGGGACATGGGACATGGGATTCGTAACGGTTAACGCATGCCGTTCACCCGCCAATTAGTGGTACAAAATGTTACTCCTCACAATACTGTCTCGATAAAACATCGTAAAGAATTATTTATTTCGAATATCTTTTAGCTCGAAAACCAAACGGCGATTATAGATTTATTCTGAACTTCAAAAAGCTCACAAAATGATACTTACGCGGTACAAGTTTAATGCAATAACCCTACGCGTTGAGCTCAGCTCTGCGAACTTTCAAGAAAGTAATAAAATAAGTAGTTTACTTATTAGGATACGGTGGTTTTAAATCTATTATGATAGTTTACGTATAGGGCACACCTTCGAGGGATGCCCTAGAAATGCAAAAAATACTACCCACTTGCGTCATGGTTTAGGTTCCATTACTAAATATGAGAACCCCTGCAGAGTCATTAGTTTTTGGGTTTTATTTACAATTCTAAGGACGTGAGGATTTCACTTCCATCAGAAAAACGTTACAATATTTTGACTTAAAAGAAAAGTTTTCTCGCCTGCCAGTTTGCACTATTAGAGACTTGGCCATTTTAATGCCCATTTTATAGGTACTCTTACGCCGGCCTGCCCAGCTGTAAGATATGGTCGGTTATGTACCAAAACACTGGAGAGGCAAAAATTTCTGGCTCTCAATTTACACCAAAATTACGACGAAAAAATAAAAACCTTATAATGATATCCTTCCAAACTTACAGTGGTGGTTGGCGGACACTCTTACCTTATTAAACACCCTTGCAGTTCTTAATTTTGACGATGGGAGGAATTCAGTTTCCTCACCTTAGTGAATTAAAAAGATCCATTCGGCAATGGTGCGAGGAACGAAATATATTTTGGTTTTTTTTTATCGTAATATATAAAAACAAAAGACAATGTAAAAGCTGACCAGGAATCTCATCGAGAAAATCCTAATACATTATAATGGTAACTATCATTATCAGCTAGTGACGTCAGCATTCGGAGAAGCAACAATTGACCTTCTCGTTCCTTGCACTAATGGGAAATGTAAAAATTACGCATCTCGGAGACAAGATCCTAATTCTCTGACAGGAGATGCATTTAAATTATTATAAATCAATGATTGTTTTTTACGCATTTCCACCAGTTTCAGTGGCCTTAAAATGTTAACAAAAAATTTAATGGAAAAAGCCGAAGATATCTTAGCATTGCCCTATTGGCCATCAGAACCTTGGTTTCCCTTGTTAATGAGGATCGTTCAAAACGAAACTATATTTGTTATCCCTAATTTCAATATTAGTTCGTCCTCTTCCGGGACCTCACCGTCCCGAGAAGAATCTTACCCTGAAATTCACAACAAGCGGAACCCCAGGGATGACATAAGGCTTTATTATGGCATCCTTGTCCAAAAATACATCATAATTATGGTGACAGTTCTATCGTATCAATAACCATAGCCCTTATGAATTGTCAGCTTCATCCATTGTAATTTTTCTCACAGAACAGTATAATAATGGAGCTGCGTATGAATCATTAAATACTCATCGCTCCGCGTTACCGCTGTTTTTCGGTAGTGAATAACCTATCTAGTATCGACCAAATACAACGCTTACTTAAAAGCGCTTATAAGTTAAAACCATTAAAACCAAAATATTTGTTTACTTGAGATCGTATATTTGTTTGCCAAATAGGACTATGGGGACCTTACGTTAGAAAATATCACGGAAAAAATTAGTTAGTTATTTTACTTGCGCTCTTTACAGCACACTTGCAAACTTTCTCACGTATAAAACTAGAGAATTTAATAGTAAACGGCCCCTCAGGCGTAATGATGATGACGAAATTAAGGTATCAACAATAGAAATATCTTTACCCTATTTTGTAGAAAATAGATCAATATCCTATCTTCATAAAAGATTACATATTTGTCACGGAGCAAATTAGGCCATCAACGTCAATTTGCTAATTTTAACGCATAAAAGCCGCCCAGACCGGCAACTCCTCAAACCATCAGTAGATGAATAAAGTGTTGAGCGAAAGCGGAGTGGATGTGTCGGCGTTCGGCGCGCACTGCACGCGGCACACGACTTCGATATATTGATCGTTAGATGTTATTAGAAAAACAGCTTACTGGACTAAACGTTCGCAAACATAATAATATTGTCCTTCGTGTACTAATTTAGCAGCCGTTGACTGAGTATGATTGATAAAACATTAGAGGGTAATGTTATTTTCTGAACTGATGATTAATTGATTAATGAAATAGGTTCTTATTTCTTATGTACCTTAGAGACGTTGTGTAAGGTTTATTCTTTAAATAAACGTTGATTTACCATGATAAACACACTAACATAGTTACAGTTTTTTACCTTCACAAAATTTTCGTCTCTAAACATCTACCATGTCGATAATTATCTGAAAAATGAAGCGAAATGAAATATAATTAGTGATCAAACGAACTTGCAAAGTGAAGTTCGATCATAATTATATGAATTCGCTTCATTTGAAGATATAAACACCCTCCCTCCCAACCCTAGTCAGAAAATTTTGTGTAACTCTAAAATAATGACGACGGCTGGTGAGACCACAGAATATATAATATCGGTGGGACTACCCACACGAAAACAAAAATCAATTGAGTGACTTAATTCTAAAAGCGCGAAAAGTGCCTGTACAATAGAAGGTACTACCATGTCGATAATTATCTTCAAATGAAGCGAATTCATATAATTATGATCGAACTTCACTTTGCAAGTTCGTTTGATCACTAAAAATACCTTAGTGTTTCTTGAGCATTGTGCTTAAAAATCGTTTTGTTATTTAAAAAAATATGCACTTAATTTACCATTTAAGTTATTTGTATTTATTATAATACGGTTTAGCTCTATTGGATTTCTGACTTACAAAATCTCTAAAAGATTTTCAAACGGTCTAAATTTTTTTTTTAACTTTATTATTCTTTATTCTAAGGCAAACATTGTGCTTGTTATACTCCAATGGAAAGAAAATATCGTATCTTTAAAATAGCACCTAGTTATTATTTATTATCTAAAACTAAAAACAACAAAATTAAAAATTCTGCTACACGAAACAGCTTGAGTACCGGTTGCTATTTAGGCATTAATCACAACGGTAGTTTTAGGTGGAGCGTCTGTTTGGTAGCGCGTATTCTTTGAGCAGCGTCACGCCACTTTTTTCTGGTATCTTACGCACGGCGTGTTAGGCCAACTGACCTTCAGCGCTCGGCACCTCATGGCTACTCGCGAGTACCGCGAGTACTTGCTAGACGAATATAGACGCTATACGGAACACAACAGCGGCACTAATGCGCCTCGGCCGGTGAGGCGCTCGGGGGAGTCGCCTCTCTGCGTTCGAGCGGAGGTACCAAACTACATATGTACCATCTCCTTTTTTTAATTTCTCTTTGATGCATTCGAAGTTTTCGAATGCTGGGGCTGTTTTCTTTGCGAGTGTTGATGTGATAGTTTTTTTTAACTTGATAGGCTAGCGCTTGACTGTGATTACATCTGATGGAAAGTGATGATACAGTCTAAGGTGGAACGCGCTTGACTAGGCGATGCCTATTTACTCTTGATTTGAAGGCGTCCAGGTTTTAAGTGGCGGGAAAGACAGCGCCATTTGTAGGGTGTACCTGATACACCCTACAAATGATCGAAACGAGTTGAAATTTGACCATCTCAATGGCGCGTTCGGTACGCGCTCGGATTCCGATAGGGAGGTCGGCGGTCGTGGATTCAATTCCTGCCGCTAAAAAAATTAAAAAACCCAAAGTAAAAAACCGGCAGGAAAAAATGTTAAACAATGGATTCCGCCAATGAAGAAGGTGTTAGTGGGAGGTTTTGGTCAAGCGTTAGTTACCGGCAAAGACGCGCCGCCAAGTGATTTAGCGTTCAGATACGATGCTGTGTAGAAACCTTAGTAAAATTCTGTAAAAATTTTATTGGAAGATTTATTTGGCGATTTCAAGGGGGTCATATTATAGATTCTAAAGCCGGTATTGCGGGGTGTGGCAAAATAATTGTGAACGAAATTATATCTTTCGAATCGTTCGTAAGCTGAAACTTACTTAAGATATTTTAGACAATCTACAGATCTATCCATAAACATAATCCAACATTTTCTTACCAGACGAATAAGATGAATTTATAGGATTTCCATTTTTACCTTTCAAGTTATCGCACCCTTATAAAAATGTGAAACATTTTTTCCAATCATTCCAATTATTAAGTCTCATCCCCATTTCATCCCCCATAGCCCTCGCTCTTCAACCTCTTTCCCCCTTCAACACAACATTTCAATGACGCCAACAACATAGCAAACGACAATTATAATTGATGTTAAGGACTCGACGGAATCTCGATAACGGAACAATTTGTTACTTATTCGTAGAAAGGCGTCGTCCTCATTAGAGGCTCCATTCTTGTTGTATTTTTGAGACAATTATCAACCGACTTCAAAAAGCAGGAGGTTATTCAGTGGAAGCTGGCGTTATTTTGCGGAAATCCATAATTAGTAGGAACAGGGGCCGTACCACCAACTCTTATAGCAGTATTATTGTAATATTGTTTTGGCATTTTCATACAATGTCAGTATGAAAATTTTAAAACAATATTACAATAATACTGCTATAAGAGTTGATGGTACGGCCCCTGGACAGAACATGATGTTGTCTTCACGTCTCATTCGCATTGTGAAGTCAACATCTCCTGAGGATGTCCCGGTGTCGGGACGAAACGTGCGTCGAAGAAAGTATTGGAAAATTGTGTGTGGTGTTTCATGTGGGCAGCCATAGAGAATCTTTTCAAGAAGCAGATTATAGCCAAACTAATTAATCGATCCTATTAAGCAGGAGGTTCTCAATTCGACCGTATTTTAAACCTATAAGTATATGTTTGGACGCAGGGAACTAGACGTAAGAAAACAGTCCTTTTGCGTGACGAAAATCCCGTTACGAAGAAAATCTACGGAGACATTCGAAAATCTAGAATGAAAGTTTCTGTTAACGTCGTAGGTACACGTGTTTTGAGCGATTTTTAAAATAAAGTCATATTGTGTTGCTATGAAGCTGCAGAAAAAAGTTCTCCCAAAAGTTGATCAAGAATCTCCTATTTCCTCATTTTTATCGGAACCACAATTAATGTACTTAATTATAATAATTTTAATGTATCGGTAATAATTAAATCCATAAACGCTGTGAACAGATTTTTGATAACTGGCTTAGTTTTTTTAGTAAACAGTAAAACGTCGCTTTCCTGTTCTGAAACACAAAAATAAATTCAGTTAATCTTCTTGAGTACTACTAAACAAAATGGGCACGCATTCACGTATGGAAAAACATCTAAAACAAAACTCCATTTTATATTTTCATGTGTGATTTTACTCATTGCTCGATAGCTGACGCTGTTCTTAAGTTCAGCTTCAGAAAAGAAACTTGGTTCCAAAAATCTGTAATAAGCTGTTCATCCTATATTTTTGTATCAGTATAAACAGGCGCCCTAGTCTAATTTGTGTGCGTCTCCACAAGGCGTTATAGTCTGAATAACCATTGTGATAACGACTTAATTCGCGTAAAGAGGCACCGGCTCTTCCTAAGGTCCGTGGAGCGTACCTTTGTGACAATTCCCGAGCTCGGAGATTGTTAATTCTTTCCTTCTATCGGCTTTTAAGTTTTAAACTAGATTATACCCTCCGAGTTAATTCCACGGGACGTTACACGTTAAAGTTTACGCAAGAATAATTGTTTATTATTTACTCTTTGTAAATTATGGATATGGGCTTTATTGAAGGTTGAGTGCACCTATATTTTGCAAGAATCGCGTCACACTAATCTGTTTCTAAATATCTATAAGAAACTGATTGGCAAGTGACATATCAATTATATCAACGCACAACCAAAAGCACTGGGTCTACAGACTCTAGAGCTCAGTCTAGACTGAACACTAGAGATTCCTTTGGCACATAGATTCCTTAGAAACTACGGGTGTTTTAAGGTAGGATTTTTGAAAACTGACTCCCCAGGAGGTATAAGGTGAGTCCGAAGTTCGTATGAAGTATTCCTTCACGCCGAAACTACTGAATCGATTTGGCAGGAATGGAGATGGATTTTGTACCTTGAATAGTACTCATGCTACTTTTAGTCCCGGAAAACTCCATGGTCCTTGCGGTATTTATGAAAAACCGAAATTCACACAGGCGGAACCGCGGGCGTCCGCTAGTAACACTATAAAGCTAAAGAGTTTATTTGTAATTGTAATTCTCTGGAACTACCGGTTCGAATTTCAAACTTTTCGTATCTGATAACCTCTTTATCGAGGAAAGCTATTCCATCATCTTTCGACCAATAGGAGCAGAGCATCATCGTTTATTGTTTATATTATTAATAAAAACGTATACTAATTGTAATTACAGAAAGTTGGTTTCATTTCTCTTGTAAATGTAAACACTCTATTGATTTCTAGTTGGACATTTCGTGAACTGATCAATTCTACGATTTTTCCGTGTCACGCATATCGATTATCGATATTGTGTGATATGGTAATGGTACTGATACTATTTTTTGCGAATTCATCGAGAGTTATTATGGCATAAGGAAATCGGAACAAAGCGGCCTTGTTCCCTCGTTGGCGGATTTTCATAATATTTATGATCGAGAGCGCTCAAGGGCGCGCGGTGATTGATTGGGCGAGCATAAAAGCCTCTTGTCGTGCCACCTCGAGCTATTTACAGCCAATCGGAGCCGCGGTACCTGACGGTGTCGCCCGGCTAACGGTTACCGGATATTGAAATAAAAATTACATTACGTAATATCCCTGTAGCTTGGGCGTTTGTCTTGGACTTACTTTTACATTCAAAAGTGCTTTCAAAAAGCATATTTTAAGTAAGGGTTAAATCATAGATTTATAATAGGTCGTCGCTTGCGCTCTGACTAGATAGAGCCCTACCCAGCACTCTGCACTACCTAACAACGACAGCTCCGTGATTGCGGCAACTTTTTTGTGTAGTGTGAGAGTGTCAATTTGGTATCAGTGCGAGGATGCTAGTGTGCGTGAAAAATTGTGTAGCGACGGCTCGAGTTTGTCAACTTAGGCAGAGTATTTTATGCCGCACTTTTGAAGTTGACGGTCTTGGACCTCTATGGGTTAAATCATAGATTTACTAATAGCGCATCTCTCGCGATGGGTTAAATAACAATCTATAAGAGATAATGACCATAGATGTATGAACTCCGTATCAAGCTGTCAAGAAATGTGCATGTAAAATAAAGTAACTTTAGTATGCAAAATTAAATTCCGGATATGAAAAACAAATTCCAAGTGCCAATGGTTCTAAAAACACTATTTTATTTTCCTATAGGTAAGAATATTTTGGTTATGGGTCATGAGAAAACTTGATACCACTTTTCGTCATTATTATTTTCTGTTATCTAATAGTAATAAGAAGGTAATTCAATTATATCGGGACAAACGCTAATTTTATTGTAGATATTAAGGGATTTAGGGATACTGGGAACGTACCAATTACCAAACAATCCCTAAAATCTGTCAGTCTGTGGTCAGCTGTCAAGCTGACAGGTTCGAAAATCAGCTGTACTTATTTAAAATTAAATTTTTAATTATAAATAGTGAAAATTCAATTAAATGCAGTGTCTACTGACTTTACTACGAAGTATAAATTACGTTTAAGCACTTGGGAAAACCTGAGCAATAATCACGAATGCTGATATCATGGTGACTGGCGCGGCAGCGTAACATTCAAATCTCAACGTATGAATCCGGGAAGTATTATTTCATTTATACTATTTTAAATACTATAAAATCGTTAACTCCTTATTTTATATTACCCTGTTTGTTATCCCTAATACTATACATTCTCGAAAATATCGAGATACGTCACTCCTCAAACACTAGACAGCAATTTTCTCAATTTACTTGACTAGTGTGGAAGTAAAATTGATGAATACTTCTATCTGTCTCAGACAAACCACACATTAAACACTATACAATAATTATTGCAACACGAAAATTCTGATTATATTAGCTAAATTAAATTACTTACAGTACACATTCTATGTGAATGTGTACTGTAAGTAATTTAATTTATTTCTATTCTATTTATAACCTAGGTACTATTTATTTCTATTACTAGTTATACCTACTATTGTCTATTAGTCTGCCTACCTAGTTACTAACTTTAACCTACTATTTATACTAATTAACACCTACTGTTTACTATCTAGTTATCTATCCACAAAACTGTTTTCATAAACAATAATCCCTTTTACCTACACTAGGTTATTTTCCCACACTGACACACTTTTTTGCATATTTCCAGATCATTAAATTACAAAATGAAGACCCAGAGAGTAGCCACTATGGAACTACAAAGGAAGCTGCATGTAGCCCTCGAAGAGTTAACATCTACAAAGGAGCGTTGCAATCAATTAATATCTGAGCAAGAGGAAAGTGAGCTTGAAATAAAGAAAATAGTTGACAAAAACACACAGCTCAAAGCAGAGCTCGCCGAGCTTCACAGCACACACACCGAGGTACTCCAGGAACGTGACCAACTTCGGGAGGCAGTCAACTCTTTCAATCAATGCCTTGATACATATGAGGAGGCATTATCCAAAATATCAAGCCTGGAAGCTGAACTCATCAGTGCTCAGGAGTTAATTGAAAGCCTTCAATCCCAGTTAGACTGTTATGCTATCGAAAGGACTAGCTGCCTGTATGAGGAAATGTTTCCTTCGGACCACTTGTTTTGTGATGACTATGAACTGTTGGACTTACCTTCCACCCCTCCACCCACTGCAGGCTTGAATCTGGTGCGTGAGAGCTCAAATGCTCAATCTTTGAATAATAGTAAAATTCTATTCAGTAGCCGTAAAAAGTTAAAAAGATATATTAAACTAAAAAGACATATTCGTAAAGCTCAAAAATTGGTTAAAAACCAGAAAAAATATAGAATTCAACGCCGTCACTTACTAAATAAAATGAGTAAATATCACTCACAAAACCATGAAAACAAGGTTAAATATGAGAAATATGTGGAATTTCTCAACTCAGAAATTTCTAAATTAGAAAAATCATTACAGTATATCTCAAAGCAGTATGAGCTCTCACAAAATCAGGTTCAGGATCATATACAGGCTGCGGAGGAGTTACTCACCATTGGTAACTATAATATGGCCCGATTAGACTCATTAGTAGACCGATGTCAGTGCTCAGATCTTACTCCGGAGGTTGATCCTATAGTATATAAATGCAAGGAAGCGGCCTCAGAGATAGGAAAAACCAATACAAGTCTTTCATATACTGAACAGAGGAAAACTTTTGTAGTCTCAGATAGCATGGGCAGAGGATTTGGTGACTTACTCCGTAAAAAGCTGAATCAAAATGTAATCAATTTATGTTTCCCTGGTGCCTCATATGAATACATAATAGAAAACATTAGAGAAGACCTATTGGACTCCTTTTCTACTGTTATATTGTTAATTGGAAATAGTCTCTATGTAAATAAAAAACATATCTTAAAAAGCTTTGACCACTTGCTTGGCATACAAAAAAAGACTGGGTGTAAGTTTATCTTTTGTTCATTTCCATATTCAGAATTTTTCACCCAAGTACAAAATAAGCACATACATAATCTAAATGAAACATTATTTAATATAACTTTTACACATAGAGATTATTTTCATATATTCGATACAAATAGATTTGTTAAAAAGTTTAGATTGACAGATGGTACAATGTACCTACCTTTATTTTATAGGAAAAAAATAGCTACTCTAGTAGCCTGTAATATAAATGACTCAGCTATATTTAGCACAAAGTCAATGAGTACATGTTGTACTAATAGTAGTGACGAAGTTAGTAATTTTACTAATCAGCCTATTTTTACATTAACAAATAGTAATAATACTATGAAAGATTGTAATAAAAATTTAAACTAAATTATAAGACAACGGATAAGCTCTGTAAAATCTGTCTTGTACATCAAAATATTCAGGGCTTACCCGGCAAGGAACACGAAATAGAGATGTTTTTAAACCAATTCAAAATCGACATTCTCTGTCTTACGGAACATTGGCTAAACCAAAGTCAATTGTTGTTGAACCTAAATAATTACTCATTGTCAAGTGCGTTCTCAAGAAGGACAGCAATCAGAGGTGGTTCCTTGATAATAACACGAGACAACTTAAATTGTAAGGAACGAAAAGATATTGTCAGTCTTTCCAGTGAACGCACTGCAGAACTGTCTTGTGTTGAGATGGAAAGATATATTGTAGTTTGTGTTTACCGACCCCCCTCAGGTGACCTTAAACAATTTCAGGATATAATGGAGGAAGTACTTAAACGACTGTCAGTTTCGACTAAAAAAATATTAGTATGTGGCGATTTTAATGTTGATATCTTATTGAGTAATTCAAATACTGTTCAGTTACTCAATTTATTTAAATGCTTTGATTTAAATAATGTGTTTAGAGAGCCCACTAGAATAACACAAACCTCGGCCTCCTGCATTGACAATATATTTTGCAACTGTGAGATTTTGGATAAGGCTATAATAAATAAGCTTAGGTCTGATCACTGTGGTCAACAAATTTATGTCTTAAATAGTGTCGTCAAACTGAAGCATATAGTTAAATGCAGACCCATAACAAAAAATAAGCTAATGCGGTTTAAAGATAAAATATCTACTACAGTTCCTGCCCTAGTCTTTGAACATGAGCATCCTGATAGCATTTATGGAACCTTATTCAAAGCTCTAGATACGGAGTTTAATAATATATTTAAATTGAAAAATATAGATGTTATGAATAATAAATTAAAGTTCAGCGATTGGGCAACTCCCGGGATTCATAAAAGTAGAAAAAAATTGTATGAGCTTTATGAGGAAAGACAGTTTAATCAATCTGCAATTTTCCGAGATCGGGTTAAAACTTATTCAAAAATCTTTAAAAATGTTTGTATGCAAGCGAAATCTCTGCATTTTAAAGAAAAAATAACTCAATCCGATAACAAGATAAAAACAACATGGAATGTAGTTAATAGAGAAGCAGGAAAAACCAAATCTCGCAACTCCAAGATCGAAATAGTTGCTAATGGTAATAAATTAACATCAGACATAGAGGTCGCGAATACCTTTGAAAACTACTTCCAGAATGTTCCTGTTTTGTTAACGGATTCTTTAAAGTCCTCACCAACAACAGCTCAAAAACTTTTAAGGGACAACGTGAAAGAGTGCTCTATCGTATTTAAATTTGAACATATCACTGCAGCAGCCATAAAGAAAACCTCCCGGTCGATAAAAATTAAAAGAACTGGCGACCTTTGGGGAATGTCTGTGCAAGTGGTTTTCAACATAATCGACACTATTGCCCCATGTTTGGCTATAATATTTAACCAATGTGTTGATTTAGGTATTTTTCCAAATTTAATGAAACATAGTAAATTGATACCGCTATTTAAATCTGGGGATAAACAAGATCTTAATAACTATAGACCAATTTCAATCTTACCAACACTTAGCAAGATATTTGAAAAAATCATACTGGACCAACTCCTAAGTCATTTTAACTCAAATAAAATTCTTCATTCCGAGCAGTATGGTTTTACTAAAGGCAGGAACACCACTGATGCAGGTGCCAAGTTATTAAGTCATATCTATGATGCCTGGGGACAGTCTCAGAATGCTATCGGAGTCTTCTGTGACCTGTCCAAGGCTTTTGATTGCGTTGAACATCAAACGCTACTATGTAAACTAAGCCATTACGGTATCAAAGACAGAGCTCTTGATTTCGTTGCCTCTTATTTAAGTGATCGAACACAAAGGGTATGCATAAATGACACAAAATCACAGGGTTGTTCCCCCATTATGGGTGTGCCACAAGGTTCAATATTAGGCCCTTTTCTATTTTTAGTGTATATAAATGATTTGCCACACCATGTAAATGGTATTTGCGAGATAGTATTGTTTGCTGATGACACTTCCCTAGTTTTTAAAATAGATAAAAGTAAAGAAAATTATGACGATGTAAATTGTGCTATCGCGCACGTATCGCACTGGTTCACAGTTAACAATTTGGTTTTAAATTCAAAAAAGACTAAGTGCATTGAGTTCGCACTTCCAAACGTAAAAAAATTAGTTAGCAACAAAAAGGTGATTGTGAATGGAGAAACACTAAAAATGGAGAACTCTACAGTATTTCTGGGGGTAACCTTAGATGATAAACTACAATGGGGCGCTCATATTGAGACTCTGGCAGGTAAACTTAGTTCAGCTGCCTATGCTGTGAGAAAAATTAGACAATTTACAGACATTGATACAGCCAAGCTTGTTTACTACGCCTACTTCCACAGTGTTATGTCCTATGGTATTCTATTATGGGGCAAAGCTGCTGATATTCAAACTATATTTGTATTGCAAAAGAGAGCTATTAGATCCATATACAAAATGAAGCCACGCGAATCTCTTCGCCAAAAATTTAAAGAAATAGGCATTCTTACAGTGGCGTGTCAATACATTTATAATTGTCTACTGTTTGTACGTCAAAATATTAATAATTACAATAAACGGATAGATATAAGTAACCGTCCAATTAGAAGTGGAGCACATAAGTTAGTTGTAGTGCCACACCGTTTGCGTAAGGTACAAAAGTCCTTTGTGGGGTTGAGTGTACGCTTCTACAATATGATCCCGAAGTCTGTCTTGGACTTACCTTTGCACCGGTTTAAAGATACTGTCAAAAAACATCTAATAAATCAGGGTTACTACACCATTGAAGAATTTTTAAATAACAAAGATTCTTGGAACGATAGTGATATGCTTCCATCTCCTCACGAGATATCTTAAAAATATTGTTTCATACTAAGTACTAAAAATTGTATATTGAGACATTTTTTTTTTTAAAAGAGCAAGTACCGAGTTTCTTGCCAGTTCTTCTCGGTGCAATCCTGCTTTCCGAACCTGGCGGTAGAGTCTCGACATTTTCATGAGAGCTTATATCTAAGCCTATGTGAAATAAAGAATTTCATTTCATTTCATTTCATTTCATTTCATTTCATTTCATTTCATTTCATTTCATTTCATTTCATTTCATTAAAATGGACCAAATGTGTTCCTGAAGAGTACACTTTCAGATCACGTCGCTACGTATAATCATTATGAAATTCACGGAGTTGTTACAATACAATTGAGGCTAATGGGGTAACAAGCTTTAGGGACAACTTCCCCAATTACTCTGCCAGGGACACACGAAGCTTCATTATATCACCACACTGCCACGCTTAGATATATATATATGGGCGTAGCATGGATTACGTGACTAAAATATCACGTTACACTGACAACGAAAGTCTGATTTTTTTAAATAATTTTCCATGTCGTACGGTTCAGCGGAAGGGGTTATGTGAAAGAAAACAGATTTTCCATCACGAAAATCCGGACACGAAAAAAATACATGAAATTCCCATAGTTTATGCATTTATTATTTTCTATGTATCCACCACATTCAATTTGCCAATATTACATACTTACTAAATGTCATTTTCAAGGCAAGATATTTTGTAGAAGTTTTGGCGAAGTTTGAACCGTGACTTAAAACATTTGTACCTGTCACTCGAAACACTAGATCAACGCAGGATACCCACTGGGAAGTTCTCTGCTGGGAGAAGAATCTGCATGGTTTAAAATGGTTATCTGATAAACGAAACATATTATAGACGAATTAGATTTTATGCAGAGCAAACATGGTCTTCTTGAATTCTTGTAGTTGTGACGTTTTCGCGATAAAAATATCACTCGTTCTTATGGTAGGCCCGTTGAATGATTTATACCTCCAATATCATGTAAGCATGAGGTTGCGGACAGAATAGAAATGGCAAAGTTTCTGATGCTGAGTGCTGAGATGGTCAGCTTTGAATGATTCTGATTAAAGATGCCGCATTGCGGTTTAACTTGGACGAACTTCTGGACATCTGCTACATTGTTTATACATCGAACATTCTGGTTCTGGTTACCGTAGCACGAAGCAGAATTGAATTACGTTTGGATGTACACGTAGAGATATCTCTCTACTTGTGTCGCTCTCTTTTCTCTTTCTGATCCATATTGATAGACAGAGAAAAGAGAGCGATAAATATAGAGAGACATATCTCTACGTGCGTATGATGCATAGGCAGGGGGTCATTGCGTAAGAATTGTATTCGCCATCGTAAACAAACTCTGCCAGCTGATTTCTGTTGCATTTGTTGTTTACATTCTTTCCAGCGAATCAGCCCCCTGATTGCGTAAGAAAAACGTAGTCATCGTTATCGTAAGCGCTAGCGAATTCTGCCCGCTGATTGGGTTCCTGATTTGCGTCAGCCAATCACGGCACAGAATTCGCTAGCGTTAACGATAACGATGAATACGTTTCTCTTACGCAATCAGGGGGGCTGCAGGTTGCATAAATTGTTACGATTACGATAGTGATGAATTGCGTTTTCCCTGCACAATAGCCTAGCAGTACTTACTGCGCATAGATGCGCAAAATGCAATATGAATAATTATGATGAATGATTCCGATTGCAATTCCAAATTCCGTCGTTGCACAGTAGGATAAGGAAATTTAGTAAAAAAGTGACAAATGATTAGTAGTTCGCCCCAAATTAAGACATGGTCGACAATTTTGAATTTTGAAATTAAATTTAATTTGCGTGATAAGGTTGAAAGATTGCATTTCCGATGTTGATACATTCAATTTTACACTCCAAACCAATAGACGTCAAGCTAATTTTTCAGTGTTAATTTCTTATTTTATTTCTTGTTTCACATCATTCAGTGTGTTACGTAACGTTACGTAAATTGCCCCGCTGGTCTAAAATTAACATATTAAAAAAAGCCAGCTCCCGAATATCCGCGCCACTTGATTGGGACCACGCGTAAATAACTTGTATAACACCCACGGATACTCGTGAGAGTAGATGATTATCGAGCATAGGGTTGGCAATACCCCATCTTTTTTAGAGTTCTGCACCTCAAATGAAAAAGATGGAAACAGAATAGGATCATTTTTGTGCCCGTTTGTCCGTTTTATACCACTTGATACCTTTTTTAGGGTTCCATACCAAAATGGAATGGCGAGACTTTCTCCCTCCGTCAGTCCGTTTGTCACACTCGATTATTTCAGAAACTATATAATAAAGCTATCGAGCTGTAAGGAATAATTAATAATTATAGATAACTGTGACCCAACGTCATTGCAATCATTAAAATTTGAAAATCTTTTTAGTTTTTTAAAAGGAGGAAATCTGGGGCATTGAAATTTCAAAATGAGATAACAATATTGAGTGGGGTATCATAAGAAAGGGCGTTACTTGGTTATTCTAAAACAGTGCCTCGGTGCCCTAATCCGACTCACACTTGGCCGAGTTTTTAGTTACGGGAGTTGAAATGGATACTAAATAGTAAGGTCTATAGTGTGTTCCCTATTGCTTATGTATAAAAAGTTCAAGTTTAAAAGAAGTAAAGGCAAGTAAAAGTTACCATCATTTCCTTCGTTTGCTAAAAATATGAGCCTCCGTTGTCTTAAAATCATAAATTTGGTAATAAAGGTCTTAAAAAAGTAGAGGCAGGATATAAATTAGTTAAAAAATAAAAAGTGTTTGTTTTTAAATATGGATTTTTACAAAACAGGTATTTAGTAAGTACATAATAAGTAGTAACTTTTCAAATAAGTATAATAAATAAGTATTTGAATAATATTTTTCAAATAAGTAGTAACAGAAAACGGTGGAAAGTCAGACATAATAATCAGTTGAATTAGTGTGCCTTAATTAAAGTATTTTTTTAGTATTTTATTTTTCTAAAACATCCAATTTACGCATAATTACATACATTTGACTAAAATATATTATGTACTACCATAAGTTCCAAGATGTATATGTAGCAATATGGCAACCCTAAGCGGGCTCAATCCGCGACAGACTGCGGGAAATGGGGGAAACGCTTATAAATAGAATAGGAAAACTGTTTGTACTTATTGAAGGTACCTATGTGGGTGTTTTGAATCCCTTGTACATTATATAATTTTTCTCACTTCTAAAATTCTTATTACGTAACTCTGGACGTATTTTCGTCAAAAATATCAGGCTCAGTTTTTGTGGGCACTTAGTTTTAAGTAGATGTAATATTTTATATTTTATTAAGTACCATCATTTCAAAACGAATCTTTTTTTTAAAGTACATGCGAGTATCTATCCATTATTCAACTATTTATGCGCAATAACATAATTTAGGAGGAACAATTAAGTAATTCGCCCGCCCTCCTACTCAAGCACGAAAGCAAAGTTTCCAAGCACTGCCACCACCACCCACATGCAACACCGCACACTATTATTTTTCGACGCTCGTTGCATCCCGACACCGGGACATCCTCAGTAGATGTTGACTTCACAAGGCGAAATTGTATAGTCATTATTTTTCCATTCCTAATCTTATCTTATCTTATACCTTTAAACGAGCAATTCTTGTATATATATTTCTATATAATCTGGATCTCGGAAACGGCTCTAACGATTTTCATGAAATTTAGTATACAGGGGGTTTTGGGGGCGATAAATCGATCTAGCTAGGATTCATTTTTAGAAAATGTCGAATTTACCTAAAAAATAAAAATATGACTAATGCTGCCATCTATTGGCCACCGAGCGAAGCTCGGTCACCCAGATATTTTATCCTTTTAATAAGAATCATTACCGGGTAACAAGAGGAATAAATAATTAAACGCGATCGCGCTGTATCCTCATTAACATTGGCACCATGTAGAGCAATAAAGATGGCGAAATATGCTCACCATAACTCAGCCCCCTATCTGATGTGTAAAGCACTAAAGTACTCATTTTTACGACGATTACAATATATGTGCCGGCCTGTGATTAAAGCTTTACGCCAGCTGAATCCTAATCAGCAACGAATTTACTAAAGCCGCAATTTTTATGAAAAAAATAGTGTGGAAGCAATCGCACTGAGTGGTTTTCCCGCGCTAGGCAGCCATGTTCCAATATGGCGGCCACGTCAAAAGTTCGTCGACCCTCGGAGGTTGCACTCGACAAATAGGTGGCGTAGGTACACTCCATTCATAAAAATCTTGCTTATTTAATGAGAATAGCGTTTAATTATTGTTTTTAATCAACGCTCGCTGGCTTCTAACTATAACCGAATGTTTGCTACATTATTATTAAAATGGGGGAAAAAATTTTGTACGCGTTAACGTGAAATCAACGGCTCTGCCCGCGAAATTCAAAATTTTCGTGGTTTTTTGCAATTTGTACGCTAATTAGACATGATAGGCTTATGGCAATCAATTTGCGATAGTGACAGTATCATCTTTACATGATTATATCAAAATCTTTGCATAAAAATGTGTATTCTAGGAAATTAGTCCGAGTATCGAGTTTTATGTGAGTAACTCGCAAATCTTGGACTAATTTCTTTAACTCGACACTTTCGAGCAGAGATTTTTATATAAACACGTGAAGAAGATATTGGGATTATCGCAATTTGACGCCCATAAGCCTATTATGTCTTATTAGCTTAAAAATCGCGAAAAACCACGAAAAATTTGAATTTCGCGGGCACACCCGTGGTGTGCTCCTTAATTGAATAGGTACTTTTGTTCGGTCATTCATTTCCGCAAGTGCCTTCGTGATGTAATAATTACTATGTTTAACCTTTTTTCGTCTTATATGTTTTTTAATTAAAATAATTCTGCTATGTATACCTATATATTTGACGACCTCCCTGGCGCAGGGGACGTGCGCGCAATTCGAGTGGGAGGTCGCGGGTTCGATTTCCGCCACGGGCCTACTTTGGAATTTTATAATTTCTAAATTGGCTCAGTTCTGATCTGGTGGGAGGCTTCGGCCGTGGCTAGTTACCACGCTTCCAGCAAAGACGTACTGCCAAGCGATTTAGCGTTCCGGTGCGATGCTGTGTAAAAACCGTTGGGGGTGAGTTTACTTACCCTTTCCAAGTTAGTACGCTGCATCATCACTTACAATCGGGTGAGATCGCAGTTAAGCACTAAATTGTACAGTGTAAAACAGATATACATATACATAATATAAATGCGTGCATTTATTATTTTGTAAGCTTTTATGCTTTTTAAATTAGGTATATTTATTACAATGCTGATCATTTCAAAGATAAAATGTATACTTACGTTAGGTCTAATTAGATTTACATATTGGCATATGTAATTAATATTAATTACCACTCATAAAGAAGTCGCTTGATAAAAACTTAAACTGTAATTTGTATTGGCTTTTAAAAAAGTATGGAACTAAATTCTGAGTTCTGACATATGGGCGGCGTCAGGAATTCAGTCAGGGGGTGCATACTGCATAGCTGTATCTTAACATTATAAATAAAATAAAATACAGCCCGAAAATATATTAAACTACTATGGTATTCTATAAATGAAGGAAAAAATTAAAATTATCAGTAGTATTATTTTAGTACTACTGCTTCCGACGCCCATGTTAAGTCTGACATTTCTTTTTAGAAGATGGACCAAATCTAATTCATAATGAAAAATAATTATTTTGGTGTGACTGTCGATTAAAGTCATGAAAATGACATGGCCGGATTCTGCCCTCGGAAAAAAATATTCATGGCCATTGACAAACAGTACGTCATATTACAATTATGTCTTTACAATCGTTTAATTTTTATGATCAGAAAACAAGTGAGAGACATAATATCAGCATAAAAACTTGCAACAAAATGCGCCTAAATATTTTTAATAGCAATGGTTTCTTTATTAAAAAATTGATACCTTCAAAATGTTTACTCGCATTTTCTAAGCTTTGTAATATGCAAAAATAATTCGTTCATAACCAGTACGCATCATTTTTCATTCAATTAACGGCCAGTTTTTTTCGTGCATTACAAGTTAGTACTTACCTACTTTGGAATTTTTGAGCAGTTTTGTTAAAACATAGATGCACAAATGTTGCGCTCGCAAAACCCTTTGACATAAGCCTAAGATGTATTAGTAGGGGAGCCGGGCCTACATCGACCTTCACCGAGCTGTAAACTTGATGAAACATATTTTTTATATAATTTTATCAACAGATGAACACGCCTTTAGCTTGCCTATCAAAATCCTGAGGCTACTTTTATTTAATTAATCAAAAAAAAACAACTTTTCACCGTTCTGTTAAGTCGTCGTATGCAATGTATGAGCATAAATGATGATTTAAAGAATTTCTCCACAAAAACAACGACTTTTTATTCAATCGGTGTAATTATCTCTTACCTCTTTATACCCGCTTGCCAGGTATCGTGGTCAGGAAATTAGTAGGCAAGTGTATGTAGGCATATTATTTACATTATTTACTTTCGGTTAGGATAAAATTCGACTAGTTAAAAAAAGGCTGAAAAGTTGAAAACTATTTTTTCATTAATCAATTTAAAATAGCCTGGCCAGGTTTTTGATAAGCAAGTTATAATTATAGGCATGTTAAGTTTATACAAATTTATATAAAATATATTTCATCAAGTTAACAGCTCGGTGTAGATCGATGTACTTAGGTCCGGCACTTAGACCATAATAATATAACTTAGGTATATTTGCGAGAAACTAAATAAAATTTGAATTTTCGCGGGCGGACGTTCTACTACATCCAACTTAAATTTTTAGTTTTATATTGTCACGCTCATTGGTTTAGAAACACGATTAGAATAAATTAATTAACATATTATCTATTATCTACTCGTGTACTTACATCCATCCTAATTTACTTTACAACATATAATTACACTAGCTGTTGCCCGCGGCTCCGCCCGCTTGAATACGAAAAATTGCGACTATAATTTGAGATTTAAACTATCCTATCTCTCAAGTTGGATCGAACTGCACATGGTGTGCGAATTTTATTATAATCGGTTAAGTGGTTTAGGAGTCCATTGAGGACAAACATTGTGACACGAGATTTATATATATTAAGAATTATCACGCTCGAAGGCTTTTTAGGGCCTAAAACGACTTCTCTATATATTTAGGTAAATAATAATGAGATGGTTATAAAAAGTTCTCTTAAGGGTACCATCCGGGCGCGAAAATTCAAATTTTATTTAGTTTTTCGCAAATATTAGACTAACTGCATATATAGTAGATTTATGACAATATTTCAAATTTATTATTATTTAATTAATTATTATTTAATTTATGACAATATTTCAATTACAAATTTCATTGGAAGTCTTAATTCTAATAAAATTGATTATTGTGTCGTTTTAAAGAAGTATTTTCGAACCAAATATGGCTAGGAGCATAGAATGTTACTATATGAATCCGAATTACACCACAACATGATCGAAATATGCACGAATTACAAATGATTTGGTATTTTGAGAGAATGGAGGATTGTAGTTCACAGGACTCTTAAAGTCTTTCATATAAGAATTAGGCAATTTTTATTCAATGGTTTTGCACTACATTTTGAACTAGTTTAAACTACATTCAATTTTACGCTCTATGTCAATAGTCGTAATATTAATTTTTCAGTGTTCGCAAAAAATTTTTTGGTTTCAATATCGTCTGCATATATACCATGACCTTTCAAACAATTCACTTCATGAAATGCAGCCGATGGGTTACATGATTCGCCCAGCTGTGCTATTCTACAAAATGTCCATCTCTGAAACAGCTGCCAGACAGCAGCTGCCAACCCGAATATGGCATGCAAAATTGTACTCTATTATAACTGACAAATTGATGCAGAGATGTACGCTCGTCGCTGTTTTGCAGAATAGCACGGCAGGAATAGAAGCGTTAATCTGGTGACCAACGCAGCACCTGTAAGGCCCTTCGCACACGGCACGTAAGCGGGGTATCGTTATGACGCTACCACTGATTACTAACCTCAAGATATGGGCATCCGAACGATTTACGTAAACCTTTTTTATACACGCAAACAGTAGCGCCAACTGTCAAAATACTATTGATGGCCGCTGAGCGAACTACCGCGTGGCCTTATACTGTTGGTACTAATGACACCGATAAACTGGCGACATTTTTTCGCGCGGTTCGCACTGTCTAGAGTACTCGTAGATGTCAATTGACGCTACGCATAACAATACGACGATCACGCCTCCTAAGATCCGCTGCAATATCGCGGATCTGCGGACACGTTAGAACATGTTCGTGCTCGTACTGTTCTCGTCGTACGCGAGGATCAAGCTTACGAGCCGTGTGCGAAGGGGCTAACAGTCAAATAACTGACTAAGTTAAATCGCGGAAGAAATTTTCAGCAGGTGGTTAAACATCTGTCGATAGTTGTTTTGTTGTGCAGGTGATGTTATCTTGACTGCTCTATTTATTAGTTCAGTGTTTATTCTAAAAGATCGCTTTTTCGTTATGTAACTTAAATATATATTGTTATTAATGACTGTTATTGCCAGAATAAAATAAATAAATAAATAAAAAGCCAAAATAAAAAATGCCGACGAATTGAGAATCTCCTCCTTTTTTTGCAGTCGGTTAAAAAGGACTGTGCTGACGTAACCAGAAACATCGTGGAAAATCGAAAATTGTAGGGTTCCGTATCTAAAGGGTAAAATGGGACCCCATTACTAAAACTCCGCTTTCCGTCTTTTTGTATGTCAGTCCGTCATCAGGCTGTAGCTCATGAACGAAGATAGTTGAAATTTTAAGTTTTCACAGATGTTGTAGTTGTTGCAGTTAACATAAAATGCTAAAAAACCGAATAAAATAAACATTCAAGGGGCTCCCGTATCTACAACAAATGTAATTTTTTGGCCCGCGACAGACAGTCTTACAAATTGTTTTGCTATTGCTGAAGAAGAAAACACGTCTTTTAATTATAAAGACACTAGATGTCGTTATGTGTCACAATTAACTAAGAAAACCGAAGGCAATTTTTTTTTTATAAATTTGCACAACTTACTAACCTAGGTTGGTTTGGTATCATATAACCATACCATGCTAGTTGCTAAGTTATACGAAAATAAGAAATGTCAAAACAGTATTGCAGTTTGCGAGATCAGGCCGTTAAATGATAATACAACTAAGTACATCTCTACATCAGAGTAGGTATAATCGGCGCAGATGCTAACTTCAGAATTTTCTCCTGAAAATCGGCTTCAGTATATTTTGTGAGCTCTCCGCCGGTGTATCTATCGAAATAAACGGAAAAAGTACATTATGCAAATAAAAAACCAAGTAGGTATACCTACGCTCAAGACTATAGGTAGTAGGTACATATTATAAATCACTAGATAAACAAACCACTAACATAAATCATTAATATCAGATAGCGAGAGGCGTTTTCTAAAAACTATTCAGACCTAAATATCACGAGAGGCAATGTTAGCATAATCGAGTATCTAAGCTGAAGTGGCCCGTTAACTGCATACCTGATACCGGCAAGTACCGATCAGCATTCCTAAGCCGAGCTCCCACGAGGCTGTGCCCCCCTCCCCCGCGACCATCTCCCCCCGGAAATACCTCGAGCCTTGCGCCATGCGCCCGCGCACGGAACCTAGGGTGAACGCACGCGTTTAGGGGTCGGAATCGGAAATACTCGGAATGCCTATGCGCAGTTTACCTACAGGTGTACTGTACGGGTTGTTATTGGTATAACGTTTACCGAACCGTGACGGTTTTTGTATCGCTGTACGTTATAAAGTAATGACTTTTTGTCATGATAATAAAATGGCGCCTTTGAATGAATTGGCGCTTCCACGAAGCTTTAATGAATTTCTAATTTTATGCGACTTTCCTGTCTGTTGCTTTGTTATGGGCTTTATCAAGCAACGACGTAGTTTTACCGACGATGCTACAAAATGAAGCCTACCAACCCGCAAGTTGCCAATGGCCAAAGTTTCCTTCTAAGAGGAAATCCATGCCCATTTGAAGGAAGGTCAAGGTAAACTAAAATATCTAACGGTTTTTGGAAAACTACTCCTAGATTCTCACGGGTGAACTAGAAATAACCGATGATAATTTTTGTCTTTACAGCCATTGATGTTATATAAACTAAGAATTTCGGGTCAGCGCTAAAAAGTGTCCGAACCTAATGAAAGCCAAAACGCGAAAAGAGTTCCAATATCACTTAAGCAAAATAAGGCTGTAGAATATTGGTTTAAGACATAGATTACAATGATTTAGTTTGTTTATAAAAATACACTCATGTACCCTCGTTTATATGTATAGGTTTTCTCGGAACACTTTTTTCGTGAATTATGTATAACATCCGGGGTCCATACCTATATTTATATGCCAATGTTTACAGCGACCTTTTTCACAATCTTGCATTTAAAAACTTTAATTTGTAATTTTTTTTATCGACTTTGGGTACTAGATAACTGATAAATATACATACAGTAAAAATAAACTATGTACCTAGTATACATACTTATAAAAAAAACCAAAGGTGCAGCCGCTCTGAAATGATGCGTTAAAACCACAATAATTGATTTTTATTTTGTAAAGATAGAAGATATTATTGTAGGAAAACTTTTTTCACATCATTTATTAACTTACCCGTATAAGTATGTACTTTTATTATGGAATTTTTTCGTTTTATATATAGATAGAGTCATTAGTACACAATACGCTCTCATTAGTCGTATATGGAGTTAGCAGGAGCATCGGTTGTTAAGGTGTTGCGGCCCTACCAGCCCGCGAAATTCAAATTTTATTTAGTTTTTCGCAAATATTAGACTAACTACACATTGTAGATTTAAGGCAATGCATTTTGCGGGCCTACTTTTTCTGCATCTACATGTTTTTAATAGAACCTTTGCTCGAAAGTTCCCACTCATCTCATATTGGTTCCCGAAAGATATTTTTTTGCAGTTTCCCAGATTTCGACCTATCGGGAACCAATATGAAGTAAATGAGTATTGTTGAGAAGAGTTTTTATTAAAAACATGTAGATGCATAAATGTTGTGCCCGCAAAACTCATTGCCATTAGCCTTCGATGTATAATTAGCCCACTATGAACGAAAAACTAAATGAAATTTGAATTTTCGCGCCCGGATGGTACCCATCGCCCTTAAGTAATTCTCGCTAATCATTTTCTACTTCAACAGCCTTTAGTTATTCCATCGTTAATTACTACAATAGTCGTTGTAAAACATTTGCATTTTCAATTTTGTATGAATACTGAGTAATATATATCTACTCAGGTACTAATACGACGTATAAATGTATGAGCTTTAATATTTAAAATGACTATTATAGCTCTTGCTCGTGTTTATTTCGGTTTCATACATTGTTTAATGTTTTATACAAATCGCGCAGGATTGTATGAAACACTTGTGGATCTTTCGAAATAAAAAAGTAGCGCGTGTGTTCATTCAAGAAAAACGTATTCATCGTTATCGTAATTGTTTACAAGTTCGGCCCGCTGATTGGTTTCATGATTTACATCAGCCAATCGCAACGTTTTTCTACAGATTTTACGTTTTTCTTACGCAATCAGCCCCTGTTCCTTAGTTATGGCGTGAAGGAGTGACGAACATTCACACGCACAAACGAACTTTCATCTTTAAAATAATATTAGTGTTATTAATAAAAAAAACCGGCCAAGTGCGAGTCGGACTCGCGCACCGAGGGTTCCATACCATAAAAGAAGTAAAACATTAAAAGAATTACTTTTGCTCATGAATTTACGAGTATAATTTACATGTAGGTACTTTTGTTGGCAAACCGCAAACCTAACTTTGTTTTCGGCAGATTATTCTTATTAGCAAAAAAAGTATAATAGTTAGGGAGTTGATTTTATTTTTCCTGTAAAATATACAATAATGTCTATTGATCATAATTATTTCAGATTTTTCGATAAACAAACTTCGGAGATAAGGGGGGGGAATGGTATTTTTGTCGACAGTTTGCTCAATAAATCAAAAACTATCAGGCATAAAAATAAATAAAAATCGGTTTTAGAATACACAAGTAACGCTCTTTCATATAATACCCCACTCAATATTGTTATTTCATTTTGAAAATTCGAAGCCCTGGTTTTCCCCCCTTTTTAAATGAAAATAAAAACAATTTTCAATGTTTTATGATTGCAATGGCGTTGGGTCAATATTACCTATAACTGTTCTAAATTTCAAGTCGATAACTCCGATAGTTACTGAAATAATCGAGTGTGACAGACGGACGGACGGACGGACGGACGGACGGAGAAAGTCGCACCATAAGGGTTCCATTTTTACCAAATTGGTATGGAACCCTAAAAAACCAGCATCTGAAAGTTAAGACTTGATAGCCTTATCCTGTTGTTGAAATAAAGGCCAAAAGTGCCCACAAACGTACAGACAGATAATAAAGTTAACCTGTGACGATTCCTTGTTTGAGATAGGGAACCCTAATTCCAAGCGAAGAACCTGCTCTAATTTATTCGCCGCTTGGTTGGATCTCTAAAAAGGCATAATAATATACTAGTCATAATAGTTTAATTCAATGTAAACAACAAATAAATAGCCAAAGGGGCAACTACGAGATCTATTAATCTACCCCTTTCCTAGAACACCTTACACCACCCCGATAATGGGCGATCGTGTGAAAAAAGGGGTAAAATCAACTGCTTATTAAACCTGTTATAATAGTTGTATTACTGCACTTGTACGGTTGTAGTTGAGTACCCGGAACAATGTCGAAAAGCTCGATATAGGTGTAAGAAACTCATATTGTGCAAGCGTGATTTCTACGCAACCTTTATGTCACCCTCAACTAGGGTAGCCAGAGTTTATGTGTGGACTGAAATGGTACTAAAATAAAAAAAATGTGAGTTAGTTTGTTTGTTTTTTTGCATAAACATAGCTTAGGAGATACGGAGAGTATAGACTCTACTTTTTATCCCGGGAAAATTAATTATTTCCACGGAATTAATTAAGCAATGTTACAAGTGACCGTATTTTAAATAAGTTTTATTGTAACATTTTAATTAAAAAAAAGAAAAAAAAAATACTTTAAAAACTATAAATACAATTACTTTACAATTTTAATGTCATGTACTTACTCGTAATACTTATCTGCAGCGCGTGCAGCAATATATTGCGCCGACTATAAAGGGCTCTCCACACATCCGCGGGAAGCGGTCGCGAAGAAAGCTTTTTCCCCGGCTTTTTAGGGTTCCATACCAAAATGGTAAAAATGGAACCCTTATTTTTCCGCGACAAAGGTTTCACCGCGGATCGCGCGGTAGTGTGGAGAACTCATAATGTTTGCGCCAATCATTTGATCAGTTCTGATCGTGTACCTAAACTTATAGTACCGCGCAGTTATTATTATTAATAACTAGCGGACCTGACAGACAGTCTTAATATAAACTTTATGCAATTACAATAAAGCTCAAATTGACTCTAAGTTTAAGTTCGAAAACGTTTGTATGGGAAAAGAAAAAGGCTGTTTTTAGGGTTTTTCCGGCAATTATTTGAATTATTCTCGCCGTAAAAACCATCCTTGAACTTCAACCAACATTTAAAAAAAAGAATTGGCCAAATCAGTCCAGGCGTTGTTGAGTTATGCGCTTACCAACACATTTTGCGATTCATTTTTATATTAAAGATAAAAATTAGGTACATTCAAATGTAAACAATCTTACCTTTATGTGCCAGAAGATCTTCGTAATGTAACGTAGGAATTCTGAGAGGTGATACTATCGAAATTGTAAATAATCGAGTGTGACAGACGGACGAACGGACGGACGGACGGAGAAAGTCTCACCATAAGGGTTCCATTTTTACGATTTTGGTATGGAATCCTAAAAGATGTCCCGGAAAAACAGCATTACACCCTGGCAACAGTATTCACCGACTATTACATGAACAATGGAGCGAAAACAGGAAAAACTTGAACGGGAATAGTTGTAATACTTAGTACTTAGATGTCTAGGTACAATTCAGCGCGCTCTAGATCCTAACCTAGGGCTAGGCTAGGGTTGGCGCCTCGTTTCTACACGTTGGTTTTTTATGCTATATTGAGTCGGATTGAAAACTCATTTCGCAAGGGAGGCAAAATCAGCTTATTGCTCTTTCTTTTGTTCGTTTTGCGGATAATGATGTGAATGTGCGAATCGCTATCATTAAATCTTTGACCGTTTTTGTAATGTTTTGTTTTTATAATATGAGTTACTTACACTGAAATAAAACTGTTATTTTTCTGTACCTAAACTGAACCATTTAATAATATCGAAATTGTTATAATATGTACAATTATTTTTGATGTGAATTTTAATCGACTTTGTATAGAAAAAATTGAGCCACCAGCTCAATTTTTTTTACTCTTTTTTGTCAAACTTTACCTTTACTTTAACATCAACAAATTGTCGTCTTTCTAGTATTATTTGCATTGCTATGCCCACATTACCACGAAACAATTCCAATGATAAAGAATTATTTTCTAAACCTATACTTTGATTTGAACTTATACTTTGCTTTCCACGCACATGCAAAGTATGGAACCATATACCAGCAACAGTGTTCCCTCAAAACTATAACATGGGGTTATTCAAGGGGCGGATGAACAAATTTCTTAAGGAGCACACCACGGCTGTGCCCGCGAAATTCAAATTTTTCGTGGTTTTTCGCGATTTTTAAGCTAATAAGACGTAATAGGCTTATGGCCGTAAAATTGCGATAATCTCAATATCTTCTTCACGTGTTTATATAAAAATCTCTGCTCGAAAGTGTCGAGTTAAAGAAATTAGTCCAAGATTTGCGAGTTACTCACATAAAACTCGATAATCGGATTAATTTCCTAGGATACACATTTTTATGCAAAGATTTTGATATAATCATGTAAAGATGATACTGCCATTCTCGCAAATTGATTGGCATAAGCCTATCATATCTAATTAGCGTACAAATTGCAAAAAACCACGAAAATTTTGAATTTCGCGGGCAGAGCCGTTGATTTCAAGTTAAGAGCCGGAAACGCATTTGCAGTTTTCCTCTGGTGCTGCAAATGTCCATGGGCGGCGGTGATCGCTTACCATTAGTAGGGTTAGTACAAGTTTTTGTACGAATTTCGAGTCGACTCGTATCGCACAAACGAATCGAATTCTTCCATACACGTACAGTCAGCGCCATCTATTAACAGCTGTATGTCAGCGACTGTCCATAGATGGCGCTGGCTGTAAATGTATGGAGGACTTCGATTGGTCTGTGCGATGCGAGTCGACTCGAAATTCGTACAAAAACTTGTACTAACCCCTCTGGTGACCCGCTCGTTTTCTCGCGTTGACTAGTGACGTAGTTTAGCGAAGAAATATAATATACAGTTTGTTTTGGGAGTCTGGGGAGTAAGAATATTAAAAGATACCGGGAATAGCTGGTAGGTACCTATGCCATTTGCGAACATCTCACCAACACGTGGGTTCCCGGGGGATGACGACGCGCTCCGTAGTTTTTTATTAATCTTTAATGATTTCGAGATTCTACAAAAATCAAACAAAAAATAAGGTTTGAAAAACACGTACATAGTCACTGTCAATGAGACTCACAAACCCGTACCATTAGTTGGCATCACTTTATTATATTTACGTAGGAAATGATGAGACGAGCCAGGCGTTCATTTAATGTTAAGTGATAGTTGATACACAATATATCCATGACAGATGCAGTGTCGACTTACGAGACTAATATTACACGACGCTCTCCGCCCTATATATATTTTGTCCAGTAATTTCTTCTGAACTTCGACAAATTCTAGTAATTCACAATTCCGTCGGAATTTTTAAAAATTTAGAGTTACTTAAAAAATGCGAAAGACTGGTCGTAAACATTAAATGGTTACAGTATACAAGTGGTTTAGAAGCAAATGGAAATATCTGAATATATCCGTTTAATAACCGCCCTTATTGTACCGAGTCACGCCACATACCACGCTAACTGGACGCACCTGCCGACCACACTAGCGACTTTGTTATGAAACTTAAAGTCTTAACTTCTCAGTTGTTTGTTCTCACATTTCCATGGAAAACATAGAAAGCTGGTTTGCATAGTACTGATATAGATTACTTGATTTTATCCAAACTAATTTTCCAGTTGTTAAAGACATCCATAGGTTTCTACATATGAATGCAATGCTTTGTATAGGGAAGATCATGCAAGTATCCGGTGTAATAGGCAGATATAATTTATTTTTATTTATATTTATTAAAACTCGTAATTAAGCTCATAATTCTGAAAAATATCATTTCAGGCCTGTGATTCTTTGAGGTTAATTGGAATGTTAGTATAGTAGGTGAATTTAATATTATGACATTTTTGTTGAGCTTTGGTTCTAAGTTACATAAACTTACATTATATTAGAGATAAGTTATAGTCTTGTAGAGAAAAGCGCATGATGATCTATCTATCTACTTATCCCTTTCACAACGATAGCTGTGGAAAAGTACCCCTTTCCATTCGCATCAGGTATATAATAGCAACCACTATTTTTTTCTGTGATAGCAACTACTTTTAGAAGCGTTGAAAGTGACTCAAAAACCAAATCACTAGAATATACTTTGTAACGAAGCAAATGCTTAATTTCTTAACCCAAACAATATTCTCAACAACTTTTTATCGCCTGTTAAGTGTCGACCAGTCGCAAGTGTGCTGTCGCGTTAATTTTTTGAGCGGCCATTTTGAAAACTAATCTTCTTCACTTCGCTCCGCATGAATGGAGTCTCGTCCTTAACGTATATTCAAAATTTTTTGTGCGGTCACTCATAGAAATAGCTGGCAGGTATCGAGCGTAAGTTGTTACGATTGTGCGAGGCAAAAACTTTATAGAGTACCGCGTCTATACATTTCTACTATATAAAAATAAGTCGGGTTTTCCTTCCTGACGCTATAACTCCAGGGGCCTTATTCTGTATCGTTCACTTAGTTAGTTAGTAACCCTAACTGGGTTATTAACTAAGAAAACGAAGGCAAAAATCCTATTTTTGCACAAATTACCAACCTAGGTCGGTATGGTATCAGTATGGTATATATCAGTATCTATCTTGTACAAAAAGAATACAAAAATAGGATTTTTGCCTCCGTTTTCTTAGTTAATAACCCAGTTTGGGTTACTAACTAACTAAGTGAACGATACAGAATAAGGCCCCTGAACGCACGAACCGATTTCCACGGTTTTGCATTCGTTGGAAAGGTCTCGGGCTCCGTGAGGTTTATAGCAAAGAAAATTCAGGAACAATTTCAACAGAAAAGCGGGAAAATCTTTTTAGCGGGAAAGAAATCTGGTGGCGAAACGGAGTTCGCCGGGTTAGCAGTAACATTATAATAATTACTTTAATATTGTGTATGTATTGGTTGATAATGCTATTGTTTTTAAGTAAATATCTGCCATTTAACATTGGTGTTCTTCAAATTGTTCAAACTTTCATTTTGAACGCTATATAAATTTGAATTTCGCGGGCTGGTAGGGCCGAAACATCTTAAATTAAAGGTTCGTAGGTCATGACCCCGCAAAGATAAAGATAAATAATTGCACCGTGACCATATTATGCAGAGTCATAAAGAGGTCATTGCTCAAGCGATGCATCACGCTGGCCATTTCACCCCCTAATTTAACCCCCCAACCGCCGGGTCACGCATACGGCTTCGATGGGGAGCTTAGCATGCCGCATACCTAAACAGCAATACACTTAAATACTAAGATATACCTATCTCTGAATAACTCAGTTTTTAGGGTTCCATACCAATTTGGTAAAAATGGAACCCTTATGGTGAGACTTTCTCCGTCCGTCCGTCTGTCACACTCGATTATTTCAGTAACTTTTCAAGCTATCGACTAGGTAATAGTGACGCGACGTCATAACAATCGTAAAAAATTGAAAATTGTTTTTATTTCTATTTAAAAAGGGGGGAAAACCGGGTCGATAAAATTTCAAAATGAGATAACAATATTGAGTGGGGTATCATATGAAAGGGCGTTACTTGTGTATTCTAAAACTAATTTTTATTTATTTTTATGCCTGATAGTTTTTGATTTATTGGGCAAACTGTCGAAAAACATACCGTTCCCCCCCCTTATCTCCGAAGTTTACCAATCGAAAAATCTGAAATAATTATGATCAATAGAAGTTAACGTAAAAATAAAATCAACTCACTGACTAATATACTTTTTTGATAATAACAATAATCCGCCAAAAACAAAGTTACGTTTGCGGTTTGCAAACAAAAGTACCTACATGTAAATTATACTCGTAAATTCATGAACAAAAGTGATTCTTTCAATGTTTTACTTCTTTTATGGTATGGAACCCTCGGTGCGCGAGTCCGACTCGCACTTGGCCGGTTTTTTTTGTAGTGATGGGGTTCCTATGAAAAGCGCCGGAAAAGCTTTCGAAATTCAAATATGACGAACTCTCGTGTCTGAAGCTGAAAAAACTTGGGCTCGATAGATGGCGCTGTGTTGAGCTAGCTCACTAACGCATTTCTCATACCAAATGATATCTAAGCTGATTGCATGCTTGCAACGGCAGATACTTTTCGTATGTGGACACAATGAACGCCATCTTTATAGTTGGTGTGTGAATCTTTCATTTAAGACTTTAGACTCTGCAAAGTCCGTGTCGGGCAAATACCATTTTCTTTCCACAAACCTTTCCGCTGTCCGGTCCGTGGTACTTAGTTCTGTCTGAAAAGAAACTTTGTTTCAAAAATAACACAGAGACGTCATGTTCCAAAACAAAATTCGTCCTTTTATGGTTTGTAAAGGTATTGTATTTTAAACCTACGTTATAAGCCATTTGTGGGCAAGTTTTCCTAGAATTTAAATAAAAATAATAACTGCGAGGCAGTTTCATTAATTTTATAGAAATCTAAATAAATTCATTATAATATTGCTGAATTTATGATTATTTTAACAATGGAACTTAAGATACTTTTACTTTTAAAAAGATAACAACGCATTTTAGTGTCATTTAGGTAGGTACTTGCTCATATTTTTGTGTTAATATTTTGCTAGAGAAAAGAGTTTGTTACCCCGCCGTATGTGAGCCCACTCGCACTTGACCAGCTATGAATACAAAGAAATAACTTTTGTAATCATCCCCATAAGGGATTAAATGGGGGATGAAAGTCTCAACATAAATCTGTAATATGGCGGTCGGTTGCAGCCCTGATTTAAAAGCACATTTTCCAGGAGTCACCAACCCTAATTAAGCCGAACTTGGGGATTAACGAACTGTCTAAATTGTTATTGTGGCTCAAAGGGCAGGGATCGCCAAGATGGGCTGTCTTCGAATGTTTTATGATCTAACAGCCAATTGACTGTTCCTGACTGTTCTATCTCATACTAAAATAGCTATAATGTCCGCGATTTGCAAATATTTGTATGTAAACGAAAAGCTCGTACAAGTCAAAAATCGGCCAAGTGCGAATCGGGCTCGCGCACTGAGGGTTCCGTTTTACAGTATTAAAGTAAACTAAACAACCCACGGTATTCAAAAACAAGCAAATAATCATGTATGGTATTCTACTTTTTAGTATTTCTTGTTATAGCGGCAACAGAAATACATCATATTCTGTGAAAAAGGTCAAGTCTGTTGCTATCACGGCTCAAGAGATATATAGGCCTGGTGAAAGACGGACATCGACAGACGGACGGACGAAGTCTTAATAATGGGTTCCCGATTTTACACATTGCGGATGCGGAACCCTAAAAATATCCATCCGCAAACTGAAAGTGTGTGTGCGTTTTATTTTAACACGAATTGCTTTTGCCTGTGTGAGTCTTCTTCTCATGAAAAGCCTCTTTGCCATAAAATTAAAAAAAAAAATACGAAATCCCCTTCAAATTCCCGTAACCACGTAATAATGAAGCAATTACGGGTGCCTTGTTATACAGATATGATCGATATTTCATGCTGGGAATCCGGTGCTTGGAGCCTTCATTGACCATGATCCCAGTAGACTCCAGCGGCTGCAGCCAAACATAAACAACGTAGAAACAAATTCAAAAAATATGAGAATGAATCAGCATGATCGCTAAATCATTCTCGTATTTTTTCCATACATTATTTATTATATTCTCTACATATATGTCTTACACATTCTTTTAAAGTCCATTTGTGCGATTTCAGCTGTGCTATCCATGATAATGCATATCCCTGAAACAGCTATCAGATACCTGCCGTACCGAAGATGGCAAGCAAAATTGAATTCTATTACACCTGACGAATTTATAGATGCATAGATGTACGCACATCGCTGCTTTAAGTACTCGTATATTTGCAGAATAACACGGCTGGTACTTCAGAACCACTGCCCGAATACACCACTGTATTAGTGTATCAAACAATATTCGATCTCGTCATGCCGCGTTCGCTTCTGAATTTTCTGCTTATACTGATTGCAATAACTTGCTGCGCGCGATATAAAATGGAGAAACAGACATTAATGTATCAACAACAAAACAATTCATGTAAAATATGGCTCGAACTAAAGTTAAAAAGTTAGCAGATTTCATGTAGAGGTAAGTTTCCACCTTTACACGACTTAACTCTACAATCCTTTTCAACTTTAAGAATTCACATACGAATACGTCAAAATAGCCTGATTGTTTCGTTGTGAGGGTTCGACTGGTAGCTACTGGTATGTTCTGGCAAGACCTACTTATCCTCCGATCCTTCACCCTATGAATTGATTAGGGAGTCTACCTAAACCTTGGCTAATTCAGCCTCGTTTGCATATTGTCTATAATAAATATTTATATGTATTTGTGTGTATAAATATACGCATATTATATTTATTAGTTTTTTCTCTTTTAGACTCAAGTACAAGCAACGTGTTGAATATCCAAATATATATTTAAAAAAAGGTGTCTACGAAGTATGTGGTCGACGCCTATCTACTACTTCACTCATGTTATATTCACACCGGAAGCGCGCTGCAAGGGGGGGATATCCGTGGGGGGAGCGGGTTGAGAGGGGCAAGAGGGGGTGAAGGCATTCTATTCTACGGTTTAAACGAGTCAGCGAATTAAGAAGGGCTCGCGAGGTAATGGAGTTTTCCATTGACCGTTTAAAATCCGTGCACTCTAAGGGTTTGTCTCCTTTACATTACCTGAGAACGTACTCATTCTTTGTAGTTAGAGGTTTTAAATGTCGTTACTTACTACTTTACTATACTTTAATTGCAATTAAAGAGAGTTTCCTTTTATACACTTACTTACAAGTTAATATCTATTTACTGGACTGCAATTACAGCTGATATACGTATAAATGATGATGAAGGTAAATAAGCTACACAGCATCGCACAGGAGGAATAACGATTGCTTCGTGTTCTGTGTACTGAGCTAATGGCACATCGTTAAGTTGCCAATAAAATCTTCATGATAACTTATTTATAAGTTAGGGAGGAATAAAAAATAGTACTAACAAGCTAAATATAATATTACCGAAATTCGTAACATTTTGAGTGGTTACTGGGAAAAATTTTCCATTCCTAAGTCCTAAATAAGTCCTAGATTGGTATCATTTTGAGTGTGTAAGGAAAAGTTTACGGAAAGTTTTGCTTTTAGGCTATGCATAGGGAAACTGTGCTGCAGCACATACATGAAAAGCCCTTATTGTATGGCAGTAAAAATTTATAATAAATTACCAAAAGACTTTGAAAAATTGACGCTAAATACATTTAGAAGGAAACTTGACGAACATCTCATGGAAAAAGGTTATTATGATATTAAAGAATATTTAATGTAAGTAATTTAGCGATATAATTCAGTAGAACTTTTAATAATTCATTTATTATTGTTTATTATGAGTAAAATTCAATTTGTTGTAAATTTATTATTGGTAAATTAATTATGTTTATATTTGCATAGATTACTTTCTACTCACTTGTAACTTTTGCATGCCTGAAAATAGTAGAAACATTGAAACGCTTATATTATTGTAATGACATCTGTATTTGACATGTTTTTAGCAAATAAACTTGATTGATTGATTGATTGATTGATTGATTTTAAAGACCTATTCTTTCTTTGAGTAAAAAAAAGCTTTTATTCAGTCTACACTAGGTACAGTAATAATTATAATCTAAGTTATTTTTGACTGTACGAGTATTTTGGAGGTATATATAGCACTAGCAACTACCGAAACTTCTAAGTACGAATTTTAGTTCTCCATACCCCTAAAGCAAGTTCGAAATTCAATATTCAAAATATCTTTGTCGCATAGGCTAAAGTACAGGCTCATATGATATTTGTGATATACATTAAATGTAAATGGTTATAACTACTAGTTTACGAGGGTTCAAACGCGCTCTGCACTCAGAAGAAGCCCACAAAAATCTCAGCCGCATTTTGTTTTTTTTATCACCATTTTACAAAAACTCATTGTGCTAGTATAATTACAGCAGATCATCATCACTCCCAAGAATAGGACCCGCTAGTGAATTACTTATGTACAAGTAGGTGTGTCCCTTCACTTAAATTTCTTCAGTCTATCTCCTCTCTACTTGCATAAAATCAACCTCTAGTTGCAAATAATAAAAAGAGTCCTTTTATAAACGCTTTACGTTGTTAAAAAGAGCAAAAACCCTTAAAACGGAGGTTCCCCGTCGATAAAAAGTAGTACGTGTGAAAATATAACCCAACCTGCATCTAGTGGGCGGGCGGCGGGCCGGGGGCGGGCGGGTATTGAACCCTGCGGCCCGGGTGGCCCCCGCCTCGGCAACCAGCCTGCACGCGACCTACGAACCATTCCCTACTTCCCTTTGAATGTCAGAACCGCTATATTTTAATGATACTATAACATCTGGTAATTAACTTGTAACTCGCGTTATTTGTAGCTGTTTCGTACAGATAAACAATAATTAAAAATTAAAGGTCACAGATAAGTTAATGCTTCTTTTTAAAATCCACTCGAGACACGCGATGCAACGTATTTATTTAGGGTTGCTTTGGTGAATAGTTGATATGAACTTTCAAAAATAAAATTGAAAAATAGAAAACGCAAAAGTACTCTATTTGGAAAATATTATTTTATGATAATAAAATATTGTCCAAACAAAGCTAAATATTTATCATTACAATAAGAAACTATGAATAGAGATCTTTTTATGAAATTCTATAGATTTAGTTTTTTTTGTGTGTATAACGTGTATAACGGGTGAAATTTTCTTGAAAAAACAATATATTTATTTAATTCAGGTGTCGGTTACAGTAACAGTGTCGCAAGTTAATTGGTTTTTTCTATCTCCAAAATTTCCAACATGCTTAAAGAAATATTCCTTTCCAAAATCGGTACCTATTAATAATAATAATAGCTGTTGCTTGCAGTTCCGCCCGCGTGAATTTCGGTTTTTCGCATTAGCTTTTTATCCCACGGTATTACCCGTGGGATAAAATGGTCTATGGTTAATCCGGCTTATAAGCTATCTATATTCTAAATTTCAGTCAAATCGGTTCAGTAGTTGCGGCGTGAAAGAGTAACAAAGATCCATCCATCCATATTACCCGTGGAATAAAAAGTAGCCTATGGTTAATCCGGGTTTTAAGCTATCTATATTCTAAATTTCAGTCAAATCGGTTCAGTAGTTGCGGCGTGAAAGAGTAACAAAGATCCATCCATCCATATTACCCGTGGAATAAAAAGTAGCCTATGGTTAATCCGGGTTTTAAGCTATCTATATTCTAAATTTCAGTCAAATCGGTTCAGTAGTTGCGGCGTGAAAGAATAACAAAGATCCATCCATCCATATTACCCGTGGAATAAAAAGTAGCCTATGGTTAATCCGGGTTATAAGCTATCTATATTCTAAATTTCAGTCCAATCGGTTCAGTAGTTGCGCCGTGAAAGAGTAACAAAGATCCATCCATCCATATTACCCGTGGAATAAAAAGTAGCCTATGGTTAATCCGGGTTATAAGCTATCTATATTCTAAATTTCAGTCCAATCGGTTCAGTAGTTGCGCCGTGAAAGAGTAACAAAGATCCATCCATCCATATTACCCGTGGAATAAAAAGTAGCCTATGGTTAATCCGGGTTATAAGCTATCTATATTCTAAATTTCAGTCCAATCGGTTCAGTAGTTGCGCCGTGAAAGAGTAACAAAGATCCATCCATCCATATTACCCGTGGAATAAAAAGTAGCCTATGGTTAATCCGGGTTATAAGCTATCTATATTCTAAATTTCAGTCAAATCGGTTCAGTAGTTGCGCCGTGAAAGAGTGACAAGAGTAACAAAGATCCATGCTTACAAACTTTCGCGTTTATAATATTAGTAGGATCAATTTTATAACCCAAGTTATACTGACGAGCAATTTTCAACAAAACAACGTATTGGCAAACGGAGGCCACCAAAAAAAAAGCTAATGACCTCGAATTCAGACGGACGTAGCTTAGTCAAAGAGGAATCACCGACAAATAGACCGACCATCAAAACAAAATGTCCAACGTCGTTCCTAGAACTAGACCGAAACGAGCACAGGCGGAATACTAACACAATAGCGTGCCTAGGTGTTGCGCTAGTGATGAGACATAGGAACTACATCCGTTTCCGGAGGCTGAGGCGCGTGACCGCCATACTAAACATGTCGGTAAATCGACAAAGTAAGTGATTCCTTTGATTTATTACCGATTACCATATTATTAGGACATAATATGCTGTAGCCTTTGTAAGTTGTAACTGATAGCTTTGTTATAGATTGGCTGAAATTTAGAATGGAGATAGATTATATCCTGGAATAAAACATAGGTTACACCCGGCTGAGTTTGTTGTGGGCTTCTTCTCAGCGGCAGGGCGCGTTTGTGAACCCTCGTAAACTTAGTTTTAAGTCGTGAATGGTTATCACCATTAAAGTTACCATGTAAAACAAAACGACGTATCATAAGAGCCTTTGTATCCTAGGCTTATATGAAACTAGCAAACCCGGCGAACTCCGTTTCGCCACCAGATGGCTTTCCCGCTAAAAAGATTTTCCCGCTTTTCTGTTGAAATTTTCCCTGAATTTTCTTTGCTATAAACCTCACGGAGCCCGAGACCTTTCCAACGAATGCAAAACCGTGGAAATCGGTTCGTGCGTTCTGGAGTTATAGCGTCAGGAAGGAAAACCCGACTTATTTTTATATAGTAAGATAAAGAATTTTTCTATTCTATTCTATCTATTTCTTTATCTCAGAAAAATCCATAGTTCCACGGGATTTGTGAAAAACCGAAATTCACGTGGGCGGGGCCGCGTGCGTTTGCCAGTTATATCCTAAAAGCATAGAAATTTGTTACTTTGCTAATGTTCTTTGGGTTGCACGTAACACCGAAATTCATGAGTGAACAAACTCACTTAGGAAGCCTACTGTCATTGATGAAATCAATAATTTTTTATCTATAGCAACACTTTATAGTTCATAACCCTGAAGTGAGAAAAGTTATTAGGTATCTTTAAATAAAGCCATTCCTAAACTCAACAAAAATGCTGTAAACTACTTTAAAATCTGTAAACATGGCAATGACCAGGAAAAAATGTTAATACGAGGACGGTCCCCAATTTCCCGGCGTAAAATGTATTCGAGTGTATTCTCGAATACATTTTACGCCGGCTTCACTTCAGGGTTATAGTTCATAACCCTGAAGTGAGAAAAGTTATTAGGTATCTTTAAATAAAGCCATTCCTAAACTCAACAAAAATGCTGTAAACTACTTTAAAATCTGTAAACATGGCAATGACCAGGAAAAAATGTTAATACGAGGACGGTCCCCAATTTCCCGGCGTAAAATGTATTCGAGTGTATTCTCGAATACATTTTTATTCGATGTAAACAAGACTAGAGTAGTCTGCGCGGGCGCATTCATTATTGCGCCTAGGGTTGCCATTTTTTTCACGCATACCCCTCCGTCGGGGAAATGGAGGGGTCATGTGGGGCTTGCACTCACTAAAATCTGTGCATTGCCACGACGGACCACGTTGGCGGGAGTACGGGATTCACTTGCGTACTAACCGCGCTCCCGCCAGCGCCTAGGGTTGCCATGTCTTAAAACAAAAAGCCGGTCAGAACAACCAGAACTTGAGTATAAAGTGGCAATCCTTAACTCTCAGGGGCAAGGCTCAGTAATTACGAAGTTATTATTATCATATAAATACTTGGCCAATTATTATTATCATAATATCATAATTATTTTTATCATAATTATTATTATAATAATTGGCCAAGTGCGAGTCGGGCTCGCGCACTGAGGGTTCCATACCATCAAGGGTAGACCCATTCTCTATGGTATTAAAGGAATTTAGTAAACCAAACACACCTCCCCACTAAATAAAAAACGAGCATAAAAATCACGTTTACTATAATGAGAACCACCAAAAAAATCTAATGACCTCGAATTCAGACGGACGTAGCTTAGTCAAAGAGGAATCACCGACAAATAGACCGACTATCAAAACAAAATGTCCAACGTAGTTCCTAGAACTAGACCGAAACGAACTCAGGCGGAATACTAACACAATAGCGTGCCTAGGTGTTGCGCGAGCGATGAGACATAGGAACTACATCCGTTTCCGGAGGCTGAGGCGCGTGACCGCCATACCAAACTTGTCGGTAAATCGACAAAGTAAGTGATTCCTTTGATTTATTACCGATTACTATATTATTAGGACATAATATGCTGTAGCCTTTGTAAGTTGTAACTGATAGCTTTGTGGTAATGACTTCGGACTCTATAAGTGTAGAGATTCGAAGTAAGAACCCGTGGTATGCTCTTGTTACTTGTGTCCATTTTGGGAAATTAATTTGAGAGTCGACTATGACGTATGAAATAATCAAGGCTCGTATACATTACACTACCCTATCCTATCCTATGCTATCCTTAATCCTACTTAATACGTAAACGCGAAAGTTTGTAACTATGGATGGACGGATCTTTGTTACTTCTAGCTTGGATAAACATATAGGCTTTTTATCCCGGAAAAATCCATCGTTACCACGGGATTAGCGAAAACCCGAAATTCATGCGGGCGCAGGCGCGGGAAACAGATAGTAAATAATGGCGATGTTTGTGTGTGTGAAAGTGTTTTGTATGTGTATGTTTGTTACTCCTTCACACCGCATTTACTAAACCGATTTGGCTGAAATTTAGAATGGAGATAGATTATATCCTGGATTAAAACATAGGCTACTCTATATCTCGGAAAAAATCGGAAATTATAATGTAATGAGTATGACCTAAAAGCATAGAAATATGATCCCTTGCTAATGAAAAGTAAGTATCATATTTGGTCTTAACGCAACACCGAAATCTACGAGTAAACTTAAAGGAAGCCCACTGTCTTCGATGAAATTAATCATCATCAATACATATAATAAATCTGTTGTTTGTCTGTTTGTCTGTCTGTTTGTACGGGCTAATCTTTGGAACGGCTGGACCGATTCCAATGAAATTTTGTGTGGTGGTAGCCTATGTCCCTGGTCAACATATAGGATACTTTTCATCCCGGTAAAATAAAGAGTTCCCGTGGGATAGTTAAAAAACTGCAATTAATTTAACAGCTTTGTAAACAACAACTAATGAACTTAATTTAGTAAAATTGGTTATGCTGATACCTTATGTTGCCTTTTTAACAAAATATATATAAAGTAAAACTTATTAATCCAATCGAGTTCCCGCGGGAAAGAAAACATTACAAAAACAGTTAGCAGGCGTCTTTCAAGTAACGGATTTTAATGAAATTTTATGATCCTACTTTATATATATGCCCGGTCAACATTTAAGATACTTTTCATCCTGAAAAATTTGAGAGCACCCGTGGGATGTTTAAAAAAAACCTATAGCTACTTATCTCCGTAGCACAATCAAAACGGGGTCGAAATATCGACAGTTTAAATCGTCCTTTTGATCGTGCAACTTGGTATAACTATACAAGATAACCCGTACGTAGCAGGAACGGGTTGCTACGTACACAGTAGCGCATCAGCATGCTTAATTACAATATCTGGGCGTTGATATCATCTCAGAATAAGATAAGTTTGGTTAGTATAGATATTACAATCCACGATGACACGCCCCACTCTATCTTACTCCATGCGAATTGAGTAACATAAGCGATTTCGACAGAGTGTATAAGTAGAGGAAGACCAAAGAAGATATAGGTAAATTGTGTAAAAGAATATAGCACGTTGATAGGAGAGATTGGAAGAAGACTCCTTTACGGGTCCATCGAACCCAAAGACCACTCATTTTGTACGGTAAATCTTGGGAAAAGTTAAGAAATTCCACGGGAAACATTTTTGTAAAAAAAACGAACTGCACGCGGGCGGAGCCGCGGGCAACAGCTAGTAAAATTAATAATTCTTTTATCTATAGCAACACTTCAGGCTCATGAACTGAGGTGTGAGAAAAGTTATTAGGTATCTTTAAATAAAGCCATTGCTAAACTCGACAAAAATGCTGTAAACTACTTTAAAATCTGTAAACATGGCAATGACCAGGAAAAAATGTTAATACGAGGACGGTCCCCAATTTCCCGGCGTAAAAATGTATTCGAGTGTATTCTCGAATACGTTTTTATTCGATGTAAACAAGACTAGAGTCGTCTGCGCGGGCGCATTTATTATTCGCGCCTAGGGTTGCCATTTTTTTTATTTTTTTTATCCATAGGAAATGCCTGACGCATACCCCTCAGTCAGGGGAAACGGAGGGGTTATGAGGGGCACTCACTAAAATCTGTGCATTGCCACGACGGACCACGTTGGCGGGAGTACGGGATTCACTTGCGTACTAACCGCGCTCCCGCCAGCGCCTAGGGTTGCCATGTCTTAAAACAAAAAGCCGGTCAGAACAACCAGAACTTGAGTATAAAGTGGCAATCCTTAACTCTCAGGGGCAAGGCTCAGTAATTACGAAGTTATTATTATCATATAAATACTTGGCCAATTATTATTATCATAATATCATAATTATTTTTATCATAATTATTATTATAATAATTGGCCAAGTGCGAGTCGGGCTCGCGCACTGAGGGTTCCATACCATCAAGGGTAGACCCATTCTCTAGGGCAGTCTTTCCCAAAGTGGGCGATAACGCCCCCTTGTGGGCGCTGCAGGTCTCAAGGGGGGCGGTAAGAGACCCAGAAAGAAAATGGGGGCGTTGTGTCGAGGCGGGGGGGTGATTTGTAATTTTATTTAGCTAGTAGGCCTCTTAAACAACCTCTTAACTGCAAGAGCTCTCGACTCTCAACAACAACTTGTGAACATCAACTAATATGAATTAAAAGATTGCTCAAACTCGATTCTATATTTCTCTCCGCGTAGTTCATATATCTGTCATATTTTATTGAATATAGAAAAAATGAATCATCATGTCAATCGGTCGCTCCGTTTCGTAATGAAAGTAGACACAAATAAAAAGGCAACAGACACACTTTCGCATTTTAATAGTTATTAGTACTCGTAGATATCTATCATGTTTTAACAAGTTTTTGTTAAATAACCCGAATTGTGCATTCCTGTAGCAGTCGGATGATTCATTGAATACTTG
Organism: Coenonympha glycerion; assembly: GCA_963855885.1. Classification (NCBI taxonomy): domain Eukaryota; kingdom Metazoa; phylum Arthropoda; class Insecta; order Lepidoptera; family Nymphalidae; genus Coenonympha; species Coenonympha glycerion. The sequence continues at coordinate 1,895,274 of OY979637.1, read as the reverse complement.
TTCGGACTTGTTGAGTACGATTGAGCGTCGAATGAGATTAACGAGTTTATGCATGTTTGTTTTATTCCTGTCGGTGCGTGCTGCTTAAGCATTTCTATATAAACAATGTAATATTTATTTTATTTTCATTTGTGGTCTCGCGCGTAATAGATGAGCACTACTTACACCTCCTCTACACTACTCGCGAAGTTGAACGTATTTCTCATTGCAAAACAATGTCGGAAGTAAAAAAGAAGAGACGGCAATACTGTGCGGAATATATTAAATTCGGATTTATTGAAAATCCCACAAACCCATCGTCGCCTTTGTGTCTTCTATGTCTAAAAACATTTTCGAATGAAGCAATGAAGCCTTCAAGGCTGCAAGATCATTTGAATAAAATGCATCCAGATAAGAAAGACAAGAATGTAGCATATTTTCAAGACCTAGAGAAGAAGCATAATACACAGCCAAGTGTAGCAAAACTATTTTCGGCGGCTGCTAAGCAAGATGACGACGGACTTCGAGCTTCGTACAATATCTCTTTGTTAATTGCTCAAAAAGGCAAACCACATAACATCGGAGAAGAGTTAATATTGCCAGCAATAAATGAAGTAATAACTACTGTGCTTCATAAACCGGCCGCAGATATTATCCGAAAAATTCCTTTGAGTAATAATTCTGTGCAAAGACGAATTGATGAAATGGCTGAAAACATTGAAGAATCATTGTGCGATCACCTGAGGACAAGTCAATTCTCAATTCAGCTCGATGAGTCCACTTTACCAACTAATGAAGCATTGTTGTTGTCTTACGTGAGGTTTATTAAAGATGAGAAAATATGTGAAGAACTATTATTTGCTAGAAATTTAGAGACCGATACAAAAGGTGAAACCATATTCAATACATTGGAAAAGTTTTGCGATGAGAAAGAGATTCCTTTGAAAAATATTATTTCAGTTGCTACGGATGGCGCTCCGGCTATGACAGGGTGCCATAAAGGCTTCATAGCGTACTTAAAAAATAAAATTCCAGATGTCCTTGGTGTACATTGCGTTATTCATAGACAACATTTAGTTGCTAGAAACTTAAGTGAAAAACTATTTCAATCACTGCAATATGTCATCAAAGCAGTCAATAAAATCCGCAACAGCTCTTTGAATGATAGATTATTTCATCAGCTTTGTGTTACTAATGACGAGGATTTCAACCGTTTGTTGTATCATACTGAAGTTCGTTGGCTATCAAGAGGCAATTGTCTGACTCGATTTTACAACCTGTTTGACTCTGTTATAGAGTTCTTGGAAACCAAAGATACAGAATTGCACGACAAGCTCATAACATCAAAAAATGATATAGCTTACATGACAGACCTGTATAAATTATTCAACGACATGAATCTCCAAATGCAAGGCGATAAACTAAATTTAATTAAAACAAAAAACGTCGTTGCTGCTTTCGCAGCCAAACTGCTTCTACACAAAAAGAATCTGGGCAGACGTGAGTTTCACAATTTTCCAAATTTATCAGTATCATGCAGTAACGACGAATTGTTTGCCTACTGCCAACATTTGGAAAACCTCCACATTGACTTCACCGAACGATACCAGGACATTTTGAACTTGGAAATACCAGACTGGGTGTTGGATCCGTTTTCAAATGTCAACACAGCAATGTCACCTCAGCTGGAAGAAGAACTTATAGAATTGACAACAAACGAGGAAATAAAAATCAAGTTCAAAAATGGTTACCAAGAATTTTGGCTACAAAAACCGATCCCGCAATTGTACCCTGGATTGTGGTCAATCGTTCAACGATTCTTGATAGCATTCCCATCGTCATATTTGTGTGAACGTGGATTTAGTGCTGTGACAACATTGCTTACTAAAAAGCGAAATCGTTTGCTTGTTACCGAACGTGGCGACTTGCGACTGTTCTTGAGTAAATTGGAACCTGATATCAACAAACTTATTAAACAGCATCAGATTCATCCTTCACATTAGTTTTTATATAAGGATTGATTATTTTAGTTATATTTTTAATAAAAGATACTCTGTTTTAATACTATAAAGTTGCGTTTCAATAATCATTCTTATTGGCAGGTGGAGCCCGTAAGAGTTAACTTGAGACCTTAAGCGCCGTTGTATGTTACCTACTGCGCTCAGGTTTCAAGTTGCGGGTTATAGTAAAAGTTTCGTTTAGAATTCTCCGTTAATATACATATATAGGTCACAATAATTAATTAATTCAATTTGAAGTTATAGTGGTTTTTAAATAGGTGAAAAAATGGGGGCGCTAAAAAAATATTTATTCTCAAAGTGGGCAGTAGACAAAATAAGTTTGGGAACCACTGCTCTAGGGTATTAAAGGAATTTAGTAAACCAAACACACCTCCCCACTAAATAAAAAACGAGCATAAAAATCACGTTTACTATAATGAGAACCCCTTAATTTTTTTATTTTATTGTGATTTTGTAATAGGGTTCCTTTTTTACCCTTCGGGTACGGAACCCTAAAAAATAATAATGACAATTGCATACTTTCAAATTAAAACGTCATGTATTTTGGGTCTTTAATCTAAAACTCTGTGAAGCAGAAACATCTATTGAATAAAAATTTCTTGATAGGAAGTTCTCGAAAAATTTCTATATTTGGAAACTACTCGAGATCAAGTTTATTTGAAGATATCGCTTCGCTCAGTCAATTAATTTATTATAATCATTATATTCCAGAGAAGATAAACCATAGTGAACATTGATTTATAAACTAAGGATTTGGGGTCAGCGCTAAAAATAGTCCGAACCGAATGACATACAAAACGCGAAAAGACATATAATCGCACTTCAGTCTCATGTTTGAAAATTAGGCTGTATAGTAACGGTTTAAATTACAATGTTTTCGTTTGTTCATAAAAATATTCGTTTATCCTATACCTTTAAACGAGCAATTCTTGTATATATATATATTTCTATATAATCTGGATCTCGGAAACGGCTCGAACGATTTTCATGAAATTTAGTATAGAGGAGGTTTTGGGGGCGATAAATCGATCTAGCTAGGATTCATTCATAGAAAATGTCGAATTTACCGAAATAAAATAAAAATATGACTCCTGCTGCCATCAATTAGCCAGTAGTTAAACTACCGAGTGGAGCTCGGTCACCCAGATATTATAGGTTTTCTCGTGACACTTTTGTATTACACCCGTCGTCCATAGATTTATAAGCCTATGATAGTGAATTAAAGTGTCCATTTAAAGTGTGAAGAGGTGAAAACACCTTTGTGACGTCACCCCGGCCGGTGACGTGACCTGCGTGCAGCTTCCCTCCTTCCCCGCGCGATTTATATATAAAACAGGACCAAAAGACAAACCTGAAAACTACCGTCCCATATCTTTACTTGGAACCTTCTCTAAGCTGCTGGAAAAAATAGTAAATAGGAGGCTTGTGTCTTATCTGGAGTCCAATAACATTTTATCAGAGAGGCAATTTGGTTTCAGGCAAAGTAAATCCGCGGAAGACGCTGTTCGCCTTTTAACATCTATAGTGTCAACCCACCTGGACAAGCAAAAAGGTTGTATAGGTCTATTTCTGGATCTTGCCAAAGCCTTTGACACCGTCTCCACCGCGGTACTACTTAGAAAACTTGAATACACTGGTATCAGAGGCATACCACTTCAGTGGTTCAAAAGTTATTTGTCAAATAGAAAACAGTGCACTAAAGTGTCAAATTTGAAAAGTGACATGCAAAATATAAATTTCGGCGTTCCACAAGGCAGCATAATTGGACCCACGCTATTTATATTATACGTTAATGACATACATAACTTGCCACTCAAAAACGCTGACATCATCTGTTACGCTGATGACACTGCTTTGATATTCCATGGCCTGACCTGGGAGGAAACATACAAAAATGCTCAGCAGGGAATCTCAGTGCTATCGAAATGGCTTAATAGCAATTTGCTGACGTTGAACATAGCCAAAACAAAATACCTTTGCTTTCATAAAACTGCTATGTCCGCTCCTAACAGAACCCATGGCTATAGCCTTACGTTACATAGATGCGGCACGACTATTGCTAATAGTTCTACAATGCCTCAGTGCAATTGTGATGAAATCGGCAGGGACAACGTCATTAAATATCTTGGTATCCAGGTGGATCATAACTTATCATTTAGGCCCCACATCGCTTATCTCTCAAGCCGAGTGCGAAAGGTCACTGGTATAATGAAAAAATTACGTGACGTAGCGAACATATCTATACTTATAATAAAACTGTAAAGGGTCGAATTCTGTACATTGGAGATATTTTGAAATTTTTTGTTGGAGGACACTATTTAGTCGATACTGAAGCCAAAACTGTAATTTGTTTCATTTTTGTCTGTCTGTCTGTCTGTCTGTCTGTCTGTCTGTCTGTCTGTCTGTTTCACGACCGCGCATCACGGCTAATCCGCTGGATGGATTTAAATGAAATTTGACATGATTATAGTTCATACTCCGAGGTAGGACATAGGATACTTTTTGTCTCGGAATTCATCATGGTTTCCCTGGAAGACGGCATCAAAGTCAAAATGTGTATTTAGTTATAATTCATTAACCCGTTGTCCAATTTCATTCATTCTTTTATTGTTAGAAAGGAGGTTCTTTAAAGATTATTCCGTATAAATTTTATCATTATCACTTTTGTAGTTCAGAAATTATAGATATTAGAACTTTTATCGATGAGTTCAAGTAGGTGACTTGAAACTCGGAATAGACAAGCACCTAGGGCTAGGACGTAAGGGCTCAAGTCAGACTGGAGTACCCTTACAGCCGTAAATAAATATGCTTAGCAGAAGATTTTGTATGGTTTAAGATTTTTCACTTTTAGGGTGAACAAAAATCATGAATTTATCACCACGTTATACCGTATCGCGCCATCTCTACAAATTATGTGGAACTTGAATGTAAAACTTGGAGATAGGTACTACCGAATTTTTGTTAATAATAATTAATTGTCAAGTAATGTACTGTTCCTGGACTTTATATTAAGATGGCACTGTTGAGAGATGAACAGATTAAAGTTTTCACTTTTGTGGACATTCCCAGAGTGCCACGTCTTTTTTATCATCCGCAACATGGAAAGAGTAAAATAATGGTTCACAAATATTTTTAACTCTCAGGTCTTAACTGGTCCTTACCGATTGACCGTCATAGGTCTTTTTATACGTAAAGAAATATATAGCCATTGCCCATTCTGATACTTGGGATTGTATTGAGATGAAGCAAAGATTTTTAACAGACTCTTACGTTGGGCTGGGGAATATTGTTAGTAGAGTATTTTATCCCACTGGTACCTACCCGGCCGAACTCTGAAAGAAGATTTCTACCACCAGTACAACTTTTCACATGATTTAATATTTTGTGACATATTTCGTGGTTTCAGAATAAAAATCACAATGAAAAGTACGATTTTAACTGTCCAATGTATCGAAATATCGACAGTTAAAATCGTCCATTTGATCTTTCAACTATACGTATTAATGAAACTTTATATTTTTTATTAAAAAAAGGAGTTTTCAAAATCACCACAAGATAACTCGTGCGAAGTAAGGACAGGTTTCTGTACAACATCACACCAGAATCCCGCGAAAATCAAGGAATTCTACGGTATATGTAATAAAAAAAATCGTAATTAACGCGGGCGGAGCCGCGGGCAACAGCTAGTCTACACTAAAATTAATATATTTATCATTATGTCAGTCGCTTTTCAATTATTGCATTCTGTCCTGGGGAAATGCAGCTAAGACAATTCTGATAGAATTAGAGAGAGCGCAACGCTCAGTGTTGAAAGTGATGCTAAAAAAACCCTTCAGGTACTCTACTGCACTGCTTTACAAAGATAGCGGAGTGCTAACAGTCCGTCAGCTCTTTATTCTGAAAGCAGCCTTACTGAGACACAGACAGTTACTACGATCTCCAGATGTGGACAAAATTTTTAAGAGAAGAGTAGTTAAAGTTAATCTTCCAGCCGCGAGAACAGCCTTTGCTAGACGTTTCACACCTTATGTTGACGCTAAAATCTACAACTATGTTGCAAAGTCTTGTAACCTTAAACACCTTACAATAAAACAGGCAACTCATACCATCACAGACTGGCTGAAAACATTAACATATAAGGACACTGAGGAAATACTTACGGCAAATATGTTATAAACTAAAGTATTTAAAATTTATACCTATTTAAATAATATGTAACGGATGTATGTGTACATATATATATATATATATATATAAGTATATTTATATGTATCTATTTCATCATATATTCATATATGTTGTATAAGTAAGTATTCGGATCACAAAAGGAAATTCTCCTAGTCCTCTGTAAAACTTTTTAGGAAGTCATACATGGTCGCCACGAAACAGGTTACCTAGTGTGGGGACCATTAGCAAACGACACTGTTATATCCATTTTTTGAAAATAAAGATATTTTATTTTTTTTATTTTTTATTTTTTAGGGTTCCGCAAATAAATGGTCCAAGCCCCAAGGGACAATTCTTATTTCCAGGCCTGCATTTTGAAGTCGATACGATACGGGTGGATCTGAATATCTATGGTTTTTTTTTAATTCTTGCAGAAGCTCTTTGCGGGATAAAAAGTATCCTTCATCACTCCCGTTATTGTTTCCTATCCGCAAGTTCCTTCAAAATCAGTTCAGCCTTTTCGAATTTGATTGAATATTTTATCCTGCAGTAAAGGCTGTTGCGATTGTAGCAGGTTTTTCACAATTTTCAGTGGAGTTCAATCTACTCTAGACAGGGCGAACCGCGCGAAAAAATGTCGCCAGTTTATGGGTGTCATTAGTACCAACAGTTTATGGCCACGCTGTAGTTCGGTCAGCGGCGGCAGCGGAATTTTGACAGTTGGCGCTACTGCTTGCTTGTATGAAAAAGGTTTACGTAAATCGTTCGCATCATATCTTGAGGTTCGTCAGTCAATCAGTAGTGGGGACACTACTTTCTCGGAATAATATTTTTGTCTACCTATCTGTACAAATGCCATCAATATCCTTTAGAAAACTTTCACTCAGACAGACATAAAATTTAAAGCTTCGGACCCTTGTATTTATGTCTGTGAATCTTCAGGCGCATTAGGCAGCCTTGAGACAAAAAAAAATTCTCTATTACCAGGCCTCTACACTGCTCGCGAAGATGACCGAAGTGGGACCAAAGTTGAACGAAGTGCAGCAGTGTGGAGGGGCACTTCGTCTAACTTCGCCAACTTCGACTCACTTCGGACTCACTTCGGGCAGCTTCCATTGGTTGTCGGTTTTTGCGCTCGAGTCAAAGGACGTCAAAGCGTTCTTGCGAAGTTCACCGAGTAGTGTGGTGACTTACTTCGACTTCGGTAAACTTTTCCGAATACTTCGCCGAGGAACTTCGCGAGCAGTGTGGACAGGGTATTACAGTTTGCACTTCCGTTGGCACGTTAGTGCACTTCATTTTAGGGTTCCATACCAAAATGGTAAAAATGGAAAATGGTCTGTCACACTCTATTTTTTTTGTTAAGAATATTATTTTATTTATGTTCATACATAAAAGTGCTACGGAACCCAATTGTGCGCTTTTATTTATTCATACGCAATATCCATTCATGAATCGTACGCGTGAGTGCAATAACTTACAGTGTGCGTGACTGTGTTGTTGAAGGATAATTCTGTCTGTCTGTTGGTGCAGACAACCAACGGTTCGAAACGCTCACTCGAGAAGAACCAGCAAAAACTCTACACTCGATCTATAATAGTACATTCCAATATAAGTGTGGAAAGATTGTTATTTCTTTACGAGTCCAGATTTGTCTCCGAGCATTGAGTAACGAACGTACATAGTATAACTCAATGTCTCCGGGGCGCGTCCTGGTGCGCCCGATCCGGTGCCGAGTAGCAGAAAAACAAAAAAGCACTAGTGCGGAAAAGAATAACTTTCCGCACACATGGAAATGTCTACTTATCAAAAAGGAATTTAATTGTGATGTTATTTTAATCCACTATTTTGCGTTACAGAAGTTCTTTGTGTTGTCGAGGCGCTTCTACAATTATGATCCCGAAGACCGTTTTTTACTTTGCACAGGTTACGCACAGGTTTAAAGAAGGTGACTTGTCAATAAAAATCTATTTAATCAGAGTTAGTTAAATACCATTCAATGCGTTTAGACTTAAAAATAATGATGAAATTCTCAGTGAGTTAGATCGCTTTGCTGGATAATTAGCTTATGATGCCCGCGATGAAAGTGTGACATTACCTCCCTCCAAGTGTGACGTCACTCGCGAATTGCACGACCTCTTAATTTATTTTCCTACACGCCCGCGAGATAAATTATTATAGCGTGTTCGACGAACGTGGTTGCGACTGCGACTTGCGACCAAATTTTGCCCCGATTGGCAGAAGTAAATCAGGAAATCAATCAGCGGGCAGAATTCGTAAACGATTACGATAAAGATGAATACGTTTTTCTTACACAATCGAACACATATTAATAGCGCAGGACCGTGTGGTCTGAAAATCATTGCAGGAAGCCTTTGTCCAGTGGGCGTCCGTCGGCTGAATTCTTAGCAGGTACTATGTCAATGGAGTCTGTCGTGCCTCGGAGAACACGTTAAAAACCCATTTTTCGCCTAGCCCCTTGTACTGTACTGTAATAACAAACATTTGTATAATATACATATTATACAACCATTTCTGACGAGCTACCTGCGCTAGTGTCACGCGTACGGATTCGATTTAAATTCTATAAAAACTTTGCATATGCTTCAGGCTGCAGATATCGTAACTTTACTGGAGTAAAAATATTCACAAGTTGCACATCAATGCAGCGAACGCCCAATAGATCGTTGCACCGCGCGGCTATTGCATCACCGCCGCAGCGAGGACTGCAGCGCCATTGTATCAATACCTCATAATATCTCCTCGCACCTACATACATACGGTACCCGCGACGCACCTTAAATGGTCGAAGAGACCGCATTTATTTCGAACAACTTAAAAAAAAGTAAATTAAAAAAAATATGAGGATGACAATAAGTCACGTGATCAATTTAGCGATCGGATATATATGTCATTCTTATTCACAAGTTGCACATCAATGCAGCGAACGCACAATAGATCGTTGCACCGCGCGGCTATTGCATCACCGCCGCAGCGAGGACTGCAGCACCATTGTATCAATACCTCGTACCTCGTCGCATTTGCCTACATACATACGCCACCCGCGACGCACCTTAAATGGTCGAAGAGACCGCATTCATTTCGAATTACTTAAAAAAAAAGTAAATTCAAAAAATTATGAGAATGACAATAAGTCACGTGATCAATTTTGCGATCGGATATATGTCATTCTTATACATAAGTTGCACATCAATGCAGCGAACGCCCAATAGATCGTTGCACCGCGCGGCTATTGCATCACCGCCGCAGCGAGGACTGCAACGCCATTGTATCAATACCTCGTACCTCGTCGCATTTGCCTACATACATACCCCACCCGCGACGCACCTTAAATGGTCGAACAGACCGCATGCATTACGAATAACTTAAAAAATTAGAGGATGACAGTTTTTTTTTATTATTGATAGGCTTGCGCTTGACTACAATCACGTCTGTGGGCAGAAATCAGGTCTAGGATGGAGCGCGCTTGCCTAGAAAATGCCTACTCACTCTTCTCTTTGAGGCACCCACATTATACTTGGCCGAAAACGCAGAAGATGGAAGGGTGTTCCACACCTTAGCGGTACTTACGTAGCAGAAATGTGGAAAAAAAAAGTTTCCTTCGAGTTCGCTGGACGTCAACCACATAGGTACCTAAGGATGCCACTTCTCTCACCGTCCTGCGGTTCTGTGATAGAAATGTGAAGAAGGAGGAGTTGTATACAATACGTCCCGTGAGCAATTTAGCGATCGGATAAATGACATTGGATAATGCGAATACACAGGTACCTCATACCTCCTCGCATTTACCTACGTACATACACCACCCGCGCACCTTATATGGTCGAACAGACTGCATGCATTTCGAATAACTTAAAGTTATTCCTACCTTATACCTCTTAATATCTACTTAATTGTATTGTAGGTAGGGACAACCCTCTGCTACCCAAAGTAAATAGTCAATTGTAAAATAAACTTTATTTCATATAGGCCTGTCTTTCAGGCGCTTATGAGGAGTTATTTAAATAGTGTGATAGAGAGCGCATTAGGCGTATTTTATGTTACCGTGGGCAGTGAGGTATTGCGCTGGCAATAGCTTTAGCCCGTGGCTCCGCCCGTGTGAAATTCTGTTTTTAAATAATCCTGCGGGAATCGTGATTCTTCCGGGGTAAAAAGGCTATGTATAATCTATCTATCTCCATTATAAATTTCACCCAAATCAGTTCAGTTCTTTCTTTTCCTTAGTAGAAGTTATTGTGATCATGTACACAATGTAAGTTAAAAGTTATAAGCTGACTTCATTAAGTCTATCTTGAAAATGACTGAACCGGGAATTGAACTGTGGATCGCCGCAGTACTTTGGCCACTGAACCATCGAGGCTAGTTCTTGTGTGACTTGAGAATGACTCTGTCAGTAATATCATATGACATCTATTATGACATAAATAACTGACAGAGTTGCTATGATATTCCTTTTGTCTGATCAAGTTTCTTTGACAGGTACTTAATTTTTAGGGTTCAGTCATTTAAATTAAATGATGAAAGACCTTTCCTGGAATATTATGTAGCTTTTACTATATTGTAAGTATTTTTATTAGGTAGGTACATCGTAGAGATATACTTAATCTAAAATAGAAAACAGCTCTAAATAACTCTAAAGGTAATTTCACAGAAAATATCTAGGTATATAGTGATTTATTGAAATCCCTCAATTTCAGTGAATTGACTAAATAACTTAAGTAGTGAGTAGGTACCTAATTTAGTTACTTATCTAGGTAGTTACTTACCTACGCTCTCATTTGTTAAAAAAAAATCAAAAAAAATAGTGTTAGCTAAAACTGGAAACCAATTGGATGAACTTAGGTACAATTTGCCAATTTTATTATTTACTACTATAGTATAGGTAATTTTATAAGTAGGTATTTTTTTGTAGATATCAGGTACTAGCTACGGTAAACACTTCGTCCTAAGACCACAAAAAAAAAAAAACATTTAAAAAAATCCGGCCAAGTGCGACAGACTCGCGCACCAAGGGTTTCGTAGGTACTACTAAAGAAAAAAGTAATCCATAAGGATCACTTATCTTACCCAACCGCAAACTTTTCGGGGGTTTCACTTTAGAAAAAAATTATAGTAGGTAGAAACACAATATCATTTTTGAAGACCTATCCATAGATTTGACGCAGTTTATTGGTTTGATCAAATTTTTTTGAGTACCTATCACTTCTGAGTGGGGAACCTCAAAAATTTTTTTTTTCTATTTTCGAGTGAAAATCTTAGTGCGATTCAGAGAATAAATATACATGATGTGCTTACCAAGTTTCAATAGTATTTTTAATCTTAATATATATAAATCTCGTGTCACAATGTTTGTCCTCAATGGACTCCTAAACCACTTAACCGATTTTAATAAAATTCGCACACCATGTGCAGTTTGGTCTAACTTAAAAGATAGGATAGCTTAGATCTCAATTTATCTATTTTTTTATATCCTCAAGGGCAAAACAACGTTTGCCAGGTCAGCTAGTAGTTATTATAGTTTCGGAATAAAATTGGCTGTGACATACGGACGATAGACGGACAGACATGACGAATCCATAAGAATTTACTAGAATTTTTACATTTATAATATTATTATGCATTACAATTCAGTATTCACACACATACAAACGCATTGCATTCTTCCGCTCTCTGCTAAATGTCCACTTATTGATGTAGGTCAGCGTTGCGTCTCTCTCGCGCGCACGGGGGCGGGGTATAGCGCCGTCCCGCTCGCACTGGGAGCTCGGAGGAACAAACCCCCACTGTGGCTCTCGGTTTAATATTCCTTTCTAACTTGTCTTATGGAATGTCCAGTTCATTACTTACTAAGTTACTACATAGTTATAGCCACTAGAGTATTACGTAAGATGCCGTTATAGACTGGTCTAGACTTCTAATGTCCTGGGTTCGAATCCTAACAACTGGCTTTGGCACCTAAGACAACATTCAGAGGAAACTTTTATTGTATTATTGTATTTTTATATTTCCCCCCTTTCTTGTTTAAAATAAAATCGATTTTCAATTTTTAAGGTTCGGTACCTCAAAGAAGAAAAACGGAACCCTTATAAGATCACTTTGTTGTCCGTCTGTCTGTCTCTCTGTCACGACTCACGACCCTTTATTTGAGTAACTATATGAAATTTGGAATAATTGTAGATAATGATGGCCCGCCGTCAGTGCAATCATAAATAATTAATTGAGAATCGTTTTTATTTTTATTTAAAAAGGGGTGGTTTGCGGTTCGGTAAAAAAAGGATTTTTATGGTTTTACTTTTTCTATATTAGTACGGAACCCTCTTGCGCGAGCACGACTCGCACCTGACCAAGTATTAATTAAAATAAAATCGATTTTCAATTTTTAATGATTGCAACGACAGTGGACCACAATTATCTACAACCATCACGTCGATAGCTTTTATAGTTACCTACTGAAATAAACGGCCGTGCCCGTGACAGACAGACAGACCAAAAATGGGGAACCCCGCAAAATTTAATGTTATTGTTCCATTTTTGTATAAAAATCTTAATATAGTTCACAGAACACATCTAGTATTTACCAAGTTTCAGAATAGTTTTTATAGTTTCGGAAAAAAATGGCTGTGACATACGGACAGACAGACAGACAGGCATGACGAATCCATAAGGGTTTCGTTTTTTTTTGGGGTACGGAAACCTAAAAAAGTAAAAACCCCTCCTGGCTCCTAGCAGCGATGTACCCACAATTCGGCCTACCACCACTATATGTATTTAAGGAATTTTAAATTTTATTTTTGTATTTCTCACTCTTACGAGTACGCTCTACACTCTCTTAATTACCTAATGACCAAAACACTAAGCCAGTAATAAAAAATCCGCTCTCAGCCTTTTAGGATATTAATATTACAGACACATTCATACATAAATAACAATTAAATCCATTGTAGTTTCCGATAAAATTTAGAAACAAACATTAAAAAACAAATTTAAAACAACTTTTTCCATAAAATATAGCCTAGGTTACTCGGAATTATGTAAGGATTCTAACGATACCCCATATTATGTCCAAATCTATTCAGCCGTTCAGACGTTATGGTGAAATAAAGAAACTGACATACATACATACATACATGAACCCTAAAAACATTACACTCCTTCTAAGCAGTTGTGTAATAAAAAGAGTAACATTCGCGTAAAATAATATAATATTACTCACAAGGGTATATATAATGGAGTATTGTATTTTGTTGATATATTGCGGTCTTATTCATACAGTTTAGGAAAAAGCTGTCTTTTCCAATACTTATTGCGTTGTTTGGATTAATATCCTGCGTTTATTTACACGGCGTAACAATCATTCACAGTTGGGTAACAAATTGGATAGCTGTTTTTCTACAGGGAAATCTATTTCCTAGCTTCGTCGATCAGATTTATCTTATCGTTTGATATCTTCTTAAAATATAGTTTATCTGTAATCTCTGAATCACGTCGAAGGTAATACTCATATTTAATTTTAAAAAAAACCTCGCTCTCATTCGACTATCATCAAACTATCCTTGAAATACCTACTATATTTTTAAATTCAAATTTCAAGTGAAAAAAAAATATTTTTAAAACAAATTAATAATCAGTATAAAAATTCCTTAGATAATAATTAAATATAAAAAGTACAAATAAACTAACAAAAAATAGTAAAGTGAAAAATATAATTTCAAGTTAATATTTTACAATTTTGGTTCCAGCTGTGCTATTCTACAAAATGAAATAGCTGCCAGACAGCTGCCAACCCGATAATGGCATGCAAAATTGTACTCTATTACAACTGACAAATTCATAGATGCAGAGATGTACGCTCGTCGCTGTTTTGCAGAATAGCACGGCAGTACATTATATTATTGTAAGAAGTCGAAAGCTGGTAAGTATACCTATTTAATCGCAAGAGTCTTTCTTTGTCATAATATTAGGAATTTATTGTACAAAGTAAACACTTATAAGACTACTAAGGACCTTCGCACACGAAACGACTCATAAACGTAGAGCAGTACAAGCACGAAAATTTTCAAACATGTCCGCAGACGAAGCTATGTTTCAGCGAATCGTAGGAGGCGTAATTTTCATATACATGCGTACAGCGCTATAACGATACGCTTACGCTACGCTTGTGAGTCGTGTGCGAAGGGGGTACCCATCCCCCTTTCTTCTCTCTCATCGGTCTTTTCCGATTCGGCGATGGCATGTCATTAGCGAACGTAGATTTATTATTTTCGTGATGAATCACTGTTCCTTGCCGCGTTTGTGGTCATCACGTTATGGGTCGCTAAACTGTAGTATTGCTAGACCGTGGTGCCCCAGTATGCGGTAGTGACAGCTGGTGGAAGAGGGAAGGCCCAAGAGATAAAGACGAGAAGATTAATGCCCCTCCTTGTTAGTTTGGACCCGCCTTTCTTGGGTCTTCACCAAAATAATGCGTGGGAAAGACGTTTGGTACTGATCACCGATATAAAACTGAGGATGAGTCCGTCGGAACGTTTTACGTTTACCTTCTTCATACAAGAAAAAAGTATCGCCATTAATTAGCAGGATAGATTAATTTGTTTTGCTATAATCCGCTACTTGAAAAGATTCTGTATGGTACAATATACAGGAACACTACCCACATGAAACACCACACACAATTTTCTAACACTTTCTTCGACGCACGTTTCGTTCCGACTCCGGGACATCATCAGGAGATGTTGACTTCACAATGCGCCATTTGACAAAATTCCCGCAAATACGCCGTAACTAATAAAGAATACCTAAGTATATTGATTTGTGGCGTGGATCGTGATCCATAGGCAATAGGGTCGGCTTGCAAAATGGTTTGAAAACAATCATTTTTGACACCAGTAAACTGGCGACATTTTTTTGGCGCGGTCCGTCGGGTCTTGTCTGTACGTCTATTGTACTGATGCATAGTAGGTACTGGAAAAGATCCTCACGAAATGAACAAGACTTGCGTATTTATTGAAAATCTTTGAAAGCTGGAAATTTTTATTTTCCATATCGTTGACCCAAATTACAGGCTCTCGCGATTATACTCTTATGTAGTTAAAACTTCATATATATTTCGTTCGTATTTCGGAACCAAATATGGCCAGGAGCATAGATTATTACTATATGAACCCGAATAACACCACAACATGATCGAAAATTGCACGAATTACAAATGATTTTGGTATTACGTTTGTATGGGAGACACCGTGGGTCAGACGACTCTTAAGTATCTATAATATAATAATTGTACCTGTAGAATAGATTAGATTCGAGGCCCGTAGGTAGGTACCCCAAAAAATAGAAAACCGAATTTGCGAACACTGCTCCTACTCGACCTTTCTTAACGTAACTAATTGTGAAGTAGGTCCAATTATTACGTACTTACGTAACTTTTTGTTCGATATCCGTTCTGAGCCAGTGTCACGTAACTTTAGTTCGAACAGCGAAGTCGGTTAAAGATGGCGTCGTCCTTGAATTTCCGTTTCCGCACACCCCAGCCCCCCCTCCCACGCAAGGGGAGGGGAGGGGGGGAGGTTGGGAGAACGTGACGAATTATTTATTTACCTAACGCCTACAACAGGGGTAGTTACTTTACCGAAACCTCTATCTACGTTTAACGTTAATTTTTGATGACTGAGATCGATTTAATGTCGCTCGTCCACCTGCCCCTCCAAGCGCATTTTGATTAGAATCCCTTGGTTTTATGTTATATCCCTGGGACAGGGGATTCACTAATTAGTTATTGGAAAGCGTTGGAAGGGCACTGTAGATGGCGCAATTTTTTTTTACACTATACAAGTTAGTACTTGACTGCGATCTCACCTGATGGTAAGTGATGATGCAGCCGAAGATGTTAGCGTACTAACTTGGAAGGGGTAAGTTATGTCGCCCCCGACGGTTTCATCACAGCATCGTACCGGAACGCTAAATCGCTTGGCGGCACGTCTTTGCTGGTAGGGTGTAAATGGTAACTAGCCACGACCAAAGCCTCCCACCAGACCAGACCTAAGCCAATTTAGAAATTATAAAATTCCAAAGTGGCCCGTGGCGGGAATCGAACCCGCGACCTCCCACTCGATACGAGCGTGCGTCCCCTGCGCCACGGAGGTCGTCAGGAGGAATTACAGGACTTTAAAGTTCACCTGATGTTAACTGCCTGCCTATGGCAGAAAATAGTGCGATCAAGGATTCTGCATTGCAATGTCATTGGACGCACTGCAATGCACTCGTCTTTCTAACATTGTAAAGCTCACTAGGTTGAAACAAAGTCGGCGTCGAAAACTAAACTCACACATTGATTTTTGACAATTTGACGACCTCCGTGGTTGAGTGGTTAGCGTGCCGGTTTTCAAGGCTCCACCATCTCTGAGGTTCCGGGTTCGATCCCCAGTCGGGGCAATGTAGAAAAATAAGTTTTCTACATTGTCCCGTGTCTGGGTGTTGTGGTACCTTCGTTGTTTCTGATTTCCATAACACAAGTGCATAAGCTACTTACTATGGGATCGGAGCGATGTATGTGATGTTGTCCTCTATTTATTTATATATTTTTTTATTATAATTTATTTATTTGTCGCTTGTTATGTTAATGTTACAGCGAATTACGCAAGTCGGACTATTGCACGAACGCCCGGCTAGATAAAAGATATTAGGCAATATATCATTCAGGATCGGTGTAATCTGCCCAGTGCGAATATAATCTCGATTCATGCTCATCTCGCCGGATTTGCATGTCATTGCGACGGAATTATTACCATTCATTTCCGCAGTGCGGCAAGATAGTATTATTAAGACGAGCTGACCCGGCAAACATAGTTTTGCCATTAGGAATTTAAAAAATAGCGACCTACCGAACATACATAGAAAACTTCATAACAATCGGTCGAGCCGTTTCGGAAGAGTTTGGTAACAACACGAGGCACGAGAAACGGTTCCATCTCTATTTAAACAAAAATACCTGGGTGACCGAGCTTTGCTCGGTATTTTCTCTATTTGCCAATAGATGGCAGCAGAAGTCATATTTTTTTTCGGTAAATTGGACATTTTCTAAAAATGAATCCTAGCTAGATCGATTTATCGCCCCCAAAACCCTCTGTATACTAAATTTCATGAAAATCGTTCGAGCCGTTTCCGAGATTCAGATTATATAGAAATATATATAAACTAGCTGTTGCCCGCGGCTCCGCCCGCGTGTATTACGATTTTTCTTACACATACCGTTGAATTCCTTGATTTTCGCGGGATTTTGGTGTGATGTTGTACGGAAACCTGTTCTTACTTCGCACGGGTTATCTTGTGGTGATTTTGAAAACTCCTTTTTTTTAATAAAAAAAATAAAGTTTCATTAATACGTAGTTGAAAGATCAGGAGGACGATTTTAACTGTCGATATTTCGACCCAATGGCACAGGTCGTGGTCACTACGTGACCACGACTTGTACCAGTGTATCGAAATATCGACAGTTAAAATCGTCCTTTTCATTGTGATTTTTATTCTGAAACCACGAAATATGTCAAAAATTATTAAATCATGTGAAAAGTTGTACTGGTGGTAGAAATCTTCTTTCAGAGTTCGGCCCGGTAGGTACCACTGGGATAAAATACTCTTCTAACAAAATAATTCCCCAGCCCAACATAAAAGTCTGTTAAAAATCTTTGCTTCATCTCAATACAATCCCAAGTATCAGAATGGGCAATGGCTATATATTTCTTTACGTATAAAAAGACCTATGATGGTCAATCGGTTAGGACCAGCTAAGACCTGAGAGTTAAAAATATTTCTGAACCATAATTTTACTCTTTCCATGTTGCGGATGATAAAAAAGACGTGGCACTCTGGGAATGTCCACAAGTCTCAACAGTGCCATCTTAATATAAAGTCAAGGAACAGTACATTACATGACAATTAATTTTATTAACAAAAATTCGGTAGTACCTACCTATCTCCAAGTTTTACATTCAAGTTCCACATAATTTGTAGAGATGGCGCGATACGGTATAACGTGGTGATAAATTCATGATTTTTGTTCACCCTAAAAGTAAAAAATCGTAAACCATACAAAATCTTCTGCTAAGCATATTTATTTACGGCTGTAAGGGTACTCCAGCCTGACTTGAGCCCTTACGACCTAGCCCTAGGTGCTTGTCCATTCCGAGTTTCAAGTCACCTACTTGAACTCATCGATAAAGGTTCTGATGTGTATAATTTCTGAACTACAAAAGTGATGATGATAAAATTTATACGAAATAATCTTTAAAGAACCTCCTTTCTAACAAACAAAGAATGAATGAAATCGGACAACGGGTTAATGAATTATAACTAAATACACACTTTGACTTTGATGCCGTCTTCCAGGGAAACCATGATGAATTCCGGGACAAAAAGTATCCTATGTCCTACCTCGGAGTAAGAACTATAATCATGTCAAGTTTCATTTAAATCCATCCAGCGGGTTAGCCGTGATGCGCGGTCGTGAAACAGACAGACAGACAGACAGACAGACAGACAGACAGACAGACAGACAAAAATGAAACAAATTACAGTTTTGGCTTCAGTATCGACTAAATAGTGTCCTCCAACAAAAATTTTCAAAATATCTTTAATGTACAGAATTCGACCCTTTACAGTTTTATTATAAGTATAGATAAATTGCTCGTTTAAAGGTATAGGATAAGCGAATATGTTAATAATGATTATCTCTTCCCATTATAGGCTCAGTAGTCCCTACTAAGCAGGATTCATTCATCCCCTTTTTGTAAAGAGGTCTGGCAGGCTTCAAACACGATTCAGAATACTGACTGACTGACCTGACTATCAACGCACAGTTTATGTCACTGGCTTTTTCGTTAAAAATCCTACAAGATGGAAAATGTGGACACGTGAACGAAACTGAGAGCGTTAGCTAGGTATACGACTAGCTTATACGACAAACAAATCTACAACTCAAAAAAAATATTAAATTTGCAAAAAAGCTTTTAATGAAATCGCGCCCTCGCTGCATAGTACTAATGTAGGTATAAGAATTTTCCCATTTTTCTTCCCCCGCGCAACTCCTTGTCATCTCCCTAAAGCAAAGATTTAAATCGCTAGATGAGTCCTAAGCCTACATTGCGCACATCGAAAATGTTCACAAACATGGCGATTGAGTGCTCTCAGCTTGCTATAGTGTGCGATTGTGTGAGAGAGAACGCAAGTGCACCTTTAAGACATACCTAATGAGTTATGTCGTTGTGTGTGTAAGATGACAACAAGACTTTTTGTCTTGGACGTTTTTGGAGGTATAGGGCTCTTCTAGCGATTTAAATCTTTGCCCTAAAACTGTTTTTTACGGGAAGGGTAACCTGCAGCCCTCAAATTTAACCCCAAACTCAAGGGATACTATGCAGTTCAATCTTTCAACATAGCGGAATTTATACGATAAACCAACAACAAACGTGTACCTACTACGAAGTAAAGAATAAGTACGCTTTAAACGGATAAAAATGAATTTCTGAGGCTTCTCCAAACTCTGCGATCACCATCTCCAACGGTGGAAAACATGGTAACCAGCCGCTCTAAATATCTGACCCACTAAAGTCCCAGAAAAAATTAATTGAGGAAAACGTTGCATTGCAGTCGGCAACAAATGCTGGTCCATTGATTAGTCAGATTTTATGTTAGTGGGCAAAAATGCAGAAACGCGAGCGACTTTGCCTTCTTTTGCTAAGAGGTAATGGCATAGTTCAGTAGGAGGTGGCGGATCTTGAGAGGGAATTTCTGGTGGCGCATCCCTCTCGCAGGAGATGCACAGTCAGAAGGTTAATGACAGCTGTCCTATCTATGAGGATACGTTCCAGGCGAGGCTTTAAGACGGCTACAGGGCCTACTGCTGGAGACCAAGTGACCTAGGTGATGGGTCAAAACCTGGCAGAAGTGCGATGAATACTTCCTCCAGAATATCCTCGTGCCGTCGTCAAGTGATCGATTCAGGCAAAATGCAAATGAATCCCGTACTATTGCACGCAGTTCTAAGTGGGTGCAAACCACGCAAATAACTCCGTCGTTTCCTCTGTTGGGTACTTTTGTGCTAGGCAGCTGGCATAGGTCAGTCAGAGTCGAGTCCAGCTGTCACGCAAAGGAGGGTCTGTAGAATTCATATGAGACCCCGAAATCTTTTAGTAAGTATTTTCTGACGAAGTCCACCGTGAGGCCTTTAGTGGGAAAACCCCACAAAGTCTAAAGTTACGCGTTAGGCATTTTCCAAATACCAAAGTTAGTATGAATAAGGTGTTCTTACACAATCAAAGCTTCAAAACTGCTCCCAATTTGGGAGTCGCCGGCTTAAGGCCTTAAACGGAAGCCGTGGGGCGTATGCGATTACTTTGGCGAGCTATTCATGCATCAAATTATCTATTGTGTCATGTATGCATGCACCGATATAATTTTGGGATTTTATATTTAGATTTTGAGAGTTCGTTCAGCGGATAGACGTCCATGTTGAGTATACGCATCCTGTGGAGATCTCCGATAATTTACTGAGGATCTCACGGGATTCCTCTTGCTCTGAACTGTCCACCCGGTTTTGGTTATACGGACGCTGCGTCTTCTAGTACCTTGGGTTCCTCCCATTGGTTCTACATACTATGTGTCTCCCATTTTGCCACTTAGGCTCGGTTGCTTGACCTGACTTTAACCAAAACGTTATAGTTAAATATGGCGGTCTGACTCTTATGTCTTTCGAAATAAGAGTCAAGCCGCCATATTTAACTATAACGTTTCGGTTAAAGTCAAGTCAAGCAACCGAGCCTTAAACTTGCACGTTTGACTATTGTTGGTGATTCTTGTCGTCGGATGTCTTGTTTCTACTTTGATCGCATAGATCGTATCTCTACTTGAAATTGGGTGTAGCAACTCTTCTTAACTAATGGATATACCTCCTGAAAGTATTGCTTACGTTTCCGAGTGCGTGTTTGGGCTTAGTCTTCGGGTCCCCAATATCCAGCATCTACGAACTACGAATGTGCCCTATCGGTTGGCCAAACGTGTTTCCTTTAAAAATCCAGCTTCAAAAATTACTCGTTGAGCTACGACGGTTACTCAGGTTCTTCTGTGGATGATGGATCTCCACATTTTTTCTCCACATCTCCAGATTCAATCGAGCAATGATACTCCGAGGCTATGCTCGGAGATGTTATGGATAGATCTATACTTATCCATGGCTCGTTGTGACGAACTCTGAAGTCTGATCCTGCCTCTGAGACCCATTATCAACAAACATGTTTCGGATCAATATGGCTGAACTCCATTCACATTAATTCTACAGGATAAAAGAATTCTTCCGCATTCCCTCAAACACAATACTACATACGCCGAGATATAGCGCATCGCATCGCGTCATGAAAACATCGTAATTACACGTGGGCGTGTGTGTGTGTGCAGCGTGGCCCACACATGCACACTTTACACACGTACGTGCACGTGTAGGGATGCGGATTTTCCTTCAAATGACGTTACAAGTATCGATGTTTTAACTTCGAATCGATAATGTCGATGAAAGTGAGTGATAACGCCGCGGAATTTTAACTGAAGGTGAGATACAGAAAATATTTCACTTTATTGGAATCTAACATTGTGTGCTCTGAGCTCTCGTGCAAAAAAATGTAAAAGTGACAAAATTATGAACGGAAGCAGGCGTTATATTGCGGTAATCCATAAGTAGCAGGACAGATTAATTTGTTTTGCTATAATCTGCTACTTGAAAAGATTCTGTATGGAACAATATGCAGGAACACTACCACATGAAACACCACACACAATTTTCTAACACTTCTTCGACGCACGTTTCATCCCGACACCCTCACATCCTCAGGAGATGTTGACTTCATAATGCGAAATCGTAGAGTTGTCAGAGTACAAAAAAGTGTGTGTGTGTGTGTGTGTGTGTGTGTGTGTGTGTGTGTGTGTGTGTGTGTGTGTGTGTGTGTGTGTTGTGTTATGTGTAGTGTAGCTGATATTTCCATATTTTCGGTTTTTCTATTAGAAACGTACTATGCGTACGCCTGATAAGTATTATTATTATTTTGTACAATCTTTGTTAAAGATTGTAATTTTATGTAAAAGAGCTTAACTCTTACTCATATCTTATAATCCACAATGTTTTACTGGCTGTGCCACTTGACTTTAACCTAAACCTCGATTTACGATAATTTACACAAATATCGATATTATTCAAATGTCGATACTTCCGGACCCCACCGTTTTACGTTAGCATTGACCAACTCAATATGACGAGCGCGGTACGGTGACACACTGAAAACGGACGTCGCGATCACGTGGGCTACGCGAAGAGAGAGACGGAGATACATTTGCGTTAGTGCGAGCGAGACAGGAGGCATAACCTTGACCTGCGCAGTAGTACCCCAAGCGCCCCCCGAGCTGTGACGATTTTTGGCATCATACCTATAACTGTTAGGTAAATAGGAAGCAATTTATAGACATGCCAATTTTAAATAACTTAGATCGGGATCTGACTTCTATATGGCTGTATGTGCTCACAGATTTAAACTTTCAATCTAAGCGAATTTATGGTTAGGTATCTATGTTTATGAACGGTTTATTGAAACGAAGTTTCTTTTCTGACACAGTACCGACACGTCTACTAATTCTGCCCCCTTATTGGTTGAAGTAAATCAGGGAACCAATCAGCGGGCAGAATTTCTAAACGATTACGATAACGATGAATATGTTTTTCTTTCACAATCAAGGGGCTGATTAGCGCGAGATAGCTCGACGTATCGCCATCCATTGAGCAGTTGGTGAACTTTGTTTTGACCGAGTGTTGTGGAACTCGCGCATTCTTTTTTTGGTAAGTTTATGGCTAGTCCTGCAATTAACTCAGAACTATTAACTTCCTCTTGATTGCAAATCTAGAGTAGGTAATTAGTAATTAATTACCAGGATTTAAGCGATCGACACGATCCAATCTGAAACAAATCGGAACCACCACTTTGTTGCCCAATCTGTCCACGCTTTATATAGTCGTTAGCTGAATTATTACTACGCAATATGCCAATTTTATTGTTTGTACCCAATCATAAATATTATTATGAATATTATGATGTTCGTCCTCGAAGCTCGCATCGTAATCCCGCATTGTGATCGGAACAATGACTTAACTTGATGCGTCATTTAAAAAATATTATAATGTAGATATTATTTTGATTTGATTGTTGTATTAAATAGCCCCGCCCTGTAAGAACTTGAAGTAGGTACCTATATAAAAACTCTTTCGCTGGTCTGTGGTACCTATAGCTATGAGTTACAGAATTGCTAGGACGTAGGATATCCTAATTTTGAAACGAAGTTTCTTTTCGAATGGTACAGCGCAGAGGGCTAATCGAAAGAATTAGGAATTTTCCGTCACGAAAATTAACAAAAATCCCATTATCTAAACTAAATAAAAATAATAAATAAAATATATAGTGGACAACATCACATACATTGCTCCAATCCCTTAGTAAGTGGATTATGCACTTGTGTTAAGGAAATCAGATACAACGAAGGTACCACAACACCCAGACCCGAGACAATGAAGAAAACTAATTTTTCTACATTGCCCCGACCGGGGATCGAACCCGGAACCTCAGAGATGGCGGCGCCTTGAAAACCGGCACGCTAACCAATCAACCACGGAGGTCGTCAAATTGAAGGAAAATCCACACACCGTACCCTATACCTACCTACTTAGGCAGTTATAACTTTCGTTTATTTTGTCCAAATACTTACAGATACTATCCGCTGATGTAAGCATGAAGTTTTATGATTTAACTTAACAAAGCGCTATCTACCGAGCGGTGGGTGAACTTAGTTTTAACCAAGTGTTCCTCGAAGGATGTGTTGGAAGACATCCTTCGAATGGTCGAGTGGTCGAATTGAACATTTTCACGAATCGGAACGCTGTACCTTCAGTGCTTCTATTATTTTTTTGGACTTTTTTACGAACCGGAACGCTATGCCTTCACAGTACCTACTCATATTCAATTCTGAGGGTAAAAATACATTTTTAGTAGTGCTCCTGCATCTCAATTATTTAAAAACCACAGTTTGGAATGCTCTGAGAATAATTTTCACGAAACGGAACGCTGATTTCACGAACCGGAACGCCGTTCCCGTGCGTTCCGGTCCAATACGAGCATTGGTTGGAACAATTGTGTGTGGTGGGCGGTGTTCCTACATATTGGACAATGGACCATACAGATTCTGTTCAAGTAGCGGATCATAGCTAATATATGGATTTCCGCAAAATACTTCCACTTTCTCTGTACATACACTCCGGCGTAGAAACATGTTCCATCCATACCACCTGGATGACTGGTAATCCACGACCACCCGTTACGCCAGATCCTTCTTTCCACGCACATGCAAACTATGGAACCAGTTAACAGCAACAGTAACCTCGAACTTATGGCAGTCAAATTGCGACAATCCCAGTATCATCTTCGCGTGTTTATATAAAAATCTCTGCTTGAAAGTGTAGAGTTAAATAAATTAGTCCGAGATTTGCGAGTTACTCACATAAAACTCGATACTCGGACGAATTTCCTAGGATACACATTTTTATGCAAATATTTTTATATACTTAATCATGTAAAGATGATACTGCCAATCTCACAAATTGACTGCCATAAACCTCTGATGTGTAATTAGTGAACAAATTGCAAAAAAACCATGAACATTTTGAATTTCGCGGGCGAAGCAAATTTCTTAAGAGCTCTCTGGTGCTGCAATTATGTCTATGGGCGGCGGTGATCGCTTACCATCAGGTGACGCTCGTTTGCTCGCGATGACTATAAAAAAATGCCTACTTCCATTCGATAAACAAACTTGTATTCACATTTATTATATAAGTAGGGATTAAAATATAGACTAGGTGGTGTATTTGCGGTTAAATTCGGAAAGCCCGAGCGGGGTACCAACTATCAAGGGCCGTCGCTACACGTGCCAGCCCGGGCCTTGAGGAAGATAAAGCGCCGCGGGTGTACACTCTACAATCCCGGGACTTCTCAGTATCTCCGTTATTATTATAATATGACTTCCTTGAAAATATATATTTTTTTCTCAATATATTCTTCATTTTCATGACATTTTTTTTTCCTTTCTCAAATAATCTCCGTTATTACTCCCCGGTTTTATTGTATCCTACATTTAATACACGCTTTTGTTATTGTTAGTATACAGCATTATATAAAAAAAACTTAATCAATTTCTGCCTGTATTTGACTACATTAAAACTAACAACTTTTGTTCTACGACTTTTTTTTACACGATATTTTGAGAAATATTCAATATTTTACAGAGATACTCTACTTGTTCTTACTCTGTAATGTAACATCGGCAAGTGGCAAAGGCGCGGCGCACGGCGCGAAACCGCAACAGTGTAATGTCACTTTACAAAAATAACATGTTTTTATGAAATAAATTAATACTGAATTTTGAATGGCGTAGAACTAAAGTTGTTAGTGTTAATAATATAAACAACTACAACCGAGAGCGATTTGGTATTTTTTAAATAATCTTGTACACTAGCTGTTGCGCGCGGCTTCGCCCGCATGAATTTCGGGTTCTATATTTTTAGAGTTACTTTTAATGGAGAACAATTTCGTCATACATGGTTTTTGTGAAACTTTAACCGTTTATGGTTTAAGCAGCACACGCAAAAAAGGAATAATTTTTCCCGTTTTTCTCGCTGCTGCTGCAGCTGTGTACAGTGAAATATCAATATATCCATTATTATAGTATAGTATAATTTTTCATGCATAATTTAAAATAATGTCTGCATAATTGATATTGTAACAAATGTAGAGTCATAACTCGTAGCCCTACCTATCTTATGAATTATGACAATAATTAATTATTTATAAACAAACAATATTAATTGATAAAGTGCGTGACAGAAGCATATTTTATGTTATTACAGTAGGTAATAATTTACACAACGTAGGTACTCGGAAGCCGTAACTAAGCATTTTTTTCGGTCATGTTTTACCCAAAGGGTATTACATAGACTGGGGAGATTATTAAGACTCCGCTGTCCATCTGAGTGTCTCCAGGCTGTATCTCATGAACTGTGATAGATAATTACAATTTTCACAGCTATAAGGTTTTTTTGTCTATCAATTTATATTAAAAACGGAATAACTCGGAAGCCGTAACTAAGCATTTTTTTCGGTCATGTTTTACCCAAAGGGTATTACATAGACTGGGGAGATTATTAAGACTCCGCTGTCCATCTGAGTGTCTCCAGGCTGTATCTCATGAACTGTGATAGATAATTACAATTTTCACAGCTATAAGGTTTTTTTGTCTATCAATTTATATTAAAAACGGAATAAAATAAATATTTTAGGGGGGCTCCTATAGGTACATGGTTATAAGGAAACGTTCGTGCGCGATGAAAATATTATAACAGAAGAAACGATATTTTTATCTTATTACTAAAAAAACTAAGCCAGTTAGTTATATAAAAATATTTCTTTGCGTTTTAAGAAATAATCATTCCTACAGATACAGAACAAATTAAAAAGAAATTACATAAAAATTCATTGTAGTTTCCGATGAAAATTGAAAAATGGAGATTTTGGAGCAACTTTTGGGAAAAAACTTTCTATCGAGAATTCCCAATCGTGTGTGCTTCAAAGCGAATTTAGATTAAATACTCAAATATCTACATGATTTTTAACCCACAGGCTACGTTTATTAATTAACAAAAAAGCGGCCACGTGCGAGTCGGACTCGCCCATGAAGGGTTCCGTAGTAGCAAGTAACCTAATAAATATAAAAGTTCTTGTAGTTAGTGGGAAAATCCCTTAAATGTATGATTTTTACCCTTTAAAATGTGAATTTCGGAAATCCCGTTCTTAGTGCACCTCCATGAATCATGACCTAATATCAACCTAGTTACCAGATCTCTACAACTTTTAGTTTTTCCGAAATTCCGTTATGAGGTCACAAACATAAAAAAATACAGTCGAATTAAAAACCTCCTCCTTTTTTCAAGTCGGTTGAAAAGTCGGGAAACAACTAAAACGTATATTTTGACATCATCAAACAAGTTAGGTATATATACTTTACGCCCGCTCCAAGTTTACAGTCGAGTGGTTAAATGGGGCACATACAAACAACTTAGTTATTCTACCTCCACTTCCAGATTCATACAGCTTTCGGTTATCATAACAAAGTGAAAAACATATTAAATAAAAAAACCTATGCTTGCCTTTAACAGGTTTTTAGGTCCTGGCACGCGTAAATGCTTATCTATTAATCAAACGCCAAAAATGCCTTACATAATTTTGAAGAGCTGATAATCTTACACTGCTGGACCGATATTAAACAAACATAGCTAAGAACCACCGCAAGGAAAGTAGCTTTAAAATGAAAAAGAACCGCATCGAAATAGGTCCATCCGTTTGAGAGCTACGATGCCACAGACAGACCAACACATACAGAAATCGACGTAAAACTTATAACTACCCACTTTTTGCATCGGGGGTTAAAAATACGTTTCCAAATGAAAATGATGTAGAAAATAAATAGAGTAACTGAAAGAAAATTTACAAAGGAAGAGAAGTATAATCTATCCACGAAATAATATCAACTGAAATACAATTTGTCGTCGTTTTCGTGATATTGCTGTATATTGTACAATGAGTATGGATTATGGGTGTTACTAGGATTATGGGTATGTTACTAGGATACTAGATTATGGATGTTAGTAAGGAATTACCAATCTATCGGCATAAGGCACGGCCAAGCGATCTATGCTGTGCGATGCTGTGTAGAAACCGTTTCGGTTTGTTTACCCCCTTCCAAGTTAGTTTCAGCTGCATCGTCACACACATTGCTATTTAAGTTAAGTACCTATTAAATGTTTGTTCCTGTTTCCGTGAAAGATTTTGTTTCTTCTCTGATGTTCTTCACAACTTGATCACACAAGTAAGTAAAAGTTTAAAATAATAATGGGTGCTGTTGATCTCTGAATTCTGGAATCAAGTAGCCCCAGGTAAGGTGCATGATGTTTTTTAAATTTAATTACATATGTAGGTACATATTAATAAGGTTCTATCGTACTCATCCACCTGAACTATACAGTGACGCGGCAGGCGGCAGTGTCTTTAAAACTTTCAATACTAAATACTGACCCGACCTGAGAATCTAACCTAGAGGAGTTAGTTCAGGTTTTTGTATGTATTTCGAGTCAATTCGCATCGCACAAACGAGTCGAATTCTTCCATACATTTACAGCCAGCGCCATCTATGGATAGGCGCTGACATGCAGCTGTCAATGGATGGCGTACAAAAATCTTTACTAACCGTCGTGTCGTGATCTCCAGTAGAACTTGCTCTCCACTAAACCAACGAGGCAACGCCTATGCTACAGGTTTCAAACAAAATGGTTTGCTCAGAAGAACCGACTTTTTTTAATTTACGTCATTACTTCTTACAGATGTTCCGATAACATGGTCGCAGTCTGGCCGAAGCGCGTTGCTGCCGTGCGTGGTCCCGGAGTGGACGCGCGTGCAGCCGCGGAGACCGCCGCCCCCCCTCGACGACGACCAGGCCAAGGCCAGGCCCTTTACGTGGTACAGGCTCGCCGCCACACGAGAAGAAGTTAGCTCCAAGCGGTGAGTTCATATCACTACGTTTGACGTGGACTTTTGTAGAAGCGGAATCTTTGGCTCTTGCCACAAGTACATCATCGTCATCATCGCATCATCTTGCGGACGTCCACTGTTGGACATAGGCTTTTCCGAGTGAGCGCCACCACACCCTGTCCTCAGCCATCTTCATCCAGGCATTCCCCGCCACCCGCATTATGACGTCAGTCCAGCGACTTGGAGGGCGCCCCACGGTACGCTTGCTTATACGCTGTCTCCACCCCTGGAGACAGCAGCGTATAAGCAGTATAGATGGACTTTTCACCTCCATCGGCCATCGCCCCTACGACAAACATGACCTGCCCACTGCCACTTCAGTTTACTATAATGGTTTTGGGCTATTTCGGATTTTATCTCTCAGGGATACTCCATGGCCCGCAGAGCGGTGGGCTTAGGTACTATTGGTGCCAAAACAAACATTGTTGACACCAGTAAACTGGCGCCATTTTTTGCGGTTCCTAAGTATACGTCTAAATTGTCTTTTGTAAAGCAGCTTGTATTTACAGGGTCTCCCAGAATGGCACGCTGGAGGTGGTCCGCAAGAATGCGGGCACCAGCGAGGGCGTGTACCAGTGCGCCGTGTCCCACCACGGGGGCCAGGTCCTCGGATACCCCATTAACCTCAAGTTCTCATGTAAGCCGTTTTTTTTGGACTTTTTTTGGACATTTGCAGCACCAAAAGAATTACGTTGCCGGCTTTTATGAATAGTTATTATTCAAGGCTGCAAGGTGGATTTTTGGGCCAAGTGTCAAATTTGAGTGCTGAGCGGCGCAGGATTCTGGGGTTGAATCCTGAGCCTAGCGAGGCATTCAAAGACACGAGACAAAAAAATTTGCGGCCGTACAAACACTTAACACTTTCATCTCACCACACTGCGAGGAAAATTACTAGAAGAACACTTTGGATCGACATTGCTAGTATGTAAGATGTTGTTTTCCGTAGCTCTGCGAAATTTATACTCGACTGTAACAACTTCACTCACTTAAATCCACCTAAAATCATCACTGAACTCATTTCAAAGTTACAAGCGAGTTTTTTTTTCAATTGACATAATGAACTTTAATCTTATACCTTTAAACAAACAATTCATGTATACCTATATATTTCTATATAATCTGGATCTCAGAAACGGCTCGAACGATTTTCATAAAATTTAGAATATAGGCGGTTTTGGGGGCGATAAATCGATCTAGCTAGGATTCATTTTTAGAAGAATTTACCAAAAAAAAAATATGACTAGGTACTGCTGCCATCTATTGGCCACCGAGCGAAGCTCGGTCACCCAGATATTGACAATTGTATAAGATACAAACCAATTAGGAGCCAATAAAAATCGCGCATCTTCCGGGGAATCCCCGCGCTCGGCCCGGGAAATCCCTATGTAAAAAAAAGTTGCATCCATTCCATTCCATCAAGGTGTAAGTTGACCCTTACTCGTTGACTGTACCGTGATCTGGGAAGGCTACCTATACTGCCTATACCACGTGGTACCAGGGATGAATAGTGAATACAGATAGCCTCTCTAGCGGACCCTCGTAGCTAGACGCGTTTTCCATTATTTATACATTCATGTACAAAGCAGGCAATACATCAAGGGCTGTGTCTGCAAGGCCGGCAAAGTGCGCGGGTAAAATGGATTCATTGCAATAACACTTGACAGTGGTTTGCGGGCCGCTTTAATACATCATACTAGCGTAAGATGAGAAAGATTACCCAATTATCAGTGACCGTACAGCGCATGGGGCTAGGAAAAAGAAAATTGTTTTCAGTTTTTAAATCACGAAAATTCCGATACGAAGAAAAGCACATTATCATTAATTAAAATTCGTTTATCTCAGACCAAACATACAAATAATAAATCTTATACCTTTAAACGAGCAATTCTTGTATATATATTTCTATATAATCTGGATCTCGGAAACGGCTGGAACAATTTTCATGAAATTTAGTATACAGGGGGTTTTGGGGGCGATAAATCGATCTAGCTAGGATTCATTTTTATTAAATGTCGAATTTACCAAAAAAATAAAATTATGACTACTGCTGCCATCTATTGGCCACCGAGCGAAGCTCGGTCATCCAGATATAAAATAAATATAAATATATATATAGTGGACAACATCACATACATTGCTCCAAGAAAAGAAAGAAAGTTTCATTAAAATCGGTCGAGCCGTTTCGGAGCAGTTTGGTAACAAACACGAGACACGAGAATTCTATGCGATTTAAATCTTTGATTCTATGTAATGAAAATTCTCGTATAATATTGTAATAATGGCCTCAGACAAGTCAGTCTTACAATGGGAAAATCAGAAGGTAAAAGCACATTCCCAATATTGTCATAGAGTAATCAAACCTATCTTTCTAATCTTCGTTGAGATCGATCACTATAATTCGCTGAGGAAAAATCGGCTGGAGCGATAAAATAGATTAAATTTCGAAGAAACGGTTGGGCTAATCAATAAACAGTAATTACAGATTTACGGAATCAATTTTGGCACCGTTGATAGATTTATTCGACACTGCCATCGTCACCGATTTTTGTTGGTTGTTAAATTTTAGGCTAAATTCTCACACGACGTTTTGCCTCCGCGCATTCTTGTAGTAATAGGCTCAGTGTAAGTAATAATTGCATACTTGAGGAAGAATGGGATAGATAGATAGCTGGAAGACACGGGTTAATTCCTGCAAATAATTTGGATAAGTATTCAATAATAATTTCATCTTATATATAAAAATCTCTCGCCGATCTTTGGTACCAAACTCCTCCGAAGCGGCTCGACCGATTGTTATGAAATTTTCAGTGTATGATCACTGGGTCCGGAAGCAGGTTGTTTGTTATCTATATTCATATCCCTAAATGGCAACACATCGTTTGCCGGGTTAGCTAGTAATTTATAGGAATTAAACCTTGTGTGGAACACTATAACACAAATAAATTTTTTCGACTGTTTGCCCAATTAATCGAAAACTATTGGGCACAAAAATAAATAAAAATCGGTTATAGAATACACAAATAACGCCCTTTCATATGATATACTCAATATTGTTATCTCAAGGGGAGTATCTCATTTTGAAATTTCAAAATGAGATACTCCCCTTTTTAAATAAAAATGAAAATGATTTTCAAATTTTTATGATTGCAATGACGTTGGGTCACTATTAACTAAAACTGTTCCAAATTTGAAGTCGGTAGCTTCGATAGTTACTGAAATAATCGAGTGTGACAGACTGACGGACGGACGGACGGACGGAGAAAGTCTCACCATAAGGGTCCCATTTTTACCATTTTGGTATTCGACTTCGAATTGGTGTAGGTACCTAAAATTTAAATTTAAAAATTATTTCACTCTTTGTAGTGGCATTTGAAGTTGGTTTTTTGGAAAGCATTTCCCATTTTTATTTTTTACTTTTTAGTTGGAAACAATAAAATGCACAAGGCGTTGTAAAAATACCCAAATCGTTTGAGGTGTGTTCATAAAATCTGAAGAGATCCCTCAATTTCACCAAGATCACATCATCAGACCCTGACTTGATGACTTTAGTCATCAAATCAGTATCTGCTAGCAAATGCACTAGTAACTATAAAAAATACCCAACTCGCTTCAAGTATACTAGCAAAATTTGAAGATTTCCCTCGATTTCACCAAGATCCCAGACCCTGACTTGATGACTTTAGTCATCAAATCAGTATCTGCTAGCATATGCACCAGTAACTATAAAAATACCCAACTCGCTTCAAGTATACTAGCAAAATTTGAAGAGTTCCCGCGATTTCACCAAGATCCCATGATCAGATCCTGACCTGATGACCATAGGACAACTTGGAAAATATTACTCTTTCAAATAATACCCAAATAGTTTGATGTGTCCATATAAAATTTGAAGAGTTCCCTCGATTTCTCCAGGATCCCATCATCAGATCCTGACCTGATTAAAATGGGACCATCTGGAAACTATACCCTTTTAAACAAAAAAATAATTTTTCAAATCGGTCCACGCGTCTTCGAGTAATCGGTGAACATACATAGATAAAAAAAAAAAGATTCCGACGAATTGAGAACCTCCTCCTTTTTTTGAAGTCGGTTAAAAAAAGAAACGGTCGTGAGATTTGTTACAAACACTGTGACACGGTAATTTCAAATATTGGATAAATTGGTCTAGGTCAAGTTTGGTGGGTAGCTTCGGCCTTGGCTAGTTAGGTACCACACTACCAGCATAGATGCACCGTATGTGACAAAACTCCTAAGAAAACGGCTTGGTCGACCTTTATGAATTTTTGTGTTAGGTAGATATTGATAGTCATGTAGGACTGAGATGTACCTAAACTATTTTTCAGTTTTTTTTTATTTGAAGCAGTGATAGCTCAGTGGTTCTGACCTCTGCCTCTCATAAGGAGGTCACGGGTTCGAATCCTGGGCACGCACCTCTGACTTTTCCGAGTTATGTGCGTTTTTAGGAAACTAAATATCACTTGCTTAGCGGTGGAAAAAAAAACATCGTGAGGAAACCTGCATGCTTGAGAGTTTACAAAAATGTTCTCGAAGGTGTGTGAAGCCCGCCGACCTGCACTTGGCCAGCGTGGTGGGCTATGGCCAAACCCCCTCTCAGTCTGAGAGGTGATCCGTGCCCAGCAGTGGGACATAAAAAGTGGTTGAGATGAAACTATTTTTCATATCCCTAAGTGAGAAATAATTTATCATGTTTGCCGGGTCAGTTAATTTCATATAATATCTTTTTAACGCATAGTACATAAAAGACGTTCTTAGGGGTCTCTACTCTCTAAAGTAGTGTACAAAAAGAAAGTATAAGATATTTGAGACTGGGTACGCGCATGAATAGATTATGTCCAATCATCGTTAGCGGCGTGAGTTAGGAGCATGAATTCTGCTGACTCAGAATATTTTCATTAGACCGTCCAATATTGTGGAGTATCCAGGTTTTTAACCTCTTAATAAAAATTGGGACTACTAAACTTAACAGTAAAACCATCGCCATTTTGGCGTTGATAGTTGCGTGAGCTGTCGTGAGCGTCCATGGAACTAAAATAAAATGATATTCAAAACTACGATCATTTCCAATTTTTTATTAAAAATGTCAATTTTAGTACCATGGACCTTCGATGGGGGCGCTTCAAATTGGCACAAAAAAGGAACTGTGAATTGTATAGAATATTAGTCCAGCGTACGTCATACATGTATTAGGCCCGGTTTCCACCAAAGACAGATTCAGTAACTAATGTAAGACAGATTCAGTAACTAGTAAGCAATGTGTTTGAGCAAAGACTTCTATGTAGGTATTGTTTGAGTAACCAATCAGATTTCGTCATTTCGACATCTCCGAAACTGAGGGGAGAGGAGATGTCGAAATGACGAAATCTGATTGGTTACTCAAACACAGTTCCGCTTATAGAGATCAGTGATTATAAGCTATTTTACCTAGTTCTCTACCGAAGCTTTTGATGATAAGTTCATTAAGTGCATTTTTATTCCCGTGCAGTGCGTAACTCGTAAGTACACGAATAAATTATGTCCTCATTTGGTCGTGCGTCTAATTAAGGCCAATGAAACGAGGCCCGATGCCCAAAACATTGGCTTCAAAGTTCAATCAATCTTTCCTCGAATCCTTGATGGCTCGGATCTTTGACTTATTGGTCGTATTCTATAGGTAATTGTGTCGGTTGTAGTTATGAATTCGGTGAATAGTGAATATTTAGAGTTATTGAGGCGAAATCAACGACTCTGCCCGCGAAATTCAAAAATTTTCTGGATTTTTACAATTCGTACGCTTAGCTCCACATTATGGGCTTACGGCTGTCAATTTGCGGGAATGGCAGTATCATCTTTACATGTTTACATCAAAATCTTTGCTTAAAAATGCCTGTCCTAGGCAATTAGTTCGAGTATCGAGTTTTAAGTGAGTAACTCGTAAGTCGTAAATCTCGGACTAATTTCTTTAACACGACACTTTGTAGCAGAGATTTTTATATAAACACGTGAAGACGAT
Organism: Coenonympha glycerion; assembly: GCA_963855885.1. Classification (NCBI taxonomy): domain Eukaryota; kingdom Metazoa; phylum Arthropoda; class Insecta; order Lepidoptera; family Nymphalidae; genus Coenonympha; species Coenonympha glycerion. The sequence continues at coordinate 1,860,358 of OY979637.1, read as the reverse complement.
ACTGGAATTCCCGCAATTTGACTGCCATAAGCCTATTTTGTCTTATTAGCTTAAAAATCGCGAAAAACCACAAAAAATTTTAATTTTACGGGCACACCCGTGGCATGCTCCTTAAACTGTTTCGGTTACTAGCCCGCGAAATTCAATTTTTATATTCGGTGTTTCGCAAATATTACACTAACTACAACATTGTAGGTTTATGGCAATGAGTTTTGCAAGCGTAATATTTATACATCTACATTGGTTTTAATAAAAACGTGTATCATACGACGTTTTTCAACACACTTGTGAATAAAATAATACTTAAAATAATTTTTTTAGTAGATGAAATTAAAAAAGCTGTCTAACTCACTAGTGAATAATAGTAAAGAAAAAGTCACAGTTTGCGATTAAAGGTGTCATTATGTGCCTAATTGCAGTGAAATTAGAGCCACTTTATTTTCTTACTAATCTTTTTTACATATATTGAGAATATTTCTAATGTTTTACCGATGATTTGGTTAAGACGTAAGGTATAGCCCAATTTTCATACAAAAATCGGCACTCTCCTTTTTTATGCGCCCGGATGATACCCATCTAAAAACGGATCCGTGATGATAATACAGGCTGCTTCAAATACTCAAAAGTAATAATCAAGTACTTGTTCAAGTTCAAGTTCAAGTTCAATTAATTGATCGTATAAACTGTTACAATATAATGTTACAAGAACAGTCATACCTTTTCAGGCATACGATAGTTTTACAGAGAAATAATAAAAAAGAAAAAAACTTATAATAAAAAATTAATTCTTAAATGATCTATCTTAAACAATGTCAAATTTTAATAAATTCAAATACGTATTACTAATTGATCTAATAACAATAATAAAATTTATAGTCAAACATTTATTTTATTCCTTCTCTTGAATTCTACATTAAAGAAAATTTTGTCTTTTGTTTTGTCTCGATTGAAAAAGTCATTTAAACTGTAGAATGTCATATCTAATAACCATAATTTAAGAATTCTTTTAAATTTATACGAGTTTAGCGATTTTATTTGCAACGGTAGATTATTGAATACACGTATTGCACTTAAATATGTACTGTTTTGCTTGCTATAATTATATGCGAATGCCTAGTGCTTGTGGGGATCAAAGCGCGCATTAATTGCAATTTCGCTCCTCGAGTGGCGATTCATTATATTTTAACTCACAAGTAGGAACTGCAACTAACAACAGTCGGAGCCATATTATGTGATATGACATACGTCAATTCGATTCGCTGAATGGAAGAAAAAGAATCGAAATAAATAAAAAAACCGGCCAAGTGCGAGTCGGACTCGCGCACCGAGGGTTCCATACCATAAAAGAAGTAAAACATTCAAAGAATCAATTTTGTTCATACGAGTATAATTTACATGTAGGTACTTTTTTTGGCAAACCGCAACCGTAACTTTGTTTTTGGTGGTTTATTGTTATTATCAAAAAAAGTATAATAGTTAGAGAGTTTATTTTATTATTCCTGTAAAATATACGTTTATTCCTATTGATCATAATTATTTCAGATTTTTTGATTGGTAAACTTCGGAGATAAGGGGGGGGGGGGGGAACGGTATTTTTTTCGACAGTTTGCTCAATTACTCAAAAACTATTAGGCATAAAAATAAATAAAAAAGTTTTAGAATACACAAGTTACGCCCTTTCATATGATACCCCACTCAATATTGTTATCTCATTTTGAAATTTTGATGACCCGGTTTTCCCCCCTTTTTAAATAAAAATAAAATAGATTTTCAATTTTTTATGATTGCAATGGCGGCGCGCCGCAATTACCTATACAACTATTCCAAGTTTCGGTTCGATAGCTTCGATAGTTACTGAAATAATCGAGTGTGACAGACGGACGGACGGACGGACGGAGAAAGTCTCACCATAAGGGTTCCATTTTTACCATTTTGATATGAAAATGACAGTTCTCGGCGCTGAAGTCAGATGATCAATTTAGCGATCGTTTATGTGATTATACTCATTCCTATTGCATTTTTGAATTCGTTCGTGGAAATTGTTGAAAACGTGAAGTAGGGCGCTGACTTTTAATACATTATACGTTGGACTTCAGACTGTCAACGTAAAAATTACCATGTTGGCGCTGACTGTTGTCTGAGCGTCTATGAAACTAAAATAAAATGACATTCATAACGACGGTTAATTGTAAACTTCAGTTATAAATGTCACTTTCTGTACCTGCAAATCGGCACAAAAACTTTGTCAATTTTATAGAAAATTTAGTCCAGCGTACCTATTTAATAGAGGTCAGTGAATATGGGAAGGTAGCTCTCCTTTATATTTTGAGTAAATTAAAATGTATTGTTAATCTGCTTATTACTAAACTATCAAGCTAGTTTGAACTTTAATAAAATAAAAGGATTGATAGATATTGTTCTACAATACCTTAACAGTAAACATAGTACGCTAAGAAATAAAGGTCAGGGTAGGATCCATCCAAGTAGAAGTTGAGCCTTCAAGTCGTTTTATCTGAAGGCTGTAGATTGGCATTGCGACCGACCTCCGCAATGGATAAGGACAGGGGAATCAGAACCAATTAGGACGGTTAATGGACAGCGAAATGCGATCCCAGCGTGCGAGCTGTGAGCAAACAATTGAATTATCTCAAAGCTATAAAAATGGGAGCTTTATTTACTGGGATATAGCGATCGGAAAAAGCAAAGAAGGCGTCTTTTCTTATTGGCGCCTCACACGGCCCACACGCTACAGCCACAAACCGCGCCGCCTCTAGAAGTTAGAAGCGGCCACAAAAAAGCTTTGTTTTTAGGGTTCCATACCAATTTGGTAAAAATGGAACCCTTATGGTGAGACTTTCTCCGTCCGTCCGTCCGTCCGTCCGTCCGTCTGTCACACTCGATTATTTCAGTAACTATCGAAGCTATCGGCTTGAAATTTAGAATAGTTTTAGGTAATATTGACCCGACGTCATAACAATCGTAAAAATTTGAAAATTGTTTTCAATTTTATTTAAAAAGGGGGGAACACCGGGGCTTCGAATTTTCAAAATGAAATAACAATATTGAGTGGGGTATCATATGAAAGGGCGTTACTTGTGTATTCTAAAACCGATTTTTATTTATTTTTATGTCTGATAGTTTTTGATTTATTGGGCAAACTGTCGAAAATATACCGAATAGAAAAAAATCCTAATCGCTCTCGATCAGAACCAATTAGGACGGTTAATGGACAGCGAAATACGATCCCAGCGTGCGAGCTGTGAGCAAACAATTGAATTATCTCAAACCTATAAAAATGAGAGTTTTATTTACTGGGATATAGCGAACGGAAAACGCAAAGAAGGCGTCTTTTCTTATGGGCGCCTCACGCGGCCCTCACGCCACAGCCACAAACGGCTCCACTAGAAGTTAGAAGCGGCCACAAAAAAGCTTAGTTTTTTTTTAGAAATTTGAATAGACCATAGAAATACTTATACAGTATACACAGGATCCGGCTGACTGCGTGGCAAATTCTCTAAGTCAATACTCCTAAAATTAATTTTTCAGTGTTCGCAAAAAATGTTTTGATTTCAATATCGACTGATTATAAAGGGTTATAGAAAAAAATCCTAATCGCTCTCGTACTGTAGTTGTTTACATAAAAACTAACTACTTTTGTTCTACGACTTTTCAAAATACGGTATTAATTTATTTCATACAAAAAATTTAAAAACATGTTGTTTCTGTTAAGGGACATGACACTGTGAAACCAAGCATTACACAGTGACCGCACGATAGAATCGAGATACGCGCGCCGCGCGCTGTTGCTACTTGCCGATGTTATACATTACAGAGTAGTAACAAGTAGAGTTTCTCTGTAAAATATTGAATATTTGATATTTCTCAAAATATGGTGTTAAAAAAGTCGTAGATAAAAATTGTTAGTTTTAATATTTAAACAACTACAGGCCGAAGGCGATTAGGTATTTTTTAATGTACCTAACCCTGTAGGTATACATAAATGCCATGACCTTTTTAAACATTTCACTTCACGAAATGTATGTGACGCGTTATCTGAATAGCCCACGTAGAAAGTAAAACCCGAAATGATCACGGCATACAGTAAGAATAGTAAAAAACTACAATGCAAACTAGACAAAGACGAGCGCGCCCGACGAACAAAGCTTGTCTTACAAAGAGTGTACACTGCACGGGAAGTAATAACGGAACTTTGAAAATGTTGCCTTTTTCATAGCGCGGTATAGTACTGAAAATAATGAAAATTGTCATCATAATAATTTTCTGCACAGAAAAAAAAATATTTGCTATTTGTTATTATAGGAACTTATTTTACGGGCTCAAAATAATAAACTTGGTGCTAACAAAGACAGGCCTGATTTTAAAATGGCATGACAGTCTTTTACTTTGAAGGAATTAGGCAATGTTGGACTAGGTAAAAGAAGTTAGCAATCCCAGGCCCCTTACTAGCCTGGGTCCTTGGGGTTGACCCTAACCTTGCCTGAAAGGGTCAGCCAGAGGTGAGCCCAACGGACGTTGCGCAAGGGAGCCTCCGGTGCGTTCGTATGAGATCCCGGAGGCTTCCAGCATGGGCGCAAAAGATGTCCGAGGGGGTTTTAGTGGGTAAAAATCACACATAATCCAATTGGATATCTTAGCGGAGATTTCCTCCCCGTAATAAAAAAAGGTAAAAGAAGTTACGAAGAATTTCGTAAGATTCGAGACCCGAGATGGATTCGTTGGTTCTCATATCTGTTGGGATTTGGAGATTACTAAGCTAAATCAGACTTGAGAACTAATGTCATAGGATGTTGAGAGCAGTGAAAATTAAATAGCCGGACAGACTATGCAGTTTGACCGGACATTTAGGTAAAATGGCCGCCGGCCGGACACTCTACATTATTGAGGATATTGTTTCTAGTAATATCTTTCGCAATCCAACACAAAAATATATTTTTCAATTCAAACCAGTAGTTCCCGAGATTAACGTGTTTGAACAAACTCTTCAGCTTTGTAATGGTGCTGTTTCCTCTTGATTGGGAGTGAAACCACAACTGTGAGTAGGTACTTACGAAGATGATTAATAAAAACTCCAAGACATACTTCACGCCCTCAACTTCGCGTTTATTAACTTTGCCATATGGCGTGCAATTTGCGAAGTATAGTTATTTCAATCCACCTTGACGCGCCCCACTCTGTCATATTCCATACGAATATAATGAAACATAAGTTACATAAGCGATTTTGACAGAGCGGGGCGCGTCTTCGCGGATCTTAATTAAATAAATCTAACATAAAACGTCGCTATACGAACGCAATTTGCCAAAGATGACCGATCATTTAAAATCTCTAACGGATAGACGAAAAATTCATGACATGGTCTTTTTGCAGAAGCTTGTAAACGGTACATTGAACAACTCAGAGTTGTTGGGCCAAATCTCTTTTAGAGTTCCCGTCCGAACACCGCGCTACCCTGTCTCACTCTTCACTCACCGTTTTTGTAGGACTAATCTTGGTCGTCACTCTTTGATACCCAGACTTAACAGCACATACAAATATTTTATTTCAAAGGATAAGTCAATCGATATTTTTAAGGAAAAACTGCCCAATTTCAAAAATAAGCTACTAAAAATGCTTGGCTAGCCAGATTTTGTTTGTATAGTCTTTAGTAGTTAAATTAATATAGTTAATGTGTTTGATTAATTCCTTTTGTATAATTAGCTTTCCGTTTTACTTATTGTTCTTTTTGTGTCACTTTACAACTTAAGTTTATATCTTTATTTAGCGTCGACTTGAACAATTATTATGCATGTTGTAGCTACCTTTAAGTTGAATCATATGTGTATGTAGTACCTATGTTATATGTATTTATCAATGTGTTACATGTGATTTTGTTGGTGGCGCTTTGAATAAATAAATAAATAAATAAATCACAGCGCCTTAACCTAACTGATGTTAAAAGTAACAGAACCGAAATGAATCACGAATGCGTGTTGAGTTAGCCACTCGAACAAGTCAGTCAATAGAAAATTTCTTGAAAACTAACGGTGCACGAACCGTGGCTCTATAAAATTACAATTCGCAGAAGCTGATCGTTTCGGAGGCAAAAAAGTATCTGCATTCGCACAGCATCCATTGTGATCTGGCCGTGAAAATTGTTTGCAGATTATAATAGACGTATGTACAGGATCCGGCGGAACGCGCGAAAAAATGTCGTCTGGATACTGGTGACAAAAATGTTTGATTGACACCAACTGCGTCAAATGTAAGCCGACCGCAGTATTGTCCATGTAAAGCAGTCCACGCCACAGATCACTCACTATACTTGTTATAAACCGCATTCGAGTTTCCACAGGGACGATTTCCGCCATGTTGCGGCGTATTAGCGAACATTTTGAGAAATGGCACTACTTCTTTAGGGTTCCTTAATAAAAACGGAACCCTTATAAGATAACTTTATTTCACGACCCTTTATTTCAGTAAATATTAAAAATGTCGACATAAAATTTGGAATTGTTAAAGGTAAATAATGGCCCGCAATTATTGTAATAATAAAAAATCAAAATTTTTAAGGGGGAAAATTGGGGCCTTGAAATTCCGAAATGAGATTACAATATTGACTGGGGTATCATATGAAAGGGCGTTGCTTGTGTATTCTAAAACCGATTTTTATTTATTTTCAATACAGTTGTATGGTATGGCGCACTTTCAGAGGCTGTCATTAGTATTCGAAAGTTAAATCTTACGCACAGGCATCTTACTTTTTCGTGGTCGTAACTTACTTTTACAAGCTCGATCATTACTTTTGCAAAACGTTTGATACCAAGGAGTTTTCATTGTACAATAAAATGGGATGGACATTGGGATGGGATGGACACAGGAGGAATTTTTTTTTCGTTTGTTTTTATCCTTTACCTTTTGTCTTTTATCTTTTATCTTTTATCTTTTTATTTTTTATCTTTTATCTTTTCGATTGTGAATTCGAAGTCGCCTTCGATTTCGATCTTCGATATTTTATTTAAGGTAAGAACCAAACAAGATGGAAAATTGGCCCCCAAAACTTGAGCAAACATATTTAGGTGTTCGAGCCTTCGGCTTGACTCCTGTGAGATAAGCCTCGTGAACATCAGCGCCATCTAGTACTATATTGCCGAAAACAAGCCCTAACTTGGCTGTGATTGGTCCGTTGATTGTAGCGGGGGTGTCAGCGCCGAGGCGAGTCGGTTACGTTCGGTAGATTTTATATTCAGTACGCTTTTGAATCTCAGCGTCGTCAGTACAGTTCAACTCTAAAGGAGTTTTAATTTTGAGTTCAAAATTTTATTCAAATTATTACATTTAATGATTTATTTTTATTCAAAAGATCTTACATAAGTGTTCGTAGTTTGATACGGAAATCGCTCATGTAAGCCAGTGCAAATCATGTCGCTCCTGACTTCGTGGTTTATACTACGACCCACTTCATAATTTATTATGAAGTATGCCTTGTCCGGCTCGCAATGACCGGCAAGTTGTCAGGGAACCCATATTGGGTAGCGATGGAACAGCATGCTTCAGCATGTCGCATCGATCTAGACCGGCGGTCTTGTCGATAAAAAACGTCGTCTCGACTGGGGCGACACGTCGTCTCGATTGACGGCGTCGCCTCAACTGAGACGACACGTCGTCTCGATTGACGGCGTCGTCTCGACTGGGGCGACACGTCGTCTCGACTGAGGCGACACGTCGTCTCAACTGGGGCGACACGTCGTCTCGACTGAGACGACCGTCGTCTCGATTGAGACGACCGTCGTCTCGATTGACGGCGTCGTCTCGACTGGGGCGACACGTCATCTCGACTGAGGCGACACGTCGTCTCAACTGGAGCGACACGTCGTCTCGACTGACGGTGTCGTCTCGATTGACAGGCGTCGTCTCGACTGGGGCGACACGTCGTCTCGATTGACGGCGTCGTCTCGACTGGGGCGACACGTCGTCTCGACTGAGGCGACACGTCGTCTCGACTGACGATGTCGTCTCGATTGACGGGCGTCGTCTCGACTGGGGCGACACGTCGTCTCGAATGAGGCGACATTGTCGTCTCGACAACAGCGCCGTCTCAACAGACGCGACAGCATTGTCTCGATTGACGTATAAACTGGTCGGCATAATAACTTATTATACGCATGCCTTGTCCGGCTCGCCGCTTTTGGCTGGTAGTAAACATAACAGCACATAAATCACGCGTGAACTAATGCGTCATATCGACTGAGACGTCCATCACTTCATATGAGCCGCCGTCGCTGGGACTTAAATGGGAGCAAAATTCGTTATACGGCTTTGTGGCTCACTTCACGAACTTATTCATAATGTTATTTTGAAGCAAGTTATGTCGGCTCACAATGAACGACAAGCTGCCAGAACAACTTCTAACTCACTACTGCAAATCACTACGCAATTTTGCAGCATACGTATTTTGGATTGATTTCATCATCTGTCGTGTCGGCTGCGAGGCTTCTCAATCGAGATGTCCTGATGGTTGTGCAAAAGGCGTCATGTCATCAACTTTTTTTTTTTAATGGCGCTTGTAACCGGGGGAAATATATGCCGTCGACCGGAGATGGCTGCCCTTCACAAAGTCATCAGTGCAAAAATCTCTCGTAGATTCTATCGATACAGTCTAACTAAGCTCGATCAACTAATTACAATATTAAAAAGGAGCATCTCCTTTTAGATTATTACTTTATATCTTCGATTGGTTTTTACAACAAGACTAGTTCTACTACTATGACAATACTATAGTCCTATGACAATGGTTCGTGGCCATTGGGACTCGAGGCAAATCGAGACTCGCGTGGAACATTTCCGTTCTTTAGAAAAAATTAATGAATGCTGATAATCCAAAACGTGGTGGCTCAGACTTTTTGTGTTTCTGAAAAGTCGCCATGCTGACACCACCGGTTGACACCGCAGTGTTCAGCGGCATTTACTCCTGCAGCTAGAAATAAAAGTCCTAACATACTAGTTAATGCTTCAGGAATCCTGCCATCAATTTTATACAAACACATGCGCACAAAAACCTCGCTCGCTCGCTCGCTCAAAAAAGGCTCGCTGTGAACTTGCTATAGCTTTGAGTCTAGTTGCCGCAAGGCATCAATTCCTTGGCAAGTCGTTAAGCTTTATATTGGAACTAGTAGGGCGCGTGTGTGCGCGGGCCACATGTGGCCCGCGTGCAGTCTTCCCGCCCATAAAGGTATCGCCGTCATCTCCATCGCCCATTGAAATCCGATTGGAAGTGAGCTGATAAAATTACCAAGGAGCACTGTCATGGTTTTAAAGATAGTTAAGGTCAGTTCGAACAAAAAAATACGCTGAACCTCATCGGATGAGGTTCAGCCTATTTTTTGTTCGAACAGCCCTTAACTATCTTTAAAACCATGACAGTGCTCCTCAATCATTATCTAAATCCTAGATCATTGTCTCTTCTCATAGTATGTACATTTTCCATGGAAAGATAAATTCCGCCACAGTGAATTAGTTTCCATTGCATCCCGTAGAACTTGAGATCCTGATCACCTCTTGCTAAGAAACCACTCTCTTATCTTTTAAACTTTCCGAGATAGAACAACACGAAATTTGTATGGCGGCCATCTTGAATCCGCCATTTTGTTTTTTTTCAGCTCACTGCCAATTGCGTGAAGTTCCGAGTATTTTTTGTTTCAGCAGTCCCCACCTAACCTTAATACCTTGCCCATGCTCCTTGACTGTCTTTAAAATCCTCAATCATCATAGCTCTTTCCATATTTTTCCCTAGTGATTCTCCGAAAAACCACATCAAAACCTTGGTAACTATACCAACTTTTAGTCTCTTCAATATTCCCCATACATTTTCTATGGAAAAATAAATTCCGCCATTTTGAATTTTTTTCTATCCATCAAATAGACCTTCGGGTCCTGATCACTTCTTGTCAAGAAACCATTCTTCCATCTTTTATACTTTCCGAGATATCGGCGAAATTCGTATGGCGGCCATTTTGAATCCACCATTTTGAATTTTTTTTCAGCTTCCTGCCAATTGCATGACGTTTCAAATGACATTTGGTCGAGCACCCCCCACCTATCTACGATACCCTTCCCGTGCTCTTCACCCATCTCCGAAATCCTCAATCATCAGCTCTCTCCATATTTTTGTTCTTAATGAATTTTTCCCCTCTATACGAAACAATCAGTAAAAAAAATTTTTTTCATACAAAAATGTTCAGGAGAGGTGATCAATGAGTCAGTCAGTCAGTGAATCAGCACGAGTAGCTATATATATATTAATGTTCTCAAAATAAAAGACGTTATTCACGAAATAATTAAGTAGTTGCATTATGTTTAGGACTAGATAGTAGTAGATAGTAGTATTGTAGATTAAACGATGATCGGGTGATTCAGGTCCCCGCCGTGCCATGAATATGTGTGTCGGACCAACTGCCCGCGCGCGCACCGTCCCTCCGCCATCCCCGGCAGGCCCGGCGCGTTTCAACGCACGAGCATTGAACACCGGGCTATAAACATTGACCTCATCTAGGCAGAGAATCTCCGTACAACTGTATACTACTGTACGTACACAGGACGTACTGTCCGACTTTTTACAGATCATGCACAACGCATATGGCTGTATTTAAGATTAAACATATTTCTGTTTTTACAGCATCTATCAGTATCTGCACCAGGGTACCAAGGGTTTCTTTCTTTTTTTAAGAAATGTCAAAATGGTTTTTTATTTTTCTATAATATAATCTATCAAGCGTGTCACTGAAAAGTGATGAATACGACCGCTCTGACAAGAGCGTTACGAAAGAGATGATGATGATAATAAATAAATACCCTTTGGCACCGCGGTATACGCTTACCCGGAGCAATATTTTATATGACGGAGCACCTCCCTCTGGGAATAACTTTTGCGGCAAAAAGGGGGGAGGGGCGTAAAATTCTTGTGAGAACCAGTCACTGCAATGCTATGCAGAGACCGGGAAGAGAAAATCTTAAACCAAATAATATAAAAAGTATGCCGGCATAAATTACAAACATGAAAGCTGGACACATTGGATTTTGGTCAACTAACTTTATACTGACCTATACATAGGTATTGTTAGCCAAACTTGCTCCTCAAGATCTTATGTGGATCTAGTCAATGTGTGTAAATTGTAAAATTAGATCATATGGGCAAAATTATTTTTTTATTAGAAGTGCCTATAAAATACCTTGGAATTGGGTACTATCCTTAGCGTCTTAAAAATAGTTGATCGAATTAATATATTATTAAAATGAATAACACACTGATTTGCTTTTCGGAATCTTTATTCAATATGAATCATCAATCACATCACTGTCAGTCGTCACACTACTCGCGGGCGCCACAGAGTGTCCCTCGGAAGCCGGCAACCATACCAGCCCTCAGATCGCGGGCGCGCCATCGCTCGCGCAGTCCGACCGCCGACAGCCGCCGATCGCAGCCGAGGCGCACCCGATCCCATAGCGGTAACGCGGCGCGTCATAATATATTTATGGGAATAGTCACCTCTTCATGAGGGCCCACCTTATGGTCTATGACAAGCGTTGATTTTACACATCATTAAAGGTATTCTGCTGAGCTTTAAGTTTGGTAACCGATAGACACGGGGTTTTAACTCTTGCTAAAAGATCAAAGACTACACTAATTATATTCTTGTTAAAGCTAGAGGCAACGATACAACAGGGTTTGGAAAATTTAATCAGACCCAGTCCATTTGTTTTTCTCAGTAAGGAATCACAAATTCATATTACGCGCTAGGTCGCAATATCTACTGCATAAAATCGTATCTTTCGGTGCCCATCATTTCTGACTTGCATCGAAGACTGAATCCAAATATATCTAAGTACAAATTGTACCAAAAAAAAAAAAAAAAAAACCATAACACGCTATTAAACTTTGCGACCAAAGTATTCCAATAATTGAGTGTGAACATTTATTTATTTTTTTTTTTTTTTTTTATTATGGATAGGCTTGCGCTTGACTACAATCATATCTGATGAACAGAAATGATGAGGTCTAGGATGGAGCGCGCTTGCCTAGAAAATGCCTATTCACTCTTCTCTTGAAGGCACTCAGGTTGTACTTGGCTGGGAACACAGAAGCTGGAAGGGTGTTCCACACCTTAGCGGTACGTATCAGAAACGTGGATCGATGATCCAATTTTTAACTTTTTTTTTTTTCCTTCTTTCTCATATAATTAGTGCTTCAGCGTAGCTTCAGCACCGATGCTTCAGATGTCGCATAGATCATGTTTCTAAATGACAAAAATGGCAATGTCATACGCATTGCGATCAAATGGAATTAAGTTCCATATTCGAAGTTCTTAGAATTAATTTAGAAACCAAATCAATAATGATGCAACATTGTTTTTGAGCAGGCCATGGATCCGTACCTGTATCCACTTGCCGATAAAAAATGACATTTTACAGTCTATAAATTCGAGCTGCCGTAGTTTTTTGAGTGTCAATCGCTATTCGCTTGTACATACATTTAGAAGTAAGTCGCGCGGACCATAGGCGATCCACTGGCATAACTGCCTAGAGGACAATTTTCTTATTGCCTCCATAGCGGGTAAAGTAGTTACCCCGCCCAATAAAACTTCAAATCCACTGGATATTTCCAACACTACCCTCTACCTCCATAGTCTTGCAATGACTAGGTAATCGTCCACAAAGACATTTTTTGTATTACTTACCAAGATAGAAGGCAGTTTAATTCTTAGACTCATAGAAAGAAGAGGATAATATGTTCTTTTCTCTACAGGATTTAAGTCCGAAAAGATTTTGGAGACTTTTTGAAATAAATTATTTATTTACATTAAGACAAGAAGCATAATGTTGCAATCCGCGAAAAGATTATACCTGTACATTAAAGGCATACAGTTCAGGGTATAGAATGTCACGTATATGGTGGTTCTTTTATATATATATATATTTTTTTTAAATAAAACCGAGCAAAACAAAATCCTTGCCACTTGAGTGTCTCATTGGACTTTATGGATAAAGTGGCCTGAGGGCCATCCTTTGCTAGATTGAAATGGATATCTTTCAAAGAGCGTTGTGTCCCTCAAGGATCAACTGTTGGTGTAACTATTATAGTTACAACCGTTACAGCCTGTAATGTTTTGACTCATTTCTGGGTTTATTCATTTCAAATTCACACAGGTGTCATAAATATTACTTCACGCCACGAAGAGTTACATTGCACGTGATTTAATTTCAATAGCTTGTTCATCTCAGTGATAACTTTAAGATTTAAAGTCATGACTGACCATCATATTATTATGATCATAGTTGGTTTTGATTTGAGGCTCTCCACGAGCCATAAATAGTGTGAATAATGGAACTCAGTGTTATTGGCACTATCATCTCCAGTGGCATGAAATTTCTTTACATACTATGGTTATAGCAAACGCAAATCCGAATTGGAAAAAATATTAACATGAATTTTTTGATAAAATTACTGTTATTCCACTAGAATATAAATCAGTTATAATGTTTGTATCAAAATGAGGTCATACACATATTATATCAAATCATTGAAGAAGAGTGGATCTAGTTTTCACACTTTTGTTCATCACTTATCAAAACACCGTAAAAGCAACGAGTAAATTAGTTGCACAATAATTGCAGTAGCAGACTAGCTTAAAGCTAGAATAATCCTGAAAGTGATCAAAATCGCAGCGCAGCTGCAAGCTTTAAATGAACTGAGTTTCAGAAATGTCTGTTTTAACATCTTTATTGGCTAAAAAGGTTTCATTACATTACTGTAATGAAATTGACACTCAATCGTTTCGGTATTTATAATACTAAAAGCTAATAATTTTTTCTTCTTGTAAAGAGTACATTCTCTTCATGAATGTTATTCCACAAATATTATATTTAAACATACGTTTTTTTTTTTACCCTTCGGGGGGAAAACGGTTTTTGATTTTTAAAACAATTTTTTGTATGCGTATGCTAGAACATATTCGAAGGAAAAGCATACAAATCATAATTATAATTACATATAGTTCGCATTTAATATTTTCAAATATTAAAATAATTTTAAATAAAGTTCTATGTGAATCTTGCTTCACACATAGTCACAGTACGCATTGTCAGCGCCGGCAGATAGTAAACATCTCACAGGGGTCAAGCCGAAGGCTCGAACACCTAAATAGAAGCGTTTTTCCCCCGAAGGGTAAAAAACGTATATTTAGGTTTCAGCCGAAAGGCTTGACCCCCTATAGAATGTCTTACCGGCTTTTGCCTCGCTTCGATTCCTCGATACTGAATATAAAATCTACCGAACGTAACCGACTCGCCTCGGCGCTGACACCCCCGCTACAATCAACGGACCAATCACAGCCAAGTTAGGGCTTGTTTTCGGCAATATAGTACTAGATGGCGCTGATGTTCAAGAGGCTTATCTCACAGGGGTCAAGCCTTTCGGCTGAAACCTAAATATACGTTTTTTACCCTTCGGGGGAAAAACGCTTCTATTATCTCTTTGATTTGTTTTTTTACTAATTCTCACAACTGTATTGAAAAACGTCGTGTGATACACGGGTGTATAGGTTTTTGCAAATTCGTGACATTAAAAACCCTCGCCTTCGGCTCGGGCTTGTTAATGACAGCTTGTTTGCAAAAACCTACTTTCCACCCTTGTATCACAATGTAGGTACTATTTTATGCCTGCTAGTATTTCATTTATTGAGTAAAATGGTGAAAAAAAAATACCGTCGATGATTCAAAAAAGTAAACCCAGAAATTATAATTATCAGAAAATTATTCTGTGCTTTTCTGTGGGTTTGGTTTTTGATGGCGGTTCCCTTTAAAAAAAAAAGAAATTCATACTTTAGTTTATGTATAAGTTTATATAAGTAAAAGGTTTATGTATTACATAAATTCTATTTCACATAAGATTTTTATTTAATTGAGATACCTTACTACTGAAATCTTAGGCTTGTGTCTGACATCTAAACCCTTGTCTAATTTTATTTTCCAAATAAAAAGTTAGACGTACGATCTACGCAAATCGTGTTTAGGTTCGCAAAGACACTAGTTTTTTTAAGGGTTCCTTATACCTTAAAGTTTTCAAGGTAACAACTACTAGCTGTATCAAGTAATACTTAGTACCTACAAATCAGTCCCTTTAGGGCCAGCGTTTTCTTAGGGGTCCGATGGCAAATCATTGCTCTTAGAATAGAATAGTGGCAGAAAATTAGATGATGATAATGGATGATTTCTTCCAGATATCGGCAAGCAGTTCTCGAGTCCGCCGAGCGACACGGTAGCGTACCTGAGCCAGCCCCTCTCCATACCCTGCCGCATCAGCTCGGGGCCTGCCGCCTCCATATCCTGGATGAGGGATGGCAAACCTCTGCCACAAGATTTGAGGTAACTTTTATTATTGCAAAGAATGAGGAGAGAACCAGCAGGTCTAGCTTATTTCTAGTGCCCCATTCATGCGTTTCTAGGGTTCCGTAATCAAAGGGTAAAACGGGACCGTACTCCAATCTCACCTGACGGTGAGTGGAACTTGGAAGAAGTAAGCAACGCCTAATGGTGTCTACACAGCATCGCGTCAGACCGCTATATCACTTGACGGTTCGTCTTTGGTAGCGTGGTAACTATAGCCAGGGCGAAGCCTCCTACCAGACCAGACCTGAACCAAATTTGAAAATATAAAATTTCCAATGTGGATGTGCTGGACCGACGACCTGAAAAAGGTCGCTGGTAGCGGGTGGATGAGGAAGGCGGAGGACCGTGTGTGGTGGCGCCTCGGAAAGGCCTATGTCCAGCAGTGGACGTCCATAGGCTGTTAGTAGTAGTAGTAATTATAATGTGACCCGAGGCGGGAATCAAACCCGCGACCTCCCACTCAAATCCGAGCGCGCTCCAGCGGGGTTAAATTAGGGGGTTCAATTTACCTAGATGCCTACTAATTATAAAAATAAAAAACCTAGTATTTCTGACACATGACAGCTTACATCTTAGAGTGTTTCTAAAATCGGAACATTTTTCAATTTATTTCAGATATTATATTTTGGAGAGCGAGTTACTTATTGCTGATGTACAAAACGAAGATGCTGGAGTTTACAGGTTATGTGTTCAAAAATTAAGCTCGTTTTAGAGATGTTTAATATTTCAGGTACGTGATTCACGTATCGCGTTGGCTACATTTCGTGAAGTGAAATATTTAAATTTATGTTTAAGTACTTATAAGCAGACGATATTTAAACCAAAACATTGTTTGCAAACACTGAAAAAATAATTTTACTTCTATTGACATAGAAGCGTAAAATTGAATGCAGTTCAAATCGCAACATGGTCGAGAGTCGTGAAATAAAATTTACTTTGCGCGATTAGGTTGACAGATTGTATTTACTGTATTGAAATACATTCAAATGCACACTCTAAACTAATAAATGTAAAGTTAATTTTTCAGTGTTAATTTTTTATTTCATTTCTTGATTCACATCACTATGTGAAAACGTTTCGTGAATCGGCCCCCAGTAGTTGTGATGTTAAAAACCCTACACGATTCTTCAACAGTCATTGATTTCTTCTTGTTCTCCAACAGATGTATAGCAACAAACCCCTACGTGAACAAAAGCCGGACTAGCCCCGAAGGCAGAGTGAGGGTTCAGGAGTCGAGGAACGAGGAACCCTCCTTTCTACCGGTTTTTGTGGAGGAGACGATTGCAGTGGCCCGTGGAAGCAGGGTCGTTCTGCCCTGCGCTGTATCTGGCTGGCCTAGACCTAAGGTATTGGCCCTAACCTTTCTTTACAAGCCTTTAATAGGGTTCTGTACCCAAAAGTTAAACGGGACCTTGGTTCCCGTCCTTCGCCGTTCATCCGTCCGTCTGTCATCAGGCTGTATCCCTTGAACCGTGATCGTAAAACACTTGCAATTTTCACAGATGATGTATTTCAGTTGCCGCTACAACAAAACATACTACAAAATTGAATAAAATAAATATTTAAGCATATACTTAAGGGGCCTGTGAACTACAATGTCTCCATTCATACAAAATAACAAATCATTTTTAATTCGTGCATATTTGGATCATGTTGTGGTGTTATTCGGATTCATATAGTAATAATCTATGCTCCTGGCCATATTTGGTTCGGAAATACTTCTTTGAAACGAAATAATAATCAATTTTGATCAAAATTTTTATAACTTTGGTCGAGTTCCGTAATACCAAAAATTATGAATGAAAACTTGTAACTTTCTTTATTCACTGGTGTTTTTCTTTAGCTGGACAAAAAAAACTGTGCTCCTGAACTAATGCGACGCGAGATAGTGTTGTTTTTATTACAAAACAAATAAGTAGAAAACATGTCCTTTTTGACATAAAAATAAGCAAAACTAAATTCGTTTACATTTTCGTTTAACAAAAGTATTTCGAAACCAAATATGGCCAGGAGCATAGATTATTACTATATGAACCCGAATAACACCACAACATGATCAAAAATTGCACGAATTACAAATTATTTTGGTATTACGTTTGTATGGGAGACACCGTTGGTCAGTTGACTCTTAAGTAAAATTTATAACGTTACCGTCAAAGCATTATGGTAGTGACGCTGTATAAAACAGAAAAAAGGATCAATTTTATTTAACTACGTATTGGGCTAGCTCTTGACTGTGATGACATCTGATGGAAAGTGTTGATACAGTCTAAGATAAAGCGCGTTTGCTTAGAAAATGCCTATTCACTCTTGATTTAAAGGCGTCAGGCTGTAGGTTGTGGGAAAGATGACCTTTGCAGTGCGTAAAACCTATTAAGACCTCTGAGGTTCTCCAGTGCGAATGAGTTTCACACAATAATAAATCTCAATTTTTTTCCAGCTACGATGGGAGCTAACTCCGCCAGGTCAGAAGACAAGCGAGCTGGAGGCGACTGATGAGGTCCTGGTACTCAACAGCCTGGAATACGACCAGGAGGGCGTGTACACCTGCTCTCTGGAAGACTACCTCGATATGGTGAAGGTACTTATCACGAAGGTGTCGACGCTAGTCGAAGGCCCGGTTTGCCAATCCGGAGAGGAGAGCTGTGTTTTGAGTAACCAATCAGATAGCTCATATCTCCGTCACGCGCAGCTCTGCGCTACACATCTCGTCTCCACATTGGTGGAAATAACTAGACAGCTTCGTAGTGTCTTCCTCTCGTCTCCGCTTTGGTGGAAACCGGACTAACCGACGTAACGCACGCCAGCTCAGTCCGTTTCAACTGCACGTCCACTAGCAGCCGTGCCCAACGTCACGTTGTATAAAAACGGTAAGAAACTCACCATGGCTACACGGGTGAGTCTACCATGACAGTTTGGTCTGAGAAGTCATTTTAGTGGTCTTTTCAGTGAGGTTCCTTGTCGTCATGATTGCCTGATGCCTTGTTGTCATGATGATCGCGGTCGGATTTATAAATAAATAAATAAATAAATAAATATAAATAAATAGAGGACAACATCACCTACATTGCTCCGATCCCATAGTAAGTAGCTTATGCACTTGTGTTATGGAAATCAGAAACAACGAAGGTACCACAACATCCAGACCCGAAACAATGTAGAAAAGTTATTTTTCTACATTGCCCCGACCGGGGATCGAACCCGGAACCTCAGAGATGGCGGCGCCTTGAAAACCTGCACGCTAACCACTCAACCACGGAGGTCGTTCGATTTGAGCGGTAGGTCCCGATTTCGAGTCCCGAAATGAAACGAAATTTTAAAAAAATTAGAATTAACGTTAATCATGTGCATACGTTTCAATTTAGTGATAATTTTTTAGGACCCTGGGGTCCATAAAACATTCATTGAAACAATTAATTTTGTAGTACCTAAAGGTGTTTAGCTTAGACTTCACTGTTTTTCATAAGCAAGCACAAACCTATTTTCTTTAAAAATCTTTTTATTTTTCAGACTTACAACGTATCAATAATAGAGCCGGTCGTGATAACTTTGCCACCGGTGTCTAAAGACGTCACGCGCGCTAGTACCGTCCGTTTCAACTGCACGGCTACCGGTAGACCCGATCCCAACGTCACGTGGTACAAGAATGGCGAGAAACTCACTCTGGCTGGACGGGTAAGTTTACTGTGACAATTCCATAGCTCTACGTTAGCAGGCCAGGTCCACTTATCAAGTGATCGAGAAAATACAGGCATGCGTCTCGACGTACTAATTTCAGATGGCCGCCACGTGCCGAATACTTTGCTCGTGTTAGTTCGGGTACGGTCTATTTCACGCGCTGCGTGCGCCGATGACAAGGTAGCCCTAGTACGTCGAATGCGATAAAGTTACGCGAGAGAAAGAGAAGTTCTTTTTGGAGGCGTGGGCTGGCGCTATTGCGAACTGAATTGCACTTTATGTTGTCAGCTCTAAGGTAGCTATTTTTTTTAATCATCTTGTCGATTGAGTCTTCTGTACCTTAAGTACTATTATGTATTCCGTGACGTTAGTTCAAAGACGTGACACGCGCCAGTATACTTTCCGTTTCAACGGCACGGCCACCGGTAGACTCTATCCCAACGTCATGTGGTACAAAAACGGTGAGAAACTCACTCTAGCTGAACAACTAACGAGTGACTTACTGTGACAGTTTGACTTGACTACTAACATATTTTATGAATCTAATTTTAATATATTGTTTTTTGTTTTTCAGAGGAATCTGCGTAGCTCAGTGGACCGCAAACGTATGGAGCTTGTGATTAGCGGGGTCACATCTGACGATGCAGGTACATTATACTCGTATACTGCTACTACTAATTATATTGGGATTTGTGATACTGAGGTAAATAAAAACACACCCTGTTACTAAGTCTCTTGTTAAGGTTGTTAGACACACCCTGTTACTAAGTCTCTTGTGAAGCACAATGAATCTGTTTTTTTGGTGGTAGGCGTATACCAATGCTTCGCGCGGAACAGCCACTCGTCGATGTCTGCGTGGGCGCGGCTCAATGTAACGGGCGCGGGCGCAGACGCTCCGTACGCGGTGTCGTGCGCGCCCGCCGGGGCCGCGGCCGTGGCGCTGCGCTGGCTGCCACCCGCCGACCTGGTCATCGCCTACACCGTCGATGCCACTCCCGCCGGTATGTACTCTAAGCTGCTGAGGCAACAGGGATCTCTACTGTCATTTTATCACGCCAGATGGCGCATCGTCGCTATGGCCATGTCATAGCGTTAAACTGTCGGTATTTAAATACATTCTTGATTCTATATTTTGTATAACCTTTCGGAACATTTCGGTATGATAATGTTTTAGATTTTAATTAATAACGATGGCCCATAGACTAAGACAAAAGGAGCAGAACACTTCATGAAAATATAACGATTATAAATGAATAATAGCCATCGCGCCGCTGACGATAAGCTTTGCGTCAGGATCCCCTTAACGGAAAGGGTAGAAATGGGGGCGCCACTGTTTATACACAGGCGATTGTTATTGGACAATTATACAGCTGTAATATATGTGGCTAAAGCTGTTGCTGATCACATTTAAATGACCTTTATGTTGTTCCGTCAAGATAAACGCGGAGGCGCGATCACGGGCCAGCCGCACACCAACACC
The DNA here is from genome assembly GCA_963855885.1 of Coenonympha glycerion. NCBI lineage: Eukaryota > Metazoa > Arthropoda > Insecta > Lepidoptera > Nymphalidae > Coenonympha > Coenonympha glycerion. Next base: position 1,839,759 of record OY979637.1, on the reverse strand, counting down.
GAAGAGATCATCAAAGTGAGGGAGCCACTGACGCCTTACATATTTCAGGTAATTGCTTCACTTTATCATTTTCATCATCACTAATGATTAGCAAGCTGAAGTGGCAGTGGGTGAGCCATATCTATCGCAGAACCGACAGCCATTGTGGCAGACGTGTTCTGGAGTGGAGACCGCGTACCGGTAAGCGCAGCGTAGGACGACCTCCTGCCCGCTGGACAGACGACCTGAAAAAGGTCGCTTGTAGCGGGTGGAAGTGTGTGGTGGTGCACTCTCGGAAAGGCCGATGTCCAGATGTGGACGTCTATAGGCTGATTGAGTATCATTAACCCCTTCTTATGTCCCACTTTTTGACACGAGTCTCCTCTCAGTAGCGTCATAGGGGAGTCTCAAGGGAAATGACTTTACCTCTGCATATTCAAGGTTATACATCTATATTGTGCCGGGACACAAGTCCAAATGACTTTACCTCTGCACATTCAAGGTCCGTACATCTATATGTATTGTGCCGGGTACGTCCAAATATTAATAAATGTGTTGTGTGTAGGTGCGCGCATACATCCCGGCCTCCACCAAGAAGAATGTGGCTAGCGACATGTCAGAGAGTGTGCTGTGTCAAGGACAAGGGGGTAAGTTGACTGCGACTCTTGGAAAACTTGAATCTGCTTTCCCGTACTTCCTTCATCATATAATTTGCGCAGAAAACAGTAATCCTTTGCGAGGTGCACTTTTAAACAGAAGTTAGCGTTGGACTTTGGACAGTCAGAAAGTTAGTGCAGCCTTAGCCTATTTGACATATCTGCATTGACCAAGAAATCAAATTACCAGAAACCAGATCGCTCCAATGGAATCAAATTCCAAAATAATTGTCAATGAAACGTGACTTATCGCAGACAAATGTACGAGGGGAGGTCAAAAAGTTCGCGGAATGACGGGGTTGGCGGGGGTGAGTTTACTCATCCAGCTAGGTGCTAATAGAATGACTCATTGTTAGTATATATACCAAGTTTCAGCTTAATCGGGAAATTAGCGTGTGAGTTATCAACGAGTAAACTAGTGAATCGGGAAGAAACTAGCGACGATTGAGAAAATTGAATATCGAGCCGTCATTAATTTTCTCACCAAACAAGAAAAGACACCTCAAACCATTTTGAAGTGACGTCAGCTGTTTACGGGGACTATTCTCCTAGGAAAACCACGGTTTATAAAAGGCGCACCCTTTTCAAACAAGAGAGGGACTCCGTTGAAGAAGATCACCGACTTTTACGGCCGTTTGGGGCTCCACGCCAGAAATAACCGGAAAAGTTGAAAAACTTGTATTGGAAGATACTTTTCTAAAGTAGAAACTACTTGCAGCATTAGTTCCACTATCACAAACAACAATTTTAAACATCCTACATCATCACCTTGGTATGACTAAAGACTGTGCAAGATGGGATAGGAGAATGCTTTCTGCGCTTCAAAGACCCGAGCGCGTCGAAAGCTGTCGCGAGTTTTTGGACCGCTGTGGAGAGTAAGCGGAGTAAGTTATGGCCTGAATTGTAACTGGCGATGAAATTTGGGTTAATTATTATAAACCTGAGACAAAGTTAGAGTCGATGCAGTGGGATAAAAAAGGCTCAGCCCCTTCTAAAAATAATTAGGTGTCTCAATCGGCCACAAAGATCATGGTGACGATCTTTTGGAATACAGATGATATCCTTTGGATTAACTGTAAGGAACTTGGTGTTTCCATAATAGGAGACTACTATGCTTTTTTATTATATCAATAAAAAGAAGCTATTTAAGAAAAAGGCGAAGAAATCTTACAAAAAGTGTGCTGCTTTTGCACGACAATGCGGCCGTGCACACAAGCCATGTTGCGGCGGCTGCCATTCACTCTTGCTGTTTTGAACAACTGCGCCACCCACCCTACAGCCCAGCCCTGGACCCAAGCAACTATTGTTAATTGCCAAAATGAAGAAAAAACCACTCGCAAAAATTATTGGCGGCGATAATGAAGTGAAGACGCCTATCTCGACATCCATGAAAAATCATTTTTTTTAGATGGTATTAATAAGTTATTTAACAAATCTAATGAATGCACTAGGGTTAAGGGAGAATACATTGAAAAATAAAAATAGTTAAGTATTTCATTTAATTATCCTTCTTTGTCATTCCGCGAACTTTTTGACCTCCCCTAGTAATTCTGAAATTCATTCATTTATCCAGGATAAAGGAAGAGATCATGATTTTTTCCGGGATAAAAAGTAATGCATGTTAATCGGTTCAGTAGTTGCAGCGTGGAGGAATATTTCTCCATACAAACTTTGGATTCCATTTCACCCTCTTAGGTGGTGATTTTTAAAACATCCTTTCTTAGCATTCCCCTAGATCTAAGAAACCTAGGTGCTTGGAGTCTCTAGAAGTCTTAAGCCAGCGGATTGGGCTGCACAGTGTGCGTTGATTTCTGTCAGCCAGGTTCTTCTTTGATATATTTAGATTAGCTGACCCAGCAACTGTCATTTTGCCATTAGGGCTGCTAACGAACTACCTAACATACTTGTAAACAGAAAAGTTCATGACAATCGGTCGAGCCGTTTCAAAGAAGTTTGGTAACAAAAACTGTCGTGAGAGTGTAAGATGTATTTTCCAGTGCCAATAAAACTGTCCAAGATGGACGACGACAAGATTCTGGTGTCGTGGAAGCAGTTCGCAGACCAGAATCCCGGCGTGGTGGAGTGGATACTTCAGTACAGGCCTGATGATGGGACCAAGGACACCATGGAACATAACGTCACCTTGGGGGCGCATGTCACCAACTATACTTTGATGGGTAAGACACTATTATTCTTTTTTTTCTGAAGATCAAGAGGCTGTCTCTTGACGACAATCATGCCTGATGGAAAGCAATGATGAGATCTAGCATGAAATGCACTTGCATAGAAAATGCCTATTCACTCTTCTCTTGAAGGCACCCAGTTTTAACTTGAATTGAATTTTTAACTAAGTGTTATTTTCTTCGAACAGTAGACTTAGTTAACATAAACTTTTGCAACAGTAAATTCTACTCATTACGCCGAAAATGCTCATTAGATTTTCATTAAATTTTTCTGAGATCAACTGAATCTATTGCCTTTGATATACCATAAAATTGGAACTGCCAAGAATATAATAGTGATCCATTTTTAACTTTTTTAGAGGAAGTACCTACCATTTCAATCAAAAATCCGCATACCTACCAAGTTTCATCCAGATAGGTTGTGGTTTGTACGACCTGTAGAAGAGTACCAATAAACTGACCAGGAATAAATAAAGTGCTTCTGATAAAGATATGGTTAAGTAAATCAATAAGGTTATAAGTGCAACATCACGCTATGACCAATAGGAGCGGAACGTCGATGAAAAAATTACAAAAACGGGGAAAATTGTTCCTTTTGAGACCTTTTAACGGTTAAAGTTACGCAAAAAAATATGTTTAAGTTGTATGACAGAATTAATCTACTTCTAAAATCTAAAAAAAAGTCCCGTAACACTACAATTATATATCTATCTTTTAAGGTTGACTCCTAACGGGATATGTAAAAACCGCAACAGCTAGTGATGAGTAAATGATTCCAGCTCCAGAATCTCAGCCGCTGCTGGTGCGTCTCCTGGGCTCCAGGACGCCGGAGTGGCTGCACCAGAACCTCACGCTGGTGCCCTGGACGTCCACCTCCGCCGCCGGACAGGACACCGACGATGGGTGAGGGTCTGGTCTCCAAGACTATTACCACGTTTATCTAGTACAGACCTTTTTGGAATTAGGTACTTCTATCTATGATTTTGCATACTGTAAAAAAAATATTAACTGCAATTAAAATCATTGAATCTATTAGTGTTTGGATTTGAATGTTTCACCGAATTATTTGATTCCACATACTTCTCCCATCGCTCATCATCTTTGATCGAACGTAAGTCGATTTAACTCAGACGCAAAAACTACGGGGTGTTATAAGTTTGACATGTCTATGTGTGTGTCAATGGCATAGTAGCTCAAGAACGATTAAACCGTTTTTTGTTTTATTTTTCGCCAGAGCTCTAAGCTTTGTTTGATGAAACTCGGTCCAAAATGGCTGCCACCACAAAATGGTGGATTACACATTTTTTTCACAACACCTGCAATATGAAATATTAGAGCATCACTAGGAGAATACTACACGCTGTGACAAATTTAAAATCCAAGATGGCCGCCACTACAAAATGGCGAATTACGGTGGTCGGGTTTTTTTTAATTTATAAGTTTTGTTCTATGTCTCCAGTGAGGTGAAGGTGATCCCCCAAGAGCTGGAAGTGACCGAGGTTGATGAAAGGGGCTTCACACTGCGCTGGCAGTGTGAAGACGCGTCGCGCTACACGTTCCTTGTTTGCGTGAGGCGCGTGGACGGGAATGACGACTGCCAGGAGAGGTTGGTTATATATATCCGTGTTATTCTCCTGTGTAGTTGACTTGGTTCTGCTTAGAATGACGCGAAAGAAATAGCAGATGAACAGAGGATACTTTGATTACGTCATTAGGCATATGTTTTTGTTGGCCAAATGATCGTCATGAGCTAAAATGAGACTGAAAAAAGAGAAAACTCAAACTTTGCAAACATCAGAATCTTTTGAAAACCGAACGAACGGAATTTAGCTTTTTGTTGTTTAAAGTTTATAAATAGGCTAGTGACCTGGCAAACGTTGTTTTCCCATTTGTAAATTTGAGATATGGAAATAGTTTACGTCCTATTCTAAGAAGTACCGAATGCACACAAACATGTAAAAGTTGTCAAACCTCTTTGTAGGAGTTTTGTTTCAAACACTGTGACACGATAATTTTATGTATTAGTTTAAAATTTTGCTTTTTAACGTAATAAAACGTTTTCTATTTAAAAAATTAGCCTGCAGCCTAAAAACTGACCTTCGATTACCGTCATAAACTGCTAATATATAATTCTCATTTTCAGCTACGAAACCAGCGCTAAAATAGAAGGTCTACAACCAGATACCAAGTACGAGGTGCGAGTGCAGGTTCGAGTCCCGGGCAGGGCGCTCGGTGGAGCGTTCACCTCGCCTTACCTTGTTACCACTCTCTCTAAAGGTATATATGCTTACAATTTACAATATATTTCTACAAATAAGTAAAACAATATGCACTGGTGTTGCTGGAAATTTCCGGAAACCTAGTCATAAGGTCATGACTTTTTTCGTCTGAATCCCTGAAAATTTGTTCAAGCCACGCTGCACCACCAATCGATTTAGCATAGAAACCGTAAGGGGTGAGTTTACATACGTCAGTTGGTATGATAATGGTCTAGGATCCCGCTATACAACGACCTTCACCGAGCTGCTTATTGGATGAAAACTATTTTATATCCAATTAAATATGTCAATAAATATATCGCAAGTGGGTTGCCTAAAAAATTTCAGTCCAGGATATGATTAATTAAGAATTAAAAAAAAATCCATTGTAACATGAACTCCTATTTGTTAGAGTTCCGTTGACATCTTAGTTCAAATTAGATTGGATGAGCGATTCAGGTCGCAAATTGCAATTGTGCTTATTTACCTACGATTTTATTATCCGTTAACTTTCTTTTGCCAAAAAATATAGAGCAGAAATACTTTCCTCAGCCAGGAAAGTATTTCTGGCAAAAAGCACTATTTATAACATCCAATCTAATTTAAACTACGATGTCAACTAAACTGTAACAAATAGGAGTCCATGTTACAATGGTTTTTTTTAAATTCTTAATTAATCATACCCTGGACTGAATTTTTTTAGGCAACCCACTTGCGATATATTTATTGACATATTTAATTGGATATAAAATAGTTTTCATCCAATAAGCAGCTCGGTGAAGGTCGTTGTATAGTGGGATCCCAGACTATAACATCATGGCTGCATCGTCACTTATCCATTGGGATCGCAGTCAGTTAACTTGTATTATGTGTACAGTGTCAAAAAAGTCAGAAGAGCCTGGCTTTTGAACCCCGAAACTTGAAAATGCGAGGCGAAATCTTTTTTTGACGACCTCCATGGTTGAGTGGTTAGCGTGCCGGTTTTCAAGGCGCCGCCATCTCTGAGGTTCCGGGTTCGATCCCCGGTCGGGGCAATGTAGAAAAATAAGTTTTCTACATTGTCTCGGGTGTGGGCGTTGTGGTACCTTCGTTGTTTCTGATTTCCTTAACACAAGTGCATAAGCTACTTACTAAGGGATCGGAGCAATGTATGTGATGTTGTCCTCTATTAAAAAAAAATCCTACTTCCCGGATATCCAATGATAAAACAATCTTGTATCACTGTGATTACTGCTACATCAACAACGAATACATAACTAAAAGAATTTGAAAAGAATTTCCTTGGGGACGAATGAACTGCTGCATATACTAGCTCAATTAGTTTTAAGAGCCTTTGTAAAGTGGTGATAACAGAAAACAAACCCCGGCTGAGTTTGTTGTGGGCTTCTTCTCAGTGCAGGGCGCGTTGGAACCCTCGTAAACTTAGTTTTTAGTCGACTTGGAGTTATCGCCATACAAATGTGACAAATATCATATTGACCTATTACAAGAGCCTGTATATTAGGCCTATGTGAAATAAATATATTTTGCATTTTGAATTTTGAATAAGAGTTAAGGAAGGTCACAGACAATAACTCTAATTTTTGAACTTCAACCCACATAAAAAAAAATAATACCCGGCTGAGTTTGTTGTGGGCTTCTTCTCAGCGGCAGGGCGCGTTTGTGAACCCTCGTAAACTTAGTTTTAAGTCGTGAATGGTTATCACCATTAAAGTTATCATGTAAAACAAAACGACGTATCATAAGAGCCTTTGTATGCTAGGCCTATATGAAATTAAGAATTTTTCTATTCTATTCAATGTTACCAGGGCCCCAGCGTTTTAAAGACCTCAAATACAAGTACGTCAACTCGAGCACACTCCGGGTGTCGTGGAGCGGCGACCCGGCCAAGTACACCGTGTACCACGGCTCCGAGTTGAAACTACCCGTCGAGCAGTGGGCGGCGCTGCAGATTGTTGGGAACACTGTACTTGTGAGTAGCTTTTACCAGAAATAATTTATTATTACAGGGAAAACGGCTTAACTCACGCAGCCAGTTAGCCAGTTTTGCCAGGTCCATCCGACCAGTTTCGAACCCGTCCGGAGTTCTTATTCATGGAGCGTTTTTAACGCGTGAACGCCCGCTTCACACTGACACGGTACGATGTGTTCCATGGGCGTAGCCAGGGGGGGTTTAGGGGGTTCAAACACCCCCCGAAATGTGCAGAACATTAAATAAATACTAGCAGACCGGCAAACGTTGTTTTGTCATTTAGCGATATAAAAATGTAGCTTTCGACCTACTGTCAGATCTACCGTAATTTATTACATTGCTTTTAAAATTAATAAATATTTTCTTCAAATATTCATGTACTTTCTTGAAAACCCCCCCGAAACTTAATTCTGGCTACGCCCATGATGTCTTCCACTCACGAAAGTATTAATTCTAGAAATAATTTAACGCATAATTGTTGCGGCAACTGTTTCAGAGGGTTGCGCAGTAAATTAGGTATCCGTGCGTACGTAGGGACGTGCGTACCGTTCGCACGCACGGATTGAAATCGCATTCCGTCCCTTTTCCGCAGTTCCGTCATGCGCAAAAATTCTCTAGAATTTATTTCGGAGAGTGTACCTACTCAGGCACTTGATTTGGTTCCCCCGTCACCTTTTTACCATAGAACGGCAAGGCATTCCACCCATACATAGTCGACGTCCCAAAGACGCGTACGAAGCGGTTTGATTACTCGTTCGTAAAGGCCTGGAAAACCCTCCTAGGCACTGTCTTTCTCACCACTTACAACCTGGACGCCTTCAAATCAAGAGTGAATAGGCATCTTCTAGGCAAGCGCGTTCCACCTTAGCCTGTATAATCACTTTCCATCAGGTGATCACAGTCAAGCGCTAGTCTATATAGTTAAAAAAACTCTCCACAGTTCCTGACTGCTGAAGAATTAAATCAAAATCAAAATCAAAATATCTTTATTTCACATAGGCCTAATATACAGGCTCTTGTAAAAGGTCCTTATGATATTTGTCACATTTGTATGGCGATAACTCCAAATCGACTTAAAACTAAGTTTACGAGGGTTCCAACGCGCCCTGCACTGAGAAGAAGAAGATAATAATTGCCGCGACCAGTAATTTTGCACATCATGTCTCTTGTTATGTTTCGTTAAGTTTTATGTATGGTGCATTAATAATAAAAATAAATAAATAATTGAACGTACTTTTGTTATTAGATCACCGGCATTGACCCGACGGAGGAGACGTACGTGATGGTAACTGGATACGACCCGCTTGGACACAGCCCCATACTCAACGTGCCGCCCCAAGTGAGGAACTTAGGTGAGTGCGAACTAAGAGAGCCCACTAACTCGTAATTGTCAAACATTGCGGGCTATATCCAAGCCGCTCGAATTCTGAGAGGGCAGTTGAGTGTGGCTGGTGTGAGACATTAAAACGCGAATAGGGACAATTGTAAGAAGGAAAAACGGCTTAAAACTCATGCAACATTGAGTCAGGTCCGCCCGGTCCTGTTTTGTCCACTCACGGAAGTCTTAATTCTAAAAACATTGTGTGCAAAATGCGTAACAATCTGTCAGACAATGGACTTGTGCTTATAGGGACAACCCTCCACCACCCATGGCCCAATCAACCTCGCGGTTATGGGGGCCGAATCGCGGGAGGGCGCCCGTTCGGTACTTGCTCTTGGCGTGTTCCCGGGGCGCCTTCTTGACTCCCTACGAGTTGTTTCTTGTGACTTGTGCTTAGTAGAGAAGGACGTTTATTGATTGGCTTGGCAATTTTGTTGCAGATGAAAAAGAGCTGAAGTACGCGTACACCAGTTCGGGAGTGTCTGTGTGGTGGAACGGGACTGGACCGAGAGTGGTGCGGTTCACGCAGAACATCACGGAGCCCGTCGAGAACTGGGCCACTGTCAACGTGACTGGCACCAGTGTTGAGGTATGGGATCTAAGTCATACCCACGTGCAAAGATTTAAATCGCTAGATGAGCCCTAAACCTCAAAAAACGTCCACGTTTTTGTCTTGTGTGTGACACGTTGTCACTCTCACTGTCACAAGGGAAACTACAGCATGTCGAGAGCACTCACTCAACATGTTTGTGGACGTTTTTGATGTGCGCTTAGGGCCCATCTTGCGATTTAAATCTTTGCCCACGTGTAATCTCGTCGGGCCACTAACGTAGTTAGTGTGATAAAGAACACCGCAGAGAAATCCTTTAAAATTATGTTTGCAATATTCGTCATTTATTAAACATTAAAGTTAACCTCGCCTTGTTTTAAATATCGCAGTGCCACAAGATTGTCATTTCATTAGTCTTAACTCCCCCTTTACGATCTCCTACGAAGCATGAACAGCTTTTTTTACACTATACAAGTAAGTACTTGACTGCGATCCCATCTGATGGTATTAACGTAGCCGAAGATGTTAACATACTAACTTGGAAGGGGTAAGTAAAGTCACCCCAACGGTTTCTACACATTATCGAACGCTTAATCGCTTGGCGGCACGTCTTTGCTGGTAGGGTAGTAACTAGCCACGGCTGAAGCCTCCCACTAGACCAGACCTGAGCCAATTTAGAAATTATTAAATTCCAAAGTGGTCTGTGGCGGAAATCGAACCCGCGACCTCTCACTCGAATCTGAGTGCGCGTCCCCTGCGCCAGGGAGGTCGTCAAAAAAAGCTTGTACTTTCGCTCGTGTTTCACTACTCTGTTTGTTTCCAGCTCAACAACTTAGGCCCTGGTCCTGTGTTCGTAATGGTGACGGCAGCCGGCAGCGAGCGGCGGCGCTATCCCACACCCCTCACCATCCCGGAGAGACCTCCCGACCAATACTATTACTATCTAGGTATTTACGACTATAATTATCATTATATTTAGAAGTTGCACAGGTTTTTTTCACATACTAAGAACCAGACACTAGTTAACAAAAAACGGTAAAGCCTCGAGCATCGTCGTAAGGTTGCATGTATGTCGGTATTCTATAGAATATAATGTTTCAGAAAGTGTCCTCAGCATAGATCACCAAGATACGTTACGTTCATAGTAAATTGCGTTTTAAATCTGTGCCGAACTGCCACTCACTGATAGATAGAACAAAAGATACCAAACAGCACGCAAACGAAAGAGTCTGCGTCGAGCGCAAGCATTATTGTTGTGCTCGACGCAGACTAACTACGAAACTTACAATTGTAGGATTTTTGAGTCTTCACAACGCGCGCGCTTGTCACATATCTGCTCCTTTTTATATATTATATATCATTGGTCTTCAGAAACTATTTAATTTGGTTTCTCCGTCACCTTTTTACCATGGAACGGCATGACATCGAAAAGGCTATCAATCCTACATAGTTGACGTACCTAAGACACGTACGAAGCGGTTTGATTCCTCGTTCCTGATACGCATTGCAAAGGTCTGGAATACACTCCCAGGCACTGTCTTTCCCACCATCTACCTCCATCTCTCACTGGATCAGACCTAATTAAGTTTTAATCTTAACCCCACAATAGCTGGGCGTGGGTTTCCACTCAGAATAAGAGACATTTGGTTAGTAAGTACTTAGAGGAAGACCAAAGAAGAGATGGGTTGAATCTGTGAATGAGGATTTCACGTTGACAGCTGAAACGAGAGTATGGAAGAAGATTCCATTACTGGCCCGTCTAAACCGGGAAAAATCAAGGAATTCCATAGGAATTGTTAAAAAATCGAACTAACCAAAAAACGCGGGCGAAGCTGCGGACAACAGCTAGACAATAGTATAAGCGTATATGTACTATGTTCGCTCTGTCTGCACTCAGGTATCGGATTGGGGTGCGGCGCGTGCGCGCTGTGCGCGATCGCGGGCGGCGCGCTCTGTCTGTGGCGGCGAGCAAAGGCCAAGCGCACACCTCAACGGTATGTGTCTAGTAGGACAGATTTTATGATTTGTTTTTGGTGTTTTCTTTTATTTTGTATCAATAGAGTACTGATGTGTTTATTTTTCCACTACCGACATATCGGTCCTCTCGATATTAAACTAAGATAAAAAAATAAGTATTTTTAAACTCCCGAACCGGAAATTGGACCTCGGGCCTTGTGTCTGCAGTTGAACTTTCTTACCAATATAATGTGTCAAAGAGAAATAATATAGTGAAGAATTAATTTTTGTTTTATGTTTCAGGTCACGCCGAACGCACACGACTACCGCTGGTCGTGAGGAAGAAGGCTCCGAAATGAGGGTAGGTTAACAATATTTTGTTAAAGACACAAGTAAATCGATAACTGACAGGCCTAATAGGTTTTTATGCATATGGATAAAATGAACCTTTATCGATAATATTTTTGCAACTAGACCTAGCTGAAGCATAAAAAATTCCTTGATGAAGATGAATAAAAACACCACACGTTTCTTCTTTTGCCGTGCTTTAGCTGGTGGAGATAATAGGTTTATCCATTGTTCATGTTCAGAAACATTTTAAAAATATTATTTAGGCATAAAATGATACATGAACATAAAATTAACAAAAATTAACAAACTACTTCTGTCTCCTTTTGCCGTGCTTTAGCCGGTCGAGATAATTATTTCGTCCCCAATATAATCGGGGGATATCTCATATCCAAGATAAAGTTGCCCTTGGGGCCTAGACAAAGTGACATCCTATTAGCGAAGTTGCGAATAGAATGCCAAAAATGTACGGGATTGACGTTAGCTATCGCCATGCTATATCGTAAGCTAATGTCAATTTCATACATTTTGAATATGTTTTGGACTTTTCTGTTCACAGCTTCGCTAATAGATTGTCACTTTGTCTACAGGCGCTTAACAACAACAATGACGAAATACGCTACGCTAAGAGGAAGAAACTATGTGACGTATGTTGAAGCCAAAAAAATCTCAAATATGGCGTCGCGCGTCATACATTTCGGTACCGCTGACAGATCATACCGCTGTCGGTCGCATACATTAGCGACATTTCACAGTTTTGACAAATTAAAAATCCGGCTTCAGGGCAGAGCCTAAAAATGTATGCGTGACGTCAGTAAGTGCTGATCCTTTAATATGTTTAATCAATGGACAATTATCATGCCTGTGATTCTTTCTGTTTAGCTCTTAGACTCCTAAAGGCACTTAAATATATGTGATTGAGTAGGACGCAGTGTAATAAAGTATCAGATGTTGTGACAGATGGTGCGCGTGCCCAATGGCGGCGCCGGCGAGCCGCTGCTGAATGGACACGTGCACATCACCGAGAATCCTGCCGTAAGTATCGTGGAAACGTGCTCTCTTTTAGCATGGTCCAACCACAATTACTATCTAACAAGTAAACAAAATCGAGAAGTTACACCAGTTTCTGACATTATTTATAATAGTTGTCCGGGTCTGAAATCAAAATGAAACACATAAAATCTGTGAACTTATATCCTTTATCAGACAATATTTTCTAAGGGTATCCGCGTTGGAGAATAAAGCGCAAAAAATCTATGAACTTACTACCATTGTCAGACAATATTTTCTAAGGGTATCCACGTTGGAGAATAAAGCGCAAAAAATCTATGAACTTACTACCATTGTCAGACAATATTTTCTAAGGGTATCCACGTTGAGGAATAAAGCGCAAAAATCTAAAAACTCACAACCCTTTTTAGACAATTTTTAGAATAAGAGAATTTGCATTAAGAAATGAAGCGCTTAAATTTTTTTGTAGTTATCCGTACTTCTGTAGTACGTAAAATACTTATATTGTCTACTTCAAAATAAAGTGCTATGAGAATTCGTTTCCAGCAGTTACTTACAAAATAGTAACATTATACTAAATTAAATTTTTGATTTAACAGTCCAAAACCCCCAACGGGAGAATGAAAAAAGATCGCCGCTACGAATCACCTCATTTAGGGGCGTTCGACGTGTCCCGAAACGAGCCCGACACGACCGTTGAGACGGTCCTGGACGATTCCACCGCCTACAGCCTCCTGGACACTTCACGCCCACTGGAGTACGAGCTTTCTAGGTCATCGAGGGACCTCAGCGCGAACAACTCCTTCAACAAACTCCCCGACGATAACATGAACTCTGAATTAACGAGAAGTACGGAATTCCAACTAGACAACAGCAAAATTCAGCCCACGCTTCAACCAAACGGTTGAAACCCGTTCCACGTATATTTTTATAGTACTACAAGGGGATCAGACGGCCCCGAACCGGGTTGCGCACCCGTCACTGTGTAGTTAAGGCAGAATAGAATGAGATTTTATATACAGAAGTTCATTTATATAGGTTGGAGTCACGGGGGTTGAGGCTTGATCAGTTTGCGCGAGTATAGCTTGGCGTGTATTTGTTCCTAATAAACTTTATTTTCAATGACGTAAGGCTGATTTTTCGGTAAACAAACAGTACGGGTACCTCGTAATTTAGCTGTCAAAAGTAATCGACGCGCACGTGAAGTTATTCTCGCTTAAACTCAAACGCAGTAGGAGTTAAGTCCATTTATAAGGATCATCCTTTCGAATTTTTTTTCCAGAGAGTGTAAATACATTTTTTACTGCCTTTTTTAAGGCGTGTATATAGCGTTGAGCGGCCTGAGATTATAAGCATCGAGACAATAAGGTTAAAAATTAAAAAAAAAGTGTCACGAAAATATGATTGTAACCTCCAAATGTTTTGTTACGCCTTGAATTCGGCGGAATATGACCTCGTTCGTATATTAAAATAAAAAATAATAATCATAGGTTGAATTACAGTGCCTGCGTATAGTACACACCAGAACACCTATTATAAAATATAATAGTTCACCCTTAGTGCAACACAAGCGTACAAAATATAGACCAAAATGATATCCAAACAGCCCTTAATATTACCTGAGTACATAATATGTAAATAACGTGAATGTATTTATTGATGTTGAAAAAGTATTTATTTCTCTTTTTTTCTTACAGTTTTTAGACAAGCCTTAGAAGCTATCAGTTACCTACCTTCATTATATACATTCCACTTGAAAATATATAAACATAATTATAAGTATAATAATATTATATATGAAAGGCAGTAATAGGATTCTGATTTTTTAATATAACGCACATTTAGTTTATATAATATAATACCTGTTACAGTTATTTTAGCAGTTTTTAATCACACCACACATTGTTTTAAATAGTCACTTAAAAAGAAAAAAAAAAAGAAATAGTAAATAGATAAAAAATAAATGTATTAATATTTGAAAAAAGTATAATAAAATAAAAAAGTAAAAATATTACAACGAACTACTGACTATTATGTATTGATGTCAAATAAATAGTATAAAAATCGTGTTATCTTTAAAAATGTTACACATAACGTTAATATAATATTATGAAAGTACCTCTCCGGCGACAATGGACTTGGTTTTTTTTTTGGTGAAATTTGAAAACAAGTTCGTTGTTTATTATTCCATATCACAATTCGAATCTACCTCATTTTATTCGTTGTAAGGTTCTTTTAGGTATACGGTTTTAATGTTGAATCGATTAAGTTTTATTAATTCGTAATGCCCATCGATTAAGCGGTCGTCCACAACATCGGCAAATTCTAGCTAGGCAGGTGGTGTTATTTTTTAATTTATTTTAGCTATATAGGTTATTTTTTCTTTTTGGAACCATTTTATAAAGGAATTAGTTTTATTTTATTAAATGATTTAATTCGTTCACTGTTTTAACAACAACTTCTTTATGACGCACACAATTCTTTTTAATCGCGACTCGCTTTTTAAACACTCGCGTACGTTTTTTTGATAAATGTTTAAGCAATTGTAATTTCAAATTACAATTTCTACTATTTTCAACTTATTCACTGTATAACGGTATATACAGTTTTTTAAACAGAATTGTTAAACTTGGTTAAAAAGTTACTGTAAAGTTGAGCTAGTGATTACTGAAAATATTTGATATTTAAACAGATAAATATGAGCTTTTTCCGTCAGCAGAAACATTTGCTTTTTTTGTAATTAATACGAATCTTTTCTCTAAATTGAAAACTTTCACTATCGAAAAAATAATATATAATATGTCAATTTCTCATCATATTAAAAACAAAAATAATGGTGAACCTAAATGGTAAATACCAAGATGCACTTTACGAACCTACAAGTACTAACGGATTATTGTTAGGTATTTTATGCAGATAATGTTATAATAATCCATAATATTGTAAATCACTGTTTCGCAAAATCTAGTGTTTAATAATATTTTCGTTAGCAGAAGCACCTATGTACAATTTATATAATATAATGTATATAAATAATAAGGTGTATTCATAAAGCTGTGTTTTAAGAGATCATTTATCGTAATTTCCACTACGTTTGCAAGCATTAAGTAATTATTCATATAAAATTATTCCAAGAATTATATTTTTAAGTTTTGTACAAAAACAATATACTATTATTACATTTTTGTTATATTTTTTGATAATCAAAAAATACCGACAATTTTACTAATTTATCTAGCATTAATATGTGTCTTTATAAAACACCAATAGCATTTGTAAATATATTATTAATTAATATGGAATATAGATTCAGTTAAAATTTTAATTAAAAAAAAGAATCGCCGACTATGTACCTGAATCTTCAATTACACTAAGTTAGCTTAGGACTAGTGTTAGTTTATAAAAAACTAGAATTTTATCTTTGACGCTAGGTTTTTATCACAGGGTCTTAAGCTTCGATTTTGAAATTAAGGGCACGTTGAATCAAGCTGGATTACGATTTCTTTTAATAATAATAATAATTGCAATTATGTTTATATTATGCTATTGCGCGTGTAAGGATTTTGCTGTTGTCGTTGTCGTAACGGGGAGCAACAATTACGAAGGAACAAGAAATGATTGATAATAATTGATGTCCTTTGAGAATACCGACGCCGCAACCGGCAGTGCGACAAAATGAAAGCGAACATACTCTACACACAGATTTTAACTATACATAACATTCAATTACATACACAGATCCACAAATTCTTTGAATAATTTTTTTAATTTCCGATCCGATACCGATTTTACTGTATTATTTTTATACGTTGTTTGATACTATTAATGTAGTTATTGTTTTAAGTGTAGACACCTTTCTACGAAATGTCCATTCACAAGTTCACTCTAGGTTGTGTTTTCTTGTTTTTGATCACTTTAAATGTATAGCGTAACCATTTTAAGGTTATTTGTAACTTTACTTTTAACTAAGCATATTCCTACGTACGAAGAAAATTAACATTGTTGTGTAATACATTAGTTTTTGACTGTCGTCAAATGGGCATTATTAATTTATGCACTACTTTAATACCGTTACCGGTTAAATAATGGGGTTTATCTTTTCCATCAACCGTTGCTTGTGTATCGTTTAGCTGTAATATAAATAAAAAAATATTAATTATTTCGAATTCATTGCACCTACATCAGAGCCGTAATTTTCACTAAAAGCTTGGATAATATTAATTAATTTAGTTTATAATTAATTAATTAATTAAATTATCTAACATAATTTAATTTTATAAATTATGTCATAATTAATTAAATTAATTATAAGTAATTAGCGCAGGTGTTACGTCACTCATTAGATATAGCATGTGGAATCCATCTTGCAGAAATACCTACACCAGTAAAACTTAATATTACTTGATATCATTTTCTTCTACATATCCATTCGACGACAATCATAAAATTACATCTAACCCGGTTACAATATCTGTGGACCTGGCGTCGATGACGTCACGCCGTGTCAGCGCTCTGATATGGTGCGCAAAACAAAAGCGCCAGGGCGAGTGCGGGGAGTTGAAAGGAGAACGGGAAGGGGGTACGCATTCCAGCGAGGTCCACAGATATTGTAACCGGGTTTATAAACGTAAACGATTAATTTATGACACTATAGCAAATACCTGAACTATGTACAACTCTATTGTATTCTTATTATAAGCATAGTTTGCAACGTTATAATAAACTTAGTAACGTAGTTGGCTCTTTTACCATTGATTCTTATTATGTTAATTAGTACATAAAGATTAAGTACAATTTTAGTAAATCAGTAGTCAGTATATCAAAATCGAAATCACGTAGTTTGTTTTTGATTTTCAACAATAGCACGATTATCCAAATTAATCCAGATTAATAAAAAAATCAATGAATAATATACCTAAGTATTTAATAAAATTTAGGAAAACCATAATATAAGTACATGCAGTACTCTGTTATAAATTTCGATTGATATTACTTTTAATATAAGTACATACCAACATTTCTTACATAATATTATGGCTTGTCCGTCCTACGAGTGAATTTCGAATAAAAGCCTGATATACGTGCCTCGTAAATTATTTCGAATCTCATTTTTTGCAATACTTTATTAATTGTTAATGACTCAAGAGGGAAGGCGCATAGATTTATTTTTAAGTCTATGATACGATAACCTTTGAAGCGAGATGGTGCTGCAAAATGAAAGTTTACAATATGTTTTTATTTGACATAAAAATGTACATAGCAATTGCTCATCAATGTCTGTCGAAATAAGTGTACACGATTTTTTAAGTTAATTTAAAATAAATATAGTAATTATGACGATATCCTATACCTTTAAACGAGCAATTCTTGTATATATGTATATATATTTCTATATAATCCGAATCTCGGAAACGGCTCGAACGATTTTCATGAAATTTAGTATACGGGGGGGTTGGGGGGCGATAAATCGATCTAGCTAGGATTCATTTTTAGAAAATGTTGAATTTACCAAAAAAAATATGAGCAATGCTGCCATCTATTGGTGGGTAGATATACTACCGAGCGAAGCTCGGTCACCCAGATATTTATTATTAAATGAATAAATTTAAAAAAACGGTCGAGAATATCTACCCTGTGGTCTACCCGCACTTGGCTTTATCTTGTAATCAATAAACAAAATTATTTAGTTTTCCTTATTGCATTATACTGCATTAATTGTAGTAATTCTTACCATAATAAATATAACAAAAATGTAGTTTTTTTTAACTTCAACAAAAGTGACGTGATAGACTATTTGGTTTACTCGTAAATACTTATTATAGAACATGTTTGCAGCGCCATCTACAGCTTTCCCTGTTGGTAATGTTTTCGTTACAGTACAGAATTTCCATTCCATTATATTTTTTTTATTCAATAGCAATTTTTATACCACACATTCCATTATGACCTGCAATAGTTTTCGATGACAGATTTTTAATTGTCTTATGATACGAGCAACACTGTAGCAGAACAGTTTTTTTTAAATTGACTATTGCTCAAGTAAAATTTTTAACATTTCAAATTTAAACAAGGAGGAAAATGACTGTTTTATCCAATTTCTGAAATAAAGACAATCCCGTGTCATTTTGTCGACATAATATTCGTTTTTAGTATTTTATATTGTTCTATAGACAGTGTTGTTTGTTTTACAAAATGTATTATCATATTAATTAAGTATTTTTCATACAGAATAGTTATGTCTTTTACACCGCGATATCTAATTTATTATTTCTCAAGTTTAACAATGAGTTTGAATATATTTTGTTTTCGATTTCATGTTATTTTATATATGAAAACAATTGACTATAATCTCAACTTATCATTGATTTATAGTTATCTCATAGCTACTTATTCAGTATACAATTTTTAATCGAGTGATGGTAATGTGACGTACTTATTTTAAATCGTCCAATAAGGCTTGTCGAATATCACTATGTAGTAGTAGGAACTTTATGTATTTATTGTATATTTCCCATTATTGCAAGTTTTTTGAAGGTTTGTTTGTGTTTTTCAGTTTGCTTGCATTTTTGCATTATTTTTTTGTTTGTTCATTTTTTTGGTACGCGAAAAGTTTGAGGTTGATGGTGTTTTGTGATTTTAAATCAGTTAACATGGATTAATTTAAAAAAATGAATAAGTTAACTCTGTGAAACGCTTTGGTAAGATCATGTAGAATTTCGTGAAGACGAATTCACAGGTGTGAATTGATTCAGAAGCCAGGTGGTTTACAAATTGACTTTAATGCACGTGTTCCTTTTGGGATACGAGCAGTTTTAGTTATATCATAATAATCAATTGTCACTTTTGTATTGTATGATACTGTAGTGTTCTTCAAGGTGGAACATTAGGGCCACTGTTATTAAGCTACTATATTTTACGAACACATGTCTCATTTGCATGGATTAGAGCATCACAAATTCACAAATCACCATCACCATAGGAGTAAAATAAGAAGTTGTTGTGTAATTATTATACCTAATTACGTAATGTAATTAATGTAATCCTGTGAACGGTGAGGCTGAGACAAATGTCAGGCCTTGCCTAAAGGAAACAAAGGATTGAAATATTTTGATCTTTTAGAAGTTTATTTCAAACCAATTAAGTGTTAAAACTTTAAGCACTGAAAACAGATGAATAATAATAAATTAAAGCCAATTAATTAGACGCAAATTTTTAAACCAAACTTAACGTTATTTATCTGCTTTAAAACGAGTTATAGGCAAAAATTCATTTTCTAACAAAAATTTCACTACGGGCATGAAAATATTTCTTTTCTAAAAACATCTCTTATAAATTCGTATAAATAATTAATAGTTCTTAACTAAGTAATCGAAATATTTCAGTTCTTTGTATGTTTTACTATTAAGATTTTTGTGAAAATCAGGGATTTTGGGGACATGGGGATTATCAACTTTAAAATTTTTACTTTGAATTGCAATAGCCTTGTTTTAAACAAAATGTGTATAAGCTGTTTTGTTTTTAAATAGACAATAATAGGACCATTTCTTTCAAAATCTCTTTTTTATCTACTAAGAGACCAAATTAATAATGTTCTCCCAATAGACCCGTACCTTTGCAGAGATTTTCCATGTACATAGGCTATATTATGGACTATGGTCCACTCTCGTAATCCAATGGGATGAGCTAAAAGAAAAAGTGGAGTATTCAATGCTGATTCGCACCTAAGCTATTATCTTTACCAAATTTAATATTAAATTTTAATTCTTATTTAAGGAAGAAGATAAGTTTCGCCAATAATGCTCATGTTCCCAAAAATCATTGAATTTAGTTGTAAATTATAATTGAATCTACCTCAACCAAATTACCCATTAACGTCGTTTGTAAGTGTTCTCTTGAGTCTTATAATTATTACTAATTAATAACTGAATACTAGTGTTTTTTGATAATAAAATTATTATTAGTTCCAACTTGACATTTTGATATGGTAACTATTGTTACCAACCGTATTGAAAGCAGACGACGGTGTGTTACTGAGCTGGTGTTGTCAAGGTTGAAAAACGATATTAAATTTGAAAATAAACACCGTGCCTTTTATTTGACTAATTCTCTACTTCCATCCTTTACCTTATAGAATCCTCAGTAGAACCCAACTTCAAAGAAACCTTCTTACTCGGTTACTTTCGCAAGTAACTGGTGCTGTATCACATAATATAAGGCCGGTTCCACACGTTGCCACCAACGTTGGCCCCAATGCCACTCGCCTAATCTAGAAAATAGCGCGCCAACGTTGGGGCGAAGGCTATTTTCTAGATCCACACGTTGGGGCCAACGTGTGGAGCCGGGGGAACACGCAGACTAAGTTTTAAGGGTGTGTGGAAAAGAGGTTAGAACGTAGGGAGCAGACGGCCTCTTGAGCCGAAGGATTAAGTTTCATTTCATCATAGTAACGTCACCTAATATATCGGGCATCCTCTGAAAAAGCTCTAGTAGGTATATATTAGGAACTAGTAGGGCGCGTGAGGGCGCGGGCCACACGTGGCCCGCGTGCTGTCTTCCCGCCTATAAAAGTATCATCGCCGACATCTTTTATACCCCATACATTTTCTATGGAAAAAAAATTTCCGCCATATTGGATTTTTTTTTCTAGCCATCTAATAGATCTTTGGGTCCTGATCATTTCTTGTCAAGAAACCTTTCTCCCATCTTTTATACTTTCCGAGATATTGGCGAAATTCGTTTGGCCGCCATTTTGAATCCGCCATTTTGAAAATTTTTTCAGCTCACTGCCAATTGGATGACATTTCAAATGACATTTGGTCGAGCACCCCCCACCTATCTCCAATACCCTTGGCTGTGCTCTTCACCCGTCTTCGAAATCCTCAATCATCAGCTCTCTCCGTATTTTTCTTCAAATTGAATTTTTTTCTACTATAAGACCCCATCCGTGAAAAAAAAATTTTTCATACAAAATTGTTCAGGAGAGGTCATAATCAGTCAGTCAGTGAATCAGCACAAGCAGCTATATATATATTAACTAGCAGGGCGCGTGGGTGCGCGGGCCACATGTGGCCCGCGGGCCGTCTTCCCGCTTATAAAGGTATCGCAACCCTCAGTCATCTTTTCCCATACATTTTCTATGGAAAAAAAATCCTCCATATTGTTTTTTTTTATCTAGCCATCTAATAGACCTTTTTGTCCTGATCATTAATTGTCAAGAAACTTTTCTCCCATCTTCTATACTTTCCGAGATATCGACGAATTTCGTATGGCGGCCATTTTGAATCCGCCATTTTGAATTTTTTTTGAGCTAACTGCCAATTGGATGACGTTTCAAATGACATTTGGTCGAGCACCCCCCACCTATCTTCAATACCCTTCCCGTGCTCTTCACCCGTCTTCGAATTCCTCAATCATCAGCTCTCTCCATATTTTTGTTCTTAATGAATTTTTTCCTTGTATACGAAATGGTTAATGAAAAAAAAATTTTTCATACAAAATTGTTCAGGAGAGGTGATCAATCAGTGAGTCAGTCAGCACAAGCAGCTATATATATTGTAACTAGTAGGGCGCGTGGGAGCGCGGGCCACATGTGGCCCGCGGGCTGTCTTCTCACCTATTTAAGAATCGCCGTCATCTCCATCGCCAATTGGAATCCGATTGGCAATGGGCTAAAAGAATTACCTCGGAGCACGGTCATGGATTTAAAGATAGTTAAGGGCTGTTTGAATAAAAATACACTGAACCTCACCGGGTGAGGTTCAGTGTGTATTTTTTATTCAAACAGCCCTTTACTATCTTTAAATCCATGACCGTGCTCCTCAATCATCATCCAAGTCGTAGACCATCATCTCTTCTCATACTTTTCATAGTTTTTCATAGGCCTTGTTTATTGTAGCATTCACATTTTCCATGGAAAAATAAATTCAACCACTTTGATTTTTTTTTATTCATCCCGTAGACCTTGAGATTCTAATTACGTCTTGTAAAAAAATCACTCTCTTGTCTTTTATACTTTCCGAGATAGAACAACACGAAATTTGTATGGCGGCCATCTTGAATCCGCCATTTTGATTTTTTTTTCAGCTAACTACCAATTGGATGACGTTTCGAGTTACATTTGGTCGAGCACCCCCACCTATCTTCGATACCCTGGCTGTGCTCTTCACCCGTCTCCGAAATCCTCAATCATCAGCTCTCTCCATATTTTTCTCTAGTAACTCTCCGAAAAACCGCATCACAACCTTGCATAATTACCTACTGTTAGTCACTTCAACATTCCCCATACATTTTCTATGGAAAAATAAATTCCGCCATTTTGATTTTTTTTTTCTATCCATCAAATAGACCTTCGGGTCCTGATCTCTTCTTGTCAAGAAACCATTCTTCCATCTTTTATACTTTCCGAGATATCGGCAAAATTCGAATGGCGGCCATTTTGAATCCGCCATTTTGAATTTTTTTTCAGCTCACTGCCAATTGCATGACGTTTCAAATGACATTTGGTCGAGCACCCCCCACCTATCTTCAATACTTTCGCTGTGCTCTTCACCCGTCTCCGAAATCCTCAATCATCAGCTCTCTCCGTATTTTTCCTCCTCATGAATTTTTCCCCTCTATACGACCCCATCAGTGAAAAAAAATTTTTTCATACAAAATTGTTCAGGAGAGGTGATCAATCAGTGAGTCAGTGAGTGAATCAGCACGAGTAGCTATATATATAGTAACTAGTAGGGCGCGTGGGAGCGCGGGCCACATGTGGCCCGCGGGCTGTCTTCTCACCTATTTAAGAATCGCCGTCATCTCCATCGCCAATTGGAATCCGATTGGCAATGGGCTAAAAGAATTACCTCGGAGCACGGTCATGGATTTAAAGATAGTTAAGGGCTGTTTGAATAAAAAATACACTGAACCTCAATGGATTTAAAGATAGTTAAGGGCTGTTTGAATAAAAAATACACTGAACCTCACCGGGTGAGGTTCAGTGTATTTTTTATTCAAACAGCCCTTAACTATCTTTAAATCCATGACCGTGCTCCTCAATCATCATCCAAATCGTAGACCATCATCTCTTCTCATACTTTTCATAGTTTTTCATAGGCCTTGTTTATTGTAGCATTCACATTTTCCATGGAAAAATAAATTCAACCACTTTGATTTTTTTTCATTCATCCCGTAGACCTTGAGATTCTAATTACGTCTTGTAAAAAAATCACTCTCTTGTCTTTTATACTTTCCGAGATAGAACAACACGAAATTTGTATGGCGGCCATCTTGAATCCGCCATTTTAATTTTTTTTTCAGCTAACTGCCAATTGGATGACGTTTTGAGTTACATTTGGTCGAGCACCCCCACCTATCTTCGATACCCTGGCTGTGCTCTTCACCCGTCTCCGAAATCCTCAATCATCAGCTCTCTCCATATTTTTCTCTAGTAACTCTCCGAAAAACCGCATCACAACCTTGCATAATTACCAACTTTCAGCCTCTTCAACATCCGCCATACATTTTCTATGGAAAAATAAATTCCGCCATTTTGATTTTTTTTTCTTTTCATCGAATAGACCTGCGAGTCCTGATCAGCTCTTGTCAAGAAACCATTCTTCCATCTTTTATATTTTCCGAGATATCGACGAAATTCGAATGGCGGCCATTTTGAATCCGCCATTTTGATTTTTTTTTCAGCTCACTGCCAATTGCTTGACGTTTCAAATGACATTTGGTCGAGCACCCCCCACCTATCTTCAATACTCTCTCCGTGCTCTTCACCCGTCTCCGAAATCCTCAATCATCAGCTCTCTCCATATTTTTGTTCTTAATGATTTTTTCCTTTCTATACGACATAATCCTTGAAAAAAATTTTTTTCATACAAAATTGTTCAGGAGAGGTGATCAATCAGTCAGTGGCCAATCAGCACAAGCAGCTATATATATATTAACTAGTTTTTTGCGTGAGGGCGCGGCCCGCTAAAGCGGACCGCGTAACTGCTGGGAGCCATTTACTTGGTCGCTCATACTCGGATTTTGCGAAAACTGCATATTTCAACTTTTCCCGAAAAATGGGGTAATTTTTTTTACTAATTTACACCCCGAGTTTGTACGTACGATCACTCTGATGTTGCCAACTGTGACAAATTTGAATGAAACCATC
This sequence comes from Coenonympha glycerion, assembly GCA_963855885.1. NCBI lineage: Eukaryota > Metazoa > Arthropoda > Insecta > Lepidoptera > Nymphalidae > Coenonympha > Coenonympha glycerion. The sequence continues at coordinate 1,815,317 of OY979637.1, read as the reverse complement.
CAGGTTTGAGGTAGAATAATGAAAATTTCAAAATACTACAGCTAAGCCGCCATATTGTTTTTACAAGATTTTCCAATTTTTCTATAAACAATTTACTCATTTCCTTAAGTACTGCGAGTTTAAACGAAATCGGTTGGAAAACAAGAGTTACGAAAGTCACGTCGGCCACCATCTTGTTTTTCTGAAATGTCATAATTTTTTCCTATTCTACTCCCGCACTTAAACACGTCTCCCATACATCATTTTATAGTTTTATGTCTGTTTCTAGGAGAACAATGTCAATTTTCTTATAGCTGCCAATCGCCATACAATTTAGTATGAAAAAAAAATTTAGCCATTTTGATTTTTTTTTTCTTCCAGTAGATAAACTTACTCGTCTTGATCATCTTTTGCTAAGAAACCACTTTTCTATTAGTCATACTTTCAGAGATAGACGCCGACAAAATTTGTATGGCGGCCATCTTTTTTTTGCAATTTTGAAAATTTTTTCAGCTCTCTGGTAACTGCACGAGGTTTCGAATGACATTTGGTCGAGCACCCCCCACCTATCTTTAATACTCTGGCTGTGCTCCTCACCCGTCTCCGAAATCCTCAATTATCAGCTCTCTCCATATTTTTCGCCGAGTCATTTCTTGACTTCTATACGAAGCCACAAGTGAAAAAAAAATTGTACATACAAAATTTTACAGGAGGACATTTTGGGGAAAATCTCGAAAACAACCCATATATCTCGATACTGCCGGTCGAGTGACACAATCGGTTCATACATGTCGACTTTCCGAAATGTTGCCAAGTGCCCCAAAAACACGATCAAAATATTCAAAAAAATTAAATAAAAACAAAATGGCCGCCACCCCATTCCACATAAATATTTTACATAGTTTCGTATTCTTCCTAGTAACTAAAGGATTAACCGCTCCTGATGACGTTACAATTTTTCATCTCGCTCGCACCCAGGCGACATGATGGCCCCTGAAAAGTGACCATGTCGAAAATCACTTTTACTTTGATAGATTCCAGTGTTGCCAGACCTTGGCGACAAAAATACCCAAATGTTATTTGTACCAGTAGGATGCGTGGTTGCTCATACTTATATTTTGCAAAAAGTCCGTATTTAGATTTTTTACGTTTTGGGGAAAATCTCGAAATTTCCCGAGAAATGGGGTAATTTTTTTCCCCACTCAATACTTCGAGTCGAAACGCACAATCGTCCCATAAAAGTCGAAACGCTCCGATGTTGCCAACTATGACAAATTTGAATTTCAAAATCGTGTTTTTTCGTACCTCACACTGATTGGCCGCCAGAACAGCCGCCATCATGGATTTTGAAAAATTTTTCCCGCTTTGTCAAAATTCAGGATAATTGTGGGCGAATCAAGCAAAAATTGACATCTTCAACCACCCCGTTTAGGATCTGTGGCGCCGCGGTTTGAGGTCGAAAAATGAAAAATTTTAAAACGCCACAGCTCGGCTGCCATCTTGTTTTTCCAAATTTTTCAAATTTTTCTAGAAACCATTTACTTATTTCCTCGAGTGCTGCGACTTTGAACGAAACCGGTTGGAAAACAAAAGAGTTACGAAAGTCACGTCGGCCGCCATCTTGTTTTTCTGAAATGTCATAATTTTTTTCTATTCTACTCCCGCACCTAAACACGTCTCCCATACATCACTTGATCGTTTTATGTCTGTTTCTAGGAGAACAATGTCTATTTTCTTATAGCTGCCAATCGCCATACAATTTAGTATGAAAAAAAAATTTCCGCCATTTTGAATTTTTTTTTCTTCCAATAGATAAACTTACACGTCCTGGTCACCTTTTGCTAAGAAACCACATATCTATCTTTCATACTTTCTGAGATAGACACCGACGAAATTTGTATGGCGGCCATCTTTTTTTCGCCATTTTGAAAATTTTTTCAGCTCATTGGCAATTGCACGAGGTTTCGAATGACATTTGGTCGAGCACCCCCCACCTATCTTCAATACCCTGGCTGTGCTCTTCACCCGTCTCCGAAATCCTCAATCATCAGCTCTCTCCATATTTTTCGCCGAGTCATTTCTTGACTTCTATACGAAGCCATAAGTGAAAAAAAATTGTTCATACAAAATTTTACAGGAGGACATTTTGGGGAAATTCACGAAAACTACCCCAAATGTGGCAACACTGCTTTTGGATTTAGATACTGCGCGTCAAGTTAAACAATCGGTTCATACATGTCAACTTTCCGAAATGTTGCCCAGTGCCTCAAAAACACGATCAAAATTTTCAAAAACAGAAAAAAATACAAAATGGCCGCCACTTCATTTCACAGAAATATTTTACATAGTTTCGTATTTTTCCCAGTAACTACAGGATATACCGCTCCTGATGACGTTTCAAGTTTTCATCTCGCTTGCACCCAGGCGACATGATGGCCCCTGAAAAGTGACCATGTCGAAAATCACTTTTGCTCTGATAGATTCCAGTGTTGCCAGCACCGGGTGACAAAACTACCTAAATGTCATTTGTAAGAGCAAGACGCATGGTCGCTCATACTCGAATTTCGCAAAAAGTCCGTATTTCGATTTTTTACTTTTTGGGGAAAATCTCGAAATTTCCTGAGAAATGGGGTAATTTTTTTCCCCCCACTCAAAACTTCTAGTCTATACACACAACCGCCTCATAGAAGTCGAAACGCTCCGATGTTGCCAAGTGGGTGAAATTTGAGTTTCAAAATTGCGATTTTTCATACCTCACACTGATTGGCCGCCAGAACAGCCGCCATCTTGGATTTTTAAAAATTACTCCCTTGTTGTCAAAATTCAGGATAATTGTGGGCGAAACAAGAAAAAATTGACATCATCAACCACCCTGTGTAGGATCTGTGGCGCCGCGGTTTGGAGTCGAAAAATGAAAATTTTTAAAACGCCACAGCTCGGCCGCCATCTTGTTTTTCCAAATTTTTCCAATTTTTCTAAAAACCATTTACTCATTTCCTTGAATACTGCAAGTTTGAACGAAATCGGTTGGAAAACAAAAGAGATACGAAAGTCACGTCGGCCGCCATCTTGTTTTTCTGAAATGTCATAATTTTTCCCTAGTCGACTCCCGCACCCGAACACATCTCCCATACATCATTATATCATTTTCCGTCTCCTTCTGGGAGAACAATTATGTCAATGAGTCAGTCAGTCAGTCAGTCAGTGAGTGGTAATCGAGCTATATATATTATAATAAAATAATAATATAATAATAGCTAGTTTTTTGCGTGGGGGTGCGTAACTGCTTAGAACAATTTACGTGATCGCTCATATTTGAATTTTGCAAAAAGTGGGTATTTCGATTTTTCCCGAAAAATGGGGTAATTTTTTTTTTCACAAATCGACACCCGAAGTCTATACGTACGATCATCCCATAAACATGCAAATGTTTCTGATCTTGCCAAATGTTACAAATTTGAATTAAACGGTCCCGGTTTGAGGTAGAACAATGAAAATGTTGAAAACACCACAGCTCAGCCGCCATCTTGTTTTTCCAAATATTTCTACGTTTTCTAAAAACCAGTAACTCATATCCTCAAGTACTGCGAGTTTTAACGCAATCGGTTGGAAAACAAAAAAGTTTTGAAAGTCATGTAGGCCGCCATCTTGTTTTTCTGAAATGTCATAATTTTTCCTTAATCCAATCCCGCACTCAAACACATCTCCCATACATCATTGTATCGTTTTATTGTCTGTTTTTAGGAGAACAATGCCAATTTTCTTATAGCTCCAAATCGCCATACAATTTAGTATGAAAAAAAAACCTAAAAGTGACCATGTCGAAAATCACTTTTACTTTGATAGATTCCAGTGTTGCCAGTGCTCGATCACAAAAATACACAAATGTCATTTGTACGAGTAAGACACGTGATCGCTCATACTCGGATTTCGCAAAAAGTCCGTATTTCGATTTTTATTTTCTGGGGAAAATCTCGAAATTTCCCGACAAATGGGGTAATTTTTTTTCCCCCACTTTATACTTCGAGTCTATTCACACAATCGCCCCATAGAAGTCGAAACGCTCCGAGGTTGCCAAGGGGGTGAAATTTGAATTTTAAAATTGCGTTTTTTCATACCTCAGACTGATTGGCCGCCAGAAGAGCCGCCATCTTGGATTTTCAAAAATTATTACCATTTCTTCAAAATTCAGGATAATTGTAAGCAAACCAAGAAAAAACTATTATCATCGAGTACTCCGTTTAGGATCTGTGGCGCCGCGGTTTGGGGTCGAAAAATGAAAAATTTTAAAACACCACAGCTCGGCCGCCATCTTGATTTTCCAAATTTTTCCAATTTTTCTAGAAATCATTTACTCATTTCCTCGAGTGCTGTGACTTCGAACGAAATCGGTTGGAAAACAAAAGAGTTACGAAAGTCACGTCGGCCGCCATCTTGTTTTTACGAAATGTCATAATTTTTCTTTACTACACTTCCGCACCCAAATACATCTCCCATACATCATTGTATCTTATTCTATCTGTTTCCAGGAGAACAATGACAATTTTCCCATAGCTCCTAATCGCCATACAATTTAGTATGAAAAAAAAAATATTCCGCCATTTTGAATTTTTTTTTCTTCCAATAGATAAACCTTCTCTTCTTGATATTCTCTTGCTAAGAAACCACTTTTCTATCTTTCATACTTTCTGAGATAGACACTGGCAAACTTTGTATGGCGGCCATCTTTTTTTCGCCATTTTGAAATTTTTTTCAGCCCACTGGCAATTGCACGAGGTTTCGAATGACATTTGGTCGAGCACCCCCCACCTATCTTCAATACCCTGGCTGAGCCCTTCACCCGTCTCCGAAATCCTCAATCATCAGCTCTCTCCATATTTTTCACCGAGTCATTTTTTGACTTGTATACGAAGCCACAAGTGAAAAAAAAATTGTTCATACAAAATTTTACAGGAGGACATTTTGGGGAAAATCACGAAAACTACCCGAAATGTGGCAACACTTTCTATATATTTCGATACTGCCCGTCGAGTTACACAATCGGTTCATACATCTCGACTTTCCGAAATGTTGCCAAGTGCCTCAAAAACACGATCAAAATTTTCAAAAACAGAAAAAAATACAAAATGGCCGCCAACTCATTTGCGGTAAATATTTTACACAGTTTCGTATTTTTCCCAGTAAGTACAGGATATACCGCCCCTGATGACGTTTCAAGTTTTCATCTCGCTCGCACCCAGGCGCCACAATAGCCCCTGAAAAGTGACCATGTCGAAAATCACTTTTACTTTGATAGATTCCAGTGTTGCCAGTCCTCGGCGACAAAAATACTCAAATGTCATTTGTATGAGTAAGACACGTGATCGCTTATACTCTGATTTTGCAAAAAGTCCGTATTTCGATTTTTTACTTTTTGGGGAAAATCTCGAAATTTCCCGAGAAATGGGGTAATTTTTTTCCCCCACTCAAAACTTCTAGTCTATACATACAACCGCCTCATAGAAGTCGAAACGCTCCGATGTTGCCAAGTGGGTGAAATTTGAGTTTCAAAATTGCGTTTTTTCGTACCTCACACTGATTGGCCTCCAGAACAGCCGCCATCTTGGATTTTTAAAAATTACTCCCGTTTTGTCAAAATTCAGGATAATTGTGGGCGAAACAAGCAAAAATTGACATTCTCAACCATCCCGTTTAGGATCGGTGGCGCCGCGGTTTGGGGTCGAAAAATGAAAAATTTTAAAACACCGCAGCTCGGCCGCCATCTTGTTTTTCAAAATTTTTCAAATTTTTCTAAAAACCATTTACTCATTGCCTCAAGAAACTGCAATTTTGAATGAAATCGGTTGGAAAACAAAAGGGTTACGAAAGTCACGTCGGCCGCCATCTTGTTTTTCTGAAATGTCATAATTTTTCCCTAGTCGACTCCCGCACCCGAACACATCTCCCGTACATCATCATATCGTTTTCTGTCTCTTTCTGGGAGAACAATTATGTCAATCAGTCAGTCAGTGGTAATTGAGCTATATATAGTATAATACTAGTAGGGCGCGTGTGTGCGCGGGCCACATGTGGCCCGCGTGCAGTCTTCCCGCCCATATTGGTATCGCCCTCATCTCCATCGCCCATTGGAATCAGATTGGCAGTGAGCTGAATAAATTACCAAGGAGCACTGTCATGGTTTTAAAGATAGTTACGGGCAGCTCGAACAAAAAAATACGCTGAACCTCATCGGATGAGGTTCAGCGTATTTTTTGTTCGAACAGCCCTTAACTATCTTTAAAACCATGACAGTGCTCCTCAATCATCATCCAAATCCTAGATCATTGTCTCTTCTCATAGTATGTACATTTTCCATGGAAAGATAAATTCCGCCACAGTGAATTATTTTCCATGCATCCCGTAGAACTTGAGATCTTGATCACCTCTTGCTAAGAAACCACTCTCTTATTTTTTATACTTTCCGAGATAGAACAACACGAAATTTGTGTGGCGGCCATCTTGAATCCGCCATTTTGTTTTTTTTTCAGCTTACTGTCAATTGCCTGAAGTTCTGAGTATTTTTAGTTTCAGCAGTCCCCACCTAACTATAATACCTTGCCCATGCTCTTTGACTGTCTTTAAATCCTCAATCATCACCTCATTACATATATTGCTCTGGCAGTTCTCTAAAAAAACGGCATCAAAATCTTGCATAGTTACCAACTTTTAGTCTCTTCAAGACTCCCCATACATTTTCTATGAAAAAAAAAATTCCGGCATATTGGAATTTTTTTCTAGCCATCAAATAGACCTTTTTGTCCTGATCAGTTCTTGTCAAGACACCACTCTTCCATCTCTTATACTTTCCGAGATATCGACGAAATTCGAATGGCGGCCATTTTGAATCCGCCATTTTGAATTTTTTTTCAGCTCACTGCCAATTGGATGACGTTTCGAATGACATTTGGTCGAGCACCCCCCACCTATCTCCAATACCCTTGGCTGTGCTCTTCATCCGTCTTCGAAATCCTCAATCATCAGCTCTCTCCATATTTTTGTTCTTAATGATTTTTTCTTTTCTATACGACATGATCCTTGAAAAAAAAAATTTTCATACAAAATTGTTCAGGAGAGGTGATCAATCAGTCAGTGGCCAATCAGCACAAGCAGCTATATATATATTAACTAGTAGGGCGCGTGAGTGCGCGGGCCACATGTGGCCCGCGTGCAGTCTTCCCGCCCATAGAGGTATCGCCGTCATCACCATCGCCCATTGGAATCCAATTGGCAGTGAGCTGAAAAATTTACCAAGGAGCGCTGTCATGGTTTTAAAGATAGTTAAGGGCAGTTCAAACAAAAAATACGCTGAACCTCATCGGATGAGGTTCAGCGTATTTTTTGTTCGAACAGCCCTTAACTATCTTTAAAACCATGACAGTGCTCCTCAATCATCATCCAAATCCTAGATCATTGTCTCTCATAGTATGTACATTTTCCATGGAAAGATAAATTCCGCCACAGTGAATTATTTTCCATGCATCCCGTAGAACTTGAGATCCTGATCACCTCTTGCTAAGAAACCACTCTCTTATCTTTTATACTTTCCGAGATAGCACGAAATTTGTGTGGCGGCCATCTTGAATCCGCCATTTTGATTTTTTTTACAGCTAACTGCCAATTGGTTGACGTTTCGAGTTACATTTGGTCGAGCACCCCCCACCTATCTTCGATACCCTGGCTGTGCTCTTCACCCGTCTCCGAAATTCTCAATCATCAGCTCTCTCCATATTTTTCTGTAGTAACTCTCCGAAAAACCGCATCAAAACCTTGCATAGTTACCAACTTTTAGCCTCTTCAACATCCGCCATACATTTCTATGAAAAAATAAATTCCGCCATTTTGATTTTTTTTTTCTTTCCATCGAATAGACCTTCGGGTCCTGATCACTTCTTGTCAAGAAACCGTTCTTCCATCTTTTATACTTTCCGAGATATTGGCGAAATTCGTTTGGCCGCCATTTTGAATCCGCCATTTTGAAATTTTTTTCAGCTCACTGCCAATTGCATGACGTTTCGAATGACATTTGGTCGAACACCCCCCACCTATCTTCAATACCCTCCGCGTGCTCTTCACCCGTCTCCGAAATCCTCAATCATCAGCTCTCTCCGTATTTTTCCTCCGAATGAATTTTTCTCTTCTATACGAAATGGTAATCGAAAAAAAAATTTTTCATACAAAATTGTTCAGGAGAGGTGATCAATCAGTCAGTCAGTGAATCAGCACAAGCAGCTATATATATATTAACTAGTAGGTCGCGTGGGGGCGCGGGCCACGTGTGGCCCGCGTGCTGTCTTCCCGCCTATAAAGGTATCGCAACCCTCAGTCATCTTTTCCCATACATTTTCTATGGAAAAAATAAATTCCGCCATTTTGAATTTTTTTTCTATCCATCGAATAGACCTTCGAGCCCTGATCAGTTCTTGTCATGAAACCATTCTTCCATCTTTTATACTTTCCGAGATATCGGCGAAATTCGAATGGCGGCCATTTTGAATCCGCCATTTTGAAAAAATTTTCAGCTCACTGCCAATTGGATGACGTTTCAAATGACATTTGGTCGAGCACCCCCCACCTATCTCCAATACTCTTGGCTGTGCTCTTCATCCGTCTCCGAAATCCTCAATCATCAGCTCTCTCCGTATTTTTCCTCCGAATGAATTTTTTTCTTATATACGACCCCATCATTGAAAAAAAAATTTTTCATACAAAATTGTTCAGGAGAGGTGATCAATCAGTGAGTGAGTGAGTGAGTGAATCAGCACGAGTAGCTATATATATAGTAACTAGTAGGGCGCGTGAGTGCGCGGGCCACATGTGGCCCGCGTGCAGTCTTCCCGCCTATAAAGGTATTGCCGTCATCTCCATCGCCAATTGGAATCCGATTGGCAGTGGGCTTAAAAAATAACCAAGGAGCACTGTCATGGTTTTAAAGATAGTTAAGGGCTGTTCGAACAAAAAATACGCTGAACCTCATAGATGAGGTTCAGCGTAATTTTTGCTCTAACAGCCCTTAACTATCTTTAAAACCATGACCGTGCTCCTCAACCATCATCTAAATCCTAGATCATCATCACTTCTCACATTTTTCGCTGGCAGTTCTCTAAAGAACTGCGTCAATGCCTTGGATAGTTCCCTACTTATTGTAACATGCACATTTTCCATCACTGCCAATTGCATGACGTTCCGAGTATTTTTTGTTTCAGCAGTCCCCACCTAACTATAATACCTTGCCCATGCTCCTCGACTGTCTTCAAAACCCTCAATCATCATCTCATTCCATATTTTTCTCTAGTAATTCTCCGAAAAACCGCATCGAAACCCTGTATAGTTAGTAGTTACCAACATTTAGTCTCTTCAAAATTCCCCATACATTTTCTATGGAAAAATAAATTCCGCCATTTTGAATTTTTTTTCTATCCATCGAATAGACCTTCGAGTCCTGATCAACTCTTGTCACGAAACCGTTCTTCCATCTTTTATACTCTTCGAGATATTGGCGAAATTCGTTTGGCCGCCATTTTGAATCCGCCATTTTGAATTTTTTTTCAGCTCACTGCCAATTGGATGACATTTCAAATGACATTTGGTCGAGCACCCCCCACCTATCTCCAATACCCTTGGCTGTGCTCTTCACTTGTCTCCGAAATCCTCAATCATCAGCTCTCTCCATATTTTTGTTCTTAATGATTTTTTCCCTTCTATACGGAATGATCATTGAAAAAAAAATTTTTCATACAAAATTGTTCAGGAGAGGTGATCAATGAGTCAGTGAGTGAATCAGCACAAGCAGCTATATATATAGTAATGCATCGGTGCGCAATGCCTTCCTTGAGCAACACCTTAAAGATGATGCTGACGATGTGGCACTCAGGGTGGCACTATTCATAGTCATTCTGTTAGTTTCTTCGAGACGGTATACGTACCCGTATACTTCATCAAAGTTACCTGCTATTGTCACAGATATATGGAATGTACTGGTAACGAATTAGAGACAGTTTCCTAGAAACCTAGACCTAGAAAAATCCAGCTTAATCGTTTGAAGATATCTGCTTTAAGTTTCCAACCGAACCAACAGACAAACAATAAAAGCTTGTTAAATGTATGTAACATAGGACGGATAAAAAAAACAAGCCATATCGATATCAGGCTACATACACATTTATTCACTGTTTCCGTAACTGCACAAACAGGCTCTGTCGACATAGGCGCGATACCGCGCTTTCCTCCTTGCGCATCAGCTTCGCCGCGAGTCGCGCTAGACTGAATCTAGAACCTAGGCCGTTCCCGACGAGAACCTAAGGAAATAAGAATCATATAGGTAAGTACAATAGACATAAAATCAGGACCCGGTGGACCCCGGGAAAATATCTCGCCAGTTTACTGGTGTCACAAAAGTTTGTTTTGAGCAGAGCTAGGAAACTATGGGTAGTCATTAAAAAGTAATTCTTTGATCTGTGGCTGGCCCCGTGTAAATAATTTGCGTTATTTTTAATCTGTCAATTGGCGTATAAGATGGACCTACAATAGAGCGATGGGGCCTTCAACACAAAGAGAGGAATAGAGAGTACACCTGTGTATATATTCACAGTACTTACCTGGTTCACACATGCCCTGCTTAAATCTCTGTGGAGATTAATTTTCGTACATACTTAATCGAAATCGGTCTGGAGAATATTACTACGGTGATCGCGATAGTAAAGTAAGGAGGCTTAAACGAAACGGTAGGTTTAATCAGTACATTAGACCGTGTTTACCTGCAGCGATCCTCTGCCAAGCGTCTCTGTCCACATTGACCATGCCCGTCGATGCGCTTCTGCCGAGGCCAGCTTCTGGCGCTCCCTGCTCCTCTGCCACGTCGCTTTCACAGCTGATGCGGCTCAACCTGGTGGGAAATTGTATCATTGATACCCTTTAAGTTTAAATGGTAACCGTTAGCTTAAGACGTTACAACAGAACTCGGCTTCGCTTTCGTGGTGATAGCAAAATCGCGGGGTACAGTTTGGTATGGCAGCTTTCTATCGTTAAGGCAAAGGTAGAATAGATACTACCTTTGATTACTCTATGGTTAAGGTACTCCCGTCATTAGTAGGTAATTAAAGGCACGCCCCGTTAGTTAATCAAACTTATGACAATGTTAATTTTTTTGTCGATCGTCGAGGAATATATTATGTCCCTTTCCAATAATAAAATGCTTCTTACCGGTCAGTTGGCCTCAAATCACTAGCAGAACTGGTTCCTTCCCGCCGCATAGGGACAGCTGATGACGACGACAGAAACTTATCCCTAGCCTCTCTTATCCTAGCTGCTCTTTCCGAAAGCCTGGAAGTCACTGCTTCTGCGTCTTTAGACATAACTGAATTATCTGCCGCAGACATCGACCTTTCATAGGTACCAAGGTTCTGTGGCATGAAACAGGATATTGTAGGGATTATTATCTCAGATTGCTGTCTTAAAACTGGAAATGATATTGGTTCAGGTTGTTTCGCTGTTTCTTTTAGTGATTGGTTGTTTGTTTCTGTTGATACTGGTACATTTGGTATGATGGTATCTGTGCTTGCTGTGATGGTTCGAATTGTTTCCTGGCTGTCCTCTGTCTTTTGTGAGGGTGGATCCGCGTTTTGTTTTGGGTGTAGAGCGTTTGCACTGTGTGATTTTAAGACGCCGTCGGCTGACTGCGGTGTTGGTGTGAGGTGCTTCTCAGCGGAAGTTTGGTCTCTGCGTGAAAGTTGGCAGGCGCTTACTGATTTCTGGACTTCCCTTTCCAGAAACGGATTGTTTCTGTAACAATGTTCAAAGTTTAGGTGGTAGACTGAAAGGCTCGAGAATTGATCCCCATTCGCTGAAAGAGGAGGAATTATATGAATTCTCTGTTATTGTTGTCTTGTTGGACAATATTAATGTTGCTGTTCAAAAAGTGTTTTACCTAATGTTAACACTGACGGGCATATCGGGAGGTCGTCGTCGTTCAGATTTTGGTGATCGCCACGCGGGGGACGATGTGCCACTGCTGCCTCCTGAACCTGGACCTGCAAATTAATATGTTACAGTAGTAGTACAATGAACTACTTTAGCTTAAATGGTCGCATTTCCGCCAGGAATGACCAATGTATTGTATCAATCTCAACCCATTTTTACGGCCCATTATAAGCACGTATCATCCTATATCTATGAGTCTCTTTACAGAAAGATCTGGTCTAGATAATGTGCAAGTCCCTTAGGTACAAAGTTTTGCTTTACTGTTACGCAAGTAAAATCTAATTGCCACAGAAGTACATCCGCATTAGTTAGTCTGAAAAGTGATAATATGTATTTATGGTTGATATATTGGTGCATGCTTGCCTCCACTTAAGGAGGCAAGTATCTGCTCCCTGATTGCGTAAGAAAACGTATTCATCGCTATCGTAAACGCTAGCGAATTCTGCCCGTTGATTGGGTACCTGATGTACGTCAGCCAATCGCGGCGCAGAATTCGCTAGCAATTACCATAACGATGAATACGTTTTTCTCACACAATCAGGGGGCAGAACTATGAAGAAGCGCGATTTGAGACAATTATTTTGATTTTAAGTTATATTTTTATCATGCCCTGGAATTTATCCATCAATTCGTATTAAGTAATGCCAATAACATGTTAAATCTTTACCTTCTTCATTAATCTTCTTATTGTATCGTTGAATCATAATTCGAATGGACGGTGATGCTTCTTTCAGAGGAGGTTTTCTTTGCGATGGAGGAGACAACGGCAATGGAGGCCTCCTAGATCTCTGTTCTTCCTGTATATCTCCCGCACTCTTAGATTTATCTAACTCCTTTATAGGTTGCGGTTCCATTTGCCTGCTCTCAGATTTTCGACTAAGTGGTACTGGTCTAACGTCATCTAAATCTTCAACATCAACGGGTATGACCGCTCTAGGGATGGTTTCACCGCTTCGTACAACGGGTGAGAATATTTTTCTAGTTGTTTTCACAATAACTTCAGGTGAAACGTCCCTCTGTTGTGGCGTTTTGAGTCGTAGAACAAATACCTAGGATTTCAAGAAAAAGATTAGAAAGTAATTATAATTTGGATACTCACGTAAGTAGTGGTTACAGTGCCGGATAACTTTAAGTACTGGATAACTGTAGAAGTACTAAATTGATCAGCGTTCTTTAAAACCTAAAGATAAGCCATGTACCTTATTTGGAAAATTGTAAAATTGTTGGATGTATTGCTTTCCTTTTCCTTTCTTTTAGATATTTAAGGTTCAAAACAAATAGAATATAAGTAGGTTTTTTTTATAATTTTAGTAAGTAGGCACTTGAGGTAATACTTACTTCTCCATCAGAATCAGAATGAAGCGAAGTAGGAGGGGTTCTAGGCCTTTCTGAAGGCCTCCGTGGTCGTTTACGCCGTCTCGGAATTTCAACTGTTACTGTATCTACTTCAGGGTCGCTATCGCTTTCGGAAGGCTTAGACTGTTCCCTTTCAAGCCTCGCTCGAGATTTAGACTTCTTCTTACCGTTACTTTTATCAGCATCTTTTCGTTTATCCTCTTTTGTATCGTCACTATCTTTACCGTTTTTGGTATCTTTTAAATTGTCAAGTTGCTTTAAACTTTTCATGCTTGAACTTTTGCTTGCTTGTGGACCTGGTTTTTGGTACGCTAATTCTTGCTTCGTATACTCAGGCCCGATATCTTCTTTATAACGACTGGAACTTCCTCTTTCTATTTCCTCTATTGTTTGCCTGATAAACTTAGCATCTTCTTCTATACTCAGTTGTCTTAACACTTTTGATTTTGTACTTCGTTCTCGGGTTTCTGTTACAATCTATAAATTATTACTAAAATTAATTTAATGAAAATTATTGTAATCTAATAAATTGAATAAACCATTTAACGCACTGGAATACCTGTTCGCGAGACGACACTGTTCTAATTGTTGTTTGTTCTTTAGACATCACATTTCGGGAATCAGACAAAATGACTGTGGAAAAAATAAATAAATATCAATACAGAAATCATAATAAATTATATTTTTACATGAAATTCGTAACAACTAAACAAAAGTTTTTCTAAAGAAATAGATATTCAGTGACTCAAAAATAAGGACCTCTGACTTTCAACATTTTGAAACAATTGCGAATGTATAATTTAGTGAAAAAAGTTAAAATGGTGAAGAAACCTGTACGGTTAAAGATTCTTCTCTGTTCTCAAAGGTGTATCAAGCCTGCAATCCTGTAGTTGACCAGACATAAGAAATGTTCCTTACCAGCACCATTTGGCTGTAAAAGAGCAGTTCCAGTGATCGCTGAGGTAGTTTCGCAGAGATGCCTCGCCTCGGCTTGTCCGTACGTGTAGATCGGTTTCTGAGGGGTGTGCCGGGGCGACACCGCTACGAGAGGGGCTGCCGTGCAGATCTCTTCTGCTTCTACTTCCACCAGAACTGCTCCGCGGGTGTTACCGGCGTCGCATTCGTCGGCACCATCCAACTAGAAAATAGATTACCGAAAATTGGTTATAATGAATTATTAATAATTAAGTGTTAAAAAAAATAAATCTTATTCCTTGTTTAAATTGCACTGTGCATCGCTTTCTAGTGTTTGCAAGGCAAAACATCCTAAAGGAATGGATCAATAAAATTGTTTCTAGATGATATTTTCCAGTGCCATAGTAAGTTTGAATAATTGAGCACTTGCTTGAAAATTATCGTTTGATAATTTTTCCCTACTGCACTATAGTATTTAGTAGTTAAAAGTTGTTTTACGAATGATTCAGTTTCATAATTTTGTAACTGTGTCACTGTTTTTTTTTATGATTATCCTTCTTTTAAAAGACTACTATTTCCACACTCACCGAATGTTCCCTCTCATATTCTGACTCAAAATCGTCAACATCGTTAACGCTTAGACTCGACGCATGCATTCGACCGGATCCCGCAGAGGGAGCCACGCTGCCGTCGGATTGTGTGCGCGTGAGTTGTGTTGAAGCTGGCTTGCTCTTAGCTCGAGCAGCGTTGAGAAGAGCAGATGTGGAGGCTTCGGGGGCTATGCCTCTGGACTTTTCCCACTCGTGGAGTTTGCGTGTGAAAGAGCGTGAAATTCCTGAAAAAAAAAAATTGTACTTCACAAGTATCTTTTTATTTTTGTTCCCTATTTTAAACTTTTTAAAGTCTTTCTTTTAAGTCAGTTTTAGGACGATAATTTTACGTGTTCTCTACCTCTTGTTTGCACGCTTGGATCAGGTGGAAAAAGTCATGCTTTCTGGTTGATTTATAAGACGAAATCACGTTAAAAAAAAAACTCGTGCCCTTCATTATACTTATTAAACTCGTAATACTTACCATGGAATTTAAAGAGCCCCGTCGATGTTCTTACTAACACCTCATCCGGTTTTGCTTCTTCTTCCCACGCTGGCACTGAATTGGTTTCTTTCATTCGTTTCCATTCATCTGAAGTAGTAAAAACATTATTATTGCCATGATAATTTTATTGGATTCTAAAAATCACTTCTATTAATTGTTTTTTGTTTTTAACCCTAACTTCATTACAGCTTGTTATTTCGTTAGTAAAGAGAAATTCATCTCACCCCATTTCTTGAGGAAGTCTTCGCTGAGATCTTTTCTTGCGGGTACAGGTGGCGGTTGTTTCACGCCCTTCATCCTCTGCCATTCTGTGAGCTTCTTCCTGAAGTCAGCTGACAACTGCTCTTCCGTGGCCACCGGCCGAGGTGCTGAAGGGTTACAACAAATATGACATGAATTTCATTTAATACATCCAATTTTCAATTAAAGTTTCTTTTAGAAGGGAGTCACGCAGGGTCTAGGCGAATCTGTTTTTGTTTGCATGACGAAAATCCCGTTACAAAGAAAATCAATTTTTTTCGGAAATCTAGATTAAAAGTTTTTCTTTCAATTCAACAGAGTTGGCACGCATGAAATTACGTATAGAGATTTGGTATTGAACTCGGAAGCGCGAGCCAATTGAAGACAGCGCTAACTATCGAGGGGTAAAATCACACATGAACACATAAAATGCAGCCGTGCTATTCTGCAAAGCGTGCATCTATGCATCTATGAATTTGTCAGTTGTAATTGAGTACAATTTTGCATGCCATCTTCGGCTTAGCAGCTGTCTGGCAGCTGTTTCAGAGATGGACATTTTGTAGAATAGCACTGCAGTTTTAGGCGTTACTCCTAATGTTTTTCTGCCGTGCGTCCCACGATACTCACGTCTTTTTTGTTGCAGAAATACAAATTGCATTACAATACATTTCTAAGTTGATTTTTGTAATAAAATTATTTATTTATTTATTATTTTACCATTTCCGTTCGTCAGAATACAGTACAGCTATGCTCTCCACTAGCTATAACTATGATTTTGGATACCAAAGAAGGCATTTTGGTGAACTCACCTACGTAACCAAGTTTACCCCTTCTATCAGAGATCTCTCGTCCCAGACGTGATTGTAGGGCCGCGTAGTCTCTTGCTATCTCTTCTCTGACCGCGCTCGCTTCGCAGCCACTGCTTACGCCTTCTGTATCTGAAAGTTGAATTTTAAATATGAATCTAATAGTTCGTATATACCAAGTATATACTATTACTGTAAAGAGATATAGCATAATTGTAAGATAGTGTCTTTCATCTGTACACATTTCATTTCATCGTAGAGGGCAATAAAATGAAGGCTATAATTAATTATTATACACCGACCTCTATTGTACCTACGGTACGTACAATAGAGGTCCGTGTTATTATACCAGAGGGAGAAATCGTAGAAGAGCATGTTCTCTTATTAGAACAGTATTTTCTCAGATTTTCTCATGTCAGAAAATCAATGACAAAATACGCCAGAAAATACGATTTCCACCAATGATTGTGTAAGATTTAAGATTAAGAGCTATAAAGTCATTTTCGAAGAAGCCGAATCTTTGCATCTTTGGTATGGTACGATGTCAAAATGGTATTAAAATGACAGCATTGAAAACATGATATAATTTTTTTAATAAAATCCTACAAAATATTAATAATTAACCACATTTTGGACACACACGCAAATAAAATCGTGGCATAAAATAATTCTACACACTGGGTCACAATAATGTTGGTAAGGATCCATTGGTTGAACCCAAGTTGAACTTACATTATGCAATACAATTCATTCAAAAGTTTATGAATTTCTTACACAGCCATTTTACAGGCAACTATTGGCTTTAAGGGGTTCAGAGAGAGTACAGGGTGGTACAGGACTTCTTTCAAATTGAGAAGGGCTTGGTGCAACCCATTGAGGTGTCGATGTCGTCGTTTTTGATGATTCATCATTGCCTTGTATTGTTGTCTTTTGATAAATGTTTTTATGTTAGCAGATTAAACACGATCCTTCAAGCAAATGAACCCTTCAGTAACGGTGCTATTAATAATATGTGTTTTGGTTTTATATGGATATGTAAGTTGTGTTGCACCCCATACATTTCTAATATTAGCTTTAATACGCAAGTGATATTTTTCTGTTTATAATATTTTGGTGGGCATGTTTAGATTTTTTTTTGTGGGGACTTTATTCCTAGTTGATTGTGCCAATATATCCAAAATCTCACGAGTGAATTATTATCATTTATGTTCTCTGAAAATATACATTACATTAATTTTGAAGAAGGCACAATTTTGCCAATTCTCTTGCCTGGTCAGTGGTCACGTCTTGTAGAGTTAT
The DNA here is from genome assembly GCA_963855885.1 of Coenonympha glycerion. Lineage (NCBI taxonomy): Eukaryota > Metazoa > Arthropoda > Insecta > Lepidoptera > Nymphalidae > Coenonympha > Coenonympha glycerion. The sequence goes on along the minus strand of OY979637.1, from coordinate 1,797,612 downwards.
TACAAAATTTGTATGTTGGGTGTTAAGTGACCTTGGTTGGTACTACCTAATTTGGCAAGCAGCCGTCAGTAAACAATACAAAGTAATAGTTTTTTTTATTATGTTTCAGAGAAATCACAACCACGAATTTGAGACTACGACCTCCGTCATACGTGAGATCTGGTCCGGCAGCTGCCGTCTGTCCTGCAGGCAGAGCGAATACAGTAGCTCATGTGGGCTTAGTGGTCTGGATAGGGATTCCAACTGCTTCCTGACCAATCAGACCCAGCCTGGACGTAATGATTGCATCTGCGAGACTTGCCCTTGCAAATTGATAGAGAATGTTCTTAGGTATGCCTTTATGTGAGATGATGAGTGAGCTGGACAAGAGAATTGTAGCGTCCAACTATTTCCTGAAGAGTCAGGCCTGCACTGGTCGTGCTGACTTCGTCTGCGAATCTGCCCTTGCAGTCTAATCTTAGATCACTCAACGTGTCAAAATAAAAATCTTAAGATCACCAGTCTCCAAGCCGCGATTGCAAAAACATCGGGAGACAATCAACACGTTAGCTTGGTGACTATGGGGAAATCGTGGACAAGAGTCGTAGCCCAACAAGAAAGCTTGTTGAAAAAATGGCTTGCTATATTGAAGATCTACGTCCAACAATACAGTAAAGTCGGCTTCTCAAGGACACGACTTTTAAAAAGCAATCTCGTTCATCAGTCAAATTACTATAGTTCCAAACAGGACAAATTAGATATACTTTCTCAGAAAATTGAATGTTTTAGAAGTATTTTCAGCCTCTTTCATATAAGTATATACTTATTTCCAGAACATGTAAGCCCGCCACAAACCTGTACACTCAGTTCATTGAGATGATTTCCAATGGCTACTATCATGCAGTGAAAGCAGTAAGTAAACTCATTCCATTAACAACATAAATTTACTACCGTAGGACTAAGATGGTATGGTACTTGATCGAAACTTTGCTCAAGGTCTTGTTTCATAATTCACAGTTCACCTATGTATTATTGTTATTTCACCATATACCTATATTTTGATTGTTTCACGTCTGACTAAATCAGAAAATAGAATGCTAATATTGTTCTAGTTATCTGACGCCTACAAGTATGCGAGTCGAGTCTCTGAGTGTGTGGTGTCGAGCCAGAGAGAGGGCCAGGTAATTTCAATGTACGTACTAAGTGCTAACATTGCTGTCTACCATCGAGAGATATGCCTCAATATTAAGAAAAGTGATCAATAAGAAAAAAATATATAGTCATATTCTTCAGCTAACTGCTAAATGTACATACTGTCAATATTGAAATACTAATTATCTTTCAAATCATTGATATTATGTTCCGAAATAGAAAGCGTTTTATAAAGCTTATAAAATTGTTACATGATGTTATTGTTACATTTTTAGTTGATTTCCATACAGCTAGTGGGGTCAGCAGATAACATAAATTTTGTGAACAACACTGCTGTCAAATCTGAAAACTTCAAAATAGAAACGGATCTTAGTAAAAAACAGGAAGCACATGCAAGTCGAAAAACAGACCAAGAGTCTGCTGGAAGAGATGAAAAAAGGAAATTACCTCTCGCTTTAGGAAAAGAATTTGCTTACCAAAAAGATGCAACAAAGGCAGTTTCTCAAAAAGCATCAGTGAAGGACAAAGATTCTCTGAAATATAATCTCAGCGCTTCCGAATCTTCCATAGAAATAGCGAGCGACAAAAAAAGTTGTTCAAAATGCATTGAAAAGAGTAAAATTTGTATAGGTAGCTGCCCAAGAACTAATGAAAATAAGAATAAAGATGAAAAAATGTAAAATTTGTATCAATTAATTAACTAGTTATTTATGCTGATAAAATATAACAGATACTTATTGAAAAAACTAAGGTCTAATCTGTCTAATATTAAATACATATCGATATTTCGGATACTCGATTTGCATCTTTTCGCATAAGTATCGATCGCGTTCAGGTGCTGGCAGTGATGAAATTGCTTTCTTCTTCTCCAGTCTAAGCGATATTTAGTGTAAAAAAATTGGTAAAAAAATACTAACAAGTACGAAGTTTTTCCCGCCTGATGTTCAGAACTAATTTTAAGTCCACAGACCTAGAAAACAAATATTTTAAGTCAGGCTAGACTTTCCTTGAAAACGCATTTGTGTCTGCCTAATTTTGGAGTAGTATCATCCATCAAATCAGACCTTTCTTTGCTAAGTAATAATTGGTTAGTTTCTGCCAAGATTGGTTTACTCTTGTGAAATCCTTTGTCATCTTGTACTCCGTTTAGCCCAAGTTTAGCCCCTGTCATCTTGGTCTTGGTTAGTGAGTACAATGTGAGTAAATGTGTGAGTACTAAAAAGAACAAAAGGACCAAAGAGTTTTGGTCAGATACGAACCTCATAGGATACGAATATTTCTGCTCCTCGGATCATAGATGCTCTTAGCTCTTTACTTCTATGGCTAACCTTTTGGCAAACAACATTGATTGCCCATGACATTTTGTCTTTATTGTCACTAAAGACTTTTCTTTTGTTGAAGTTGTCATTCCATAGTATTATTGTTTCAGAATCTTGTGTTATCTTGAAGCAAAATTACAGTGTAGGTACGACAAAAAATCCTTATATCAAAATGCCCGAAAAACTTGATTAATTATATCCAGATTATTGAAATAAAGTCTCAGGCTTTAATCAATTGAAATTTGTGTTCCTTTATCCAGTAATATCCAATATGAACGAGGCATTGATAAGTTTACGAAGAGGTAAAGTTTTCAGTCACCTACTTACTTAAATTGAATTTTCAACAGTTTATTTTTTATATAATAAGGGTTAGATCTTAAAATTAATAATAAAAAAAACCCTTTTCATACGTACGTGTTGCGTACGTGTCGCTCTGACACTGGAGCATCATCAGAGACGTTGACTTGACAAATATGTTTGTTAGGCGATATTTTAGCTGAGCTTTGAGACTTTAACTATACTTAGTTGTATCCAAGCTATGTGCGTAACGACTCTTTTTGTCTACAGGACTTTGGGAGCTTTGGTCTGGTCCGGAGGAGTACCCTGTTCCGTGTCCTCATGGGTTTCCTACTCCTACTTTATCATCCCCGCCTTCTTCAGGTATTCTCCAGCTTTCTGTCTTCATCTTTACTTTTGAACGAGCAATTCTTGTATATTTATTATATCTATATAATCTGAATCTCGGAAACGGCTCGAACGATTTTCATGAAAATAAGTATATAGGTGGTTTTGGGCTAACTAGGATTCATTTTTAGAAAATGTATTAACCAAAAAATATATGACGCTCCCTGATATCTATTGGCGAAAATTAATACTATTATTTAAAGGCTTACAGGGTTATGGCAATGAGTTTTGCGGGCACAATTATGCAATATTATAGATTGATGTTTTTAATAAAAACTCTGCTCTACAATACGCATTTACTTCATATTGTTTCCCGATAGCTCTAAATCTGGGAAACTCTATTATAAATATACCATCTATTGGCGAATAGTAATACTATTTTTAACGACGGGCATCTAAAAACAAAATTTACCAAAAAAGCCGGTCATCCAGGCACTCGTATAGGTGAGGAAAAGAAGAACTCACCTTCGTTTTCAGGCATTGAGGCAATTTTAATAAAATTTAAAAAATGTCTTTCTGTAATGACACTGGTAACACTATTGTTACAGACCGGACTTGTCCAATCGGATGCTGGATAAAAGCTAGTGTGATCCTGACTTTGGCCATGTTCATTTTGGTACGTGTACTGTGTGGAGTATCCACCTAATATAATCCTTATCTTTGTGCTTGATTGTCTTTTCAGAGCAAATTGGTCAAACTGAATAGGCATCCAAGCCACATACATTTTATTTTGTTTTTGCAACTTATAAGCTACTATAATATATAACGCTTACGGGTAGTGAACTTGCGGAAATGGCAGTAGCTGTATTAAGTATAAACTTAATACAGCCAAACTTAAACTTAAAGTTTTAAAACTTACGGTTCGTAAACAAAACTAATTCTTAACGTTTAAGTACGGTATGAGAAACTGTAACCGTTTCTATATAAGTAAGTAATACGGAACACTCGATGCGCGAGTCTGAGTGACACTTAGGCGGATCTTTTTTGTTTGTATATCGATTCATGGAATGTCTTTGTTCCAGTATTTCCCACTAGGCGATCCATACAGGCTCTGCAGTGACGGACAGGGAATGATGTCGAGCAACCAAATTGCAATGTGTTGTTTGTGTGACATTTACGCAGTGTCTACAAAGTGAGTTAAGTCCACTGATTTTTTCCACTGATTCTTCTCGGTGCAAACCTGCTTTCCGAACCTGGCGGTAGAGTCTTGACATTTCATGAGAGCTTATATCTAAGCCTATGTGAAATAAAGAATTTCATTTCATTTCGATTACTAAACTCAAGATATGGGCATCCAAACGATTTGCGAAAACCTTTTTCATACAAGCAAACAGTAGCGCCATCTGTCAAAAAACCGCCGCCGCTGCTGAGCGAACTACCGCGTGGCCTTATAATGTTGGTGTTAATGACACCGATAAACTAGCGACATTTTTTCGCGAGGTTCGCCCTGTCTAGAGTTATAGATGTCAAGTGTTACTTAGGTACTTCGTATCGTTGAGAGACGGGGACCATTGAACAAACACGTTAAGAGTGCTGTGACCTACGATGTCTCCATACATTCGAAATACCAAATCATTTGTATTTCGTTGTAGTGAAGTATTTCCGAACCTAAAATGGCCAGGAGCATATTATTTCTATATGAACCCGAATAACATCACAACATGATCGAAATATGTACGAGCTACAATTGATAATTTTGGTATTATGAATGTATGGAGAAATCGTAGGTCAGAGCATTCTTACAGGATCAGCACTTACTGACGTCATCATACATTTGTAGGCTCCGCCCTGAAGCCCGTATTTCGTCATTGCGAAATGACCAATGACGACATACCTACGCTACGATAAAAGGACGGCAAAGATGTGACGTATGTTGAAGCCAAAAATTTCTTAAATATGGCGTCGCACGTCATACATTTCACTACCGTTGACAGCACATACCGCTGTTGGTACATCATTATAATTCACAAATAAAAAAGCCGGCTTCAGGGTGGAGCCTAAAAATGTATGGTGACGTCGTTAGGTAAAAATGCGGCGGACCGATCGGAAAAGGTGTGCTTGGGGAAATCTTTATGTGGAATGTGATAATTTAAAATGAGCATTAATTAATGAATGAAATGGAGAACAATATTATTATTGTTGGCTCGTGCGTGAATCTTTTCCTCACTCATGTCTAATTATTTTTTCAGAGTGATCGGAAAAAGTATAGAAATTACAGAGGCGATTACTAAAACCATTGGCGTTTTTCTATATGAAGCAAAACTGAAGGTAGGTACTTATCATTATTTTTTTATATCTTTCTTCTTCTTTGTTTAAATAGTTAATGGCAATCAAGAAAGCTCACCAAAAAGCTAAAATGTGTCTACTTTGTCATCACACAATATCTGGGTCACCGATCTTTGCTCGGTAGTTTAACTACTGGCCAATAGATGGCAGCAGGAGTCATTTTTTAATTTTTTTGATAAATTCGACATTTTCTAAAAATGAATCCTAGCTAGATCGATTTATCGCCCCCAAAACCTCCTGTATACCCCCTGTTACATATGAAAATCGTTGGAGCCGTTTCCGAGATCCAGATTATATAGAAATTACAAGAAAATAATAAATAAAAATCACAAGAATTGCTCGTTTAAAGGTAAAGGATACATTTTTTAAGTCAAATGCTATTTTGGATATCTACTTTTAGCACGGAATACATAATAGTAACTTTTAGTAAGTTCACAATAGAAGATTAATTAAAACTTGTCTCTACTTTTTTCTTTCAGTTTTACAGTCTTCTGGAAAAAGTAGACAAAGATGATCTCTGTAAAGTAATTTGTTGCCAGGAAAGTTCGGTAATTATGCCTATTTCTCCGTTTAACGTACATCGTTTCATGTAGGATATTTTTTTGTATTTTAAGAAAAAATTTAGATCGTCAGAAGTTTGTCTTTTTTTTTAAATATGTTTCATACAAATCATCAACTGAGGCAGACAACGGCCAAACTCGCCTGCTTTGATGTTGTACCCTTAGCGTAGCTTATTTCATCATTGGTTGAACCACACTGTCTAATATGTAGGACTTTGGTATTGCTAGAGATAAACTTTTTATTCTACTAGTTAAGTATTCAAAATATCTTTATCAAAGAGATCCAAAAGGAAGCCCTCGACTTCAAAAATGAGGGCAAAAAATACTTTGCTCAAATCGGCAAACCCGAGCCGTCGCTACACAATTTCTCACGCACTAGCATCCGCCATACAAATTTAAAATTGACATACTCACACTACAAAAAAAAAAGAAAAAAAGTTGCCGCACGGAGTTGTCGTTGTTAGGTTAGGTTAGGTTAGGTTAGGGCTCTATCTAGTCGGAGCGCGAGCGACGACCTATTTTAAATGTATGATCTTTATATTTCCAGTCGTCTCTAGTCCATGGCGAAAGGAGCCAGCATCGTGCCTGCCGGTGTTCGAGGAAATGCAATAAATTGAAAAGTAATAGTAATTAATTAAGAAGAACAAATTCGTGTTGAAATTAAATAAAGATAAACCCAATTTTTATAGTCTGTTAATCATAAACTTTGATTAATTGTTTTTGCCGTACTGTAATGTTGTATTGAATTATTTTAATAAAACGATTTTGATTGGGTTTAATCATTTAATGTATCTTCTCAAAAATCTACTCTGTAAGTAAAGGTACTTGTCCAAAACACGTGGGGGTCCACGTGAATCCATGTAATTTTGATCTGAAAATCTCTTTTAGGCACGGCTTGAGTTTAAAAAAAAATCGCAGTAAGTATATTTCCAATACAACTATTGAAAAACTTACATGCGTGATTCAAAAAGCAACATTGAAACATTAAATTGCTCATTCGAAAACGATAAGCAAGCCCTCGGTGCGCAACTCCGAGTACAAAATTCACTTCAATACCCATAAAATATGATTTTACGACTTGTAATATCGTAAACAGTTGCCTATCATTCGATGCGGGTTAAGCGCGCTCTATTTCGGTCTAGGATTTATTTATATCTCTTTTGATATTGAGAAATTTGGGCGACTTCGATCGACGCTCTGCGATGGGATGCCTGCGCGTGGGCAGTACGCTGGGTTTTATCATTATCACTTTATTATTGGTGAGTACCTCCATTATAGCACTATTTGCTCTATATTATAGTTATAGACGTTTGTAGACGCAAAAGAAGCGTTCTGGGCCCATAACCTATAATAAAACGACAGTGTTCCGGTAATATTATTGTATTACATTTAGACATCAAAGTAGAAGTAAGTTAAATACGAAAATTAATTAATGCTAGATGACCAGGTAGATGTTGATTTTCCTTTTAGGGCTATGATCTTTACGAAATATTCTTAGACCAACCAAATGCAGGCAAAAAAATCGGCCAAGCCGTTTTGGAGAGGTTTGATTACAAATTACAAACACATTAGAATTTTGAATATTGAATGGAAGCAGGCGTTATTTTGCGGAAATCCATAATTAGCAGGACAGATCAATTTGTTTTGCTACTATCCGCTACTTGAAAGGATTCTGTATGGTGCAATATGCAGGAACACTACCCACATGAAACACCACACACAATTTTCTATCGCTTTCTTCGAAGCACGTTTCGTCCCGACACCGGGACATCCTCAGGAGATGTTGACTTCACAATACGAAATCGTAGAGTAGAATTTAAAAGCTAATAGCTAATTTAACACTAGAATTTAACAGCTTACATGCGCCGCACAAATGTCATTTTTAATATCGTTCCATTCCGTTCCATTGAAGCTGCCTTCCACTACATAACTACTATCAAATCGAAATATTTATATCAATGGCTTAAGCCTCTAGTGTGCTATGAAAGAAAATAAAATGAAGAATATCCTCAGTGTGTCCACGTGTACAACGCTCGTCGCATTAGTGAATGAAAGAAAAATTGCCAAGAAAAAGTTTTCGGTGGACAGTTACATTAGTTTTTTCTAATTGGTTGCGTCCGTGCCAACCACTGGGCCGACATCGTAGGCAGAATCACATATAAGTAAACAATAACTAAATTAGTAAATTAAGGTTCATCTCTTATAATGTTCATTAATTCTTAAATTGCTTTTGGTATGCTTATGGAACGAAATCAAAAAATGTATGAGGATAACAGTGGTCTGCGCCAAAGACAAGAAAATATTTTGCGATCGGATATTGTAATTTCCATAAGCGTACCAAAAGCAATTTTAGAAATGGAACAAATAAGTCATATTGTTGCTATGAGGTAACAGTTAAAGATCAATGTATTGTTGCTGCTACTGTGAACATCTACATATGGGATTAAATAGTCAAAGATTAAAAGTATTTGCTTTAATAGGGAGTAGATGCACAACAAATGGAAAAAGGCGACGTAGATAAGGTGCTGGAAGATGAAATAACACACAAACTCGGTGAGGACCTCCTACAAAGCATCGAGAGGAAGTTCCAAGTGGATCTAGAAAGGTAGGTTTTAGATAAAGTAAAAAAAGAAGTATTTATTTGGCTGCACATTATCACAAACAGACAAAATAGAAACATGAAAAAAAAATATCATCTCTCCAACTGTACGCTAGAAATCTTGGTATAGAATGGAATAAAGTAAATGGAAAAAAGAATGAGCCTGAACCATAGAATGGAACGAACGAAATTTGAAAAAAAAATATGAGAAATATCGCTAAACTAATTACGTGACGCATCCTTTTAGCGATAAAAAAATGTTGAAATTGAATTTTTTTTTGATCGCACAATTTCGTTCCATTTTCTACCACTCATGGAATTGCTATGTTTCTCGAATAATCAAAAATAATTTTTTTTGATCGCACAATTTCGTTCCATTTTCGACCACTCATGGAATCACTATGTTTCTCATGGCTTAGGCGTCTTCCTCTCTTCCTGATGATTGATCTCTTTTGATTGAAGTTTTTGTTTTGTATAAGATATTTTGTCAATCAAAAAAATGTTCATAATTGATCGTTCCATTTCCTTTGTTCCGTTCTTTGTTATGTGACCATTGTATGTGACTATTTCAGATCGGTGGACATGGTGCTTATAAAGATTAAACTCTTACTGCAAAATGGCACACAACACATTCAGGACAAATTACTGGATATACAGAGCATTTTGGATACTATGAAGAGTCACGGTGAAAAAGAGGTGTCGTAAGTTCTTTATAAAGGACAGTGTTACTAACTGAACTGACCTGTTCAGCTGACCTAAAATGACTGCCGTCTGCGCAGGTGCCCTCATACCACGCCCCAGTTGACACCCAAAAATATGTTTAGCGAGGAAATCAACTTATACACCCCATATTCTTCGGAAGGTGATACCGACCAAGAAGAAACTATGCATAAACAAGTCTTTTTCTCCTATACTGTACTTAAAGGCATGTGAAATATGTATAATGTTAACAAACCAAGAAATGAGACATTTTTTTTCTTTTAGGTAGAGCTTTGTCTAAACCAAAGGCAGAACGAAACATCAGCGTTGGCGGAGAAGGCTCTTCACCAGATGGTGGTGTGTGGGTACGCGCTGATTGGACAGGACCCTTCTCAAGCTGTGCAGAAAGTGGTTGCCTTGAAGAATTTGATCAAAATGGGGGTCAAACCAGTAAGCTTATGTTTCACCAGCCAACTAACTCCGTTTCGTTCGCTGAGGCCCGAGAGATACCATAGGAACCTGTATCTAAAATATTTAGGAAAACCTACGTGTAAAAATTCAGCCTTTGATATCTAAATTATGTCAGTCTAAATTAATTCGAATATTAGTTGAGCAACGGTGAAAGAAAATATTGCAAGGAAATTTACCAATGCCAGATAGTTCCCAAGGCTTACAAATCTGCATTTAACGAATAATTTCTTGATACAGATTCTACCGTGAAGACATGTATTTTTGTTTATTGTATTGAAGGTTGCTGTACGGCGTACGCTGACGTGATTTTTGTGAAATAAGTATGATACAAAATTTTAACAAAAAAACCGACTTCAATTCTCATGCCTGCCATTAAAGTACAACCTTTGTAATAAATATAAAATCATCGAAATCGATTGGCTTGATATTGAGTTATACGTCCATTTGTCGCGCCCATGCTTAATTTAAGACTTTAAGGTTTTCTCGTGGATGTCAGAACTGGAACAAATTAACATGACACGAAAACTAGCTTTCAAATAAAAAAAAATCACCCCAGTATCACCTAGTCGAAAGTTCTGAGGTAACGAACATAAAGAATACAGTCGAATTGAGAAACTCCTCCTTTTAGAAGACGGTTGAAAAACCCCTAAATAGATAACTCGAATGCTAGCCCAAAGTAACAATTGGATATAAAGCTACTTACAGCAGATATAGGCACAGCTATAGCTGTCAAGAGTAATAAAACGTAATTTTCCAGCTGCACGAACAAAAGAAGGAGATTTACGCGCTGCTAAAAGTCTGCGGCCACGAGCACGACTCTTTGAAGAAGGTCGTCAAATGCGTCATTTCGAAGGTGAGATATCTCATGGCACTCAAATTATTTTTGATTATCCACATCTCAAAATGTCCACCCCAATTACTTCTTGGCGTAGTGACGGATTTAAGTGGCGGTCCCAGGTTTATTTTCCAACAGGCACCCGTAACCGTAACCGTAGTTATATGAGTCTTCTGTTCTATTTATTCGATGCTTTTGGGACGGTTTTGGAACGAAATTAAAAAAAATGTGTGATGGTGACAGTTGTCATCGATAAGTCTTGTGATTCGTTTTTCAATCACATAATATGTCAGGTACTTTTTCAGCCATGGTTGGTCAGTCCTACCGAGAAAGCCAGTCCTACAGTCAAGCGATTGTCGTTAATTCATTCCTGCCTTCACGATGTTTTTGACACATTGCATTCACTCTAATGCGCCATGACGGACTTCACGTAGGTGTGACGCAGTAAGCATGAGCTGGGGATGAGAGGGTTGAATTTACGGGTTTTAGGGGTTTCAAAGCCCCTTTGACGCGTTATGTGAATCGCAAGGCAGAGCTGAGAAGAATCATCGATAAATTCCACTCCACCTTCCACAATTGAGGAGACGTAGTAGCAGCTTCATCTTAGTATTTGTCATATCAATGTTCAGAATTAAAGAGTGCTTATATAATTTTCACCTCCTCAAATTCATGGGAGAGCAGTGAAAAACTCTTGCCCAAGGTTCCATCTAAACATACTCCATGTATAGTATAGCTATGATTATAAAGCTTTTGATAACTGCTAACTAATAATCAATCCCGTAAAACGTTAACAATTTATCGGAAAAGCTGTAAACTAGCGTTTTCTACAAACTCTGACGAAAAGCAGAGTAACGAACTCGTATAAAAACTAAATAACCAAAATAAAATTGTTTGAAAATTACTCACGCACAAAATTGCTCACATCCGTTGGTTGTAAGGCAAAAATTTATAACGAACGAGATTTAAACAAACTCTAAATTAGTATTTAATAGCTTTCGGTTCATTAATTTCTATGCACATTTCATTATTATAATAACACATTCAAGCAAATCGCAATTGTAAGTAAAACACAAGTTTGTATGTGTGTGTATTTTTGTTACTCTTTTACGCCATAACTGCTAAACAAAGGTGGGAAAATTAATTATTGTTTATTCAACATGGGGTAAAGCAATGTATGATGTCACGGTCGCGGGGCGTAGAAGCCATATTTAAGCGATCTTTAGTGAAGTTTTGTTTAAAAACTATAAAGACAATTACTTTTGAATTAATACGTCATGTATTTTGGGTCTTTAACTAAAATCGTTGAGAAGCAGAAACACGATTGGATAAAATTTTCTCGATAGAAGTTCTCCCAAAAGTTGCTCCAAAATCTCAGTTTTTCTTCTTTTTTTTTTTCGAAATTACAATGGGTGTAATTGTAATTTTTGTTTTAATGTGGCGGTAATAATAATATCTAAAATCGTTGAGAAACAGATTTTTGATAACTGGCTTAGTTTTAGAGAAATTAGGTAAAAGGTCGTTTTTCTGTTATATTCTTCCGCGACGCTGCATGTCGCACCCATCAACTTATCCGTGAGAGTGACAAAGACAAAAATAAATTCAATAAATCCCCTTAAGACAGCATTACCCCTGAGTTGAATATTATACTTACTTTTCACTTCTCGAGACAACATAAAATCATGCATTATGAATAGCAAAAACTCAAAGGGACATTATTCATCGAAGTCTTTGGAGGTTCCTTTGAGAATAATGGACTTCAGTTTAGCATTATAATCATGTATAACCGTCATTAATGTAATGACGTATTTCATCATTAAATAACATGCATTGTCGAGAATGCGTTGTGAAAAATATTACCATTTAATTCAATTTGTTATTTTTATCAAAGTTTTTATCAGTGTGTTTAATTCATCGATTTGTCTAAATTGCAAACTCACGTGGGTTTCGTAATTATTTATTTGAACAAGCAGAAGTACGGGTGTAATTGTTATTTTACTTCTTTTTTATAAAGCGGTTCCCCTTTTATTATATGCAATTACTTTGAAGTGTTTATTTATTTAAATTGGAATAAAGAAAATTCGAAACGATAAGAAAAATCTAAACGCTAAGCCATTGAATTTTATTTAAGAAACTGTACCTAGATGTGAAAATAAGGAAATCTTAACGGTCTAACTTCATTCCCAAATGTTAAAATAATTTTAAGTCCAAATAATATTTGATAAAGTAGATATAAATCTTTGTTAACTATACAATCAGTTTAGTTCCAGATTTACACACACAAATACAATGTATGTAAGTTTGATTAATTTTATACGCCATAGTGGAATGCATTGGCAGCCGTATTCCCCATTCTAAACATAAAATTCATAATATACATTTTGAAGGTCATCTATTATGGCGACCATTTGTTTTGTCAACATAGCTTTTCCACCTCTATAAATGCCTCTACATTTACGTAACAGTTCAGAAAGGCTCATTTCAAACTAAACTACATTCATATGTTTATGAAGTATCAAAGAACTAAAATATAATCCGCACTCAATCTCAATCAATCAATCAATCAATTGGGTAAACGAACTGTGTGAAACCATTATCCGTTTAATTCCGTTTTTATGCCCCACTGCTGGACATAGATCTCCTATCAAAATGAAAGGCATTCTGATATGTATTATTTTCTTATTAAACATGATGTTTATTATTCTAGGGAATCTTTAGGCATAATACACGTGTAAAAAAGCACTTGTATTACAAGTGATATAACTTGTAGCTTGTAATTTACACGTGTAGTTTTGATGAACGCACGTTTGTAAAAATGCAGAAATTTACAAGAGAATCGCTTGTAATACAAGGCTTGTAACGTTTGATGAATAGGGCACTGATGTAAAGTGATGATAAAGTCTAATGGCGGCACCACACTTGGTTATTTGTTATTGGTTATGCGGCTACGCTGTATTTGTCCAAATCTTATACCTTTAAACGAGCAATTCTTGTATATATATTATATTTCTATATAATCTGGATCTCGGAAACGGCTCGAACGATTTTCATGAAATTACAGGGGGTTTTGGGGGCAATAAATCGATCAAGCTAGCATTAATTTTTAGAAAATGTCGAATTTACCAAAAAAAATAAAAATATGACTACTGCTGCCACCTATTGGCCACCGAGCGAAGCTCAGTCACCCAGATATTATTTGTTATGTGAGCAAACAACAAACATGCCATCCACACTTGGTGCTTTGTGCCAAATATTGTCAATACGTGTCCTTTGAAGTGTGCTAAAAACCGACAAGAGGACGAATACGCATATTTGCTATTCGCGCTTTTGCGTTATTCGTGCAAATAAAGCAAATATAGACGAATGAACCGCCCACACTTGGTCGTATGCAACCGAATAAGGCGAATAAACGAATAACAAATAACGAAGTGTGGTGCCGCTATAAGGCGGAACGCGTTTGCCTAGGAAATGCCTATTCACTATTGATTTGAAGGCGCCGAAGTTGTATAGAAAAAACTGTGCCTGGGAGGGTATTCCAGATTTTTGCAGTGCGTATCAGGAACGAGGAATCAAACTGATAAAATATTCCGAGTATCATGATTTAAAGACGATTCAAACGCTTTTTTGTTCACAGTCACCGCATATAAAATCAGTGATGATGGAAGTGACAGGGAAACTAATAAACGGCGTGGTCGACTTAACAAGACTAATGGCCCACGGAGCGATGCACGAAGCCTGTCTCATTGAAGTAATAAAATCTGTTGAAGACGAAGCTGCAGAAATTGTAAAAACTGTCAAAAAATGCGCTTTTGGCGACGATTATTTCTCGAACATAGAAAAATATATCTCCGACAATAATGCAACGGTGTTAGATATACCAAACGAATCAATTAAAAACAGTAGGAATGTAACAAATGTGAAACAAATGAAGGATATTTTGAAAATAATGATGGAAGGGAAACACGGTAACAGTTTGGATGATTTGCTCAAAAGTAAACTAATTAAATTGCAGAATGATTTGAATACAGGTGATGTAACTGTTAATGATATTCCTAATGATTTGTTTAAGGCTACTGAATAAACTGTTTTGAAATAATATGAATCTTTGAGTTATAATAACTTAACTCCCGGTGCATATTCACCATTCTAGCAGCTTACGCATACGATGTCCATCTAAGCATCAAACGCAGATATTTCAGAATTATCAAAGGAAAATAATGATGTTTTTTATTGTTCGTTACAACATTTTAACTCTAAGATTTATTTACTGTTGAGCTGGATAAAAAGAGGTCAGCTTACGTAATGGGAGTACCTACATTCAGTTCTGTTTACATTGCACTCTTAATTTCGATGTATTGGAGATGTTGGGACATCAACTATTAATAGTTGATTACAATTTAAAAGTTACAACAGTTATAATTCGTTTTTAGTAAATGTTTTTGACTTAGCTAAGGTGAGTAAGTAAGAAATGTATATGGTTTTGAAAAGGTACAGATAAATAAAATTATTCGGTAGCTACGAAAATTGGCATCGGACATTGAACTGCTTGGCAGTGTCTTGGGCATCACTCGCGGCCGAAGCCTGCCTTGAGCCAAATTTGAAGTTAAAAAATCTTATAATGGCTAACGTTGGGAACCAAACTTGGGGAATCCTACTACCTACAGGAGCTCATCTCCCTAGTTTAGTAGTGGTTCTGTAATAGGTAAATGATTACGAGAAATCTTACATTTCCCGATTAGCAAAACAGCTTTTCCAAAAACCCAAAAACCCCAAAGATCTCTTGAGCGTATCCGACATTGTTGGCAAGTTTCCAGTACCCTTACTACATGTTTGCTCACTCGAAATTAAAGATCACCATTTCGTAAATCGAGTTAGTTATTTTCTATCATACCCACGGGTCATTCATAAATGAGAAATGTATTTAGTTGGTAGTTTTAGTATCTAGTGAGATTTTTCTCTCGAGGCGATTTTTTTACATTTTTAAATTTTAGATAAATGTGAACAATTTTAAGAATTTATTAAATGCTTTCACTATTCACTGCCCACGTTTAAACGTAGAAGAAATTATTTGTCCTCAGTAAATATAGTTATATAAATTGTTATTTCTCACTCAGGTGTAAGAAAAATAATTTATTTCCTGTTCTCAGACCTGCCGCAACCATTGATTAAACAATCAGTTTAGTTCCAGATTTACAAACACAAATACAATGTATGTAAGTTTGATTAATTTTATACGCCATAGTGGAATGCATTGGCAGCCGCATTCCCCATTCTAAAACATATAAAATTCATATACATTTTAGTCTTAATGTGTTTTGAAGGTCGACTAACAGATGTCACGCATAGGTACATTTTGAGGCTCCGTCCTGAAGCCGGATTTTTAATTTGTCAAAACCGTAAAATGGCGCTAATGTATGCTACCGACAGCGGCATGTGCTGTCAGCGGTACCGAAATCACATCTTTCTCGTCCTCTTATCGTAGCGTATTTCGACATTGGCTGCAAAGAATATGTACACACAAAAAACCAGTACTTATTAAGAAGGGGACAGTATAATTAGTTTATTACTTTTTCTTTAGACTCTCGATGCTCGACAACGATTCTACAAACACGATTTCTCAAACTTTTAGGCACTGAGGGTAGAAATGTCAGATATGAGTTATATAGGCTGCAAGACGACTGGTCGTTCACCTTTGATAGTTTTATGTCAGTATCATGTGATATGAGGCGTGGGTAATTTGGGATTCATCAAACTATCAAGCTTTTACACTGTATCAATTCATTGGGAGCTCCTGACTTCGAATCTCGGCAAAGGGCCAGTTAGATTTTTACTAGACTTCTATTCGACCACCATTAACGAAATAAGTATCACATTTTATAAATTAGATTTTTATTGGTATGCATAAATGTGATATCTGGTGCTTCGAATTTAAAAGGTCTTTCACTTGTAGGTTTCTATTCAACTATTCTCATCTAAAATGATGAAAATCTTTATTTTCTCACACGAGTGCAACGATCTAACAGGCTCAGAAGTTAGGACAGTCAAAACTTCAACGGCAAGTTCGGAAAGCAGGTTAGCATCGAGAAAAAGTGGCTAGAAAGTCGGTACCTATTACCCTATCCCTATCCTTGTTGTTTTTTGAGTCGGATGCTAAGTAGTCCAGAATTATTTAAGAAAATAGAAAACACACTGGCACCAGCAAAAAAAACGCCCTTTTCAATTCCATATATCGTTTTGAAATTTTTAGTCTTGAATTCCGTTTTTCACAACACTTTTTTAAACCAAAAATAAGAATGAAATATTATCTACTTATGACCTATCTAAAATTAAAACGATATACTTTGCTTAAAACGACCGTATCGGCAAAGCTGTTTCGGATGAGTTTTATTACAAATACTATGACAGTAAGAATTTTTTTATTATTATGAGAAATCGCAAGCAATTTGATAAATCACGCGTCGTGTCAAACATGTTGTTCTGAAAGCTGCTTACAATGTATTATACCTTATACCTATTACGAGTGCAGTTGTGAGTAAAGTCACGAAACGTAACCGTAACTTCCTGTTGAGAGAGCTAACACCACTGGAATCGGATGTGGTGGAGTGGAAACATTCACTATTTTGAATATCGAAAGCCGAAACATAAATTATTAACACATTTAAATGTAATTGTTTAATTTACGTTACATTTTATTTAAATTGTTCTTACGTCATCCATAAGAAAAACTTTCCTACTACCTACCTACGTTTATCTCAAATTATAATAGTGCTTTTCCATGTTCCTGAAGACATAAGGATGTCATCGTCGTCGTCGTATCAGCCAAAGGACGTCCACTGCATACATAACACATAACATAGATATAAGCCTCCTGAAATGACCGCCAAACACCACGATTTTGCGCCGCCTGGCACCGTAGCGACTCCTCGCGACTTTCTTATATCGTCTGACCACCTGGTGGGGGAGTCTGCCGATACTGCGCTTGCGTCGGTGCGTGTCCACCATTCCAGCACCTTGGGCCACGTCCATCGGTCTGACGAGCTATGTGCCCCACCCAATGCCACTTCAGTTTCCCGACACGTTGAGCTATGTCGGTCACTTTGGTTATTTTGCGGATCTCCTCATTTCAGATTCGATCGCGCTAAGATACTCCGGGTATAGCTCTCTCCATGGCTCTCTGAGTGACTCTTGAGCCTATTTATGAGGTCCATAGTTAGCGACCATGTCTCGGATCCGCAAGTCATCATTGGCAACACGGAAAAAATTTATAAACGCAATTATAAACGCAATTTTTATCAGGGTTTTCCTTCCTGACGCTATAACTCCAGAACGCACGAACCGATTTTCACGGTTTTGCATTCGTTGGGAAGGTCTCGGGCTCCGTGAGGTTTATAGCAAAGAAAATTCAGGAAAAATTTCAACAGAAAAGCGGGAAAATCTTTTTTCACATACAGCGCCATCTCTGATACATAGCATGTACTACAAACCAATATTTTAATTGCGTCGCGTTCAGGCGCTGTGCGGGAAGGGACTGTGGGTAACAAGGGACAAACGGGCCGGGACAAAAATATTTCTAACGCGGAACGGAGTCCGCGGGCACTGCTAGTTGTTAATAAAAATAAATGATATTGACCTAATCTGACATATCCATAATATCATATATCCTGAAGATCAACAAAAAATATTCCTGCGGGATTTTTGAATAAGCTTAGTTGGTACTCCACGCGGGCGATGCCATGGACAACATCCAAATGGGAATAATCCTGAAATCGCGAAAGATATGGTCACCGTAACAACGAAATGTTGGCAAGGATTGTTTCCGGTTCGCGGTTGTTATTCCGTGAACCAATAAAACGCGTGCGCCCCCATTATGTCGGAAAAATTCTCGCATTCTTACGATTTCAGGAATTTTGTTTTGAATCAACAATTTCATGGATTTGACTGCAAACAAAAATATTATTGAAAAGTCCCAAAAGACCAGACTTTCATGACGTAATAATAAAACATATAGTAAATAAACTATTTTTAGCATAAATATATTTAGAATTAATTTATCTTCTTAAGAGTCCTATGAACTACGATATCTCCATTCATTCAAAATAAAACATCTTGTAAATAAACTATTTTTAGGATAAATATATTTAGAATTAATTTATCTTCTTAAGAGTCCTATGAACTACGATATCTCCATTCATTCAAAATACCAAATCTTTCATTGTAATTCGTGCATATTTCGATCATGTTGTGGTGTTACTCAGATTCACATAGTCTAGTAGTATAGAGTATAGTAGTATATAATCTATGGTCCTGGCCATATTTGGTTCGGAAATACTTCTTTAAAACGAAATAATAATCAATTATGATCAAAATTTTTATAACTTTGGTCGAGTTCCGTAATACCAAAAATTATAAATGAAAACTTGAAACTTTCTTTAACTGATGTTTTTCTTTTGCTGGGCAATAAAAATTGTGCTCCTGAACTAATGACGTGAGATAGTGTTGTTTTTATTACAAAACAAATAAGCAGAAAACATGTCCTCTTTTTATTAATTCGTTTACAATTTCGTTTTATAAAAGAATTTCGGAACCAGATATGGCCAGGAGCATAGATTATTACTATATGAACCCGAATAACACCACAACATGAAACTTGCACGAATTACAAATGATTTTGGTATTACGAATGTATGGGAGACATCGTGGGTTAGTGGACTCTTAATTACAATGTAAAACATTTATATAGCTGAAAACCTGAAGAGAATTTTTAGCGGGCTGATTCTGCATCGTTAATTAGCAACTTGCAGTGGGTTTTAAATTACTAAGAAAACGTAGGCAAAAATACTATTTTTTGTATTACTTTTGCTTTTTGCACAACTTAGAAACTAGCATGGTATGTTGAAATGATACCATACCGACCTAGATCGGCTACCTCCTAACAGTTCCTACACAGCATCGCACCGGAACGCTAAATTGCTTGGCGGTGCAATTTTGCTGATAGTTACTTATTTACAAATTAAGCCATAGGCGATCCAAAAGATAAAGCTACATAAAAAGCGTCAATAATTTATCACAGGAAGAGCATCATTGAATGGACGATTAAATAGAAGTTTAAATTCCATCGGCCTATTTCGAATAGATTTGTATAGTAAATAACAAATTTTATAGCTCCTTTACTACGCAATTCTGGCCCGGTTCCATATTTCAAAAATTTTGTGACCACGTGAAAAGTAGGTTACACAGAAGTGATGGTAAAGAAAGAGTTCCTTCAAACCAAACCAAAATCAAAAACGGACCCTGATCCTGATATATTTATATTTTACTCCTTGGTTCCCTTGGTTCTCCTTGGTTTGGCTGAATAAAAACTATTTTTTTTTTTTTTATATATATTTCGAAGGAACATCGATGTCTTCGATTTCCGCAATCGGAGACAAAAAGACCATGGAGTACGGAAGTTGTCTCTATCTTTGTAATTATTACTTCCTTAACAGCATATATTATGAACTATATTCTATCTTATATACTTAAGTCTTTGGTAATTGGAAAAAAGTGGTTAAAATCAACAGGTCTATATATCCTTCGACTTATTATTGTGGATATCTCACTGCTCGAGGGAGGATATAATTGGGAAACAGGCCGCACTTACGGGCTTTATTGCAAGTTTACTGTTCTGTTTTATTTCACCGTGGGCAGCGAGATTTTCACAAACTATAATCTTATTACCGTCCACCTTGTCGGTAATTCTTCTTCAAACAGTGAGTGGTAATATCTGGTTGTACAACGTTTGAATCTTCCGGGTGAGTAGGTACAATGGTGGCAGATCTATTTTGCTGTTAAGTAGACAGATGTACTTGTATCACTTAACATCAAGTGAATGTATTTTTCGTTTTCTCATTCTCTGCTATAGAAAAGGAATAAACATTTTTTATAGACACTTGCACTTCAGACTTTATTATCACGTGATTATGGTCGTAACAGGCCAAATAAAAAATCTATGATCATGGATTGGTTTGTTAAATTGATCGCCTAATAACCGCCCATCACTGCTACGTCATACAGAACCTTGGCTTGGATATTAGCAAGCAAATAATATTCCGTTTCTATGCTCTTTTGTAAGACGAAAATATAAACGGGATATGTTTAATTTTAGATTAAATCAGAGCTTTGTTCTGGCTGTTCTTATGGGGGGTAGCGAAAGATATCGCTCCAGATAGTGTCTGAGTATAAACAAATGTAATTGTTTAGACAATGGTACATAGGGCCAGGTTATTTATACAATTTCATCAGACAGCCAATGCTGAGTTTCATGCATTTGATACTGTCTTCATTATTTAAATTGAAATTGATATTTAATACAAATACATCTCACTGTAGTATCCGGTAGGATTTGACGACGATTGCCCCAAACGACTGATTAGAGGATAGAATACTCCAAAAACTTGCACTCGTTAGCATAACAAAGTCCACCAGGTAAATTGTCCAGTGTTATATCATTCAATCTTTCATTATAAGACAATTAGATACACGATATACGCTACTTACCTGCATCGGTGAAGAAAGCGGAATGCCTGTTGGGACTGGAGGGAACCGAAGCAGACGCTGACGTGAGGAACGCTCGCTTCACTCTGGACCACTTGGAGTCGCGCGGCTGCCGGTGCTGCGGTGGCCTGGCCCCGAGCTCCAGGGAACGTTGCTTCCGAAGGACAGGATGGGAACCCTCGGATTCTAAAAGAAAGAGAGAGAATTAATCAGAATCTTCAGCTTGTAAAAGGCCTTATATTTGGCCAAAAGCTTGCTCTCCTATGCAACACGAGACGGACTTAAAGTTTAGACGTTCCACGCTACTCCAAATCAAGAGTTTGTGATTATAATAATAAATATCGGTGGTTCAATGTACCAAGCATTTTCCTACTATTGCTGATTGAACATCTATTGTGATAAATTTAGACGTCTTGCAGGATTGGTTACATCTTGGGTTTCCTTTGTATTCCTAACATATTGCTTGATTATAATGCCAGTCCACGTGAATAGTTTGTTAATAATCCATTATCCCTTTTTGAGTCCAAATGAGGGTTCTCATTCCAAATCGTCTGGTATAGTGACAATAATAGGGCATAGACATTTTAACCAGAGGCTTGTAGTAGTTAATTGCTTGAAATTGACAATTGAATTGGTACCTAGCTCCTCCGATGAGGGTATCGTCAGAGTGAGCGCCGGCGGAGCATCGCTGTCAGCTCCATCGCTAAAGGATCTCCTCCTTGCTGGCACCACGTCTGGAGATCCTTTGACTGGCCTCGACTTCTTCTTCACTGATTCCCGGTGGGTTTGGATGATGTCGCGCATCTTCACCCACGGGCTTTTGTGGAGTTTGTTTGGAGATGGTGACGTTGAACTGTCGTCCTGGTAAAATGGAAACATTTTTGATGAGATGGAGAGGAAACCAACATTTTTGAAGCAGGCATTGAAAATTCACAGGTACCTAGTTTGAAGTTACACAATTAATTTTCTGCATTTTAGAGTGGAGTGTGCTCACTCTGAAATGCAGATTAATTAATCGTGGGTTGACAGTATTTCAGAGTGCGTGTAGTTCCTAGAGTGGAGTGTGGCGTTCAAAATCGTTTAGCGTGGGGCGCCCTCCAGTTCGTTGGATTCGACATTTGATGACATGAAGCGGGTGGCGTGAAGCGGCTGGGTGAGGAAGGCTGAGGACAGTGTGTAGTGGCACTCGCTTGGGAAGGCATATTTTCTTACAGTGGACGTCTGCATGATCATGATTATTCCAGAAGATGAAGAGGTACAACCCTCGATAGCATTGTATACGTATTTTTAAGTGTAACCGGCTGAATTCTTCCACTAAACAAAAATTGGACGAATCTGAATAGCAAAGCGCAATGAATGTTTGCCAACAGTTATATGAAGATTTCTATTATACTACGTAGTGAAGCTTTTCACCTGCATTGGCGCTTGGAGATAGCAAGTTTCTTGATCATCACTGCGCATCCCACTTCTGCGGCACATACCTTAAAAATAATATACATTTTAAATCCTTCTTTATACGCATTGCGTCGTTAAGAACCTTCTCCGTATTTAGTTAAATTATAAATCGTGATAGATATTCTCGTTTAAACTTAAAAACGGAAATTTAGATGATTTTTGTGTTTCTGGATTGCGTCCATTGATGGTTTAACTTTTATTGGATCCAGTATCACAAAGGGCAGGAGAACGTTTGCCAAAGAATGATTTATCTTGTCGACAAATTGATCATGCCACATGAAGCAGTCGTAGATAAATCATATGACTACGCCTGCAGCTTTGCTGACTGCTGACAAAGAAGTAGGGGTCAGCGTACTAACCAGAGTCCATTCGCAATTCTTCGCAAGAAGAGTTCGGAGTAAGAGATATGGCACTTCCCGGTGTTAAACTTGCGGAATCTCGTGGTTCAGGGTTGGGCAGCGCCGCTGGAGCCTGGCTGTGTGGACCCGGCGTGTTGGGAGTGGACCCCACCAGGGCCACTGTGGCCATGGCCCCCGCAGCCACGGCAGCTGCACCGCCGATGGTTGCTGATGGCCAATGCGCTTTTTCCCACCTGAAAAATGTGCAAAGAGTTTCCTTCGTCTGGTATGAAATTCATTAGTAGGAAACAAAGATTTAAATCGCTAGATGATCCCTAAACCTCCAAAAACGTCCCTTTTTTAGGGTTCCATACCAAAATGGTAAAAATGCAACCCTTATGGTGAGACTTTCTCCGTCCGTCCGTCCGTCCGTCTGTCTGTTACACTCGATTATTTCAGTAACTATCGAAGCTATCGACTTGAAATTTGGAATAGTTTTAGGTAATAGTGACCCAACGTCATTGCAATCATAAAAATTTGAAAATCATTTTTAGTTTTATTTAAATGGGGGGGGGTAAACCGGGTTGTTGAAATTTCAAAATGAGATAACAATATTGAATGGGGTATCATATGAAAGGGCGTTACTTGTGTATTCTAAAACTGATTTTTATTTATTTTTGTGCCCGATAGTTTTTGATTTATTGGGAAAACTGTCGAAAAAAATACCGTTCCCGCCCCCTTATCTCCGAAGTTTATCTTTCGAGAAAAATCTGAAATAATTATGGTCAAGAGGAATTAACGTATATTTTACAGGAAAAATAAAATCAACTCTCTAACTATTATACTTTTCTTGATAATAACAATAAACCACCAAAAACAAAGTTAGGTTTGCGCATTCCAAATCTAACTATAGATTTTCCGGGAATAAAAGTAGCCTATGTGCTTATCTAAGGTATTATAATAACTTTCCAAACATGCACATTGCACATTTGAAAACTTTCGTCTTTATTATGCTGACGAAAATTAATTTTACTATTGTGAATCCCTTACTAAACTCTAGGTTGAAAAGGAATTTCGTGTGACTTTGGATCATCATATCAGAGTTCAAAGTTTTGAATACGTCCAAGCAGACTTTTTTAAATATCAAAATGAGATGGCTTGTACACTTCTACGTCACGTTTTTTTTATCCAAATCATAAATATTCTACATACTTAAAACTTGGAACACAATATTATTAAACTAATAATAAATAAAATAAAATAAAATAAAATTAAACAAATAAATTATTCCATAAAGTTTTTCTAGTCTAGGAGAGTTTAATGATACTCTGACGCTTAGCAAAGATCAGCACTTAACTATTTGTGTTATACTCGTATTTTATGATCTAAGAACTGAACTAGTAACTACCTTAAGTTTTAAGACAAGAAACCGTTGCTTTTATTGAGTTACTTGACAAGTAGAATCCGTTGCTTTTATTGAGTTACTTACCACATAATTATGAAATCAAAAAGATATCGAAAACATCACGAGTATTTCTACATACAGCTTAAATGAGTTTCAAGCAAATAATTTTATACGAGCTCTTACTTGAAAGCTGCCTTTACTCTCGTCCAGTTGGAAACTTTTGACTTTTCGACTTCTTTGGAGAAAACGCCATCAGATCTCCTTCTCAAAAGAGCCCCTGGGGACGCATCACTGTCATCACCACCGGCTGATCTTGACCTCTGTTTCCTTAACAACGACCCCCAAACCTGGAATGGCTCTTCCACCTGGAGCCAGTTCTTTTCATACTCCGCCCTCCTGACATCACCGAGTCAAATAGAGCCTGTCCATACTCACATTCTAATTCTGCATCCAACGCTTCATTTATAAGATCCAATTCTTTACTCTCGTCTTTCAGTTTCTCATTTTCTTTCTCTATCTTCTTATACGCGGTATGGAGACGTTTCAAATGGTTAACATCTTTTAATCTTTTTAGTATTTGATTATTTTTCTCTTTCAACGCCACGAATTGGTCTAAGAGCTCTAGAAGTTTTTCTAACTGGTCCAAAGATTCTAAAGTGTCCTTGGTTTTTGAGGCTACGTCCATACCACGTTTGGACAAGGGATCGTCACGATCCTTAAGCCTTTGAATCATACTATCACACAAAGATTCAGGATCTGGCGTATCACCATCTAAGCCCCAAGTTTCTTCTGGAGTTAAACCAGCCGTGCAAGGAGATGAGCCTTCGGCATCTGATGGTGTTTGAGGTGATTTTACGGATAAGGAAGCTGGTGGCTCTCCTCTTCTTCTTTTATGTAGCGATGTACCGCTCGGTGGTAGTTCAGTTACATCTTTTTGCTCTTTTCGTAGTTTATTTGCTTTAGCTTCCTCCTCTGGTTGAACCACATCAGCGATATCAATGTTTTCTTTATGAGACGTCATTATTTCAACTTCAGACGCCGGTGAAGTGGAATTATATTTAGGTAAAAATAAACGCACGTGTTGTCTGTACCATCTCACTCGGCGATGGGAAGAATTTTAAAGGAATGCATTTTACACATTTCATAACGAATACCGGGCATATTTTTAAAACACTATATATTATAATGAAAACCGTTCATTGTAATGGCATATATCCAAGTGTTGAGTGAAATTCACTTGATATCGGCACATCGGTAGACATCGATTTATTCCTAGACACATTCACATTCTAGCATCACACAAATAACTGAAGTACGCACATTTTCACTCGGACACCATTCCATTGCATTTCAATATCGATATCATGCCGATCTTTAACTTTATTTTTAAACCCTGCAGTGGTTGGTACAATTTATTATTAAACAGTATAGTTATCTTAATGTTTTGAACCCGTGAATTGAACTGAAGTGTCGGTTATTTTCGCATCCCGCCCAGCCATGCGCGGGCGCAGCGTGTTAGGCGGGCGGACGCGGACTGAGGCGGGGAATTACGAATGTTAACGAAGGCTTATTTTTAACTTTTAACTTTCTCCAATTTGCTGTGCGATTATAATCTGTATTCGTATTATCAAAGGGTTTCCTAACTCCTAAGTACTTTCAGTTCAGTATTATTAGTACCTACTTTCTTAACGTTGGGCTGGGATCCCATTAACCCATATTTTTAATGGAAATGGATTTACGTTACTACCTTTCACATTGTTAAAGGAAATTCAAATTTTTCTTTAATGTTAGCAAGGCAGAGAATTGGGTCAGCTTGTAAAAGTGAAAAACATTTATTTTGGTACATGTTTGCCCAATTAGCACCCTTCGAATTACAATTATATTTTCGCAAATAGTTGGTGTTCACTTTTCAGTGAGTGTAAAGAAAATGAAACAGATTTTTTGTTTCAAAAATTTATTTTATCCTATTGAGCAATATTCAGTGTAATGCTAATGACTAAACTTAAACTAAGCTGTATAATGGCTGGAGGCAATGGGGAACCACCAGACATATTATATTATCATGGCGTCTTGCAGATGTGTAACCCAGTGATGCCCTCGGCGAACTCAGAAGCAAAATAGCTTGCACGGTTGCATTCTTGTTGGTAAAACTATCAGCAACAACAGATCCAGAGCGTGATCGAGGGATTTGGACTGCAGTTTATGGAGACGTGCGTGGTAGCATCTGGCTTGTACCATGATGTGGTCGAGATTCTTCCTACTGAGGTCCAGCACGGTTGCACATTCGTGTGGTCGAACCATTGACAATAGCAGACCCTTATTGAGAAACCGGAATAGCAGTTTATTAAGACGTGCGTGGTATCATCAGGCTTGTACCATGATTTGGTCGAAGTTTTTCTTGGTGATGACCGGTATGGAGGCCCCTCATATTGTGGAACCACCGGCAACATCAGATCCAGACCCTCAGTGAGAGACCTGGACATCAGTTTATGGAGATGTGCGTGGTAGCATCAGGCTTGTACCATGATTTGGTCGAGGTTCTTCCTGCTGAGGTCCGGCACGGTTGCACTCTCGTGTGGTCGGCCCACCGGGAAGAGAAGTTCCAGGCGCTCATTAAGAGGCCTGGATAGGAGATCTCGGAGACGAGCGTGGCAGTTGAGGGGCGTGGACGTTAGGGCCACCAGGCCGCAATACTGAAAAATACAAACATTTCATGAGCTACTACTTTTATTAAAAAAAACCGGTCAAGTGCGAGTCGGACTCGCGCACCGAGGGTTCCATACCATAAAAGAAGTAAAACATTGAAAGAATCACTTTTGTTCATGAATTTACGAGTATAATTTACATGTAGGTATTTTGTTGGCAAACCGCAAACGTTACTTTGTTTTTGGCGGATTATTGTTATAATCAAAAAAGTATATTAGTCAGCGAGTTGATTTTATTTTTCCTGTAAAATATACGTTAGCTTCTATTGATCATAATTATTTCAGATAAGGGAGGGAACGGTATTTTTTTCGACAGTTTGCCCAATAAATCAAAAACTATCAGGCATAAAAATAAATAAAAATCAGTTTTAGAATACACAAGTAACGCTCTTTCATATGATACCCCACTCAATATTGTTATCTCATTTTGAAATTTTGTCGACCCGGTTTTCCCCCCTTTTTAAATAAAAATAAAAACAATATTCTTTTTACGATTGTTATGACGTAGGGTCACTATTACCTATAACTATTCTAAATTTCAAGTCGATAGCTTGAATAGTTACTGAAATAATCGAGTGTGACGGACGAACGGACGGAGAAAGTCTCACCATAAGGGTTCCATTTTTACCATTTTGGTATGGAACCCTAAACACGAAGGACGTCGGACGTCATTATCATTATTTGAAATTATAACCAGTCCATTATACTAAGTACTTATCTATCTCTTATTAAAATAAGAACGGCTTAAGATTTTGCTGGTTAAAATGAATATTCATTATTCATGAAGACCAGTTTCCTCACAAGATTTTTCTTTTAATATTTGTGAATATTCATTGTAGTAGAGCCTAGCAGAGTCCACCAAATGTGTGCTGTAGTGTCAAATATTCTGCAGGAAATGAGAATGCATCGCAGCCGTGTTACGGTTTTGAAGAATCAGCTAGAGCAAATAATGATGGCATAATAAGACCCAAGATTTGATGTTTTAGGATAACGAGCAATAGAAGAATTAATCTTTGGCTGCAATCTCTCCTGATGGGAAGTAACGACACAGCCGGATATTTTTCGTCCAATTTGCAATGGCAGGCTTCCTAGCATCAAAACGTTAACCATTAAAAACAGTTAATACTCGTTTCATACCTGTATAGCAGCCAAAAGAAAGCCAGCAGCAATTGCAACGCTAATCTCATTGTAATAATGCATTCTCTTCTTCCCATCTTCTCTCCAAGAGTACGTCTGTCTAAACACCAATATTAAAGCTGGCGCATCTGACAGATATGGTTTCTTGTACGTTGTGGCGAAGGGCTTTAGGTCTGTCACCCATTGTCTGGACATTCTCCTTTTGTAGTTGAGTTCCTCTTCTTCTTCTACGATGTTTCTGATAGCTTCCTTTGTGCTTGCGTCTTGGACGACTACAAACGTCCAGGGTTCTGTGTGAGCACCAGATGGTGCGGTGCCTGGAAGGTTAAAGAAAATTATTAATTGTATAGTAAATCATACAAAAATTGTTTTAATTGTGTTATAACGATAGGGCCGCCTTTGCATACCATCACTATTTTATTTTTTCTTTGTTCTGTGTTTCTTTTTCTGTTTGGATGCAATAAAGTGTTTCTTCTTCTTGTTTTTATAGGCGAAAGTTCGTGTGTCGTCGTGGTTTAGGTATACTATTGGATATAATAAAAATAATAGGGATCTGTTACCAGACAGACAGTTGCGGTCGTATGAAGTGGGAGATGAAGTCAATGGCATGCAATGCGAACGAGTTATAATAATATTCTGGCTATTATGTGAATTGACGATACGATTTTTTTCTTATTTAAATAAAATATTGTGAAAGGATACTTGAGTTTTAAGTTATATAATAAACAATGGATCGTAAAACGTACTTGTTTGATACCTAAAGCAGAGATTCGCAACATGAATAGCAATTTGCACGATAATGTTGTTGAAGTATTCGACTTTATTCTTTTAGGTCAAGGCTAATTAAAAAAATTGTTCAAGTGCGAGTCGGGCTCACGCACTGAGGGTTCCGTACCATCAAGAGGATTCCCTTTCTCTATAGTATTTAAGTAAACTAAACAATTAAACACCCCCGCCCACTAAATAATCAAAAACGAGTCACGTTCAAAATCACGATTATTGTATGAAAGCTCCCCATATTTTTTTTATTTTATTTTAAAAATGAAAACAATCAAATATAATTGAGACGTGTGGTTTCTACATTGGTTTTTTATTGTACTTACTTTTAAATTTATATGTCAGCTGAAATAAAATTTTCGCAAACTAATTATACTAATCGCATTACAAGCCGGGCCCTCATGGAATGATGCAAAGAATACTGGCTGCATTTACGCGCAGATTCGCTAGTTATTCGGTACATCATCAACTTGTACCGTATAGCTGAACTTAATTAAACGTCAAAACAAAGATATCTCAAAACCTCCGTGACGCAGGGGACGCGCGCTCGGATTCGAGGAGGTCGCGGGTTCGATTCCCGCCACGGGCCACTTTGGAATTTTATAATTTCTAAATTGGCTCAGGTCTGGTCTGGTGGGTGGGGGCTTTGGCCGTGGCTAGTTACCAGCCTACCAGCAAAGACGTACCTCCAAGCGATTTAGCGTTCCGGTACGATGCTGTGTAGAAACCGTTGGGGTGACTTTACTTACGCCTTCCAAGTTAGTACGCTAACATCTTCGGCTGCAACATCACTTACCATCAGGTGAGATCGCAGTCAAGTACTAACTTGTATAGCATAAAAAAAAAAACCTATAACCCTGTAATATAAGATGTGGCAAGAATCGAGGCCTATATTATAGCACAAATATGCCTACATTTTTTATGCGAATTGACCCGGTCTTTAGAAAAGCTTTTACCTGCAGTTTTAACAATATTATCCAGCACTTCTTGTGGTATAGGCTCGGTACTAAAGCTCCTCACTGTCCGTCTTTTAGCCATCAGTTCGTAGAAGTCAATGGACCTCTGAAGGACTTCTTCCATGGGTCGTTTGACTGGCTTGTATGGAATGTGGGGGGTGTCTTCGGGGATGGCAGGAACCAGCCAATCAGGGTCATCATCATCGTCGGGATTTTCTTTTTCTGAAAAAGGAAAAACAATGCAACTGATAATCTTAAGGGATCCGCAGTGTACTTTAATTCACTGATAGTGTTTCCTTCTCACTCTTACAAAAACTTAGGGGGTACGACAGGCAGCGTTGTGGAAGAACTAGAGCCGGAACACGACTTTTTACTTAATTACTAAAAAAATAAGCCAGTTATCAAAAATCCGGTCGGAGCGTTTTTGGATATTATTATTACTAACACATTAAAACAAAAATTATGATTACGTCCATTGTAGTTTCCGATAAAAATAAAAAAAATTGAAAATTTTAAAGTAACTTTTGGGAAACTTTCAATCGAGGAAATTGTATCCAATCGTGTTTCTGTTTCACAGCGATTTTAGATTAAAGACCCAAAATACATGACATTTTAATTAAAAACTTATTATTATAATTTTTACATGACATATAATTATAATACATGACATTTTAATTATAAACTTATAATTATAATTTAAGTTTTTGACTGCACTTCACTAAAAATCGAAGAATTAGCCGTCTACGCCGTTAAAAGAAACAACGATAACCTACTATCGTCGTTTAAGTTATCACATGAGTGTTTATCGTTTAATCGAGCATGCCATAAATTGTGCTTCCAGCTTAAAAAAAGTAAAAAGGATTTAACTGATTAGTTGGTTGATATGCCTAATTTAGTTAAATTCTAAATCAATTTGACTTTCGGGCATCTTCTTGTAATTTTTGTTTTGCCTTTTATATCTACTCGTAACTTATTATTTGGCATTATCTTGACTTTTTTTGGTAAAATAAATGGGCCGTAAATCTATTAGGAATATTTTTATTACGGGGCTTTTGGAGAAATACCATAAAAATATAATGTTAGAATAGGGTATTTGACTCCAATTTTTTTATTACTTTATTATAAAGTAGAATTAAAATAATGACGTGCACTGAAAGAACTAATTAAATCGATCAAATAACAAAAAAGTTATAAGCATTTAAAGATTTGTGATTAGACAGAGATAGCAACATGACATTGTGACGTCACACCGTACCAATGCCATAGTAGCTTCGTGCGGCTTCATACAAATTTTCGTTTTGCGAGAAAGGGATAGAAGATCCCCCCACTCCAAAGTTTAAACGCCTGTAACTTTGTAAATCTTCGTTGGATTTTAATATTTCTTTCACTGCACGTTATTATTTTTATCCTAGTTTATAATAAAGTGATATTTTTTATCAAATTCAAAAGTAGTGTAAGACCCCATTGTACATACATTTAATCGATAGTAGCAATGACCTAATAACATCGTAACAGTAACCTTTGTGGTCCTGCGCAATTTGATTAGCACAATCATTGTAATGAACTTCATATCGATAGTTCAAAGTTATTTAGTGCAATGCAAGTAGATAATATTTGACACGAATGCGGAAAAGTGGCTCGTCCTAGTCCGACTAGGGCTTATGAGGTCTGGGGCTGGTATTCGGTTCCTCTAGGGACTTTTTTGTAGACAGGAAGCGCCTAACGCAGTATATCTCTCAGTCAGGGTTTGCTACCAATTAAATTTATATGTTACCGAGACGGACCTTGTCGGGAGTACGGGATTCACTTGCGTATTCACCGCACTCCCACCAGTGGACCCCGAGCGGTGAGGAGCTTGGGTTCTGATTCCTGGCTGATGTCTCCTGGAAGGCGTCTGCAACAGGGTACACCACAATCTCATCCTGTAAATCATGGGATTAAGGGAACGGAAGTTAAAGCGCCTTTCGTCCCTTATACCATCGCTCTCGGGAGGTAGAAGTTTGCCATCCTACAACCGTTGCATCTTCTCCGAAATATCACTCACAAAGTGCGTTCCCGCCCACAAAAAACATCCCGTTTTCGATTTTGTTCATGTTTAACCCTTACCCAACGCATTTTTTGTAATAACTAAAAAGTCATATTTTGATATTTTGTACAAGAAGGCATACCTAATTATGTTTTTAGACCTTTTTTGTAAGAAAAGAAAACCAACCTAATATACGTAATATGCATTCAAATATTCAAGGTTTCGTGTTTTTCATCAAGCACATCGCCTCAGTGTGTAGACTTGTGTAATATGAGTACACGGTTCGGCGAACACTCAACATATGTTACACTAAACAATTATTAATATAAAAGGATTTACTAGTTATGTACCTACGAATTTTGAAGATATGAACAAGTAAATAATTTAAAAATTAAAAAAAAAACGACTGCCCTGTGATAAAATGCCTTTTTTCAAAAAAATATAGCCTATGTTACTCGGAATGATATAGGGTTTCTAACGATACCCCATAATTATGTCCATATCTATTCAGCCGTTCAGAAGTTATGGTGGAATAAAGAAACTCACATATATACATACATACATGAACCCTTAAAACATTACACTCCATTTTTGGACAGTCGTGTAAAAATTATGGCAAATACACTGCACATGCACTGTACATTTTGTAAGATTTAAAATTTAAATTGGAATGTTTGAAGGTAAAATTAAAAATCTGAGGTAAAATTATGCATATTTGGGTTAAAATTGTAATTGTTAAGCAACACGCCTGACAATTTAAGATGCAAGTCGGGTATCTTATACCCGTCTATTCTTGGAAATCAGCTGACTCAGTAGCTGGAGGGGGTGGTGAGGGGAGTAATTTTAAGCAAAAATAACAGTGTAAAGTGTAAACTAAACATAAACTAAACGTGCGCAAACATAGAGCAGGTTCGTTATACTATAATACTCACAGTCGTAGTCACTATAACAATTTTGAGTAGTAGTCATGTTTTATGGTCAAATTTAAATTATATAAGACAGAACTATTTTTAAGTGTGGGTATGGTGAACTTCACAAATTTTCTGATATATAATTATTGATTGATTGATTTTAGTTTGTTTTCTTTTTTTACACTATACAAGTTATTACTTGACTGCGATCTCACCTGATGGTAAGTGATGATGCAGCCGAAGATATTAACGTACTAACTTGTAAGGGAAACGTACTAACGCTAAATTTCTTGGTGCTACGTCTTTGCTGGTAGGGTGATAACTAGCCACGGCCGAAGCCTCCGACCAGATCAGAACTGAGCCATTTTAGAAATTATAAAATTTCAAAGTTGCAATTTTTTTTTGTTGATTTTTGCTCAAAATACTACTTTTTTCATAGAAATATATTTATCTTATGTTAATTAACATGTTACTTTAATAGCTGTTGTTCTATAGTCATTTCGGTTATCAAAATCGACAATTCTGTATTAGGGTATGCCATACCCCCTGGTAACTTGTGTAACAGTTTTCACCTCAATCCGCCAGTTAATCAAATGTTTAAACAATTGGTTTCTTACAGTTTTACACAATAAAGGAGAAGTTCTCGACTGTTATCGACAAACCTTGCGCCATACAACTTATTTCGGAACTAACGCTGATATGTTATCGTTGTTATTTTGTTACTTACCTATTTTTAAGTTGATAACTAGTAACAGGGGTCAGTGACGAATCCTTAAATATTTATAGCTAGCTTTTACCCGCGGATACGCCCACATAACTTTCGGATTTCTACAAAACCTACGTGATACGGGTAGGTACCTATTGACATTTTCAGGATAAAAAGCAGTTTTATGGTATAGTTTATGGTTATGTAGGTTAGTTATAGTTAAACTATCTCCATTCTGATTCATCATCAGTAGTTATGATGCCAAAACTACTAATGGAGTAATAAGCATACACATTCATACACATATTCATCGTTATCGTAATCGTTATCGAACTGCCCCCCGATTTGCTGACGTAAATCAGGGAACCAATCAGGGGGCAGCATTTGTAAATTATTACGATAACGATGAATATGTTTCCCTAACACAATCTAATGGCAGAATTCAGAAACGTGGGAAGAAAAACGTTTCGTGTTATTTTTAACCGACTTCAAAAAAAGGAGGAGATACTCAATTCGTCGGAATTTTTTTTTTTTTGTAGGATGTACTTTCGCCTTTATTAGGTTAGGATAGGTTTATAGTAAATGTATGTTTGATTTAATATAATACTTAGGTATAAGGTAAAGAACCACGGCAGCTGAGTGTCCGGAACAAACCATTTGTTGAAAACAATTTGATGCACGCATGTTAAATTGGTTTAACGATAATTCGAGGAAGGTAAAACGCATTAACCTCATAATTCTAATGTTTCAACTGGGCTGTGTAAATTGTACATGATACCATTATTATTGTTGTCATAAAAGTAGGTACTCAACTAACTCAACGTTACCTTATTAAACCTAATCAGTAAATTATGGAGCTAAACGGTTATTTAAGCGATTTTAGTGACATACAGGTTAAAAATTACAAAGACAATTATTTTTAATCTAAACTCAGAAGCACGAACACTATTTGAATTGAAGAGAAAAATTTCTCGTTAGAAAGTTTTTCCAAAAGTCTCTGTTTTTTTCTATGTTACCGGAAATCTGTGAATACCAGGAATTGCATACGATTCCTAGGAAATGTATAGAATTCCTGGCTTATTTCCTGTGACAATTGACATATACAAGAAACAAACACACCACATATACACACTTACTTATAAATTTTTAATAACTACCTATACATTAAACTTGTAAATTTTAATGTGTCGTTAGTAATAAGTTTCAAAACGCTCAGTTTTTTTTAAGCTGTTGCATAGCTTCTATCGCGGGCCTTGAGCGTGGAGACCGAATCCAGAAATTCCGTAACGAAAATAACCTAACACCCCCCACGGAGTGGAGGTTGTTAGGTTTTATCAACTTTGTTGTTACCAACTTGTTACTTTTACAAATAAGTTGATAAGAAATGCTATGCAATAGCTTTACCGCGGCAGTCTCCGAGTGTCACACGTCTTTTTTTTGATAACCGGTATGACATCTCTGGCGCATGCGCCAGAGATGTCATACCGTTTAAAAAAATTAAAATACCAATCACTCACCTCTCCCGCTATCGAGCATTGCGAATTTTTTTTTCGCGCCGATTCTATTTTGGTTCGCCTCCAATCTATTTTTGTGAAATATCGTGAACGCTACGAAAAACACTATCATAATCGTGTAGACGATAAAACAATTGCTCTCTAGAGCCCATACTGTTAGCGATACCACGTTCATGTTTTTTTTTTAATTTATCGATCGCGCCTAACTTTTTTTTTTCTAATCAAACACACAGGCAACGACCGGCGCTGCACGCGACCGACTAAGTTTGTTGTCATGTATGAATTCTTTATTACAATTTTAATTGCGGCGATTTACGCATTGTTTATCGGAAACTAGTCTCAATTACAATGGTTTAAGATTGAGCGTGTGTGGAGTTTAATTTTGTGGATGGCAAAACAGGTTGGTAAATTAAGCACTATTGCAGAGTGCATAAAAACGGCCTTGACTTTAGATCGCTCATTGCACTCGCAGACGTTGAAAAAAGGAAAACATAAATACCATGAGGCATACGGACACCGCATAGCATGGCGTAAGGCGCTATGAAGGCAATGTTGTAGCAACTAGCAATATCTTAGAATTTATCATTAATTGGGTATGTGGCCGACTAGGTATTTTACGAAATGCTTATTCCTAACTCGTTGCAGCTGCATATTATAAACCGTGACTTTTAAAGAGCTTAAAAGAAGCCTCTATGTACCTAACAAGCGCGGGACATAGTTCACAAGTGTACTTTCTATTTCTTCTCTCTCATAATACAATGGGATGCTGATGCTCGTCAGCAGATCACGAGGTCCTGGGTTCCCAGGTCGAACTAATAAATTTTTGTATTGGATTTTTGTATCAGGAAATTTTTAGGACAAGCCTGAGACTTAGAAATAGGCGGTGTTTCACTCAAGTGCTTCGGAGAGCACAGTAAGCCGTCAATCGTGCGCCTGATCTCTCTCCGGTCGTGTAGAAGCTATCTTTCTATTTTGTTTATGAGAGAGAAGAAATAGAGAGTGCACTTATGTTAGCGCACAATCTTGTACACTAAATAATATGTCCCACGCCTGTGATATATCTCGGCAGAGATTGACCGCCGCCAGGCCAGGTTCACTTATCACGTGATCAAAGAGACTGTAACAGGTAGCCATCTCAACGTACTAACTTCAGACGGCCGCCGCGCGCCGGCTACTTTGCTCGCGTTAGTTTTTGTACGGTCTATTTCACGCGTTGCGTGCGCCCTATAGTGCGAAGCAACCTTAGTACGTCGAATGAGATAAAGTTACGCGATAGAAAGAGACCACAACTTTGCGTTTGTTGCGTGATGTTTGCACAGGCGGAGCCAGGCGCTGTTGCGAACTGAATTGCACCTTTTGTGTCAGCGCTAGAGTCGCTATTTCTTTAACGGCGTAGAAGCCGTATTTAAGCGATCTTTAGTGAAGTTTTGTTTAAAAACTATAAAGACAATTACTTTTAAATTAATACGTCATGTATTTTGGGTCTTTAATCTAAAATCGTTGAGAAGCAAAAACACGATTGGATAAAATTTTCTCGACAGAAAGTTCTCCCAAAAGTTGCTCTAAAAACTCAGTTTTTCTTCTTTTTTTTCGAAACTACAATGGGTGTAATTGTAATTTTTGTTTTGTGTCGGTAATAATAATATCTCAAAACGTTGAGAAACAGATTTTTGATAACTGGCTTAGTTTTAGAGAAATTAGGTAAAAGGTCGTTTTTCTGTTATATTCTTCCGCGACGCTGCATGTCGCACCCATCAACTTATCCGTGAGAGTGACAAAGACAAAAATAAATTCAATAAATCCCCTTAAATCATCTTACGGAGTGAGCCTTCTGTACCGTTAGGTACTATTATGTATTCCGTGCCGCCGCGCCGCGCCGTGGTTTTATATTCTGTCGGTATACCCGTCGGGGCAGTCTCTGAAAAAAACCTTATTATACCTCCCAGTAAAAGCTTTTTACGTACTTTTTCTCCATCAGTGGGTCAGGGTTGGACAGCGTGTCGTAAGCGTCTACACGTGACCACACCAGTTCCACCGGACGTCGAACTCCTTTCGCCAGGAATGTCAATAAGGCGAAACTAGACCGAAAACGTTTCGAAAGCTAACTGCTACCTAGCGGAATATCCTAGTTATTATTGATACACATTGATACCGGTTTTATAATATCCGTGGTAATAGGTTTAGGATGTTTGTTATGAGAATCCTGGGTTTTATTGGGTAATGCGTAAAAATAGTTCCTCTAGGCCCTAGTAAAACAAAATTGACGACCCCCGTGGTTGAGTGGTTAGCGTGCCGGTTTTCAAGGCGCCGCCATCTCTGAGGTTCCGGGTTCGATCCCCGGTCGGTGCAATGTAGAAAAATAAGTTTTCTATATTGTCTCGGGTCTGGGTGTTGTGGTACCTTCATTGTTTCTGATTTCCTTAACATAAGTGCATAAGCTACTTACTAAGGGATCGGAGCAATGTATGTGATGTAATCCACTATTTATTTATTTATATAAAAGAACCGGCCAAGTGCGAGTCGGACTCGCGCACCGAAGGTTCCATACCATAAAAGAAGTTAAACATTAAAATAATAAAAATCAAATAATGAACATTTACGACCATTTTATTTTTATTAGTTTTGAATAACGTTCCATTAAGTACCATCTTTGTAGCATGTCGCAAAACCGTCTTGAAAAAAAAACTTGAACAATTACGTGAGGTGTTGAGGGAAAAATGGGCACTGCCGCGAGGGAAAAATGGGCACTGCCGCGAGTTTTGTGTTTTTGTCTATCTTAAAAATGTCCAAACTCAAAGAAGTTATTACTTCAAAAAAGTATTCCTTGAAACATTACACTAAAACAGCTAAACGTTTTAGTATCGATTCGGAACGTACGAGTATCTACTTACCTCAATGTGATAGAAAAGATTTCTTGCCAGTTTCTACGAAAGGGGACACCAGTTATAACAATCAGCTATTGTTTCGTCCCGAGAAAATGCGTGTTTGTATGCTAATTAATACTAATGCAACTTCGGTGTTTATTTTAAAATTCAGTATTAACCTAGATTTAATTTCAATAAATACTCTACCATTCATTTCAGTCTGATTAATTTATGACAGTCGATGTTATCCATTTCCAAATATAGGTACACTACGAACTTTTGGATGACTGCCTTATTTTTATCTAACTATGGATCTAGAAAAACAGGGTTTGCAGGGTTCCGTACAAAAGGTAAAACTGGGCTCTAATACTAAGACTCCGTTTTCTATCTGTCCGTCTGTTCGTCCGTCTGTCACCAGGCTATATCTCTTGAACCATGGTAGTTAGTTGAAATTTTCACAGATGTGAGATGACTATAACAAGAAGCAATAAAAAATGCGGAAGAGTAAAATAGGGAAACAGTTGGCGGCAGGCCTGCTGTAAATCCTGTAAGTGCGACTGAAATAGCGGCATGTTTGTCCATTTTATCGTCCCACGGGTAGCTGTTTAAAATAGTCGTATAATTATAACCTAATGCAAAGGAGAATCCCAGAAAATGGGCTGGATTTGCGTCACTCTGCGTCTCAAGCACGTATGCGTGAAGAATCTTCTTTCAAATTTTAATATTGCATATATATTTATGTTAGTGAAATATGAAAAGGGGTTCAAAAGTATTATAAAAAAGTAATTAAACGGTTCGAAACATGTGGGACCGCCATGCCACTTATAAAACTTAAAAATTAACCACTTAGAAAATCAGATGATTACAATTTCCCTGTCAATATCTTACTAATCTTTTTCTTACAAAATATTAAGAATATTTCTAATGTTTTACCGGTGATTTGGTTAAGACGAGGTATAGCCCAATTTCCATACAAGAATCGGCATTCTCCTTTTTTTGGTATTGGCGCCTGTTATTTTTTTTCTGCAGTTTGATGAGATTGAGTATTTGCTGTTGCTATTTTGATAGGTACAATCTTCGAAACAGTTATCGCCATGAAATCGGTTTAACAATGCGAAAACGACTTTTCACAAATGCTTGTAAGCTAGGCCTTCTATAGGTAAATGAAAAAAAAAACAATTTTATTTCAAAGACATTTTACCAGAATCGGATCTTACCGTTTTACTCAATGTGGGTTAGGTACCGGGTACGTATTCAAATATCGTGATTAATTATTATTTACCTTAAAAATATATAGAAATATAGGTATCTTGAAATTAGCACTAATGTTCAAATGCATTTTCCTGACCTTACTTAAATACATTAACCACAATAACTAATTTTAAATGAGTTAAAGTTATCCATGAACTAAGTTAGGCTCATTGTAAGTCGAGACCTTTGTTAGACAATTTTAAAACGACTTCTTAGAATCAAGTTTTGTTAACAGGAAAATCTAAGAGTTTTCTATAGGTAGGTAATATGATTTATGATGAGGAAATTTAATTTTAAATGAAAATATGTTACCAGTGGCTAAAGTGGAAACTGCTTAATTTTCACGTGATAACAAGTTTGTCCTTTTGATTCAGACGATTTACGTTTTCCGCTCATATAAAAATGCGTGAAAGTCACGTGATAAAGTTAAGCGCTCGACATTTTCATATATTTTTTTAATTTCGTTCTATTTGCATTCCATCTATCGTACCGCAATATGTCATATGACTAGAGCTACTAAAAGGAACTCCAATCTAAACTGTTTGCCGCAGCTTGGAAATGCAAGGCTCGTCGCGACTCTGAGAATGTCGTCAGATCACCTGGTTGGGGGCCTGCCAACACTGCGCTTTCCAATACGGGTTCGCCCCTCTGGCACCTTCAAACATCTCCTTCTGATAAGTAGTAGGCTACCTACCTACCTGTATATGTAAATTACGGTATTTTACGTTCATCATCATCAGCCCATTTCAGTCCACTGCTGGACTAAGGCCCCTCCATTAATTGTACGCCATCCGCTTCTTTGGTTGTTGTAACCGCCGTCTTCCCGCTGCCCTAGCGATATCGCAATGTCAGCAACCGAAACCAGCCGTGCTATTCTGCAAAACAGCGACGAGCGTACGAGTACATCTCTGCATCTATGAATTCGTCAGTTGTAATAGAGTAGGTACAATTTTGCTTGCCATCTTCGGCTTGACAGCTGTTTCAGAGATGGACATTTTGTAGAATAGCACTGCTGTTCTCTTCCTGATCTGTATGTTGGGGACTCTGTCTTGTAAACATAGGCTTAACATTGCTCTTTCCATCGCGCATTGTGTGTGGTGTTATATTATGGGGGCGGTGTTCTTGCATATTGGACCATACAGATTTTTTTCAAGTAGCGGATTATAATATAACAAATTAATCTCTCCTGGATTAATCTCTACCATGACTTTGGCAAATAGCAAGTCTGATGAAGGCTAGTCAGCTAAAATCTGTGTAGTCAGCAATTATATTTTATCCATAAATCTAATGGGCAACTACAGAACCCTCTGCGCGTGGCCGTACACGCACGTAGCCGGTTTTATTAAACTTTTGAGTAGGTAGGTACATGCTTAGTATTCGGAATACGTAAGATGGCAATTAATTTATCAAATACTTACCTAATAACAATTACTCGCTATTTTTACACGGCCTATACAATACTCACGGTAGGCTGTAGATAATTACAAACTTGTGAATTTTAGACCACAACAGCTGAGTGCAAACAGCGGCGTCCGAGAAGTGCTAATGAGATTTAAAAAATTATCACAAAAAATATGCCTATGTAAATAATATTCTGATTCGACATAAGATTACTGACTTGAGTTTCTTGTATAAACCACTCGAGAAAGAAGTGTGTAGATGAGATAAAATAATCTGAAAACCAATCTTAAATAATAATAATAAATTGTATGAGATACCTACTTTTATGAAAACACAGGAAATGCAATGGGTATTTGCATGTACCTACCAAGTAGGAAATAGGAAGTCGTATTCTTCCATGTAAGTAGGTATAAGTTTGAAACTACCAAACAATATAACTTTACCAGCTGTTCCCTGGGATTAAAAGTGTTCCCATTACAGTTCCCCTTCCCTTTTCTTATAGTCATAGGTACCAACTTTCAAAGAAATTTGCTATATTATATAAATTGCAATAGCGAGTTTTGGATTTTTCGAAATCCCTCGGGAACCATGTTATTTTTCGGCTAAAAAGTAGCCTATGTCCTTTCCCAAACTCTAGACTATCTATGTTCCGAATTTCATCAAGATTGGTTCAGTGGTTTAGGGGTGAAAGCGGAACAGACAGACAGACAGAGTTACTTTCGCATTTATAATATTATAGTAGGGAAGTAGGGATTAAAGTTGCCGTCGGGGAAAGTAATCTTTATGCGCCGGCGGAGGCGGCGTCACAAATTTCAGACAAACCTCTTTGCTGAATACGAAAGCGAATCCCGTACTCCTGCCAGTGGGTCCATCGTGGGAACAGACACCAGTTTTTAGTGGTTGAGAATCCCACATAACCCCTTTGTTTCCCCTGAATTTCCTCTATGGGTTAGGCATTTTCTGTTCATTAAAAAAGATAAGATAATGCTATTTGTGTTGTATGGTATACCTACCATAAAGAATGCAAACATTTGCTACAAATATTTGGATATCCGTTTGTAGGTAAATCATTGTTTCTTCCAATGTTTAATGCAAATAAATCTGACCTCTCCATACAATGTAATATGTTTACTATGGTATTACAGCGTATTACTTTGTAGTAGCCAGAGAAATATGGAGGATTAGTTAAATGATTCATAAATTATTATAAATTAATTAATTAAATACGCAATGCATTGGATTACCTTTAAAGTTCTGTATTTACCAACTGAATGTAATATAAAATTAATGTAAAACCTGTGAGATAAAATCAATTAGTACTTACTATATCTAGACAAAGAAGTATGGAATACAGTAAGTTAGACTTTAATTGGCATAATTGAAAAAACTTTGGAGAAGTTATTACAAGATGTCATCGTTTGAGTTAAAGCTATTCTTTAACATGACAATTTTCTTTTCAAAAGCCCCTATCATTTCATACCCATACTGTGAAGAAGAGTGCATTAAAAATAACCAATCCACTATCTTGGATGTTCCGCCATGTTGGATTTAGAATGACGTCACACAGATAACCATGCATTGCTATCCAAGCTCAATCGTTTAATGATATTCACTTCAAAATCAAGTTCAGATTTCACCTGAAAAAAAACGCATTGATGCAAGTTCTCGTAAATGAAAGCTTGCGAAAATTGAGGATGCTTATCGCTTTAACCGAAAAAGGAAAAATGGCGAAGGACTGATCACATGAACCGGGAAAACAAAAATAAATTCACCAAAACCAGAAAGCCAAATGAGACGTCAGAGATAGTTGCCACAAAATCTTCCTTCTATCTTCTTTTATTTAGAGATGTGGAGAAATGTGGAGATACCTGCAGCCCTTTCTAAGATTGCTATATTATTCTAAAAATGCAAAGGAATGAGTTGACACATTCAATCGCTAAATATATCACGTGACTTCCGCGCACACAACTGTCATTCTCGTACAATCTTTTAAATTTCGTTCCATAAGCGTACCTACCAAAAGCAATCTCAGAAATGTAATAGATCATTATGTTAAAAGAGTGCCTATGCGCTGATTGCAAACCAAAGTGCAGATTAATTATAGTGTGTTGTAAGTGCAGATTTATTATACTTATTAGTTGTAATTTTTTTTATTCGTCTTATTTGTAAAATCAGCAAGTATTAATTTATATCTACATAATATTTAAAAGGCATTTATTAGCTTGATGTCTTTATTACTGTCAGACCTTTTTAGGGAAATAGAAGAAAAACGCCGGAAACTCTATCGTAAACGTTTCTAGGACGAGAATTACTAATATTATTATATCTACCAGGTTTTGCATATGACTTCGCCCACTAGTTGTAAGTGTATTGAATTTCCATTTAAAGCATTGCATAATATGAGGTTCTACGAGTTTAAAAGATTTCAGTCGTCATGTAGCAAATTCTCGAATACGCATAATAGATGAGTTCTTTGACTCATATCATCACTATTTATGTTTAAAATATCGCCATGTCAAGAACATTAAAAAGGAAACATAATAGAAGTTAAAAATTTAATTTATGATAATAAATTATTTTGAATGGTTCCTTATTAACTATATTAGTCAAACCTTCGATTGTATTATTTTAATATAATAATCTCATAATTTTTCCGCCATATAAATATTGGAAAATCTTCTATTTTTTTCTTTTGGCTTTTCGGCCACTAAGGCTAATATGGAAGTCAGCTACGCAAGAAATGATTTGAAAATCTTAAATAAATAACCTTGTGGCCTTAAAACAATATTGATGGTAGGTATACACCGTGTACTCATAATATTAATCAGGTATATCGTAAACCCAGCGGTTACTTTATTACACAGTATCACACCAAAACTCTAACCCCCTTCGCACACGACTCGTAAACGTAAACTTAGCGTAATCCTCGCGTACGACGAGAGCAGTACGAGCACGAATATTTTCAAACAATATACTCTGCAAACGAAGCGGTGTTGCAACGAATCGTAGGAGACGTAATTGTCATATTGTTATGCGTATCGTCAAAACGATACGGTTACGCGAGCCGTGTGCGAAGGGGCTAAGTTGCTGGGCAGTGCATCCTTGCCGGTAAGGTGGTAACCAACCGTGGCCGAGACTGCTCCTAGACTAGACCTAAGTCCATTAAGAGATTATAAAATTTCAATATAGCCC
The DNA here is from genome assembly GCA_963855885.1 of Coenonympha glycerion. Taxonomy (NCBI): domain Eukaryota; kingdom Metazoa; phylum Arthropoda; class Insecta; order Lepidoptera; family Nymphalidae; genus Coenonympha; species Coenonympha glycerion. Next base: position 1,753,860 of record OY979637.1, on the reverse strand, counting down.
GTACCGGGAAACGAACCCAGGACTTTCCGCACAAATCCGAGGGCGCTGCCAACAACGCGAGGTTGTCGATATTTTTTCGTTGATCATTTTTCGATGATGAGGCTCGGTTTCCACCAATGCGGAGAGAAGATGTGTTTTAAATACCCCTTCCTCCTTGACAGTTAGCTTTGGCGATTTTATCAAATATGTCTCATTTTTCTACAGAATTTTGTTTGATGAGCAGAGGCGATATCTTATCTACTAAATAAAAATAAGTCGGGTTTTACTTCCTGACGCTATAACTCCAGAACGCACGAACCGATTTTCACGGTTTTGCATTCGTTGGAAAGGTCCCGGGCTCCGTGAGGTTTATAACAAAGAAAATTCAGGAAAAATTTCAACAGAAAAGCGGGAAAATCTTTTTAGCGGGAAAGTCATCTGGTGACGAAACGGAGTTCGCCGGGTTTGCTAGTTTTTCTATAGAATTTTTTGCCCTGAGCGAGCCAGCAGCGTTGCAGAGCGGAAATGTCTATAATATAGTGGAGCGGCGGAGCGGTGCCTATCTATGGTAAGTATATCGATGGTGATTATAGTGGTCGGCCGCCTTCTCCGCGTGCCTCGTAATACAATTCTGAGTGCTTCATTCGATTGACGCTATCTAAGCACAGCTCATATGCCGTGCTATTCTGCAAAACAGCGACGAGCGCGCATCTCTGCATCTATGAATTTGTCAGTTGTAATAGAGTACAATTTTGCTTGCCATATTCAGCTTGGCAGCTGTCTGGCAGCTATTTCATTTTGTAGAGTCCTTTTCATGAAAGAAGTCCCGCAGACGCGGCGCTGTAATCACATTATTAAATATTGCCCTCTCACTCGCACTCGTAATTCGTAAACAGCTGTCAATTTTAGTTCATGTTTTTGTCGCGGGACTTCTTTCATGAAAAGGACTTTAGAATAGCACTCCTGCTCACAAGTTACATTTCCTGTCCGCTACGTATCATCTCCGCATGTTCCTCTCTGCATTGTTGGAAATAGCCAGACAGCTTCATAGAGCATCTCCTCTTATATCTTCTCGTATCCGCTTTGGTGGAAACCGGGCCTTACCATCATATCTGGTGTCTCCGAGACTCAAACGCCACTATTGTGTGGTTGAAATTATGTTAATTGCTATAACTTTTATATGTTCGTACAGGAAGAAAATTATAACGAGTAGGTAAAGTAAGTACCTATTATTATTGATAATTATTAAAATATACAGTGTTACTGCAGTTCCGATGTCAGTTATTGAGGAAGGATGCAAAATAATTGATCGAAAGTTCAATAAAGTAAGTTGATTTAAATGGATTTTTACTTGTTGTTCACTTTCTGCTTTATTAACAAAAGACCCAAGGACATCAGGAGTTATGGGAGTAATAATTGGAGTCAAATATTGCATTATTTTATTTTATTAGCTATACCACATGAAGTATAATTCATGTGATATATTATGTTTATTTTTAGATTTTTTATAAAAGGATAGAAAAAGGGTTGGTAATTGTTCAATTGAGAGAACAGTTCAGGTCAATAAATAATTAATGTTAAACCTAGGGCACGATGCACGTCAATAAATCCCTCAACTTAGGGAACAATGTCGGTTATATTTTGTAGTTCAATTTAGAGAAAAACGCATTACCGTTCAACTAAAGAACAATACAAATTTTGTTGCTAAACAAACAAAAAATGCACGTTAATTACCCTCGGACTAACCCCTCAATTAAAAACCACGCACGGTAATACACGCACGACGGTTGAGAGAACTCAACTTAAGAGGCCTGTGAACTACGATGTCTCCATTAATGCAAAATACTAAATCATTTGTAATTCGTGTATATTTCGATCATGTTGTGGTGTTATTCGGATTCATATAGTAATAATCTATGCTCCTGGCCATATTTGGTTCGGAAATACTTCTTTAAAACGAAATAATAATCAATTATGATCAAAATTTTTATAACTTTGGTCGAGTTCCGTAATACCAAAAATTATGAATGAAAACTTGTAACTTTCTTTATTAACTGGTGTTTTTCTTTAGCTGGACAATAAAAACTGTGCTCCTGAACTAATGCGACGTGAGATAGTGTTGTTTTTATTACAAAACAAATAAGAAGAAAACATGTCCTCTTTGACATAAAAATAAGCAAAACTAAATTCGTTTACAATTTCGTTTAACAACTGTATTTCGGAACCAAATATGGCCAGGAGCATAGATTATTACTATATGAACCCGAATAACACCACAACATGATCGAAAATTGCACGAATTACAAATGATTTTGGTATTACGTTTGTATGGGAGACATCGTGGGTCAGTTGACTCTTAAGGAACAAACCGAATAATGCAGAGTTATGATTTTTAGTTTAGGAAATAGTGCTCGTTTATTTATTTCCCCTCAATTTAGGGAACAACGCAGAGTGATTGTTGTTCCAATTAGGGAAGAATTCAGGTAACTTATGATATATTGTTCGACTTAGGGAACAGTGCAGGTTCACACAGGATGCGAGCAAACTCGTTTGCTAATTATTATAGCTATTAGAAATACTTGTCGCTGATTCAACGAGTTATAAAATTATGGTGTTTTTTTGCGTTACTACTGTGACAGTCGGTGATAAATCTTTTTAATATTAATTATTATTACTAATTAGTCACGCGACACCCCGCTAAACGGCTTTGAGGATGTTTGTTTTGGAAAATCACTATCTTATTTTGACATTGATGTATTTACTACTTCCGATATTAGGATATTTTCGCTCGCAGCGGGCCTAGCTCTAGAGGTTAAGGTCTGCGGAACTATTCTGATGTCAATGCCTTGTTTATCGCTTTGTTTTTATAGTAAGTACACTTTATTATAATGTATGGTTAAAATCGACGTCAAGCCACATAGACACGATAGTCCTTCTTCAAGCAGATTGGATGAAGTTCTAGTTTAAATAAATAAATAAATAAATGTTTATTTCAGACGTTTCCATCCATATGTTGTTAGTAGGCATGTTAGTAACAATCTTCCTTAATTCCTACGTTAGTATTGTTAATTTTTTCACGGTAAGAAAATAAGTATTCTATTCAATAATTATTTATTGATCTCACTTACTTATTAGTAAGTAAGATCAATAAATAATGTTAACTTGAACTCCCAATAACTATGCCAATACAGTGACATAGTATGGGGCAGTCATGTCTGGCAGCAAGTACTTTTAGGATGCCGTTGTCGCTGTTTAATAGGAGGATTAATATTAATCTTTATTTGTAGTTGGTACTAGCAACGAATATATAAAATTACTAAGTACTAGATACAATAATTGACGAGGACTGCAAATAAAAGGGCAACTTGATTTTTTTTAACTAATCCCTTTACAAACTTTTGTTTATTTTAAGTTTTGCGAGTGAGTTGCAAACTGGTTGACAATGAAATAATTACATAACTTTATGAATTTAGATCGTGTTATAATATTACCTGCTCATTTCGGTTACCGTAATAACTGGTTGTTTTAAAAAATTCTAATACTTTAACTGTGTTATCGGTTGAGTGGTTAGCTATGCATATTCGATTTCGGTTAACTGGGTTCAATTCCCAATCTGGAGCAAAAAATATGAGTAAGTAGATAATTCTAGATTTTATTGATTAATAAGGTTTCATTAAAAATATTCAATACATGCTTTTCTACGTCATACTCATATTATTACTCATTTTCTACGTCATTCCATATATATTTTATATTCGGCATAATTATTCATTTGGTTACGAATATAAAAAATCACTAGGTCGTCATCATGGATTTAGAATAATGCCACTTAAGCTTATAAATATTTCAATCCACGATGACGCGCTCCACTCTGTAAAACTCCATACAAATTACGAATCGGAGGAAATATAAGCTATTTTGACAGAGTGGAGCGGGTCTTCGTGGATTTAAATATCTATACCATGCGTTGTCATCCAGTCGTGTATGCAAAATTTCACCAAAATCGGTCAAGGAAAAACTGCTTTAAAATAAAATTGCACGTTTTTATCACAAACATAGCAAATATTAAATATTTTTTTTTATTAATTTTACTGAATTTTACTGAAATTGTTATTGGACTGAATCTTCTTTGGCTCATGGATCCAACAAAAAAAGCAATAATAAAACGAGATCGCTTCGGCCATAGACGCTATGTTACAAAAGATTTCAGAGTCAGAGTCAACGACATTTTCTACTTCGCTAAACTGGACGCAACCGCAAGAGGATTTTTTGTAAAGCTGTCTGTGATGGATTGGCTGGAATGGCTAAAGCATATTGCGTCAATCCAATGATGCAGGAGCAGTTCTGGGAATTGATTCAGCACAATGGCTAATGGAAGTTTTTGTTATCAAAACAATAACGTAAATCGTGCATGGAAAATAACAGTTAATCATCATCTTTCATTTTTTGCAGGTATTTAAGCGACAGATAAGTTTTTGTCTTCGTTAGTGTACAGGAAGATTTTCTTAATATTTCGAGGGTACAATAGCCAAGGGTAACTTCCACCTGTGTCTGAGTGCTACGAATCCTTCTGGACACGTCCTTTGTGTCGAGTTGTTCTTACGCCAGGGCTTTCTGGTTACCTTGAAGGCGACTGCTAATAACCTGGCATGGCGGTTAAGTGACATCTCTTCGCGTGTCGCTCTGATTAGCGGAGGACACAATGGGGGAAAGTCTTATCTAAAACGATAGCATAATAAACTCATTAAAAATTACAGGAGGCTATGGAGACGATCGTTTAAGAACAAGCGAGGCATCTCAAATAAAAGAACCGCATTAAAAATATTACTGAAGGGGACGGAAGGCCATTCAAGAGGAAAGAAAGGCATCAGAGTTGCTAGCCCTCACGTAGAAAACGTTCTGGCACCAGAGGGCAAATAACTCCTCCTGTCGAGGATCTTCTTCTCAATTTGAACATCTCATTCAACAACAATCTATTGTAATTGCCGCTAGCAAGATCACCTCTCCAAGTCTAGTTACTGCCAGGAAAAGCAGCACGTCATTTGCAGGGGTATATTTGGTATATTATGGTCGTAGATATTAGAGAAGTAGTGGTGGAGCGCCGTCTTGTGGGTGCTGCACAGGCTGCAGTGTATCCCGCCAACGGGCCCGTAATGGAAATAGTACGTTTTTATCCCCACATAATCACAATATTTCCTCCGCCACCGGAGTGATTGACAGAACTTCTTGCATTCTTAGAGGAGTAGAAACGGTGTCAGAAAATGCGGATGTGATTCTCGAAATTAAAATTGCACTCGTCGCCGATACTTATAGCAGCGCATTCATCACCAGCCAATTGGTGCCTTGGCTGCATAATCGATGCAAATATTGGCCAATCAGCGCCTACGCGACTCGACCGATGGCAGAATTAACCAATCAGCTGCATAGATGTAACCTCGTCGATTCAATAAGTATTTTTTTCAGAATCAAGAGACTGAAAATGAGTCTCCAGCTGATGCCGGTGATTCAACGACTCTGTGGTCGCACGCACGGCAATTATTATAATCCGAAAAAGAAATCGCTGTGGTTAGCGGGCTTAGCTTCAGCCATTTCCGAGAAAAACAATCTCGGTACGCCGACAAACAACGAGATTACCCTATAGAGATTGGGTTTTCCATTACACCCAACCAAAAAGTTTCTACGTCTCGCTGACGTCATTCTGACGAAATTTAAAATTGGAAACGGCTATAAAATGTAAAAGTGTGTTTGTTTGTTAGTTTATTGATGTGGATCAACTGCTGAACGGATCATGAAGTTAAATGAAAAAAGACATCATCGTTGCGCTAAAATGGCACTACTCGTATTTATCATAATTAAATCTCTAAAAATTCGTCGTTAGGGAAATAAAAAAAGAAGCTTAAAACGAACGGGTGAAGCCGTGGCTAACATCTAGTTGAGTTGTAAATGGATTAACACTATTCCGCTAATTATTTGAAGGGACGAGGATATACCTAAATCGACGTTGAGCGGTAAAAAAATTTTTAGCTTAAATGGGGAGATGACTCACAGGTTTACCTATGTTAATAGATACTTCCGTTTGCCCATGTTAGATGCAGTACATCTCCGGAGGTCGCATTGCAATATATACGACACAATGCACTGCACATGCTCTTCAGACTGAAACACACTGCAGTGACTGCTTCACGACAAAATATGACAGCGGTGGTGGTACAGACCCATAAAATTGAGATGATAGACAATACGAGCGAATGATAATGATGATAGACGATGACAGATGATCTTGGGATATAAACTCATGAAATGCCCGCCAATTTATAGGATTTTATCATTACTAAATATCCACAACACAGGGGATTCTAGAATGGTGATCACAGATTTTACGAGTAATTCTTGAGCATATTCTGTAATACCAGAATATCTTTAAACTGTGGTAATAATTAATATATAAAAAATAAAGCTATTGAATTCATATTCTAGCATAAAAAGAAAAAAAAATGACTGAGGCTTCGGCCGCACTTAGCGACTACTAAGATCTTGCGTTCCGTTAGGATGCTGAGTAGCAATACCAATACATGGCTGTTTTAACACACTTTGTGTACAAGCATACAAGGATTCCTTATAGGATACATTTCAACAAAGTTGACGAACGCCGAGCGTTAAACAAGTGCTTAGATGGTCTGTGCGACTGCTTAGGTACTGTACAGTAGGTATACAGAACTACAGGTTATAATCACAAATTCTAGGACACATTGTGCAAGTCCGTCGTACCGCGCTGAGATTGCGCGGCGTTTGCAAACTTCATTTATCCCTTTCCAAACAGAAAGGATGTCATTAACGTCTTATAGATATCATACTTTAGCTTAGGACCATTGATTAAACATATTAAAGGATCAGCACTTACCGACGTCACGCATACATTTTTAGGTTCCGCCCTGAAGCTGGATTTTTAATTTGTCAAAACTGTAAAATGACGCTAATATATGCGACCGACAGCCGAGGCACCGAAGTATACGACACGACGCGACGCCGTATTTGAGTAATTTTTGGCTTCAACATACGGGAGAGATGTTACATATAGCTTATAGCTCCTCTTATAGCTTGACCGCTATAAACTTGGCCCTCCCATGGTCTGCGGGACGCGGGGCGGGTGTGCGATCGGCTATACACGATACGATGTAATTACTCGCATCTTGAGAATTCGCCTATGGTATTTTCTTGAGTATGTATCATTATCCACGTCGCAAGATTAATATTATCGTGAGTGTAATTCACGTCAGTCTCTGACAGCTGATTAGTATAGTGCACTGATCCCTATTCTGTGGATCCACAGTGAACCTAGCCGAATTGTATAGAATGTTTCATCCATAGAAAAGAGATCAGTGGTTGAGTAGCTCCCGCCCCACGTCCCGCAGACCATGGGAGGGCCAAGTTTTTAGCGGTCTAGCTATAGCGTAGCGTATCTATTTCGTCATTGCTTAGGACTATAAACAGTTTGGCATTTAACTAAGAGCCTGGGACAGAGAGAAGGGTACCTTGTGACGTAGATTATAAGTTTGGAAGTATGCCGTGACGTAAATTGTATACCTAGTATCTACTCACAAGTTCAATGTCCTTCTTAGTTACTGTCGTAGCGAACTAAGGACAAACTTTGAGCTTAATTGCGGGGGAAAGGGGAATACCTAAAGCCATCTTGACATGACTAATTTAGAAGGATTTATTTAAAAGTAGTAAAGCAATATTTAGTGACCTGTAGGTTGAAAATTATGAGGACAAGTACTTTTAAATTTAAACGTTATGTCGTATTTTGAGACTTTGAATCAAATTCGCTCCGAAGCAGAAACATGATTGGATAAAATTTATCTGTAAAAAGGTTTTTTTTTAAAGTTGCTACAAAATATTATCTAGGTTTCAAATTTTTATTGAAAATTAGAATGGAAGTAATTGTCATTTTTGTTTCAATGTGTCGGTAATAATATTATCCAAAAGCTCAATTGACATTTACAAAATCTCGCCAAACTGGGCGACCAGTTTGTTGGAGAGGAGGCGCTCTTTTTAAATGGTTATCTTTGGGGTTATGGGGATGTAAATCCATCTTAGCGCCTCAGTTGACAACCTCACCTGCCCGTGGTCCCCCTGCCGATTAGCGAACGAGGCAATTCGATCGAAATCCTAGACTTGAATAAACAGGCCGGTGTCGGGCAGCAGCGACACCGTGTGACGAAGTCTAGCACTGCGATGACCAACAAGCCTGCCCAGCGTGGCCATTTTGGGCAACTTCTTCCTAATGAGTAGCGGCACCACACAAGGGCCCCCCAGTTCCCGGCAGCCCTAATATTCTTGTCCACGGTAGCGGACGCAGTCACGGTAGGACGGGGGTGGACACACCACCGGGCTACGGACAGCTACATAGATAGCGACTATACCTGGCGTCGCACTGGAGCTATACCTGGAGCTGAAAAGTCCTGGAGTGGAGACTGCGTATAAGCAAGCGTAGCGTGGGGCGCCCTCCAACTCGCTGGACTGACGGCATGAAGCGGGTGGCGACTGGCAGAATGAGGAAAGACAGGGTGTGGTGTTGTGGCCCTCACTTGGAAAGGCCTTTGTCCAGCTAGTGGACGTCCAAAGGATGACGTGATGATGATGATTGTGCATGCAATTAACAATTAATAAAGTAATTGTGAAGCTAATTATTATTATCTAAACTTATAGTTAACGCGTTTTTGCAGATGTCCATTTAAGTATGTCTTCGGTGCATGTCCGATGTTTCGCTGCTAGCAACCGGCCTCTTTCGTAAGCCGCAAGTATAACCCGCAGTTGCAACAAGCTTCGGTCTAGCACCTGTATATTAAAATAATAAACATAACACAATTTTAGCGTATAACCGGTCGACTTTAATGATTTTTTTACTCTATGCAAGTTAGTACTTGACTGCGATCTGATCTGATGGTATGTAATGATGCAGCCGAAGATGTTAACGTACTAATTCGGAAGGGGTAAGTAAAGTCATCCCCAACGGTTTCTACACAGCATCGCACCGGAACGCTAAATCTTTTGGTGGCATGTCTTTGCTGGCAGGGTGATAATTAGCCACGGCCGAAGCCTCCTAGACCAGACCAGGCCTGAGCCAATTTAGAAATAATAAAATTCCAAAGTCGCCCGTATGGCGGGAAATGAACCCGCGACCTCCCACTCGAATCCGAGCGCGCGTCCCCTGCTCCAGGGAGGTCGTCAAAACAAATTTTTAAACAGTCTTGCGTGGAATTCCGTAAAATCGGCAAGGAATCGCTAACACGGGCAAAATTGCTCAGTTTAGAATAACGACGCATCGTTGCCTGTTTAGCGGTTTTTAGGGTTCCGTATCCAAAGGGAATGAATGGGACCCTATTACTAAGGATTATTTTTTATGCCATATTTTTTTTTGAGGGACCCCAGTTCCTTTCGCGTGATTGAAATCAATAATGGTGATTGATGGTGATATAATATTTTGTTCATCAGAGATTAAGACTATTTGAGATTTCCCCTAATTGCAACAATTCGACTTGCAAGATTCTATCTCAGCTGCGTATTTAAACCTACTCGTACAAATTGTAGGTAAAAGTGGATAATAATATTTGCCATAATATTATTTTCCTTATGCTAATATTTCCATTAACTTTGTTTGTTTCTGTCATCTGTGAGGTTACTGGCATACCACGAAACATCTCGACGAAGCAAAAAATCGCCTTTCAAATTATATTTTCGTGAACTTTTGTCAATGGCTCAACATCACTTACTAACAACAAAAGACGAACTAAGTCTTTTGTTATTAGTAAGTGACGTCATAGGTGACCTGAGGTGACAAAGAACCTATAGCGGTGCCAATTTGTGGAGGGCATTAATGACTTGTCAAGTTTTTAGGGTTCCGTATCGCATTATGTGCAGTATACATTATTTTTTCTTTAACTGCTACAAGCCCATTAGCCTACTCAGTCTTTTTAGCTTAAAAGCACATTTTTTTTATACTATCTATATAGTTTACGCTTGACCACAATCTCACCTGATGGAAAGTGTCGATGTGGTCGAAGATGGAGCGCGCTTACCTAGAAGATGCCTATTCACTCTTTTTTTAAAAAGTACCCAGGTCGTAACATGCGGGGAAAACAGATTTCGGTAGAGAATTTCAAACCTTAGCCATGCGTAATAAAAATGAAGAATCGAATCGCTTCGTGCGTACTGGTGGTACGGCGACGACATAGGGATGAAAGTTCACCCGGTGTCTTGCGGTGCGGTGAAAAAATGGTGAGGGAAGAACCAGATCAAACAGCTCCTGAGCACACTCCTCGAAATATATCCTATAAAAAACCGTCAGGCTCGCCACCGGTATCCATTTTTTTTTTCAGGTCATCACACACATCGCATTCTAGCCTCAAAGTAAGCGATAGCTTGTGTTATGGGTACTAAATAACTAAATATACATAATATTTAATTTTTAGTCATATTCACACCGTTCCGGAGTGAATATATTGCTTTCGGTTGAATTTCTGGCAGACCAGGGTTAATCGCTAGACCCATAAGCAACGCTGATAGCAGTTTGTACTAGGAATTTCACGTCTACTGGAGAAAACCGCATCAAAATTGGTGCTTTCAGTCACGAGAAAACCTCAAAAAACATGAGTCTGTCGACAAGTATAAGCAAGCAAGTTAGACTCAACTTGCAAACAACCTATCGAAATTGGGGTTTTTTTTTCCATCGATTGGTAGTAGTAACCCGAGGAGCTGTATAGTTTTTGGTTTACTTTGGATGGTAAGTGGCCGAGATGGGCAAGAAACCGTGCGAAGTGTACTTCTACTTCTAGCGTAGTAAACTTTAGTAAACGGTGTGAATATGCCCGCGATGACTTCTGTCATCGATACTAGTTTAAGTTAGTTTTGTGTACCATATTAGTAATTACCTTAAAGTAAATAAAATTAAATATTTAATATACATAAACACAATATATTGAAAACACCACGACACTTGAAAATAATGAATATTTTCTCATCACACAAACATTTTGAGTAGTTATGGGAATCGAAGCCACGTCCTCGACGCAGATGGCAGGATCGCTACCGCTCGAGGTAATTCGATGAGGTCTTGTTGCAAAGAACATGGTAAGAATTACCCGAGATAAGCGTCTCGTATTCAAACTGACAAATTTTTGACGTCATGACGTCTTATAATTCTTAATTATTGTAAACTAGCAGTGCCCGCGGACTCCACGGTAGAAATATTTTTGTCCCGGCCCGTTTGTCCCGTGTTACCCACAGTCCCTTCCCCCACAGCGCCTGAACGCGACGCAATTAAAATATTGGTTTGTAGTACATGCTATGTATCAGAGATGGCGCTGTATGTGAAAAAAGATTTTCCCGCTTTTCTGTTGAAATTTTTCCTGAATTTTCTTTGCTATAAACCTCACGGAGCCCGAGACCTTTCCAACGAATGCAAAACCGTGGAAATCGATTCGTGCGTTCTGGAGTTATAGCGTCAGGAAGGAAAACCAAACTTATTTTTATTAACCGATTTCAAAAAAAGGAGGAGGTTCTCAATTCGTCGGAATCTTTTTTTTTTTTTTTTTATCTATGTATGTTCACCGATTACTCGGAGACGCGTGGACCGATTTGAAAAATTCTTTTTTTGTTTAAGAGGGTTTTGTTTCCAGATGGTCCCATTTTAATCAGGTCAGGATCTAATGATGGGATCCTGGAGAAATCGAGGGAACTCTTCAAATTTTATATGGACACATGAAACTATTTGAGTATTATTAGAAAGAGTAATATTTTCCAAGTTGTTCTATGGTCATCAGGTCAGGATCTGATCATGGGATCTTGGTGAAATCGAGAGAACTCTTCAAATTTTGCTAGTATACTTAAAGCGAGTTGGGTATTTTTTATAGTTACTGGTGCATATGCTAGCAGATACGGATTTGATGACTAAAGTCATCAAGTCAGGGTCTGATGATGGGATCTTGGTGAAATCGAGGGAACTCTTCAAATTTTGCTAGTATACTTGAAGCGAGTTGGGTATTTTTTATAGTTACTGGTGCATTTGCTAGCAGATACTGATTTGATGACTAAAGTCATCAAGTCAGGGTCTGATGATGGGATCTTGGTGAATTTGAGGTATCTCTTCAGATTTTATGAACACACCTCAAGCAATTTGGATATTTTACAACGCCTTGTGCATTTTATTGTTTTCCACTAAAAAGTATAAAATAAAAATGGGAAATGCTTTCCAAAAAACCAACTTCAAATGCCACTACAAAGAGTGAAATAATTTTTATTTAAATTTTAGGTACCTACACCAATTCGAAGTCGGGCGATTGTCTATGACTTTGTCATTTCTTCGCACATCAATTAAGTAAGAAGGACTATTAGGGATTGTATGAAACATTGCCCGACTTCGAATTGGTGTAGGTACCTAAAATTTAAATAAAAATTATTTCACTCTTTGTAGTGGCATTTGAAGTTGGTTTTTTGGAAAGCATTTCCCATTTTATAGTAAAAAAAAATAAGAAGATGAAATGAAATTCTTTATTTTCACATAGGCTTAGATATAAGCTCTCATGAATTAATGTCAAAACTCTACCGCCAGGTTCGGAACGTAGGTTTGCACCGAGAAGAACTGGCAAGAAACTCGGTACTTGCTAGTATCTTGCTTGTATAGATCGATGAACGCCGGCTGCACGCACGAAAAAGCATGACTCATTATCACGTTCTGCCTGAGACGAGAGTGTAAGCGAGACCGCGGAGCAAGCGACAGAGAGGCATGATTGAGGCATGAACGTGACGCATTGTTTTCTTACGTTAAGGCGAACTCAACAGGTCTGCCCGCGAAATTCAAAATTTTCGTGGTTTTTTGCAATTTGTACGCTAATTACACATAATAGGCTTATGGCAGTCATTTTTGCGAGAATGGCAGTTACTTCTTTACATGTTTATATCAAAATTTTTGCATAAAAATGTCTATTCTAGGAAATTAGTCCGAGTAAAGAGTTTTAAGTGAGCAACTCGCAAATCTCGGATTAATTTCTTTAACTCGACACTTTCAAGCAGAGGTTTTTATTTAAATACGTGAAGATGATCTTGGGATTATCGCAATATGACTGTCAAAAGCCTATTACGTCTTATCAGCTTAAAAATCGCGAAAAACCACAAAAATTTTGAATTTCGCGGGCAGACCTGTGGTGTGCTCCTTAAAATAGCGTCTGTAAACCGACTTTACAGAAAACCTATTCTTAGAGAAGCCTCTTATTAAATTAGAAAAAAAAGATACCCTGGACAGGGCGCACGGCGCGAAAAAATGTCGCTAGTTTACCGGTGCCAAAAATGTTTGTTTTGTCACCAGCAGAAAGGCCACGATGTAGTCATAGAATTTTGACAGATTTGCTTGTACGAAAAGGGTTTACTTTACGTAAATTGTTCAGATACCTATATCCTTAGGTTTCTTATCGGTGCATAAAAGGTAAAATACTATGAATTGGAGACGGTCCTAAAAGTGCCACCCTTGACTAGGCAACAGATTCATACATACGTCTGTCGAGAACTGTGAATCCTAGCGCCATTCTAGCCCTAGAGGGGGAGGAGGAGGCGGGGGGGGGGAAACTCGGTTATTCACGGGGATAAGGATAAAATTATTCCTCTTCGAGAAGGGTTATAATGAAGGAAAGATTCTCCCCGAAATATGTCATCTTTATGTCTCGTTAAGTTTTTACATTTTTTATCTACGGAAAAATAATATATCCTATGTATGTTATCTTCGGGGTAATAATATGTAAGGGGTACAATTTAAGTGCTCACCAAAAAATTTTTTCATCCTAAAACTTAGTACCAAATAAAATAATTAACTCCAAATAAATTAAACTCATTCTTTACTGAGGTCCCTAAAGTAAAACGTTTTAAGTTCAAAAAATAATATACGCACATCAGAATAATTTAAAGTCTTGTTTGAATATTCTATTTGCTGGCCAAAATGAATACTTTGCTCACCAAATATTGAGTTTGAAAAAGTTTATTGTCACAAATAACTTAGAATACAAGAGCGAGCGAAGCCAGTTCGGGACTTGAGGGCACCCCGACTCGGATAACGGATAGGTGACGAAGAGGAAGAGGATGGCGGGGCTTTGAAGGCAGCCAGAGTGGTCATTTTCTTTTATGACCACCCAGAATAAAATCTGTGACCCAGAAATAAGAGCCCTGCCAAGCGGGGCTCCGACGACCGAGGTAAGTAACTTGTGTTTGGGGTAAGCAATACCACCAAAAACATTCTGTAAAAAACTAGCCAAAGTCAAAATGGAGCTGCTTGTTTATCTCTAAAAAGTACTGAAATCTAGACAAAGTAGTGCCAAGTCTAAGGTTCCTTACTGCGATTTCTTTATTATTATAGTTAATGTTGCATGACTTGGCCGTTGAAGGGTACACAAGGGTTCAAACCAGGTGCTCCATGACACCATTGCACCAATCTGACGCCAGAATTGATCGTCAATGAGTAGCGGTTCTTGGTCTTCAACGACCAAGTCACACAACATTAACTATAATAATAAAGAAATCGCAGTAAGGAACCTTAGACTTGGCACGACTTTGTCTAGATTTCAGTACTTTTTAGAGATAAACAAGCAGCTCCATTTTGACTTTGGCTAGTTTTTTACAGAATGTTTTTGGTGGGATTTCACTTCTTTTTGTAGAAACTTCAAAATATTACAAAATATTTCTGTCCGTTTTTCTAGATACATTAACTGCATAAATAACTTTGTAATCTCATATAATTTATATGGAATTACAAAGTAATTAATGCAGTGATCACCAGGTACTCCAGATCTTCGATTATCCTAGTTTTTATAGTTTTCCCTTTATGTGGCCATTAAACCCTAACTCTGTACCAAATTTCAGCTCTCTGAGTTTATGGGAAGTACTAGTTCTATTTTCATGATGATCATGAGTCAGTCAGTCAGTGTCGAAAATGCGAAACTTTGCTTTCGCATAACTTCGGAACTATATGACCTACAGACTTGAAATTTTGGGTTTTAAGTATGTGATTATAGCTTACTGGATAGCGAAAATTTCAGCGTTCTGGTCTTATCCAGAGGTTCTCAAATAGGAGCCCGAAAATGCGGCGAAATGGTTCCTGTAAAGATGGTACGGCAGTTTTGCTTCGCGCTTTGACTTTGGCGGGGGCACTGCCGGGCCCCCTGATTATATTTTATAAAAAAAAACAAATACGGTCAACTGTTAGTTTTTTTGGCTCAGCAAAGATGACTAAAATGAAAGTCATAAAATAAAATAATGGTTAGGTCTAAGTGAAAATACAAAATATTTGTTCTGAAATTATTTTTAACGGCATTTAAATATTTTTGTGGCATGCAATAAAAAGGAAATTAGCTTCATTTCTACAATACTTCAGGAAACACAATTTGGTGGGCATTTATCAATTCTGGCAGGTATTGGGAATTTATTGGGAGTAATTTAAGTGAGTTTCTGGTAGGCATTTAAATACAAGCCACATGTAAGTGTATTTTATATACTTGTGTCATGTATTGCAAATGCGAATAAATAAAGAAATATTCTGATTCAAGAGTGATAAAACAGTTATGTCTACGGATTACTAAACTTCTTTCCCCTTTTACCATGATTTAGACAGTGAATATGTTTTACCCTTTTTCAGAGAGGGGCAGTGGGGATTAAGAAATTCACCCTCTACCCATACAATAGGGTTAGGCCATCATCACCCAATTAAGCGATGTTACTATGGTAGCTGATGTACACAATATTATTAATCTCTCGGCACTGTAATAGATTAATAACGGTCAAGATAAGTTCACACGAGCGTTATTCAAGTTGTGTTTACACGAGTAGCTATATAACGTTTAAATAAGATGAATACCTGATAGTCAAGTGTTATATGTACTCTAGACTCAGTCTAAAGGAAAAGATTCAAAACAATTCATACTTCTGTCTATCTCACGTAACTTTACAGTAACAATTAACACCTTTTTTAAAGAATTAATAGCAAATTCGATTGTGTGTTTTTTTGAGTTTATATCAAGTCGCATTTTATTTTTGTAAGTTAACGTATTAACATGAGCAATATAAGAATATATGTAATGTAAATAATAAATAAACAATATGTAGTTGACCGAGCGAGGTCTTGGAGTTAATTGGGGTGGATTTTCTTTTACCCGTCTTTCTTATAATTTCTGAATTAGAGTACAGAATTATTTCTTTTTAAAACTCAGCAGTTATACGGAATGTGGCGGTATAGTTACAACAATAAAAAATATAAAGTAGAATTTTGTTTGTTGGGAAACGTCAGCTTTCTAATAAAAAAAGAACATCAATATCGATTTACCCAGTCAAAAGTTGTGAGGTAACAAACATAAAAAAACATACAGTCGAATTGAGAACCTCCTCCTTTTTTTAAGTCAGTTGAAAATCAGTAATCTCAGGTAATCTCAACTTTTACTCGTATTTAATTAATAAAACCGTTTGTAAATTGATGTATGTACTCGTTCGAGTGTACGTATCGCATATTTTTACATCTTAAATAATTTTTCATCTAACCGCATTCTTCTATAAGATTTATTAAAGACATGATGAACGTCAATGGTACACACATAGTTTTTTACCTACTTACGGCGTTAAAGTTTGTCAAGTTTTAACAGTTTATATAAGATTTATCAATGACACCCGGCTTCAGTGCCCTGCGCGCACGCAGTATGCATACTGCCTTTCGCTTTTAACCGATCGATGTTCAGCGGTTGTTTTTAACTTATACGTTTCGAGATTAATTGTGTACGGACGGATTTTGTGATAAGTTTTGTTGGTTTGCTTGGAGAAGAGTGGTCTAAAAGTAAGTTGGATTTTTATTTTATGTGGTGGTGGGGTATGACACTTGTCTGTTTAGGTGTACCGGTGCATTATTGCATTATATACAGTATTATGATAATTTTATATTGCATTATTATCATCGTTTGCGATGGGGTCATCACTGACAAAACATATCTACGATATGCTTGTGTTATGAATTATGACACGAATAATTAAAATTATTTTAGTAAGGCTCACAAAACTTACTAAAAAAATTTTTTTTATCTTTTTTTGAAAGGATAAGGAATATTTATTATAGTATTTTTCTTGTTTTTTTTTTATTGTATGTGCTAACAGGGGCGACTTAGACAATTAAGACAAAAAAGAAACAAAAAAATTTTTTGTTAATATTATTAGATTTGGGGTTTGTATTTTTTTGATACTAAACATTATTTTTGTATTCACCGTTTATGCTTATGTACGTTTTCTGCAATGTATTTATTATACTTATTTTGGAAACATGCTTTACATACTTGGGTAATTTAATGATTTGCAGTACCTATATGCACTATTATTATATACGTATTCCTTACGTATTTATACATTCTTATTCGGTAACGTATTAATAAACGCGAACGTATAGCGATTTAAATCTTGCGTGAAAACTTGTGAATGATACTGTCATAGTAGTAGCTACAAATGTTTGGGGTAATCTTTCAAATAGTTTGAATTTGGAAAGTTCAACTTATATATATCCAAATTCCAAATCCATTTGAGAAAGATTCTCACCTTTGACACTTTAAATTGGGCCACACCTCAAATAGTCTTTTTGCCTGTTATGTTGTTATCATTTAAGTGTTTATCGTGTACCTATGTCATCATTTTAGT
This sequence comes from Coenonympha glycerion, assembly GCA_963855885.1. NCBI lineage: Eukaryota > Metazoa > Arthropoda > Insecta > Lepidoptera > Nymphalidae > Coenonympha > Coenonympha glycerion. Next base: position 1,736,175 of record OY979637.1, on the reverse strand, counting down.
ATACATCCTACAGTCTAATTTTCGACTTCAAAGAAGAAGGAGGTTTTCAATTCGATTATATATATTTTTTTGTTTCTTACCTCATAAATTTTGACTGAGTGAATCGATTTTGATGATTCTTTTTTTAGAAAGCTGACGCTTCCCGTGTGGTCCCATTTTATTTAAGTCCAGTTCTGATAATGGAATCCATGAGAAAACCATATAAGTCTTAAATTTTTAATTGAAAAGGATGTATTCAACAGTAATTTGATGAGAGTTGAAGTCAGTTTTTTTGTTAATTAATTAACTTATATTATAATTATGGCATACTGCTTTATTTGCGATTGTCTATTATTCGTATATTTTTCTTCTACTAGGTAATCTTAATATTTGCATAATGCAATGCGCACATATAAAAAGTCATCCTTCTTAAAAATAGTTTCAGTTACAGCTTTGTGCGTTACTTCTGTTGATCTTCTGAATTTACTTATTCGATATATTTACTTATTTTGAATTTACGTATTTTTTTTTTATAATTTTTATGCTCATTTACATCAAAGAAGTAAACCGATTTTAAATAGGTATAAATAAATAATTTTCCTCTTATATCTGAAATATATTCTGATTCATTGTACCAATATTTACAATATTTTGAAAGTTGTTGAGCCTTGTGCCTGAATAAAGGACGGGTTAATTATATTATATAATATATATTATTATTATGTCTCCACAAAATGGGTCATTATCGTTAAACAAAAATATATAATTATGTACTTTATTATCTTTAAATATTTATTAGTATAGTGTAGGCACGTCTGAAATTAATTTCAATATGAAACTATTAATTTTAATTAAATCTAAAAATAAATGTGTCACTGATTAATAAATAAAGAAAAGCCTTCGAGATTATACTCGTATTATAAGTGACCATAAAATACGATATTTGTATGAAAACTGAAATGTTATTGAAGAATACAACCTTTAACAGTGCGAAATGCATGGCAAAACAAAAATTACTTATAATAGTACAAGTTGCGCAATATCAGCCAATTGCAATGTTTATTCAACTAGGTAATTGTATATTCGGAAACTACCATTTTCGAACATAAGTTCGTATTCCATTAGTTATCCACATTTTTTATGTTACGAATAAGGGGAACGAAAGAGGGGAAAAGAGAATATTTTATGCCCATTTTATTCACCGGGATATTATTTACAATCCAACGGATCCCAAAAACAAACAACAAACTAAATAAACAAATAAATGGGCACATTAGTTGTTGTATGCACGAACAAATTAACAAACAACGTTCTCTTACCCTAAACGAATAATACCATACTCTGTTCCGTCTTCAAGGTAAATAAGTATAAGAAGGATATCTGATTTTTCAATTTGTACGTTTTTTTTTTTTAGTTTTTCATGAATTCTTCCAGGAAGGAAGGAATTCTTGTCAGGAATATTCTATACTAGATCTTAGATATATTTTCTTCACTCTACCCATCCACGATTATACCTACCTACTCATAAACTCTGAATAACATTTCCATTTTTAAAGTGTTGCTTTTTTTACACTACTCTTTTTTTTGCTTACTCTTCCGTAAGTTGTAGCTCCTTTCCGTACTTACTTCCGGACTTTAATTATGGTAGATACGAGGAGATATTATGAATAGACATTGCCAAGGCAAACGCGCTTCGTCCTAGGATTTGTTTATTTTTTTATTATATTCTTCGTATTTGAAATGATTGACATACTATGTACTCAAGTGACCTATCCAAATCATCTGTGCATTGTTGTATATCCGGTTTACTAAATAATTCTTTTTGAATAGCCTAAACGTAATTAAGCTCATTCGACCTCCATAAAAAATCATTTATTTTATAATCGATGAATTTACTTACACAAAATTTTAAAGAATGGACAAAATCCAAAACTAAATCAGAAAATTTTACTAAACTAATATTTAGATTAAAGTCACAATATCTGGGTGACCGAGCTTCGCTCGGTAGTTTAAGGTGTTGCGGCCCTACCAGCCCGCGAAATTCAAATTTTATTTAGTTTTTCGCAAATCTTAGACAAACTACACATTGAAGATTTATGACTATGCATTTTGCGGGCCTACTTTTAATGCATCTACATGTTTTTAATAGAAACTTTGCTCGAAATTTCCCACTCATCTCATATTGGTTCCCGAAAGAAAATTTTTTGCAGTTTCAAAGATTTCGAGCTATCGGCAACCAATATGAAGTAAATGAGTATTGTTGAGCAGAGTTTTTGTTAAAAACATGTAGATGCATAAACGTTGTGCCCGCAAAACACATTGCCATTAGCCTTGAATGTATAATTAGCCCACTATGAGCGAAAAACTAAATAAAATTTGAATTTTCGCGCCCAGATGGTACCCATCGCCCTTAACTACTGGCTAATAGATGGCAGCTGCAGGAGTGCTTCGCTCGGTAGTTTAACTACTGGCTAATAGATGGCAGCAGAAATCATATTTTATAATTTTTTTCGTAAATTCGACATTTTATAAAAATGAATCCTAGCTATATCGATTTATCGCCCCCAAAACCCCCTGTATACTAAATTTCATGAAAATCGTTGGAGCCGTTGCCGAGATCCAGATTATATAGAAATATATATACAAGAATTGCTCGTTTAAAGGTATAGGATTGCCTTATAACTATCACACAAAATCTGTGCATATAATATTGTAGTTATAGTATTGTATTTATTTGAAGAGAGGAGTGACGTTCTCTAGGAAATCATGGGTAATTCCCATTTGTACTATGGAACAAGGGTCGAGACGTCATCAAATAAAATGAGAGTTAACATGACAATGACGTCATTTTCCATAGAAAAACTGAGGACTACCCAACCTTTTTTTATCAGGCGTAATTCTACAAGAGAGAAAAATAAAAATATTTTTTAAAGAGAACGAAATAAAGTCTGTCATGTCTGAGAAATGTAAACTTTTTTATTATTATGTTTTCGGAAATTGTTTCATAATTGAAATCCAGCAGCTATAGCGATTTATTATAGACATTCAACTATTATTTAATTTAATTTGTTATTTAACTATAACTATAATTTTAATCTGTGTCTACTATGCCCTTTAATATTATGATCTCCTCCATTCTATATTTAACCATTCTATTTTAATCTGTGTCTTATGCCCTTTAATATTATGATCTCAGCCGACCGCGGCCCTTTGCATTGAGTTAGTGGCACGCCGTTATTTTGAAATGCATTTAACATTAAAGTTACGCAACGCAACGCGTATAGACCTTGATCATAAAGTTAACATTAAGAGACATTTCAACACGTCTTGTATGCATTCGTATTTTCTTGCTAAATGCATTTTAGTGTTAACTGGTTGTCCACAGCACGCGTCTTACTAAAATAAGTAGATCGTTTTTATGCAATTGCATAAAAACGATCTACTTATTTTAGTGTTCTGAGGAACACCTTCTTTACCTTTCTTACCTTCTTTACCTTTATTATAAGAGGTCCCCCGACTGCCATATGAATTTATCTGTTCAACTAATATAACTTTTTTCTTACTTTTTAGTTCGTTTTACAACAAGGCAGTCATGTTTTTTAATTTTTTAATTACTTATTTTTATTCCATGAAGAATTTATGTTTTGCTCATGGGGGCTGATATTAAATTTGCGTCCATTGACCTTTCATACTCGTATGGCATAAAAACGTATAGCAAAATATACTTCCTTGGCTGAATATGCTTTTTGACGCGGACGCGCGCTCGGATCCGAGTGGGAGGTCGCGGGTTCGATTTCTGCCACGGGCAGCTTTGGAATTTTATAATTTCTAAATTGGCTCAGGGGGCCTACCACCACGACCTTGCCTAAAGTAATATTATTGTAATACCTATTGTTTTAAAATTTCCATACTGACATTGTATGAAAAAAAGTCACGGTGGTCTGGTCTAGTGGAAGGCATCGGCCGTGGCTAGTTACCACCCTTCCAGCAAAGACGTACCGCCAAGCGATTAAGTGTTCCGGTGCGATGCTGTGTAGAAACCATTGAGGTGACTTTACCCTTCCAAGTTAGTACGTTGACATCTTCGGCTGCTTCATCACTTACCATCGGGTGAGATCGCAGTCAAGTGCTGACTTGTATAGTGAAAAAAAAAAACTGTTTTTATGTTTTTTACGCAATCATCCCAGTTCAAGTTCGCAATTTCAACGGTAGCTCACTGTTACATTGATAATAAATACTAGTAATTTTACAATGTTATTTCACCGCGATTACGTTACCTAAGTACTCGCTCACTAAATTACTAATTAGATTACATAAATCTTCGTGTTGTGGATGGATTTGTTACTTTGCTGTGACTTAACAATATCCTTAACAAAAATTTTAAGTCTATGTATTTTTTTAATAGACTTAATATAATTATATTTTTCCCACTTCTACACTTACAATGTATAATATCTGGGTGACCGAGCTTCGCTCAGTGGCCAATAGTCATATTTTTTTTTTTTTTTTGGTAAATTCCACATTTTCTAAAAATGAATCCTAGCTAGATCGATTTATCGGCCCCAGAACCCCCTGTATACTAAATTTCATGAAAATATTTCAAGCCGTTTCCGAGATCTAGATTATATAGAAATATATATACAAGAATATTGCTCGTTTAAAGGTTTAAGATTTAAATGACAAATATTCAAAGAAATATACAAATTAGGTAAGGTAATGCGTAGATATAGTTTACCGAAATTATTATTATTGATCTTTTTTCCATTTTTAGTAGGTAAGTACTTTTCTATCATAAAGATCCCTACCACATACTTACTTAATCTTCTCAGATGATGTTTAAATGGCAAGTAACTTACTAATCTCCTAAACAGTAGTAGCTTACACTTAAGTTGACTCTAAGCACCTATCGACTTAGTAGGCGACTCTCGTCTCGACCGGTTTTGATCAAACAATATAAGCTTCAACGAATGTTATTACTTTACTCAGATTGTATTACTCAATTTTTACTTAAACTCTAATGGATAAACAAGTACATAATTAAAAAATTAAAAAACACGACTTTTTCCAAGAAATATAGCCTATGTTACTCGGAATGATGTGAGGATTTTAACGATACCCCATATGTCTAAATCTGTTCAGTAGTTCAGAAGTTATGGTAGAATAAAAAAAGTCACATACATAGATGAAACCTAAAAACATTACACTCCTTTTTTTGGACAGTCGTGTAATAAGAGGAAAACTGACTGACTGATTTAAAACACTACGATCGGACGGGGAGAGTATGAAATTATATTTGCTGCTAAAGCTGAGCACGGGAAATAATGTCCCCCGAAAAGAATCAATGCACAGCCAAAGCGCTTGGTTTATATGCTCCAAAGAGGATTGCATATAGGTTCTATAAAAAGTTTAGAGGTTTGTTAGTGCAACAAAGGAATCTCTAAAACCCACCCGGTGCTGAAACGGGAATCCAAAGTATGACCGAATTTTTTATAGAGATAAATAATATCCTGGATTAATATAAATATCACTCTTTATCCCGGAAACAATTATGGTTCCCCCCGCGGGGAGTTGCTCCCATTTTGCCCGGTGCGTCTGCCCGGTACCGGACAGGATGGCACAAAAAGTTCTCATCCTGCCCGTTGCGCACCGTGCAATCGTTTGCCGGGCAGGATGGGAATCTTTTTTGAAAAAAGTTTCCCATCTCGCCCGGTAACATTTAGTTATGAAAAAGAAGTCTTTAAATGAAATAAGGATAGTGTTATTTTAAATAAGTTTTAAATAAGTATTTCCGAGCCAAATATAGCCAGGAGCATAGATTATTACTATATGAATCCGAATAACACCACAACATGATCGAAATATGCACGAATTACAAATGATTTTTTGAATGTATGGAGAAAACGTAGGTCAGTGCATTCTTAAGTCGTCAAATACCGAGTTACAAGAAAATTGCAGTTCGCTCACGTGGCTAGCAACGGAACACTAATATGTAGGAATTTCTCAATGCAATGCATCCATGTCCCAAGCTCGAGCGGTCGTCGACCCGCTGTGCAATACCGCCTCATGACCGCCTCTTACATTGCGCTCTGTCATATCCGACGCTGAAAATATGGGGAAAATTGTGCGTTGGCGATTGCGGAACTTTATAAATAAACTTACTTTATAAATAACTTTGCGTTGGTATTTTAATACATTCTTATTTACGTCCTTACTTTGGCGTACTTAAAAGGTGGCTTAGCTTCCGAAATTCAGCGTTCTACGTCCATTCATTCCATACTCGTAAGTTTGTATATTTTTTGTAATGTGTAGTTTGTACAAAACAAAATCTTTTCTTTCCATTAACGCTTCTCTTGTGAATACTAGTGGACTCCCAGAATAAATAGCTAGGTAGTAGGTTGTAGTAGTGGATCATAGTAAAAGATATTTAGCAATAAATAGCCATAATTCCACCTTTGTGAACATTATGATCAATTCTCAGCATATACCTTTGTGCCATACCATATAATAATATATAGGAACGGTATTCAAAAATTGCATGAGAAAGATACTGTTGATTCCCCGTAGTTAATATTTCAGCATATCATACATTTCTCAAAATAAAAAACTTTTTGGAAAACTTTTTATTGAGAAAATTTCTTCTACTTCAGCTTCTGAGCGAAATATATTTATGACGTTTAAATTTGAAAATAATTGTGTTTAGAATTTTTAACTTGCACATCAATAAAATCGCTTAAATCATCATTTAGATTTAATTATTTACCTGTATAGTAGGTATAATTGTATAAATGAATAACCAAAACCTTATGATATACGCAGCTCACCTTACGTACAATAAAAAAGCAGCATAATTGACCCAATTCTTGAAATACATTCTCGTAAAAGGTCTCGTAAAAGCTATTAATAAAATTGAATTAAGTTTATAAACTTAATCAACACAATTAATTTTTTCGTCAACTTGAATTCAACTTTATTATACTCGTAAATTCAATTAAATGTCACTTAGCATAGTGAAGGAAAACGTCGCGTGAAAAAGTGCATTCCTGAAGCTCGCATTGTTCTCAAAATTACCCATGTGAAGTCTGACAATCCGCATTTGGCGACTGACCGTTAATTAACCCTTCTCGTTTTGAGATGACACCCGTCCATTTATTCAAGTGTCGAGACACACCTGTCTTAACATTCAAATGTTTTGGTCGCGATCATCACGGTCATGGTCACGGTCGCTGTGTGTGTAAATAGTCGCTTCATAGAAGGTTCGGTGTTACGCAGTTTCGGCTGGCAGGCGGCAGCGTAATGAGCCGAATCTTTTTTTACACTATACAAGTTAGTACTTGACTGCGATCTCACCTGATGGTAGGTGATGATGCAGCCGAAGATGTTAACGTACTAACTTGGAAGGGGTAAGTAAAGTCACCCCAACGGTTTCTACACAGCATCGCACCGGAACGCTAAATCGCTTGGCGGTACGTCTTTGCTGGTAGGTTGGTAAACCTGCATATTACAGCCACGGATGAAGCCTCCCACCAGACCAGACCTGAGCCAATTTAGAAATTATGAAATTAGAAAGTCCGAATCAAACCCGCGACTTCCCACTCGAATCCGAGCGCGCGTCCCCTGCGCCAAGGAGGTCATCAGAATAACTTTCAGCGATGTATACTACCCAGGTGTGTCCATACACTCAATGAAACGATGAGATGTGCTAAAGCCCTCGGATGCACTCCGCCGGTTTAATCTATTCTATCTTTTTAACCGACTTCAAAAAAAGGAGGAGGTTCTCAATTCGTCGGAATCTTTTTTTTTTATCTATTTTATAAAATTTGCGTGTCATTTTTTGTTACCAAACTCCTCCGAAACGGCTCGACCGATTGTAATGAAATTATGTGTATGTTCGGTATGTCTGAAAATAGTTTGTAAGCTATTTTTATATCAGTAAACAACGTTTGCCGTCTTAGCGAGTCTCTAATGGAAAAGTTTGTTGATGAGATTAGGCAGGATTTAAAATTTTAAGCACCTATGGACACTATGGTAAATCAGCTATGCAGGTTTTCTCACGATGTTTTCCTTGTATATTTATTTCTTTAAACGAATGTAAAAATATTCAGATTCATGCACCCGACGCTAAGTCTGTAATCTGTGGTACCATATTTGAACAACGGACCCTTAAGAAGGCTGACTTATTGTACCTACTATAGGTAACAACTATTTCAAGGTACACTTTTTAATATATTATATTCAAGGTAAAAATTTTAATACCTCATAAGATGCAGACGTCGTAACCTCTAAAACATCGCTAGTTGACATTTGAACCTTCAAAAGTTTAACTGGAATTTAAATAGGAAGTAGTCAACTTTAATAGTGTGGAATAAGATTAATAGAGTTATTAAAAAAATAGACTTATTCGTTTTAATAGCCCTTAGGATAATATTATGGAAACGGGTATATGAATTTGTTTGAGATATCTGTGACGACCATTGATTAAACATAATATTAAGGATCAGCACTTAGTGACGCATGTATTTTAAGACTCCACCCTGAAGCATCATTAGGGTACCAATTTGGTAAAAATGGAACCCTTATGGTGAGACTTTCTCCGTCCGTCCGTCCGTCCGTCTGTCACACTCGATTATTTCAGTAACTATTAAAGCTATCGACTTGAAATTTGGAATAGTTTTAGGTAATAGTGACCCAACGCCATTGCACTCATAAAATATTGAAAATTGTTTTTATTTATATTTAAAAAGGGAGGAAAACCGAGACTTCGAATTTTCAAAATGAGATAACAATATTAAGTGGGGTATCATATGAAAGGGCGTTACTTGTGTATTCTAAAACCGATTTTTATTTATTTTTATGCCTGATAGTTTTGGACTTATTGAGCAAACTGTCGAAAAAAATACCGTTCCCCCCCCCCTTATCTCCGAAGTTTATCAATCGAAAAATCTGAAATAATTATCATTAATAGACATTAATGTATATTTTACAGGAAAAATAAAATCAACTCCCTAACTATTATACTTTTTTTGATAAAAACAATAAACCACCAAAAACAAAGTTACGTTTGCGGTTTGCCAACAAAAGTACCTACATGTAAATTATACTCGTAAATTCATGAACAAAAGTGATTCTTTCAATGTTTTACTTCTTTTATGGTATGGAACCCTCGGTGCGCGAGTCCGACTCGCACTTGGCCGGTTTTTTTAATTTGTCAAAACTGTAAAATGGCGCTTTTGTAAACGACCGACAGCGGTATGTGCTGTCAGCGGTACCGAAATGTACGACACGCGACGCCATATTTAAGAAATTTTCGGCTTCAACATACGTCACATCTTTCCCGTCCTCTTATCGTAGCGTATTTCGTCATTAGTGATGACTGATAAACCTGCATATTATAACCAAATAAACCTATTAACTGCTTTCCTCATTATCTCGGAATGTATTCATATCAATGGGAATGTTAAAATGCTGCTGCGGCTTGACCGCACTCCTATGTAACATCACTTTTTAAGAGTCCTGTGAACTACCATGTAATACCAAAATCATTTGTAATTCGTGCAAATTTCAATCATGTTGTGGTGTTATTCGGGTTCATATAGTAATAATCTATGCTCCTGGCCATATTTGGTTCCGAAATACTTTTGTTAAACGAAATTGTAAACGAATTTAGTTTTGCTTATTTTTATGTCAAAGAGGACATGTTTTCTGCTTATTTGTATTGTAATAAAAACAACACTATCTCACGTCGCATTAGTTCAGGAGCACAGTTTTTATTGTCCAGCTAAAGAAAAACACCAGTTAATAAAGAAAGTTACAAGTTTTTATTCATAATTTTGGTATTACGGAACTCGACCAAAGTTATAAAAGTTTTGATCAAAATTAATTATTATTTCGTTTTATAGAAGTATTTCCGAACCAAATTTGGCCGGGAGCATCAAGACACGCGGCAGCGTGTCAAGCCAAGTTCAAGCAAAGGAACTGGCTAGCCAGCGCCAAGAGTAAGTTTACACGAACCACTTGGTGCCGCTTTTGACCCTTCTATAACTCAAAACCTATTTAACGTAAAGACATAAAACTTCGTGTGTTTAATTATATCCATAAGATCATATAGAAGCCCAATTTTCATGAAGCTAGCTCAAACGGTTATAAAGATATGAAGGTCAAAAATTCGTTAAAATTCATACTGACTGACATATAGTACAAAAACCTAACCTACTTCCAGATGACCTAGAAGGATGAAATTTGGAATCCAGCTCGGTAACTGTGTGTAAGCGTAGGAAAAAATCGAAAAATAAAGAAAAGTCAAAAAATAAGGGGTGTTCCCATACAAACTGACATATAGTACCTAAATCTAACCTATACTTCCAGATGACCTAGAAAGATGAAATTTGAAATCCAGCTTGGTGAGTGTGTGTAAGCGAAGGAAAAAATTAGAAAATAAAAAAAAGTCAAAAAATAAGGGGTGTCCCCATACAAACTAACATATAGTACAAAAACCTAACCTACTTCCAGATGACCTGGAAGGATGAAATTTGGAATCCAGCTCGGTAACTGTGTGCAAGCGCAGGAAAAAATCAAAAAATAAAGAAAAGTCAAAAAATAAGGGGTGTTCCCATACAAACTGAAATATAGTACCTAAATCTAACCTATACTTCCAGATGACCTAGAAAGATGAAATTTGAAATCCAGCTTGGTAAGTGTGTGTAAGCGTAGGAAAAAATCAGAAAATAAAGAAAAGTCAAAAAATAAGGGGTGTTCCCATACAAACTAACATATAGTACAAAAACCTAACCTACTTCCAGATGACCTGGAAGGATGAAATTTGGAATCCAGCTCGGTAACTGTGTATAAGCGTAGGAAAAAATCAAAAAATAAAGAAAAGTCAAAAAATAAGGGGTGTTCCCATACAAACTGAAATATAGTACCTAAATCTAACCTATACTTCCAGATGACCTAAAAAGATGAAATTTGAAATCCAGCTTGGTAAGTGTGTGTAAGCGTAGGAAAAAATCAGAAAATAAAAAAAAGTCTAAAAATAAGGGGTGTCCCCATACAAAAAAACATATAGTACAAAAACCTAACCTACTTCCAGATGACCTGGAAAGATGAAATTTGGAATCCAGCTCGGTAACTGTGTGTAAGCGTAGGAAAAAATCAAAAAATAAAGAAAAGTCAAAAAATAAGGGGTGTTCCCATACAAACTGAAATATAGTACCTAAATCTAACCTATACCTACTTCCAGATGACCTAGAAAGATGAAATTTGAAATCCAGCTTGGTAAGTGTGTGTTAGCGTAGGAAAAAATTAGAAAATTAAAAAAAAGTCAAAAAATAAGGGGTGTCCCCATACAAACTGACATATAGTACCTAAATCTAACCTACTTCCAGATGACCTAGAAAGATGAAATTTGAAATCCAGCTTGGTAATTGTGTGTAAGCGTAGTAAAGAATCAGAAAATTAAAAAAAGTCAAAAAATAAGGGGTGACCCCATACAAACTGACATATAGTACCTAAACCTAACCTACTTCCAGATGACCTAGAAGGATGAAATTTGGAATCCAGCTCATTAATTGTGTGTAAACGTAGGAAAAAATCAAAAAATAAAATAAGTCAAAAAATAAGTGGTGTTCTCATACAAAGCGACATATAGTACCTAAATCTAGCCTACTTCCAGATGACCTAGAAGGATAAAATTTGGAATCCAGCTCGGTAATTCTGTGTGAGCGTAGGAAAAAAATAAAAAAATAAAAAAGTCAAAAAAATAAAAAAATAAGCGGTGTCCTCATACAAAAAACTTGTAATACGCGCTAAACAACCAGGTTCTTCGTGCCTAAACCAATAATAGTATAAAAGTGAAGTACATATATATATATGAGATTCAATGAATAAATAAATACTTTATACAACCCGTTCGCTATAAGATTGCCGCTGTCAACTGTCACGCGTTTTGCGTTGTCTCAGCCACTCAGTTCTAGTTCCAGTGAGAAAACGCTATACTGACATCATTTGACAGCAGCAAACTTATGTTGTACTAGCTGACCCAGCGAACTTCTTTCCGTCTAACAGTCGATTCCTTAATTTGGACATTGCAAAATTAGGTATTTTATTTTATTTTCTATAGATTTTTTCTAAAATAAAATAAACGTAGCCTAAGTTACTCCTTATTACATCAGCTACCTGCTAATAAAAGTCACGTCAAAGTCGGTCCAGCCATTTGAGAGATTAGCCGGAACAAACAGACAGAGAGACAGACAGGCAAAAATTGTAAAAAATGTTATTTTGTTGTATTTACCGTATTCATATACATGTAGTAAATAAATTATTTTTTAAAAAAATTGAACCGACTTCAAAACCACAAATAGCACTCAAAAGCGAAAAATAAATTAATATAATTATTATAACCGCTACTACCCACTCATCTATTTTGAAGTCGGTGCCAGCCAATTCAAATAGATAAGTAAATCTTTATAATAGTGCAAAACTACATCCATAGTATGTAGTAGTAGTAAGCTTCGCTGGCACCGACTTCAAAATAGATGAGTGGGTAGTAGCGGTTATAATAATTATATTAATTTATTTTTCGCTTTTGAGTGCCTATTTGTGGTTTTGAAGTCGGTTCAATTTTTTAAAAAAATAATTTATTTTACCCTTTTTAGTGCAAAAAAGTTTTTAAAGACAAGCTTTTATGATCTAGTTGCCACGTTTTAACCAAATTTAAAACGGACTATCACAATAAAATGCATGTACAATAATCACGGAAAATCCTAAATACCGATATAGGGATTAAACAGAGAACCTCTTTTTTTGACGTCGGTCAATTAAAACATATATTTCAGTCAACTTGAGAATCTCCTTCTCTTTTGAAGTCCGATAAAATCTACACTGTACACTATTATACCGATCGCAAGCGATTTACTATTTTCCGTTGAGGAGTTCCGCTCTCCATCTCCGAAGATATTCATTAAATCTCGACGAAATTAAAACGAGTCTACCTGTGATGTATGGCCTATCTAACAAAAAAAGAATCATCTAAATCCGTTTAGCTGAACTCGAGATAATCGCGAACAAACTTAAATACAAATAAACTAAGAACCTCTTATTTTTTTAAGTCGGTTAATATACTAAAACCTTCTCCAGAATGTAACAAATACTTTCCTGAAAACCGCATCAAAATCGGTTCAGCCAAACGTGAAATAATCGCGGACAAACATACATACATACATACATACATACCCACATACATACATACATACGGGTCGAATACAGAACCTCTTTCTTTTTTTGAAGTCGGTTAAAAACGTATCTGCATGGTAGATATCAAATCAAACCAAAAATCTTAATATATACATATAAATCTCGTGTCACAATGTTTGTCCTCAATGGACTCCTAAACCACTTAACCGATTATAATAAAATTCGCACACCATGTGCAGTTCGATCCAACTTGAGAGATAGGATAGTTTAAATCTCAATTCAACTATTTTTTAAATCCCCAAGGGCAAAACGTTTGCCAGGTCAGCTAGTAATAATATTATTTAAAGAGGTAGCGTAACGATATTTGTGAGTTTGTGACGTTGTAAGGGGTAATCTCTGGATCTACTGAACCGATTTTCAAAATTCTTTTATCAATAGAAAGCTACATTATAGTGGAGTGTCATAGGTTATAATAATTTCCAAAATTAACTATGCATCTTTACTAAAACTTGAATAATGCAATCCAAGTCGCAAAAAAAATTGCTTTCATCGCGTACGCTGCGGAAACTATTGAGGATAGAACAAAACAATGTTCTACAATATTAAAGAACGTATCAAAATCTGCAAAAAAGTCCACGATAGCATATGCCTATCTCCTACGGGTAACTCTCAATAACTGCTTTTATTTTTAAAATTGTGGATTACAAATAAATAATTTTTGTGAAGCTTATTTAGCCCATATGGTATTAATTTATATCTTTGTAAATATGTTTTTCAGAACGGAAATTTAATGTAGAATATTTGTGCCTTTTACGCTATACAGTTTTAAACAAATATCTTCCAAGATATTAGCAAAATAAAAACGCGCCGCCCCGGCAGTCCGCAGTATCTATGCGAATGCCATCGAATGCCTCGCTCGCGTCCAGCGCTGTGGGCTGTGGCATACTATTAGGTGTTCCGTGGCTGTGGTTATAAGCACGTATAAGGCCCGGTTTTCACCGAAGCGAAGCGGAGCGGAGCTGTATTTGAGTAATCAATCAGATTTCGACATTTTAACATCTCCGAAACTGAGAGGAGAGGTGATGTCGAAATGATGAAATCTGGTTGGTTATTCAAACACATCTCCACTCCGCTCCGCTTTGGTGGAAACTGGGCCTTATATGGGATAAACGGGCCGGGATAAAAATATTTTTAACGCGGAACGGAGTCCGCGGGCACTGCTAGTACTTTTATATTTCATATAGGCCTAACTTACAGGCACTTATGACAAGTCATTACAAATATTAGTTCTTCAATGGTGATAAATATTTCACGATATTTTATAGTCCACGGCTCACTAAAATAACAAAGATCAGTAATCAAGGTTCGTTTCTCTTATTTCTTTAAAAAATAAGAAATAATATTTTAAGGTATAAATTTGTTACTTCGAACTCTTTGTACCTTAAAAGAAAGTCCAATGTGTATGTAGGTATACCAAGATCAAGGCAATAGCGATGTATTTTTGTTACCGATATAACATTTATGTATGATTGACTAATTTAAGAATTGAACTCGCTCGCGCCTTGCACTTGTACGCGAGGACTAGCATGTTACAACTATGCGCGCGCACCCGATACGCGAAGTTGCGAACGAACTAAAGTATGCTCTTAGCGGCGCTCATTTGCTTTGCGCCAGCATCGTCGTTACGCCCGGTTGTTTAGCGGAAACCCTCCTATAAGATTGCGTTGTTCGACGAGTTTTGAGAGTCAATTCATATTACTTGGGTAAAGTTGTTTGTTTCAAAACCTCATTTGTTTGTAGCTCTTTATCCACAAATCACAAGGACTTAGTCTGGACAGCGCTCTTCTGGACATAGGCACTTCGATATTTAGCAGAGGACAGGCCTACGTTGCGCTCTCCAGGGTTAAAACCCTAGACGGAGTACACCTTATTAATCTAGACCCTAGTCAAATTAAGGCACAAGATAGTTCTATAATAGAATATAATAGAATACTACCTGACCTGGCAAACGTTGTTTTGCCCTTAAGGATATAAAAAAAATAGATAAATTGAGATTTAAGCTATCCTATCTTTCAAGTTAGAGCAAACTGCACCCTGTGTGCGAATTTTATTAAAATTGGTTAAGTGGTTTAGGAGTCCATTGAGGACAAACATTGTGACACGAGATTTTTATATAATAGAATATAACCGCCTGAGATCCCTATATCGCCCGGACTTAGCTAATTTAAGCATAAACAGGAAGCGTACTAAAAAGGTAGCAGATAATGAATTGGCAATGCGCACTATTATCTCTAACATTCAAGAGAGAGAAGAAAATAGTATAAAAAAGAAAATCACGCAGCAGAAACGCAAGAAAAAGCTTTAAACTCAGTACCTGCCAAGTCTTCTTTACAAAAAGTAATGATATCCCACCAAAAACATAAATGTAAAAAAAGGAGAGCCAAGTTCAATAGAAAAATTATGCTTGGCTGTCGGCTTCGCCGCAAAAAGAATGGAGATCTAAATGAGTGCCAAGTTCTATGTAAAATCGAAATTTGTATTTATAGGAACAAAAAAACAATATGAACAATTATTAAACTCTATTTTTTTGCTTTATTGAATACCTATAACAATTGCTGTTATTCAAAAATGTTAGATCTTAAAGTAGGTTAGATTTGACTTGGCGAGTTTTTATCGGAATTAAAATGTTGTATAACTTTATAAAATGACTGATGTAATGAAAACTGGCCAAGTCAAATCTAACCTACTTTAAGATTTAACATTTTTGAATAACAGCAATTGTTATAGGTATTCAATAAAGCAAAAAAATAGAGTTTAATAATTGTTCATATTGTTTTTTTGTTCCTATAAATACAAATTTCGATTTTACATAGAACTTGGCACTCATTTAGATCTCCATTCTTTTTGCGGCGAAGCCGACAGCCAAGCATAATTTTTCTATTGAACTTTGCTCTCCTTTTTTTACATTTATGTTTTTGGTGGTAGATTATTACTATATGAATCCGAATAACACCACAACATGATCGAAATATGCACGAATTACAAATGATTTGGTATTTTGAATGAATGGAGACATCGTAGTTAGTAGGACTACTTCTTACTTGCCGCTTGTCAAGTAAATAAAAATTAGCTGATGTTCTTTTTCCCATAGATAAACGTCTCTTTGCGGTAGTTCAGAAGGAAAACGTTAAATAAAGAATTTACATATTTAACATTACTCATTCATACCTCTCGGGAGTCCGTATGGGTTTTGCATGTTTGACAATCGATCACAAATGTTTGCTCAAATACGTGCAAATTCTATTGCAACGAGCAAATTGTTTGCTGTGTAAATTCAGATTTTTAGTACAGTTATTTGACAGGTTTTCTACTATACTTCCTATGTTATGATTGTTAGTTATTCAAATGTCAAGTATTAGTTGTTTAGTACGGTTTATTGTGTTGAATGTACAGTTTGAACTTGACCTCGATTTTTACTGACGACCAGACGTGGTCTTAGATCAATTCAGGATGTTTGTACGAGGATTCATTTTCTTTTCGGTTCGAAGTTATAATTATACTTACCTCATGACATGATGAATAAAATAAAAGCACGCTAAGCGCCAGAAAGTAATTACTAATAATCGGACAAGTTATAACAACAATTAAATTAAATCAAGACACAGGTCTTTAATTTTATTACAAGTTCCAAGTTACTTAACAAGTCATTTTATATGCTAAGTATTTTTTTTGTTGTCTTGCTCGACATGAACTTGTGTTCAAATGGGCTGATCTGAATCATATTTCTTTACAAAATATTGTGTCACTATTGCTTTCTTTAAGTTTTTCCTAATTAACTCGTTTAACTATAACGTCAATTAAAAATGACTCATCTGTCTGAATGTTAGCTTGACCTATATGAAATAAACTGTATTTTGAATTTTGAATTGAACGTATTTTTATAAAGTAGTTTTTAAAAGAGTTTTAAATTATTTGTCTCTGTGTATTCTTCATTAAGATCTATAGTTTTTTTTATCCTTATAAGTAAAAGATTCGATTTGTGAAGATAAATTGCCCACTTTCATGCTGACTCTTCGTTATCCCACCATATGGTTTAAGATTTTTTATTAGTTTCAAAAATAATTTAACAATTTCACCACCAACCATATTTCTAAAGTTCTAAATGGAAATTGCCCTCATAATTCAGCCGTGCTATTCTCCAAAACAGCGACGAGCGTACATCTCTGCATCTATGAATTTGTCAGTTGTAATAGAGTACAATTTTGCATGCCATATTCGGGTTGGCAGCTGTCTGGCAGCTATTTCATTTTGTAGAATAGCACAGCTGGATTTATAATTTTCAACGAGTCTTCAGAAAACCCAGATTCGTTTTTCCAACACAAGTTAGATCTCCGTTTCATTTTCTTAGAATGGTTTGCTTATCCGATTGTGACGTTAAAAGACACGTTTTAGTTTATATGTGGATTTTCTTATGACTCAAGTACTGTTATGTTAAACAGATGTCAATTCCTTCAAGAGGTGGCCTTCCGTATATTATTTTGTTTATTCATAAATTATTTATTAATAATATTGTTTATTAACCTTGAAATGGATTCTTGAATGGGTTGTAATACGCTAGGATTTTCCGATGCCATTGATGAAATTTTGCAAGACTGGCCTATAAAATGAGTGGTATGTTTTCCGGGTTAATTTTTGAATTTGTGTGTATATTTTAAACTAAACTTATGAGTTTCTTTATACGACCATAATATATCGAACACAAAAATCTATCCATAGCCTAGGCTTTATCGCTTTCTGAGTGATTTTAAATCTTCATAAGTAATTTTAATTGTTACACTGACATCAATGACAATAGTTAGTAACTTTTCTTTTTCACTGTTATGTGAGATTAACACTTTTCTCCGTTCTTTGTCTTCCTCTCCATCTCTCTTTTGTTTTTTCTCCTAGTTTTCTTTTTGTGCCCACTGAAATCTATTCTGTCTTAATTTTCCCTCGTCTCGTTTGTCTCTTATGATGTTTGCATTTACTCTTTCTCCATCACAAGTGTTCTCCGCTATTTCCCTCTATGCTCCTGACATTTTCTTTTTCTGCCCACTAAATTCTGTCCTAATTTCTTCATGTCTTTCTGTCTCTTATGTACCTACGAGTTATTTCAGGCACCTCGGTAGTTAATTCACATTATTTATTGATTGAGGTAACAAAGACTCATCACAATACAATAATATAATTTTTTCACACCGCTTTTCAATATTGTTTGGATAGTGATATACTTACTCTCTATTTTCTTTTCTTGCCCAATACACTATTTTTTAAACATTTTATCTATTCTGCTATTTGCCTACTCCTCTATAATTTCTAGAATTATTTTCGCGGAAATCTTTCTTGACCTATTATATTAAAACATTTTCATGTCTCAATGGCAGAATAAAAAAAATCGGTGAAAATTAATCAAATATTTTTGTTCACCACTCTCACTCGTGTAAAAAGAATTGTGTCTACAGAAAAGCTAAATGAATGAAACATTTCCTTTAATTATACTGCAGTGAATTTAATTAATTAATTATGAGATGAAACAAATTCATGAATTTGCGTCTGTTATCTTGTAAAAGGGGGAGGAGAGATAATGGTATTCTTTAACTTACTTACAGAAGTCACGTTCTAACTGAACATTCTTGTAAAAAATTAAAACCACATTAGAAGTTACGTGCCATTGTAATTTATTAACAATGCAATTATTTCAAGAATGCAATTCATCCATGTTCAAAGACTAAATTATAGAGTACCTACTAACTTAGTACACATAGTTAATTATACGAAAAAACTAAACAATCGTAATGATAAACAGACATGTCTCTCTATACCTATTTATTTTGCGTCTATCATTACAGTTTTACAAAAAAAAATCAAAGTACAAAAACCGTCAAATTACCCAAGGATTCGCTAATTCATTTTTAAGCGACTGGCAATATGTCATCATCGTCTGAAGATATTTTGAAATAGGTGTCTGTAAATCTAACCTGGGACTTTTTGATTTTAAGAGCGTTAATTGTGGAGACTTAAATGGGGTTTTGGCTGAAGTAGTCCGCGAAATTCCAATTTAATTTAGTCTTTCGCAAATAGTAGGCTAAGTAATACATCGTGGGCTTATAGCAATGCGTTTTGCTTTCTTTAACACGTTGGTGGACAGTACAAGTTAAGAATTTCTTCCTAAATGACACTTCTTATTCTCATACATTGCCTATGGGCGTAGTGTCAA
Source organism: Coenonympha glycerion (assembly GCA_963855885.1). Taxonomy (NCBI): domain Eukaryota; kingdom Metazoa; phylum Arthropoda; class Insecta; order Lepidoptera; family Nymphalidae; genus Coenonympha; species Coenonympha glycerion. The sequence goes on along the minus strand of OY979637.1, from coordinate 1,716,752 downwards.
TGCGGTTGTATGTACAATGTTGTTGAGTGACAGAACGCCTATAGACGCTTACGTCTATGAGCGTACTGTCATGTTGCATGTCATGAAAACTACGCATAGGGACTACACGCCTATAGCCGTAAAGTTGATTATACAGATAATAGTAATAAAACCAGTATTTTATATATAATTTTGTTTAATAATAATCACAAAATTAATCAGCCTCTTTTATAATTAACAAGTTGCTAATATAATCATCTTTTTATCTTGCCTGTATTGAAATTCAAATAAAACATTAAAACTCTTTTAGCTTTAGATGTACGTTTACCACTAGGTATTATGATAGTAATCACAGCAACATTTCACTAAAATGTTATTTAAGTACTAACTTGAACACAATACTATTCTATAAGGTTAATTTTAATTTAAATTTACTTATGTAATCAGCCTTTTTTAAATTCCGAAATTAAATTATCAAAATATTGTAGTCTGCCAGCATCATATTTTAAGAAGCAATCTAATGACAAAATCTGACCTTAATATTAATAATATTTTCTTGTAAGTTAAAACTTATTTAAATCAACTCGTTACAATATAATTTAATCATCATCAGGATTTAGTAAACTTGCAACGTCAGAACTCAACGACTCGTCGCCTGAAGGATAGTAGTCCTTGTCGGACCCGTATTCCCCATCATCAGCATATGGATCTTCACTAGATTCCGGAGTTTCAACTTCATTGAACAATTCTAACAACCGTTTTTGTTCCCTTTCGTACGGATCTCCAGGCGCCATCTGTAGATAAATTCATTATTGTTTCAATACCAAAAAACTGCATTCAAAACAAGCAACTACTAATATTAGAAGCACAATTACCTTATACGTAAGTTACATGAATTAAATTTGAATGTTTCGATAAATAAAAACACAAAAATACGTTGATAACTTACCACTCGAACCGTTATTTGCGCGCGAAAGTATGAGGTGACACTGATCCTCCCGCCGACGCGCACTACGTGACTAAATGTATGAAAACACGACGCCCACGAGCGTACTGTGCGGGGAGAGGGGTACCGGAATTCTGTCAATGTGTGTGTAACTTGACATGTTGTAGAACTATGTACGATGACAGTAGGAAAGCCGCATTACTTTTGCGGTGACACTACAACATGTTCTTCCTTGTAAAAGTATTGAAAATCAAACGTCCTCAGACGTACTGCCGTGACACGAGTAATAACTATGACGTCTACAGGCGTTCTGTCGTATCATTATTTACTATCTGAACGTCCGTGGACGTTACTGTCCATCAATGTGTTAATTGTTGGTTTTGCGAGCATAACGTTAATGCATCTACATGTTTTTAGTAAAATCTTTGCACATACAGTATTTTAATAAATACCTATTTTTAGGGTTCATTAGCCAAATGGCAAAAAAACGGAACCCTTACGAATTCGTCATGTCTGTCTGTCTGTCCGTCCGTATGTCACAGCCACTTTTTTCCGAAACAATAAAAACTTTACTTTTAAAACTTGGTAAGTAGATGACGTATTCTGTGAATTGCATTAAGATTTTCACACAAAAATAGATTAAAAATACAATAAGTTTTGGGGGTTCCCCATACTTAGAACTGAAACTCAAAATATCATGCAAACTTCTACCGAAAGTTGGTTTGAACGAGATCTAGTAAGTAAATAGTTTTTTTTGGTTTTAACAATACATCTCATAAAACAAAGTTAAGTTTGCGGTTGGGTAAGAAAAGTGATTCCTACGGATTACTTCAATAGTAGTACGGAACCCTCGTTGCGCGAGTCCGAGTCGCACTTGGCCGGTTTTTTTCTTCCTATAAGATGAACTAGGTATTAATTTTGGTACCTACGCAAATCGTTTTGAGCTTTAGTTTTTACATCAAACTGTCATTGTTTTACACCAAATTGTCGATGGATTCAACAGATACAATATCCTTTTGTTTCGAGGGTCACAGGTTCAGAAGTCTCACCTTCAGTTTCAAAACTTATTTATTATTATTTGTTAAATAAAATTAAATTTATGAAGCGATTCGTCTGACGTTTCCGTGATTAGGTTTTACGTATAATATTTTTAAATGTCTTTAAAGTGGCTATTATTTCACCATTGTTTAAATTAGGTACATCACCTACACATTATATCTTACTAGCGATCCGGCTCATTATTAACTCCCGATGCAAAAAGAGGGGTGTTACTAAAATAGATCGACATCAATGTACGTCTGTATATGTGTCTGTGTGCAGCATTGTAGGTAGCTTCCAAACAGATGGACCGATTTTAATCCTGTTTTTTCATTTGAAAGAAAGTTTCTTTGCCGTTGTTATTACCTATGTTTAGTTAAAATCGGTCCAGCAGTGTAAGAGTATCAGCTCTTTTCTCAAAATGTTGTAAGGCTTTTTGGGCGTATGATTACTCAATTAAGTGTATTCATCGTGTTTTCTATTTTACGGTCATAAAGCGATATTCAAAAAAATCTATGGGAAAGACATACTCAATTGGATATAGATGACACTTGATTTCTGCGCAAACAACTATCATTCCCTTACATTTTTTAAATTTTGTACTAAAAGCAATCTTAAATATGGGATAGAAAAATAATTAATTAAATATGGCTGCAGCAGTGCTGCTATAGGTACCAAAGATAATTAATTACAATATTTTATTACTCTATGTAGGTACTAAAGTCTAAAAAAGAAGGCTAAAAAAATAAATCGAAGCTCAAAAAAATTAACTGAAATTTGAATTGTTCCAGAGCAAAAATGGTGTTCGGGGCTAAGAAGGCGATGCAAAATGTGCCCGGTAAAGGCAGGATATCCATAATGAAGATACAGAACTTCACTGTACAGAAAAGACGTAAGTAATACCAATATAACAATAATGGACATGAGCAGGCGTATCACTAACCATCAGCATTTTGACGACCTCCATGGCGCAGGGGACGCACGCTCGGATTCGAGTGGGAGGTCGCGGGTTCGATTCCCGCCACGGGCCAGAATTTTATAATTTCTAAATTGGCTCAGGTCTGGTCTGGTGGGAGGCTTTGGCCGTGGCTAGTTACCACCCTACCAGCAAAGACGGTACCGCCAAGCGATTTAGCGTTCCGGTACGATGCTGTGTAGAAACCGTTGGGGTGAGTTCACTTACCCCTTCCAAGTTAGCACGCTAACATCTTCGACTGGATCATCACTTACCATCAGGTGAGATCGCAGTCAAGTACTAACTTGTATAGCGTAAAAAAAAAGCCTCACAGCATGAGCTGGGGTCTGATTGCGTAAGAAAAATGTACCTATTCATCGTAACATTGAGCGGATTCTTCCCAGCGATTGGCTGACAAATCAGCGGGCAGAATTTGTAAACGATTACGATAACGAGAAATACGTTTTACTTACACAATCTAGGGGTAGAGGATAAAACACCACTGATTACTTACCTCAAGATATGGGCATCCGAACGATTTACCCATTCCTTCCTGATTCCTTTTTCATACAAGCAAACAGTAGCGCCAACTGTCAAAATACTATAGGTGGCCGCTGAGTTGGTACTAATGACACCGATAAACTGGCGACATTTTTTGCGCGGTTCGCCCTGTCTAGAGTAGAAGTCAATATACACGAATAAAAGTCGATAAAATTGTTTTCTGCGCCGCGTAAAAAAACGAGAAAAAGTGTTTTTGACCACGATCAGAAAGTGGATAAAACTGTAGGAGGGAAATATGTGCATGGTTTTATTTTCTTCCCTTGCAAAGATAGTCCCCAGTCCCAATGCTAGTCATACCTACGTCACAGTTTAAAAATATTCCATCTTTTAACACTGTGCCTACGCCATGTAAAATCTCTGACGTCATGCTAGTTTCACCATTATTAGTATAAACAGATGAACGGACGATTTTAACTATTTAGGGATAGATAGAACCCTAAAAATACAGGTCTTTTTTATCAAAAACGAAAATTAAAACTTAGAAAGATTTGTTTTATACTGTCAGATTAGTTCGATATTGCAAAGTACAGATAGCAAAAAAGTTCATTGATCGACGATAAAATGTTTATAATGAGAATCAATAAATTCTCAATGGCATAACTATACGTAACAATTAAAAGTAGGTAAGTTATGATAATATCCATTATCCACATTAGCTCAATGTGTACATTGCACATGTGTGTATATCTAGCGTGAAAACCGCATTTATTATGTTAAACAGTATTACTAATTGCAATGAACTTGAGTTGCGATTTTAAAGGTCATAATATAGTGACCTTGCAACCATAACCTTTCTTAATGTTTGGTAAATAGACCCCAGTATATCACGTTATAATATACTTCATTGAAAATATCTTCCGTCTTTTGATTCTCAACTCTCAAAAATTCTCAAAATAAAAATGTTATCGGTGATATTGGCGTAAATAAAACACGTAGTTCTTGATGTACGTTTAATCCAAGACTGAATCAAAGCATGGCGACATTTAACAATTGGTTCAACTTATAATTTAAAGTACCCGCAACATAAATATATCCCTTTAAAACATGTGATTTTTTTGTTGACTGTGGATGTTGTTAAACTTTGAAGTAAAAGACATCAACGCGACTTAGCCGAACAACATCAAAAGTATCCGATCAAATTTTATAAAAAATAAAAACCGGCCAAGTGCGAGTCGGACTCGCGCACCGAGGGTTCCATACCATAAGAGAAGTAAAACATTGAAAGAATCAATTTTTTTTCATGAATTTACGAGTATAATTTACATGTAGGTACTTTTGTTGGCAAACCGCAAACGTAACTTTGTTTTTGGCGGATTATTGTCATTATCAAAAAAAGTATATTAGTCAGTGAGTTGATTTTATTTTTCCTGTAAAATATACATTAACTTCTATTGATCATAATTATTTCAGATTTTTCGATTGGTAAACTTCGGAGATAAGAGGGGGGGAACGGTATTTTTTTCGACAGTTTGCCCAATAAATCAAAAACTATCAGGCATAAAAATAAATAAAAATTAATTTTAGTATACACAAGTAACGCCCTTTCATATGATACCCCACTTAATATTGTTATCTCATTTTGAAAATTTGTCGACCCGGTTTTCCCCCCTTTTTAAATAAAAATAAAAACAATTTTCAAATTTTTACGATTGTTATGACGTCGCGTCACTATTACCTATAACTATTCTAAATTTCAAGTCGATAGCTTGAATAGTTACTGAAATAATCGAGTGTGACAGACGGACGGACGGACGGACGGACGGACGGACGGAGAAAGTCTCACCATAAGGGTTCCATTTTTACCAAATTGGTATGGAACCCTAAAAATCCGACAAAACTTATAAGAAAACATTTAAATCTACTGTAGTCGACGATGAGTATTTAAAATTTGAAGAATTTTTTACTAACTTTTAGGAAAACTCTATCGATGGTTTTTCCAATCGTGTTTTTCCATCTCGAAGTGAATTTAGATTAAAAAGGTCGAGAATCAGGGTGTATTGGCCCTCACTAGGCTCAAAGCTCAAAGATACTTCGAAATACCCATGCCACGGCCATTGCCCATGCCTGTATACTTAAGTAAGAAACACTCAAAAATAATTAAACTGTCGAGTTGCTAACTTGTAACTCCTGATCATATATTTTGTTTATGCTTTCATGTAAATCATTGCCATTTCAGGAAATGTTCAATAAATATATCTACCTATGTTAAAGAAGTTTATGACCGCTTTTCAATTATTACTAGAGGATCGGACACCGTGAATATGGCAATATTTTAATTTTTGTGACTAAAGGAGGTTTTAACGACTTCCCGACGTCGACGACGAAAAAGGGGAAAAAAGACGTGTGGCACTCGGAGACTGCCGCGGTAAAGCTATTGCATAGCATTTTTTATAACTTATTTTATATCAACTTCTAACACCACTCCGTGGGGGGTGTTAGGTTATTTTCGCTACGGAATTTCTGGATTCGGTCTCCACGCTCCAGGCCCGCGATAGAAGCTATGCAATAGCTTAAAAGTTCCTTTTAGAGAGTTTTGTTGCGTACGTTGCATAAATGGTTAAAGTTACGCAAAATCATATACAACGAAATTGTTCTCTGTAAAAGTTCTAAAAAAATGCCGCGACACCACGTGTTTAACTCATTATAATGGGACATGCGGGCGAATCCGTAGGCAAAAGCTAGTATGTTACAGCTACTTGAATGGCTTTTGAGTTCCCTAATCACCTCGTATACAAAACTCTATAACAAAAACACGAATTATTTTATTCCTTTCGTAATCTACAAACACATCGCGTGATCAACAAACAAAAAACAAAATAGCTCGAATTGCTTAATGGAGCCACGCCCATAAACAAATGACGTTACAAAGATATACGTAAACCTACTAAAAAATAAAATTGATTGAGTCGTCCCGATTTACTACTGAGTTGAAATTAACATATTTTTCTCATAAAATGACGTCGATTAATGATAAAGTAGGCATGCGTTTAAAAAATAATGAACATTTAAAAATATATGTAATTTTTTTTGTGTTTATCAAATTTTATTAGTGCTATGTAATTTATTAAATAGGTAGGTACCCTTAATCTATCATTTTTAGGGTTCCGTACCCGTAACAAAAAAAAATTGCAAAAAAAATATTTCAAGTTTAAAATAAAAAATATTTCAAGTTTATGGTTTACAGCCATCAGATCTTTGATCGACAGGTATTCGATATGGATTTGACAGGTTTATATAATTAGCGTGACTAAAAATTAATCTGTAAAGTAGCGCATAAGATGGCGTCCCCTAGGGTGGTAACTCAGTACCTACATGACAAGTACATGAACATTTGACAACAAATCTTGGCACTCAACATGGCGCTGCATCTCACGCAAGTCTAGGCTAGAATTAATAAAATGCCATCTCTTTACTATTGATATTTCATAGCTATCAGATGTACTTAATACTTTTTGATTTTTTTTGCAGAATCAGTTGTCAGAGTGGTGTATGGGTCGTTTATGATCATCTTCGCGGTCGTACTGGTAGCGGTTGACCCAGCCACCATAGTAACAAATTGGGTAAGTTTTGTAACTATATTTATATTTGAAAGAAATTAACTAAAACATAATATTTTTTTTTATTGATTAGATTAGTCACAATAGAGTCACGGAACCCATGCGATACCAATGCGACTTGCACTTCGGCGATTTTAGTCCATATTACATTAACGTGCATGGGTGAATCATGAGATTTGTCTTGAAACTTTTTACGCTGAAAGACGTCAGTAAATAATTGGCACGCCAATTTCGCGCTGAGATAAAAGAAACTATGATTAAACTTAAACTTTGACCGAATCTTAAACAAATTGCTACTTGAAACACACAGCAACCGAAACGGACGCGTTTTGGGGACAAACGTGGTAAATGAACTTATTATTAATAAACTATTTTTACTCTAATATTTGACTCTATTTTATATTTTAAAGATCTGTTTGCCGGTCGGCAAAGGCTTCCTCCAACCTTTTGGAACAGACTGTTCATAGAAATATGCTTTTTAAATTTAAAGACATTTTGCAACACTTTAAAAGGCAAAAGTAACTGTTAAAAACATTACAAGCATGAGTTCTCCTCTATAAAGTTTTTATAGATGTGGGAAGTAGTGGCCAAGATAGTTGGGATAAAATAGTATCTTCCCTATATTATGATGACGGACCTCAGGTAAAGGTCGGCGTCAGGTTCATATTATGATGATAATAGTGATAGACTAAGAAAGTCTATGAAATTATTCTATGGTATAATGACTCAATCGTTTATTTTGTCCCGAAACGTTCCCAGCTCCCGCTCTTGCCGCGGTGTGTGTTATGCCTAACTAAGTACTAACACACATTATAATCACACGTCCAACCGTTTATTACTACGCCATTACGTATTTTTATTACTTTCGCAATGGGGTTTGTTTTTATTTCAATCATGATTTGTTGCTTGATATGGCTAGGTAACTTAAGTAAGTACCTACGGCATTTAACGAGCCGTAAAAAATCTTAAGAAATTAGGTTTAATCTTATGGTTTATTAAGACAGGAAAAATCTTCAGATGTTATAAAAAACTTCTTTACTTATTTATTTATTTATATGGACAACCAACAGGCGATACAATATTACTTTCACTACAAAAAATCACAAATAAACGAACACATGGCAATTGCACGACAAATCAAAGGTTGCCACAGCTTGCGCCAACTCAGTCAAAAGTTTACTTAAATTAAGTATGATATTAATTATTAACAAATTGAATTACAGGTTGAGTTATAAATTAATTTACAACTAAGTCACAAAATATGTAAAATTACTTATTGATTTATCGTCGCTCTACTGAAATTCTAAGGCTGAAACAATAGACATAATGTTATAGGATAAGGCGGACGGCGGAAAAAATGTCGCCAGTCGCCAATTTTTGAGTTTCAGTTCTAAGTATGGGGAGAGGCCAGAAAGCCTCAATTTTTTTTTTCTATTTTTGCGTGCAAATCTTAGCGCGGTTCACAGAATACATCTAGGTACTTACCAAAATTTCAAGAGTAGGTATATATAGGTCATATAGTTTCGGAAAAAATATAAGACCTATACTGTATACTATATATTTATAGTCTGTGGCATACGGACCGACAGACAGACAGACGTGACGAATCCATAAGGGTTCTGTTTTTTCCATTTGGCTACGGAACCATAAAACACGTTCTTGCAGTCTGTTGTTATAATGCGAAAGTGTATTATTACGAGTATGATAAGCAGATATCAAATATTGTGCAAAATAAAACAATCAGTCGAACCACAGACCATGGAAATAAGTTCTTCTTTTCTCTGTGAGTCGAACTATTAAGTAAGTGCCAATCCAGTGGGCAGTGGTTATAACAAATTATAGGTTAATAAAGGTTTGTATTACAGAACATTACTTATCTCGAAACAAAGGTCGTATTTAAGCTGATCACATAATTAACATTTAACAATACTTGGCTGGTAGGCATCATTATTAACATTTGGCACAATGCACATACAAATTTTATTACAACATACGATTTTTATATTAGGTGCGTACCTACTTGTATTGGGCTCGTTAAAAAAAATGAGCCTAAACTTGAAAATTTTAGGAAATAATAAATAAATAAAATAAATAAATGTCATTTATTCATAAGAATGTAGATACATTAGGTGGTCACAATAACAATTAATATCCTTGTACATTCTGCCTTATGGCGTATGAATATAAGAAGAAAATGTAAATAATGTCAGTAGTTTGATATTATCATTTTTGTAACTATCATTTTTCATAATATTGTCAATTATAATTCAGAATGGCAATAATTGTAAATACATAATTCATAAAGTCAAGAAATTAGTTATTCAGAATGTCAATAATTGTAGATATAGATAATTTATAAAGTCAAAAAAATATTATTTAAGAACAGTTGTAAACTACTGGTTCTAGCACTAGCTGTGTGTGTGTGTGTCCCGGCGCGATGCTGTGTAGAAACCGTTGGGGTGACTTTACTTACCCCATCCAAGTTAGTACGTTAACATCTTCGGCTGCCACTTCACTTACCATCAGGTGAGATCGCAGTCAAGCACTAACTTATATAGCGTGAAAAAAATGTAAAGTCATGGGATGCACTGCATCTGACTGAACGAGTCACTTAACATTAGATGAACGTCTTGCTTGTCTCATCATTGTTTCGTATAGAAAAAAAACCGGCCAAGTGCGAGTCGGACTCGCGCACCGAGGGTTCCATACCATAAAAGAAGTAAAACATTGAAAGAATCACTTTTGTTCATGAATTTACGAGTATAATTTACATGTAGATACTTTTGTTGGCGAACCGCAAACGTAACTTTGTTTTTGGTGGTTTATTGTTATTATCAAAAAAGTATAATAGTTAGAGAATTGATTTTATTTTTCCTGTAAAATATATATTGATGTCTATTGATGATAATTATTTCAGATTTTTCGATTGATAAACTTCGGAGATAAGGGGGAGGAACGGTATTTTTTTCGACAGTTTGCTCAATAAATCCAAAACTATCCGGCATAAAAATAAATAAAAATTGGGTTTAGAATACACAAGTAACGCCTTTTCATATGATACCCCACTCAATATTGTTATTTCATTTTGAAAATTCGAAGCCGTGGTTTTCCCCCCTTTTTAAATAAAAATAAAAACAATTTTCAATGTTTTATGATTGCAATGGCTTTGAGTCGCTATTACCTAAAACTATCCTAAATTTCAAGTCGATAGCTTCAATAGTTACTGAAATAATCGAGTGTGACGGACGGACGGACGGACGGAGAAAGTCTCACCATAAGGGTTCAATTTTTACCATTTTGGTATGGAACCCTAAAAAACGACTGACTTTATTGACCGACGTCATTCCTTGCCCACTATTGTGTATTTTTAATGAATCGATATGTGCTAATATTTTCAACCGTTTAGTTTATTATCATAACACGAGTACCGGTAGCAGTTTTGCATAAAATCAATCGTAAACATTGATCGTAAACAAAAAAGTTGCGTTGTCCAATTTGCGTAGTAGCGTCAGCAAAATAATTACACGGGAAAATAAATTATGACTTTTTTCAAATCCCCGCCGCAAAAAGAGGGGTGTTGTGTTTGTGTGTGTGTGTGTCTGTGGTATCGTAGCTCTCAAACGGATGGGGACTGACTTCAATGCTTTTTTTCATTTAAAAGCCAGTTTCCTTGCGATGGTTCTCAGTTAAGTTTGGTTAATATTGGTTCAGCAGTCTTGAAGTATCAACTCTTTTCCAAAATAATGAAAGGCATTTTTTTCACAACTCCTTCAAAATTAATATAAATTGTGTAATGGCTTGACTAGTAGAGTACTATATTACGGCAAGTCCAAGATGGCAGTCACTACAAAATGTCTATGATGAAAATGGCTATGGCTTTGATGGTCGAGGGTTTTCAAATTTTTTTATTTGTATAGTTATCTTTTAAGATATGGTTAAACGAGCACGGTTACTAGATCCGGCAATTACTGCAAGAAAACATAAGATATAAAACGGCAATCGTAATACTATTGGTAGGAGCTAAGTGTTAGTCATAACTCATAATAAATTGAGGACAATTATAATGTTGCAATGTACTCGTAACAATAAGGCATAAAATTAGTAAAACTGTGTAGCAAAGTGACAATTCTTTTAATTTATTACTATTTTATAACTTTATTGCCTTATTAATTAAATAATTTTATTTTACGACAATTTCACGACTGTAAAGAAAATAATATTGAAAAGTTATAAAGCAGCGTTTGATTTGTAAGTATAATATTCAAGTCGCAAATAAATTTCTCTGCCTATAATTTCAGTAATTGTTGCTTATTTATGCCACTATCCGAGTTCAGAAGTAATCTATAATGTGCGAACAGCGTGTTCTGTAACAAAAATGGATGTTCAATGAAAAAAAAAAGTAGTATGAATACCAACTTTTTTTTGTCGACGGTACAGAGTCGGTGTCCGTGACCTATTGAATAGCGTTCAGTCACCTCTCTCAGATTTTGCAATAAATCAGCTTATTTCGGTAATACTATAATTTGTCTTAACTTTTTAACAGATCATGAGTTTGAACATGCGAATACATCGCATACTATTATGCAAAATGCATTTTTGTCAACGGGTCAATACCAAGCGGCAGTCGTATACATATAGATATACATTTCTACAAAAAAAATCAATAGACCATAAAAACGAAACAATTGATAAGGTATTTAAATGTCGGTGATGCTTTTAAAACAATATGGAAAAAAAATAAACTTTTATGAATAATTAAGTAGTACCTAATAATAATCAAATAAATATTATTTTGTGTTTTGAATTTCGTGGAAAAGCTTGTTTACAAGTTTTGCACAAAAGAGATCATAAATTCTAGTATTTCACACTTTATTATTAGAGATGAAACGGATTTGTTATGTTATGTTTGTGATGAATTTCATAGTTAGTCATAATTTTCCGAGTCATATAAGTGACGTGAATCCGGTAATGCCACAGAGGTGTTAATAAGTTGTCCTAGTATGTACAGTTTCATTAACTACATAATTGTTGTAATGACAAATAGGTTACATTGATAAGTGTACACTGTAGGATGGTTATGTATGACTTTTATAACAAAATCCCTACAGTGAAATATTGAAGTTAACCCTCAATAAGTTCAAAGCAGGGATGTTATTGATATATAATTTCGGATCCGGATATGGATATGGATATTGGTAAAAAATAATATCGGTTTCGGTTACGGTTATGAATATTAAATTATTTCGGATTATCCGATAGTTTCGGTTACGGATATTAATTTTTTAAGGAACTGTAAAATGAAATACAAATAAGATTATATTCGACTTTAATTGTACCTTGTAGGTTTCGCTATCTGTCATACAATTAATGTTTTCTTACAGCTACTCATTTTGAAGTGTTATATACTATTAAACACGGATCCGGATATGGATATGGATATTGGTAAAAAATAATATCGGTTTCGGTTACGGTTATGGATATTAAATTATTTCGGATATCCGATAGTTTCGGTTACGGATATGGATATCCATTACAACACTAGTTCAAAGTAGCGTAAAACGTGAAGCTTACTATAGTATTAAGGATTATTTACATTAATCAAATCCTTGGGAGTGATAATGAACTGCTGTAATTATACTAGCTCAATTAGTTACTAAGAGCTATTGCGAAATGGTGATAACAAAAAACAAACCCCGGCTGTGTTTGTAGTGGGCTTCTTCTCAATGCATAAATATACCTTAATGCGCGTTCGAATTCGTAAACTTAGTTTTAAGCTGAGTAGGGCAAATATCATATTGACCTTTAACAAGAGCCTGTAAGTAAGGCCTATGTGAAAAATAAAGATATTTTGATTTTTTTAATGTTTTTAAAAATAAAGATATTTTGATTTTTTTGCATACCGACAAATCGATCACGTGATTTATCGATGACAAATGTCATTCACAATACATTACTTCGATTTTGATACAATAGCAATAAGGTAACATGCATACAGCCGCGGGTGCCTAGTGAAAGAAATGATCATAAACGGAATTTGTTCACTTTGCGGAAAAGGACGATCAACTTAAATTCAAAAATTTAATTGGTACTTAAACTAATTTAATCGCATGTTTCCACATACATTTGACACTTAAATTAGTTTAAGTACCACAATTTTTTAAGTATGTAGTATGTACCAAAGTTGAATTTTTTTAAACAACTCAGGTAGTATACTAAAAATAACTGTGTTGATTTTATTTAATTTTAGAACGGCCCTAAATAAATTTAAGTATTCCTTAGGTACTTATTCCATCATCACTTCTAAAAATTAAGAATAAAATTATATTTGAAGTTCAAAATACCATTAAAAAAACCTGAGTACTAAGTACTTAACTTTAAATTTTAAAAGCTTCTTTATAATATGTCATTTTGTAAACAACAAAGAATAAGCCTAAAAATACACAATAAGTATTATTTATAAAAACCGGCCAATGCAAGTGCGAGAAAATACCGAAAGAAACATGCCTATTTATTCCTAGGTTTAAATTCAAAATTATAAAATTAAATTAAAAAGAACCCTTCTTCATTTTTAACCTACTTCAAAAAAAGAGGAAGAGCTGTCTAATCAACAGCATATTTTTTTTGTGTGTTTGTGACACGATTTCTCGCGATTCTGAGGATTCTGTTTTTATTTGGTAGGTACATAGGACTACAAACGTAGTCCCACTTCAGTTTGATGCATATGTAATGAATGTATAGTCGAAAATGGAAAACGGAATTCCTCTATGGATAGAGTAAATAAGAGTAAATCGCTTGCGATCAGTAGGTATGCTTATCAAACAGTAGACGTTTAAAGTTTTAACCATCTCCATTAAATAAATGCCCTGAATAGTAAAAATATTTAAAAAATAAAGCTTAAGTTCTGCAGAAAGAACTGTAGAGCCGAGTCAAGGCGTTCTTAACTTTAAATTTAGTAAGGTAAGCCCTTGGAGGATTCTAGAAAATTTTCGGTATTGCCCTTGTTTTGTAAATACTTCAGTTTATTTCATACATATTTAGGTAAACAATAAGTATAATATAGAAATGGATGACATTGACAAACTTGTTCAGTTCCGATTTTGTATATCCAACGCTTAAGGGGCCTGTGAACTACGATGTCTCCGTTAATGCAAAATACCAAATCATTTGTAATTCGTGAATATTTCGATCACGTTGTGGTGTTATTCGGATTCATATAGTAATTATCTATGCTCCTGGCCATATTTGGTTCGGAAATATTTCTTTAAAATAAAATAATAATCAATTTTGATCAAAATTTTTATAACTTTGGTCGAGTTCCGTAATACCAAAAATTATGAATGAAAACTTGTAATTTTCTTTATTAACTGGTGTTTTTCTTTAGCTGGACAATAAAAACTGTGTTCCTGAACTAATGCGACGTGAGATAGTGTTGTTTTTATTACAAAACAAATAAGCAGAAAACATGTCCTCTTTGACATAAAAATAAGCAAAACTAAATTCTTTTACAATTTCGTTTAACAACAGTATTTCCGAACCAGATATGGCCAGGAGCATAGATTATTACTATACGAACCCGAATAACACCACAACATGATCGAAATATACACGAATTACAAATGATTTTGGTATTACGTTTGTATGGGAGACATGGTAGTTCACAGGACTCTTAAGAGGGGTGTGTGTGGTTTTGTTTGATATGTTTGTTCCTATGCTGATGCATTTATTTTACGAGCTTTTGTAAAATAAACGAATCGGCACTTGCCACTTATGGGTGCACCTTTAACAAGCCGGATTTTTGTATTGTTTTTTGAAATTTCGTGTCAAATGAATATTTTTTTTTTGTTCTCAGTTTTTGGACGTCCAAGAGGGAAAATTGATCTATCGAATGTGGAATAAACCGACGTACGAAGTATTTTCAGACGTCTTCATTTTCAACTATACTAACGTCGATGAATACCTGAGGGGGGACGAGACAGAACTCAAATTGGAAGAGGTCGGCCCTTTTAGGTTTAGGTAAGTTATTGTTTCTAAATAACTTTTGAAATTCTATTTTTCACAAATCCGGATAGAATAGTGAATAGGGAGTGGACACGGGAACAGGAAATCCGTACTAACTTGGAAGGGGTAAAAAAATTCACCCGAACGATTTCTACACAGCATCGCACCGGAACGCTAAATTGGTGCGGCTTTGCTGGTAGGGTGGTAACTAGCCACGGCCAAAGCCTCCACCCGACCAGACCTGAGCCAATTTAGAAATAAAAATTCCAAAGTGGGCCCCGTTGTGGGAATCGAGCCCGCAACCTCCCACTCGAATCCGAGTGCGCGGTACTGCGCTAGAGAGGTCGTCAAAATCTGTACAATTTATTTCCAAAGAGACGTGGATCTGTAACTGTGGCTTTATTTCCACAGAGACGTGGATCTGTAACTGTGGCTTTATTTCCACAGAGACGTGGATATTTAACTGTGGCTTTATTTCCACAGAGACGTGGATATGTAACTGTGGCTTTATTTCCACAGAGACGGAGATCTGTAACTGTGGCTTTATTTCCACAGAGACGTGGATCTGTAACTGTGACTTTATTTCCATAGAGACGTAAATCTGTAACTGTGGCTTTATTTCCATAGAGAAGTGGATTTGTAACTGTTATTTTCACAGAGACGTGGATCTGTAACTGTGGCTTTATTTCCATAGAGACGTGGATCTGTAACTGTGGCTTTATTCCCAGAGAGACGTGTATCTGTAACTGTGGCTTTATTTCCACAGAGCCGTGGATCTGTAACTGTGGCTTTATTTCCACAGAGAGATAAGAGAGAACGAGAACATGACGCTGGACCACGAGCGCGGCGTGATGACCATGAACCCCACGCTGCGGCTGGAGTTCCTCCCTGACCAGTCCGTGGCGCATTACAAGGATGTGCAGATCTTGGTGCCCAATGTGGCGTTGTTGGTGAGTCCGTCTTAACCTCTTATTACCGTAAAGAAATATACCAATATGTGGTAGATATTGCAGGACGCGGCGATACTTCATTTTTGGGTATGAAAAAATGTCGCCAGTTTACTAGTGCCAAAATAGTTGTTTTGACACCAACAACAACAGTAATAAGCCGCCCGCAGTATCGTTTATGGACTGCAATCCACGCTACAGATCGTTTTACTATGTTATTAGTCCGAACGCGCGTATTCACAGGGACGGTTTTTTCCATATTGTGGTATTTTAATGGGAATATTGACAGATAGCGCCACTTTTTCTTGTAAGAAGAAGGTTAATGGTTAAATGTTCAGATGGTCTCATCCTTAGGTTCATTCCAAATTCCTCCGAATCGTAGTATACATATTAACCACAGTAGGTATTCATACAAATAGAAAATGATGGGAGCTATGAACCGAATTGGTTTAACAAGCCTCAAGGGCAAAGCATCACTGCAAAGGTCGCCATCGTAAGCTTTCGTATTATAATTTGTAATGGGCTAAAGGCCCTACAAGAGTTAGGTAACGGCTTTCGCAACAGCCCTTGAACTGACCCGGTCTCAAAAAAGCTTATTGCTCAATTAATGACCGTAATGTAAAGTCTTAGAGAGTCTAATAATTAATGAAAAGAACGACGTTCACCTAATGCTAAGTGATACGCATGCCCATGTACTGCGTCCCACAATTTCACATTGTAATATCATATGCACTGCACATGTTCTTAGGTCTCACTTTGCCCTGTAATCACGTCACATGGTCCGCCAAGTCCTGAGTATATTATGTCCATTATCCTAAGTCACAGATTTAACCTAAGTCAATAGGTACTGACAAATTTTTAGCACGTAAAATCCTCATTTTGCCAGGAATTTTGAATGATAATAAAAAACTGATGAAATTAGATATAGCGTAGTGGTTGTATCTAACGGCCGCAATTAAAAAAAACCTTTCTGCACTTCTTCTCCGTGTATTACTTAATATCTGCATGAATCATTAAATAAGACAAAACTAAGGATAACGCAAAAATCACACACGTTATAAGTATGTACACAATTTACGTTACATCTGTACGTGTAATGCCAAGATTTCGTGAGATAGGTAGAGCACCAATAGCTCAAAGGGCAGGCATTACGTATGATAGACAGCACGACAGCAAGTGAAGGAGCCCTTCAAATTGTTTCAAAATACATAAAAAGGTCAATAATTCTACCCGGCAAGGTGATCGGGTGATAACCGGAATTTTACCTAACATATGGTATGTCACGCTACGCACAGTTACGATATAGGTATACATACATAATAATGTGTATCAAGGTTTTAATGGTTGAACCATTAAAATTTTGTGACTTAACTTTGACTGAATTCGTCTGCAGTATCGATTATAACAAAAATAATTTCAAACCAGACCCGAAATACTTCAGAAATCATACAATACGAAACTCCAAACTCAACTCACACTCAACAATTCAAAAGATATTTCAATCCACAAAGACGCGCAGAATAAATTTTTATTTGCAACAAAGATAAAAATTATCGTGAAAATAGCTTTTGTTTTATTCGATTTAGCGTTTCGGTACGATGCTGTGTAGAAACAGTTGGGGTGACATAACTTACCCCTTCCAAGTTAGTACGCTAACATCTTCGGCTGCATCATCACTTACCATCAGGTGAGATCGCAGTCAAGTACTAACTTGTATAGTGTAAAAAAAAAGATTAGTATGGAGTTTGACAGAGTGGGGCCCGCCATCGTGGACTGAAATGTCTATAAGTATACTATTTTTAAACTAATTATTATTATTGAGATTTTAAATTATAATTAAACGATGAATGTTTATTTTTTTAATATTTTGGAAAATTTACATTTTAATGGGGTATACTAGCACCCCAGGGTACTAATTAATTCTAATAGATATGGGTGTAAAAAAGCTTCGAACTTTAGTATTGACTTATATAGTTATGTCTGCTTGCTACGAAGTCTGCTACGAGCCAGGAAATCCGCCTAATATCTAATATACTCTCGTTTATTTTTATTACAACTCAATAATATATTTAACAATGTTTCTAAAAAAATAAGATAAAAAAGACATGTTTAAAAATGTTAAAAAAATCATATTATTATTAAAGCTGTTGTTTGATGAACCATCCTAAGTAAATAGCATCATCAAATTTGAAGTTTTAAGTACCTATAGGACTTGACCTTAGCACTAACTATTGAAGAGTCGAGGGTTTTAATTTTTTTGCCTGTTGTTTATTTTCTTAATTTTGTTATTTTAGTTAATGCTATAAAGTCCTCAGCTTAAAGTGGACTTGACAATGTTTTTAATGGAAGATGTAGAGTTTTAATTTTTTCTTTTGTAATGCGGAACTCCAATTGTAACTACATCCAATAAGGAGCTACAAATAATTATCCACCTTATTATTGAGATAATTATTTCTTATTTACTGTTTTGAATCTCGTGTTGAATAATTGCTGTTTAATAACATAATTATAACGATACTAAAACGACAATTGTGAGATCTATATTATATTCATTTTATAATTATTTATAAACGTAGGCATTTACTTACCTAACTATTCAAAGAATTATAATCATTAAATGACTTGTATAAGCAGAAAAAACTGCATTAATGTATTCCATAGAGTGAATAATTAATTAATTAACACTGTTAAGCTTTCTGTATTAATAACAGAAATATTAGGCGGGATTGAGAGGTCACTTACATTATGCGTTTGTCAGTGACGGCCAGAAAGTAATTATTTAGTCTAGTAAATAGTAAATACTTAGTAAAAATGTTGGGTTCCAAAGGAGACCGTTCATCTTCCATACATTGTTGGGCCCAAAATTTGATGAACCGTTACAAGTTTGAAATTAGTGTCATTTGTTAGGTAAAATTATCAATTTTAGACTATATTAGTTTCAGCCAGATTGACAATTGAATAATCAAGATATATGGGCTCAAAGTCATCATTAGGTTAGGTTAGGTAATGTTATTTGAACAATATTTTTACAAGCCTAATTCGCTTTAATCTGCCAAAATAAGACAAATCTGTATGGTCCGACGTATAGTAAGCGATATGCAATACCTTTCACTTCTAGAGAAGCAAGATAACAAGCTAAGTAATGCCGTAATCTAACAATATCCGTTGCAATTAATTATCAAAAAAGTAGGTACTTTCCTGATGATTATATTAGATGACCAGTGAACTGTTTAGATAGGTTTCCATTTAATTTCATTAATAGATAGGTTTATGATTCCTA
Organism: Coenonympha glycerion; assembly: GCA_963855885.1. Lineage (NCBI taxonomy): Eukaryota > Metazoa > Arthropoda > Insecta > Lepidoptera > Nymphalidae > Coenonympha > Coenonympha glycerion. Next base: position 1,697,491 of record OY979637.1, on the reverse strand, counting down.
GGAAAGGAAATAGGCACAGGTTAAATAAAAGATAAACAACATTTTTGAAGATGTTCATTCTCTTTTATTTAATGATTCATTTTTCTAGAGATTTTGAAGAGAGAGAGAGAAAGAAAAGGGTAATACCCTGAATTAAGAAGTTTCATACAAGGCTGTTTATCTTTAGTAGAAAAAAACTATAAAGTGTCGATTCAATCGGAACATTATTATTTTAATTATTTTCACCTGCTAAATACCTCAAAATCTACCAAAAAAGAGAGAATCTACCAAATCTGGTCACACTGCAATCGTTTATTTGTTACAGTGACATTTCTACTTTGACACTGACATTTGTTTACAGACTAAACATAGACTGATTGCCTTTTTTGTAGTCATTCCATTTCACGGAATGCTTAATCTAAACAAAAAACACACACATATCCAAATTTTTTTTTAATATTTAGCAACTGTAAATTCAAATATTTTTTTGTGATTTTGGTTCGTCATAAACTAAAGAATTTTTCCCAACATATTTTTTTTCTGTAACGTGCTGGGCCCAAATCTGGGCAGTCTCCTTTACTGGGTAGAGTAAACTTAGGCAACCTAACTCTTCTTTTTATTAGTTTTTATCCCGGCATATGCCAGGGTCAAAAGTTAAGCAACTTTCTATTTCTCATGTGTACGTATAATACTTTTTGAGTGGAAATGAAATTCGTAACTCCCATCGTAAGCTATAGCGGTTGCATTTTTCATCTATCTAAGTATTTCCAATATGATTTATGGTAAAATAATAATCAATAAATCTTGATTTTACATAGTACAGTCTTTTTGTCGTACTTATTAATTATACTAAGTCACAAAATCCTCAATAACGTAGTGTCCGGCCATTTTACCCAAATTGTCTGGTCTGTCCAGCTAATAGCGGTCCGGTTTGGCGACCTGGCAACCCTTGCATCAGTCAAGCTTTAACATGTAATGTATCCCCCAGGCCATCAGCACTCTCTTGGCAGACCACGTGGGCTACTTTGTGAACGCAGCGGCTTTCTACTCCATCAACGCACTGGGCTCCAAGCTCTTCAGGAACATGACCGCGGAAGACTACCTGTGGGGCTACGACGACCCCCTTGTATCAGTCGCCAGCAAACTCCTCCCCGGCTGGATTGACTTCGGGAAGATTGGTATTTTGGACAGAGTGAGTACTCATATCATTATGCTCCTCATTACCATCGCAGCAATCTTCTTCCCCATCAACGCGCTGGGCTCCAAGCTTTTTCAGGAACATTAAGACTACCTGTAGGGCTACGACGACCCCCTTGTATCAGTCGCCAGCAAACTCCTACCTGGCTGGATTGACTTCGGGAAGATTGGTATTTTGGACAGAGTGAGTACTCATATCATTATGCTCCTCATCACCAACGCAGCAACCTTCTTCCCCATCAACGCGCTGGGCTCCAAGCTTTTCAGGAACATTAAGACTACCTGTGGGGCTACGACGACTCCCTCGTGTCAGTCGCCAGCCAACTCCTCCCCGGCTGGATTGACTTCGGGAAGATTGGTATTTTGGACAGAGTGAGTACTCATATCATTATGCTCCTCATCACCAACGCAGCAACCTTCTTCCCCATCAACGCGCTGGACTCCACGCTTTTCAGGAACATTAAGACTACCTGTGGGGCTACGACGACTCCTTCGTGTCAGTCGCCAACAAACTCCTCCCGGCTGGATTGACTTCGGGAAGATTGGTATTTTGGACAGAGTGAGTACTCATATCATTATGCTCCTCATTACCATCGCAGCAATCTTCTTCCCCATCAACGCGCTGGGCTCCAAGCTTTTTCAGGAACATTAAGACTACCTGTAGGGCTACGACGACCCCCTTGTATCAGTCGCCAGCAAACTCCTGCCTGGCTGGATTGACTTCGGGAAGATTGGTATTTTGGACAGAGTGAGTACTCATATCATTATGCTCCTCATCACCAACGCAGCAACCTTCTTCCCCATCAACGCGCTGGGCTCCAAGCTTTTCAGGAACATTAAGACTACCTGTGGGGCTACGACGACTCCCTCGTGTCAGTCGCCAGCCAACTCCTCCCCGGCTGGATTGACTTCGGGAAGATTGGTATTTTGGACAGAGTGAGTACTCATATCATTATGCTCCTCATCAATAACGCAGCAACCTTCTTACCCATCAACGCGCCGGGCTCCAAGCTTTTCAGGAACATTAAGACTACCTGTGGGGCTACGACGACTCCCTCGTGTCAGTCGCCAGCCAACTCCTCCCCGGCTGGATTGACTTCGGGAAGATTGGTATTTTGGACAGAGTGAGTACTCATATCATTATGCTCCTCATCAATAACGCAGCAACCTTCTTACCCATCAACGCGCCGGGCTCCAAGCTTTTCAGGAACATTAAGAGTACCTATGGGGCTACGACGACTCCTTCGTGTCAGTCGCCAAGAAACTCCTGCCCGGCTGGATTGACTTCGGGAAGATTGGTATTTTTGACAGAGTGTGTACTTATTTCATTATGCTCCTCATCATCAACGCAGCAGCCTTCTACTCCATCAATGAGCTGGGCTGCATTGCACTGTAACGTAGCTACCCAATGGCAAGCTAGGACATTACCATGAGCCCTCGAGCTCATTTTTAATATATTATAATATGATCAACTAGAATTGGAAAGCTTGCCGTATGTTTTGCCGTATTAATTATTTCTCACTTAAGGGGTATAAAATCTATTTTTTACCTATTGGAAAACCTATAGAATAATTAATACAAAAAAATCGTAGAAATAGGTCAAGCAGTTTCGAAAGAGTACTGTAACAAAAATTGTACCAATATTACTTATACAAGAATTTTATATATTAGAAGATTATCCAGAACAAAAGATAATAGTAGTAGTGTTGTAATGAATGCTGTAGGATTTCGCACCTGTTTGGAAAAATCCACTGACGGCTGAATGTGTGGAATAAAAAAAAATTAAACAATTAACAGTGCCATTTTTAACATCACTGTGTCATCTGAACGAGCATAATCTGTTACTTTACTTTAGCCATTGGACTTTGCTTTGAAATAAGTAGTCTGTAATACCAGCCCTATAATATGAAAGATGAAACCAGTATAGCGTAATCAAAAAAATAAGCGAACGTTTTAATTAGGTATATATTACAAAAACAACAAACACTAAGTAAAACGTACTTTATGTTGACTTTGCAATACAAAAAAAGAAGTTGCCTACGCCGCAACAATACCTGTCAAGTGTTGTCGTTAGATGTCAACATAAATATTTTGTCAATGTCCATGACAAGACGTTCTATTAGCGATATAGGTAGATCATGCTAGACCTAAGACGTTATTAACCTTATATATTACTAGCTTTTGCCCGCGGCTTCGCCCGCGTGAATTTCGGGGTTTTACAAATCCCGTGGGAGTCCTGGATTTTCTGGGGAAAAAAGAGCATATGTGTTAACCTAACTTCGGAAACACGATTGGATAAAATTTATCGCCAAAAAGTTCTCCCAAAACTTGCTCCAAAATCTCCATTTTTCTAATTTCCATCGAAAACTACGATGGACATAATTGTAATTTTTATTTTAATTTATCGGTAAAAAATAATTCCCAAAAACGCTCAGAACGACATTTAAATAACTGGCTTAGTTTTTGAAGTAATTAGGTAAAACAACGTTTTTCTGTTATATTCTTCCACAACGCTGCATACTAACCTAACCTAACCTAACCCACCAACGTATTCAACAGAGTGAGAAGGACGAAAATAAAATCAACGTATCCGCTTAAGAGTGAAATAATTTCAGAACCTTTACCTTATAGGTATCCATTTTCGCATTTATAGCATAATTACTATCACATAATCTATTGCTCAACTAAAACACATATTTTTAATAGCGAAACAGTTCTAATATCAGAAACTATACAGTAACACCTTTTGCTATTATTAACCTGTATCCCATTGCTTAACTAAAACACACATTATAAATAGCGAAACAATTGTACATTCAGAACCTTTATGGGTAGGTACCCATTTCCACATTTATAGCATTACTAATTACTTTACCATATCCCATAGCTCAACTAAAACATACATTGTCAGTAACGAAACAGTATATCGTATAGGTAGCCGTTTTCATAGTTATAATATTATTAAACTGTATCTCATTGCTCAACTAAAACACAAAATGCTAATAGCGAAACAGTTGTAATGTCGGAACCTATAATACGGGTACCCATTTTCACATTTATAGCATTATGCATTATTTATAGCATTATATCATTATTATTTATAGCATTATTATCCCATATCCCCTTGTTCAACTAAAACATACTTGTTAAATGCGTACAGTGCTATGTTCAGAACCTACATAGTGGCCATTTTCACATTTAGAGTGATAATAGATTCAGTTTTTGCCCGCGGCCCGGCCCCGTCAAATTCGCTTTTTCATGAATCCTAAGGGAAACGTCATTTTCCCGTTATCGTTCCCTATTCCAACCTTTAAACATGCTTTCAAGCAAGTTCGCTTGAACAATCTATCTATAGATGTAGCTATAGATTGCTCTAGAAAATTTGGTATTTTGAGTATCCCACGGGAACTAAGGATTTTTCCGGGATAAAAAGTAGCCTATGTTTTAATCCGGGTTATAAGCTACCTATGTTCTAAATTTCAGCTAAATCGGTTCAGTAGTTGAGCCGTGAAGGAGTAACAAACACACACACAAACTTTCGCCTTTATAATATTATTAGGATTAGGATATTAGGATTAGGATTAGGATTAGGATTAGGATATTATTAGGATTAGGATAGATCAATGTTATTAACCTTGTCTATATTGGGGGCATGTTCGGAACAAAAAAATTAAATATTCTACTACTTCACTATTCACTAATTTGTTTCTCGGGTTATTTACCTATTGATTTAACTAATTGCCACTTGTCAAAAATCACAACTCAATAAATTCGCGCGCTAATTTATTGGCGTTGTTTATTCGCACTTACAATAACATTTAGCTTGAATTTGTTTACAATAATTTGAATTAATATCCTGTTATGTTTCATCTTAAATCCTCAGAGTTAAATTGAAATGTGTTTATTTCATCTGAATTCTTCTGATCTATATACGAGATAGAGTTAATGTTATGATTCCCAATACTTTTCAAACCTTCCTTAAACTTGAAAACGGCTCGACCAATTTTGATGTATTTTTTGGGTTTTCCACAGTTCTACGCTGAAAAAAAAGAAGAGGTAGAGGTGGAGTTGAAGAATTTATCCAGAAAGTTCTCCATCAACACGTGGAACAAGCTAACAGGCCTCGCGGAACAGGGATTCACTGACTGGAACACTAGGTAAGAAGAAAGTGAAATTATGGTCCTCGCAAAGTGTGTACCTGGGTTAAAACTGTGAATTCTTACTAGTTTAGTATGTTCCTAAGGTTAAGTAACACATCACATCGTTTTGAAAATTCGTCAAAATTATTTTAAGCGTTAAAATCATGTTGGGAAAAATCAATTTTAAAAATCATTCGATTTTGTAGACACATACTTACCGAGAATTTACAGTTTAGAGCATAAGATGATAAAATGAATATTAAAATCTAACAGTTGTTATGCTCTGTAAATACCTAATAATAAACATAATTGGCACCTAGATCCTATATATCTTTGTTAACCTATGGCACTATTTATTACAAAAGTATCCATAATTACCTATTATTTATTCACTGAGTATTACGAATCCAAGAATGTTCTAATCTGATTTAGTAGTAATTGTGTTTTATCTATCCGTTTTAAAGTAATATGCTAATATTTTCCTTGCAATATTGCTGATCGTGATCTTATATCTGTCGATTTTCTTGCAATAGATATAGTGTCATGTAAATTGGTTTTCTGCGTCATGCACAGCTTCTTGAAACTCTAGTTTTGAGAAGAGCATGACTTGATCAGCACATAAATAGATTATGAAGCGCATCGTGGTGGAAGTGGTCTAGTGGTAAGCATGTTCTGGTTCCCTCGTCATCTTTTTACCACAGAACTGCAAGACATTGTAAAGGCTTACACCCCTTCATAATTGACGTACCAAAGACAATAAGTGTTTGATTCCTCGTTTCTCATACGCATTGCAAAGATCTGGAATACTCTCCCAGGCAATGTTTTTCCCACCACCTACATGGGCGCCTTCGAATCAAGAGTGAATAGGCAATAGACGTTTCCTAGGCAAGCCTCAGTCCTTAGTAACCTTAGTCTGTATCATCGCTTTCCATCAGATCACAGGTGTGTACACAGTCAAGCTAGACCAGCTAAAAATGCTGCCATCAGATAAAATTAGTATACTTAGATGAACTTGGTAAAAATGACACGTTGTCTTCTCTTGCGCCAAGAGCTGCAGTTGAAGTAATTAATGGACCAGCAGCAGTTACCTTTTCTGTTAGACCTTGGTCAACTGGCAACAATTGTATCCAGTTACTTCCCGCGACTCTCTTAATGTCGTCAGATAATGTCGTTTTAGTGTCGTCAGTGGTCGAAGGTCTGCCAACACTGCGTTTCCACGTGCGTGGTCGCCATTCCAGTACTTTGAGTTCCCAACGTCCGTTGGCTCTACGAGCTAAGTGTCTCGTCCATTGCCATTTCAGCTTCGCGAAATGGCAATGGCCGAGATTTATGGAGTCATGTAAAGATTACTTAGATCATGTGTTATAAGCGTTATATTAAAAAAATTACAATTTTATTCGCAGCATACCTTGCAATCAAGTCAAAGGCACATACGAGGCTCTGATTCTAACTCCTGGACTGAAGAAGGATGTGGAGGTCCCGGTGTTCAGGAAGCAGGCCTGCAGGACTTACCCTTTCACCTTCCTGGAGGAGGACAAGACTCCGGGCGGTATAAAATTTTACCGGTAAGTCCAAATACATAATCCGGATATACAAAACGAACTGTTCCCCGCGCCTTCGCCCGTATGAATTTCGGTTTTAAAATATCTCGTTATATAATGAATCAACCTTAAAAGATAGATAATATTATGTGGTGTCGCGGACTTTTTTTGTAACATTTTTAAATGAGAGCATATTATATTGATTTTTGCATAACTTGAATTATTTACGTAGCGCACGCAACGGAATCTCCAAATGGACAACTATTCTCGTTTTTGCGACATTTTTCATTGATGCTCAGAGAAGCAAGGAAGGTGGCTGCAATGGAGAACCTTTTGGTGATAGCGTAGTGTGATGTAAGATAGCCTGCCTTTCTCGATAAATTAACTATCCGATACAAAAATCATTTTTCAATTCGGACCACCTCCTTTCCTTTCTTTTCTTTTTGTGTTCCTGAGATTAACGCTCAAACCAAACCTGAAATCTACGCAGATTATTCTGTGTATGAAACATTTGTATTTTGTACGCAGATACATGATGGACCGGACGGCGTTTAACAAAACTTCACGGTACGCTTGCGAGTGCACGAAAAACTGTCTGCCCGATGGATTCATAGACATCAGTAGCTGTTATTATGGTGAGTGATCACACCTTTGATGCAATGCGTTTATGTTACACCAACATCATATTTTTTTATATACTCTACAAGTTGACTGCGATCTTACCTGATGGTAAGTGATGATGCAGCCGAAAGTAACCAGAACTCCAAGTAGCTTGGTGGTCTTAGCTGGTATGATGGTAACTAGCCACATCCTTTTCTTATCCCTTACTTACATTATACATCCTCCGTAGCTCTGTCTAGACCTCTAATAAGCAGCATCATTTTTAATTGTTCTAAAACTGCATCCCTCGCTCAGAGAGCATAGAAGGTTTATTTACTAGTTTAACTTCGTTGCCTCAATTATAATATAGTAATATTTTATTGCTTGCATTACATATAACCCGTAGTTGCCCTCAGATAAGCTTAGATTGCAATCGCGGTTGTAAAGTGTCCATTTTATTATAATAATTACCTAGTTCTGGTTCATTATACCTACATACCTTATAACGCCACATTTACGTATTCATTACTTGAAGTTCCTTCCGGATTTGAAATAGGCTTTAATGCTTCAGACATACAAACTTGTGTTAGTTATAGCTACTGGAATCATGTGAACAGAGATGTAGATGATTGTTAAAGTACATATTAGGATGTTGATAAGGGACAAGAAAGGGGATTGCTTTACTTCCCACAGAATCACTTAGTCATGCCCCAATTGGTTGGTCCAGTGGCGATAGCAGTATATTAGATAGAGTGCCAAATATTTATAGGATGACTTACGAGTATTCAAAGTGTATTCCAATGCTGGAATAATATAAATCTACGAGAACAGTGGTGTGTTTTAAAAAGGAAATATGTATATTATCTTGGTTACCTTCCTACCTAGTTATCGCAATGAATTTAATTCCACAATCCTAGAAATAGCTAGGACAAATGAGTAGGACGACAAGAATAAACTCGATTAAATTATGTAAAAGAGATAAAATGTAAATGACAATAAATAAAAAAATATGTCTCGTTAAGATAAGAGATATTTAATAAGTCAATCGTAAGCAAAATCTTTTTTCAACCAACTATAAAAAAGGTTTGAATTCTACTGTATTTGTGTAAATGTTTGTTACTTTAGAACTTTCGACTAGGTGAACCGATTTTGATGATTCTTTTTTTTATTTTAAAGCTGGTACTTCATTTCGAGTTCTTTCCCTAACACACTTTTGAGAACGTAACGGTGAACTTATGATGTTTACCTCACAAAAAAGCCAGAGGTGCTTGCCTGGGATTCGAACCACTGACCCCTTACAAGAAGCATCTAGAGATCTGAATCAATGGGCTATCAATGCTTTGGAACATTTATGTTCTAAGTATAAGTACTAAGATCCCATGACCTTGTTCTAGGATTCCCCATCGCATTATCAAAACCTCACTTCTTGGACGTGGAGCCCAGGAACCAGGCGCATTACAAGGGTTTTTCGCCAGACCCTATCAAGCATAGGTCTACCCTGGAAATGGAACCGGTGAGTTAATAATTTTTCTCTTTTTAACCAGAATATCTACGGTGTACCCTGTCCATAGACACCACATGCCTTTTTTTGGACCTAAGCCGAGCTTCAGACCTGGTAAATTATAATTTAATATGGTCAAAACTCAATGAATATAAAGTACAGCCTGACGTTATAAATATGTTGAGATTTTGGTACGAGAACCAAACTGACGCTATGAAATGGGGCGACACACTTTCTAGCGAGTATAGTTTGGAATGTGGGGTACGTCAGGGCGGATTGACATCGCCGGACCTTTTAAACATTTACGTCAATGGCCTGATAGTCCTAGTTAAGAGCCACCTTCCTATATCGGTTGTCATATCGACGGAGTATGTGTTAACAATTTAAGTTAGGCTTATGATACGATGTTGCTCAGTCCCTTTATCAAAGCCCTATGGAAACTTTTATTATTAAGACGTTACGATTTGGTTTACGCCTATTTTGTTTATTTTCACAATTCCTATACAAAACACTTGTGAAGTCAGAGAGGTTATTAGAACTCTTCAATGGCTTTTAGTGTGCCCTGTCAGTTAGGGCTCGTTTGGTTGTAATGTATCACCCTTAAAGTGGTTTTTAAAACCGGTACAAGATGGCCGCCATCATAAAATAGCGAATTTTGGTGGTCGGGGAGTTTTTAATAAATTATTGTTTACTATAATATTATGTTATTATAGCGTTAATTCTTACTTCCGGCCACTCTTAAATCGAGTATGTAGGTAGTATGGCACTTTATCTTCTGTGATCTATCTTTATATTCTTGGTAAGAGAGGCTCTCGATCACAGAGGTCAGTGGTTAGTTACGATTAGTATAGTTCCTAGTTTATGATTAATGAATCACCAGTAATACCAAGGTAAGGTCGCGGTTAAACTGAACTCTCGGGATATTACTAAACTTGTTCCAAGCCTTCCTGCCTAAAGCGTAAAACCCAAAAACCTTGGAATGTAATATTTGTTTATGTTTCAAATCTGTCATGAATTTTAAGAATTCGCACTTTGTAAACAATCTTGGACAGCAAAAATTTACACGTCATTGATTACGTTTTAATTTATATCTAAAACGTCGTACACGAGGTTTTGTTTTTTTTTTTAATACGGGAGTGACCAAATGACCCAGACCATCAATGATTGCGTAGGAACATAGTTTATAGGTTTGACGACGTTGCCCTTTACTCTTAATGGGGTCAGGTACTGCGTAGTTTCCCTCTGTCAAACTAACGGACCACTGGGTCCATTATTTAATCCCTTGCCTTGCCGTCCCCAGTGTGCAGTGCTTCATAAGTTTATACGTCATTTGACAATTTTAAATATTGAAATAGCATCAGGATTTCAGTGAGGGTCACCGATATTGCCGTTTATTAGACGCAGGCGCTTTTTCAATCAACAATTATAAAGGCTTTTTTTATAGTGAATGGGAAGTGGGAACCAACCATTCCAAGAATAAATATATGTTGTCTCTCTAATTATAACTTATTATTCATGAAATAAGCAAGATTAATTTACATCAATGCACTGATTTCGATTATCGATCAGATATTTTTCTCAAAAGAAGAAAAGAGGTTTGTCAAGGCACAGTAAACTTAACACTAATTACCTAGATCTAGGTGATCACCGACTTACTCGTACTTTAGAATGCATGGATAAATATCCATGTATTGTATTAGCTATACAGTTTATTTGAACAAAATAGATGTCTTCTCCTATAAGTTTGTGCTGCTTTTTGTCTCTAGAACTGCATTGTTTAAATAATAGTTTTTTGCTCGTTACTTATGACTTTACAAGCAAAATAATTATTTCTTTTGCAAACACATTATTTGTGTCACCGTAAAGATATTATAATCTCGGTACTTACTGCAGTAATTATTCTAATAGTTACTGATAAATAATATCAACTACTCTATAATGTAGATGATCTAGTTTTAATTAATTTGTCACAAGTTGTTGTCCGTTACTTCGTCTGTGAAATTGAAATTCGTCTGTGCTCTTTCTTTGAAATGAGCAGTTAGTTAAGTGAATATTTATCGGGGATGGTTCTTAAGCAATTCTTAAGATTTAAAAAAGCCTTCCTTATCCCCTGATTATCATGAAAATAAATTCTGTACGAAAGGAGGTTTTCGAAAATGGACTCGCTTGATTTTAAAAATTGACGTATCAGCGTTCACTTGCAAGTTTATATTAATCCTATACCTTTAAACGAGCAAATTTTGTAAATATATATATTTATGTATAATCCGAATCTCGGAAACGGCTCGAACGATTTTCATGAAATTTAGTATACAGGGGGTTTTGGGGGCGATAAATCGATCTAGCTAGGAATCATTTTTAGAAAATGTCAAATTTACCAAAAAAAAAGTGACTACTGCTGCCATCTATTGGCCGATAGATTTACTACCGAGCAAAGCTCGGTCACCCAGATATTTATAATTATAAGTTTACACTATCTCCACTCCTTTCAAGGACTTTGACTGGTTGATAAATAATTAATGAATCAGGAGAGTGTATGAATGAGCCGGAACATTTCTCTTTATTGTGATGCTGCTGTTGCTGATGATGATGATTCAGATGGTGATGACATTAGTTTTTTTTATTATGGTGTAACAAAAAATACAAATGGTTTCCTATTAATCCTATAACTAGGTAATAAATCTTTTGATTATGACGTCCGTGCATAGATGATATAATAAATAATAATTGATGTATTTTGAGAATATTATAAACGATATTGCGTAGTGTTTTATGATATCGAGAATCGTAAAATTAATTACACGTGAGCATGACCAATCTAAGAGTTCTTAGTATTTGTTTAATATAAGCATACAAATATGAACATTCGAAAAAAAATTGTTTGCAAATGTACTTTGAGCGAAACAAACAGAAAAATAATGCAAAATATAACAAAAAAAGGGTAAGGCTTCTCACGAACTAAATCGGTTTTTCAATAAAAAAGAATTATCGAAATCGGTTGGCGTGAAATTGAGGTATTCTTTCAACTGTCACGCGCATACTTAACGCAAATTTATGCTTTCAAATAAAAATAGAATTAAATCGGTTCCCAAATCAAATGAAAATGTGAATATTCGAAGGAAAATTGTTTGTTAATGAATTTTGAGTGAAATAAATGAAACTGGAAAGGAATAAAATAATAATTAATTGACCAACTACCACTGAATTGTGTGAAACCAACCCATACTTGGCCGGTTTTAATAATTTTACTATACAACCCAATAGCACCTTCTATTGTTTATTCTTTAAATAATATGTTTATTTTCATAGGTGACCGGCGTGAATATGGCTGTGACTACCAACATCCAAATAAACATCGCAGTCCGAACGTCTCCAGGCAACCCAATCACAAAGCCTTTCAAAGACAAAGTCGTGCCCATCCTATGGTTTTCATTGGTAAGTAGTTAGTATGAGAAAATCATGATCATCACAATCATGATCAGAGCAATCGTTTCGCCACTGAACACGGAGTCTCCTCTCTGACGTGTTCCTCTTTTTAAGGATTCCAAAACAAAATGGTAATAATGAAACCCTTATGGACTTATCCGACCGTCTGTGTGTCTGTCTGTCAGTCACAATCGATTATTATTTATTCTGTAACTATAAAACTATTGACATTTTTGGTAAAGTTGTAGTTAATATTAATAAATAAGTTAATATTAATTTAAGTAATTATATTAATACTAGCTGACCTGGCAAACGTTTTTTTGCCCTTAGGGGTAATAAAAAATAGATAAATTGAGATTTAAACTATCCTATCTCTCAAGTTGGATCGAACTGCACATGGTGTGCGAATTTTATTATAATCGGTTAAGTGGTTTAGGAGTCCATTGAGGACAAACATTGTGACACGAGATTTATATATATTAAGATTAAGGTTATATTAATATTTAAGGTTATATTAATATTAACGCCACATTATGGCGGAAATTTGTCCCTCTTGGGTTGGTTGGTTAGTACACGTTTTAGTACGAATTTCGAGTCGACTCGCATCGCACAAATGCATCGAATTCCTCCATACATTTACAAGTCAGCAACATCTATTGACAACCGCATGTCAGCGACTGTCCATAGATGGCGCTGGCTGTAAATGTAGGTGTGAAGCTTGGACGATGCTAGTTGACTCGAAATTCGTACTAAAACTGAACTGACCCCTGTGTGGCGTGAACCGGCGGCAGTCCATACTCCATAGACAGTACTTACTGCGGTCGGTTTACAAATGACGCTGTTGGTGTCTGAACAAACGTTTTTGACACCAGCAAAGCGTGGTCCGCCGGGTCTTACGTATACGTTATGTCCTATGATCGCCTTCAACTCAATAAACTATGTTTTTCCCAATCGCAGTTCTGCAAGGAAGCTCCTTCGGAGGTGGTGACGCTGCTGTGGCTGCGGCTGGTGCTAGCGCCGCCGCTGATCATCGTTCTCGCCGTGATGCTGCTCATCACTGGCATCGTCCTCGGCGTGCAAGGGTGCCACCGGCTTTTGAGACCAAGGTACCATGTCTTTACTTGTTAGCAAAGACACCTATACGTATATTATTTATTTCTCCATGTCTATACTATAGACCCGGCGGACCGCGCCAAAAAAATGTCGCCAGTTCATGGGAGCCTACGCAGTATTTCGCAGGAGTTTCGACAGATGGCAATACATTTTCTTGTATGAAGAAGGTTTTCGTAAAATGTTCGGATGGGCTCATCTTGATGTTATAATCATAGCTTGTTAGGTACATATGAAAATTGACGACTTCCCGGGCGCAGTTGGAAACGCGTAACTTGGGTTTGAGCGGGTTCGATTCCCAGCACGAGCTAATTTAGAAGTTTATAATCCTCATTTTATCTCTTATTTATATTCGTGGCAATTTTTGTTACAAAACTCCTCTGAAACGGCTTGATCGATTGTTATGAAATTTTCTGTGTATGTTCGGTAGGTCTAAGAGTAGTTCGTAACCTATTTTTTTAATATCCCTAATGATAAAACAACTTATGCCAGGTCAGCTTGGCGGCGCGTCTTTGGCAGTTTTGTGGTATCCATCACAGTAAAGACGCGCCGTCTAGCGTTATAGCGTTCCGTAGCGATGCTGTATACCAACAGTTAGGGGGTTACTCACATTATCCAAGTTAATATTAGTACGATAAATCTTCGGTTGATGGATATAGTGGATGGAGATAGTGGCATTCTTCGATAGTTAGTTCTGGTAGATCGAATTTAGGTTCATTAGGCCTTTAGACAACATACCAATTCTGGGGCCGGGGTGATTATGACGAACAAATGTAAATTGATATTTTTGACTAATAAAAAAAATATTTTTTAAAGGTACAAACTGGTCCAGCATGACCCACAGAAGTCAAGGAAGAAGAGCGTGGAGAACAGAAGAAACAGTGTCGTACTAAACATATCGTCAGACAATAACGGATTTATTGACGAACAGGGGTTGGCTAAAGAAGCGGTCTCCTTGCTAGCCATCATGGAAGAAGACAGAGACGGCATACCAGATTTACTGTTGAATGAGTGAGAGGCATTAATGTTTATAATTGTTCGACTTTAAAACTTTCATCCTATGCTGAGTCAAATGTCGACATAGCGCTAAGCTTACTTGAAGTATACATACTTATACTAAGTATATATACTTATAAATCTTTTTGTATGGCACCGACATACATAATAACAACTGGAAGACTGGAAGATACGAAGAATGATGCATATATTTTGTGGCATTTTTCTCTATGTGGAGTTAATTTTCCACATCAAATAATTTATTTATAGTCTATGCATTTTCTTCCACTCACTTTTATCAGCTGCTTACTTACATTTTTCCTCCCTCTTTCTTCGATTCTCCAGAATTATGCTCTTATAATATTAGGTATGTATATTGTATGTATACGAAATATTTATACCTAATTAATTAATTGATAGCAAGAATAATTATAGTATAGGTAATGCTTACAAGTTACAAATAGAGTTACTTTTGTGCGTGCAATTTTTAAAGTAAATTATTTACTATTCGTAATCATTCTGGGTAGTAATATTTTGAAAAAATGTTTAGTTCCGTGGTGTGTATGATTATTTTACGAAATTGTACCTAATTATAAAAGTTACCTACCAGCTGTTATTGAATATTAATAGTGTAATTAATTAATATTTTGATAAAGGTCGTATCCCTATATTTATTCACGTGTGTTCTATAAAAATATACTTGCCACTAATTTTATTATTTTTGTGTGATAAAAATGAGCAGTAATAGTGTTGTGGCTAAGACCTAGGTCTCATGTCTTGAGGTCTTGGATCTTGGATACGAATCCTAATCATACTACTCTAGGGACTCATACTTTTTGGAGTAATGTGTGTTTGAACTTTGAAGCAACTAAGTCGTGAAGGGAAAATAATAAGTGTAGATAAGTGTAAAATTAGCCCCCCAAATTTAAATTATATTAACGTAATCTTTCGTAAAACAGCACGTAGACTAATTACGCCTCATAGTTTGATGGCGTTGATAATTGCATATTAAAGTTCACACATATCCACTTATGTTTTTTTTAATAAAAACTGTGCCTGAAAATCCTTAATTATATCATATTAGTTCCCGATAAATCCAAATAAAGGCAGTTAATTGTACAAAAGAGCCAATATGAGGTGAACGAGAATTTCTGTGCAAAGTTTCTATTAAAAACATGTAAATATAAATATATAAATATATATAGAGGACAACATCACATACATTGCTCCGATCCCATAGTAAGTAGCTTATGCACTTGTGTTATGGAAATCAGAAACAACGAAGGTACCACAACACCCAGACCCGAGACAATGTAGAAAAGTTATTTTTCTACATTGCCCCGGCCGGGAATCGAACCCGGAACCTCAGAGATGGCGGCGCCTTGAAAACCGGCACGCTAACCACTCAACCACGGAGGTCGTCAAATGTATGTGGCTGTGCTACTTTTATTTGCACAATATTTTAATAACATATGCGTAATGTCTTCGAATATTTATAGAATAATGAAATCAAAAAATTTGGTGGGCTAATTTTACCCATCCAACTTTAAAGGCTACCAATTTGCATAGGGCCAGCGTTATGGGCCATTAATTAGGCGGTTAGGAGGAATATTTTGGTCAGTATTGTGCTGGTCTTGAATTAGAAGATAGAAATTATATTTGAAATATTGTAAAGGCAATAATTCTACAGTTACCGAATTTATCCGGTATCTAAGAATCACCTAAAATTATTGCTCAAATGAAATTGCTCAATTAACATGCTCAATTTTCAGTTTAAATCTTTTAAACCATTCAGTTTGTTAACCTATACTCGATTTCACCGAGCCACTCACGGTAGTTTAGTTTTACTAACCCGTGAAAGGGTGTAAAATGCTAAGTGATTTCCTGTCATTTCAATTGAAAACATTTGATCCTCCCTTATGGTATAATAGCATGCCTCTCATATAGTATAGTATATAGAGTATAAATAAGCAAAATTTTTAGAAAATGTATTCCACGATGACGCGCACACTCTATCAAACACCGTACGAATAAAAAATGAAACATAGCGATTTTGACAGAGTGGGGCGCGTCTTCGTGGATAGAAATATCTATTACGTCTTAATAGGGTATTTGACTCCAATTTTTTTATAACTTTATTATAAAGTAGAATTAAAATAATGACGTGCACTGAAAGAACTAATTAAATCGATCAAATAACAAAAAAGTTATAAGCATTTAAAGATTTGTGATTAGACAGAGATAGCAACATGACATTGTGACGTCACACCGTACCAATGCCATAGTAGCTTCGTGCGGCTTCATACAAATTTTCGTTTTGCGAGAAAGGGATAGAAGATCCCCCCACTCCAAAGTTTAAACGCCTGTAACTTTGTAAATCTTCGTTGGATTTTAATATTTCTTTCACTGCACGTTATTATTTTTATCCTAGTTTATAATAAAGTAATATTTTTTATCAAATTCAAAAGTAGTGTAAGACCCCATTCGTCGGTCAGCTATAGGGTAATGAGTAAACAACAATGCGATGATATACACTATTACTTTACATACATAGGCTTATAATTCTATGCTCGATGGGTGTAATACAAAATTCACGAAAAAAGTGTCCCGAGAAAACCTATACAAATATAAACGAGGGTACATGAGTATTTTTATAAACTAACTAAAACATTGTAATTTATGTCTTAAACCATTACTATACAGCCTAATTTTCAAACACGAGACTGAAGTGCGATTGTATGTCTTTTCGCGTTTTGTATGTCATTCAGTTCGGACACTTTTTAGCGCTGACCCCAAATCCTTAGCTTATAAATCAATGTTTACATACTATCTTTGCCTATAAGTTCAGCGGTCAAGCCATAAAATAACCACGTAGGAAAAAATAAACAGACAGCGTCTGGCGTTTAAATTAGGTACAGTTGACGTCAAAAGTCCATACATAGCTTGTGCAAGTACAATAAACTGTTAACAATTTTAACCTTGAGTTCAAACGATTAGGTTCAAAATATTGCGATGCCTTACATGCAAAGGATCTTGTTTCCAAATTCTATTGTGTCTTTTGACTCTGACCGTACATTTTGGTATAGTCCGGCTGTCCGCTAAGTCTAGCCATAAGGCTATATGGCATATAGTACTTTTAAAGTTAATTAAAAGTTTGAATTGTATTTTACGACGTCGTATTCTTATTTAAAGTAGTAATAAGTGATTGAAGTATTCCATATAATAATAACAATGTGATATTATTTATAAATTATATCTAGTATTAAATAGGATTTGTTTGTATTTAGCATTGTAAATATCTAGACTGATATGGTGTATTGTAAATAAAAGGATATTTTTAGCAAAAAACTTGTTTTATTTTTGAATAAATTATATTATTTATTTACATAAATATTCGGCGAGATACAGAAGTCGTGTCGATAAACTGTTACAAACGACCTTAGTTAACCTTAGAGGAGTAATTGTGAGCTAGTATGTAGTGTATGGGCTTTTAGGCAGTAAATAAAGAGCATCAGTTATACCAGTGGGTACAGATTTTTGAAAGAATGACGAGTAGACTGCCATCGCAAAAACGAATCGAATTACTCCATACGCCATCTATGAAAGATCGCTGGCATGCGGCTGTCAATAGATGGCGCTGGCTGTAAATGTATGGAATAATTCGATTCGTTTATGCGTTGCGAACTGACTCGAAATTCGTACAAAAAAATTGTACTAATCCCTCAGTTTTGATGTGATTTGCCCATAACTGTAATTTTCATTTTCAAATTTTTCCTTTTGCCACCAAAACTTATTTATTAGACTTAATATAACATAATGGACTGTTGAACTTTAATGTTTACGACTATGCTCTCGTGGTACGCATTTTGTATAGAAATAGTTATCTACATTCCAAAAAATGTAACATGTTTTAGGAACTTCATCTACAGCCTGATAATTTATGATAATGATACTCTGAACTGTACAATAGTCATTTTTGTTGTACATTTAGGCCAAAAGTGCCTATCGGAAAACAATCGTTTTGCATCAGGACTATCTATAGATCATCAAAAACTTATAGGCGATCTAATCTTGAGTTTAAAATGAAGATTTAATATAAGAACATGTTGAAAATTCTGTTTTCTGGCACATTGGCTGAAAAGAGAGCTTTCAACACGTTCTATGTCAATAGTTTTGAGAACTCACAATATGCGGATACAACGTTCCCGCGGCGTTCGTTCGTTCGCTGTAGTCGAAGTCGTGGCCTAGAATAGCGTTCGTAATTTGATCAAACCCTTACCTTATAAACTTGTAAAATCTACGCTTAAATTATTTTAATATTAATAAATATAGCCGACTAGAAATTAATATTTACAAAAACGAGTGGTAATCAAAATTAATTGTAATCTACTTAAAACTACAACAATTCCAGTTGATTGCAAATCGAAATCCATATTAAACTATGCTTCGCATTAGGCACCTTAAATTCAAACTAGGGTAGCTACAACGCGCTCATAAGACTTGTGTGAAGTGTGAAGATCTTTGCACATTTTGCTTGCATTTCTTGATTAAGTTCGATTGATTCATCTTCTATCTAATAAAAAATATTCACATGGTTTCGTATCCACGTTTCTGATTTGAACCGCATAGATGAATATCCACCTTCAATCTTCAGTGTTTTCTGCCTAGGATGAAAAAGGCATTATCTTGCAAACGTGCTCAAACTTGAAAATGTAGCCAACAATAAAATTATTAATCTATGAAAAAATTTAAATCAGGGGACAGCCCTCAGGAAGATGTTCCTTACAATCTGTATAAATTGCTAGGTTTGTGATCTATTTTCTTCTGGCTCGCACTGACTGCGATAGATAATACTACTCGTAATTTCAATGATAAAACTAGAGTAAGAATCTCACTGTTATTATTGTCAAATAAATATTAAATATTTGTGAATAAATTTTGTTTAAATCCTTATAACAATTAAAGCAACGCTTTTCCATTACGTGTCGGCTTTTACCCATCGTAAGCCACGAACTAAAATTTTCTAATTCTTCTGTGGCAGCTTTTTTATCAGGCACGTCATTTTATTAGACACGCCATTTCGAGTGTCCGGCCTGATGTTGCTAAAAAAACACTCGAATCACGCGATATCGAGTGTCCGGTCGGATGTTTTCAAAAAAGCCTCAGCTAGCGTAAATGTGGGCATAGATCCAGGATACGTAGTGCGCTACGTTGGTGTAGACGTCCGGGACACCCATCCTGGCGCAGCCTGACCCGAAGGACGTTAACCCGCGCAGCTCCCAACGACCGCCGGATCTGCACTGGAGTGGTCCCCCACTGTCGCCCTGGAATGGTAAAAATGATCAAAATGAAAATATATGACGCAGGCAATCAAAATGGCGCCCCGGGCACCGCCCAACGGGTGCCCTCCTTAGTATCCGCCCCATACCCGCCCTATACCAAATGATATGTAGGGTTGTTCCTATTCCAAAGAATGACTTCTTACACTCTACAATTAATTGGTACTTTATTGCCATCCCACCTGATGGTAATTGATGATGCAGCGGAAGATGTTACTGTACTAACTTGGAAAAGGTACTCGTAAGTAAACTCGCCCCTAACGGTTTCTTCATACCATCACGCCAGCGTAAATCGCTTGGTAATCTTTTATGCTGTAAGTACTAAACTGATGTGGCTGAAATTTGGATTGGAGATAGATAAAAATAGGTTGAATCACGCAAACTACATACTTTTATTCTCTGGAAAACCCCGAGTTACCGCTGGTTTGGTAAATATTACCTTTTTCTACGGATAGATCCGCAGGAATAAGCTAGTAGCCTGATAAAAACCTTATTGCTTAAGGCTCATTTTCACTAGGCGACATGTCGCAGATACTTGTCGCTCGACATTCACGTAGTTGTCTCTGCAAAAGTTGTGGAACAATGTAATTGTCCCGCGACATACGACTCGTTCACATTGTCAGTATTTTCGGAACACAACGCGACACACGTTCTCACTGTCTTGCGACTGTCGAGAGACACGAATGTCGCACGAGTCGACGCTCGCAGACCGTCGACTTGCGACATGTTGTGCGACCCGTAAATGTCCCGAGCGATGACGGGCGATGTCGGGCGACATCGCGCGGGACACGTGAATTTCGTGTCGAGCGACTGAGTCGCGCATTAAATGTCCCCTAGTGAACATGCGGCTTTATTTGAAAACATTCTCACGTCAGTTTCTACCGTCACTGTCTCAACCGCAAACGGAATATCACTTTCGGTTGCGTTCGATATTACGTAGCACGTTGTTATCATCAATCACTTTTATTTGAGCAATCAAACGCTCGACATTTAATTGACATTTACCATTCAATTCTCGTACTCTGACACTCGAGATCGTGATCGATTGGATCTAAGGGTGAACGTCTATTTGACTGTGGTTTTTTTCCAGTATACAAGTTAGTATTTGACTGCGATCTCACCTGACGGTAAGTGGAGATGCAGCCGAAGATGTTAACGTTTTAACTTGGTATAAGTAAAGTCACCCCAACGGGTTCTACACAGCATCGCACCGGAACGCTAAATAGCTTAGCGGTACGTCTTTGATGATTGGGACGTAACTAGCCACGGCCGAAGCCTCCCATCAGACCAGACCTGAGCCAATTTAGAAATTATAACATTCTAAAGTGGCCCGTGGCGGAATCGAACCCGCGACCTCCCGAAATCCGAGCGCACGTCCCCTGCGCCAGGGAGGTCGTCCAAATCCGCACGCAACTATCGCCGCAGGGTTACCCTATACCATTGAAGAGTTTTTTAATAAATAAGATTCTTGGAATGAGAGGTATTTGTTTCCATCTCCTCAAGAGACACCTTAAAAATATGTTATAACTTTTCATACTCTGTAAGAAAACTTGAATATAGTGACATTTTTGAAAAGAACATGTGCCACTTACGTACCAGTTTTTTTCGGTGCAAACCTGCCTTCCGTACCTAACGGTAGAGTTTGGATATTTCAAAAGGGCTTATAATCTGGGCCTATAAGAAAAATAAATATTTTCACTATCATTTTCATGAATTATTAAGTACCCGAAAAGCGACATCAATACTCATTTTTTAAGTGTCTGGATATTTAGCAAATTTCGTGCATGTAGATGAGTGTGCGATCACATTTAACAAATTCAAAAATTCCAATCTAGGCTGTTGTTCATCCTAATACTAACAGTTTGATTCCAGATAAGATATATCGATTTGTTTGCTAATTGCATTTGAAATATCTTAATTTGAAAGTTACAAATGTGGCGATCAACATTTAAATAGATATATACCTGTCGATAACATTTCTGGGAATCAATCACGTAATGAAGAACGAAATTCAGACATAATAAGTTTCTTTCACTTTCAATGGCTCAAACACAGGCAACCATGTTCTAAATTAAAAATTTGCAATATGCAATTTCGTAATTTGTGGTTTGAAAACGTTACTTACTTATATTTTGGCGTGGTAAAAGTATTTGGGGAATTTGTGTAATAGGTACACAAACTACTTTTGTCATGCTTGGATTACGTATTTTAGAAACAGAATCAGTAAGGAAAAAGTCGATGAAGGCACTATTTCTGTTAGGTTTTGTTTTTCAAGAAATCTTGACGATTTTTTTCAGTTGCTTTCAGTTTATATATTGGTTGTTTATAAGCTCGTGTTTCACTCACACAAAGTTATCGTTAGAGTCAGAAGAACATCCCTAATCTTGTTGTTAACAAATTAAACATGTAGGTACGTAATAGATCACTTACCACACAAGCGCCAGTGCTTCCATCTGTACTCCCAGCGCACAAATGTCCATCATTCAAGGGCAGTGTCAAAGAATATCTATCCCTGCAGAGTTGCAAAGGTAAAACTGGAACCTCCGCTTCTAACAACACGTCAGTCAACGTTCCATTCGTCTGCTCTCTTCCCCAACCAGTCGCATAACACTCATCTTTAAAATCTATTCCATTATTGTCATCTATAAATGGATCTATTTCTTCACCGAACATGAGCTTTTTATCGCTTCTTTTCACATCCATATTACTCTCTATTTTTGGTCGCTTAGTAACTTTAGTTTTAATAAGTTTAACTACGCTGTCTATTGAAGCACTATCGTAAACATCCTCTATGTTTTTCTTCTCACTGTCTTCTCTACCCGATTCTTCGTCATTCTTCCGTTCTGTATGTCTATTATCATTTGAAACTCGCACGTTATACTTAGTATTCTTATTATGCTTTTTATTACCAACGCCTGAAAAGACAGTTTTGGTAAGATTATTGAGCTTTTCTAGATATTTAGTTGCGGTGTTTGGGTTAGGTCTGGGTGGTCTGGGTTTTCTCCTTATTTCGTTTTCTGGTTTCCTGTAGAAGGAGGTACTTCTCTCTGTGTTGTGGTCTCTCAAGACAGGTGGTTCATAAGGAGGTAAGCAGATAGCACGGATGCGGCTTCCGGGGCTGACGTCAGCTGCTTTTATCATCTTCATCAGAGCTGTGGGATTGAAAAGATTGACTTAGGTTTTGTAACTAACTGCAAGATTTCGTATTTGTAAAGTGAATTAAAAATAAAACCAGTCAAGAGTGAGAATGACAGTTGTCTGCGTGGAAGTCACGTGAAATATTAAGCAAATTATGTCATTTAGATATTTTTTTAATTGCGTATCAAAATCAATCTGAGAAATGGAATAGATAAGGCTAAAGCTGCATAGGTCCGGTTACCACCAAAGCGGAGACGAGAAGAGACAACGGGATTTGAGCTACTGGTTATTTCCACTAATGCGGAGAGGAAATGCGTAGCACAGATGAGATGTGAGCTGTGCATAGCGGAGATGTGAGCTATGCGTAGCGTCAATCAAATGATGTTTTCGGGTGTGCGCCGGCGGCGCCGCTTAACTACTCGATCCATTTCCACCGAAGCTAAGCGGAGAGGACATGTGATTGGTTATTCAAAGCACATCTCTCCGCTTTTTAGAAACCTGGGCCTAATTCTAATCAGTAATCACAATCACCTATGTCATGCTGGTAATTGTGGAAGCGATGATGCAGCACGATCCTCTCTATGGGCACGTAGGCGCCTCGCTGCTCAGCGCGGTCCCACTCGCCCAGCACCGCGGTCCACAGAGCGGGCACTGGCAGGTTGAACAGCTCACTGGAATTGAAAACATTTGATTACTTTGTAGCGGTCTTCGATAACTGACGATAGATGGCGTAACCAGGGCAATAGCATACGCTGATGGTGCTTTTAACGAGCGTTCTATAAAATATAAAAGTTCTGGCTCACAAACAGCAAAACTTCCTGTACTCACTAGATAAATTAGTAGTCTCCTTAACGGTATAAACGGTTAATTAGACGTCATGTATTTTCGGTCTTTACTCTAAATTTTTAATTCGCTCAGAAACAAAAACACGATTGGAAGAAATTTTCTCGATATAGAGTTCTCTAAAGTTGCTCAAAAATCTATTTTTTTTTAATATTTTTCGAAAATTACAAATCACAATTGATATAATAGTGAATTTCGTTTTAATAATACACAAAAACGTTCAAAATTTCCTGCCTCCAGTCGCATCAACCAACGTATGCGTAAGAGTGAGAAAGACAAAATAAAATCAGTTAAATCAGTTAAAAAATTATTATAGACTTAAATATTTTTTAGAGCAACTTTACCCCTAAATTTGGGGTAGGGACAACCTTCCACTACCCATTGCCCAATCAACTTCATAGTTATGGGGGCCGAATCGTGGTAAGGCGCCCTTTCGGTACTTGCTCTTGGCGTGTTTCCGAGGCGCCATCTTGACTCCCTACAAATTGTTTCCTCTCGCTCCTTGTTCCTACTTGTGCTCATTTTCCCCATTCTGGGGCAGGACGACACAAAGACGGACTCGCCTCGCGCCGTCGCTGTCCTAAATTTGGGGTAGCAAAGTAGTATTAATAACACTATGACATTACTTATGTATACAGTGCGCAGTGGTCAAGAGCCATTGCGGATGGATGAGCACTCCACCGCACCAGTGGCCGATCAGCCCGTAGTTGGGGTGCAGCAGTTGCAGGGAGACCTGGAAAAGGGACACAATAATCTGTTACGACAGCCAGATAACACGGATCTAGAAGCACGTACAATAGACAGACATTTCTAATACTAATTGATACCAGTAATGTGGGTACACCTTAATAAATAAGAAGACATTTTGACGACCGAATGGCATAGCGATAGCGATCCTACCGTTTGCGTCGGATGTCGTGGGTTCGATTCCCACTAATGAAAAATGTTTGTGTGATGATAATGAACGTTCTTCAGTGTTGGGTGTTTTTGAATGTATTGTATTTATGTTTATTAAATATTTTGTATCTTTATCAATTATTATCTAGTAGGTACCCATAACATTGACTGAATATCATGGCTACTTAAGTTAAAAGTCAAAATTAAAGAATTTTTCTCTTGTAAAACGTCAATAAATGTTATTTGTCGCGTATTTTGATAATTACAAGCTACTTTATATCCCGGAAAAAAACCAAGATTTATTTAAAACCGAAATTTTCCAGTACTGTATAACTTCTCTTTCATATTTTTGCATTTAATTCTTTAAGTATTTATTAAGTAATACTTGAAACACTAACTACAATACCCTTCACTTATTTATAGCTTAATTGTTTTACGATACCAATATAATGCAAGGCAGCATATTAACTTGATATAATTTTATTTATTGCCAAATTACGTAATTATAGGCCCTAAATAAAGTGATAGTTTACATAAGTTTATTCTTGCCCTTTGTTATTTATTTCTACCTATTTATGAACACAGATCCATGTGAAGAAAAATACTTTAAATATAACTTAAAATACTTTATTTAGTACCCGGAGTCGTTTTGTTCTCGTATAGAGCTTCGATGTGCGGATGTCCTTTTTAGGGTTCTGTACCGAAATAGTGAAAAAGTACCTACTTTAACCTATGGTATCCTGGGTATAAGGGAACCCTCATTTTCTCTGTCCGTCTGTCCATCCGTCATTGTTCTGAGTATGGAAACTTCCTGAGCGAGTCTAACACACACTATTATTGTACAAATAGGTGTCAGGTTATAGAATGACCGATAACAATATTTGATGTGTAAGATGAAAAGCGTACCATGCATTGAAAAGAGCTCACAACAAACTCAGCCGAATTTAATTCAGTAGGTTCTGCAAAGGTTTTGTATATCTGGTAAAAAGTTACCCTCACCTGCCAAGGCCAGGCTCCTCTCTTGGACTCCCTCCCCTTGATGATGCGAAGTTGTCCCGCCGACCTCTCGCGAGGCTGCCTGGTGTGTCTCCGGAGAGGCACTCCACATTCTGCAAAAGAAAACGTCAAAATAACTTTGGCCTCATAACAACGACTCTACAATCTGCCCTGGAAGAGTTGTTTATAAATTGGTGGGACGTTTTAAGTGGAAATCAGTAATAATTAATTTATTTGCTTCAAACATGGTTATACTCGTAATATTGATAATGATTGATAGTAATTAGTGATAATGATTTATTGGTGGTGATTGAAGTCAAAATTAAGCCATGTTTTGCCCCAACATGGGCGTGTTTTATAATATTAAAAGTAAAAGAAAATTATAAGAAAATTACTATTTCAATAAAAAATATTCTATCAAAAATAAAACCAGCATCTCAACTAGTTAGTTAGTAGTGGTGGAGTTAACAATCATTTTAAACAAAAAGAAAACTGAAAAATACCCTTTTCACGATCTATTTCAGGTAACTACTACAAGGAAGAGGAATACTTTTAGTCCCGGTTTCCACCAAAGCGGAGCTGTGTTTGACTAACCTAACCAATCAGATTTCGTCATTTTGACATCTCCGAAACTGTTACGATAACAAGTTCAGTGGTTTTTATACACCTTAAAAAACCTTAACCTACGCGCCTTAAGAAGTGTCCACCCACAAAAACGCTTAATAAGGTGATAATAGATAGGAAATATCGACACATGCAAATGACTCTGCTACATAACAGGCTACATTACAGTAATGATTGCTTGCGCCACAATCAGTCAAATCACTATGATTAATATTCATAATATTACATACGGAACCACGGGCCCGCACGCAAAGTCACGCTTCGCGGCTATGTTGTACTAATGACCTCCGTTTAGTATAAAGAGCTTCCTTATCTCTAATTAATTTATCTATGCATATAATGAAGTTAGAAGAGAAAACTTAATGATTGCCATAATATGGTTAGTTGGTTTTCTTTACCTTTTAACTTTAACCTCTTGATGTATTTTTATTTAATAATTTTAATCAACTGTTTAGTTACTACATAAGTAATATACACTGTTAGTTAGTTCCCAATAGCATAGATTATCATAACAGTACCTTACCAATAGCTCCAAATCTGAATAACTGCTCAAAATGGAATTAAAATGAAATGTGCTGACTTCGGTATTTCCCCAATTTAGTTTATTGTAAATAACAGACTAATAAATACGCATTGTATTGTTGTTACAAAATACACACTGTTACACACTACACACTGTTAGTTAGTTCCCAATAGCTCCAAATCTGAACTGCGCAAAATTATCACATTTAAATGAAAATGAAAATGTACTGTGCTGACCTCGGCATTTCCCCAATATTCGAATAATTCCGCGGGAACCATGGATAAAAAGCCTAGATAAGTTAATTCAGGATAAGGTTTGATTAGACCAGACCAATTTTTCTCGACAAATTTTTCTCTATCCCAAACATAACAAATCTAATACCAGTAGTTACGACGTGAAGGACTAACGTTACATACGTCTACACTCACATAAAAGTAACAACCATCGCTTTTATAATTCCAATGTGCTAAAGAGGAAAAAAAACCGGCCAAGTGCGAGACGGACTTGCGCACCGAAGGTTCCATACTATAAAAGAAGAAAAACATTAAAAGAATCACTTTTGTTCATGAAATTACGAGAATAATTTACATATAGGTACTTTTGTTGGCGAACCGCAAACGTAACTTTGTTTTTGGCGGTTTATTGTTATTACCAAAAAAAGTATAATATTTAGAGAGTTAATTTTATTTTTCTTGTAAAATATACGTTGACTTCTATTGATCATAATTATTTCTGATTTTTCGATTGGCAAACTTCGGAGATAAGGGGGGGGGGACGGTATTTTTTTCGACAGTTTGCCCAATAAATAAAAAACTATGAGACATAAAAATAAATAAAAATTGGATTTAGAATACACAAGTAACGCCCTTTCATATGATACCCCATTCAATATTGTAATCTCATTTTGAAATTTCCACGACCCGGTTTTCCCCCTTTATATTTAAATAAAAATAAAAAGTTTTTAAATTTTTTATGTTTGCAGTGACGGCGCGCCGCAATTACCTACAGCTATTTCAAATTTCAGATCGATAGCTATTATAGTTACTGAAATAATCGAGTGTGACAGACTGACGGACGGATGGACGGACGGACGGAGAAAGTCTCACCATAAGGGTTCCATTTTTACGATTTTGGTATGGAACCCTAATAAAGCTTTGGAACGGAATCTTCGACATATTTTGTCCGGTTCGGCTACAGTGATTCTCACAACAGTGTGCGATCAACCTCAACTTCCGGAGTGTTACTGTAGTGCGCGTGGAACTCGGGAAGTAGCGAGTTGTGACGTCAAAACTAATATGTCGCTGTCATCGAGCGTTTCACTTTCCACGTGAAATATTTACCGATGGCTCCACTCTAACTATGGACTTCTGTAGTTTTTACATATAACTAACAATATCTGGGTGACCGAGCTTCGCTCGGTAGTATAACTACTGGCTAATAGATGGCAGGAGGAGTCATATTTTAATTTTTTGGGGTGAATTCGACATTTTCTAAAAATGAATCCTAGCTAGATCGATTTATCGCCCCCAAAACCCCCTGTATACTAAATTTCATGGAAATCGTTCGAGCCGTTTCCTAGATCCAGATTATAAAGAAATATATATACAAGAATTTTTTTTTTTTTTTTCCTTACTATATACCTAACTAACGTCACATGTAAAGAAAAAACATAGCAAGTCTATGTCTATAATTATGTATGTGCGTCTGTTTGTGAAAACTTGTAATTGGCTTTGCTTAACTATTTATTTTGTCTGTTAATTTATTGAATTATAGCTGTAAGTTTCCCTACAAAATATAATAAAATAAAGTAACAGAGTTCTCTAGAATATTCTCAACGGTATGCGAAACCTCTCCAATTCTGGGAGAAGACCAGCCGTGCTATTCTGCAAAAATACTTAAAGCAGCGACGAGCGTACATCTTGCATCTATGAATTTGTCAGTTGTAATAGAGTACAATTTTGCATGACACCTTCGGCTTGGCAGCTGTCTGGCAGCTGTTTCAGAGATGGACATTTTGTAGAATAGCACTCCAGCTGTTGTATAAAAAAAGGCGTTGAGATAAAGTAAAAGTTAATTTCGTAGTTAATGTACATGAGTTCTCCATAATATCATCAAACGTGTGCGAACCCCCTCTAATTCTGGGCGAAGACCAGATATAAAACAAAAAGGGGTTGAGATATAGTAAAAGTTAATTGCATAAATGTTCTTCAATACACAATACATTCTCTAAAGTCCACAGTTCCAATAGTCCTCGTTAGTCGTTACACGGGTAATTGAGTAATTGCGGGTATGCGTTGAATAATTTATGACTTGTTACCATTCGTTACGTCATGCGCGTAACGAGTGTCGCCGTAACGATGCGCGTGCGCAGATTAACTGGCTTTATTGTGACGTGTCTCATAGAACACATCTAATATGTGGTTTGACCTTTAGACTAACTGAAGCAAACGTTGCCATTAATGGATATATGAAAAATAGTTTACGACCTATTTTCAGACCTACAGAATGTAGACAAATACTTGAACCAGTCGAGCCGTTTCGGAGGAGTGTGATTACAAACACTCTAAAACGATAATTTTATATATTAGATAGAAATAGATCAGGGGTGACAAAATGGATTTCCTAAAGAAGCCATCTTGAATATTATTACATGGCCAGAATCAAATTTAAAAACTCAAACACTTAGTTAATTGTTAAAAATATCTCTATTTAGTTAGATAGCTAACACAGAATCCTGTATTTAAAGGTAATGTAGAGAGTACGCCTCGCAATTCGCGCTCTATTGTAAGCTTGTGTAGAGACTAGAGGCATCAAGTGCCGACCGTCTAAAAATCCTCACTAGATAGATTGATGGCTTGGGCGGGTGGGTTATGTAGTATATATGGTCTGAGGGCCGAATGCGGGTCGCGGCCCGTATCTTTGACATGCCTGAAATACATCTTGTGTTGTGGGGGTTAGATGACAGCTGGAACCTTTAATGAGGGTACGTGAGACCAAAAGTTTGAGAAAGCCTGCCTTAAAGACAGATTTTAATCGTCGATTGATTTCCGTTAAGTTTATTTCATCTGACAGTCGGACGTTCGAATCTCGAGCACGTATATTTTTATATTTTCGGAGCTCCAGCATCGTCCATATATATGCCCCCACTAGCACTGCAAGTGAAGAAGTTCTGGAAAAGTTCTATTCTGAACTAGACACTACCATTGCTAAAGTTCCCAACAGAGAGGCTCTTATAATTCTAGGTGACTTTATAATGCCAAAATAGGAGAAAACTCTAACCAGCTTAATGACTGTGTAGGCAAGTTTGGACTTGGAGCACGCAATCAGAGAGGGGAACGTCTCATGCAATTTGCCAATGAAATTTCGGAGCTATGTGGAGAACAAATATCACTTGCGAAAACATCATGAGGAAACTACATGCATGTCGAATTATGACTTCCTGATCTTGGCCTACGAGGGGGCAAAAGTCCTCTTATTTGAATTATATAAAGGGCTTGAATTATATACCTGAAGAAACATTTAAATTGCTTAGCGATGATGCAACCCAAACAACTAAAAAGTCAACAGATCCCATAGATCGCAGTTTTTATGAGGTGATGGTGTCACGTTTTATGGGTTTTATCTAAAGTGCAATTGGTTATACCGCTTTTTGATAAAGAAATCAAGTTACGTCAGAGTTTAGCGTAAATCACATGAAAATGCAGACTTTTGCAAACAGTGTAAAGTGACGAAAATTTAAAATTTAAAGTGCTATGTTTTTATTTACAATTTTTGTGTTGCTGTGAGTAACCATTCTGTAAGGCTTCGACTTATTCAGGACTCCTGTGAACTACAATGTCTCCATTCGTTCACAATACCAAATCATTAGTAATTCGTGCATATTTGGATCATGTTGTGGTGTTATTCGGATTTATATAGTAATAATCTATGCTCCTGGCAATAACAAAAGACGGAACCAGATATGGCCAGGAGATATATACATAGATTATTACTATATGAACCCGAATAACACCACAACATGATCCAAATTATGAATTACAAATGATTTCGTGAGTCAGTAGACTCTTAAGTAAGTATATAACGCAAATAATTATTTTTCCAGAACCAAAACTATACCTAGATAGTACCTGAACAGTCCCTAGATTGTCTAAGAAAAACGTATTCATCGTTATCGTAATCTTTTGCTAATTCTGCCCACTGATTGGGTTCCTGATTTGCATCAACCAATCGCGGGACAGAATTCGCTACTTAGCGATTACGATAATGAGGAATACGTTTTTTTTAACGCAATCAGCAGTTATCAGACCCTGTATAGATATGAAAATGACATTTTAGTTTTTTCTTCAAAATCGTATTTAAAGGTCAGTCTACATGTTAATCCAGGCTATCAGCTTGGACACCTCATTTCAAATTTCAGCAAAATCGATTCAGTAGTTGTGGCGTGACCGAGTAACAAATATTATATTTATAATATATTAATAGGATTAACGTAATAATTAATCTGGAGCGTAAATAAACATGCAATTAAATAAAAATGTAAAACAAATTGCATAGGTATCCGCTTAGTTTGCTTTGATAGCTATAACTCCAGTTTGCTTTATTTGCGTCTCTCAAGCGAAATTGCATTCAAGCGAAAAAACAGCCTAAATAAGTGTTTAACATTCCTGTGATTCACTGTAATCCGGAACCGGATGTAATAGTTCACGTTCACGCAAATTATACTGTTACGGTTACAATGATCAAGTTACGTCACTATGACCGCGAAATCGTGAGATATTTGGACAAACTATTTATTAACTTAGGGTTAGACAAATAGAAAAAAAATTCTTTTGCGTACACCACAAAATATGAAAAACAATACATATGAAATATAACAACAATATAATTAATGTACAAATACGGCCGATCTTTTCCAGGCAACCATTGGAGGGCGAGACATTTATTGGATAGTATGAGGTAAGTGGTTTAATAATACATTTAAAATCAAAAATAAAAATAATATCAGATGCATCCGAAAATCGAATTCTACGTAAGTGAAGCCGCGGGCATGTAAAAATATCTTACATCTTTAAACAAGCAGTTCTTGTACCTATATCTATACATAATCTGAATCTCGGAAACGGCTCCACCGATTCTCATGAACATGCAGGGGGTTCCGAGGGCGATAAATCGACCTAGAAAATGTCATATTTACCAAAAATACCGAGCAAAACTTTTTTTAGTAGTTTAACTGTTTAATTTTTGATCGTCGTTTTGTCCATACAATGTATTACTAAACAAATTCCTCTGCGATGGACGGACAGCCCGACCGGACGACCAATTAAGATGCCACCGATTACAATCAATTATTTATTATTATCGATTGACACGTCGATAATAAGCTATTGAGCCCTGCCGATGCCGTTTAGACTTTAATACGTAGATACTGTATTTTTTGGGTATAATCCGTGCACCTACGAGTATATATTATATTCTTTAGCTTATTGTTCAAAAATTATTCTTTATAGTTTTTTTTTTAAATTACGGCTTCGTGTGCTTTTTTTGGATTTCTTTTTTGCCACCTTGTATCTTTACCATTCGTTTTGCACGAAAAAAAATCAACCATGTTGCTTTACGACTTATTCCATGATAATAAAGACCAACATTATATTATATTGCATAAGTATCTATATGAAAGAAAAAAAAATAGAAAATTTGCGTTTGAAAATATAAGTATGTATAATTTATGTAATGTAATAAATGTTAGCGTGAGTTTGTTTGTTACGTTTTATACACCAAACCATTGAACCAAGTTGTTGTTGAAGTTTGATGAAATTTTGCAGACTGGGTCTGAAGATAGACTTGGTTTGGGTATGGACAATGGACAGGCTAATTTTTATCTCGGAAAAAAACATATTTTCTTTGGGATATTTTAAAACCCGAATTTCCTACAGTAATTAGCAACAGCAGCTATAGGTAGATTGCATTAGCAAGCTTCTTTGAAAGTAGGTACAAAGGTCCGATTAGGGAGCGAGAACGGGCACGGGAAATTATTTCGGGGAGCATATTTCTATCGGGATTTGTGAAAAAGACAAAGAATTTGACAGAGCCGCGGTATTGTGTAGGTACACTTTAGTACAACAAAAATTTAAAAAAGATCGATTGTTTGTAAACACCTAATACACTTCATTGGAAGCTTCTCAATAGATTTCCTCAGTAATTAGCCGTAAGCTATAGATTATAGAACATCAAAGCTCTGCCGCCATCAGCACTCCATCAGCAATGCATCAGCGGTAATGGAGACTTTCACTGCACCATTCTTTGCCTTGGAAGCATTGGTAGCAGCTAATTTATTAATCTAATTTAATCTATTTATTGATAAGGTGAGCTTAAGTCAACCAAAGTCGCACAAAAACCTCCACTCAAAAACACTGCATGCAAATCTTTTTAGCAAATGTTGTCTCAAATGTTTTTATATCCACGAGAATAGTTCCTCGTTGTCTCGTTGGTCAAGTGGTGAGCTCATATTTGACTGCTGGTCGTGAGGCCCTGGTTCGATGCCCGGGTCCGGCCTATACAATATAGTATTGGGTTTTTCTATCAGGATATTCTTGGTAGGTTATTCTAGTAGGAGATAGCTTCTATTGGAAATCGGCGGAGACTCACCCCCTGTGCCTCGGAGATCAAGTTAAGCCGTCGGTCTTGCGGCGCCTGATCTCTCTCTGGTCGTGCCCAAACTATTGTTACATCGCATTTTTAGAGAGAGAGAGAGATAGAGAGAGAGATAGAGCACCTGCGTTAGCGCACACACTCTTTCTTTGCTTCAACGCTGTTGTCGGATCAGTCTTTACATTTCGTATAATTATCCCACAGTAATTATACAGCTCTAGCCTATGACATAATATTTGCGGTCAACTGCCATTCTCAATTTTTTTTAATTTTGTGCTCAAATGAACCAAAATTACGAGTAAAAAAATGTGAGAATGGTAGTTGACTGCCGGATAGTCACTTGTCAATTTTGAATTTACGATTTTTTGTCTCTACGATTTCGCATTGTGAAGTCAACGTCTCCTGAGAATGTCCCGGTATCGGGACGAAACGTGCGTCGAAGAAAGTGTTGGAAAATTGTGTGTGGTGTTTCATGTGGGTGGTGTTCCTGCATATTGTATACTTATCGGATACGTTATTACTGAATTGACGTTGACCACTTTTCATACACCTTAGTGATCAATTATGTTATGTCAAAACAACGTTTGCCGGGTCAACTAACTATTTTACTCATTGACGTATCAAAATGTCAGCTAGGTATTTCGTCCAGCCGACAAATTCTTCGAGCGTTGGTATAGCGAAGTAGCGATGAGATTGTTATTTCGTAGATACGAATCGCTTACAGTAGCCAGACTTCCGTTCGGCTAATTGCTCTCCCGATCCGATGCAGTCGATACCATCTCGATATGCCGCGAGAAAGTTCCAGCTTCATCATCATCACCGAACAACAAAATTATTGACGCTTGAAATGACACTCGTGTCGCTGTAAGCTTTCATACAAAAAGGAATTACGTTTTTTTTATTTAAATAAACTAAAATACTAAAAAAACGTACGAGCCTAGATTATGGTGTACTGAATGTAATGAGACATAATGTTCAATTTGGTAAAGTTTGGGGGGTAAAAACCTTATCACCCAAAGCTATATTTCAAGAATAAAACGCAAACATAGCTGTGGACTTGCAACTCCCTCTATACTGGCATAGATAGCATTTTTGAAAACACCTATTCGCGTTGCACTAACGATCTAAGACTTAACAAATGTTCTCAGATGTATATATTTTCACAATATTTTCTGGTCCGGTGACCAAAACTGGAACTAGCATCGTAACAATTAAACATAGTTCGACGCAGCAGCGACACCCTCACCGGACTAGATAAGTTTGTGACATTATTCATCTGGCAAAATTGCTCAGTTTATAACACCGACAAAAATCTAAATGTTGCCGCTAAGGTGTAAAATGCCCTTCTAACCGCCAGCTAATGACAATTTGGGTGCCTTCTAGAGAAAAGTCAATTGGCATTTTCATCAAGCACGATCGTAGTCAAGCGCAAGCCTACACAAAAAAACGTTGAGAATAAAATTTGGAAGATTTTGGGCTATAATAAGCTATGTTAAGTATGTAATATTTGACCCCTACAGCTGTACATAATAAGTTTATTAACCGTAGTTACTTCATAATCCCATTCCTCTAATAAGTACACTATTCACAATAACGTCGAATCCATTCAACTCTAACATCAATAGACAGATGATCAAGTATTCCATCCATGGTATGTGACGCAACCCTGTAATGCCATAAGCAACATAATAAGTACACCACAAACAACATTGCCGGCGATGTGATGCAATTAGAGTATGGTCCAGATTGAAGGTGAAGACGAGATGAAGGTAATTTTTGGTTTACTTTTCCGCCATAGAGTAGCGAATAACTGATTATTTATTTAAAAAACATTGCACACAATTTCATCATGCACTCTTATCAGTTTAACATACGATTAAATACCTGTACAGTTGTTTTTTTTTTAAAACATTGCCTCAATCCTAAACCATCCATTCAAAACTAACCACAATACAATTATTAGATACATAGGCTTACTGGTCACTTACTGGTCACAAATAAACTAGTAGGTACTAACAAGTGTTATCGCCAAAAAGAAACTTAATTTCCACAATTTGAACGCCGTTCTGTAAGGACTAATTATTAGGAAGAAGATACTGCTTGAAATCTGCTCCATATTTTTAAGTTAGCAATACATAAGGCATTTTGTAAGTTATAGCCTAGCACGTCGATGGCCGCGGTTTCGTTTAGAGTTTCTACAATTATTATTTAATTGCCATTGCTTACGTGGTATTGGTTTACAAAAATACAATAAATTACGTAAAAATCAAATAATAAAATTGGGCTTCCTCGCTCCTCGCATTACTGAAAATATCGTATAAAACGCTACCGCTTGTGACTGATGCCGCATAATTAAGGCAGTGAAATGCATTCCTCGCTCCGCGTGTACGGAACCCGGGCTTTTCTATAAGATTACATAACCCGCACGCAGTAGGAACACGCATCAAACCTTACTTACTATTATGTTTGTAAATATCAAATTGAGCAAGAAATTTTAAAGGCTGTTGCTTCCTGAATACAAAATAAAGGCTTGATTGGAATGCACAATTGGAATAAAACTTTTTTTTTTACACTAGATATACAAGTTAGTACTTGACTGCGACCTCACCTGATGGTAAGTGCTGATGCAGCCGAAGATGTTAGCATACCAACTTGGACTTGGACTTGGTTTGTATACACAACATCACGGAACGCTAAATCGCTTGGCGGTGCGTCTTTGCTGGTAGGATGGTAACTAGCCTCCCACCAGACCAGACCTGAGCCAATTTAGAAATTTTAAAATTCGAAAGTGGCCCGTGGCGGGAATCGAACCCGCGACCTCCCACTCGAATCCGAGCGCGCGCTACTGCGATAGGGAGGTCGTCCAAAGAGCTCTTTAATAAGATGTCTCAGGTTGATAAGTGCAGTACAGTGTATCCCATGATATCGCAATGTAAATTTGGTTTTACGGAAGCCTGTGCAGTAATTAATTACTTCCCGCGTCTGTCACTAACCATCTAAGTGTCGGGAAACATCGGCTTACAAGTAAATAATTTAAAATTAAAAAACACGACTGCCCTGTGGCAAAACGATTTTTTCCAAAAAAATATAGCTTATATGTTTCTCGGACTGACGTGAGGAATCTAACGATACCCCTTATTTCCAAATCTGTTTAGCCGTTCAGAAGTTATGGAGGAATAAAGAAACATCACATACATACCATACATACATACATACATGAACCCTAAAAACATTACACTCCTTGTTGGGCAGTCGTGTAAAAACAAAAACGCGTCGGCGCGGTGTGTAAACTTTACGTTCGCGCGCAACGCAATGGTTTGTCGCATGCAAAATGCATTTAATGCGCTTGTAAGTTCGCAGTAACAGAAGGTCTGGTGCTCAGCCGAACGCTACGTAATTTCGGCTGATGTGACGTAGGATAAAAAAACAATATATGCGTGTTCTTCTAGGACATAAATGCTGCAGGCGTGTCTCAACAATCGCTTTGCCATAATTTTGCTTCTTTAAAGTAACATTATGAGACATAATATTAATATTTAATTTAAAATTTTAATCACTGTGGAGTCCCCGCTGTAATTGTATGTTAATAAGGGCAATGGGTAACATCCGGGCGCAAAAATTCAAATTTTTTTTAGTTTTTTGCTCATAGTGGGCTAATTATACATCGAAGGTTAGTGGCAATGTGTTTTGCGGGTACAGAATTTATGCATCTACATGTTTTTAATAAAAACTCTGCTCAACAATACTCATTTACTTCATATTGGTTCCCAATAGCTCGAAATCTGGGAAACTGCAAAAAAATATCTTTCGGGAACCAATATGAGATGAGTGGGAACTTTCGAGCAAAGTTTCTATTAAAAACATGTAGATGCATAAAAAGTAGGCCCGCAAAATGCATTGCCATAAATCTACAATGTTTAGTTAGTTAGTCTAATATTTGCGAAAAACTAAATAAAATTTGAATTTCGCGGGCTGGTAGGGCCGCAACACCTTAAATAAAGTATGAACCTATGAAATTTTTAAACTACGAACGAAAGTTTCCACCACTAAGCTATAACGAATCTCGCATTAGCGATTATGTATATTGAAGGAAATTGAAACTGAATGGTCTACTTTAGAAAGTTAACATGAAAATTATTATTGCATTTGCAAATGTCTGTATTAAACCGGATTTATTAGGGCTCGAGCCAAAGCTGCGTACTAGTCAGGACATCCGGTTTACTGATACCTACAGGAAACTACCTAAGTTCGATAAAATTATTTTTGTTTTATTAGCTGTTTCCTCCGAGACTCATACTTATTTACAAAGCACTTATATCCCTAAATGACTCAACAACGTTTGCCAGTTTGCTAGTATTTATCTAATATTCTACACATTTGGGGGGCGGGATTAAACCCCCTAAACCTCCCCATACGCCCATCATAAGTCGTATCATAATATGTGTATCTAGTAAGACTATTATCATAATTACATCAATATGTTACATGTGATTCTGTTGATGGTGCTTTGAATAATCTTCTACTATATAAAAATAAGTCGGGTTTTCCTTCCTGACGCTATAACTCCAGAACGCACGAACCGATTTCCACGGTTTTGCATTTGTTGGAAAGGTCTCGGGCTCCGTGAGGTTTATAGCAAAGAAAATTCAGGAAAAATTTCAACAGAAAAGCGGGAAAATCTTTTTAGCGGGAAAGCCATCTGGTGGCGAAACGGAGTTCGCCGGGTTTGCTAGTACTCTATAATAATTTGAAGCATCCATCAAATGTTACGTTATTCGTCGGATGCGGTTACTGCTTGATTTGTAGAGGCGCCGCTATCGCGTCATCTCTTCAGGCATCGAACCCGCGACCCTAGAGAGTGAAAGCCATCTAGAGTTACCGGGTGAACGGCATCACATTGATATCTCTCGTTCTTCCGTACATCAATCTCGTGGTACAAATTATTTTCCTTCCTGCATCCGTAACCATCTGACGTTTTTACATATAAAACGAAATTTAATAATAGGTCAAGTTTCAGTCGGACTTGCACACTAAGCTCTACTTGCTCGAAACGGGGGTTAAATATTTACATTTTCTCAAGTCTACAAGTCTCTCATTGGACAATTTTGATAACTTACTCTGGGTTAGCGTGTTACTTTGAGTTAAGATACAAATCCGGGTTGGCGCAAGTGGGCTAAAGAATTCTACACCGTCAAGAGCAATTCCAACCAAAACACCATGCCCTCCAAATTTCGAAAAGAGCAAGAAATCACTTTTGTTTACTGGCAGCACCTCCTTAATTTTTTTAATTTTAATTTGAATATTTATTTTTAAAATGAATATAATATTATAACGAAATATTCAGTGAATATTTTAAGCGTCTATCTATTGCCATTATCAATATCAAGCAAAAAGTAGCCAAAAAAAATTCACGTTTGTTATACAACAAATAGGAGCCCCCTCAAATATTTGCTTTATTCAATTTTTTTAGTATTTGTTGTTACAGCTGCAACAGAAATACATCATTTGTGGAAATCTCAAGTGTCTAACTATCACGATTCAAGAAGAATTTAATCCTGGTGACAGACTGTCGTACGGACAGACGGCGGAGTTTCAGTAATAGGATCTCGTTTTTATCCTTTGGGTACGGAACTCTAAAATGTATGAGAATGACTTATTCGATAGCTAAATTGATCACGTGATTGCCGAGTGGACTACTGTCATTCTTATAGATTATTTTTGAAGTGCCGAGTTTCTCTCTAGTTGTTCTCGGACTTGGTGCAAACTTGCTTGCCGAACTTGGCAGTAGAGTTCCAATTAAAGAGTTCAAATTAGGTCTTTGTGAAAAATAAAGATATTAAATTTTTATTATTTTCTTTCCAGAAGTACATAAAAATATGAACATAAATTACTATAGTTTAATGTGTATATTCATTGATATTTATATGCCAATGTGTGTATTACAAGAAACAAATATTTGGTTCATTTATACAATGTTTTTTATTAAAACGTTTATTATAATAAAGTATGCTTAGCGTTGTTTGTCAAAAAAGTGGCTGTAACATACGGACGGACAGACAGACAGACATGACGAATCTATAAGGGTTCCGTTTTTTGCCATTTGGCTACGGAACCCTAAAAATGAAACACCTCCATTAGAATTTTTTTCTACAAAAAAATATGTCGATCGTTTGTTAGGTAGGTATTATCGCGTGATTGAGGGACAAACAAACGAATAAAAAGCCCATTTCGCATTGAGAGATGTTAAATAATAATATTGCAGAATTCTAACAATAACCAGATAAATCAGCGGAATTGGTTGTTGATTTTGTATTATGAGCGTGTTAACCTGATGTGTTCACCTATTGTTAAAAGTTATAGTTGGTTGTTATGTTATTGTTAGTATAATCTATTGTTTAAAAGCTTAAGTTATACACTTGATAGCTCTGATCACAAGTTTTTCATTGGTTTAAGCAATGAATCACTTCGTAATAAAAAAGTTAATCCAATGTCAAAGTACGTATAATGTGATATTATAGATTTCTACTTTTAGATTGGACGACCGAATGGCGAGTGCTCTAGGGGGGGGTGTCCATATATTACGTGAGGTGTTTTTTTTTAATTTTCTGTCCCTCCATTCCCCCTGGTGAGATGTCGTGAGATTTTATTCAACCCCCTCCATGCCCCAATCTCACGTGAGATTTTTCGAAATGTGGGTTTCTTACGTAAACGCGTAGGATTGTTATTGTAAGCAGATGTATAAGGTCGAAGTATGAATGAAATTATTTTCTTTCGAGCAATTTAGTGATTGATCTTAAACGTATTACGATTACGCTTAAGATTAAATCTTAAGCATCTACAATCTGGATTAAATGTAAAAATAATCTAAATATGGTACTTGAAATTTTATTTATTTACAAAAAATATTTATTTTTGGGCAAATAGGAACTTATTTTAATGCTAAGTTATATACCTACATATTTACAGCAAAATATAAAATCAAAGATAAAAAGTATAAAAAGAAAATTAAAAATAATATATTAACGCAATTAAAAATAATATATTTTTAATTGCGTGATATTGGCCGAGACCTCCCCCTCTCTCCCACGTAAGATTAGATGAGATTTGGCTCGACCCCTTCCCCCTTAAACACCTCACGTAATTTGTGGATGCCCCCTGACTACCCTCTGGGCAGGTTGTGGGTTCGGTTCTCACAAGTGAGAAATGTTTGTGTGATGAGCAATGAACGTTTTCTAGTGTAGTTTTTCTATATATTGATTATATTTATGTTTCCCTACTATTAAGTAATCAGAAGAATATCTTGGCTTCGAAACTTACGCCAATGGTTTGGAAAGAGCACCCGTAGTCTATTCAGAGAAGCGGTATCCAAGATTAAAATCGCTATGATGGTTGCCAACCTTCGTTAGGAGACGGCACT
This sequence comes from Coenonympha glycerion, assembly GCA_963855885.1. Lineage (NCBI taxonomy): Eukaryota > Metazoa > Arthropoda > Insecta > Lepidoptera > Nymphalidae > Coenonympha > Coenonympha glycerion. Next base: position 1,656,577 of record OY979637.1, on the reverse strand, counting down.
CTAAGAAGCAGAACCATTAAGTAATATAATAAACCCAAAAGTAGCTCTGTCTGTCTGTCTGACTGAGCTAAATATCTGTCAATAAAAATGCGATAATTACTACTTGAAAATACTTACAATATAGCTGTAAAATTAGTGTTTGCGGCACCGCTGTGCTGTGCGGAGCTAGTTATAAAACGTATGACAATGACGGTTGTCATCGCTAGGTCAGGTGGTCAGTTTGTCGATTGGATATGTCATTTGATACATCTTGAATTTTGTTCCATTACCAATTGCAGTAAAGACCCCATATAGTTCGCTCAGCAGCCTATAGAACTTTGACAGATTTTGACGATACTGTTTGCTTGTACGAAAAACTTTCTCGTACAAGCGTCTCTTTTTCGTACAAGCAAACTTGTACGAAAAAGATTTAACATTCGAATGGCTGCATTACCAGGGTCAAATCGGTGCAATTACGTAATTTCATAGAACCCAAGCTTTCATCCAGCAAAGTGCTATTTCGTAATGGATGTAATTCCACTATACTTAACTATTTCGGAGCATAATTTCCATTTCGGTTTTTTGATCTTATTGGCGGTCAGTTATGCAGATAATCGTACAAAAACGGATTTCACGCCGCTCAGCTCTCGCACTCAGCTTTATACCTACATAGAAGTCTTTGGCTTTACTTAGCTGATATTGGTCTTTTTATGCATTGCATCTCGTTTTTAGAGTTCCATACACGAAGGGTAACACGGAACCCTGTTTTTAAGTCTCCGCCGTCCGTCTGTCCAGCTGCCACCAGGCAGGGCGATCTGCTAAGAATGTATCAATCTTTAAAGAACTGCATCAATGACAAAACGTGATTTTCAAGCGTTGTTATTGGTCAACACCCATATTTTTTTTACTCTATACAAGTTAGTACTTGGCTGCGATCTCACCTGATGGTAAGTGATGATGCAGCCTAAGATGTTAACTTGGAAGGGGTAAGTAAAGTAACCCCAACGGTTTCTACACAGCATCGCACCGGAACGCTAAATCGCTTGGCGGCACGTCTTTGCTGGTAGGGTGGTAACTAGCCACGGCCGAAGCCTCCCACCAAATTTGATATTGATATACTTAGTTATTTAATGATTGATACATTTTTAGCCGATCGCCCTGCTGAACCGTGATAGTCAGACAGTTCATTTTCACAGATGATGTATAAATCCTGTTGCCGTTTTAACAAACTATAATTTAAAAAAAAATCTACTTAAGGGGGCTGCCATACAACAAACGTGATTTTTCATGCCGTTTCGGCGGTTTGTCCTAGTAATGTATACCGATAAATAAATTCAGGTGGATTTTCCAAGAAACTTATGCAAAGGTAAATTAAGAAAATATAGAGTCCTTGTATTATTTATAATCTGATGACTTATCACATAATATCGCAGCTAGATTATTATAGAAGATAGAATCTATAAGTTTTGAGCTGTGGAAAGCTCGGCTGATACTACATTATCCACAATAAATCTGCGCCTGAAGGTGCTTAAGATGACGTTATAACAGCATTTCACTAACAATATACTACATCTAGTATATCAATAGAGTTACTATACCACAGAATAATTTCTTACTGACAAGGAATTTTGGAATGATAGGGATATGCTTTCATCTCCTCACGAGCTCACGAGTAATCATAAAAATCATGTAGGTAGGTAATTTACTTTTAATTAAGGGGTAATAAAAGTTTATAGTAGGAATAATGACGCAATTTTTAAAAAGAGCAAGTGCCGAGTTCCTTGCCAGGTCTTCTTAGACGAGAGACTTTTTATAAGAGCCTGTAAGTTAGGTCTATGCGAAATATTAAGATTTTCGTTTTCAATTACGATAATTTTTATCTTGCTTGTTTTATTACATGATTTTTAGAGTTATTTCCAAAAGGTGCGGTTTTTTTATGTCCGGGCAGCTTCTAGTAACTCTAAACTCTAAAGTATGGAATTAGAGAAGTTTGGCAATGGTCCATTACCATTACATTCCCTTAATAAACCTTGGTAGCAAGAGAGTAAAATTTTCAGTGTTTCATAAAGCAGTGATAGCTCAGTGGTTCTGACCTCTGCCTCTCATAAGGAGGTCGCGGGTTCGAATCCTGGGCACACACCTCTGACTTTTCCGAGTTATGTGCGGCTTAGGAAACTAAATATCACTTGCTTAGCGGTGAAGGAAAACATCGTGAGGAAACCTGCGTGCCTGAGAGTTCACAAAAAATGTTCTCGATGGTGTGTGAAGCCCGCCAACCCGCACTTGGCCAGCGTGGTGGGCTATGGCCAAACCCCTCTCAGTCTGAGAGGAGACCCGTGCCCAGCAGTGGGACGTAAAAAGGGGTTGAGATGAGAGATGAGAAATCTATTGCCGGTGTAACGATAAAATTAGAAAACAAAGGCCGCTAAAAGTAACGTAATTATATGATGACGTTCTTTAGATGAATTATTAAATCCTGCAAATCCTGTGCCAATATGAATCGCACTTAACCGTTTTTTGGATCTTATCCAAGATTCTCAAGGGAGACTGTAGAGTCAGGGCCCTAGGGTATTAACCCTACTATGAATATTTGTCAACATTAGTTGACAATTATTCATAGTATCTATAACGCGCTAAACGATCAATTAAACTTAGTGATGCGCAGGTTAAAATCTGCTCCAAAATTCCCATATTTTTATCGGAAACTACAATTGATCAATTTTTTTTCACTATTTATTTATGTCGGTAGTAATAAGTTCTGAAAAGCTCAGAATTTCTTTTTTTTTTGGCAACTGTCTTAGTTTTTTAGTAATTGGGTAAAACGTCGTTTTTCTGTCTTATTCTTCTGCAATCATGTCCCATCATAAGGAGAAGGACAACATTAAAAACGTCTTCGAAGTTTAGTAGTAAAAATTATGATAAAAAATATAAACTACTTACCTCTAGGACTATAAGCTTCAGAAACAACAGCATACAACACTAGACTAAACACACTGTTCCATAAAATAGAACGCCATAACACTGCCATGGTTGTATTCTAAGTACAAAAACGTCTAGTCTAAATCATCACAGAGGCAAACTTCATCAAGTTTCAAACACTTAAGAATTTCACAAAAGTTATTACAGTTCCTACAAATTTCAAAGTTTTTAAGCACCTTATACTTCAGATTCGTAAAAATGCATGAAAAATTTTGTAAACTTATTTCAGTTTTACACTTTTTTGAATACGTATTTAGAAAAACAGAAGAAAAGTTCGTAACTCGATGCGTAAACTATTTTCGTAAACTTAGTTCGTAATTTTATACTTGCTAGATTTTTGTTCCTGTGCGTTTGATAATGAAAAATTATTATGTATTAATATATTATATTTTAATATAATTTTGTGTAATTACTTTTTTCTAAACACAATTTGTATTCGAATTAATTCGTTATTTTGTACGTGGCTTTTAAAGTCACTTATCACTATTTTTCCGTTTGTGTAAGAAAATTTTATAACTTTTCTTTGATCAATTAACGGTATCAGGATTTTAATTAATTATTTTCAAAAATTAATATGCACGTATTTTTCTAAATTTTTTTTTACAAAGGGCGTCTACGACGTCCGCTGTCCGGATAAGAAATGGCAGGAAAAAAGGCGCGCGCGCACCATTGTTGTTATTGGCTAACGAGTTTGTTTTTACTTTTTTCCGCGACGCCGGCGCCTGTATCCCCACTGGGAAATCTGGTCGCGCTCGGAGGCAGATGGTGTTGGTAACATTTGGCACATCAGAAACGTAACATCTATTAATATTTATTATTAAAATATAATATGGCAGATTCCATAATCGGCAATAATTTTTGGGACTCTGCAGACTACAATAAATATAAAAACTTTTAGTGGATATTTTTAAGTACTGTCATTACTGAACTCGTTTATTTTAAACTGACAAATGTAATTAAAAGATTAAATGCACTAAAATTTAGATTATTTAAAGTATGCGCTTTATTCTGTTTATTTTAGTTTCAAGCTCTGCATTTTGAAATGAAATTCGGCTTGCATTGTTGAACTTTCATTATTTAAATTAGTAAAGATTTCATAGAATATCTGAAACGAAGTGCGCTACACATAACAAAACATTTAATTGCATTTATTTAAATGTATCGAGTACCACGTTAACAGCATAGTGTCTTAGCATTATTCTCTCGTATTGTAATTATAGTTTTAATGATTTTAATTTGAAGATTTCATTAAATTATACATTTTAGGGGCAGCGAAATGATAGGTCCCAATATAAAGCATAAAAAAAATATTATACTTATCACAGCCATCGAACGAAAATGTGAAAATCTGTTTGTTTCGTAGAATTAAATAAAACGTCATAAATATGAAAACGTTGCAGACCTCTGGCCATAGAGAGTGAAATGATTGCGGCCGCGTGGTGAGTGTATAACTATAATGTATTGCAGTTGTTATGAGGCTGCGTTCGGGTAAACATCGCAAGGTCGTTTCACTAAATTATGTAAAATTATGATAATATGCACAGATAACATATAGTGCATATTATAATAATTATTTTATTTTCTGTATCCGGTCATGACAAAGATACGCACTCCGATTTTTTCAGTTCTTATAAATTATATAGAGGTACGGCTGAACAGATTTTGACGGGACTTTTTCCGGCTATACATGGCTATGCACTACTTTTTATTCCCCAAACAGTCGGATGACATGTGACTTGGCGAACACACTATTTTTCACACCTTTATAATTGCTTAAAATACAACGTGATATACATAGGGTATTAGATGTATCTACGTGTTTTGGTGCTATAATATTGTAGGTATAAGTACAAAAAAGTCCCGTACTTTACTTGTTATCTAAGCAATGAAATAGTTTTCTCAGGATAGAAAAATAAATCTATGCAAATAAATAATTGTACAACGGCCAGGAGAATATCTACTGCATTTCAAAGCAGTATCTGCATTCCTGAAGACTAAGATTGTCTTTTTCAGCGTCCGTTAAAATACTACCTTGTGAAGAAAAGTCTAAAAGGTTTGTCACACCTTTTTATAGAGAGTGAATCGATCGCACAGCTGTTCACCTCAAGCTCTAACGGGGACGCAGTTAAGTAAATAATCAAGTTAAATTGTCTCAAACCGAAGTCTTCTTGGATTGAAAGTGAGCCTTCGGGTGTAAAAGTGAGCCAAATAATATCTAGGCATAGCTTTGTTAAAGAATAGGTACTTACCTACCTACGGAAAAGAACCTATATTGCAGATTATTCAGTTTTCAATATAAGATGTAGAGAGTAGAGAAATATTCTGAAGTTTTTTTTAATTTAATCTCAAATATTTTAACGGCAAAAATTAATACACGATTGGATAACATGTTCTTTTATGCTATTGCACTTCTGCGAGCCCTCGATGGAGTATTTGCAATACCAAAGCTTATCCCTTAGGTAATAACCGCAAGCTCAACTATGGATCTAAATGGAAAAACATTTTTCCCTTCAAAAATATCAAAAATTACACTGGAGAGAAAATTAAGAATTAAGGCTCAACGCAAGGTCTGCTACGACGAGTGATGGCAATCCTAGCCAAGGTCAATTATTGAGGAGACCACTAAAAGGTCTTTCTAACTCCATTCCAGATAAGCTAGCGACATCTGAAGCATTATTTCCGTTTTCGTCATTGTGTACGCCATCTAGCGTAAACTTCTCTTACTTCATCGTTGGATCACGAAGTAACGATCTATAGATCATTGTCCTCAAGTTACAAGTTTCAAGTTAGTTCGTTTCACCGCCGCTAGTTCTCGTACAACCCTATTATTGCATTTATAAATAGCAGTCCATCTCTTTCTATCTCTCGTTAAGGATCGATGAGTGAGTGCGATGGAGCATAACGATGGGCTTAATGCAACTTGAATTGAACTTGTTTAGGTATGTTATGATGTCAGTCAGTTAGTTGCAAGCGAAATACCACCGTGGCGAGTTATTCGGTTACCAATTTCGCAATTTGACAAAGTTTACGCGTGTTTTATTGATTAAAAATAGTTCTAAAAGTGTTCATATTTGTTCAAAAGTGATGTATTTGTTTGTTCAAGTTGTTTCTGGATAGTTGTTCAAGTGTTTTGTAATGATGTCTGTGATCTTGTAGCTAACGGGATTCCGGTATTGAACTTTTGTCTGAATTTTGAGTCGGTGGACACACCTCTAGATGTAGGCTGTAACGCGGAAGGAGTTGGAACTCAAGCCATGCGTAAATTTTGACTATTTACTTTGATTAACGGTAATTGTTTCATTTTATTTACCACAAGTCACAAGTTTATAACTACGCTTTCTGCTATAGCTTTTGGTAGTATTTATCAGATTGTCATTTAATTAATCCTAACAAGCTTTTCTGAATTGCTAATTTGCTTTGTAATCATTTTTAGTTTTTCTTTTATTTGGTACTTATGTAAATTAGCTCTATCTAGCGTTACCAGTTTAGTTGTTCTGTCACTATCTATTATGTTTTGGTTCACATTTTTGTGGTAAACATAATATTATTGCATACTATACCTTATCAGAAGAAAGAATATTATAAATAAAGGAGAGCTTTCACACCTAAGTCATATTATAACCTATCTATTACCTACCTAGTACCTAACCAATATACTTTAACCTTTGTTAATTCCTAAGTTATGAGTAAGTTGGCGGATATATAAAATATTTACCTATAGCTATGGTTTATGTAAGACACATTTCCTTCGTGTTTTGTCTTTACGTATATGTAATCATAGTACCTACTTAGATATCTCGTATATTGTATTAATTCGTTAATATAATATAGAAACATAATCTAGAATTACTAAGATGTCAATATCACAAATATAGTAATACTGTGTAAATCTGCCAAGCTGTCGTGTAAGGATATATTGTTGTTCAATGGTGTAGGTAGATAAGATTGAATTCATATTCCCTGTCTATCATTAATGCCGACCTCTACATGCCTCTATCTATCTAGATTGATGACATAAATGACAAAGAGAAAGGAATTGGATGAGACCAAAAGAACAGCTTTCCGTTTTAAAATTATCCCTGTGCTCTACTGGCATCAGCCCTTAAATCTTACTATATTTAATTGATATTTTTATATAATTAATACCAACCTACTATAATTAATTTTGATTCCAAGTTCCATTGCAAGATTATAATGAATAATTCGCTCCGATGTCAGTGAGTCAGGATCCCGTGACAGTCACTAGTCAGGTTCCCATGTCAATTAGAAACTCATGTAAATTTTAATTCGATAGGATTCAATATTGTTAATCCTTCATCATCATGATAAATGATTACAGTGATATGATATTTACCTAATATTTTAGTCAGTGTCTCAATAGTCACTGTTAACACAAATTACTACAATCTTCCGCATATGAGGTAGCTGGGGTAACGGTGTTTTTTGTTACATAGCTCGTCATTATCGAAGGTTTGACGTTGGGATTAGTTCCTTGAGTTTCTCGGGCTTAACGTACCTAAAAGTCCAGTTGGCTTCTGGAGTTCCGCATTGTAGGCAAGGATTAAGTACTTTCTTCTTCCAACCCATCTTTTTCCTAGTATTTCTCTATCATCATAATTTCTAGCAGACGGTACTTACTGAATACTGATCATGTCATAGAGTATGAACTGAAAGCACACACTTAATATCTTTTAAGTTTTTATTTATTAGGACTTAAGAGGAATAGACAAATCAGTACATCAGCAAACCAGGTTGCTTGAATATTGGTTTTAATATGGTCTTGTATAATCTGTAATATAGAAATTATTGAAAGATCCCAATACTCGAGGTTTGTGTCAAGGAATTACTTTGAATGATTTTATTCAAAAGAAATTTAGGAATAGACAAATCAGAACATCAGCAAACCAGGTTGCTTGAATATTGGTTTTAATATGGTCTTGTATAATCTGTAATATAGAAATTATTGAAAGATCCCAATACTCGAGGTTTGTGTCAAGGAATTACTTTGAATGATTTTATTCAAAAGAAATCTTGCTTTGAGAGAAAACCTACCCTTGCTTTATAAATTAACACTAAATTCTACAATGTAGAACTAAATAAAAACTTGGTAAAATGTCAAATCGCCGCAAGGTCGATTAGGCAACCCAAGCAGATATACACAAAGAGCTATTTACTCTTCATAATTCACACACACTTGTTCTCAAGAGGCAAGGATTGTTTAAAAGCTACGACTAGGTAAAGGTTTCTTGAACATTAATGTACCACCTATGCCAAATTAAGTTAATAACATTTTATGGAATTTAAGAAACGATATTTTATGACTCATAACAGCTAAGACCGGAATGCGGAATATTCTGAGAAGGCGATTGGCAAATCACCTGGCATTAAGTAGGTAAAACTTCTCGTTAAAACATCGAACTTACTTTTGAAAACAGAAGATTATTAAAATCACTGATAAATGTTCTTAATATATACTTTTAATTTTCATCAAGGAAGATAAGCACTCTTCTATGAAATATATCCTCGTTTTTTTACTCACAAAATTCACGCTGCAGCCCACAGAAACACTTAGGATGAGGCTATTTCTATGATAGATAATGATCATTATATATTGAAAGAACACTATTTGAATTGCTAAGCTACCGGTATACATACTAAGCTAAATTGCCATTTGCTATGCATACTTACGTAGCCTTCCGCTGTAAGAGGTCGTCATTTAAATTCTATAGCAGTTGTTCACGTCCTGCCAGCTATAAGTCGTCAATCCAATAACCTACTTTCCCAAATAAAGCCCAAAGTCTGACAAACTTCTAGGAAAACCGCATTTAACTTAAAAGTTTCGAAAGTAACCTTTCTTTCTCTTTATACCTTCTTCAATGGATATTAGGTAAATAAGATTATTGTAATTATTTTTATTTTCATCATTTCTACTCATAGCCATCTTTTATTTATTCATTGATATAGTTTTATTTTAAGTAGTGTTAATAATAATTAGCGATTTTATATTTGTATAGTATTAGTAATTAGTAACCTAAAGAATAATAAAACTTAATCTAAAGTCTCTCTTGTTCTTCCTAGAACCGTCTTTGTTATCAGGTCTTTGAGGTATTTTGCCTATCAAATATTTTTTTGAATATTAGCAGCACAACGCTCTGTTATAAACTCTAATATTGTAAGCTAAACTAGGTATATAAGTTTTTTTTTATCTATTGCATTGAAAAAGTCTTCTTCTAGATTATTATAGATTACTTTATTTTCACGCTCTCTTGGATCTCTGGGTCAAATTACGTCCAGCGGTTCCTTTCAGTTGTTACTTGTTTGACATCATCTATATTCTAAAACTTCGATTTACACCTACACGGGGTGCGTAATATATGTAGGAGTCAATAATTTTAGTATAAACTATGGAAAGTCCATTTCTTTCATTCATGAATCATCTCTTCAAGGAAATTCCTAGTCTTTATTAAACTACTCAAGGATTAAGAAGTCAGCTAGGTATAATAACGGTGAAAGCAAACGACCTTGTGGCATGCGGAGGTCTGCGTTGACATTCAAAAGCTGTGTGTGCCTCGCATTCACCATTCCCTGCTTTACCATCGCAGTATCGAATCTATTCTTGTGTAATTTTCTATTTATTCCGTTTATATATTATTCTGTTTGCTTTTGTGACTCTACAACTTTTTAGCCATATACGTATCGATGGAGAATACAAGGATTTAGAATCTCAAAAAGAAGGAATACCTACATAGCAAGTAAGATAGGTGACGATTTTTGATCTTGAACTTTATTAAAAGTCTCAATAAAACCTTCGAGGTCGTCGGAAGAAATCAAAACTACAACAACCTTCAGAATGACCAAAACAAGAAAAAAATTGGTTTTATATCGAAATCATAAGATATTCATTTATAATATTTATTAATACTTTTTTCTAATTAAAATACTTTTGCTCAGAGATATCGATATATGAGTATTCAGGAGCAAAATTCCTTAAAAAGTAATTTAAAAATAAAACAAATTCTAAGAAGAAAGCACAGCGACAGAAAGAGGATCCCTTTACTAGTTCTTTTAACTTGTCTGAATAACAATCCGCTATTTCTCTGAAAATTCGTTACGATACAATGGCTTAGAAAGATTCCTTTTCAGTTCCGTTTCTAGTATTGCAATAACAAAGCTGGACAGCTTATTACCAACAGCATCCAAAAGGCAAGTAACAAAGGCATCCGGATTTCTATTACCTACTCTCTTCAATTGAAACTGGTCATACGACACTGTTATGTCCATTCAGTTAAAACAATACCCCAGAGTTTCACTTTCGTTTTAAATGTCAAACGGAAAACAATATGAGAAATGTACACCCATGCACCGAATACATAAAAGGTGGGCCTAACTTAGGTTTTATTATGAATCCCATTAAGACTATTATCATTATTTAACGTAACGATTATATCATTGTGTTGCTTTAAGTACAAAGCCGTAACATTACTGAAGAGTGAAGTGTATTACTGCTCATTAAAATGCCTCAGTGTTTAAAGACGTGACTCACAATTTAATTAATTAATATTATTAAATCTGAGCCATAAATTATGTAATTAATGTAATTGAAACGTGGAGTTTACGCATTGGTAGAGCCACCGGAACCTCTCTACATCCAATATGACGTCGCAACTTGTACCTACCGTTAGGTTTATTTGGTTTTCCCATGAGCATTGGGCAATACGTAAGGGCCCTCAGAAATACACGGAGGAATGAGGTAGGAATAAGTACCAGTGGCACTGTCTACTTAAGTGCGATGAGTAAAGATGCATCCGGGCGCGAAACTTTGTAGTCGTCGAAGAAGACTGTTTTTCCCTGCCTGTGCTGGTGTGCAAGATGTTGCTGTTTATCAGTTGGTGATCTCTAGTCTCGACAATTCTCATACAACTAAGCCATCAACTAATAAACATCTAGCTATACTAACAACGAACTGTACCTCACCCTAGATAGGCATTTTGAAAAAAATCTCTAGACATCGACTACATTCAGTTGTGGTGGAAACCACGATTACGTTAAAGACGTGACGTCTATTAAAAACGCATTCATACCGCTTTGTACTCAGGCAGGAATGCAACTTACTCGGATATGCTGAGCAATGAAAGTCACGTAATGACCTGGCCAGCTGCTGGTAGGTAGGCAGCAGGCCGATCGGCTAAAAATGTATCAATCATTAAAAGACAGTATCAATGCCAAAACATGGGTGTTGAGTGTTGACCAATCACAACGCTTAAAAATCACTTCTTGACATTGATGCAGTTCTTTAATGATTGATACATTTTCAGCCGATCAGCCTGCTGTTGCAGGGAACAATGTCATCCATTTCTAAACCGATCGCGTAATAAATCGCTCTCAGTTTTGCCTATGTTGCTTAATATAGTGTTGAACTGTTGATGTAATTAGATTACATGCATTTCAATTGTATCGATAAGGTGGTTTCATGGATTTTCTTGTGTAAGCAGTTACTGTTAGGTAGAAAATAGTTTCCAGAGTATAGTACTTAGTTAGAAAAGTGTCGATATTGATCCACGTTGCTGACTGTCCAATCGATCGATCAAAGCGAGGTCTTGGATTTAACTTGGGTGGACGGATTTGCTTTTGTCTGTCTGTCTGTCCTTCGTCTGTCTGAGGCTTACTGAATTAGTGAACAGAATAACATCAAACTCAGAAATAATATAATACACCAAAAAGTTTATGGAAAATTAATTAAATGCGAACTCAAATAATGCGGATATGGTCCTATTACTCCTAATTGAGAACCTCCTCATTTTTTTTGGATTTCGAAGTCAGTTAAAAATAACTTCAAATTCTATTAATTCTATGAATATTTTAACTAAAGACGATTACCGCAGTTCCAATGACTACTACATAGTAGAGCCATTAGGGGATTTTAATTCGTCAACAAGAAGTACATAAGTCAGCCATGCAATAGTTAATTACTAGAAGCGAGCCAGCGACGTGTTTACAAACGGGTAACCTGCTTCACAGCATTGTTTGCATTGCTAAGAGTTAAGATGCATACTTATTACTTGTAGAATCTAGATTTTGATGTTAGGAGCCGTATTTACGAGTACTAGCAAGTTGCAGCCGAATAGGCATCTTCTAGAAACGCAAGCTGTAGCTTCAAGCTACAAGTTCATACTTCATCAAGTGTACTAATATCCTCCCAAAATATCCGTCTTTCACAGAGACCTAAATTAGACCACAATCATTTATGAAATCCACACATCGCCAATTATTTAGCAAAGCAGTTTTGACCCGAGAAAAATTGGCAAGAAAAGCGGTCGCTGTTTTCAAAAATTATGATTCAAAATACTTATATTTCAAAATAACGTCTCTCAAGCTATGGTTTTTATAGGACCATAGGTATAAGGTAGGATAGGAACAAGATAAACTTATCTCCTACGATGAAATACCATAGCGTCGCGAACTAGATTCGTTGCGCAATCCTACTAAGACTGCATGAGGTGTCGAGAGTCGAGACCAAGTTTTTACGCTTCCATACCTTGATGTGGAGTTTACGAGTAAATACAACATACTGCTTGAGTTTGACGACCTCCCTTGCGCACCACGCGTTCGAATTTCAAATTATTTGAGCGGAGGTCCCAATTTCGATTATTGACATGGACTAATTCCGAATTTTATTATTGCTAATCCGGTGTAGGTCTCGTAGGTGGGAGGCTTCAGCGCAATCAACCCCCTGATTTACCTAAAATAATTTATAAAAATCCAACCCTGCCTTTAGTCATCACTCTTGTAAAGAAAAAAAGAAAATAAAATTATTCAACAATAGAGTAGATACAAAAACAAGAAATAAACGAACACTAAGTCTCTACACATTTTCAACCGACTTCAAAAGTATAAGAATAAGAATAAGAACCTTAATTCAACTGTATTTTTTTTTAATGTTTTAACCTCAGAACTTTCAACTTTGTTAACCGATTTTGTTGATTATAATGAAAGCTGGTGCTTTCCGTTTCTATTTCAATTTGCTCCAATTCTGAAAATGGCATATATAAGAAAGCTATTCTGTGACCAACTTAAATGAATTTGAGTTCTAAGATATTATTAGGTCTATTGGATGAGACCTGGTACACAGGCTACTTTTTGACCCGGAAAGAAAAACGCAATTCCCTACTGTATAACTGGATTCACGAACATTTCCCAGGGGTATGTATAAGGTATTCGTGTGAGATTTTCTTTAACACCAAAATAAACATAATAAAACTCACCCCCACCTAACAGCTAGCTTATTGAAATGACGTGTAAATTATTCTAATCATAAACAGTTATATACGTATGAGTCAATAAGTTGTTGCCTGTTGGGGTCCGATGGGTAACGCACCGTGGAGAAACTAATAGACTGACTGCAGAGAGGACACTCCGAATCAAATTTTTGCGCCTATAAGTTAACGAGACGTCGCCTCAACTCGCGCAGCGCAACAAAATGCCGTCGTGCGCTTTGTTCTCCTGTAAAAATAGAACTGAAAAACACAAAAAATATACTGGTGTAACATATCATCGGTAAGTAAACAAAACTTCAACGAAATCAATCGAAACTAAATTTAAAATAATTATTATACCTACTCCATCTACGACGACTCCGCTACTTCTATGAATATCATAGATTAAAATAGTGCACGAATTATTCAGATGAGACACTCTCCAGTACTTCAGTACATAGTATCTCTATGACTGACTGACAGACTGTATAAACACTAAACAGTAATCAGTAGACAGTAGGTCACTTTTACTTTACTAGAGCAAGTAGGTAAAGTCTTGGAGTACCTCCTCAGTAATGAGAACAGTAAAATTATATACTTAGTAGTGTAATTGGTGGCAGTTGGCACCAATTTGCGTACCTACTGACATGTGGCGGCAATGCCTTTGTGGATCCTCCTAATAAAACGCGAAAGATTGTAGGTATGGATGGATGGATTTTTGTTACTCTTTCACACCGCAACTATTGATTGAATCGATTTGGCTGAAATGACATGGCCGAAACTTGTATGGAGCTGTGCCCTGAAAAAAAAATATTCATGGCCATCGACAAACAGTACGTCATATCAAAGTTTATAATTATGTCTTTACAATCGTTTAATTTTTATGATCAGAAAACTTGCGAGAGACATAATATCAGCATAACAACTTGCAACAAAATGCGCCTAAATAATTTTAATAGCAATGATTTTTTATTAAAAGATGAAGTGTATTGGTTATGAACTTATTATTTTTTCATATTAAAAAGCTTAGAAAATGCGAGTAAACATTTTGAACAGCATTTATTTAGTAAAAAAATCATTGCTAGTAAAATTATTTTGGCGCATTTTGTTGCAAGTTGTTATGCTGATATTATGTCTCTCGCAAGTTTTCAGATCATAAAAAATTAAACGATTGTAAAGACATAAATATAAGCTTTAATATGACGTACTGTTTGTCAATGGCCATGAATATTTTTTTTCGAGGGCAGAATCCGGCCATGTCATTTGGAACATAGATAGTTTATAACCCGGATTAACACATACGCTGCTTTTTATCCTGAAAATATTCATCGTTCCAACGGGATTAGTGACATTTGCAGTTCCTCTGGTGCTGCTAATGTCCATAGGCGGCGGTGACCACTTACCATCAGGTGACCCGCACGCTCGTTTGCTATAAAAAAAACCGAAATTAAGCAACAGCTAGTAAGCACACATTATGAGTATGTTATTTCACAACAAGCCCGTCTATAGTACCTAATAATACCGAATATTTTTGACTAAAGTGTAGTAATAATTTGTGCAGGTAAGGTTTGTAGAGTTAGGGCTTACAGGTAGAATTTGGAGCTTGGCTCTACATGAGATCTAGAGCTCTCGGCATATGACATTGCGATCCGATAAATGGAATTAATTTATAATATGGAACGCGCGGAAGTCACGTGAATAATTTAGCGATCATTTTCATACATTTTTTTGAATTTTGTTCTATTTCTATTCCATATCATATCGCAATATTATATATCATATGGGCTTTTGGTAACTTTTTGACAGTGTGGTCCTTGTGGTCTCCTCGTCTTGCCAACATTTTGCTTATACCTAAATGTTTTTGGTGGGATAGTCAGTCTGGAGGGGCCACAAAAATTTCAAAGATGCTACGGTGTACAGTTAGACCTTAATAAGCCTCAATTATTTAACTTTGACATCCTACAAAATTCACATTGTTTGAAATTCTTCACGAAAACGCCGTGCATTGTTAAGAATCAAAACAAAGGAATGTAAAAAACTGTTTATTGTGACTTTTTTAATGTGGATTTTGGAGTTTTGAATGTACCTACCTGTTTTTTTTCGTATTTAAATAGATTATCACCAAGTTACACTGATCAGTTTTTTAATCGAAGACCAAAATATTCAAAAATGTTAGTGTCAGATAATCCAAAATTTTATTTTCATGATTGTATTCGAAACAGCCATATTACTAACGAGTTCATCTGTATTCTCTACTATTACATAATTTTCTTTTTTGTTACAATGATTGATGAGTTCATCTGATGTTGAGTGATATATACCATACGTAATGCGACACACTGCATTGCCCTCAACATCCTGAGACATTTCTCAAGTAAAATTATCACTACACACAACCAACTATATTTTATCTGTATATAATGTTATCGTAGGTAGATGAATATGATATGATTTCTCACGCTGGCCACAGCAGTGTGAACAGTGGCCGCCCTGAGGTCATTTGCGCGTAACTGTAAGATAATGGTGGAGATATGAGTCGCGAGTGCGCGCACACTTAACGGTACGGTCAGCAGCTGAGGTAATGCACGTCGGAGATTTGCTTCTGGCAGTTATGTTAATATTAGCTGACCGGGCAAACGCTGTTTTTACACGACTGCCCAAAAAAGGGAGTGTAATGTTTTTAGGGTTCATGTATGTATGTATGTATGTAATATGTATGTATGTGATGTTTCTTTATTCCTCCATAACTTCTGAACGGCTGAACAGATTTGGACATATTATGGGGTATCGTTAGAATCCTTGGATCCTCCCGAGTAACATAGGCTATAATTTTTTTGGAATAAATCAATATGGCGGATGTGAGGCGCCATTTTCAAAAGTGGTAAACAAAATTTTTTCTTCAACTATCACAATATGGGTATCAAAATGAAGGTATTGGAGAGTAGTAAAAGAAAATACCTTCACCTAACTGCAGACCATCACTAAAAAATATAAAATAAAAATAATTAATTAAAAAATTAAAAAACGCGACTGCCCTGTTATACTAAAAAGTAAGAAACAAGTTATTTTAGTTGAACAGATAAATTCATATGGCAGTCGGGGGGCTGTTCTGAAGAACAACATCTATTCTAAGAGGTCCCCCGACTGCCATATGAATTTGTCTGTTCAACTAAAATAACTTGTTTCTTACTTTTTAGTTCGTTTTGTAACGGGGCAGTCGTGTTTTTTAATTTTTTAATTAATTATTTTTATTCCACTCAGAGATACAAAAGCACTTGACATTGCGTATAACGCAATCGAAGCCTCCCAAGTCCCAGAGCAAGCTGTGAGCTGATTAAAAAATTTCAAAATTCCAAATTAGTTCGTGCCGCGAATCAAACCCTGAGCCTCAATTAGGACTCCAAGAAGGTCATAGTTGCAATGCATTGAAAGAAACACAAAAAAAAGATCACATTCCAGTCAAGTACAAAAGTGCCTAGTGAGTAGTGTGTACAAAAAGAAACAAGCGACAAATCATCCTACGCGACTAAAAATCGGCTCTGCTTTTTCAGTTGCTGAAATGCCAGATTCCGCCGGTGTGTCCCATCACTAAAACAACATAAAAAAATAAGCCGACTGTTTCTCAGCGACCAGTGGTCTTGTTCAATGGTTATGGTTACATAGATTTTTATCTCGCCAACGGTTGCACAAGGCAATAGACACTGTAACTTATTGTTGGCTGATCTGGTTTCGGAGTCGCAAGGTTTTTTTTTGTTAGTCGCTAGCAATTTTACACTCCTGTGAGCAAGGTTTTGTTCTCAGTGACAAAATGTTATGATAGATACTTATTACGATAGACACTAATGTAAGCCACTGAAACAATTCAAATTTATAAGTTATCTGTTCTTTAAGGTTAATCACATATAGAAGATTATAATAGGCAGTTGGCACATAACAATGATAACTGCGGAAACAATTGTTATCGCACCTAGTTGTGGTAAAAACTTTTTTAAAAATCTCCGTTTATATCACATTAGTTTATTCCCAAACCGTTTATAGGTATCAGCTCATATCATTTCATGCGGTTTTTCAGATTTGGAACAATTGGTTACTAAATACGGTACCTAAGTGAAGATTTTTAAGCAAAGTTTTTGTTAAAAACATGTACGGGTAGACGTGTAACTAGTATTTGCGCTATTATCATTCCCATAAACTCATAAATTAATCTATAATTTGCGGAAAAACTATTTAAATTTAATCAGTGTAATATCTCTTATTTTGGCACCTAGTGACCTAACGGCAAATTATAAATTATTTATAATAATAAATTACTTTTCCTTCCCACTCAATTTAATTAGGATAAGAAATGAGCCTACTCATAGACCTCAGATCAATAAGCTTACGCAATGAATGTTGAACAATCATTAGTCATTAGTCATTAAGACTACCAAACCAGTACTTATAACATAAGGTTCGATCTCTGGGTCGGGCCGATAATTAATGATCAGGGGTGTGATTCTCGAAGAAAAATCTGTGCTCGAAGATATCTTATTTATATATATATATATATATATAAATCTCGTGTCACAATGTTTGTCCTCAATGGACTCCTAAACTACTGAACCGATTTAGTTCAAACTTCGTGAATATCTGTCATTTGGTCCAACTTAAAAGATAGAATAGTTTTTATCCCACGTGGACGAAGTCGCGGGCATCAGCTAGTACATATATAAATTATACATCGGACAACTACCGCCGGTAACTCAGCCATCACCAGCCAATGGCGCCTTGGCTGCATAATTAATGCTGCTAACCTAACCTAACTAGTTGCATAGATGTAAGCTCGTTGCTGCTATTTAAGTATTTTTGCAGAATCAGCGGCAGTATTGGGTTTCTGACAATAAATTGTGATAGACTTAATTTTGAAAATCGGTGGTGTTTCCGCAGAGAGCACTTTTAGCCGTCGACCCTTAACCCTCGCTGGTCGCTGTCGGTCGGTCAAAGCGCTTGGAGTATGAGAGGAAATAGCGAGTACACCTATTTTTGCACACACACACTTTTTATTTGTAAAAAATCTCCTGCGCAGATAAATAGTAAAGTCTCTGTAGAGTTTGACAGCTCAGGAAAACTGGTTGGGATGACATTATTATTACCACACCATTTGCATAATATTACCAAATTAAACAAAGTTATTTAACGACACCAGTGTCATAGAGTTCATCAAAATATTACGGTTCTTAATTTGTTCTCAAATCGGCGAATAGGAACGAGATCTAATGTGACGCTAAAGATGCAAATAATATTGCAATTTTAACGCTTTGTTCGCGCAACAGCCGAACTGTGTCGTGAGATAATGTGTTGTAACCGATTAGACGCTGTATAACAGACGTACCAACTTGATTGGTTTTGATTTACAATCGCTGGATTTGTTTCGGAATTCAGACTTACCAATAAAATCGCCAATGTCAATTTATCTCGTTGTAATATCTGAGTGGCCTTATAAGGAACATATTACGCTATTTTTGCCTAGTATCTCATTGTCAACAGTTATATCCAAAAGACCAAAACTAATAAAAAATAGATGTCATCTTTTAAAGTTAAAAGAATCGACTTCAGAATTATCGTTATATTGTATTCGCATACACAATACTATGTCATTTGATATTGGTTTTTCCTGTTCCTCCCTAATATTGCTTCAATTGATTATGGTTTTGGGTAAGTTAATAAAGTTGAACAAATTCTGATCTAAAACATCTCAACGTATCGGAAATTCGGAACGTCTGTTGAAAACGAATAAACCGGTTTAGAATAAATTACCGTATTAAACGCCACTTTAGCTTAGATCGTTGTTGTGCAAAATTATTTTTTCTTAATTTTAAGTAATTTTATTCAATTTAATGGCTAACAATTAGTTGCACGCAAAGATAAACTGTTGAAATTTTATCTCGGTTTTATGAAATAAGTTAATTTTTTGCAAATTTAAGATTCAAGTGCTTAGGATTTTCCACTTTCGACAATTATTCGAAAAATATCTAAGAAAATTCATTAATAAGAAATTCATAAAAATAATTACCTTATTTTTATTCACTTTCTTACAGTAACAATGATGAGGTACGGTAATGACCTTAATACATTGACTTGTAACTGCACTAAGTATTTGGCCAATTTACACGAAATGAAAGATAAGCTACTAAAATTGTAATAGGTACATATCTGCTCGATAACAGATTCTTATAAATCTCATTACCTAACATAATTAAAATTGACGTAGGAATTATTATGACAACAATAATATAATTACCTAATAAGATATTGTTAATAAATTAATTGCGTTTAAAGCGAATTTGCGAAACACTAAACTAATGGACAAAGATACAGACTATAGTTCACTAGGTAATTAAACAGAAAATCTAATGTAACTCGACCTTGTAATAATTGACCCTGGCAATTGAAGGGTCCGGTCGTATCAGGTCAATATTAATTAGTGTACTTTACCTTCCGAGCTGGTTGTCTCGTAGATTTGTTTAATCTTATTTGATAGACATTTTTATGAACGGGAATTCATTTTATACATCCCGTTTGCAATTATATTACCGTAATCTTAGCGTCTCATATTTTCTCATCAAAGTTATTTTAATATTGTAAAACAATCTGTCTGAATTTTTTATATATGTTAAGATACCCCGATAACAGTTCACAAACAAGTAAACAATTTTAAAATTAAAAAACACTACTGCCCTGTGGTAAAACGACTTTTTCTAAAAAAAAATATAGCCTGTGTTACTTGGGATGATGTGAGGATTCTAACGATACTCCATAATATGGCCAAATCTATTCAGTCGTTCAGAAGTTATGGTGGAATAAAGAAACTCACATACATACATACATACGTACATGGACCCTAAAAACATTACACTCCTTTTTTGGGCAGTCATGTAATTAATGCCTCGCTGAGTCTTTATCTGGTAGCTAAGAATGGAATTATTCAAGGGGTGGATAAACAAACTCCTCAAAAGCTGGCAACGCATTGGCAGGGAGAATGATAATGGCTGTCTGCTTATTTTCTTGTGTTGTGCTAATGTTCTCAATCCTATACCACAGCTTAAAATATTTTGTCCTACTCTTAAAACTGTGCCTGTACTGTTCTTTGTTCTTTCCAGGACGCATCATGGCGTCAAGATGGCTCCCACTGGTGGTCTGTGTGACACTGATCTCCCGTTTACAGCATGGTAAGTTAAACAAACCAAATAATTTATCTTTTTTATATCAAAGAATAACGAGACAGCAAGACTGCCACCTGATGTTAAGCGATACTCGTACCTTATCAGAAGCAGTTCATCGCAGGACTTTGCAGTTTAGCAACATATGCCACTGCAATGTGCTCATCACCCTGAGAAATCAGTTATTAGGTCTCATTGTGCTCGGTAATCTTGTCAAGTACAAAGAGTTCAAATCGAAACACAGTAGTACATGGTTTAGTAAATTACCGCTTCACTTAGAATAACTGACATCGCAGCGATAGTGATGCGGACCTTTGATTAACTCGGACACATTTCTGATTACTTACTTCACTTCCTTACTCTTTAAAGACGGGACCATTGAACTAACCGCGGGGTCGAAAGGA
Source organism: Coenonympha glycerion (assembly GCA_963855885.1). Taxonomy (NCBI): domain Eukaryota; kingdom Metazoa; phylum Arthropoda; class Insecta; order Lepidoptera; family Nymphalidae; genus Coenonympha; species Coenonympha glycerion. Next base: position 1,635,763 of record OY979637.1, on the reverse strand, counting down.
ACTCTCCTATTTAGTAGATAATTAGCACTAGTTATTTCTATAACGACGAGATATTTCCGAAAGTAAAAGCTGCTAAAACAAGTCCACCAGAACAAACAATGTATTGTAACGTTAATTAACAACAGATCAATGTTAATTTCAAAATTGAGAGCTCGGCAGTTCCGTTAGTGGAGGAAGCCCTTTTGCTCTTACTTTGGCGTGTTTGATTGGGCGTTCGAAATTTTACCGGCTTTTTTATTCTAGATCATAAACCTAATAAGCCACAGCCAGGATCAGTAGCTATATGCCATTGCGATCCGACAAATGGAATGGGAATGGAAGGAAGTTTAAGGAATACAAATGAGTGGAAGTCATGTGTTCAATTTAGCGATGATATATTCACACACTTTTTGAATTTCATTGCATTTCCATTCAATCTATCGTATCGCAATATGTCATATGGCTAGAGCTTCGAAAACGATAGCGTGAGATGAATATCTACTTAGTGTCAGATATATTCTGCCGTGACGGAGTATAATTGCAGAGCATTACGGTGGTTCTGTTTGAAGGGCGCTGTAGCCGAAGAATTTACTTAATGAGGCTGAATGATAATGAGTGTCAGCATGAAGAGCTTAGTGCAATATGTATGATGTATGTATGACACTGCAATACAAATTCGGACGCACTAAAACTGACGATTGACATAAACTTTGAACGAGCGTATCACTTAAAGATTTTTATTTTAGGTTCGGCCAACAAATTGCCAGTGTTCACTCAGGATATGGACAACCTGGCATTGTCGGAGGGTACGTCGGTCGGTCAGATTGTGTACACCTTGCAGGGTACAGATCCGGAAGGACTACCGGTTAGTAGCAAAATAAAATTAAAAAATAGGTAGTAATTTAAGTGAAAAACTACACCAAACTCCGCGTACAAATGTTCACCAAAAGCAAATGAGGTTGGGACAAATTCTAAGGAGTTTTGTCATTCATCTCTTATAATCATGGTTAAATAGGAACAACTATACTTAAAACTCTTTTAAACAAAAAAGTTTCTTAAAATCTGTCGTGAATCAAATTATTCACAAGTTTGAATGGTAGTGGTAGTGGGACATGTAAACTGTACTCACTCCCATTTGAACTATTAAACATTTGAACTATGAAAATAAAGCTACTTTAATCAAAACGTTTATGTTTCAGTTAAGGTACGGATTAGTTGGAACAGATAAGTTTTCAGTTAATCCAACATCCGGAGAAGTTACCTTGGTTCAGCCATTAGATAGAGAGGTAAGAATTATAATGATTATTTTAAATTAGTTTAAGTAGTACTTAAAATTTTAATTTTTTTTTTTGCAACTCGACGTAATCAATCAAATTCAGTTAAATAAAAAAATCCTGAAATAATTGAAGAAAATCGTAAAATGCGTTTTTGGGCAAAAACGCATTTTACGATTTTCTTCAAATAGCAGTCCCAGTGAGTTTAATGAGAGTTTTTTCAATCAATTAATTTATACTTTTCTTAATCATTTCCAGAAAGAAGATACCATAAAATTTCTAGTCTCAATAGAAAATATTCACGAAGACGAATCGAATAACTTGCTGCAAACTCAACCCGTCACCGTCATCGTTCTAGATGAAAATGACAACCCGCCTATTTTTAAGAATGTAAGTAAGTAAATGTACTTGTAAGTTTATGATTTCAATGCAACACTCAAGTTGGGAGGAGACCCGTGCCTAGCAGTGGGACTAAAAGACTCAAACTCTTACTTGAAAGTGTAACAGAATTTTAAAAAAGTCTTGTACTTTTTTATTTCAGAGTCCTTATGAAGTAGATGTGCCAGAAGATGAGGAGATCGGTAAAACGATTTTGAGTAAGATTGAAGTAGAAGATAGAGATTCTGTAGGAGATAGCTTAGAAGTGGGCTGCGTGCCTAATGATCAGGTAATTATATGGGATACCATATCCCTTCAATCTGGTAACTTACCGGTTAACCGTATCTGGGGGCGTACCACCGTGACCTAAAGTAATATTATTGTAATATTGTTTTAAAAATTCCATACTGACATTGTATGAAAATGTCAAAACAATATTACAATAATATTGCTTTAAGTCACGGTGGTAGGCCCCCTGGAAACAAAAGCAAAAGTTGAAGATACGGTCTCCATTACCAATTTGCATTCCAAGAGTAGGTTTGTACTCTATAGCGAGCCAGTGATTGATTAAGAAGATAATAATGATGAGCGACTTATTTTTCAGTGGCCAGAAGCATGTGAAATCTTTGAAGTGGTCAGTCTACATTCGACAGCAAACCAGTACAGCGGTGCACTAGTTCTCAAAAAGAAGCTCGACTACAACGAGAAACAGTTTTATCAATTCCAAATTTATTCAACGGTAAGTTTAAATAATCACATAAAAACATTTTTTTGATGTTAAAATACTAACTGAATAGCGCTCACTCTGCCTACGTAATCTTCGGGTTTTCACACATCCCATGGAAAATGAAAAGTAAAAATGTCCCCGTTTCCGATTATTTTCTGAATCTTTTTTTGAAAAAGAGAAGAAGAAGTTTTTGAGAAAGTTTTCTATATGTCTATATTATTTTTCAAATCTCGCAGGGAACAAGAATTTATCTGGGATGTCAAGGAGCCTATAAATAATGATTTATTAACTGTTCTTACATCCTTTATTAAATATCAAAGCTCTTTACATCCTCAGCCAAACCCGTTCAGCGTTCAGTAGCTATTGTAGAGTAACAAACAAACCAACTTTCACATTTAAAAAATTAATAGGATTCTCACTTTGAAGATGCCATATAATTCCAGGATGGAACATTGAACTCTACAGCCCATGTAGAAGTCAAGGTAGTGGATGTTCAGAACACTCCCCCAGTATTCACCGGGTCTCTGAGCGCGTCTTTGTCTGAGGATGCACCGGTCGGCACAGTTGCTCTCGTCATCAAGGCACGTGACGCAGACCGCGCGCAGCCCAGAGACGTGAAGCTGGAGCTTATCACCAGTATGTAGCATTTATCCTTATTTTGTGTATTTGTAGTCACTATTGACTGGCCATAGGATAGAAAACCACTATTTTCTTGCACCGCCTGAAGCCAGCTTGCTTTTCAGCATGCCAACACTGTTAACAATATTTTAGCACCCTGAGTTTTACTTTGTGTGTGTTCCTCTTAAAATCTCTTGATTCCTGGTTTGATGTTATATACAGGTATTTGAGAATCGTATTTTTGCTATATTTTTGGAACAGAGAGTAAATCGTCTGATGCACATAACTTTCCGGACTGATTTCCACTTTTGATGATGCCAGATTGTACCTTAATCATTCTTTATCAAACAACGGAATCTGCGGGATCTCCAGTCTTCCCTTGCGTGCGAATATTGTGTCCCGGGGATACAACCTCTCAATATATTCGTTTTCAATTAAGAAACTGGCTTGTGTTACTTTTATTCCTAGAAAAAGTCTAATCTGATTTTTTTCCTTCTTATTTGCAGATCCTCTAGACTTCTTCTGGCTGGACAGTACTTCAGGTGAACTGAAAACAGCTAAACCTTTGGATAGAGAAGCTCTGTCTGATCCATCCTCACCTCTGAACCTCACAGTTAAGGTAAGCCATAATTATTTTGTTTTGGTTATCATTGCATAGTACTAGGATTCATAAAGACGAAATATGAAGCGAATGAATAGGTACAGCCATTGCCTGCTAGGTAAAAGATACATTCAATATTTAGATAGACTTTAGATACCGATCGATTAAAATAATTTAACTACCACAATATGTCTTGGTGGCAAAGAAATATCTTGAATTGCATTAACGCCTGTAAGAATTGTGTTGTTACAAAAAATTTCTATTTACAACTTTCCAGGCTAGTGAGATAGTAAATGGTGTACCTGTAATCTCCAATCTAACCACGACTTCAGCAACTGTCACGATCACAATAAAGGATGTAAATGATGAGCCTCCTCGGTTCAACAGACGCGAGTACAGCGTGGAGCTGCCAGAGAGCTTGCCGTTTGGTACTCCTCTACCCAATCTAGATATGGTCGTTACTGACACTGACGTGGTAAGTTAAGTTAACCTTCAAATGTTAACACTTTCAATCACACAATTAGTAACGTTTGTGTTTACGCTTTCATAAAGGTCTCCGATGACTTTTGAATATGGATCTCGCACCCTAGCTTCGAAGACCCTGGTTTTATAGTTTACACTTTTTAAACAAATGTCATATTCGATGCCTTGCTCAAACCGCTTATTATCAGCACCACACAGAGGATATATAGGCTGGGCATCTCCCTTTCACGCTGCAATATCGATGAAATTTATATTGATGGATGAAATAGTATTAATTAAGCCAGAGGATTAAAATACTAATTTATTAAAACTAACACGAAACACCAGTTGTACTAAATTTTCAACAAATTGATTTATTCCATGTACTTCAGGGTCTAAACTCGGTTTTTTCACTTCGTCTATCGGATGAGATGGGTGCATTCGTTGTGGAACCTTTCACTGCAACAGGCAGCGCTACTGTCACCTTGCGACTCAATTCAAGCTTAGACTATGAGGATCCCAATCAGAGGAAATTTATATTAGAGGTAACGAGATTTATTTGGTAATCAAATAATATAGCATCTATTATTGTACATTAAAAGAAATATTGGTACTATTATAGATCCTTGGCTAATTCCAATTGCATAAAATTAAACTTTTACAAAAATGTTAGATCATCTTAAACTATTTCTATGCTTATGTTGTTTCGACGTATAGTCCCTTATTTTGAACATCCCACATGACGAACACTATCAGATGCTTTTAATCAATCTTTTTGTATCATCTGTTACTTTTTGTGAACAAAGATGCTTCTTCTTTTCTTCAAAATATACGTGAATCATAGCTCACAATCTATTACCCACTTGTCTTAGGTAATCGCAGAAGAGTTACACACATCACCGCGTCTTTCTTCTAAGGCCAGTGTTTATGTCACACTAACAGACGTCAACGATAATGCTCCTCAATTTGCCGACGAGCCGTATTCCACTTCAGTGGCAGAGGCGGCGCCTGCTGGTACTCGGGTGGCTGCCATCAGAGCTACTGATAGAGACACGGGCAGGTAAATAATTCCTACTTATAATAATAATTTCCTAATTTTGTAACTCTTTCTTTAGGTTGAGGATATAATCCTCTCAATCACATAACTCTTTCTTTAAAGAAAGTGTTACAAAATTAATTTCAATAATCCTTAACAATTTCGCCTTAATTCTATTTGCCAATTCCTATTTGGAAGTTTCTCTAATAAGATATTTTGGCCCAATTTTGCGGATAATTTCTTTACTTATAGTTTTATCGATAGTAACAAACGTAACAAATGGTTTTTCTCTACATTGGATGATTTACTTTTATTCTCAAGTCATGGTTCTTATTTAATTAAATCTTAGGAAATTATGCAATTCCTCCATCTAATTGTGGTGCCTACGTTGTTATAGGTTTGGCACAGAAGGGATAGTCTACCAGCTATCTGGCAACGGAGCAGACTTATTCAACGTGGATAATCGCAGCGGTGTTATAACAGTAGCTCCTTGTCCCACTCCTGGGCAAGCTCCTTGCCTCGACTACGAAACTAGAAAAGATTACTTTCTTCAATATAAGGTAATTAATGACAGATTCAATTATCCATTTATCCTTCCAAGATTAATTATTTTTAAGGGGTCATTTGCCCAGAAAAATATGGATTCGTTATTTCATTCAATAAATATATTTCACACGGGGGACTTATCTTATTTTTGGACTGTGGAAACACTGATATGCAACGAATTAGTAATGTTGTTAATGGTTTTAGTCCACAGACGACGATGGTGCCGGACAGATGACAGTAGTCTCCCTCCAAATATCTCTCACTGACTCCAACGACAATCCACCAATTTTCGTCACACCAGTCTATAGAGCCTCTATTGATGAGGACGCTGTGAAGTTCGAACCAGAGCTAGTGGTAAGTTTTTGTTAAAAAGCAAACTTACGAGCTTATAGGTTTGATAATTACGAAATTCTTCTTAAGTTTTATATTTTGGGTAACATCTTCACTCAAAAATTCCCCAGGTCCAAGCACGTGATGTAGATACAACGTCAGATATTCGCTATTCGATCGCCTACCCTCCTGAATCTCCATTCTGGATTGAACCCATAACTGGAAGAATTTCCGTTAGAGGTGGTGCTGAATTAAATTCAACGGAAGATAACCGCTTCGTGCTTACTATAGTGGTATGTTTATTTTTATTATCTGCTCATATTTCTTAATTATTGTGGATTCTATTCTTTGACGAATTGAAAAGCTGCACTGAAAAACACTTTAGCTATAGTTGTGTTTAAAATGGTAAGCATTTCTTTAACCGCTAATTTTAGGCTACTGATGGAGTGCACAACGCCACCTGCAAAGTGGAAATCTCGATTCGAGACGTAAACAATCACGCTCCAGCATTCGACACCGATAAATATGATGCTAGTATCGCTGAAGATGCGGTGATTGGTAAGTATATTTAGTGGTTTTTTACTTCGGGTATTGTTTAAATCGTAAATGAAACCATCCTGGATAATTTTGGATGCCAGAGAAATGTCCGCATTATTTTCTAAGAAAGTCTTGCAATCCGCACTTGGCCAAGACAGTTGCGAAATCAGTGAGATTTTAGAATTTTTATATTTATACGGCATTCGACTAATACTCGTACAATAGCGTAACTATAACTTCGCTTATTATCAAGTCAATTGATGACACAGCTTCAAGTGAAAAGCGTTTGCCTTGGTAAAAGAATAATGATAATGATATTAACAGTTTTTTACCAACACTAGGTACGGAAGTAGCTGCAGTAAGAGCTACAGATCTCGACAGCGGCGTAAATGCAGAGATCAAGTATGGCATTCAAAAAGGCGCTTTGGACGCCTTTGCCATCGACAACGTGACTGGAGTGGTTACCGTGGCTTCCAAACTTGACTATGACAGGCGGAATACGTATCGGATACAGATTGTGGCTACTGATATGGGTACGTTCAATCTAGAAAATAAGCGTTTCCAATAAGTTGTACCACCTGTAAATGAAAGAAATAATATTGATGATAATGATGATTATCATTAGTGATTACTCTAATGTGGACGTAACAGGATTAGTACAAAATGTAGATGACGTCCTATCCGATCCAAAACTTAATGTAAATGGATGGTTCGATTCACGGCATTAAGAATTTCATAAACTCTAGTTAATTGACATCCGCTTGGATAAGGCGATTTGTATAACGATGGAGTTATATCGCACTTGATGTTAAATCTCTTAGCGATATGTATTTTCTGGGGGAACGATAAACAAGCGCAGCAGAAATCTCTTACAAGAAGTGACCCGGCTTAGAATTAACTAGATACCAAAGCGCTAATATTTATAAAATAATTAGGTTGTCTTCTTAGGTATACCAAGTCTAACCGGCACAACGGAACTGACAGTTCACGTCATCAACGTTAACGACAAGAAGCCAAGCTTTACACCAGGAGTGCAGAGAGCTGAGGTGTCCGCGGATGCAGAAGTTGGGACTGTTCTTCATAACCTTATAGCTGTGGACCCAGATATTATAGACAACGGGCAGTTGGTGTATGAATTGGCTACGGATCGGGTTATACGCGCTGTGGATAAAAATGGAAAGGAGGTAAGATTAACTCAAAAGGCTCGACAAAAGTGACTTCTTGAATTAATAAAAAATTTTTTTTACGTCCCACAAGATCACAGATCTATCTACTCTTAGAATGAGACGGGTTTTTCCAGATCCTATCATTTTCCATTGACAGTCTTCTCAATTCTCCCGGCATTTCCTATTGAGAGTTGCGTTGCGGCACGCTGTGCACTTACTAGACGTACAATATTTGGAAGTAAATCAAAATTAATGTGTGCTTCTTTTGTTATCAGGTGATTTCCCAAATGAATAACTTTTATTATATTTCGTAGGTATCAGAAGAGGGTATATTCGGATCGTGGTTCAGCGTGTATCCCAACGGTAGTGTTTCTGTGTCACAACACCTGGACAGGAACCGCGCTGCTGTCATCACTCTGCCAGTAGCTGTCACTGACGCTTCCGCACCAACTCTGCAGAGGACTGATGGTATCGTATTGTGTAGACCTTTCATTTGAACAAGTCTTTCTTATCTGTCCGTTCTACTATACTATTGGGTATAAAATATGCGATAGAGACTCACTCTCTTGGGTTTATTGAGTAAGAAAAACGTATTCATCGTAATCTAGCAAATTGGCTTAATGTTTGTGGAACCATGACTGATCGGCTGAATTTTTCGTTTATATTATTTACTATGATGCCAGAAGTCTGGCCTAGACTACGCATAAAAGCGGCACCAAAGTCCAAAATGTAGATATAGAGTAAGTTGGAAGAATGCTAAAGATCCACACACACGCAGTGAAATATTTCTGTTTGTAGCGTTACTGTATTTCTTTCAGGTGAACTAATTATCAATATCGTGGATGTGAACCGCCACGCGCCGGTGTTCGGTCAACCAGCATACGTAGAGAAGATTCTAGAAGAACAGCCGATCGGCACGATACTCAACACGTATACGGCTACAGACAAGGAAACACCGATTGCCGCTATTGTTATCAATCCACCCAGCCCTTACTTCCAAATTGATAACGTTACAGGTAAATTGATATAATATGTAGAATATTTATAAAGATTTAACTGCAGAGATTATTGAATGTGTTGTTATATAAACCTATGCCTGGGGCATCTATTTAATTATTATAGTCGCATAGAAAATCCTACTATCGCGATTAAAATACTTTATCAGTCGCATACCGAATTAAATGCCTCAGTAGAGTATTCTTGAAGCGCTTGAAGACAAAAATGAAGAGAAATAACTAGTGTAGGAGACTAATTAAAACGTGGGCAGTCCTCTATGTTGTAAGGAAGTTCATTAAAATGATCGACGTAGCTTAAAAATTTGTCAACATTTACTCGTATACGTATTCCCTATCTTCGCGTTTTTCACTTACTAGTGAAGATTGCGCATTTAATGGAATTATCTCAAATAACGCTTGAATTATTTTCCTCCACCATTTTTAATCTATCCATAATTTCTACTTGCTTTCAGAGCAAGGGGGGTTTCTTTCAAATATTTATACGCTAGGCTCAATTCTACCTTTTAGAGTAAGTACACATTTTCCTTCTTTCACAGGCGTAGTAAAAACAAGCCAACGTATAGATTACGAAAAAGTTCACTCGATAAACTTCACGCTAGTCGCTTACGACTCCGGAGTACCGCAGCTCTCGTCATCAGCAGCTGTGTTCGTAGATGTTGTGAATGTGAATGATGAAGAACCAAAGTTCCCCACTTCAGAATACACGGCGATGCTGGTGGAGAACGCAGAGCCAGGGACTATTGTGATGAATGCTTCAGCAATTGATGATGATGAAGGTAGGGACACTCTATCTATTATGGACCCAGTAAAATCACAGTTACGGGCTAAAGAGGGGTTTAAAATTTTTATCAATCGTCAAAATATTGTACTTGCTACGCTTGCAATTTCAAAGTCTTATTCCAGTGATTAAATTACAGGCGATTTTGGCAAAGTGACTTACAGTCTATCCGGCGATCAATCGTCTCTATTTAACATCGACCCAGCAACAGGCGTTATCACAGTAGCAGAAGGTGCTACCATTGATCGTGAAGTAACGACAGACTTGAGGTTCCGTATTGTAGCTACTGACAATGCTCCTGATCATTTGAAAAAATCCACAAGTGTACCTGTAAGTAGGACACAATTTATAGATCTCCTTTCTTTTCTCCATCAATTTGTTTTTAACAGCTCACATCTGGTCACAGGTCTCTTATTAAAACCAGAAAGCTGTAGTTCTGACTGGCAAGCTTTTACAACGGTGTAAAGAACTATCAGCCATGTAGAAAGACTCTTAGTTGCTCAATCTTTCACCATTGTGATATTTGTTTCCTTAAAGAGAGAGGTGCTTAGGATTTGTACATCTAATCTTTACCTAGAAGGCAGAGGTTTAAAAGGCTATCCACTCACAGTCATATTTTACCTGGACCTGTCTTAAACTTAAAGTTTTTTATTCTCAAGGTCCACATAAAAATCCAAGACATCAACGACAATCGACCAATCTTCACCCAGAAGGTATACAAGAGCACGATAGCAGAAAATTTGCAGCTAAACCCTCCCGCTGCTATACTCCAAGTCCTGGCTGAGGACAAAGATGAAGGGATAAACGGGAAGGTGATGTACAGCATACTGGAACAGAGTCAAGCTGGTTAGTAGCAATCACTTGTGCCTTGATCCTTATTATTTATACAACGTGTCTATGACAGTTACTTGAGTGCAATCTCACTTGATGGTAAGTGAAAATGCATTGCAATGCAATTCGATTACTTCTTTTTTTTTACACTAAACAAGTTAGTACTTGATTGCGATCTCACCTGATGGTAAGTGATGATGCAGCCGAAGATGTTAACGTCCTAACTTGTAAGGGGTAGGTAAGGAAAGTCACCCCCAACGGTTTCTACACAGCATCGCACCGGAACGCTAAATCGCTTGGCGGTACGTCTTTACTGGTAGGGTTGTAAGTAGCCACGGCCGAAGCCTCCCACCAGACCAGACCTGAGCCAATTTAGAAATTATAAAATTCCAAAGTGGGCCCCGTGGCGGGAATCGAACCCGCGACCTCCCACTCGAATCCGAGCGCGCGTCCCCCGCGCCAGGGAGGTCGTCAAAACCCGACCTAGGTCTAATCAGTAAATAGCTCCCCAACGGCTAGTACCACATCATCGTGTCAAAATTCTGTTTTTCTGTTAACAGGTGTATTCTCAGTTGACCCAAACAGCGGCATCATATATCCAGCCAAGCCTGTCACTGGTGATACCACTTACCAGCTAACAGTAGTCGCCAGGGACCAGGCCGGCCAGGGTCTTCACGACACGGCGAGAGTTGACATAACTGTGCTGAGTGTGAATAAACACAATCCTGTGTTTGTGCAGCCGCCTCCAGACCTGAGACAGTTGGAAATACCAGCGGTAATTATACTCGTAGCTCGGAAACTTGCTTTTCAAAAGTCATAACTGCACATTGTATAGTCAATGCAAATATTGAATTGACTATACAATGATATATTTTGTCAGCTGCACGCTGATAAAAAGAGGAAACTGACCGCCGACCGCATACACAACGAAAATAATTTGTTTAATTGTAAAATAATTATTATATTGTTCTTTAGAATGCAGCCGTACCAGACTACCTTATAACCACAGTGAAAGCTACGGATGAAGATTCTGGTGAAAACGGTCGGGTAACTTATCGCCTGGATGATAAGAACTCGGCGCAATTCAGTCTACATCCCAGCACTGGAGAACTGAGAACTAAAACCTTCCTAGATTATGAGCAACAGGCAGAATATCAGGTAAGTCTCAACGTATTGGACCTCATAGTATTTCGAAAATACTTTAGTTAGTAGTCAAAAATCCTTACTGCAAGCTTTTATCGACTTTTATCATTCAATAACCACAAAAGGACTTGCGATACGAAATTATTATGAAAAAAAATCTTGTTGTTAGTTAAATCATCATACGTCTAAACCAGCAAGTTATCGAAAAAAATATTTTCCTTAGTTCTATTGTGAAAAGTAAATCTTTTTTGTAGCTGGCAATAGTGGCAGCAGACAACGGCACTCCAGCCCAATTTGAAACTCTACGTTTGCTAACGATAGTGCTCATCGACAATAAGGATAATGCGCCCAGATTTCTTCAGAGACACCACCAGTTCACTGTACAGGAAAATCTACCAGCAGGAATCATTGTTGGTTAGTATTTCTCTTATAAGTACCACTAAATTGCACCTAAACGTTGTAGTTTAGAATATGAACCTTTGTGGAACCTATGTGGATTAAAATGCATTTTCCTTGGAGCTTACATGTTACATTATATCTTTTCATTTCAGGCAGTGTCAAGGCGATAGACAAAGATTCTGGAGATAATGGAAAAGTGTACTATCATGTTCTGGAAGGGAACCAGGAAGGAGCATTCACCATTGACAGGACTACTGGAATCATTAGAGCTAATACTACTTTTGACAGGTATACTGGATACTATTGTTATGCTGCCAACATTGCCAACATATATAGATGAACGTTTGATTCTCTAAAACCTGCGAAAAGTAGAAACTTACTCAGGGACACCATTTTGGACTACATGGCGAGGTTTTTTATTTTCATGGTCAGGCTGTAAAGCAGATATGCCTTTGCTTTGTTGTACATTTCATGTTTATTTGACCCCACAAAAAATATTTAATTACAGAGAGAAGCAAGATGAATATTCAATGACGATATACGCAAGTAACAACCCCCTACTCGAACACGCAGCGGCCATTTTGAATTCCATAGACAACAGCACAGACAGTCAAGACATAAGTGTAACTACGGTCAAGATAAAGATTCTGGATGAAAACGATAACGAGCCCAAGTTCCAACAGAAAATATATTATGCAGGTATTATTTTTTTATACCAATGAATTAGAAGATGGTAAGCCTTTCCATGTCAGATGCAGTATATTGCGCTCATAATCGTGAGATATCAGCTTCTTCAGTCGCATTATACCCAGTAATTATGTTGGCTACAACGCTCTTCAGGCTGAAACATAGTAATAGCATTACTGCTTCACGGTAAAATACCTGACATTGTGGTGTTACCTTCCGAATAGATTCCGTGAGAAAAATACTTACTATGAGTAAAATTGTATAAGTAACTTCTAACAATTAATATATTTTTCCAAAATTATCTAGACCGTGTCCTAGAAGTTTACTACTAGTGGAGTTATACTCGTTTTTGTGGTTCTTTGACCTCAAATTAACCTTGACATTTTTTTTTTAATATTTGCTCCTTTTATTAATAATTTATTAACCGTAAAATATTTTTTATCGTCTACTAAATCTCTAAAATATTTTTATTATTAGGTATAAAGCATACGGCCCGTGTGAATGAACCCATAATATCAATAGTAGCGGAAGATCCAGACCTGGATGTGAACGGTACCTTAATCTACATGGTAGCTGCTTCCAATTTGTACAAGTTTGGGGATTCCAAGTCGAGTGGAAGTGTTGTCCCTTCGCCGTTTAATATCACTCAGGATGGTAAGTGGTCGTCAACATTGATAAAACGAACTTGGAATTCTTCCATTTGTATAAATACATCTATGTCTTTTGTACCATAAAAATAGAACGATTGATATTCCTTAGTTAACGATTATCTGGCGATTGAAAAAATCCGCCCTTGTACTCATAAAATGCAGTACAGGTAGATTTCTTGAAGTTCAGTTTATAGGAGCTTAATAATTATCGCATTGCAATCCCACGACTCACAGTGTTTGTCTGTGGATATCACACATTGTTAAGTATGGTGACCCTTTGTATGGCAAACGTGACAAAGGCCTGATGAAAATCAAGTTGACTTGATTTGAATAGGTAAGAGCGCCTTGCCTAGAAACAACGATCTTTGCTTAGAAAACGTCTATCCTTTCCACTACCACACCGAATCTTATAACATTTAAACCTAATCGTCAAAATCGGGGTTCCGTATTGAATAGCAGAGACCGTTTGTTATTATCATATCATTGTAAATATGCTTTATTATATTACTAATTTTTCTTTTTATCGCAGGCATCCTTACGACGGCGAATTACATGTCAGAATACAACCAAGACCGTTTCGTTCTTGACGTGATCGCGCAAGAGGTTGCTGCTCCATACAGACAGGCAAAGGCGCAGGTTTATGTGAGTACTCCTCTTGATAGTACTGACTCAAAAATTATCCGTCTAGTGATTCACGTAAAGCGCCGGCTAAATTTCATGGACTGAAATGTTTTAAAAAACATCGTTGGAGATAAGGTTGAAGAATCACATCATAGCTAGAACAGAATTTCAATTTAACGGACTAGCAAAAACTGTTTGCTATTGCGTTAAATTGGAAATGAGTTACAAGAATATTTTGGAGAGTAGACCAATGATATCATATCCAATAAATAGAGATGTTTTGTTTTTTATCAAGACTGAGCTAAGAATTTGAAATATTCTGTTCAATTTTTGTTGCCGCCAGAAACAGCAGCAGGTTCTTGGCTGAAGGAAATTTATCACCACCTCCTCCTTAGAAAAGTTGCTACGTTTGTGCATTATTACTGGGCAGGAATATGTGACATTTGACACCATACCCTCTTTCTCACCAGCTCTGGATCATAGACCGCTCGTCGCTCATCCGCATGGTGGTGTCACGTAGTTGCTCAGCGCCGATGGAAGGAGTGCAGGAGCGTCTGGCAGATGCAGGACAAGCGCTGCTAATTGCTGGAAGGAAGCTTCCCTTGGTGCAGGCTGATAGGCGGTATGATGATTGGTAAGTGTTTGAAATAATCATATTAGGTAGAAAACATACTATTCTTGATAATATTATGTTTCCTAGCGCAATTGATGAGCTATATTATTTGGGGCATTTTTGACATGGATCTAGGCTACTTCGGATTTTAATATTCCTTCATTAGCTAAGATCCATAGAAAATTAATTATAGCTTATCCTGCAGAAGTTGAAAGCGCGCCATCTCAGCTATCGCATTCAGGCCGTCACTATCATGTATGGATTGTATAAGTAAATTCTATTTTTTTAACAGGTGCGAAATTCACCTTCACGCGGTAGACCCAGCCTCTTACCAAGTGTTGCCAGTTGATAAAGTTTTGGAGACCATTGACTCCAAATACGACCAGCTTAAGGACGCGTACCAAGAGTATGGAGTTGAAACCTTGATTGCTGCTAGCGCAACTTCTAAAGGTACAGAATTCATATTACACCTTCTTTATCTGAATTTCTCTTATCTTGAGAAAAAGCCTCTTCCAGGAGTGATGGTGGTCCCCACTTTTTACCAACTTCCAAGAAGGAGGATGTTCTCAAATCGACTGTATTTTGGTGAATCGATTTTAATGATTCTCTTTTATTCCAAAGCTAGTGCTTTCCATGTGGTCCCATTCCCATTTGCTCCAGTTCTGACTGTGGAATCCATGAGAAAACCATACTCGTATAAGTCTAAAATTTGCATTTAGAATGATGAATAACTTTAATATCATCTCAGCCCCTTTTTATGTCCCACTGCTGGGCACGGGTCTCCTCTCAGACTGAGAGTGGTTTGGCCATAGCCCACCACGCTGACCAAGTGCAACAATATAACTTCGATATCATGTCAACTCATTTAGATGATTCTTTTTATTGGAAAGTTATGATTTATAAACAACGATTTTTTCAGCTCCAGATAGTTTCGACCCTGCGTTGGCGGCTTTGATAGCTCTATTGATTGTCCTGTTCACTGGAATTGTCACGTTTGTGGTAGTTTGCGCCTGCCTCAAACATTGGTATGTATAACGTGTTTACTAGTTTCAAAAAATATTATGTATCTATAAAATTTAAGAAAATAATTAATCATCTAATACAATGACATGTTTTTATTTTTATTTTTATACTTACTAAAAAACACAATTTATAGGGCGCCTTATTCCAGGGTGATTCCCCCTCCGTCCCTCCAGTCCAGCAAGGGAGACAGCCTCGCGAGGAGACGCATTCTAGAGGAGCTCAGTACTACAGAGAACCCGTTATGGTTGGAGACCAAGCTTAGACCTTATGAGGAACAGGAGCTTACCATGAACGTATTTGGTGACCAAAACGAGCAGAATTCTGACCAGCCTCCAGTAATGGTAGGCTTTTTTTATTTACGTAGGGTAACGCTTATGACGACAATCATGCCTGATGGAATGCAATAAAAAAGAAAGATATTTTATTTCCCATTATGCCACACATCATAAAAATACTTAATATGCACTTAATCGATGCCTGAAACTTGCATCGCCTGGGCGACAAAGACCAATTATTGCACAAGTGAGTGGTGGGATTGCACCAGACACGTCTTGTCATGAGTGGCACCATCCAGAAATAGGCCTCAACTCAGCATGGTCAATAAGGAAATTTCATAGTTAAAGCAAGGAATATTTAACGATTTCAAATACCTGCATTAACGGCGTAGACGAATCTAAAATCTATAAAGCAGCTATCTAAGCAGAAAAACGATTTCTCGATAGAAAGTTTTTCCAAAAGTTGCTCAAAAATCTCCATTTTTTTTTAATTTTTAGCAGAAACTACAATAGATGTTATTGTAATTTTTGTTGGATGGATTTTATTGTGGGTAATACTAATATCCAAAACAACTCATTACGGGTTTTTGATTACTGGCTTAGTTTTTAAGTAATTAGTTAAAACGCCGTCTTCTCTTTTATATTCCTTCGCAACGCTGCATGTCGCACACACCAACGTATTCGTAAGAGTGAGAAAGACAAAAATAAATTTGGTATTATCCTCTTAATGCACAGCCGGACAACACTTACGCTACCATCCAGGGCAGTCGAACAACGGAGCGGTTTGGCGACTACGCCACATTGGCTGGCGACTCGCCCACACCGCTGGAAGCAGCGCTTGGCTTCCAGGTACATCATCCACCGATTCAAAATAAGGGTTTTAGTACCTACTTATTAATAGTGTTACGTGCTGAGTTCGACGATTTGGAGAAAAACACCTGGTGACTCTTGAGAAGACTTTATTCTGCACTTCCAGTATCCAATATCCCTGGTATTCCAAGTAGTTCGCTTCCTCTTCGCTCTTGATCGCTTACTTCGCTTGTTTGCTCCTCGTCGTCTCTCAGTCAGACTCAATACGTGGGCGCTCAAACGCGCTTATATACTCACCCGAATCGAGTCTCGAATATTCGACACTTCGCTGTTTATTAGAGGGGTAGATTTTTAGAAACGCAGCTACCAGAAATCCATTGTTTGTAGAAATGTCATTGACCTTGGGTCTGATTGCGTAAAAAAACGTATTCATCGTTATCGTAATCGCTATTCAATTCTGTCCACTAATTGGCTGACATAAATCAGGGAACCAGTCATCGGGCAGAATTTGTAGACGATTACGACAACGATGAAGACGTGTTTCTTACACCGTCTAGGGGCTTGTTTACTTGTGTAATAAGGTTCAATCCAGTAGGAACGAGCCATTATGAACCTTATTTTGTTTGCAGTAAAGTTTATCCGTTACAATAGTTACTTAACTCGCCTACAATCTTGGTCATTCCCTACTGATGTTCTAATTTTTTTGTAAGGCGATTCTTTTGTGACATTTAGCTTCAGCAGGGCGATCGGCTAAAAACGTATCAATCATTAAAGAAATGCATCAACGTGATTTTCAAGTGTTGTGATTGGTCAAAACCCATGTTTTGACATTGATACAGTTCTTTAATGATTGACACATTTTTAGCCGATCGCTCTGCAGTTTCACAAAGCTTTCATATTCATACCCCGTTTAATCAAACATGCCCCTAGATTGCGTAAAAAAGACGTATTCCTCGTTATCGTAATCATTTACAAATTCTGCCCGCTAATTGATTTCCCGCTTTACGTCAACGAATCGGGACGCAGAATTTGCTAACGATTACTATAACGATGTTTTTCATGGTATGATGTCCCTTTTTGGGACACGATACGTGCGATTAACAAAAAAGACAATTACCAAAATGTTTATAAAACTAGCTAATTATGTTCTTAGTGATATTTTTGTTTGACTTATTATTTATATTAGCGTGGCTATTAACCACTTACTACGATCTCATTTCCAGGGCAGTACCTTCAAACCGCCATCGCCTGATACACCGGAACCTCCTCCACGACCAGCCGGTATGGGGCCGCTGTCATGGTAAGACGGCAATTAACAAGAAATAAAAAAATAAAAAAAAGGATTCCGATGACTTAAGATCCTCCTCCTTTTGTGAAGTTTGTTAAAATGCACTGCCTCACCTTATACCGATTTTAGTTTTTTTTAAGGTGAATCAGTCAGGACTCAGGAGTGTTTTAGTTATAATATAATAAGAATCGTTCCAAGATGGCCGCCGCCACAAAATGGCGGATTACATACTTTTCCCTCTACTCCCTTACTTTGGGGTTTTTAAAATTTTCAATTTTATAATTTATATTTAAAATACTTTTTCAGATGATGTTCTACCTGATTTGATGCGCATTTTATTTTCTGTGATAGGATTTGGATCTAAGAACCTCGTTATATTCGTACTAGGCGACAATTAAGTTGAGCCAAAATGGCAACCCTGCATGAATTTTGATTCAAATAAACTAGAATTGTTTTTTTGTTTCAGATTGGCGGCGTTAATTAGGAGTGTAAATAGATTAATGTATAACACACATGTTGTTGTCGTATTACTTGGGTAAGGAACTTGTTTTGATGAAAAGGCTGGAATATTAATTTTATTGCCTGCGTCCGCCTTTGAGAGATACGCATAAAATTAATAATAATATGTAGGAGTTTTTTATTTATTTAGGGAATTTCATTTGCGGGGTTTTCAGAATTTGGATCTTGGGGCTTATGTTATCATGTTATAAGTACTTTCATTTCTAATTGCAGTTAAGACAGGCTGATTGCGTAAAAAATGAACCACACCAATGTCAAAACGCAATTAGCAAGCGGTTTGATTGATCATTTTTGACATTGATACAGTTCTTTAATGATTGATACATTTTTCGCGAAGGTCGTGATAGTGGAGATATTTACACAGTTATGATGTTATACAATATATATATGATGATATATTAATTATTACGTCAACAACGTCTGTAAAATCATAGTCATAGTTACTTTATATAGTAATAGGTATTTTATAATAAAGTATTATTGTAAATAATCTTTTTCATAAAATAATTATATTATTAATTAGCTTTTGCATTGTAATTCATAGGGGTTATGGTTGTGCCAAACTACCTACTTTATGCAACTTCATAAAAAATAATATTTTTTGTATGTATATAATATTTCTGTCTACTATTTCAATACGAGAATCTCAGAAAACTTAGCCAATAATAAAATTATAATTATTAATGAAATACTTTTATGTAGTGACAATAAAATTACTAAGTATATTAAAATATAATGCACTTACAATAATTAATCACCTAAGTTTTAACAAAAATGTCTGCATATTGAACTTGCTAGTTAAATTTTATTATTCCAAATCTAAATTATAGGCATAATAAATAATTTATTTATTTATAGTACCTATAAAAATAATTAATTAATTATAGATATAAAAAATAATTGTATGCGCGATAAAACGATAAAAGTGCAACTCTATGTCATTTCCATATTTTATAGTTTTTACCATTAAGTATTGCCATAATATATGTTTTGTACAAATTAAGTAGAATTTTTACGTAATTAGGTACTCAGCTGCATAGTTAAGTAGCTTTAAGGTTTTTAACCTTATTATTATCCTTGTAAATACTCGCTGTTATTGACGATTTTGTATTGAATATTATAATTTAATTTTACAACGAAATAAATAAATAAATATAGATTTTTGTAATTTATATAATTACAATGTTTTATTTACTATCTCTCTTCATGCTATTATGAAACTAAAAAAGCTGCTTTTTTCAATTTCATAATAATTCAAATACTGTTAATGGATGAAAAAAAATATTGCTCGCAAGTTTAATCGTCTTATTCTTAAACTCTAATTACAAAACTGACTAGGTATATTTTTTTATATTATAAGTTATAACAATGGTTTAAATTTTCCATCACTAGTCTAACATTAGTTAAATATTGCGATAAAACTGTCTTCAAGCATACTTCCAAGGTCCGAATGGAAACTAGGATTTGGTTGTAGAGCTCAGACATGGATTCCAGCTTTAAAAGAATCAGTCTTTGAAAGGTTACGTGGTAGTTGTCTTTTTGTATCTGAAAATAAAGACTGCTATTATAAAACGACCTGTAAATTTATTGTGTTGTAGGTATTTTATGAGTCTCGGTAGGTTATAATTTCTGATATAGTCCATTTATGAACCAAATCTAACGTACTAAAAACGCTAAACTGATTTTGATGAAATTTATATTTTATTTCTACACACCGAAGTCCGAAATGCTTGCCTTTCGCTTGGTGGTGCTCGGCCAAAACCTCGCACCACATAAGCAGCTGCAGCCATATTATCTTATTTCAGGCGTTATTTAGAAGATTATAGCGAAATTCAAAAAATGTATACTAATTGGGTCACATGATCAATTAACGTCAAAATAGCACAATACATTTTCTTTTGAATTTTGCTACATTTCCATTCCACACGCTATTAGTCACTTAGCTCAGGGGGCTGACCTGGTCCAATTCAGATATTATAATATTGAAATTATAGAACTCCATAGTGGCCCGTGGCGGGAATAGAACCTGCGTTCTCCCACTGGAATCTGAGTACGCCAAAGACTTCTATGTAGAAGTCATTGGAGTACGCGCCAACTGCGTCAGGGGGTAAGTATCGTCAAAATTTCCGCAAAGTTCACTAAAATAATTTGACCAAAACAAAACTCACATATTCCACTAAACATTCCCCGGCAGCCTCTGCATCCCCTGGATTGTTGACGTTGCATTGATGCGACAAATATTTGTAGCTTTTACGCCATTTTCTAATCTGAAAGCAGCAGAATAAGGCGCATATAAGGATATGAAGCAGATTGAAGGAAACGAAGCAGATTGTAGTAAACTTCGATGGCTAGGGATTTACCAAGAACGAGACAACCCAACCACCACCCAATGTCCATATCAAAATTGCGATTATGGCGGCCGATTAAAGGAAGGTACTTGCTTTTGGAGTGTTCCCGGGGTGTCTTCCTGACTTCTTACAAGTTGTTTCCTATCGCTCCTTGTCTCTATATGCTAATTATCTCCATTCTGGAGCTAGAGCTAACACTGACAGACTCGGCGCGCCTCACGACGTAACGGTCCATAGCAATACCAGCCACTACACTACTACTGCATCCACACTCCTGTCACTTCAAAACATTGGCGAATTTTGGTAACCTTTCGAAATTGACCACCAAGCCCTAATCTAATTTCTTTCCAAGATCTCGTATCTTGGAAAGAGATTTGCTTCGATTGAAAACTTTGTGAATAATCCCATGTAGCATATAATCGTAGGAGCCCTATTTACCAAGAATAGAAGATAATTAATTAAGTACCTTAAGAGTATTTAATGGGGAGCGGTCATCACTCATCACTAAATACTCGTACCTTAGGTCCCCAACGACCATCGGTTCTACGTGCTCTGTGTCCACCTATTACCCACTTCAGCTTTGCGAATCGAATCTCCTCATTTCTGATTTGATTCGGTCCGTTTCTGATTTGGTCCGTACCAACATCTCCTGTAATGTTTCAGTATTGTTTTTACATTTTCATCCTATGTTTGCGTGGAAATATTAAAACCATACTGCAAAATTATTGTTTTAAGAGATGGTGGTACGGTCTGGTAGAGACGTGTTCTTCGATAATACTTATCTTTACTTACCTCCTTCTCCACCTGACACACTGCTTGCTTTTTCTTATCTCCTTCCTCGTTTGCGGTTTTCACACATTTACTCTCTCCATCATAGTAAGTCGTCTCTGCCTTGTCTACTTCGTTTTGATGCAAGTTCATGCATTCTTTCCACTGGAAACATTGGCCGATTTTACTATAGATAGTCTATTAATGTCTGAAGATCTAATAAAATGGTTAGATTTGCCAAAAGAATACATAGAGAATGTATAGCCTATATGAAAGGTACCTACGTATTATCTTGGACAGCTCACAAGAGCTACGTATCTATTTATCAACTCTCCCAAACATTTTATTAGCTTCTGGGGCCGTACCACCATCTCTAATAGCAGTTCGATATTTTCATACGATGTCAGTATGAAAATTTTAAAATAATATTACAAAAATACCGCCATAAGAGATGGTGGTAGAGCCCCAGATTTTATTTTGATATGTGTGATAGCACTTGAAATATATTTAGTTGATGTATCGCGTTAGCGATTGTACAAATAGTTATTTCTACAAGCGCTAACTTACTAATCGCTATAGCTACATAAGTAAGCCATGTTACGTTACGATAATGAGTTACAAACGCCTAAAGAAATTTTCGTCGCGACTTCAACGGTTTTTCCCACTAGCAAAGGGCTCAAGAAGTTTTCACCTCAAGAAACATTACTAACCTTCGGATTAACTTTAATCCCCATGAAGTTGTGTTCTTTATGCCTCGTCATCTCGAGCCTATAATGTGAGGTGATGTTGACGACTTGAAGCAGGAAGTCTGACGTCCAGAGCTTCATCAGAGTCCTGTCGCTCCTGGCCAGTTCGTGGGACGCATTGACGTAGTTCCTGTAAGTTTCTAGCAATTTCTCCGTGCTTTCTGTTGTATTCTAAAATTATTAAACATTTATTGCTTATAACTTTTTTGATATTTTCTCGATTTCATTTGTTTTTTCAATGTTTTATTTATTATTGAATATTATTTCATGAAATGTGTTGAAAAATCAATATTTTGGTTTGAGTAAAATATCCTAATAGAAGCTTACAGGTATGCTTACAGGATTTTATGCTAGTGTAGCGTTGAAACAACACCGGTGCGGCTAGTCTACCCTGTGAATGCAGAATGACCCCGCGACCGCATGCTCATTGCTCAGCCATGCTACACAATTTTCATTTTCTTTCTATAAGTACTTACTTAGTTAACATTCCGATAATAAACTAAATATGTATGGGAATCCCACGTGACACAATAAATGACGAATCCCATGTTTTTTTATAAGTTTTCGAAGTGTTAGAATCGATGTATGTACAATGTAAGGTACCTATCAAAATGTTATGTTTATGGATAATGGTCATTGTTCACGCACCTCGCAACATACTCCTGTGACCAAAACTGTACTGAGATATAAGATACAGTAACAATTAAACCACATTACTAATAATAATTACAATTTGTTAAACTTATTTTCTTCTAAGTATATGATGCACTTGACTGTGACAAAATCTAATTAATCTTGTACTGACAATAATAATCTGCTCAAGCCCTTAAGTCAAGAACAAAGTACTGACCGCAAAAAAAATATAATTATAAGTAGTTAACGTGAAATAAACGGGTCTGCCCGCGAAATTCAAAATTTTCGTGTTTTTTTTTGCAATTTGTACGCTAATTAGACATGATAGGCTTGTGGCAATCAATTTGCGAGAATGGCAGTATCATCTTTACATGATTATATCAAAATTTTTGCATAAAAATGTGTATCCTAGGAAATTAGTCCGAGTATCGAGTTTTATGTGAGTAACTCGCAAATCTCGGACTAATTTCTTTAACTCGACACTTTCGAGCAGAGATTTTTATATAAACACGTGAAAAAGATATTGGGATTATCGCAATTTGACGGCCATATGTTTTATTAGCTTAAAAATCGCGAAAAATCATGAAAAATTTGAATTTCGCATGTCTTAACTCCGTTGATAGACCACTCACTATGAAGGGTCAATTAATGTTATAACCAAAAAGATTTTTGCAATTTCATCACTGAGCATTGATTGGATTTTTTGTATGCTCATTAATTTTTGTTGATTTATTCACATAGATAACAGTGCGCTTCATCCACAAAGACGCGCCCCACCCTTCGCATGATAGATGATAAGCATTTGTAAAGGAGTGGGGCACGTCTCCGTGGATTGAACTATCTATATTCTGTTGAATAAGGATTGAAATCATCGAAATCGATGGTATCTATTCAAAAAAGTATCTTCAACTTTTATGATAGCTGTACTTACTTCTTTGCTATCGATCCTAGTGCATTGAATGATAACCCCTGACTCTGCAATAGAAATTACGTAAACAGTCGATATTAATATATCACACTAATATTATAAATGATGAGAATGTTTGTATGTAGGTTACTATACAATACTGAACCGATTTGGCTGAAATATGGAATATAGTAGACTTTTTTTATGTCGTCTGACCCCACCAGGTGGTAAGACGACATAAATAAAATTCGCGGGAAGGCGCTGGTGCTAGACGGCGCAAAATTGTGGTGTTTGGCGGTCATTTCAGGAGGCTTATGTCCAGCAGTGGGCGGCCATCGGCTGAAACGACGACAACGACAACGATGGAATATAAGTAGATAGCTTATAACCTGGAATAACACATAAGCTATTTTTAGGGTTCCATACCAAAATGTTAAAAATGGAACTCTTATGGTGAGACTTTCTCCGTCCGTCCGTCCGTCCGTCTGTCACACTCGTTTTTTATTTTGGAACAATCTTTGGTTTCCACGGGATTTGTGACGCAGGCGAAGCCGCGGGCATTAACTAACAAATGCCTTATTCAAATAAAACTTCAATATTAATTTTGTTATAGTTTATTCAAAAATATCCATTTGGTTAAACTTAAAAATATTAACAACAATAATCTGATAAATTAATCTATTTGTTTATTGTACTTACTTCCAATTAAATTTAATTTAATTAATCTAAAGATTATTGGATTTAATAAATTATTTTAATACTATCACAGTGATAACTAAGTACGAATAATAGTTTTTGGCTAAATATGAATACAAAATATTTATACGTGTAAGTATGAACACTGGGACATTGTGCGTGTTGAAAAACGTCGTATGATACACGTGAGTATTGATGATTATTGATTACTTTCCTCGGCTATTTTAAGACTCGGTAATCACCAACTTTACTCACTTGTACTATAAACTACTATTTCCCATAATACATATAAGTAGGTATATAAAAGGAAAAATTCTAAAAAAGTGTATCCTTAATTGAACCAGCGCTAGTTTGATCTCGAATAGGTACCTACTTTAGTTACTATTAGTTCTTTAAGGTTTTCGAAACAAATTCAAAAATTTAATATTTCGTTTCGAAAATTGAAATACTTGAGTGCCTATACTTTCCACTTAAATTTTTGGATTTATTCGAACAAGGTAGATAAAATCTTAAAAATTGAAATATAATAAAGTAATCCAAACTGTATTGTAATTAAATATATACGTACCTAGGTATGATAAAATTATATAAGTATATAATATTTATTTTCACCTCTTCTATATCTATTAAGTACCTACTTAATTTTTTCTTACGATTTGTACTTTATTTCTAAACATTCAAATACTATTTTTAATTTAACAACAAACTGCTGATTTGTAATTTTAAAACTAATTAAATAATAAGACACTAATTTACATGGTTTAGTGCTTTTTTCATAAAATTATGGCACTTTTTTACATATCTTTTAATGTATTCTAAAAGTCGATATATAATTTTGGGTATGAATCCTTTATTAGGTTCTGTTGAAGTGGCTAATTGAAAACTAACAAGTGGGTGAAACGGAGGTCTAAAGTTTGAATAGAGAAATACTCCAATTGGAAACTGGTTGAAATTCGGAATGGAGATAGACTTTATCCTGGATTAACACATAAATTACTTCCCGGAAAACCCCATGATTCTAGCGGGATTTGCGAAAAACCGAAATTCCGAGAGTCCGCTATGTATGTATAGTACGTCATACAATTTGATTTACGATTAACAGTATCATAGTCCATAGACATAATAAACAAAGGACCTAGCGAACCGCGCGAAAAAATGTGGCCATATTTTGACACCAATGGTGTTAGTGTTACGCCGACCCCAGTACAGTCCGACAAGGCTCTCTTGGCACTTGAAGGAGGGCGCTGCTGCACAACAAAGGTAGCCATAAAATAAAATCTCCTCAATTTTACTTCAATTTTAGTTTAAAATAGTTAATAGTAAGCAAAAACAACCCAACATACAATAGTGATACACAGACAGAGCGAACTATCAAACGGTAGCACAAGATAGCGGCGTTAGTTCAGACTTTGGCCACGCGCCAAAATAGCCATGTCGCACTGTATTTTCTATGGACCCCGGTCCACGGCGCTCCACTATAACTACAAAAAATTGTACTTGTTATTAGTCCGCACGCGCGTTGACAACGAACCTGTTTTCCCCATATTGTGGCGTACTTATTAGCGGGAATTTTGACAGACGGCGCTACTTTTTACACGACTGCCCAAAAAAGGAGTGTAATGTTTTTAGGGTTTATGCATGTATGTTTGTATGTATGTATGTTTGTATGTATATGTATGTATGTATATATGTGTGTATGTGAGTTTCTTTATTCCGCCATAACTTCTGATCGGCTGAACAGATTTGGACATATGGGGTATCGTTAGAATCGTTACATCATCCCTAATAACATAGGCTATATTTTTTTTGGAAAAAGTCGTTTTACCACAGGGCAGTCCTGTTTTTTAATTTTTAAATTATTTATTTGTTTCTATGAAGAAAGTTTACATGGGCTGTTCATTTTGATATCGCTGAACAGTATCCTTTTACATTCACTAACTAGCACGTGGTATTCTTAACGCATTGCTCTACAGCTGCGATGGCGCTCTGGACCCGAAGATGCGCCTCTTGTCTGAGATGCGCCAGTCTCCGCCGCGAGTGTACGAGCAGGTCCTTGTACGAGCGGCGGGAGTGCTGGATGTCGTCTTTGACGCGGTTTATTTCCAGCATGGCTAGGCGCCTCCAGCGAATCATTCGTGGTGTGGTCTGAAAAATCAGAAACATAAATATAAGATTAGGATTAGGTCCCTAGGGTTCGGTCAGGTTTGACGACCTCCGTGGCGCAGGGGACGCACGCTCGGATTCGAGTGGGAGGTCGCGGGTTCGATTCCCGCCACGGGCCACTTTGGAATTTTATAATTTCAAAATTGGCTCAGGTCTGGTCTGGTGGGAGGCTTTGGCCGTGGCTAGTTACCACCCTACCAGCAAAGACGTACCGCCAAGCGATTTAGCGTTCCGGTACGATGCTGTGTAGAAACCGTTGGGGTGACATAACCTACCCCTTCCAAGTTAGTACGCTAACATCTTCGACTGCATCATCACTTAACATAAGATGAGATCGCAGTCAAGTACTAACTTGTACAGTGTAAAAAAAAGATCTTTGTACAAGCTTCGAGTCGATTCGTTTCGAATAAACGGAACGGATTTGTCCATACATCTACAGCCAGTGGACAAACAGCCAGCCCCTAAGTGGACAAACGCTGAA
The DNA here is from genome assembly GCA_963855885.1 of Coenonympha glycerion. Taxonomy (NCBI): domain Eukaryota; kingdom Metazoa; phylum Arthropoda; class Insecta; order Lepidoptera; family Nymphalidae; genus Coenonympha; species Coenonympha glycerion. Next base: position 1,608,714 of record OY979637.1, on the reverse strand, counting down.
AGCTTATAAGTTCACAATCACAATTTAATTAACTATACCTAGTTTTAGTTTTCGTAGAGAATCGAATTTTTATTTTTACAGGTACAGAATACATTTACAGGTACAGAATTTTTACAGGTATTGTTATAGGTACAGAATATTTGTTTATTAATAAAGAATATATTTTGTTCCTATGATTTAATATTTTGATGGTTCCATGGGACTCGCGAAACATTTAAAGAGCGTCAATAGTACTAATTTATTTTAACTTTATTATACGATTTCTAATTTAATAATACTTACTTCACACGGAGTACCACATCCTCTGTTTATTTTCTGACACCTTTGAATGTAGTCTTGGCTCTGAAAATTAAAAGGCATATTTAAGTACTACTGTCGTTATATATTATGTCTATAACCTGCACTAATTCTTGCGCTAACTTTCCTCAGTAGCTTAATAAATAATCAATAATCCGTTTAGTTTAGATCGTTTTTGGATATTATTATTATCGACACATTAACACAAAAATCACAATTACATCCATTGTTGTTTCCGATAAAAATGAGAAAAATTCAGATTTTGAAGCAACTTTTGAGAGAATCATTTTATCCAAACATGTTTCTGCTTCACAGAGCATTTAGATTAAAGACCGAAAATTTATGACATTTAAATATAAAAATTATTGTCACCAGGTATAGATTTAAGCTGTAGGTCTCTAAACATGGCTTAAAACGACCGTCTGACTTCTATGTATTTAAGTCTTTGGTCTACACCGTTGTGGGTGGGTCTATACGAGAAACGTGTCGTTGTTCCATTCCTTACTCGATGCAACTGTTTACTCGTGGAACTCTTCGTGCGCGAGCCCAACTCGTACTTGGCCAGAATTTCTTTCACTCCGTACCTTGTTAAGGTGCATCTTAAACACGATCATGTGACCGCGGAAGAATTTGTGATGGTTCTCCCCGTTAAAGAGCGCGGCGCGTTCCGCGTCCGTCCGCGCCTTCGCGATGTTTCTCTCGAACTCGTCGCGGCACTGGCGGTTCTAGAACAGAAGACAAGTATCATTGTTAGACGAATAAAGTTACAGACAGACTGAGCTTACGTATGCAACATATGCAACGAATTATGATATCTGTGGGCTTATTCTGTATCGATAGTTAGCAACTCGCGTTGGGCTATTAAAGAAAATTTTTTTTTTGCACATAAATGATTACTACCCTAGGTTGGCATGGGTATCATGTCAACATACTAGCAATTGCTAAGTTGTGCAGTAATCCTATTCTATCCTTTAAACGAGCAATTCTTGTATATATGTATATTTCTATAGTATAATCTGATTCTCGGAAACGGCTTCAATGATTTTCATGAAATTTAGTATACAAGGGGTTTTGGGGGCGATAAATTGATCTGGCTAGGATTCATTTTTAGAAAATGTCGTATTTACCAAAAAAAATATATAACCTTATACCTGACATCTATTGGAAAAAAGTAAAACTATTACAGTAAACTTCTGCTGCCATCTATTGGTGAGTAGCTGTAAAACTACCGAGCAAAGCTCGGTCACCCAGATATTAATATAAAAATAGGATTTTGCCTCCACATTCTTAGTTAATAACCCAGTGCGAGTTTCTAAATAATGATACACCACAATAAACCACCTAGGGAGCAATAGCGTGAGAAAAACGAAAAGCTATCGACGAATTCTGCGCACTGATTAGCCTAATTTGTGCGAATCAGCGAAAAGAATTTATTTACGATCATGTTTGCAGTGGTTTTTTCAAAATATTTACAATCGCCTAATCGACGAACTTTTTAGTAGTGAACCCTCCAAAAGAAAGAAGAAAGAAATTACAACAGCGTCTGATGCTAATTTGCGTAGCATACCTGGGACAATCAGTGTGCACACCTAACTCTCACGTTGCGTACGTGGAACCAAACATGTCCTTACCTTAAACCATTTTGGCTTAAATGTGCCTCCGTTCATTTTACGAGTATGTATCAAGGCAAACAATGCAACGTTGAAAAAAGCTTCATGTCGAACTTCATTTTATCTGATGAAAGCCACCAACCTGAGGTTAGAATGACGCTATATCCTCAATCAAAATTAGGGCGTTTAGTAAAAGGGTCATTATTTAATACAAAATGAAATGCATAGCACAAGACGGTCCTCGGTTATTAAGACTAAGCTAAGGAAGTCGGTCGTTCACATTCTCAGCATTTAGTAGTTTTAGTACATACGTGCCAGCACGGTAAATCTTAAATAAAATAAAAATAGATATGCACTGCATTCTCAACCCTATTACAAGTACCATACATTATATATTACATTATTTTTGCTAAGTTGTAACTAGGAAGGTGTTCTTATCTCCGAGACTTATAAGTATAACATCTAATTGCATAATTGCATCAATTAATTTCCAATTGATACGTTTTTCTAATCGAAAGCGTAACTTTACGTAACTATAAACGCCCAAGCAATGTACTTTTATAAAGTTCTTGTCGGTATGTCTGTCTGTTTGGGTACCATCCAGGCGCAAAAATTCAAATTTTATTTAGTTTTTCGCAAATAGTGGAAATTAATAATGACGAATCTACACGTATTTCATAAACTTTGGATAACAAAACTTATTAACTTTACATTGGTTCCCGACAGCTCTCCAAATTTGGGAAACTGCAGAAAAATCTTTCGGGAACTAACATATTGTGGTGAATGGGAATTTATGAGCAAAGTCTTTATCAAAAACATGTAGATGCCTAAACGTTTTGCAACAAGCCAATTGTTTTGCGCGGACTACTTGAGCCGAATCCTCTGAAACACCTGCTCTTAATTTTCACACGACTGCCCAAAAAAGGAGTGTAAAGTTTTTAGAGTTCATGTATGTATGTATTTATGTATGTATGTTTGTATTACAGGGCAGTCGTGTTTTTTAATTTTTTAATTATTTACTTGTTGGTCAATTAGTTTCTAGCTAGGTAGACTGTTATTCATACTTATAAATGGAGTTTTTTTATAAATTTTCTTCCTTTTGGTTTTAATCAATTAATAATGGGACTTTGTATAAATTTTTACAATACAGACTAGCATAGATGTACATTTATATACTTACACCAATATCAATTATTGCCATTTCCCCTCCATCGATGCGTGAAGCTTGTACTAGGAGTGGCCATGACAATACTTGAACGAGAGATTTGAACGATAAGAGTCGCATTTAACCTCTGGGGTTCAAGATACTCTAACAATTTACTAACTTTTTGTACTGAAAACTAGCGGTCAGCGGACCTGACTTGTACGAACTATTTATTAATTCCATGGACCCGACAGACTTCGTCCTGCCAAAAATATTTTTATTGTGGCAGTTTTTTGCTCCTACCTATTTTATAGTAGTAGGGGCAAAAAACTCTCCTGAACAGAATCGTCACCCTGCTGATTGACTTTGATAATTTGTAACACACCTGCATTGCTTAGACAACATTGAGTGCTTGTAATTTAATATTAACTTTATGCAACAGCAATAAAGCTCAAATTGACTCTACGTTTTAATTAGAAAATGTTTGTATGGAATAAAGAAGAGGGCTGTTTTTAGGATTTTTCGGCAATTATTCGAATTTTTCTCGACGTAAAAACCATCCTTGAACTTCAACGAATATTTATAAAAAGAATTGGCTATATAGGTCCAGGCGTTGCTGAGTAATGCGCTTACCAACACATTTTGCGATTCATTTTTATATATAAGAAGAAGATCATGACGTGGCGAGCAAAGTACATATCTTCCAGAACAATGTATTGAAATGTCTACGCACTACACTGCGCCCTTAAGCTGATGTACATCACCTCAACAAGAGTTATTTTCTAAGAGGCAATTGCATTCTAGACCTCATCAATACTTCATATCGTGACAATACAAGTTTAAATTCTACTCCTTAGATTTGTTTACATAATAGAAGAGACAATTACGGGTGCTATCTGAATTTTTACAAGGAGCAAATATTATAACAGCAAAAAGAAAACAAACTGTCATACAATGCTTGATTAGCATTGATTAGCCAAATGATTAGTAATTACTTATGATCAATGGGTAAGCAAGGAAGAATTAATTGAATATTAAAACGTGGTCGTTTTCATAGACATGTTTTTCCCTAAAGGAGACAAGAACTTTTAACATTTCAGTATATGTGCGGAAAGTTTGTCATTTCGTTACGAGTCCCGGTTTGTTGACCCAAGCCGAAGGCACGGCTCAACTATAGGGATGGGTAAAATTGACAATTCCGCGTGCATTGAACGGCGTTTTTTTTTAAATTGGTTTTGCGCGTATGTTTGGTCCGTGTTTACGTGCCGTGGCCGTGCTCCGGTGCCGGCTGCGGTGCCGGCTTATGTGGCGCGTGCTGCTACACCCGCTCTGCGTAGAAAGAAAACAAAAAAGCACTTGTGTGGAAAAGATTAACTTTCCGCACAAGTGCTTTTTTGTTGGAATGGAAATGTCTACTTTTTGAGAAGAAATATTAAAACAAAAAAACATTTAAATTTGGCTGGCAGATGCCTTTAACTAACATTATTAGTCTTTTTTAATGAAATTTTACAACAGGAAGCTCATTTTCAGAATGTGAAGAAGCTACACAGTTGCCGAGGTCAAGTGGAACACTAAAACACGCAGAGAAAAGATCTTTGTTAACAGCGCGTTTATTATCTCGTAAAACTATGCGAATGTAAAATTATCTTCAGTGCACAGTGTGATATGATGACTTTTCTACGCACTATTTTTTTGATACACGAGTCCAGTTTTTTTTAGTCTTTACTTTAGAAAAACTTTTAAAGGTTGCGAATGCCTTATCACAAGTCCCAACCACTTTTTTGAATTTTATTAATTTTTTTTGACGACCTCCGTGGCGCATGGGACGCGCGCTCGGATTCGAGTGGAGGGTCGATTCCCGCCACGGGGCACCATGGATTTTTATAATTTCTAAATTGGCTCAGGTCTGGTTTGGTGGGAGACTTCGGCCGTGGATAGTTACCACCCTACCAGACGTGCCGCCAAGCGATTTAGCGTTCCGGTGCGATGCTGTGTAGAAACCGTTGGGGGGCGACTATACTTACCCCTTCCAAGTTAGTACGTTACATCTTCGGCTGCATCATCACTTACCATCAGGTGAGATCGCAGTCAAGTACTAACTTGTAGAGTGTAAAAAAATTATAGAAGTACCTATAGGTATTTAAGGACGTTCTAGTAAAAGGTACAATTCATAGAAATAAGTACAACTGACAAAAATATGTTCAAGCAGAAAAGAGTGAATTTGATCATCAAACTCAGATTCGACCATAATTTATTAAAGGTGATCGCACACTAGCGCATGAGTTACGGAAACTACGCTTTTGAAGTGCATTTGGCTGGAAGGTGGAACGGAAATGGGTTTAATCGGTTCGTTGGCTCGACTTATTGGCATGAATGCGCGATTTATCTATTAAGTTCTTATGCAGTAATAGATCTTCAATCATTGTAACAACGCGTATAATTTAATTAATTTTAGTATCGTAAGTACTATCCTTATACCTTTAAACGAGCAATTCTTGTATATATTATATGTCTATATAATCTGGACCTCGGAAACGGCTCGAACGATTTTCATGAAATTTAGTATACAGGGGGTTTTGGGGGCGATAAATCTATTTAGCTAGGATTCATTTTTAAAAAATGTCGAATTTACCAAAAAAAAAAAATGACTACTGCTGCCATCTATTGGCCACCGAGCGAAGCTCGGTCACCCAGATATTTATTCTATTAACTATTAAGTTTTTCCGGGGTTAAATAATCTCAATTAAACTCACATAATTTTAATTATTGCTGGATTATAGATCTACTTACCTCACTAATGTTACCAAAGATTAAATTTTGTACCTTTTTATTAGGGTTCCATACCAAAATGGTAAAAATGGAACCCTTAGTGTGAGACTTTCTCCGTCCGTCCGTCCGTCCGTCCGTCTGTCACCCTCGATTATTATGAGATTCAACTATGACCTTTTAAATGCATTTTGAATTTCAGCTAAATACTTTCAGTAATTGCTAAGGAACTATACCTATTTACGTAATAATTTGTAGGTACCTACATTTATTAATACACCATAATTAGATTGAAATAATAATAATAACCAGTGAGGTAAAATTAGTTGATTTATTTACTCGGCTCTATCATTGGCAGTTTGCCGAAAAACAAATTACTAAATCACGAATGAAAGTGACGTAGTATGTATGTCAGCGATTCCGTAGAAATGATGTAATAACTGTCACTCCTGGCATGTGATTGGCCAAACTCTAGCTGCTTTGGACTTGGAATCCATTGATTGGAATCTCAGAATATCGTCTTCACTAATCTGAGCTTGGAATACTTATACTACCTATTAAAGAAATTGGTTCTTGAAGAAGTCAAAATTACGTCATAATATTTCCAAAGAAAATATCACTTTGTTGTCCGTCTGTCACTCTGTCTGTCTGTGTGTCACGACCCTTTATTTCAGTAACTATTAAAGATATCAACATGAAATTTGGAATAGGTGTAGCTAATGATGGCCCGCCGCTAGTGCAATCATAAAAATTTTAAAAACTTTTTATTTATATTTACAAATGGGGGTAAACCGGGTCGTCGGAATTCCAAAATGAGATAACAATTCTGAGTGGGGTATCATAAGAAAGGGCGTTACTTGTGTATTCTGAAACCGAGAGCAAACTGTCGTAAAAAATACCGTTCGGGGGGAACGGTATTTTTTTCCCCTTGTCTCCGAAGTTTACCAATCGAAAATTCTGAAATAATTATAATTAATAGGGATGAATGTATATTTTACGGGAAAAATAAAATCGTTTAGTTTGCGGTTTGGTTTTTAAGTCCGGTTTTTACCAAAGCAGAGCGGAGCGGTGCTGTGTTTAAATAACCAATCAGATTTCGTCATTTTGACATCTCCGAAACGGAGAGGAGACGGCGAAATGACGAAATCTGATTGGTTACTCAAACACAGTACCGCTCCGCTCCGCTTTGGTGGCAACCGGGCCCTATGGTTTAACTTTTTCTAATATAAGTAGTACGGAACCCTCAGACCCCAGCCCGACTTGCACCTGACCAATTATTTTCTAATAGTTAACGCGAGCAAACTAGCGGGCAAGTCACCCGCCCGTTTCCTCGCGATGGTAAGCGATCACCGCCGCTCATGGACATTTGCAGCACCAGAGCCAGCCAGCCATCCAGATGGAATGGATGGAACACGTTGGTTTGAAGATAATAGAGGTAATCTGTAGTAACAGATAAATAAATACATAAATAGTGGACAACATCACATACATTGCTCCGGGCCCTTAGTAAGTAGCTTATGCACTTGTATTAAGGAAATCAGAAACAACGAAGGTACCACAACACTCAGACCCGAGACAATGTAGAAAACTTATTTTTCTACACTGCCCCGAGCGGGGATCGAACCCGGAACCTCAGAGATGGCGGCGCCTTGAAAACCGGCACGCTAACCACCACTCAACCACGGAGGTCGTCGTCGGAGGATAAATACATATTGCTGTATTTATAAGCTGGGACTTACTGCACGTCAGTATGTACATAGATGCGATCATCGTATATCGCAAACAAATGCATAGTAAAGTGCATTATGACTCATGTTATATACTCGGACTTGTATCAGTATGTATTGACAAGTTTATAGTTATGCTTATTAATCAATCGACAATACGTCGGCCGCCAAAGAGAGATGACTGTGTCGCTGCACTGTACCCAATTATATCATAGGTACAGTAACAACAGCAGGTGGTATAAGGGCACGGTCACAACTCACACTACCTTTTTTAATCTTTTTGAATTTTCAAAAATGATGAAAATAGCTACAAACATGCCTACAAATTCCCTCCTGCTAGACAAAAAACGAGGCTCCGGCATCTACCGGGTGGAAGAGGCTACAGCGGCCTGGAAGTACAATGTGTAATTTCAAAAAATATACTGGTGCAGAAAGCAATTGGAAACTAATACTGTAAAAATAGACCAATTAACAGGACCCGGCAAACAGCGCAAAATATGTTATTTACTGGTGTCAAAAAATTTTGTTTTGACACCAACGCTCTCAGTAGTAAGTCGTACACGCGTTTCCGCAGTCACGGTTTCCACCGTAATGTGGCATTTTTGCGGTAAATTCGACAGATTCCGAAACTATTTTCTTGTATGCTGAATGGTTTACTTACGTAATGTGTTCAGATGGGCTCATCCTTAGGGTGATATCGGTGACTGCAAGTATTCTCTGGTAGGTATAGGGTATAGGTACATGAAGGTCCATCCTATAAGTTCCCGGCAAATTAGGTACATAAAAATGGGGCTTTTCGCAGTTTGACAGCCAAACATCGTTCCAAAGACGGTACAGAATGATGACGATTGGATAGGAAATGTTTTATCATTATTAATTATTCATGAGCAATATGTAGGTGCTCGATTATGTACATTTCCTTGCTATGAAGAGCACTTGCCTTATCCTTATCTCTTCATATCTATGTATCTAGTATTCACGTGGATTGATCTACCTGGCATCATCCAAATAGAGAACAAAACCTCCGACTTTGAAACTAATTAGTAATTACCACTTATAGCAAAAACTTTTCCTATAACACTTATAGGAGTGAAAACTTCTTTAGGCGAGTTAAGTATCTTTAAGATCACTGAACTCGTTACCGTAAACGTCACCTCACACTGATACCGTAACCGACACCCTCTGTATATGTATATTGAGAGTTACCGTAAACGTCACCTCACACTGATACCGTAACCGACACCCTCTGTATATGTATATTGAGAGTTACCGTAAACGTCACCTCACACTGATACCGTAACCGACACCCTCTGTATATGTATATTGAGAGTTACCGTAAACGTCACCTCACACTGATACCGTAACCGACACCCTCTGTATATGTATATTGAGAGTTACCGTAAACGTCACCTCACACTGATACCGTAACCGACACCCTCTGTATATGTATATTGAGAGTTACCGTAAACGTCACCTCACACTGATACCGTAACCGACACCCTCTGTATATGTATATTGAGAGTTACCGTAAACGTCACCTCACACTGATACCGTAACCGACACCCTCTGTATATGTATATTGAGAGTTACCGTAAACGTCACCTCACACTGATACCGTAACCGACACCCTCTGTATATGTATATTGAGAGTTACCGTAAACGTCACCTCACACTGATACCGTAACCGACACCCTCTGTATATGTATATTGAGAGTTACCGTAAACGTCACCTCACACTGATACCGTAACCGACACCCTCTGTATATGTATATTGAGATGTTTGAGAAAGTTTTGCGAGCATAATATATAATATTACCCAGATATTATATATTATTATGCTCGCAAAACTCATTGTCATAAACCTTCAAATAGCCTAGCCTAATATTTGCGAAAAACTAAATAAAATGTGAATTTTGCGGGCCAGTAGGGCCGAAATACTCGTACCTTGAATCTCTAAAAACTTTTAAACCGGAAAGGTGTCATCCATGCCTGCTAAATGATCTCTACAAACTAGGTCTAGGTTCTAATTAAGAGTCAGTTATTCTAACAGCATCGTAATTTGGTGTTTACACCAGCTTACAAATTAATACATGAACTGACCCGCACCGCTTCGGCAGATGTTCCCAGTTATCTTGCGAGTATCGAATGGTTAAACCTTCTTAAACCTAGGTTTGTCTAACCAACTCTATGCGAAGATCAAAGAGGATACGGTATGTACGTTTTAGTGCGTGAAGTTAACCTCAAATTGTTAATAACAATTCAGGTTGTATATAATACCTACATGATGAATGGAATGCTACCCTTAAAACATTTCAACATGCTTTTCTCTAACAATATACCCTCAATATATTATGGCGCTAATGGGCATTTTTGAGATGCGGGAAAAGCCATGCCGGAACTCACCGTTACCGTAATCTCTGTATTTTTGGAAATGGATGGCGCTATTGTAATATTTTGAGTTTTTTTGGCTTACTCACTCCTTATGAGATATCAAAACTAGCTTATTTCCAAGTGCCACTGATTTCTTTTGTGAATAAATTGAAATGAGAATTTTTAGTTTTCCGAATTTTAGGCCGAATGTTTATTTTTACAGGCTTTTATGAAATGTTAAAACTCTATCGCCAAGTTCGGAAAGCAGGCTTGGACTGAGAAGTATAGGCAAGAAACTCGGCACTTGCTCTTTTCAAAAGGAAAACTCTTCTCTTCTCTAGCGTAGGTAGGTATCGCATAATTATTATGGCACCAAAAAAAAGAAATGGAACGAAAATCAAAAATGTATAAAAAGGATCGCTGAATGTTGGCTACATTGGTGACGTGATGGCTAAAGCTATACGTATGTCGATCGTAGATAAGTCTGCAGATCCTCAGCCAATTTGGAAATTATAATTTCTATATGCGGGGTATCAAACTCAAGAACTGTTCCTGAAATTAAAATGCTCGCCTATTGCGCTGGGGAGGTCGCCGTTTTTATTTAAACCTGTATTTTATACTGGCCTAGCTTCACCGTGTATGTTTTATTCATGCACCGATCCACAGTTACAGATGTTCCGAGTTATCTCAGAGTATTACGTTCGAATGCTTGCACGTCGGTATCCTAGGCACAATCTAACCCACTTTGACGCTAATGGTGTCTAGATTTCATACGCACTTTATCTGCTATGGATTTGATTTGTGTTCAGAAATTCGGGGATTCGATTATTTTCGTATATAACGTAAGTCTCCTATAACAGAAGTATTATCCTATTTCATAGAATTTTGTTTTGGGGTTAACCTGGAGTCCCGAATTCGAAGCAACTGTCACAAGTTTTTATTATTAGCTTTTATTCTGTGGGATCCGTGGACTTTTCTTTGACGCCATATCTCCTGAACTAATGAAATTTGAAACGGAGATAGATTATACCCTTAATTAACACACAGGTTCGGTTTTATCCCTAAAACAACAATGATGTTGCGGGATTAGACAAAAACCGAAATTCAAGCCTTGAACGTCCTCTAGTGTAGAATACAAATCCATTTAACTGTGGAAATTCTATATGCATAATAAATGAGTAAACCAACAACCGTGCCCTGGGAAAATGCATGACCGAAGAGAATACTAATATCTATATACTTATAATAAAACTGTAAAGGGTCGAATTCTGTACATTGAAGATATTTTGAAAATTTTTATTGGAGGACACTATTTAGTCGATACTGAAGCCAAAACTGTAATTTGTTTAATTTTTGTCTGTCTGTCTGTCTGTCTGTCTGTCTGTCTGTCTGTTTCACGACCGGGCATCACGGCTAATCCGCTGGATGGATTTAAATGAAACTTGACATGATTATAGTTCATACCCCGAGGTAGGACATAGGATACTTTTTGTCCCGAAATTCATCATGGTGTCCCTGGAAGACGGCATCAAAGTCCAAACGTTTTTTTGTTATAATTCATTGACGTGTTGTCCGATTCCATTCTTTCTTTTTTTGTTAGAAAGAAGGTTCTTTAAAGATTATTCCATACAAATCTTATCATCATCACGTTTGTAGTTCAGAAATTACAGACATCAGAACCTTTAAGTTCAAGTAGGTAGGTTGAAACTTGAAACTCGGAATGCACAAAGAACCAGGGCTAGGACGTAGGGCTCAAGTTAGACTGGAGTACCCTTACAGCCGTAAATAAATAGGCTTAGCAGGAGATTTGGTATGGTTTAAAATTTTTCACTTTTAGGGTGAACAAAAATCATGTAACTGGCGTTATCGCTACGTTATACCGTATAGCGCCATCTCTACAATTTATGTGGAACTTGAATGTAAAACTCTGAGATAGGTAGGTACTACCAAATTTTTTTAAATAAAAATTAACTGTCATGTTATTTACTGTTTCCTGACTTTATATTAAGATGGCACTGTTAAGACATGAACAGATTTAAACTTTATCATCCGCAATATGGAAAGGGTAAGATAATGGTTCACAAATATTTTTAACTCTTAGGTCTTATCGATCCTAACCGACTGACTGTCATCTAAGGTCTTTTTATACGTAAAGAAATATATATCCATTGCCCATTCTGATGTTTTGGATTGTATTGAGATGAAGCAAAGATTTTTAAAAGACTCTTATATTATGTTGGGCTGGGGAATATTGTTAGTAGAGTAAATTATCCCAGTGGTACCTACCCGGCCGCACTCTGAAAGAAGAGTTCTACCACCAGTACAACTTTTCACATGGTTTAATAATTTTTGACATATTTCGTGGTTTCAGAATAAAAATCACAATGAAAAGGACGATTTTAACTGTCGATATTTAGATACATTGGCACAAGTCGTGGTCACGTAGTGACCACGACCTGTGCCACTGGGTCGAAATATCGACAGTTAAAATCGTCCTTTTGATCTTTCAACTACATATTAATGAAACTTTATATTATTATTAAGAAAAAGGAGTTTTCAAAATCACCACCAGATAACCCGTGCAAAGTAAGAACAGGTTTCTGTACACCATCACACCAGAATCCCGCGAAAAATCAAGGAATTCCAGTAGGAAAGTATATTATGTAAAAAAATCGTAATTCACGCGGGCGGAGCCGCGGGCAACAGCTAGTACTATTATAATAACAAGAATTCAGTTCCAGATCCTGTTTAGCCACTGGGAATTATCAGGCCCACTTTACATACGATAGCGACGGAACGATATGCCAAAATTTAATACGGTTATCCGTTGGGGATTGCAACTAAGTCAAGGTTTATTGGTCTAAACATTCTGATGGACAGACGGATAACCTGCGTTTGATTGCAGTAATGTATTCGTGCACTTGCAGTATTAATTGCAGGACCATTATTAATGAGTTTTGCGAGTCGATCGTCGTGGCATCTGCGTGGAATTTCTTACGAGTATTTACTATTTAAGACCGAATAAGTAGCATTCCAAAAGTTTGCTAAAGAAACTACTTGGTAGTACTTTTTTAGTATATTACTAGCTGACCCGGCAAACAATATTTTGCCATTAGGGTTATAAAAAATAGCTTACGAATGACTCTGAGATCTACCGACAAACACACAGAAAATTTCATAACAATCGGTCAAGCCGTTTTGGAGGAGTTTGGTAAAGAAATTTGCCTCGAGAATTTTATATTTAAGACAAGATTTATAGGGTTTCGCTTGACTACAATCGTGCCTAAAATAGCTTATTCACTCTTGTCTTAAAAGCACTCAGATTCACTAGGCTGGAGCCACGGAAATTGGAAGAATATCCACACCTTAGTCTCAGAAATGTGTCAGAAAAACGTTTCGGTCGAGTTCTCTGAATACTAACTACTGGATGTCACTTCACTTCTCTCTGCGTATTCTTTCTAATGTTAACTCTGGTTTTCCTATAACACGGAACACGCACAAGATCCATCCAATTGCCCAAATCACCGTTTTTCATTAGTGTATAAAAAAAATATCCTGATTGGTAGTGAAAGAGTGATGCAACTCACCGCTCTTTGAAGTACTCTTGTCTCCATACTCCGAATGGTGTCCTGTAGCAGCGAAGACACATTGCGTAGGAACGTCTTCATGTCAGTGGCAGCTGCGGAAGTGTACTCCGTGTACAGCAGCAGGGCATTATCCTTCGTCGCCTGCAGCTCTTCCACCAGCTCTGGAGTGTACCGCTTTTCCACATCGTCGTTTTGGAAGCTGCGGGTCGGTTTTGGCGTTCGTGCTTTTGAGGACACGTCGAGGTATATACGCGCTGAAGGCTGGAATAGACAAGATTGTGTATTAAGGCAATGATGAAAGTTGTTCTCTATGGCTTTTCTAATGAAATTGCTGAGCTTTTGTTATTACGGGAGATCCCACGTTGGGCCATATCTGATCTGGAGAGGGACTCTGGCTGCCACCTTACCGGCATAGACGATTAAATAGAATTTTAGCGAATAAAACAACCAAATATACAATTTTGGGATGGATGCGTATACTTACCTACTCCGTCGTAAATACAAATTGTGTTAGGTAGGTATAATATAATTTCCCGTGTAGATGGCTTATATCTTGTGAGATAATTAGCCACTATTGGTAGGTACAGTTTATAATTAACGTTATTGTCAGAACATTAAGAAAATACTAGGATATAAACATAGAGAAAAGCTAGGTACAAACGAAAATCATAGGTGATGGCTTTTGCAATTTTATACTTTAACGACCTCATTAATGGAATTCAAGGCCTGGTATAATGAGCATACCTTGAATGTCTTAAGATTAAGAGTCAGTCAGTCAAGGTGGGTATTTTTTATGACTTACTATAAGCTTATTACCCGCGACTTAGCCTGCTTGCAGTAATTTCTGTGGGATAACACGTCTAGTTTTTTTTAAAACTTTTTTAAACTTCAAACAATCATACTTGATTGAAAGCAATGATGAGGTCTAGGGAGAGTGGAACGCTGTCTCAGAAAATTCCTATTCTTCTCTTTGAGGCACCCAGATTATACGTCTAGCCAGTAGCCAGCCAAGTGAAGGAACACGGAAACAAAGGACGAAGGATTTTTCATACCTTCACGGTTTGTATCAGTTCATAATTCGTATCCCAAGAAGTTGCTTATGAGATTAACCTACCATGCGAAATGCGGAATCAATATTATAGCGGTTCCCATAATCGTTTTTTGGTAACAACCTATGGGTAATAGAAAACCTTCTGACTTAAATCTGGAATAAAGAAGGCTATAATATCCTCGATAGATAATAGATGGCGCGCACTCTGGACTCCGTAGCCTACCCTTGGTGACAGGAACTTCAAAAGCTCCGCTATTCATGAAGCTCTGTCTTTTTCTTTAAGCTCAATAGCTGATAGAAGGTTTTTAGAGTCTCAAAATTTAGCGCGGGTAAAAAATCTAATGTATCTTACAACTGCCATTGGTCTTTAGAATAATAAGTGCTGCCCCTTTCCAAATATACCGTTTTGAAAGGGGTTTTAGACGTCCTAAATCCGAATCGTGTCTCTTGACTCTCTTGCCTTGTCTTGTGTCTTGGACTCACTGTCCAAAGTGAGATTTTCAGGAAATTTATTTAGGAAAATTGATGGTGTAGGAAAAAATGGTACCAATGGCGGTTCCGATGATATTCTATCTATCCACCTAGGATTGCCTTACTAGAGATAGAAATTTAACATAACTTGAATTAAGCTTATGTCACATTGATATAATTATCTTGTAGGGCAATTGTAGATAGAATTTAGAATATTGGGAAACGGAGTTAAATCTAGACAGACACTGAGCAATTTTGACCAGCTGTGGGATGGTAATAGTCTGTTACATTACTAGCCGGAAAGCAGTTTATTTATTGCTATATAAAGTTACGTAACACATTTTATGTTTCCTTTGTGACATCATGAAATAATAATTTTAGTAAATACACAATTTTATGACCGCCATGCTTGATGCGAGCCGAGGTCGCTGCGAAACATAAAATACAGTTTGAATCTAGCTTTTGAATCTAATACTTATAATATTATAGTCAGTGAATGACTCGCTGTCCTCGGTGCAATAAAATAGAGAAAAGGAAGACCGACAGACTTGGAAGAGATGGAACCTTTCTGGTTGGCAACGCGGAGGGCTAGGCTAGGTGCCGTATTTTGCTGTGAAAGTTAAAGCTGTCGGTCTCGGGTCTCACATTAAATGAAATTCAAACAATGTATGAGGATGACAGTTGTCTGTGCGAAAGTCACGTGCTCGGATAGGCCATTCTTGAAACTTTTTTGAAATTTCCTACCTACTATTTGAGGGGTACGGAAACCTAATAAGAAATCTGTTAGTGGTTTTGTGTTTTTGTAATAGTCGTAGCCCGTAGGTATACAAAGGATCCG
Organism: Coenonympha glycerion; assembly: GCA_963855885.1. Taxonomy (NCBI): domain Eukaryota; kingdom Metazoa; phylum Arthropoda; class Insecta; order Lepidoptera; family Nymphalidae; genus Coenonympha; species Coenonympha glycerion. The sequence continues at coordinate 1,592,853 of OY979637.1, read as the reverse complement.
GCGGACGGTGCCAGAAATTTCGCCAGTTTACTGGTGTCAAAAGAAACATTTTTGACACCAGCGTCAGTTACTATTGTCTATGGATCTTGGTCCACACATACTTGTTAATAGTCCGCAGTCCAAGTTTCCACAGGGACGAATTCCGCCATGTTGCATCGTATATTTGCGAAAATTTTGACAAAATATGGCTCTACTTTTCTTGAATGAAGAAAACTGACATAGAATGTTCCCTAGGGCTCATCCACAGTTCCTAGATTTTCGTTTATAAATTTGACTTTCAAGATCAATTTGAATCGGTATAGGGAATAATCTCCCGTATACTCGTATAGATCGTAAATCGGCCGGAAATCGTGACCGAACGCGTATTTCTATTATGTATATTATTTGTTGAGGTATGCGCGCTATGCACAACACAAACAATGAGTACGATAAACAAGCAGGTAACATTACCGCGCTCTTGATCTACATAGTACCTACTATGTAATCTGCATAAAGATGATGTTCAAGATCCTTTGATCGTTCCGACATCTTTCTCTAGTATCCCATACCTTTAAATGACCAATTCTTGTATATACGTATATATAGGTATATTTCTATATAATCTGAATTTCGGAAACGGCTCGAACGATTTTCATGAAATTTAGTATACAGGGGGGTTTTGGGGGCGATAAATCGATCTAGCTAGGATTCATTTTTAGAAAATGTTGGATTTAACAAAAAAAATATGACTCCAGCTGACTATTGGTCTTGGTATTGGTATTGGTATTGGTATTGGTGGTTGGTATGACTATTGGTGAATAGTATCGAGCAAAACTCGGTCACCCTGTAAACTCCTTCGAAACGGCTCCAAAAACTAGGATTACAATTATTATGACGCACAGTGTAAAAAATAATAAAATCCAACGAAGATTTATAAAGTTACAGGCATTTGATTTTGGAGTGGGAGGGACTTCTATCCCCTTCTTACAAAACGAAAATTTGTATGAAGTCGTACGAAACTACTGTGGCATTTATAGTAAGGTGTGACGTCACAATTCAATGTCGCTGTCTAAGCTTATGCTTTTCTTGTGATTAGCTGGCTAAAAGCTTATAACTTTTTTGTTTTTTTTTATTGATTTAATTCGTTTTTTCAGTGGTCGTCATTATTTTTATCCCTGTTTATAATAAAGTAGCTAATATAATTAAAAAATTTACCCAGTTATGAAATTTTCTGTGGAGACATTTGGAGGTCGTTAGCTGCTTTTATATCCGTAATGGCAAAAAAACGTTGGTCAGGACAGCTGGTAATATTATAATCGATCGATCGATCGATCCTTGGGTCAGGTTAGTATTTATACGAGCGAAAAATCGAACTCAGGAACAAAATAAGTACTCAACCACTAAGCTGTTCCAGTACTAGGGGGTTATTCACATACGCGTCGGCTACATTTCGTGAAGTGAAATGTTTAATTCACTTCACCGAAATGTGGCTGACGGCTTACGCGAATAGCCCCCTGTACACGAGTACAATCGGTCCGCAAATAGTAATTTAGTATAGTAATGCAGTTATTCTATTTCAGCGTGAGATCATTAGTATTTACGGTTCAAGGTCGGTGTCACTAAATGCACTGGGTGACGTTTGGTGCATTGACGTAGGCTAAGAGCCTGTAGACATAGTATGACATTCTATTAGCGATGTTGCGAATAAAAAGTCCAAAATGTATGGGATTGACATTAGCTAACATAGCGTAAGCTAACGTCAATCCCGTACATTTTTAGCATTCTACATCGCTGAATCGGCGATATCGGTGTCACTTGTCTAGGCCCTAAGAGCCCGCTCCTTTACAATACCGACTCTATCTTATATCAAACCAACACCTTCGAAACGGTTTGACCAATTTTTATGTAGGTAAAGTAAAATAAAGTATCATTTATTTGCATAAAACATGAAAATGCAGATGGAATACCAAAAAAAGAAGAATCAATGTGATTTAACCCACAGACGGGATTAAGGTAATACTATACTTGTACTTTTTTAATTTCATATTAATTTTAATAATTAAAAAAGTATTTTAAGGTTACTAAAATGGTTATTTTAGTAACCTTAAAATACTTTTAAGGCTACTAAAATAACCATTAATAATTCCATTGATGGACAATATTCCTATTCGTGAAATTATTAGCATTTACTGAAGTGATGTTTTAGAGTTATTGGCTGACTGACATCTTACATTACGATAATGTCTGAAAGTTAGTTGTCTGTATCGGCGAAGACTTTCTGTACCTACGTGGATAAGAGGAATGATTGCGTAAGAAAAACTTATTCATCGTTATCGTATTGGTCAAAAAAAATTGCCCCCCGATTGGCTGACCTAAATCAGGAAACCAATGAGAGCGGGTAGAACTTGTAAATGATTGCGATAACGATGAATACGACGGTCTGATTAGTACAGAGGGGTAAAATTTCAAGTGTGTATCTATCACGTTTCAAGAGATCATACAGCCTGGTGACGGACGGTGAAGTATCAGTAATAGGGTCCCACTTTTTACCCTTTGGATACGGAACACTAAAAAAGCGTAGGTACTTGGTAGGTTCGTAAGATCATACTCTACATTTGCTACAAGTCCCATTCTGAGTCTCTGAGCAAATTGGTGTTGCGGCCCTACCAGCCCGCGAAATTTAAATTTTATTTAGTTTTTCGCAAATATTAGACTAACTACATATTGCAGATTTATGGCAATGCATTTTGCGGGCCTACTTTTTATGCATCTACATGTTTTTAATAGAAACTTTGCTCGAAAGTTCCCACTCATCTCATATTGGTTCCCGAAAGATAATTTTTTGCACTTTCCCAGATTTCGAGCTATCGGGAACCAATATATGAAGTAAATGAGTATTGTTGAGCAGAGTTTTTATTAAAAACACGTAGATCCATAAACGTTGTGCCCGCAAAACTCATTGCCATTAGCTTTCGATGTATACTTAGCCCACTATGAGCGAAAATTTAAATAAAATTTGAATTTTCGCGCCCGGATGGTACCCATCGCCCTTAACTGGGAGGTAAGGCAGGATGTTTTAAATATTGTATGATCGTATGTTGCCCATTAATCATTCCTATCAAGTATCAACATATCATAACTCGTGTAGTCAGCGTCCCACGGCTGCCGGCTATAACGTGGCATTTTGTAACCAGAGACAGTATGGCTCCAATGTCCCCTTATACGTGTTACAAGCTTTAAGTTATCAGGGTTCCGTAACAAGAAAGAAATCTGTTGGTCTCTCCAACACTTACGGAACGTTTCCTCTTTAGGATTCCGTACCCAAAGGGTAAAAAGGACCGTGTTACTGAGACTTTGCTGTCCGTCCGTCCGACTGACCAGGCTTTAATCTCTTGAACGGTGATAGCTACCAGACTTGAAATTTTCACAGATGATGTTTTTCTGTTGCCGCTATAACAATTAATACTAAAAAATAGAATAAAATAAATATATAAGGGGGCTCCCATACAATAAACGTGATTTTTTGACTTGTTTTTGATTTATTGGACAGGGTAGTTTAGTTAACTTCAATACTATAGATAATAATAGGAATATAGATACCTACTCTTGATGGTACAGATTCGCACTTGTTTACACTATAAAACATATTACTTGACTGCGATCTCACCTGATGGTCAGTGATGATGCATCCGAAGATGTTATCGTACTAACTTGGAAGGGGTAAGTAAACTCACCCCTAACGGTTTCTAGTTTTCTACACACCGCATCTCTTCGCGGTGCGTCTTTGTTGGTAGGGTGGCTAATTACTAGCCACGGCCGAAGCCTCCCACCAGACCAGACCTGAGCCAATTTAGGAATTATAAAATTCCAAACTGAGTCACTTTCTTTAATCCGTGGCGGGAATCGAACCCGCGACCTCCCACACAAATCCAAGGCCGCGCCATTGCGCTCGGGAGGTCCTTTCCTAAGGTACTTACTAGGTAGTTTACAGTTAATATCACATAGGTAGGTACTAACTGCCTATAGGATTTTTACAGGTGTAGTATAATTCAAAAATATTGGAATCAAAAGTTATGCCCCTGAAAGTTTGTGTGGATGTTTATTATTTTTTCACGCAAAAAGTATTGAACCAATTGACTAAAATTAAAATGCAGAATGTAGCTTAATTCCTGGATTAAAACATAAGTAGGCTACTAACTTTCATTTTAGTAAAATCCATATCTCCCGCGAGATTTGTGAAAAACCGAATTACAAACGGCTGGAGTCGCGGGCATCCTCTAGTAACAAATAATGGAAAAAACTGAAGAAATAAAGCTTTTTTAGTCTGACCTGGGGATAAGTGATGATGCACCTGAAGATGAAATTTTTGTACTAACTTACACGGGGTAAGTTCACCCCTAGTGGTCTCTTCGTAGCATGGCGCCGGAAAAATATTTCTATACTTGTTTTCCAGTTTGGAAAATAAGTCTACTTACCGCAATGAAAAATTTTAATGAACCTATATAAGTAGGTACGCTTAAAAATTAATTATCATTTTTATGCTCAATGTTTTCAAAATTTCTTAATTATTTTTACTAACTTCTTACAACAGGAAAAATTCACAAAATTTTATAACAAAATAATCACTCCATTCCGCAACCTAAATTATTTTTATTTCATATATGTAACTCAATTTAAAAAACCACACCAACCTGAATAGCGCGCACGGAAGCGAGCGCGCACGCGCACAGCGCGACGAGCGCGAGGGAGCGCGCGCACATACTGCAAGCGCGCATTGCACTGTGCGCGCGCCGCACGCCGCTGCACGCAGGCGTACGAGCTTTGTCAATAATATTATGACGTGATAACGCTTGATGCACCAGATTATGTCCGGTGACGTCATAATTTCTTTTCAATCGGCTTCGAAAAAAAGGACGTTATTAATTCGACAGTTGACACGTAAATACTAAAATATCTGGATGACCGAGCTTCGCTCGGTAGTTTAACTATTGGCCAATAGATGGCAGCAGGAGTCATATTTTTATTTTTTTAGGTAAATTCGACATTTTCTTAAAATGAATCCTAGCTAGATCGATTTATCGCCCCTAAAACCCCCTGTATACTAAATTTCATGAAAATCGTTCGAGCCGTTTCCGAGATCCAGATTATATAGAAATATATATATACCTATACAAGAATTGCTCGTTTATATATATACCTATACAAGAATTGCTCGTTTAAAGGTATAGGATAAAGCTATGATATATTATAGAAATCGATAGATATTCGTTACAAAACTTCGTAGATCGTAAGTAGCATCTTTTGCCCATGGCACCGAGTGCCTAAACATATTATGGATTTTTCGGGATAATAAGTTGTATGTGTACCCGATAATTCAATCTCTAGGCCCTGCAGAGTTAGGATGCGCACAGCTGATGTCTCTCTACTTTTGTCGCTCTCTTTTGTCTATCAATATGGATCAGAAAGAGAATAAAGAGCGACAAAAGTAGAGAGACTTATCTCTTTGCGCACATTCTATCCCTGCAGGGCTAGTCTTAGCAAACATTACTTTAATCGGTTCAGTATAATTTTCCGAAAAATTTATTTACCGATATAAGTAAGTGAAGTCGGTTTAACTTCCAATCTTTCAGATTCACAAGTTTTCTGTGATCATGATTTTCCCCATAATAACAAAGTGATCTTGTAAGATTTCAGTTTTTTTCAGGTATACAGATTCATGAAATAAAACTTATTCAGTTTTGTTAAAATAGGTAGATATATTGTGGGTAACTGTTAAAGAGGGTAGAGGGCTTTAAGTGTAGGTACGTAAAGCTGATTTTTCTATAAATAATAATAATAATAATAAATTTCTTTATTAATGGCAACAAAGGCCCAAATTGGTTAATTACATATCAACTTAACAAACTATGTTAGTATAAAAACATGCTTGGTTTAGGTATATTATTATTAGACTATAGGTACACCAGAAAATTTATTTCAATTTTATTTTATGAGAACCTTCACGGCATGTGCCAAGAACGGAGAGTCCAATTTCGCCGCAAGCATTTTCAGGATACTATTGGAGCTCGAACGCAGTCTTGCCAGGACGGATGCGGTCTTTTTCGTATTAATGCATAAAAGTCATCAACTCGCTCTTGTGCGAACATGCCAGACGCTGAGCAAAACCGCGGTAAGCCCAACAGTATCCTGAAACCATTGTTATATTGGACCCTCAGCGTGTCTATAGCCTTCTGGGTGTAGTTGGTCCACAGGCCGTTATTTTTGCTTCCTTACTACACCGGGCGAACCTGCGGGCAAACATGTTGCACCTTACCGCCAAGGCTCTGCGTTCCCGTTCAATGTCTACCCGGTCTTTAAGGTCCTCCGCAACATAGTGACCTAGGTATTTAAATTCCGACACTCGTTTGAGTAACGTCCCATTGAGTGTGATACTCGGTTCGTATTCCACTTGCTTACGGGGGGCCTTAAAGATCAGGTATTCACTTTTGGCTACGTTGTATATTAACCCATGCCTCTCCGCATATTTTTCACAAATTTTGAAAAGCTCTCTGATAGAACCCGCCATGGGACTCAGCAACACCATGTCCTCAGCATAGCTTAAGTTATTTACACTGACACCGTCAATCAGCATCCGAGTTTGCTGAGCTCCACGATCAAGTCATTTACGTACAGGTTGAAAAGCTTCGGCGACGTCAACCCTCCCTGCCGAACCCCGCACTCCAACCTGTACGCTTCAGAGAGCTCCTTACCCCATATAACACAGTTCATTTGGTTTGCGTACCAAAAGCGCAATATTTTGAGCAACTCCGGTGACACGCCCGTTCTCCCCAGCTTATCCCAAAGCACATCGTACGACACTAAGTCGAAAGCTTTAGAAAGATCGAGAAAACAGGCGTACACCGGCGTTTTCCGACGAATAAAGAAGTCCAGATTAAAGGTGATAAGTTAAAGGAGCCAAATTAAATGCCGAATGAGCTTTAAAAATAAGTATGTAAATAAATACCTATTTTCCGTAGTATATCGTCATACGCGCCCTTTGTTTCAAATAAGTGTGTCTGTGTAACATATTTTGATCTTATAACTTCGTAGTTCGTACCTAGTTTTTGAACTCCTTCGACTTTACTTTGAAATGGTCCTATTTGTGGGCATAGCACTCATCATAGCTGAGGTAGTACATCTCTAGTGGAAAAACAGCCTTATTTGCAGTAGCAAGCATACTAAAGTAGTAGGTACGCATAAGAAAAGTTATTAATAAATAATGATTAATTAATAACTAATTAGTAGGTAGTAGGTACCTACTTATCACTTGAGGATCAAGTGTATTACACCTCTTGTATTCTAATATTATTGAATTTATCGAACGCGGAAGTTCTTAGGGTGGCCAAGCCCTTAACTCTCTCAAGATACGATACTTAGTTGTTAAACGAAAACCAAAACTAATAATGGTAGCCTCGTGTAGCATATCTACAGCTCTGATTTATCGATAGGTATGAGTATTTGTTAGATATTATAACGTAGTGTTTTGGCTAAAATAAATCTAGATATATCATCAAACCTAGGTATTATAAGCAAGCAAGAAAGCTATGCTAAAAAGAAGGCAATCCACATGCAACACTACACTTGGCGCAAATTTCGCCGTTATACCAAAACATCACCATAAAGTAATGATGACGATAATGATTTAAAATTATGAAATGATCTAAGAGCATTGTTTTTAGCGAATCTAATAATTATTTGTTATTTTGTTCTCGTACGTGTCGGCACGTGAGCTTTCCTCGCAGTTATTTTACAGTGCATCTATTACGGAACTTGGTTCTGTTGCATTGCGACTACCGAAATTTCTATCGCCTATTTTCAGTGTGGGTCATTGATTTATAAACTAAGGATTTGGGGTCAACGCTAAAAAGCACGTCCGAACCGAACGACATAAAACGCGAAAAGACATAGGTACAATCGCACTTCAGTCTCGTGTTTGAAAATTAGACTGTATAGTAATAGTTTAAGACATAAATTACAATATCTTAGTTTGTTTATAAAAATGCCCTCGTTTATATAGGTTTTCTCGGGACACTTTTTTCGTGAATTTTGTGTTACACCCGACGTCCATCCATCAAAGATGCATTGATTGCATTAATGTTTTGCAATAGGTGCATCAAAAACTTTCAGTGACGACAATTGGCGTGGGTGATCTATGTAAACATAGAGGATTGTTTGCAAACAATAATGTTGCAAGCGGCATGTACTCGAATACATTTTATACCACGGGAAAGTTAAACTAAGCTTTTGCGTAATTTATTACAATATCTTAAAACTATTATCAAAATATTGGAATTCCTTGATTTTTCTAGGGGCAAATGAGTGAAGGTTCGACGGGCAACGTGCAATCTTCTTTCAAACAATCCATCATTCCTTCTTTGCTTTCCTCTACTTTTAACGAAACTCCTTTTATTCGGAGAGGAAACCCACGCCTGTAAGTTATCTGAAAAAAAGACAGTCAAATGTAATGTTGAAGTAAATTCCGTAGTTTTCCTTTCAGCTTCATTTAAATATTTGTTAAATGAGTTTGTATATCCTAATCAATAGAGCACGGCCGGCGAAACTATTTGCTCGATAAACATACTATATTTGAATACCTCACTTAGAAATAATTACTGGTTTAATAATAACTCAAACATGTAGCGCCATCCGATAAGTACTACACCATTGAAGAATTTTATAAAGACAAGGATCCTTGGAATGATAGGGATTTATGCTTTCATCTCCTCACGAGATTTATTGTTAACTAGCGGACCCGACAGACTTCGTCCTGTCGCGTTAGGAATACACCTACATTGCTTAGACAAGAGTGAGTGCTTGTAATTTAATATGAACTTTATGCAAAAGTGCAATAAAGGTCAAATTGACTCTACGTTAGAAAACGTTTGTATGGGAAAATGTAAAGGGCTGTTTTAGGGTTTTTCCGGCAATTATTCGAATTTTTCTCGCCGTAAAAACCATCCTTGAACTTCACCTAACATTTAAAAAAAAATTGGCCAAATACGTCCAGGCGTAGTTGACCTTACTTACCAACACATTTTGCGATTCATTTTTATATTTAGAAGATTAAAATATGTATTATTTTACCTAGGCCTTTGTGAAAAATAAAGCTTTTTATTTTCATTGTCGAAACCAGTCCTAGCATGGGCAGAGGATAAAAATATATCTTCTGACATGTGATATAATTTATTTATCTCGAAATCTCATATGATACATCCTTTTCAATAAAAAAAGAATCAATGAAATCAGTTGACGTGATATTGAGTTATTCCATTTGTCGCGTACACACATCTCACGCTTTAAAAAAAATTAAACCCCTTATCTGAAGCACAGCATCATGGTTCCGATCCGGTATCCGCAAGATGCCCTTGAGCTCGGATATCCGGACCTTGAGCTAACCACATCGTCGCGTGCGTCGTCTTGGTAGATGGGGTATTGCTTCCATAATTTTTTATTTAGTCCGCTAGGGACCCGAGTCCCGACAGACTTCGTCCTGTCAAAAAGATTTTTACTGTGCAGTTTTTTGCTCCTACCTATTTTGTAGTAAAAAGCGGTAAATAAATTGCAAATTGACTCTTTGACTTTAGGAACACATCTACAATCTACATTGATTAGACAACAGTGAATGCTTGTAATTTAATATGAACTTTATGCAATAGCAATAAAGGTCAAATTGACTCAACGTTATAGTTAGGTATGGGAAAAAGAAAAGAGCTGTTTTTAGGGGTTTTCCGGCAATAATTCGAATTTTTGTCGCTGTAGAAACCATCCTTGAACTTCAACGAACATTTAAAAAAAGAATTGGCCAAATTGGTCTAGGCGTTGTTGAGTTATGCGTTTACCAACATATTTTTATATATATATGTTACGTTCAAAGATCGAAAACGCTCATTGAGCGGAAAAATAGCTCACAACGCGATGTGGTCACAGTAAATGCTATTCGATCTCAACGCGTTGTGGCTGTGACGTGCCACAACGCGTTGAGATCTAACAGCATGTAAGCCACGACACGAATTTCGCTATTTGGTCTTTCTTTGATTGCCACAACGCGTCGTGCGCGTTTTCATTAGAGCCATAACACGAATTTCGCTATGTGGATGTTTTACTGCGACCACATCGCGTTGTGAGCTATTTTTCCGCTCAATGAGCGTTTTCGATCTTTAAGCGTAACATATATATAGAAAGATTCATCCTACTCCTACTATATATAAACGTGAAAGTTATAAACGTGAAAGTTTGTAATAATGTGTGGATGTATGTTTGTTACTCTTTCACGAAAAAACTACTGAATGGATTTTGATGAAACTTTACAACAATATAGGTTACACATCAGAATAACACATAGGCTATTATTTATAAAGATATAGTGTGAATTATCCAAAATATATAACGATAAGTGTCACGTAAATAGGAAAAAATTGCAATCTGCGACCTTTACTGACGTACGCCGCGAAAACCGTTGGAGTTACATGTATATAATGTATGATGGAAATATTTATCTTAAATAGTTCTACAAAAAAGCCCGCGATAGCATATTTCCAACTTGTATGTGTAAGCCATTATCGCCAAAATAGTGAACCCCGAGTGCCCGATACTAGGCGTTTCGGCGCGGCCAGGCGACTGCGGGCGGGACGGGGAAGCGGCATTTATGAATGCGCGAAAAAATAAATACTTACTACCATCATTATTACAATTTTCCATCACCATCATCTTTTTTTGAAACCGCGGCGCGGCAATATAGCCTAAAGATAGTTAGATAGCTCTGATGACAAACATCCACTAAAAAGGATTTTTAAAAATCTCGAAATTCACGCGGGAGAAGCCGCGGGCAAAAGCTAGTTTTTATATATATAGAAAGATATAGAATAGGCCTACGCTTGACCATAATCTCACCTCATGTAAAGTGACGATGTGGTCGAAGACGTTATACGTAATTTGTGTTTATACTTATGTCAGCTCTCACGGAGTGCAACTTCTTTTTAGGGTTCCATATCAAAATGGTAAAAATACGATGAGACTTTCTCTGTTTTTTCTGATTTATAAAAACTGCTATGAAAACTCCTGAAAAATTTAAATATTTGTATGTGATAGATCAATTTGGTAAGAGGAATAAATAATTTTAACTTTTCTTGAATATTTATCACCTAGTTACATCTGGTCAACTCAAGGTAATTAGGTACATTTGTAGAGCCTAGAAAATGCCTGTCTATGGTTCAGTCGAACACTTGATCAGGTGAACTATGAATAACAATGATGTAATAAATCAATCAATAATCACATTATCTAAATTCTAATAACTACGCATAAAATATGCAACCCACAAATTGGATAATCATATACCGTAACGAAATTATATAATTTTAGCATATTATATGCAAGAGATTGTATAAAATATTGGTGATAACGTAAAGGGCACTGTAAAGTTACTATAGGACCGCGGGCGACTATTATCTAATATCTTATTTGTTTATTTATTGCAAATTACTAAACCTTGATTTTAGAACATTATTGTACAGTCTTGTTCGGTATACATATCCTATACCCTTAAACGACCAATTCTTGTATATATGTACCTATTTTTCATGAAATTTAGTATACAGGGGGTTTTGGGGGCGATAAATCGATCTAGCTAGGATTCATCTTTCGAAAATGTCAAATTCGCCAAAAAAAAATAAAAATATGACTCCTGCTGCCATCTATGAGCCAGTAGTTATATAACCGAGCGAAGCTCTGTCACCCAGATATTAAGATTAATAACCACAAGGTGTTTAACCATATTCTATTATTATTATTCATCTAGTGACCGTATATTTTTATCCCGTACACTATGATAATGAACTATTAAAAAACCTAAGTATATCTATAAACAACCTAAGGATATGGTCATCTGTAGAGCTAGACAATGTAACAATCGTTTAGCGTTGACGACAGTAGACATTGACAGTAGATAAAAATGTATGGAAAGACCACGTGACCGGACCGTAGACAAACCACGTCATCGAATAGAGGAAAACTCGCTGTTTTTGAAAATCGAGTACCTACGACAATTTGAACGCTCCCTGGCGTTCTCGCAGACTTGTAGATTACTTTAGCGTACTGCGCGTGCGAGCGACAGCAGCAGCAGTAGCAGCAGCAGCGATGAACAGCGCTACGCATAGAGTACATTCTGCTTTCATATTATGTTTTATGGTTCTACGTGGTTTTTCTACCGACAAGTCACTTTATCTAGGCCCGCAGAACATTTTACGCAAACCTTCTTTATACAATAGTTAAGGCGTCTGTCACCCAGGAACGCCACAACATGGCGGAGACCGTTTCCATGGAAACATGCGTGCAGACTATTGACAAGTGATCTGTGTCAGGCAATACTGCTGTCTTATTACTCGCGCTGTTGGTGTCTAAACAAACATATTTGGCACCAATTTGGCACCGGTAAACTGGCCCCACTTTTACTCGCGGTCCACCGGGTCCGGGGTTTAGGTATATTATCCCGTACTTATTTAATCCTAGTCAAAAAATTCATGCTTTCATTACGGAAGGGAGACTCATTGTACTTCATCAATGATTTTAAAATCATCGAGTTACACGATGAAATTAAGTTCTAGTGGTTGTTAAAATGAAAGTTATCTTGAAAATATTAATAGGTCTACCTGTCCCCCTAATATTATCATGTTTTTCATTTTGTACGCCATTTTTCTTTTCACTACAAATAACCTGCCAAGTTGGGGTTCGAGTGATTCGACAGACCAAAAGACCCAAAATAAAATCTCACAAAAAATCCGCTATATTCTTATTCTCTATCCATGTCAGCAAAGGCTCAGAAATATTTATTAATCACTTAGCTACATAATTAACAGCTTAATCATTACACATACTCATTTAATGAATAATATCAAAATATGTAAGTAGTGTAATTTCACTTGTTCAAACAAGAATGACTGTATCTGAGTATGAAATTCAGTAGAAAATGACTTAGCCTTTTTCACCTTTATCTAGATACCTGACCTACCTCATTTTCTGAAAATCTATTTTGTTTGTTTTCTAGGCGAGCAAACACAACCTTGGCAGGACAGATTATTTTTGCTAAAAATTAAAATCCGCTACTTGAAAAGATTCTGTATGATACAATAGGCAGGAACACTACCTGCATTAAACACCACATATACAATTTTCTAACACTTCCTTTGATACACGCTTCGTCCTGACGCCGGGAGTCGGGACATCCTCAGGTAACGTTGACTTCACAATGCGAAATCGCAGAGACTCTACGATTACGGTACACCTAGTTACTTGAATTTATTTAGATACAGGTTATATAGAATTAAAAAAAATCATGCAAAGATTCTGGGTACCTTACATAATGAAAAAACGTTGAATTATTTCCGTTGCATTATTATTATTATCGTCAAAATGGCGGGATTGATTTGGCAGTCAAGTCAAAATGGCGGTATTTTTCTGGCAGTCACGTCAAAATGGCGGCCTGGTACACGGAGAGCAGGAGGAATCCCATCGCGTAGATCACGAGCACGGCGTCCATGGCGGCCGCGATGAGTTCGCGGGTGAGCTGGTGCTGTGCCACGCGCCGCACGTGCGCGCGCAAACGGCTGCACGCCGTGCTGAGATGCGCGCACGCCAACTCCATCGCGTGCACGACGATGCTGGGAATAACAAGTTTTTACGGAGTTTATTGAAGCGTAAGGTACTATGGAAAGGGCGGACGGCGCTAAATACCTATGTCGCCAGTTTATCGGTGTCAAAAATGATTGTTTTGGCACCAACAGTAAGGGTGTGTAGTTCGCTTAGTAGCCACCTATAGAATTTTGACAGAGTGGGAAGCTTCTGTTTGACGGACGAAAAAGGTTTTATGTACCTAAATCGTTCGGATGCCCAATTGCCCCAGCCCATATCCTGAGTTATCTTATTAGAAAATGGCTAAAATCAAGTGCCTTCATTTTTACGTTGACAGTCTGAGATCCATAGAATAGGTAGAGATCCAGGCTCCAGCGTAGAGTACCTATAACTGAATATAGGAACCAGTGCGCCCACCCCCCGTGTTTTAGAACTTAAAAAAAGTTTTAAGACCGCGCCATCTAGTTTTTCATCGTAAAATATTTGTAGCACCGCCATCTAGCTAATATAGCTTGCTTCACGTGGAATTGCAGTTCTGTGTAATCTGCGTTAGTAGATTTATTGTAAAGTTCATTAAGTTTTAGCTAGATGGAGTTACTGGTATTTTTATTTACATACGCTTCTAGATGTCGCTAGCAGGACTTTTCAATTCAAGAAGACAATTTTGGTTTTCCAAGATTGATTAGTAAAGGTGAACCTACTACCTATTCCCTATTCCCGACTTTTGTCTCAAGTATGTATTGCTTGAATAAGTGTTTTTACATTTTTTTGGTTCACACAGACATTAGTACCTACCTGTGTGTACACCTCCATTGCGGGATGTGCGCAGCGTTGAGCAGTGGCATCATTGTAAGTGCTATCATGTGCCACGCCACGTCGGTGCTGTGGAGGGCTGCTCGTTCGTTCGCAGCTTCGATGGAACGCTGCACCACCGTTGGCCTAAACCATGGATGTAACATAGAAGATGAGCCCTTACTGACGTCACTTTTTAAGTTGTCAAATCTGTAAAATGGCGCTAATGTATGCGACCAACAGCGGTATGTTCTGTCAGCGGTAACGAAATGTATGACGCCCGACGCCATATTTGAGAAATTTTTAATTTCAACATACTTCACATAGTTCCCGTCCTCTTAGCGTAGCGTATTTCGTCATTGGCCTAAAAAGCCAAGAGTGAAGAGTTATAATTCGACCGTAGCACAAGAAAGTTAGGGGTTGTGAAAGAGAGTCATCTTGCATCTTGGATAACAATATTATGTAAAAAATGTAGTCCAGGTCTTTACCACCTGCTGTGCTGCACAGCCCTGTTCTCCGTGGTGACGCTGCCCCGCATCCAGCGGTCCACGTCCCCACTCAGCAGGCTCTGGTCACACGCCAGGGTGAAGTGCGATGTGTCTTGGTCACCTGCTGTGCTGCACGGCCCTGGTCTCCGTGGTGACGCTGCCCCGCATCCAGTGGTCCACGTCCCCACTCAGCAGGCTCTGGTCACTCGCCAGGGTGAAGTGCGATGTGTCTTGGTCACCTGCTGTGCTGCACGGCCCTGGTCTCCGTGGTGACGCTGCCCCGCATCCAGTGGTCCACGTCCCCACTCAGCAGGCTCTGGTCACACGCCAGGGTGAAGTGCGATGTGTCTTGGTCACCTGCTGTGCTGCACGGCCCTGGTCTCCGTGGTGACGCTGCCCCGCATCCAGTGGTCCACGTCCCCACTCAGCAGGCTCTGGTCACACGCCAGGGTGAAGTGCGATGTGTCTTGGTCACCTGCTGTGCTGCACGGCCCTGGTCTCCGTGGTGACGCTGCCCCGCATCCAGTGGTCCACGTCCCCACTCAGCAGGCTCTGGTCACACGCCAGGGTGAAGTGCGATGTGTCTTGGTCACCTGCTGTGCTGCACGGCCCTGGTCTCCGTGGTGACGCTGCCCCGCATCCAGTGGTCCACGTCCCCACTCAGCAGGCTCTGGTCACACGCCAGGGTGAAGTGCGATGTGTCTTGGTCACCTGCTGTGCTGCACGGCCCTGGTCTCCGTGGTGACGCTGCCCCGCATCCAGTGGTCCACGTCCCCACTCAGCAGGCTCTGGTCACACGCCAGGGTGAAGTGCGATGTGTCTTGGTCACCTGCTGTGCTGCACGGCCCTGGTCTCCGTGGTGACGCTGCCCCGCATCCAGTGGTCCAAGTCCCCACTCAGCAGGCTCTGGTCACACGCCAGGGTGAAGTGCGATGTGTCTTGGTCACCTGCTGTGCTGCACGGCCCTGGTCTCCGTGGTGACGCTGCCCCGCATCCAGCGGTCCAGGTCTCCACTCAGCAGGCTCTGGTCACACGCCAGGGTGAAGTGCGATGTGTCTTGGTCACCTGCTGTGCTGCACGGCCCTGGTCTCCGTGGTGACGCTGCCCCGCATCCAGCGGTCCACGTCCCCACTCAGCAGGCTCTGGTCACACGCCAGGGTGAAGTGCGACGTGTCTTGGACACTTGCCTGATAGGAATTATTAGTGAGAACTAATAACACTTAGTAATACCCTCCAAGTTAGACCGTGTCGACTGCGACCTCACTTGATAGTACTGATGCAGCTGAAGATGGTGCGTCTTTGTTGTTAGGGTGATGGTAACACGGTGGTAACTACTACCTATCCACAGTCGAAGCTCCACAATATTACTCAATCTGCATTGCAAGAGTGTGATGGAAGATTATTACGTAGGTACCTATATAGATATTTGAATCCAAGAAGATGCACCCCACTTTGTCAAAATTGCTTATATTTCATTCGGTTTTTATTTGGAATTTGACAGAATGGGGCCCGTCTTCGTGGATTGATAGATATTTCATAGATCGATCGATCACATAGACTATACCTATACCTACTGTCGGGGATATTAATACATTACTGGGTCAACAGGTTCCTCAACTGAATTATTTGCGACTGTTGAATCAATCATGATATCCGTTGGTGAAGCTTCAAAGGGGTTTTTGCGATAATCCTTTGCGACCTCCATCGTTTGCAAGCACAGTATCTGTAACAATCCATCAAAACTATTTTGATGTAAAAAGTTGCCAAAACGAGACAATTATATTATGGGTCGCACAGTCGCACTGACCAAGAAGAGTTCATGTAAGGCCAAGTCCAGCTCTACTCTAATCAAGAACGCTTGCTGAAGTATCAAGTCAGTGATGATCCGAAACATGGTTGTTGCTTAAGGACCCTAAAAGGAGCCTTACCTAAGTACCTACCTATCTAAGATGTGTTAGGTTTAAATTCATATTAAATTATCTGTTGGCATGGGTAGACGGTTTGTTATTTGTAACAAATTAAATCATTGTTTTTTCTTGATTTTCTTCTTACATCTTGAATTTTTTTGACGTTTGAACTGACTTCGACTTTTGACTGCAACTGACTTTCTCGAAAGACAATCATGACCTTGAAAAAACATCCTTTAGGTATTGCTCTTTACCTCTAAAACCTTAAAAAAAATACCTCTATTACCTGAGTCCATTCCATTACCATACTTACCTATTATAAAATACAAATTTTTCATGACATTTAATTTCTTTGATTTCAGAAAAAAATACACAAGCAAAGCAGCTACAGCAGTACGCGTCAGGCATTTCCTGTGGGTAAAAAAAAGGCGCTTCTTCGTGGATTGAAATAAGTATATGAATAGCAGCTAGTAAATTAACAGTTGATTAGTTTGTATGAAGCTACTACACCAGCTACTTACCCAAAAAATAATTGGTCATACTTGACTGGCCAATTAAATTAAATTATCACTATTATGTAGGTATTCACAAACAGTAATCATTTGTTAATTCGGTAGCCCGCGGCGGAAAGCATACTCTACAAAAGTTACCTTTTTTGAACCACTTTATTCCATTCTTTATGTCATTCTTTGTGTGGTCTGTGTAAAAAGGCGCGAACCGCTGGGCGCCATTGTTCGAAATAGGATTTGAATTTGGAACGTGGACGTCCCGCCGTTTCATTATTCGCGGGTGCCGATGTGAAAAAAGTTTTTTTAATGTCAATTGATTTGGAAACTTTTTACTAAATTGAGTTTTTTATCATAAATACCAGAGGATTACAAAATAATTATTCCATTCATGACACGATGAGTTCTGTCTCAAAAATACTAGATTAATATAAAATAGAAATTAGAAATATTTCATACTGAAATGAAATTACAATATCCTAAAACTCTCCGGCTAGTCACGTGTCCCTTCAAAATTCGTTAATGCCCAATGCCCATTGCCCCATTCTTTACTTATTGTTTGTATTTCTACTTATTGTTTGTATGGAAAACATATAGCCTATAGGTCGTAACATAGTGATCACCTATTGCTGAAAAATGGTTATCTGATTAAAAGTCAAGCTAAAAGCAGCGAAAAATTTCTTAGGTAGGTAGGTAAATAAGACGTTAACCTTCCAATTCTAATTTATAAAAATCTCGTGTCACAGTTTGTAACCAAATTCCTTCGAAACGGCTCGACCGATTCTTATGAAATTTTTTGTCTACGTTCGGTGGGTCTGGGAATAGGTATTTGGTCGTAAACTATAAAATATCATATATTAAATGGAAAAACAACGTTTGCCCGGTCTGCTTGTAAGTAATATTTAATTAATCTGTGCTTTATATAAGATCTAACTGGAATTCTAAAATATCAGAAGGCTGAAGGACAGTAATTGTCGTGCACAGATTTTATTTTCGTGGTACGAAAACTAAAGTATTGTGTGAATGGGACACAAATCACAAAGTGTGTGATTACGATTATGATCATCGCGTGATTATCTTAGTACTGTGATTTGTGATCATCTCGTGATTACTAACACGATCACAGGATGTTCTGATTAAAAGGCGGTGACAATTTTACTACCGTGCACAGTAATCACAAAAGATTTGCAAAAGGCACGGCGACGTGTTTTAGGTAGAAATAATACCTATATTCTTCCTTACTATGTAGTGTATATGTTACCGGAAATGTTTGAAAACCAGGAATTAAATACAATTCCTTGTAAAGGTGTACAAATCCTAAACTGCGTTAGGAAATGTGTAAAGGACGAGAGCCTGAGAGTGCAGAGCCCAAATCAGATCTACGATAACTCTAAAATATCGACCGATTCCGCTCTGTGACGTCTTCGCCGCTGAGTGAAGTGCTGTCCCTTCACTCTTACTTACCAAAGATTATACCCAGGCGAGCTAAGGGCGAGCTAGAGAGGCTGGTGCTGGTGCTGGTGCCCCTGACCACGATAGAGAGGCTGGTGAACGTCTAGAACGTCTTTTTATTCCTTGCGAATATAAAAAAAAAAACAAATTCAGTCCAGCAGTTTCTTGCGAATCGAAAACTACACCCACAATCGACCATAATCAATTTAGATTCGTCAGCATTGACAGATTTGTATTTCGAAAACCAAAGTGCGAAAATTAAAAAAAAAAATGCGAAATCCATCAATCCAACGCGTTTCTGTCTGTTTGTCTATTCGTTACAGTTTTTCTGCGCCCAGTAGCGACATCCCGCGGTGACGCGTGTCGACGTCCACGGTCAAGATACATAGTTTACGTCCGTGATAGTTAATAGATTTGAGGAAAGAACTTTCGATGGACTTTCGATTTTGCACGCCCACTCGATACGTTCGAAAAAAAGGTTGACAAGGATCATCTCTTGTAATATCATAGACGACGATTGACTTTTATTTTTATTGGGTGAAATGCCTTGTGGTTCATTGGTTGCACGTGTGACTTCGGGTTCAATACCTGGGCCGTACCAGCTCTAAACTTCTTTGGAGTAGCGATCATATCGACCTCCTGGGCATTAACATCTCACCAAATCTCAATTTTGGGTAATGCATCGTTTTCGCTGTTTCGTGCCCGCAGCCTAACAGCACATACCGCTGTTGGTCGCATACATTAGCGCCATTTTACAGATTTGACAACTTAAAAATCAGAAATGGAGCTGAGTTTGGTAGGACTCAGAATGACGTATTTAATTGAGTTGATACAGGTAGTATCAGATAGATGATACAGGTACATAGTAGGGTACAGGTTCTGCCCTTACATATTAAATGATAAGTAATAGGCCGAGAATCGCATCTACGAAAAGTTTCGTGGAATTAAGGCTTAATTAAATATAATCAATGAACACACGAGGAAAAAATAATACTGCCATTGCGATATATCGAGCTGGGTAAAATATCCCAACCCAATAATCAAACCCTGGACCTTAGGATCTTCAGTAGGTATAGCATGTTAACCACTACACCTGTGGGGCTGTGTCCCATCGTAAGCGAGCCGACTCTAATGACAACAGATTTGGCCTATCATCCCATTTAACAAAGTAAACAGCCAAATATTTGACCAAATAAAAAACTCCCATATGGCTTAATAAATTCAGAGTCAACCCTTTATTTGCCGGCGAGGCATCGTTTAGACCCCTATTATAATATTAATGCTAAACAAACACGGGATTTTGGCCCCGGAATGACTTCATCGAGTTTAAGTAATCTGTTTAGGTGGAAAAAAATGTTTTTTTTTTCTTTATAACAGGATCGGTGGCTTTTAAATATAAAAAAAATCTTCTTTGGGTGAAAATTCTCCAAATTACCTTTGTACTCATAATGAAAGTCATAATGTTAAAAAATCTGACAGATCCATGGTGAATCTGTGGTCATCACTGTGGATACGTATAAGCTCTTTGGACAAAGTATTTTATGCAAATTATCGACAAATTGCAAAATTTTTATAAACGAAAAAACTTACTAAACTCCACATTGCGGATGGATTTTGTGCATGTTATAAATAACTACGTTTTATGAAGAACCTTCTTTTTACTTTGAAGTTCACTTATGTAGATTACTTTGAAGGTACTTATTTAGTTATTTAGAATTAAATTTTTTTACCTTTTTTTCTTGAGGGTTTCATAATAACACCTACCTACCTTGAAGGCTAAAGATAAATTAGAGAGAGAGTTCGAATCATAATTTTTGTCTCTTCACACAGGTCCGTGCCTATTTTAACTTATTTATAATATTACAAACCATTTTTACATTAATATTAATCGATGATTCGTGGATACCTAATGCTAACTACTCGTACCTAAGTATACTGTATAAGGAAAATCAGCTGAAAACTCGTCGATATATTTCGACTCAAAGATATTCTAACCCTTTCTACAACAATTTAGTGTTTTTTTCTAGCTATACGGGTTTAAAGGGTTAACTATTTACCATTCGTTTAACCCACTATACTTAGTTCTCGCTTCGATTTATGGAAATTAACATCTTGAACCGGAGCGTTTGATCTTTGATCACGTCATTTACTCAAGGTTTTTTGTCCCATTTAGGTGAAATTGTGACTTTGATTCTGGGAAATTAAACTATGATTTGATGAGAAATAAAATGATGAAAACAATGATGACGTACGTGGTTTGGGGTTCCCAATTGTCGGGAGGAGTCTAGGTTGGCGTGCGCTTGCCTAGGCATTGCCTATTCACTCTTCTATTGAAGGCATCTTGATTATACTTACCTATTATTTGACTGGGAACACGGAGGTGGGAAGAGCGTCCCATCGTCCACACCTTAGCGGTTCATATAAGAAACGTGGAAGAAAAACGTTTGGTGCAAAGGACATGTCCCATTTCAGTATGGAGGGTGGTTTTTTATTCTGATTGTCAATGAACCAGAACCAAACTGCCATCAAGTGAAAGAGAAAAAAATATAAAACTAATCATACTAAAAACACGTAGACAAATGATATTTTTTTTAACTGGTGTTTACTGTTTAAACACAAGCAAAGGTCGATAAATGAGTCAAAAAACAAAAAATGTTTTTCTCAATATTGGAGTCCTTAAAAAATCTGTAAATTATTTATATGGAAGCCTTTTTGGATCTCTATCCAAATATATTAAAATCATCCTGGTTCATTAAATTCAAATTTAAAAAACCATTTTTGGACATTTCCTTTGTTGAATGTCAGCCACATACGGATGCCACTTGTCCTCGTGGTTTATTATCAAGTTTCATTTGGAATACAGAGAAACCTGGTTAATTGTGACGTGGATAAGTGAGAAAACTCTATTAATTGTGAGTTGCAATGAGGTCCCGGTTCTATTTTATTGAATTACCTCTGTTAATGGGACTTTTTGAACCTGGTTAAATGAGATTTGAATTCTAAGACTTTTTCGGTGTTTTCCTCTATAATTGAAACTTAAAATTAATCTTGAAAAAGATTTTTACAGGTTTTGCCATAATAATTTTTTTCATAACACTAAAATTACGCATTTTTACTAAACATTTCCACCTCTAAAAATGGAATAACGGCACATTTCGACCTCTGTAAGCGAGGGCCACTGTAAATGAGACAACTATAATTTTAAACCTGCATAACTGAAAAACTGGATTATTAGAAACTCTCAATAATCCCAATTAACCAGGGTTCACTGTATTTCCAGAAAATATACCTACAAGTTTTTGCTGTTTCAACAAAAAAAAGCTCTTGGCTTCTAACTTTTTTTCTTGTGCAACTACAACTAGGGGCGTTTTCCTTTCTTATTACTTTCAAGTTTCAATAATATATTTAACTTTTAGTCTCTCAAGATACTTTTTCAGGTGAGAAAAGGGGACGAATTATCAAGTAAGTAGACGGTATCATTGCCTTTTAAAACTAAGTAAGTATAAAACTCTCGTATTAATACGATAATGCGGCTCCCCATCTCAATTTCCTGCAATAAACTCGAACAAAATCCACCATAATCCATATGTTATACAAAAAACCCCTATACGTTTCCAATATCCGGTATTACGAGCTGACGAAATTTCGAATTTCGAATTACCCCCGTGTCCGCATCAAAGCCTACACGTGCTATGCGCACGCGCACAAACAATACCTTATTTTTTTGCAATATACATTCAAATAATAGTACTACTGACTAATGAGAACTAACCTCTCTTTCTGGTGCAAGAGACTGCGTGTTTGGGTAAGAGGGATGGAGGATACGACAGTTGGTTTGGCGTCTGCCACCACCATATGCTGTTGAGGTTACCAGAAATACGGTTGAAAGATGGCGATTTTCTAGATATTTGTGTCTCATTTTGGTCTATTCGTTTTAATTCAAGAGGAATAGTAGGTTTTGTGAGGAGTGGCGCTTTCGAGAAAATAGTAAAAGGGGAGTTTGATTAAAGGTACTGGTTAGATTGATGTGAGATAGTAAGAAAATCAGCCTTCACATTATGTCGACAGATCCTTACAACTAAATCAGCTTGCTAATGTTTATACTCACAACTACTGTTACTGAATAAGTTAAACCAAAAGACCCTAGTAAATATAACTTGTACCTAAACTTACTTGTACTTAGTAACTAAAATCATAATACATACCTACTCGGGTAGGTACTCGATTGAAGTCCTCCTTATAAGTACCTATGTGTTTAATTTTCAGAAGTGATATAAACTAATTGGTTCAAGACGCTTAATTCTTTGGCTATCTATTAAAACATTTCTACTAAATAAAGCGTTTGAAATTAAGTCGAGGTGACATTATTACCTAAACCAACGAATATCTATACGAAGATGGCCTCTATTTCACAGGAAATGATGTTTTCGATGATAGATTTGTTACCTACGTTTTAAATTCATAAAATACGGTTAGATACCTATACTCGAACTCCGACTTACAATTTTTAACACTTGTTTTCAGTTTATTAACTTATTCTTTACTTGTCATCATTAAGTAGGTACCTACCTACCAAACGACGCAAGACATTTTTATAACAAACACAAACAATTTAAGCAAGTATCTAAGGCTTTAGAATTAGATAAACAAAAGGAGGCTTTACACTATGCGTTTCGAAGAAAAAAAACTACAAGTACAACCTCCATTCTCCAGCTTCCTCAGGTGCCCTGCGCCTGCGCCGCGCGCGGGCAGGCTGGCGGGTAGTCAAAGGGATGCGCACGAGTCTGCTGCCATATGTCGTTCGCCCTTGTCGATGCCCCACCCCCTGCGTATATTGGGGTACTGTTCTGTGTTATGTGTAGCTATAAGTATTGAGCTATATTTTATTTTGTACGAGGGAGAATAATAAATATTGGTTCATTTAAATGTGATTTCGTATAAGTACAGAATATTCATTCGTCTTTTCCTTAATATTTTATAAGAAAGACAATGAGAATGAATTGATAGAAAAAACATTACCACTTATTAATTACAATTTTTTTTTTTGGAAATTCTGGACTTAATCCATCCAGTGGTTTGAGGCGTTAATAGTTGATACATCAGTCAGTCAATGTTTGAACTGTGTAAAAATAGTATAAAAATACATAATATTTATATTACCTATACACAATACAATGAAAACTCTACTTAAAATATAATTAAATTAAAATAGCTAAAACTAAGAATAAGTCTAGTTTAACCAAACATCTGAGGATTTTAGATAAAGTAAGTTTCAAAAATAATATTTGTATAATAATTTTCAAATATCTTAATATATATAAATCTCGTGTCACAATGTTTGTCCTCAATGGACTCCTAAACCACTTAACCGATTTTAATAAAATTCGCACACAGGGTGCAGTTTGCTCTAACTTAAAAGATAGGATAGCTTAAATCTCAATTTATCTATTTTTGTATATCCTTAAGGGCAAAACAACGTTTGCCAGGTCAGCTAGTTGAATATATAAATCTCGTGTCACAATGTTTGTCCTCAATGGACTCCAAAACTACTGAACCGATTTAGTTCAAACTTCGTGAATATCTGTCATTTGGTCCAACTTAAAAGATAGAATAGTTTTTATCCCACGTGGACGAAGTCGCGGGCATCAGCTAGTAGATTATAAAATACACGTATAAAATTTTTGCGCATAATTAAGCTTATGACATACTTTTTTTTCCTGTTATCTACCTAGTTGACAAGTTAAACCAAAACAAGTAAGTACAAAAAAAGTTACAAAAAGGTTTTGTAAGGACAATTATTATTGTTAGTTACGCTACGAGTACATATCTACCTACACAATAGCATTTTTCTCATTTTCGTCGATTTTCGAAGAAAAATTAATACACTCCATAAAATGCAGTCGAGTAAAACTACTTACCATCTCTTTTACATTTCTTCCTAAGTTTAATGTATTTGCCCCAAAGCAAAACAGCATAAACCTTTTGGCGACGCTTTGTGGAAGCGGAACCGTTTTGATTTTTTTTGCCAAATTTTATGGGTTATTAAAACAAATTAGCGTAAATGTTTGTGTGAAAAAAGCTGTACAATTTATTAGTTTCCTAAACAATAAAATTAGCTACTATCTCCCAATCTAAACGGCTGGTAGCGAAATACTGCAGAGGTAGCGATGTCGTAAAGATAAATAGTTGCAATTGTAAGACATAAAGATAACGATTGCATTATGACTTCCACTTTTGGACAAATGCTTGGCCAAAAATATGGCCATGCAAAATTTTTTTCTCGAGTTTTACGCGAATATATCTTCCTTACTTTAAATG
This sequence comes from Coenonympha glycerion, assembly GCA_963855885.1. NCBI lineage: Eukaryota > Metazoa > Arthropoda > Insecta > Lepidoptera > Nymphalidae > Coenonympha > Coenonympha glycerion. The sequence goes on along the minus strand of OY979637.1, from coordinate 1,567,746 downwards.
TTGGTCTTATTACATAAAAATACAAAACTTTTCTTTGTATTTTTTATGTGTATTTATTTATATGTTGAATTTTTTTTTCTAAAATCTTCCAACTTATCAGTCCGAAGAAACAACAACTTAACACCTAGAGTGATAATGAGTGTCAACATTATTTGAAACGTCCAACTTCATAGTGTAGACTGTAGAACATAGAACCTAAAATCCCTTTGTCGTATACGTATCGAAGTGTCAATAGAGTTTTAAAACGAAATTATGCCTTATTGTGGAATTTTTAAAGTTTAAATTTCCATGATGACGTATTTTAAGTGGTGTAGACAGATCTATTGTCAAATAAAATGAGTCTACTCGTTTAGTGAAGCGTTTATCGGCGCGTGGACACAATAAATTCTATTTTATTGCCCACTCCTGCGCCGAAGTATCAATGGTCAGCTTTTTGACTGCTTAATTTGGCAGCCGTATTTTATGGAGACGCGTCTAAGTCAGTCAGAATGAAATGAAAAAAAAGGAGAAAGGGATGTAGAGCGTTGCACTGATGAGATCATTAGATTTGTCTTAGAAACAGTTTTTCAAAACATTCTTTAGTAAAAAATCCGAAAATATTATGTAATAAATAAGTTGTATAAAATTTCATCTGAAAGAACTTAATTTAAAAATCGAATTAGTCTTTTCCTCATAAAGCGATTCCTTTAGTTGAAGTGAAAACTTCTTTAGGTGCGTAGGACATTTTTTGAGATGGGAAAAACAATTGAACTCGCTTGAAAATTCAATGGTAAAACTCACCTCACACTGTTACTAAAACCAACACCTTCGTATAATTGTTCCAGTTTTAACATCTGTCAGCACTTCCTGATTGTCATGTCATTTTTTAACCGACTTCAAAAAAAGGAGGAGGTTCTCAATTCGTCGGAATCTTTTTTTTTTTATTTTTTTTTTATCTATGTATGTTCACCGATTACTCGAAGACGCGTGGACCGATTTGAACAATTCTTTTTTTGTTTAAAAGGGTTTTGTTTCCAGATGGTCCCATTTTAATCAGGTCAGGATCTGATGATGGGATCCTGGAGAAATCGAGGGAACTCTTCAAATTTTATATGGACACATGTAACTATTTGGGTATTATTTGAAAGAGTAATATTTTCCAAGTTGTCCTATGGTCATCAGGTCAGGATCTGATCATGGGATCTTGGTGAAATCGAGGGAACTCTTCAAATTTTGCTAGTATACTTGAAGCGAGTTGGGTATTTTTTATAGTTACTGGTGCATATGCTAGCAGATACTGATTTGATGACTAAAGTCATCAAGTCAGGGTCTGATGATGGGATCTTGGTGAAATCGAGGGAACTCTTCAAATTTTGCTAGTATACTTGAAGCAAGTTGGCTATTTTTTATAGTTACTGGTGCATTTGCTAGCAGATACTGATTTGATGACTAAAGTCATCAAGTCAGGGTCTGATGATGGGATCTTGGTGAAATTGAGGGATCTCTTCAGATTTTATGAACACACCTCAAGCGATTTGGGTATTTTTACAACGCCTTGTGCATTTTATTGTTTACCACTAAAAAGTAAAAAATAAAAATAGGAAATGCTTTCCAAAAAACCAACTTCAAATGCCACTACAAAGAGTGAAATAATTTTTATTTAAATTTTAGGTACCTACACCAATTCGAAGTCGGGCGATTGTCTATGACTTCGTCATTTCTTTGCACATCAAGTAAGTAAGAAGGACTATTAGGGATTGTATAAAACATTGCCCGACTTCGAATTGGTGTAGGTACCTAAAATTTAAATAAAAATTATTTCACTCTTTGTAGTGGCATTTGAAGTTGGTTTTTTGGAAAGCATTTCCCATTTTTAATTTTTTGGGCATAATATATTATTGTCATAATAATGTGTAGGTATGTTCAAAATTACTCGAAAAACTGTTCCATTTTAGGGATTTATAGTAGGAATGTACATACAATGTAGCTGATATAAAAAAATATAATGGGAAATACTATGTACCTAATTACGATCACATTCGCGTGCACAATCTAAATTCTGTAGTATCATCATTGTATCGGAATGATTGATTGACAGACTGACATAATATTGGTGGTTAGCATTCAGTATTAACCGGTAGGTACCTACCCAAATGGTAAGCATTAGTCGAAACTAGCAATCATCTCTTTTGATACGGACTGTATATAAAATGGTTTACTTCGTGTTACTTAAACAGTACCATTTCAAATTTAAACAAAAATGGTTTTTATTTTTGCAAACATAAAAGAGATTTTTCGAAAAATGTGATTTTTGAGTTAGGTCGTTTTTAGTTTTGCTGGCCTCGGCATAAAAAGTATAATCGATGATTCTATTGATCTTTCTCACTAAATACACTTTTAATTGCTGGTTTTCTTCGCAACCGTGTATTAAGTGGTTGCGAAATATCAAAATATTTTTTTTTGGTAAAAATAGGTTTTTGAAAAAGGGCGGGCTAGATCCTCCCAGAGCGGGCCAAGTTTGAAGATCTATTTCAATTTCAAATTCTTTACTAATGGGTGGCATTTACTGATATTGAAATGGAATGGATATAATTTTTTTGTAATTAAGTCAATTATTGAGAAAAAGCTTCAGTAATCAGTAAAGTAAGTATGAGAAGTCTTTTAAAAAGGTTTTCTCCCTCTTAAACAGAAAAAATATATATTTTCTAAAAAAATGTAGTAAACTCAGAAAGTCTTGAAACTATCGTAAATAAATAATTAAATATATTATGTTTTTTTTTTGTGATTATTGACATTTTTCCATATTGGTCAAAATGAAATTTTCGCTCAAAAGTCTATTCCGCGTAAAGTCAGAAAAAATACAAGGGTTTGACCCAATCGATTAAGTTTTTGCCACTAGCATGCTCACGAATAAAATCCAAAATTTAGTACCCATGGCGGATGGTGGCAAAAAATCACACGTTATGATATGGTATGCGCTTCGGGCGTGGTTGCCTCGATTTATGACTTTATCGTATGGTCATTCTTGACCATAAGTAGGTTATTTCACAATGTTGTGGTTCTTTGCCATAAACAGTAGGTAAGTCATTATAGTTATTATTTCATCGACATTTAAAGGACTATAGATGAACGGTTCCAAATTTAAATCCATTTGGTACCTACCATAGTATTGATCCAATATAAATAGTTCAACATTACAGGCAAAAAAATGCAATAACGCATCAAACAAAATTACTATAACATTTTTTGTTTTGACTCCGTCTTGACAAATTTACCAGGAAGTTCCATTGAGCCTCATTAGGCGAACTAAATTGTACACTCAAAAAAATCTGTCTTCGGCATCTAATTCAATTATGGATTTGCAAGCATTAAAATGGTGCCGCAAAGTCGAAAATTATACCTTGTTAGTTCTAATTGTGCTCTAACCGTAATGGCGAACTAATTTGACATAATACGCGTGTGCCATTCCCTGATTCCAGTTATTAGTATCATGGCAACCATGTGACGAAAAGGCCGGCTAATAGAATAAAAGGATATGAAAAAGGAGAGACAAAAAGTTACAAAATTTTGGAATAACCTTGTAACCACGATTCACGACCTTCAGATAAAATTATCTGAAATTGCAATATGAACCTACATATTCTAAGCAGGTACTTAAGTCTTAATGTTAAAGAACATAATTTTATCAGATTACGTAATGCTTATAAAGCTTTTGATCAATATTAATTTTTCGTGTCTGGATGGTATTTTCACCTTTAAGATACTTAATTTAAGAAAACTTTCAAGTATACAGGTTCAGGATGTATTTTTGTAGTCAGTGTTAAAGTTGAGTTTGAGTTTACCATTCGCAGTATTATTACTGTTATTACAATGTCCCTAACTCCCTACAGAAACCTAAGCGTGTCTTGTCTCTTATTTATTACAAGTTTTTAAACTTGCAAAATATGTTTGTTCGGGGGAATCTTGCAACTCGATTTTGAAATTATGTATCTTCAAACGATTGAGCTGAAATTTTGTATACGTTTAGTTTGGAGTGGCGTCATTCTAAATCCAAAATGTTGGAACATCCAAGATGGCGGACTAGCTATTTTTAATGTACTCCTGCAATATGGGTTTCAATTTTGCTGAGAAAAATTGGGGTTTAAAAGGTATCAAAGCTAGTTTAATTTTTTAATGACAACTTATAGTATGGGCCTCTTGTCTCTATACAAGCCTTGGCTCTACCTTTACCATGTAAGTTCTGTTCGTACCTTTCTGTAAATCTTCGTGTTAGATTTAAGATATTATACAACGCCATCGGTGACGAAACGCCACCCGATTCAATGTAAAACTCACAATTGTCAAAGATATTTCTAAACTTTTCAAAACTCCATAGTTGGGAAAATGTTGACGCAAAGCAGCTTTTTCTACGAAGTTTCCTGTTATCACTATATAATCTTCTCCATTTTTGATGAAATTCATGTGTGGCATAAAGTTTCTTGTTCTACTATTATCTCCTTTTTTTAAATCGATCAATCAGCGAGAATCAAGACTTGAAAATGTCTTTAAATATTTGGTTGTTTTTAATTGCATTTTCAATCACCAGGACAAAGCAAGGTTGGTATAAAAGAATTTTCAAATTTTAAAAAGATAATTAAAAATTTTCGCGGGAAGCTTGAATAAACAGCATTTTTGTAATAAACTGCCATCCTTTTTAACAAATCTACCTGGGAATACGATAAAAAACATGACTATCCCAGTTACAGTCCGTGACAAAATTATTTCGCGTTTCCACGATCTTGCTTCAGGGGTTTCCGAAATTTATAGCAATGAAGTCATAAACCTTACACGGTCGATCAAAACTAGCTCCGAGCTAACCTAATTTAGTTTAAATGCGCGGCCTAATCTCTATGATTATAATTTTTACCCATCCGATTTGTTCTGCCAAATGAAAGTTCCGTTAATGGCTTGTCGGTTCTGTTTTAAATAGCTTAGTGTGAATGACCATTTCGTCGATAGGAATAAACCACCATTGGTTGTAATTATTACAACCACATTAGCTTGAATTACATCCAAACGTTTTTGAACTTTTGAGAAATGAGGATGTGACAAATTTCTTGAACGGCGAAGGAAACCATAGTCACGAAATTTCGAGTAGGTACTTAGGTACCCGTACTTAGTTACCAGTGAGGCGATGATAATATTAAATTATGTTGGGAATTTTATTAATATAAATAAAAATAGTTTAATGCACATAATATAATAATATTATATCTTCCTAATATTAGTAGACTAAGGAAATATGGTTATTATAGAGTGTGGACAAAATTCTAAAATTTATATTAAATAGAAATTAAATAGAGCACACGTTCGTAGGACATCTTACTCAAGTAAGTATAATTTTCCAGATAAATACAAAGACGACAAAAAATATAATAAACTTTGTGGTACTCAATATTTTTCATGAATCATCCGATTCTAATCGTAATGCCTGTGTTTAAAAAGCTTAATTTCCCTTGTCAATTATAGCTTGGTCAAGTTATAATTACGGTTAGTTCCGACAGTGTGCGGTTCATTGGCGCGTGCAAAATGTCATACAGTGGAAGTCCAGAGATGTGACCATGGCCATGCTTCCGTAGATCGGTCTTGGTACTTGAACCACCCAGCTTAACAATAAAAACATCTCTTACAAAAGGAAACATTTATCGGCCTCGTTTCTCATGGGAACTGGTAAAATGTGCTAAAACGTAAACTTTAGAATAGATCACGCGAAAAAACGTCGCCAGTTTATTGATATCAAAAAAATTTTTCAGTGTTAGTTGTAAGCCGACCGTAGTATCGTCTTTTTGACCGCGGTCTAAGTTTTCAAAGGGACAATTTCCACCATGTTGCAGCGTATTAAAGGAATATTTGACTACTGGCGCTACTTTTTTCTTGTATGAAGAAGGTTAATGTAAAATGTTACGAAGGGCTCATCCTCAGGTTAATTTCGGTGACGCTTAGGTACAGCATCTGCGTCTCATGCCTGTTACGAATTAATGCACTAGCGCATTCCAGATATTTCCAGTTTTTTATGGGCAAACATATAATAATCTTGTGCTCGGATAATGTTGGCGAATAAAGAGCTCTGACATATATTCCAATTCCAAGCCAAAAATATTCGGAGTAATAAGATATATGCCAAAATCCAAATCAAAATTATCGAAATCGGTCTGCTATAGTTGTAAAAATATAAAAAGCCCGTTTTGGCATATGTCATCTCAACGAGACTTGTAATAATATTATATATTCGTTGCTTGTAATGAACCATACGACTCGCTATGCTGAATTTTAAATCACCCTATGTCATAAATAGTTACAATACATTACAATATAGTTGGAATAAAGTGTACAAAATACTGAGACAGATACAGATATACATAGAAGTAAAACTTAAAACCTAAATAAACATTAACTAAGTAAGTATCAAGACTCTTTAAGCCCTCTACAAAGCGACAATATTGGCTATTAAACGGAACTGCGATATCTTACAAATTCTGCTTACTTCCGCTGAAACCTTTTGGGGAATTATGGGAAGTGTCGATTCTGTACGCCCTTCGGAAATCATCCCTTGTTTACCCTCTGAAGTATCTAACTACCTAACCACCCCACGGTTCACGGAAACGAAGACATAGTCCGGTAACTACCTAATTAGGAATTAATTCGATACGCTTGACTCAGCGAAATGTCTTGGAATTATGGCCTGCTAATCTATAGTGGACTTGGAGGTTCTATACTTAGGTGAGCTCTAGATAAATCTCTACCAAAGAAGCCCCAGCTGTAGTATGATAATAGACTAGTAATGACAATAACTATTTATTCAGACTGCTAGACTGGTGTATTTTAGTTATTTTCACAGCATTATGTCATATGGTTTATTGTTATGGGGTAATGCTGCTGACATTGATACGATATTTGTGCTGCAGAAGAGGGCTGTTCGTGCTATTTATAGAATGGGTCCAAGAGAGTTCCTCTGAGATAAATTTAAAGAATTTAATATTATGACGATACATGGTCAACATATTTATGAAAATATAATCTATGTACATAAGAATATTAATAAGTTTACTAAGAAAAGTGACCTGAATACCATTAATCTCAGGAACAAGCATAAGCTCGTGTTAAACAGCACAAGATTATCTAAAATTAGCAAATCATTTGCATGCAACTGTATAAGATTTTATAATAAGTTACCACATCATGTATCTGAAATGTCACTTAATAAATTCAAAGGGTTTGTCAAGCCTAAACTCATTCAAAAGGCATATTACAATATTAAGGACTATATTAGCGACACAAACCCTTGGAATTGATAAGTGGTAGATTGCTCTGTTGTCGTTTCTAGCCTATTCTTAGTATTTATACTTATTTTGTTAAATGGTGATAACATAAAAAATACCCGGCTGAGTTTGTTGTGGGCTTCTTCTCAGCGGCAGGGCGCGTTTGGAACCCTCGTAAACTTAGTCTTAAGTAGTAGTTATTTAGTTATCACCATTCTTATGCAAGAAATTACATATCGACGTTCGCAAGAGCCTGTATGTTAGGCCTATGTGAAATAAAGATATTTTGACTTTGACTTTGACTTTAACAAATAATATGTGCCAAATGCCAATCTATGGTGCCAATGGACAGCCCCCTGAGTCAAGTAATAAAAAAAATATAGCGATACTATCTACGTGTGGTATAAAAATAAAGATTCCGACGAATTGAGAACCTCCTCCTTTTTTTTTAAGTTGGTTAAAAATTGAACGAAAATCTAAAAATGTATGCGAACTTATCGCTATGTGAACGCATCGACGCATCAGAGCGCATTCGTCACTTGGCTCAAAGGACTGATGATTGTGATCTCAGAATGCGATTGGTCAAAAGGCCGTAGGTATAGGCAGCGGCCTACCAGCGGCAGATTTCAACAAGTTCATTGGTTTTCTTATGGTTTATTAAACTATAATACGTAAAAATTATAATTTCCATAGAGACATTCCTACAATAGTACATTGTGATACAAGGGTGGAAAGTAGGTTTTTGCAAACGAGCTGTCATTAACAAGCCCGAGCCGAAGGCGAGGGTTTTTAATGTCACAAGTTTGCAAAAACCTATACACCCGTGTATCACACGACGTTTTTCAATACAGTTGTGAGAATTAGTAAAACAAAAATCAAAGAGATATGTTTGCTCAAGATTTTGGGGGCCAATTTCCATATTGTTTGGTTTTTACCTTAAATAAAATATCGATCGAAATCGAAGGCGACTTCGAATTCGCAATCGAAAAGATAAAAGATAAAAGATAAAAGATAAAAGATAAAAAGATAAAGAAGATAAAAAAAGATATGAAAGATAAAATAAAAAAGATTTTTAAAATATGAAAAAAAAACTGAAAAAGAAAAAAAGATAAAAAAAATTGAAAAAGATAAAAAAAGATATAAAAGATAAAATAAAAAAGATAAAAAATGATATAAAAGATAAAATAAAAAAGATAAAAAAAGATAAAACAAAAAGATAAAAGAAAACGTAAACTAAAAACTCCTTGCTATCAAACTTTTTATATAGTATATAAAATAATGATCGAGCTTGTAAAAGTAAGTTACGACCACGAAAAAGAAAGATGACTGTGCGTAAGATTTAACTTTCGAATACTAATGACAGCCTCTGAAAGTGCGCCATACCATACAACTGTATTGAAAATTATATTTTATCAATCCATTCTATAGACCTAACCTTCTGTTATTATTCTGTAAGAAATTATAATGCTTGTTATCTACGCTCCATTCGTTTATTTAATTTTAATGCTCTCCTCACTACAAATCATTCATTTTAAAAAACTACTTGGGGCAGTGAGGAAAATCTTAGGATAGTATACGGTAAACATATTATGTAGATCTTCAATACAAATGTAAAAACTACCTCAATTAGTGTTTATAATATTTTATACCTATAGCTCAACAGCCTACATGCCTACTGTTGGCAAAAAAAAAACTGTTCTAAAATTTCAGCCAATTGCAAAACATCTGTTGGCGCATGCGCAAAGATGGCGCGAAGCCTCTCAAACGCCATTGCGGTCGATTCGTAACAACTGTCACTTTTGGCGCATTTTTCTTATTTTTCGAAAACACCTCAAAACAGATGGCCGTTTTTTTTTGCTAAATCTCGGCAAGTAGGTAGGTAATTAACCGATTAATTGGGTGAATAATTAGCTGAGAATTTTTAAAATTCGTGTGAATACGTGACAGATGTAGGTTAGTGTGAGAAACTGTGACATATAATTTTCGCAGGCACTTTGGCCGACTTTAGTAACTTGTTGATAACGTAACTCGAGGAGAAAGATCCCCTTCTTTTTCTATGGGACAAGACCGTTTGGAACAAGAACAAGTTATGGAACAAGATTTTTCGACCTTTGCTATTTCGGTCTATATTTATTATTTACTATTATTGTATTCCCTACCTATTCTTCGATAGGTACGTAAAAGTAAAATCTGTGCGTAAAAGAAAATCTTTATACTCTCACACACACGATTTCTATAATTTTCGCAATATTTGTAGAAAATGACACTACCTTTTAGTATCTCTGTAAAACAATGTTTCTCATAATATACCTAGTTGGGTACGTATAACGCAGAAAAACAAACGCTTAAAAATGTTTTTAAACGGTTCTACGCGGCATTCCGAGTTTTCCTGACATAGTTCCTACCACAGGTTCCTACCTATAAATACTTAATATGTACCTAGACTTACCTATATCCTCCTTCATTTTTTTGGATATTACACTCATCGCAATCTAGTGTCAAAGTAAGCGAAAGCTTGTGTTAAGGGGCCTGTGAATTACAATGTCTCCATTAATACAAAATAACAAATCATTAGTAATTCGTGCATATTTGGATCATGTTGTGCTTGTGGTATTATTCGGATTCATATAGTAATAATCTATGCTCCTGGCCATATTTGGTTCGGAAATACTTCTTTAAAACGAAATAATAATCAATTTTGATCAAAATTTTTATAACTTTGGTCGAGTTCCGTAATACCTACCAAAAATTATGAATGAAAACTTGTAACTTTCTTTATTAACTGGTGTTTTTTTTTATCTGGACAGTAAAAACTGTGCTCCTGAATTAATGCGACGTGAGATAGTGTTGTTTTTATTACAAATCAAATAAGCAGAAAAAAAACAACATACAAATAAGCAAAACTAAATTCGTTTACAATTTTGTTTAACAAAAGTATTTCGGAACCAAATATGTCCAGGAGCATAGATTATTACTATATGAACCCGAATAACACCACAACATGATCAAAAATTGCACGAATTACAAATGATTTTGGTATTACGTTTGTATGGGAGACACCGTGGGTCAGTTGACTCATAAGGAATTTGCTAAAATATTTCTGTTTAAACTAAGTACTAAATAAGGATAAGCTAATTTTCTAGTTCCTTCCAGCTACGCATGAAATTGGAGTCAGTTTTTGCAACTACGACGTACTTGTATAGGTATACTCGTAGGTATCACACCACTGAGCTATCGTGGTTTAGATATTTTTAGCTCACAAGTAAAACCAGTAGGCTGACTACACACGACGCCACTAGCGGCAGTAGGCCAGTGGGTGAAAGTAAGGCTTCCCGCGCACGAACTCATTTCATGCCTCATTGCTTCCGCACACCTTTGTTTTGATTTACCTACTGCCATGAAAGATTTTTAGGGTTCCATACCAATTTGGTAAAAATGGAACCCTTATGGTGAGACTTTCTCCGTCCGTCCGTCCGTCTGTCCGTCCGTCCGTCCGTCCGTCCGTCCGTCCGTCCGTCTGTCACACTCGATTATTTCAGTAACTATTCAAGCTATCGACCTGAAATTTAGAATAGTTATAGATAATAGTGACGCGACGTCATAGCAATCGTAAAAATTTGAAAATTGTTTTTATTTTTATTTAAAAAGGGGGGAAAACCGGGTCGCCAAAATTTCAAAATGAGATAACAATATTGAGTGGGGTATCATATGAAAGGGCGTTACTTGTATATTCTAAAACCAATTTTTATTTATTTTTATGCCTGATAGTTTTTGATTTATTGGGCAAACTGTCGAAAAAAATACCGTTCCCCCCCCCCTTATCTCCGAAGTTTACCATTCGAAAAATCTGAAATAAATGTGATCAATAGCAGTTAACGTATATTTTACAGGAAAAATAAAATCAACTCGCTGACTAATATACTTTTTTTGATAATAACAATAATCCGCCAAAAACAAAGTTACGTTTGCGGTTTGCCAACAAAAGTACCTACATGGTAAATTATACTCGTAAATTCATGAACAAAGGTGATTCTTTCAATGTTTTACTTCTTTTATGGTATGGAACCCTCGGTGCGCGAGTCCGACTCGCACTTGGCCGTTTTTTTTACATCAAAATGCTTTTTTTTAGTATAATTTAGTATTTCTATTAAATTTTACCGAGAGTATTAACTGTAGCTTCACTCGAATATTAAATTTTATTAAGTAAGTACCGTAAAATTTAGGTGAAATCTAAGGACAATAGTTTGAAAGATAGCCTAGGTTAGGCCTTAGGGTAGGCCAAGGGTAGGCCTTGAGTTAGTTAGGGGTAATTCCCACTATTTTTTCTATGTGGATCAAAACTATTATGAATGCATCTTGAAGAAAATATTGTAAAAAACGCTAACTATAGAATACGCTTTATTCCATAAAACATTTTAAAATGTCAATTACGCCATGCCAATTACGCCATGTCAATATCTGTCATATACCCATTCTAATACCTACCACAGTGATATCACTTGGCTATCCTAACATATCACGTTACGAAGCTTCCAAAAACCATAGAGCTTCAAGAGGCGACTTCTAAAGTGAGGCAATAGGTAAATACTTTGTCTAAGTTGGCATACCCGAGCAACGCTACATAATTTTTCACGGAAACTAGCATCCGTACCATACAAATTTCACATCGACACACTCACACTACAAAAAAAATTGCCTCACTCACAGCTGTCGTTGTTAGGAAGGGCGCTATCTAGTCGAAGCGCGAGCGACCTATTATAAATCTATGTGCCAAACCCTTAAAAATTGTAAATGAATACCAAAGGTCTCCCACATAATGTAATAGGTAAGTGAGAAAAATTATGGGGACACAAACCACTCTTAGTATCCCAATCTCTCGTTCAGTCTGTGGGAAAGAATCTTCTTTTTTTTTAAATAAGTATACAAAAAACACAAGTAATGATTATGGTCTTATACATAGAGAAACGGAAGAGTTCCGTGCGAGCATCCGGTGTTCAGGCCCGTGGCACACTGAGAAGTTAAAATAAAAATTTTGAGAAGAGCAGTGTCATCTGAATCACTATTTTATGTAAGAAATACGAGTATAATAAAACGGAATGTTCAGAATCTGTATTGTAACTTTTTGCGTTTCAACTTTTAAACTTATAAAACGGAAATTCCAGTAAGTGTACCGATTATCTTACGTACTTTATAATTCATGAGTTCTGAAATAAATCTGGAGATGAAATAAGAGACAAAACTTAAAATAGGCTCACGTGGACAAAGTGGTGGGTGAAAACTATATACTTACTTAGCTTTTTACTTGAAATTACAACAAATGTTTCCGTCTAGCTTTAATAAGTACCTACTTATATTACAAAGTTTGCAAATATATTTTACTGCAAGCTCAAATTAATTAATGGAGCCTGTATAAAACTCTGAGGCAATGAATTTCTCTCATTGTGCATCAATCCTAACCTCTGATACCTGTTCATAATGATCTGTATCCAAATTAAGGATTAATATCATCCGCCAGATCTTCTCAGAAGCGCGCTACCGGCGTAGAGATAACAATAACTTTTATTATTATCATAAAACTTTCCAATATATTTTCTCTAAAAAATCAAAAGGTACAAGAAAGGGTATACGACCGATTGACGTAGATGCTAAAGTGATCCTGTCTCCTGCGTCAGAGGTCGTGGGTTCGATTCCCACGGTTGAAAAAATGTTTTACTATGATGAGCATTAATCCATCATAATATTATAGCCCAGTGTCCTCCAATCGTAATCTTTGAAAATTTTCAATCACGATTTTTATATTATAAAGTGCCAAAATAATAGTCCACTTTGAACCAATTTTTCTTGCATTTTGACCACCTACAAAAAACACTAAAAAATATACTTCATCAAAATAAGAGTAAGGTTTTGGGTAAAATGTGGGTCGAAAACCGCGATTTTCGGCGCCAAATAGCCACTAGACTTTTTCACGGTCGTTCAAATTTAAAAAAATACGTCCAACACTTTAACACCCGTTCGATGTTAAAAAATAATTGAAGATTATTAAGTTATGACATGATCAGATTTTTACGCGGTTGTAGAAACCAATAAATAACTGCATCTCTTTCTGTTTATGATGCGAAAGAATGAGATAGACACAGTTGCGTTTCAAATTAAAATGTGCCAAGTGACGGCCACCCAAAATTGTGAAAAAAGTCACAGTTCGATTAAGTGCGAAGTCTATCACTTGAATACTGGTTCCGTAGAGTTTCCTTAAATGTTAGATCCGTTCGAGTTTGTTGTGGGCTCTGCTCAATAACTAGCACGCCCGGACTCTACCATTTTGCTATACCTAATATATGTCACTCAATTTTTTTAAATGAACGAATTTATTGCAGCGAAGACCGTGACATCTAAAACCGATTTTGCATAAGTACTTACTTACTTAGTGAATTATTTTATAAGCAGCAATAGCAATCAAAATATAAATATAACATTAAAAAAAAAAACAAAATATTGAGGTACCTACAACTCTTCTCAAATATTTTCGCGTTCATAAAAGTAAAGGAAGATTTTAAGGAGCACACCACGGGTGTGCCCGCGAAATTCAAATTTTTCGTGGTTTTTCGCTATTTTTAAGCTAATAAGACAAAATAGGCTTATGGCCGTCAAATTGCGATAATCGCAATATCTTCTTCACGTGTTTTTATAAAAATCTCTGCTTGAAAGTGTCATGTTAAAGAAATTAGTCCGAGATTTGCGAGTTACTCACATAAAACTCGATACTCGGACTAATTTCCTAGGATACACATTTTTATGTAAAGATTTTGATATAATCATGTAAAGATGATACTGCCATTCTCGCAAATTGATTGCCATAAGCCTATCATATCTAATTAGCGTATAAATTGCAAAAAAACACAAAAATTTTGAATTTTGCGGGCAGACCCGTTGATTTCACGTTAAAGTAAAGAAAGTAAAGAAAGCAAGTTCACTAAATTAAAGTTCACATAGTAAAGGAAGTCAGCGGAACATGCACCGTATTAAAAGGTTTTTAAATTAAAATGCGGAATCCCAAAATCTCCCATAGGAAGGAAGCTTCTTTATCGAGTGCCGACGCTGACTTGCATTATTACTTCGATAAAAAAGTTCCCAGGGAGAGTCGCCGTAAAAAACACGTCGCGATGACTCGCTGGAAAGTTCGCCAAAAAACCATGACACCTAACGAGCCTACCTGAAGAACCTGATGTATCAATCTGGATGATTTCTTTATCGAATCAACGCTTCAAGTACTGTAAGTAAGTAAATAAATACGGATATGTGTGAATGGATCATTGCCCGTCTCAAGATAAGCATACCGAAAATTATTCGGATCATTGCCCGTCTCAAGATAAGCATACCGAAAATTATTCGGATCATTGCCCGTCTCAAGATAACGCTTTTCTTCCGAAAATCATATTGTATTCGCGATTGGAAAGAGTTTTTGGGCTCAATATTGAAATGAAATTGAAATGAAATGAAATGAAATTCTTTATTTCACATAGGCTTGCATATAAGCTTTTAATGAAATTTCAAGACTCTACTGCCAGATACGCAAAGTAGGTTTGCACCGAGAAGAACTGGCAAGAAACTCGGTACTTGTTCTTTTCAAAAATGTTTCAATATACAATTTTTAGTACATAGTATGAAACAATATTTTTAAGATATCTCGTGAGGAGATGGAAGCATATTATCACTATCGTTCCAAGAATCCTTATTGGCTGATGTTTCTCAGGTACCTATACCTACAGTAAACGCAATATGTCGCTGCACGCGGTGCAAGAAAATGATGAAAAGGGACGGCGTCTCTTGCTCGGCAGCACTGCCAAAAAGTCCGTGGGTCTGATTGCGTACAAAAAACGTATTCATCGTTTTCACAATCGGTAGCATATTCTGTCCCCCGATTGGCTGACTTAAATCAGGGAACCAATAAGCGGGTAGATCTTTTAAACGATTACGATAACGATGAATACGTTTTTCTTACGGAATCAGACCCACGCGTACATGTGACAGAGAACGCAACAGCCTATACGGGACCCATTTCAAAACAAAACTATGCAAACTTGTAGATATTGGGCTTAAAATGCGTAATCTCCATTTGTTCCATAATATGGAACAAGACAACGTCGAATAAGGTTATTTTGTCTTGTTTTGTTTCATGTAAAACGAGACAAAATGACGACGTCATGGTCCATTGAAATAATTGGGAGCTATTTACATAGGCAAAAGTTTTTTCGTTAGATAAAAACTCAGCTGAAGGAAATGATTTTCAAAGTAGGTACTTTTTGAACCCATGTCAAGCGTAGGTATTTAGTCTATGGCATTTAGTTGTAAAAAATGTTTTTAATAAATATTTCAAGTAGGTACCTGGTAGCTGAAGATGTGATATTTCACATGTATTCCACACACTCAGTAGCAAAGCAAAACACTTGACTCAATTTTGAGTGTTTAGTTAAGTAGCAAAAAAGTTAGAAATCATCACAAAGTTTTAGTTAAAATATTTTGTTATTTTTTTAATAGCGTTCACTTGAATAAATTGATGGGATTGATCATATTTTAAATGAATACGAAATTGATTGGTTATGTAACAAAGTTTTTAAGTTCCTTACAATGAAATAAATTATGTAGTCCCATTGTAAAAGTTAATGGTTTATTAAAACCGTTAAAACCACAGGTTTGACCGTAAAATCGGCTCATTTAGAATCCAATTCAAATTGAAAATTCATAATGAAAATAATTCGCCCATTTGACAAAGGGGTATCAAACAAAAAGAAAAAAAATCCTTTAGCTTAGATACGATTATCTTTTCAAGCGATTTTGAATTCTATTACTTGAGAAATACGCTTTACAATTTTGCTTATTATTATTTTTTTCGATATAACCCGCTGTGACAAACAAGTGCAACTCAGAAACTCACTTTTTGTTTTCGCAAGAGTGCTGATGGGCGGTCTTTCAATATTTTATTTTTTGATTTACAGCCCTTCGCTTTTGACCTTTTTATTCTTCCGGTTTCACAAACAATACTCGTGAGTCGTGGGGTTGAATTCAGTTTTTGCTACAATACAATTTCGTTATGTAGGAACAATCAATAAAAAAAATTTCCTTCACACCTTTTTTCGTTTGTGTTCTTGAGAGTCAATTGATTGTTGTTCTCTGTATTCATTAAGTTGACACAGCTTTAATTTGATTAAGAAACTATTAAGAAAACATTGTCACTAATCCTCAGACAATATTACTAAATTCTACAAACATCTCATTCTTCTCTGGACGTCATTAAATTATCTACTTCATTTAATACTGTATTGCTGTGAGTAATAAAAACCCGCTATTAATTTTGACCAAACCTCGATTTTAAAACCACAAGATACCGATGCAAAAGATAAATTGTATCTTCTAAGCTTTATGCTCCAGATTCGAACATAAATAGCTTTTACAGGGTACCTATACTGTCAGGCATACTCACGGTTACAAAATAATATTATCTTTCTGCAATGCAATCAAAGGATACAAATGAACTCTTCCCACACATATCAACAGTCTCCCGCTGTGGAACGCCATTGTGAACCGTTTTACAGCCATGATTTTACACTAAAGGAACGTTTATTGCCAGTTTGCATAAATTCCCCGCTCACAATTGATATGTTTTCCAAAAATATTCCCTTTTTTTACGATTTTAACGGTTATGTCTTTTTGAGTTTGGGGGGTCTAGAATGATTTATGTGTTGAGCTGTTGAAACAATTAATTAATGAATCTAACTCTATCCATGGTTTAATAGTAAAATAGTGAACAAACAAATTAAAAGCTTACAAACTTCCGTAAAGCTTTCCACATTAAAACAAAAAACAAAGTTCGTTACGAACTTAACCTACTTAATACTAAACAGTAAGTAATACCTACCTTAATAATACCTAAATAAACAAATCCTAATTTGACCTAGGAAGTTAAATTGGTACTTAGAACTGCTTCATGGTAAGTAGGTAGGTTAATTAAGAAGTCGAAATCTATCAACAGACTACAACAACAGTAGACTGATGGTGTTCGTAGGATAGTCTCCACATAACAATGGGGTCTTACACTACTTTTGAATTTGATAAAAAATATCTGGGGACACGGTAGTGTCCCCGCCAAGACGAGCCAAGCGAAGCGCGAGGGCACTACCTATCTTTTCTCGAAGTGTTTCGCCGTATTTTTAAACCCTTATAACTTAGGCCTGAATTATTTCAGATAATCAAAATTCTCGGAAAATGATGTCGCCAGTGAACTTATTAAACCTATAAAGTTTCAATTTTATAGGTCTTATACTTTAGATTTTATTGACGTCTAAAAAACCCAAATTTCGTCACTGACTGACTAACTGACTGACTGACTCACTAATGATCATCAAAATTCCTAGGTACTTCCTGAAGACCTAGAAAGCTGAAATTTGGTATATAAGCTAGTATTAGCACACAACCAACAAAAAAATTCCAAAAGTTGGAAATTTAACCCCCCAACCCCTTAAAATAGGGGATGGAAGTTTGTATGAAATTACCGCAAATATTGATGCTAGAGGTCTCAAAATTGATATAGGAACTCTTTGTAATAAACAATTAAATACGTGTTTCAGGATTTTTAGTTAATCACCCCACATCCATAAAATTAGGGGGTTGGAAGTTCGTATGGGGTTTCCCATTCCTAGGTACTTCCTGAAGACCTAGAAAGCTGAAATTTGGTATATAAGCTAGTATTAGCACACAACCAACAAAAAAAATCCAAAAGTTGGAAATTTAACCCCCCAACCCCTTAAAATAGGGGATGGAAGTTTGTATGAAATTACCGCAAATATTGATGTTAGAGGTCTCAAAATTGATAGAGGGACTCTTTGTAATAAACTACAAATAAGGAAAAAAATAAACTAGGTGAACCAAGGAGGGTTCCCTCATTTAAATGATAAAGGGGGGGGGATACTTGATTCGGACAAATATCCACCTTGCAATGATATTCAAGAAATACACCAAAGAAAAGGAAATTAACCAAATAAAAAATATAGTCGTAAACAACTTACAAAAAGAAGTGAAATCCCAGCAAAAACATTTTCATGTAAAATGTTGCCAAGACGAGAACATGTGGCTCACACTATCAAAAAGTTATCAGATCTCATGTAGAGCAAGACTTCTAACTCTACACACCCTAACTCTATAAATCCTAACTTTTTAAACTCTACACTTTAGTCAAAATATATTATGTCTTGGCTGTTTCGTTACTGTGACATGGGTGTAAAGTAAAAATATTATTCACTGACTTTGTACTTTTCTGATATACAATACCTAGTTTCTGTAGTAACGATTATTTATTAGATAGGTATTGAGTCTCCTCAGAAACTGCACTTAGGTTTTACTAACTGCATTGGTTTCAAATACTCCATCACACTTTGCAAAAGTGTGTTCCTTTGCTTTAGAGGATATTTTTAATAAATGGAAGTTTTTTCCCATAACAATGGTGATACCATTTAATTTTAATGTGAAATTTTCATGAATTTTGCATGGTCCATTATGCCACTTGCAAAACTCTATTAGAAAAGTACTGAACAGTGAATAAATTCTTCACTTTACGCCCATGTGACGGTACCGAAACAGCCAAGACATAATATATTTTGACTAAAGTGTAGAGTTTAAAAAGTTAGTATTTATAGAGTTAGGGCGTGTAGAGTTAGAAGTCTTGCTCTACATGAGATCTGATAACTTTTTGATAGTGTGAGCCACATGTTCTCGTCTTGGCAACATTTTACATGAAAATGTTTTTGCTGGGATTACTTTATTATAAACTAGGATAAAAATAATAACGTGCAGTGAAAGAAATATTAAAATCCAACGAAGATTTACAAAGTTACAGGCGTTTAAACTTTGGAGTGGGGGGATCTTCTATCCCTTTCTCGCAAAACGAAAGGACATGGCCAAAAAAGTACATTCCATGTACACAACATAGTAAATATTCATTAAATATTAAAAATAGAAAGATGAATTATTACGTAGTTTTTAAGCTCTCTGAACTCGTCAGTTTTTATTTCAAAATAATAAGGAATACAAGATGAATTCCTCAACTTCCGCCATTCTGTACCATAGAGAAATCTATATAATGTTCCTCATTTTTTTTTAATAACTGGCTTTACGGCTCTGGGTTCCAGCCCTTCTGAGGGATGTTCCTCACCATGCATATTACCACAGAGTTAAGATCCAGTTACCAGAGAGAAGATACTACATTATTTGGATGACCAATGTTTTTATTAGGAACATTTTATTTTTTTGCATTCAATAAATGAAAAAACAATATATTAAAAAATACCTATGTTACACGAGCATTCCCACATTCTGCAAAATAAATACATAAAACGGAATGCGTTTACGTGTTTGACAATGTGTTATAGTCTATGCACAGAACACAATACTCTCTACCGAGAGTGAGTCTATAGTCCTTTTCATGAAAGAAGTCCCGCGGCAAAAACATGAACTAAAATTGACAGCTGTTTACGAATTACGAGTGCGAGTGAGAGGGCAATATTTAATAATGTGATTACAGCGCCGCGTCTGCGGGACTTCTTTCATGAAAAGGACTATATGTCTAACGTCAATGTTTGATTGCATTTTAGTAGTCTATGATTGCATTGCCGTTTCTTCGTTGCGCTTGCGTTCATTGTACCCAACGATATAAATCTTTGATTGTACCTACTGTGATCTTCTAATATTTTTGACCCCTGCTTACCTCTACGGACTGATACCTTCTACCACTCGATTACCTTGCTATTAATAGTGGACTCTGATTTGCATTGCGTTTCGGATTTGTTTTGTGGAGATCATTATGAGGTGCATATACTGCGGAGTGCGGAGTAGCCATACAGAGGTTGCAAAGGCATCTCATATCCTCGCTTTATGCATACTATTAAACAAGACTGGGAATCGAACTCCGGAACGCGTGAGCTGCAGTCGAATATGCTAACCACTAGACGAACAAGGCAGTTACCTTGTTTAAATGCCTATTTATTACTAAAACCATGTCAGTTTACCGTAATAATTCGCAACTGTTCGCTATTTTAAAGCGCCTTAGGTTTTTTAATCATAATAATATATACTCTTACAGTGCGACAAGGCTATCTTGGCGCGTGGCCAAAATCGGTACTAACTATCTTGGGATACTGTTTGATAGTTCGCTCAGGTCTCTGTCGGTGTATAGCTTTTGTATTTTGTGTTATTTTTGCATACTATTAACTATTTTAAACTAAAATTCGAGTACAATTGAGGAGATTTTATTTTATAGATGCTTTTGTTCTATAACAGCGCCCTCCTTTCAATGTCATTCAAGTGCCAAGAGAGCCTTGTCGGACTGTACACGTTTTTGTCTATCCTGTTGTTATGACAAGTTCTGTGAGTTTCTTATTTATACCAATTTAATGTGCCTATAATCACGAATTTATAACACCAGAAATCATTGGTGTACACTGAATTACGAACGCCCATGAAAAAATTGGCCATGTCCTTTGTATGAAGCTGCACGAAGCTACTATGGCATTGGTACGGTGTGACGTCACAATTTCATGTTGCTATCTCTGTCTAATCACAAATCTTTAAATGCTTATAACTTTTTTGTTATTTGATCGATTTAATTAATTCTTTCAGTGCACGTCATTATTTTAATTCTACTTTATAATAAAGTAATAAAAAAATTGGAGTCAAATACCCTATTGAAAAGTCAATATTATTGTTAGATGCCGAAATAGAATATATGGTCACATTGATCTTCCGTTATAGTTACCTAAATATGTCTACCAAGGGATACTTTTCGGCCCTAACATGTTTATCTTTGTCATCATTATCAACTTACCTCTGTTCTCTAATAATTTCTCATGATCATATAGTATGTGCCTTTCCAAGTTCACCAATTCGTTATGAGAAAGATAGTGTCGGCACTCACCAGTTTTGTAACCGCAAATAATAATACTTAAACTAAAGCCTTACTTTCCTCGCAAACTCATAATAAGACACTAGCCGCAAACAAAAATAATGTAGTAACACGTGCTACTCCGACGACATATGGGGCGGCCATGTTGAAGAAAAAATAGCGTCATGTGGTGAGAAAAAACATTGTAAATGATAGAGGAAATGATTTTACGCGTATATATTTAAGATTTCTTTATATAAAAAGGATGTTAGTATTAATTTATGTAATTGTTCAACCCTTTCGGATGTTTACCATATGTTTATGGTTCTGATTAACCCTTATTGTGGGGCGGTTTCCGTTTAATTTCGAGTTTGTTTTGATTGCTCGGTTATCTGGATTGTTCCGGAGGTGGTACATCCGTTTTGGGAAGATTTTAATTTAATGTACGTACATAACCAAGCACACTTGCGTTATATTTCTATTTCTCCATCATCAATTTGTTTCCTAAAATTCTTAATAGGTATGAAATTAATTTCTGGTATTTTTGTAGCCCAATTCTCTTAAATGAATCTTGCTCTTTCCCAAATAAAAGGTGCCTATTCTTTACCTTTCTCTTACGAGTATTAGTAATAAACCAATTAATGTCGAATACAATATGAATTTTAATTTGACATAAAGTTGATTTTAGCTTTTGAGAGAAATCTCCCACTCTGCCTCATAGTTATAATTACTTTTATTTTTAGTATGATATTGTCTTTTACATACTATAAATGTTAGTACTCGACTGCACGTGCACAATGTAGCCGAAGACATTACCTTAATAACTGGCTGTGCAGCGTTAGATCGGAACGCTAGATATTTTGGCAGTGCTACCTTGCCCCCCTACTACTCCAACTGATCCGAAGGGAAAAACAAGCCCTCGGATCACACCACTCAAATCTGAAACTTTTTCTTTATCAGTAAGTTTTTATTTTTTTCTGTTCTTGCTTTCTATTGTCTGGCGAACGGAATCTTCGAAAAGTTGAGAAAATCCCAAATTATTTTGCAGTGTCGTATGTTTGGACGCACGCACGCCGCGGGGCTCTCCCTGCCCATTTGTCTTTGCTAAATGAAATTATCACACTAACCCGTGTTATTATAATACGCCGGGTGCATCATTATCATTATGACGATTGTCGCCTTAAAGGACGTTTAACTAAATTAATGCGTTTTCGGCATATTCAAGTCAAAAGAATTTAACAAATTGCTGCTTGCTTGAATCGTGCAATGTTTTTCGGGAATTTCAATTATGCTGCCCAGTAGACTTGTAGCCTCGGAGGTATTATAGGTATTGAAATGATTAACTAGATCGTTAAAAAAATCTTAATTGCAGTTTGGGCAGTTCTTGGAATTGCCTCAACAACGCTCTGATTTGGTCTTGTTTACATTTTGCTTTTTATATCATTCTGCTGTCCACGTAGATGATCTGATATCTCAATCAAACTTCATATTATAAACTAATATCTAATTAGTTTTACAGCGCTGAACCCTGTAGAAATCTTACCCTAGTAAATTTTTTTTAATTCGTTTGAAGGATACATTTTTTTTAGTTAGGTATTTACGCCTTTTAATTCTACTTGTTAAATTTATTACAGCTTTTTAATAGAGCCTCCATCTTCAGTTCTGCGTTACATGTGGTCTCGAGTACATAATTGTAATGGATCATCCATTGAAGTTTTTATTTGGTTTATCCATCCATTACAGGATTGCCATATTTATTTTATCCATTTCTTCTTGAAGTGATCTGAATTTTAAGTGATTACTCGTATAATGAAGTCTAGCCAAACTGCAAAAGTTATTGAGTCCAAAAACACTGTTTTGATTTCCTCAATCTTTACGTAGGTACCGTTTTATGGACTAGTCTATGTAGAGGTGTATATTATTACCTATCAAGCTTTCATTTCACCTTTCTTTTTTTGCTTTATCATATAAATTAGAGGTACTAAATTATGTAACTCTATGTTGAAAAATTCAATATAATAATATCATCCTCGTTACAAGAAGTACCTTATCGCGTGCTGTAAAACACAAACTTTTCGAAATCCCACGAACTGATTGGCATTTAATTATTTAACTTTTCGGCACTCTCAAATTATGACTTCACTCTACACCGTTGAGTACGGTGTTTTAGAGGGCTACTTCGATTTTCGCACCTTTAATTGTTTAAAACTCGGCCGGAGGTTGGACACGTCGGGGAGCGATCCTCGGGCCTGTGGTTATGAGTTATGACGGCACTCGGCGGCAGCACGCGACTTCCGCACTCACGCGCAATTATACGCGGTGTGAAGCGTAAGAGATCATTTCACATGTTTTGGCAGTGATTTGCTAAATTTGTTCACAGGATGATTTCCAAATACAAAACTTATGAAGGAGACAAACGTTATTCTTCTTTCTGGAGAGGATAATAGAGCCCAAACCCCCAGCCCAGATCGACTGTGCCATAGAGCGGGTAGAGGGCTTCATAAGGAAGGCTCTCATGATGTGAATAAATGTGTGAATGATAATGATGAGATAACAAAGTTAACCGGGGTAAGGCTCCTATACTATTTGTTCTATGGAACATGACAACCTCGGACAAAATTTATTCCTGAATTTCGTCATGATGATGTTTGTTCCATGTTATTGTTCCTGCAAGTGTTCCTAGTTTACGTCATATTATTATGTAAGAAACATATCACATAAACTAGGAACTATAAGTCGGTATTGTCATAAGTAACAAAAATATAAGAGTATCTCATTTAGTCCTATGACATAATAATGTTCCATGGAACAAGTGGCTAATTTATGCATTCAGGCACCCTGTATATAAAATCTGTTAGTTAGCGCGTTAGCGTGTTGACTTTGATAGCAGCGTTCTGCGCGAGGTGTGGGTTTGAGCCCCGCGTCACATGTCACTGTTTGCTCGCGTTACTGGGAATTCGGTAGGAACATAACAACGTACGTAATCCGAAACTTTTTCTTTATTAGTAAGTTTTCATTTTTTCATGTTCCATGGAACAAAGGGCTAAGTTATTCATTGAGGCACCCTGTATATAAAATCTGTTAGCTCGTTAGCGTGTTGACTTTGGTAGCCGCGTTCTGCGCGAGGTGTGGATACGTAAGTGCGCGTAATGACAGTGGGTTCGAGCCCCGCGTCACATGTGACTGTTTGCTCGCGTTACTGGGAATTTTGGTGTGAACATAACAAGTACAACATATGTACGGAGTTGCTTTAACGAGGATATTGTTAACTTGTTACCGAGTAAATATTGAAGTATTTTAAGTATGTGGCGAAATATAATGCGATTGAGTAGATAAAGATAAATTTTGTCTATTTCTACTCACATGGACTTGTCTGTGACGTTACTAACAATGACAGTGAGAGCACTAAGAGCAAAAGGAGCTCTTTTTCTTTTGCTACTTTTGTGTTTGTGTCATATTTCTTTGATTACATTTGATATCTATAAACTTGGCCCTCCCATGGTCTACGGGACGCGGGGCGGGTGTGCGATCGGCTATACACGATACGATGTAATGACTCGCATCTTGAGAATTCGCCTATGGTATTTTCTTAAGTATGTATCATTATCCACGTCGCAAGATTAATATCATCGTGTGTAGAGTAATTCACGTCAGTCTCTGACAGCTGATTAGTAGAGTGCACTGCAGGTTCACTGTGCATCCCTATTCTATGGATCCACAGTGAACCTAGCCTGAATTGCATAGAATGTTTAATCCATAGAATAGAGATCAGTGGTTGAGTAGCTCCCGCCCCGCGTCCCGCAGACCATGGGAGGGCCAAGTTTATAGCGGGCTAGCTATAACTAAGGAGCGAATTAAAACCGGCAGCTCTAGTCATTTGACATTTTGCTAGAACTGATGATCGATGGTATAAATAACGGAAATGGAACGAAAATAAAAAAATGTATACTTATTGATCACGTGATCTCTAAAAATATTTTTTTTATATAATAAAAATATTTGTATATAAATAAAAAAAAGGCGTGTGGCACTCGGAGACTGCCGCGGTAAAGCTATTGCATAGAATTTAAAGTTATTTTTAGTTTTGCCATCAATAGAAAAGTAGAACTTTTGGTACCAGGCTAACTTCACACAGTTTTTAAAATATCACGCACGTGATATTTCAAAAAGTCATTAAAAAGTTCTGCTATTTTTCGATAGATGGCAAACTAAAAACTAAAAAGTTGTGGAGTTGCGCTCCTTGCTGTCATGCTAGCCTAGTACCAAAAGCTTTACTTTAGGAGTGCCAGGTTATTTTCGTTACGGTTTTTCTGGATTAGGTGTGCACCGTCAAAGCCCGCGATAGAAGCTATGCAATAGCTTAATAAGAACTTTACGGTTGATTTCACATCTATCTATACTTATAATAAAACTGTAATGGGTCGAATTCTGTACAATGAAGATATTTAGAAAATTTTTGTTGGAGGACACTATTTAGTCGATACTGAAGCCAAAACTGTAATTTGTTTAATTTTTGTCTGTCTGTCTGTCTGTCTGTCTGTCTGTCTGTCTGTCTGTCTGTTTCACGACCGGGCATCACGGCTAATCCGCTGGATGGATTTAAATGAAACTTGACATGATTATAGTTCATACCCCGAGGTAGGACATAGGATACTTTTTGTCCCGAAATTCATCATGGTTTCCCTGGAAGACGGCATCAAAGTCCAAAAGTTTTTAGTTATAATTCACTAACGCGTTGTCCGATTCCATTCATTCTTTTTTTGTTAGAAAGGAGGTTCTTTAAAAATTATTCCATACAAATCTTATCATCATCACTATTGTAGTTCAGAAATTACAGACATCAGAACCTTTAAGTTCAAGTAGATAGGTGACTTGAAACTCGGAATGCACAAAGAACCTAGGGCTAGGACGTAGGGCTCAAGTAAGACTGGAGTACCCTTACAGCCGTAAATAAATAGGCTTAGCAGGAGATTTTGTATGGTTTAAAATTTTTCACTTTTAGGGTGAACAAAAATCATGTAACTGGCGTTATCGCTACGTTATACCGTATAGCGCCATCTCTACAATTTATTTGGAACTTGAATGTAAAACTCTGAGATAGGTACTACCGAATTTTTAATAAAAATTAACTGTCATGTTATTTACTGTTTCCTAACTTTATATTAAGAAGAGAGACTGTTAATACATGAACAGATTTAAACTTTATCATCCGCAATATGGAAAGGGTAAGATAATGGTTCACAAATATTTTTAACTCTTATGTCTTATCGATTCTAACCGACTGACTGTCATCTAAGGTCTTTTTATACGTAAGTAAATATATAGCCATTGTCCATTCTGATGTTTTGGATTGTATTGAGATGAAGCAAAGATTTTTAAAAGACTCTTATATTATGTTGGGCTGGGGAATATTGTTAGTAGAGTGATTTATCCCAGTGGTACCTACCCGGCCGAACTCTGAAAGAAGAGTTCTACCACCAGTACAACTTTTCACATGGTTTAATAATTTTTGACATATTTCGTGGTTTCAGAATAAAAATCACAATGAACTGTCAATTGATCTTACAACTACGTATTAATGAAACTTTATATTATTATTAAGAAAAAGGATTTTCAAAATCACTACAAGATAACCCGTGCAAAGTAAGAACAGGTTTCTGTACAACATCACACCAGAATCCCGCGAAAAATCAAGGAATTCCAGTAGGAAGGTATATTATGTAAAAAAATCGTAATTCACGCGGGCGGAGCCGCGGGCAACAGCTAGTTTAGTAATAATTTTCTTCTAGAACATTGACATTCAAATTTCGCTATTCAGCCAGTACTGCACATAACATATCTATTAAAGTAAAATAAATACTGTTGGAACTTGTGACGAATGTTTTTATTTTACAGTA
This sequence comes from Coenonympha glycerion, assembly GCA_963855885.1. Classification (NCBI taxonomy): domain Eukaryota; kingdom Metazoa; phylum Arthropoda; class Insecta; order Lepidoptera; family Nymphalidae; genus Coenonympha; species Coenonympha glycerion. The sequence continues at coordinate 1,540,645 of OY979637.1, read as the reverse complement.
GTATGACAAGTTATATAATAATAGAAAACCTAACATCGTAGTCCTCCTACTCTTAGGAACTGACGCCAAGAGCTTTAGTCAGCCTTTCCAGCCTGGGTGCATATAAGGGCTTTGTGAAACAATCAGCCAGTTGGTCCTCAGTAGTAACTTGCTTGACCTCAAGTATGCCAGCTACCACACACTCTCTGACATAGAGATGAGACCTTCGTTGTATGTGCTTGGTTCGGCTATGCTGCTCGTACGGCGGATTGTATGCTAGCTTTATTGTTGACTCATTGTCAATGTAAAGAAGTGGGGGCTTTTCAGTTTTAGTGATTTCCTCCAACATCTGTTGTAGCCATATAATTTCCCGGGCTGTCTCCGTAGATGCCACTAGCTCTGCCTCTGTCGACGATAAAGCTATCGTCTTTTGCTTGTTACTCCAGCCTTCTGCATTCACTGATAACATGTCCTTTCTTCTTGCAAAATTTGCATGTTTTTACATAATTTGTCTCTTCTTCGTATTCATCTTTAGTGTTGGTAGTATTGGTGTTGGAACCATTATTAAATTGTCTGGCTTCTGATTTTTCTAAAATTTTTACCTTGAGTTCTTCAGGTTTCGGTAACGAGTCTCTGGATTCTATCGCTACACGAAAATTTTCGTAGTCAGGTGGTAAGCTGTATAGCATCATAACAGTGAGCAAATCCTCATGAATACAAATGTCCATATCCTGCAATTTGTCTACCACGTCCATGAACTCATTTAAATGCTCTCTAATATTGCCATTTTCCATTTTGGACAATATTAACTTCCTATTAACTAAAAGAGAGGCCTTCCTAGCCGGTCCCTTACTGGCATATATAAAATCAAGCAAAGTCCAAATCTCGTGAGCTGTTTTGCAGTTTTTTATTTGCTTCCATTCAGAGGGTGAAATTAAAAGTACTAACTCAGATTGAGCTAAAAGATCCTTCTCTCTCTTCTCTTCATCAGCTTTCTCAAGATTCAGCGGCTTCTCAACAACACTCCATAATTTATTTTTGATGAGTACGGCCCTTGCTTGAATTCGCCATGTGTCGAAATTTTCTTTATTTAAAGTCTCAATTTTTGTACTTGAGCCCGACGCCATCGTGATCAACGTATTTATAGCTTTATTTTTACTCTACTACCATATTAAAGTAAAATAAATACTGTTGGAACTTGTGACGAATGTTTTTATTTTACAGTAGTATGACAAGTTAAATAATAATAGAAAACTGTTGCTATGGAGACTGAAGGTACAGTCCTCCTAACAATATCGATAAAACATTATCGACTGTTCCGCGTATAGACGAATCTGTTCAGAGTAATCTTAGGAAGTTTTATCACTAGGTACTATACGGATTTTGTACGCTTATCAATAGTAGAAAAATGGCTTTTCATTGCGGTAATAGATTACAGTAAATTTATTGAAGAATTGAAGATCTTACTATTTCAGTTTCTTAAGGGAGCCAATTTTAAAAGAAACATGGACCAAAGCTACTTGAAGGCTACATTAGTTCCCTTCAAAAACAAGTACAATCTGCTCCGAACAGGCCTAGAATCACGTGATTCTAGGCCTGTTCCCGACAGTGTTAAATTAAAGTTGACACTTGAGTGACAGTGTTTCAAGGATATTTGAGTTTTACTTTTCCTCATAATATTACATGAAACAATGTTTTGTATTTCAAATCGGTCTTTACTCAGTTTATTTTTTGGTGAATATAACATTTTCTGAAAATAATCCCAGCTATATCGATTTATCGTCCCCGAAACCTCCTGTATACCGTTCACGAAAATCGTTGGAGCTGTTTCCGAGATTCAAATATATACACGAATTGCTCGTTTGAAGACATAAGATTAAACAAAGTTTTGCATGTAGCAACTTATGATAAAAAGTTTTCTCAAATTAGGTAATAGTAAATTCTTTTCCTTCAACAGTTCTCTGATTGGCCCATTATGTCATTTTATGTGATTTTTTATGAATCAGGAGAAATAAATTAAATTTGATTTTTTCATATTGATTTTTTCAACTTTATCGATAATTTTACGAGTCACGGTTAAGATGCATCACTATACTTTGACAGTTATCAAAAATTTAAGTTTATTCTTTGCCATTGAAATTTTAACCTTAATTACATAAAAACAGAGTTCCTAAAAAAATTTTTAAAATACGAATCAACTAGCGCTGGTGCGGGCAAAAGCGGAACTATAGGTATATTTTAAGTCAATTTTTGCAATATAAATTATATGCCTGTGACAATAAGGTTGACTTTAATGTTGGCTTGTTGGTTGGTGGAATTTTTTCGTTACGGTTTTTCTGGATTCGGTTCACCCGTCAAGGCCCGCGATAGAAGCTATGCAATAGCTTAATAATTTATATCTAAAAAAATTTTAACGATAAAAAAATTGAAGCATCGGATCAACTTTTGCCCTCCCTGGAAATCAAAATCAAGCCTCAGCGATCCGCAGTCCATCACGCTAACCAACCAACTGGCTAGATGGCTAGAATCAGTTTTAGTGTGTACCCACCTAATTTCGCGAGGCTCGGATGTGGGTCAACAGAGGCTGAAAAATTCACGCGTTCTGTCCTCCGCACAAAGGCTTGTTTGCAGATCCGATGACGTGGACGAATCACGTCATATCTGACTGTTTACTCGGGATGTCCGCATCACGGGTTAAAGGGGAGTTCTATCTGGACTAAATTCCTGATTCACAACAGTGTGGGAGTAATTAATTCGTAGTGAGTCTAGAGTCGTCTAGTCGTCTCGGAAACACCCAACTACAAGTGCTTAGCGAGCACCCTCTGCAATCGTAGCCAATAATTTTACTAGGCCAACAAAATCATAATACTTATTAGGTACTGATGTGTAACTGAGCATATGGGTAGTTGAGGGGTTGGCTTTTTAGAAGGCAGATGAAGTTCTGAAAATCGATTCCCGTCACAGGCTGTTTAGAATTTTAATATTTCTAATTTGGCTCAGGTCTGCTCGGGAGAGAACAAAGACGTTGACAACTATGTATACTATATAAACCATTAGGGGTTAGTTTGTCCATTCAAGTTAATGTGATAAAATCTTCGGCCGCTTAGTCACTTACCATCAGGTGAGATCACAGCCAAGTAAGTATTTACTTGTAGTGTGTAAAAAGAACTCTCAAAAACACATTGAAGAGTTTTTATCTCTAGCCACCTGATAAAAATATCTTTTTATTTTTATTATAACGAACTTTACACCGTTTTGTTTTTAATGGTTTGGTAAAAACAGTATAGGATTCGCCATTCGTTCTTCATAAATATGTAGTCGGTTAAGTGGAGCTAAATGTAATAACCAAAATATTGACTGATGGATACCTACATAACTGCCAAAAAAAATGGATCAATCCGCTGTAGATAGTGGCCTTAACTCGTGTGTTTATTATTTTCAGAGCGGCCGGCACAATGTTTGATGAGCCAGTCTGTTTATCGTGCCGATGCCGCTCGCGACTCCAACGCAAACATTGCTTCACATTTGTTAGATGAATTAGAAACTAGATAGATTACAGAAGCCTACAGATTCCCATGTTTTTTACACACTAAAAATTTAAAAGTTATATGGTTTTCTCATGGATACCATAATCAGAAATGGATTAAATTGAAATAGGACCTACACGGAAAGCGCCAGCTTTCTAATAAAAGAAGAATCATCAAAATCGGTTCACCCAGCCAAAATTTATTAGATAACAAACAAAAAAAATATATCAGTCGAATTGAGCATCACCTCCTTTTTTTAAGTCGGTTGAAAATCCTGTTTTCACCAAATTTTCATGTAATGGATTTTCGCGATTAAAAAGTAGTTTCATTAAAATTTTGTATGGGGATATTTAACAATCGAATTTTCTAGTGACGCTATAGTAAAGCCATATCTCGTAATTAGCCCACGTGCATCCAATATCATTAGCTGGTCACGCGAAGGGTTGCTCCGAACATCGCTAATAATATATATTTTGTACACCGATATGAATTTAAGGATAAGTCCATCTGAACATTTTCCGTGAACCTTCTTCATACAAGACAAAAGTAGCACCAATCACCATCTATCTGTCTTCATAAATACGCCACAATATGGTGGAAACGCACGTGCGGACTAATAACAAGTATAATAGTGATCTGTGGCGTGGAGCGCGGTCCATAAATAATACTGCGGTCGCCTTACTTATGACACCGTTGGTGTCAAGACAAATATTTTTTGACACCAACCCCTTCCCATGGGCCGACCCCACAGCCCTCTCGGACTCGTGTGCCGAAACGCGGGAGGACACCCGAACGGTACTTGCTCTCTGCTTCTGTAAATTTTTGACACCGTAAGCAAGGGAATTTTTTTGCGTCGTTCGCCGGGTCCTGCGAATATATGTCTATTGTTTTATAATTAGCCACCAGTCGCCAGTCGCCACTGCATTCCCCTCATCTGATTATGGCGTGTGCCATCCCCGGTTCACATCATGCATCGCTTTGAAGCCAATTAATATACTATCGGTTATTGATACACGTTTAGGATGATAGCAATAGGGCAATGCATTTGTGGAGCAGGTAAGCTAATAATGGGTACAAAAAAACATTTTCGAAATGACGTTAGTATGGAAGCGAGGGTATCAAATTAGCATTAGTGCATTGATGACTCGCTTTAGCTCACTATGTAGTTGCGTACCTAATCTACTTTTCTTTCAATCAACTACCTAATGTGATAAAATATACTAAGAGTCCCATTAACTACAATGTCTCCGTACATTCGAAATACCAAATCTTTTGTAATTCGTGCAGGATATTGCGATCATATTGTGGTGTTATTCGGATTAATCACAATTAATTGGAAAAGGACGATTTTAACTGTCGATATTTCGACCCAGTGGCACCCAGTGGCAAGTCGTGGTCACTACGTGACCACGACTTGTCCTTTCAAAATGGTCCTTTTGATTTTTCAACTACGTATTAATGCAACTTTATACCTATTATTGATGATTAAACGAACTTACCTGTAAGTGAAGTTCTATCACAATTATGTGAATACATTTTATTCGAATATAATAAACACAATTAGGTATACTTTCATTGTACCTACTGGCAATTTCGCACTTTTATTTATTTTGTTTTTTAAAACTGACCACCCTGATGGACACGCGGTCCCCAGCCTACCTCCGCGTCAAGCTTCATTCTTTAGAGAATATTTAACAAAATTTTCGTATTATACTCATGGGTTTTGGGTATGGGAGGGACCTTATGTTATTATATTCGAATAAAATGTATTCACATAATTGTGATAGAACTTCACTTACAGGTAAGTTCGTTTAATCATCAATTATATTTCATACATTTTATTCTTCATATAATAAACACAATTAGGTAGATGTTTAGAGATGAAAATTTTTGTTAAATTATGGACATTAACAGATAGTAAATTGTTTCCTATTATAATAGGAAATAGGTCCTCTTTATACCACAGAAGTATTTAATTAACACAATCTTTTCGTTCAATTCCTGGATCAATAACCCAGTCACATTATAAATAGGTTTAATTTATATTTAGATAGATTATAATGATTAATGATTAGAGAGCAAAAGAGCTATTGCGACAGAAGCATCATCGCTCAATAAGAGGTTATAAAACTTAGGTAACGTCCGTAATGGTTGTTACCAGCAGACTGCTTTTCTGATGAGGTCAAGCAACAAACTACGTGCTCGCCGAGGAAGTGTTGCTGCGTGCACTGAAACGCAGACCTCTCTCGTGAGAGATTATATTCCTCGGCAGACACGTTCTCACGGTGGTCTGCCTGCAGGCGACCTTATGAGGTCGCTTCAACATTATCAGGAGGTTGTCTATTATATATCTTGGTCTTAGATTTTGTAAACGACATATCGATTTGTTTTTCAAAGCTGTGGCAAATTTTTATACTTTCTCTTCAGTTTTAATTATGGTATAATTAAAACTGGTTCGCCCTGAGTAGTAGCTGGCGTTGTATAAACTCAATAATTCCCTTGAATTATATAAAAACAATAATACTAACTTTAACTAATGCTAATGTTCTCATTCTGTGCTGTGTCTACTGCCTAGAGCTAAAAAAGTTACAAGATCAGCAAAGCAAAGTTACGGAATGAATAAACTCTTATTAAGGCCCATTGAGCAATGTGTTAGCATACTATATTGTGTGCTACTATGTGGTGTTTGGTGTTAATTTATCTATTCATTTTCGCAATATAATATATATATATATATATATGAATAGCAGCAGAAATTAAACTCAATGCCGAATGATAACAAGTAATCGTACCATATGCTACGTCGTTAACAAGTTGTTCTGTTGGAAATTACGAGGTTGACTTATAGTGTAGGTACGGATTGTACGGATCTCAGTCGTTATTAAAGCAGTATTGCCACAAAACTTTGTAAATAACACAAAATTTTTGAAACATATAAATTATTAAAAATTCCAACAAAATGTCCCTTTTTTTTTTTTTTTTTTATATATATTTTTTTTTTTTTTTTTTTTTTTTTAATGCCTTCAGAGAACTTCCTCCAGTAATTCCTATGGATTGTGGTTCTCTAGGGAAAGGCCATATTTATTTATTTATCATCAATAAATGTACTATAAGAAGTAAGTCTTTTGACACCTTATGTAAAAGAAGAAAATCCAAATTTGTAAAGGTCCTTAGACGATGTATGTCTAAAGCATTGTCTATAATAGTATTTTTAAGCATTCTTCCTCTAGAAGAATGTATAGAAGAGCAAAGGTAAACTTGGTGTTCCAAAATGTTCAGAATGCGTCTGTTTCTAAGACGTCTGGGTTCGTATTGATTACATTTCGCATTATTGCAAGAAGCGATAAATTCAATAACTGGATTGAACTCTTTGAATAACTTTGAAGTATATAATTTTACCGCGATAGCTTAATCCCATTAACTGGATGTAACTCTTGGTCAGCTTTTGATTATCTTTAATTTCCATATAAGAAACAATTAACCCAATCGTTTAAATGAGGATATTTGATATCCTCTATGCAACTGATGTAAATCATGTGTATCAAAATAGATGTATCGAAAAATATGGCCATCAACTCTGTAAAGAGGTATTTCGATTCATCTTAACGTTAATTATTACAAAAACAAAAATCCCTCTAATGAAAAGAATTAGTCTTCATCTAGACCGGGAAATCGTGTGAATCACTAGTTCAACCTTTTAGGTTTAAGGGAGTTAGATGACTTAAAAAATGTTTTGTAACCACTGGCCATCTGATAGGATAACCGATGATGGACGAACAGCTGCGTCTAAAGTCTAATTTTTCTTACGGACTACATTTTTTGTTTCTACAGACGTTCTGTGTAACCCCATCCATACCTAATAGCTGGAGAAGTGGACTTTAGGACTTTTAATCGGAATTAAGCTTAACTCTTAGATGATACAACGAGTTAAGCGTATAAAATTCTTTACAGAATTTGAATTGTTACATAATTCACGTCATAGTTTGCGGTTGGGTAACGATACTGCCATATCGTCAGAAATTAAAATAAAACCAGGAAACTGAGCATGTTTTGAGGGTAGTAAATAACTTTAACACTCTAACACCTAACAAATCTTCATGAAAAAACCGCGGTAAGTATCTGAGATGAGTCACAACTTCTTTATGTATTTTACCAAGGATGAATCGGTACTTTAAAATAAGATTCTTCAGTTCATAGGCATAAAACCCTTTTTAGGTATTCGCTTGTAAGCTGTTCTATGAACTATCAATTTCAAAAGATTTTGAACTACAAATTCATTCAACGCCTTTAAATTTAGAATGTATCTTTTACCACGTAAGATTTTGAGGTTAGACACATCTTAACTATAATCGAACATGCAGTGACTCACTCCCACATTATCTCACCCAAAAAAGAAATGTCGATTGTCAAAGACATTTGTCGCTTTTTCTTTGTTGTGAACGTGTAAGGCGGTACACTGTGTTAGTGTACGATTTTTAAAATGGTATTATGTAATAATAATTTTTTGGAGCTAGTTCCTTAATTTGTTCAATTCATTAAAATATTTTATTGAATGTACGTACATTTGTACACCTAGTGAAAGTCAAAAAATAGTCTTCACTTATTATAACTCTCGAAATTCTAGATCATGTTATAGATCGTGACGGATTCCTTGTCAGTGATATGTAACCAATAAACTTCAAAATGTTGAAGACAACTGGCATATAGGTACCTTAATGTCTAGCGTCGTCGATGAACCTGGTCCTTGTTGTGGCTGATGCTGGAAACTTGCTGTCACGTCGCATCTTCCTCGCGGCTGATCGCCAATACTCAAGTGTGTCACGCCCCCCCTGCTGGCCGAGCCGTAACGAGAGGGGGCCAGCTAGTTTCTCGAGAAACGAGATTGCGCTGTCCCAGCGGTGGGTGTCGATAGCAAAGTCGCCCGCCGCGCCCTGCTGGTTTCTTTATTTACAACACCTGACGATCAGTAACCATTGAAACTAGTATAATGCCCGAAACTATTTCTCCGAAAAAACATCTGGTCCCGTTCGTGAACTTTAATTACTTGTCATTTGTCGAAACAAAATGTCATTTGTCAATACTTAAGCTTCTTCTCAGTTCAGGACGCGTTGTGGTTTAAGATTTTTATTAGTTTCAGAAAGAATTTAACAATTCACTTCAATGAAACTTTCAGACTAATGGTACATTATACATAATATTGTTGAGCTAACAGTTAAATTATCATCCCATTACACAATCTGAACATTAATTTTCGAAAGTAAGTAAAATTATTTTCCACCACAAAATCTAAACATTATTGTTGTAGGTACATAGAAAAGTTCGACGCGTTGGTACCCTCGTGGAATTAGTTTTTAAGTCGTGAAATAGTTATCACTGATAAAAGGCTATAACATTTAACTGGCTATTCATAAGCCAGGCAAGTATATCAAATAAACTATTTGATTCTTTGCAATGAAGGTCGGCTAGAATTTTATAACTGTCGGGACTAACCATTAATATAGTTCTTGTGACTGAGCGCCGATAGCAATTCGGGATCAAAGTCCGGGAGGTCATGCGGAGCCACTTGTAGTGAAGCCGAGAACAGCGCCACACCGACATCGTCCCCCGTTGGTATCCGCAAAGTCCTTTCAGGTTTTTTTAAAATCCTTCGTGTTGACCCGCAGTCAACCTCCAGGAGCATTGACGCATCATGCTATGCTTTCGTGGTATCCTCAACGTGATACCCTCCAAGCTAGCTTAGAGATGCCTGGACTATTTCGCGCATCATGCTATACTTTCGTGATAACCTCAATGTGATACCCTCCAAGTTAGCTTAGAGATGCCTTAGGATTTCAATTTTTGGACACACTTTCGTCAGCATTGATATTTGAGTTGATGTGATATCTGGGAAAAAAGGTTAATTTTCACTTACCCTCTTTCCTCGGAGTCTGACGAAGATGAATGCACAATTATATGATTTGATTTGATTTTATTTTTGTTATAATAATAAATTTTACTAGCGTCTAAGCATTATCAGTATAGAAAATTAAGCAAGTTTTAACACTGAACACTTAATTTTTTTTTACTTTGAACCTAAATTAACAAAAACGAGACGTGTTTTTGTAGTCGAGTGCTCATTGCCGCGCACAATAAAAGAATGAAGCTTGACGCGGAGGTAGGCTGGGGACCGCGTGTCCATCAGGGTGGTCAGTTTTAAAAAACAAAATAAATAAAAGTGCGAAATTGCCAGTAGGTACAATGAAAGTATACCTAATTGTGTTTATTATATGAAGAATAAAATGTATGAAATATAATTAGTAAGAAAAAGGAGTTTTCAAAATCACTACAAGATAACCCGTGTAAAGTAAGAACAGGTTTCTGTACAACATCACACCAGAATCCCGCGAAAAATCAAGGAATTCAAGTAGGAAGGTATATTATGTAAAAAAACCGTAATTCACGCGGGCGGAGCCGTGGGCAACAGCTAGTATAGTAATATTTTATGCTCCTGGCCATATTTGGTTCGGAAATACCTCTCTCGAATAACGTCACAACATGATCGAAATATGAACGAATTACAAATGAGTTTGGTATAACGAATGTATTGAGAAAACGTAGGTTCAGAGCATCCTATTTTATTAGGATTGTACGTACATAATATTATAACTTTTTTGTATTCCTTTGTGATTGGTATTGCAATGATTAAAGACATTATAGGTACAACAATGTACCAATACTCGTACAATTAAAAGATAATGTTATTCTGCATTGAGCTAGGACGTTAGAAGTATCCATAACGGATTTCCCCACGAAGACGTTAGAAGTAACTTACAATGAAAATCATTTGATATAATATGCGTACATAACATTCGAGTATGTACATAACTACCTAATAGATATGTAGTAACCTTATGCCTGGGCTATTCACTGTTCTCTTGGAGACGCATAAATATTATGTATGCCCAAGTTTATCTTCGAAACGACAGCAAAATCAATAAAATCATCACGTCATCGTCGTAACCATCGTAAGGGCGTGCGCACATTAGTGCCGGCTCATTGGTCACAGTGTGTACATGGCCTATAAACGATACGCTCCGTGGCTTATGGGGTGGCATCCCCTTCATTCGAAATTAATTGTCAACCATATTGCACTGCGGGGTACTTTCATATACCCAATACCAAATGTATATAAAATGTCCGTTAAAATTCCTTTGCATTCGTTGTTAAAACAGATATTATCTTGAACTGCAGTTTTAGTACAATTCACAAAGTCTTGCGTTCGATTCCCACATTGATCAAAAGTTGTTCTAAATACCGTAGTTTACTCAGTTTTTTATTGCTTTATTGGCTAGGTTGGAAATAATGACATGCATTGAAAATAATAAAGTTCTCATCTTGTCTCATGTTTGTTACCAAATCCTATATGAGAAGACTCGACCGATTTTTATGAAATTTTCTGTGTTTGTTCGGTAGGAAGGAGCGTAGGTTGTAGGTTATTTTTTAATATCAATAATAGCAAAACAACGTTTGCCGGGTCAGTTAGTTGCTTATAACGCAACGCCCCTTATTTATTTATTTATTTTCAAAGTAATCAACAGCGTTACATTAAAATTGTGTAAATAATTATAAGTACCTACTTGAAGAATAAGGCCAAAAAGATTACACATTAGAGTAACATACTTGATCAAAAAGGTTAGTAAAATTGGAACTTTAGGTACCAGATACCAAGAGGCGTCACTGAAGAGTTCTAAAAGGTGAAGAGCTCGCCAGCAGAAATCGATTATTATCGAATTATGCAAATACTTTCAAACCTTTATCTCCTATCAACAAACAAATTTTATATCGATCGACAGTCCATTTCGACGCAGCGGCTCGTAAATTGATAAAAAAGTTAAATAAAAAAAACAATTCAATGCAAATTGGAACCCATCGGCATTCAAATACAACGGTCACCAACAACCGTGAATTAGTTCTAAATAATTAACCTCTTAACGGCGCGTGCGCGGCCGAGAACGACCCTCGCCCCACCAAAATAAAATAAAGAGAATAAAATGTAAAATAGGTCAAGGGTGGAACTGACCACGTGTGACATAGTGTCCCGCAGCTATACTCCGACCTTTAGTTTGATGCAATAAAATCCTTCTTTACACCAAAATAATTTAAAATATTATGATAAGACAAGAAAATTGTGTAAAACCTATACCTTGATTATTTATTTTATTTTTAATTTACCAAATAAAACTAAAGAACGTCATTTAACTGCATCAAATTAGAAGTAATAAAAAATATTGAACAGGCTTTGCCTACGAAATTTCAGTCTAGGTCCACTATTTTGTTCTCTTAGCTCATAGCTTTTGATTGCAACAATAAAATCCAAAAGGAAATTTTGCCCACTGACACCAATTATTCTACATTGATTATAGTCTTAGCCTTTCATGTTTACCTGCTTAGATTTCTGCTCAAATAACGATTTTAAAGGTTTTCTTATTTAGCAGTGGAACCCTGAAAAACTCACCCCATATTCAAATGAACAAAGCAGTACTGTGTATTCCGAAACAATTATTTTATTCGTGACTAAAAAATACACCCTATTTTGTTTAAAGTTACCGCACGAAACCGTTTCATATTAAACCTTAATCCTAACGAAATTAGGTTTAAATTCGTGCGCAGCGTAAATAGGTCGGTTGGTTGTAAAAGTGATGTACGTGTAATCGAAGAAAAAAGGTGGCACGCGCCCTGTCGTATGCGCCGGCGCAAGTACGGGGTATCTTCCCTTGCGATCGTAGGGTTACAAAGTGATGGCATCAGTAACATTATCGATAGTCGAAAATTGAATGAAAAGGCGAAAATAATAAGGAAATAGTGCACGTCTTTTATTTACATCACACATAATGTTTTCCTTTTGGCATCAAAATGGAAAATTCTTTTCAAAAAAACCGACTTCAAATGCCACTACAAAGAGTGAAATAATTTTTTAATGTAGGTACACCAATTCGAAGTCGGGCGATTAATACGAAGGACAATGATTGTACGAATTGCCCGACTTCGAATTGGTGTACCTACATTAAAAAATTATTTCACTCTTTGTAGTGGCATTTGAAGTCGGTTTTTTTGAAAAGAATTTTCCATTTTATTTTTTACTTTTTAGCGGAAAACAACAGATGCACAAGGCATCGTAAAAAATGCCCAAATCGCTGGAAGTGTGCTTATAAAATCTGAAGAGCTCCCTCAATTTTTCCAAGATCCTATCATCAGAACCTGACTTGATGCGTATAGTCATTAAGTCAGCATCTGGCAAGCAAATGCACTAGAAACTATAAAAAATACCCAAATCGCTGAAAGTATTCTATCAAAATTTGAAGAGTTCCCTCGATTTCACCGAGATCCCATGATCAGATCCTGACCTGATGACCATAGGATAACCTGGAAAATATTATTCTTTCAAACAGTACCCAAATTGTTCCAAGTATCCATATAAAATTTGAAGAGTTCCCTCGACTTCTCCAGGATCCCATCATCAGATCCTGACCAAAAAAAAATGGGACCATCTGGGAAGTATACCCTTTCAAACAAAAAAAGAATTTTCCAAATCGGTTTACGCGTCTTTGAGTAATCGGTGAACATACATAAAAAAAAAATAAAAATAAAAAAAGATTCCGACGAATTGAGAACCTCCTCCTTTTTTTGAAGTCGGTTAAAAATATAAATAACATTTGAAATGTTTCAGAGATTGTTTACTGCAGCTTGTCATAATAATGTTAGAGATCAAAATCGTTACTTGTAAGAACAAGGCACAGTATTTCAGTACTACGTTTCCTTTTTATCTGACAGTTAAGATTCACATCCGTATGATTCGAAACTGGCTCTCATATTTTGGAAAATAACATGATTTGATATTGTATTCAACAATATCTAAGCATATCCCTTTTTAGCGGTGTACAAAAACATGGCAAGAAAATCTGCTTGAAAATTCACTACAATATCAAGCCCGCCAACTTATACTTGGCCAGCGTCAAGCGTGGTGGACTTCTGGTGGCGAAACCTCTCCCAGTGAAACATAAATAAAATTGCAATAAACATTAGAAGTTTAGGATAACAATTAATCGAACGGTACCAATCTCAATTTCGATATCGATAGTGTGCCCGATTCCCTCCCTCGAGCGCATCCCTAGAGCGTCGGCGCGTGCGCAGGTGTCGGTTCCGCTCCGCTCGCCGCTTATCGCTCACACCTGGGAGATGGCAGATTAGGAGCAGTGCTAATCTAGCCGCGCCACCCCTTATCGAACTGTATAGATGTAATCTGCGTCTAGACCTTTTTTGCTTTTACTGGACTCTACTTCTCTAGCTTGCCAGTCGAGCCAAAGCTGAAGTCGCAGAAATTGTTGAAAATAAAATTGTGAGGGAACCACTTTTGTTTTGCAGACTCGCAGATATTACTTACCTATTGAAGATCCCCATCAGGAGACCGGTAATGATTTTCGTTGGCTATGAGATGAAGACAACGAGGACAGAGGACTGCTTTCGTCTTCTTGCAAGCCTGTCAATGAGCTGAAGTTTGTGAAAAAAATATTTTTTGTTTTTTTTTAACAAAAATTATACCTTGCCCTATAATTGCCCTCTTTCATGGGAGGCTATATGATATATATAGGAAAATAGAAGGTTATAAACACAGGAATAGTTACAATAAGGTAACTAGCAAGAATATATATTCTACCTTCTGTAAAAGTCTATTTTTTTAAGTGTATTAGGACAAAAAATATCCCAGCAAAAACATTTTCATGTAAAATGTTGCCAAGACGAGAACATGTGGCTCACACTATCAAAAAGTTATCAGATGTCATGTAGAGCAAGACTTCTAACTCTACACGCCCTAACTCTATAAATCCTAACTTTATAAACTCTACACTTTAGTCAAAATATATTATGTCTTGGCTGTTTCGGTACCGTCACATGGGCGTAAAGTGAAGAATTTATTCACTGTTCAGTACTTTTCTAATAGAGTTTTGCAAGTGGCATAATGGACCATGCAAAATTCAAGAAATTTCACATTAAAATGAAATGGTATCACCATTGTTATGGGAAAAAAACTTCCATTTATTAAAAAAACCTCTAAAGCAAAGGAACACACTTTTGCAAAGTGTGATGAATTATTTGAAACCAATGCAGTTAGTAAAACCTAAGTGCAGTTTCTGAGGAGACTCAATACCTATCTAATAAATAATCGTTACTACAGAAACTAGGTATTGTATATCAGAAAAGTACAAAGTCAGTGAATAATATTTTTACTTTACACCCATGTGACAGTAACGAAACAGCCAAGACATAATATATTTTGACTGAAGTGTAGAGTTTATAAAGTTAGGATTTATAGAGTTAGGGCGTGTAGAGTTAGAAGTCTTGCTCTACATGACATCTGATAACTTTTTGATAGTGTGAGCCACATGTTCTCGTCTTGGCAACATTTTACATGAAAATGTTTTTGCTGGGATTTCACTTCTTTTTGTAAGTTGTTTACGACTATATTTTTTATTTGGTTAATTTCCTTTTCTTTGGTGTATTTCTTGAATATCATTGCAAGGTGGATATTTGTCCGAATCAATCAGTCCCCCCCCTCTATCATTTAAATGAGGGAACCCTCCTTGGTTCACCTAGTTTATTTTTTTCCTTATTTGTAGTTTATTACAAAGAGTCCCTATATCAATTTTGAGACCTCTAGCATCAATATTTGCGGTAATTTCATACAAACTTCCATCCCCTATTTTAAGGGGTTGGGGGGTTAAATTTCCAACTTTTGGATTTTTTTTGTTGGTTGTGTGCTAATACTAGCTTATATACCAAATTTCAGAAATTAAGTTTTTATTATACCTATATACTTATGGGAAACCCCATACGAACTTCCAACCCCCTAATTTTATGGATGTGGGGTGATTAACTAAAAATCCTGAAACACGTATTTAATTATTTATTACAAAGAGTCCCTATATCAATTTTGAGACCTCTAGCATCAATATTTGCGGTAATTTCATACAAACTTCCATCCCCTATTTTAAGGGGTTGGGGGGTTTAATTTCCAACTTTTGGAATTTTTTTGTTGGTTGTGTGCTAATACTAGCTTATATACCAAATTTCAGCTTTCTAGGTCTTCAGGAAGTACCTAGGAATTTTGATGATCATCAGTGAGTCAGTCAGTCAGTCAGTGACGAAATTTGGGTTTTTTAGACGTCAATAAAATCTAAAGTATAAGACCTATAAAATTGAAACTTTATAGGTGTAATAGGTTCACTGGCGACATCATTTTCCGAGAATTTTGATTATCTGAAATAATTCAGGCCTAAGTTATAAGGGTTTAAAAATACGGCGAAACACTTCGAGAAAAGATAGGTAGTGCCCTCGCGCTTCGCTTGGCTCGTCTTGGCGGGGACACTACCGTGTCCCCAGATTCATCGTATTTTAATAGAATCTGCCTCATTTCTAACCGCAATACTTCCGTGACAGTAATATCTATAATGCAGCCCTATTACGACCAAAATTGTATTTGTATCGAATATCATCATTATAATATTATCAATTAACCCAATGATAGATAGGTACTTTAGTACCTATCGAATATAATAGTTTTTTGTTAATTGGATACTTTTAAATAAATCTGCATCCTTTTCCGTCATTGATACAAGATTTGAGGTTTGGATATTTTGTTTTAATTTTCAGCTCACAATGGAAAGTAATGAAGTAAAATTTAATTTAATAGCCTCAGTTTTGCACTGGGTAGATACTAAAGGAGTACCTTTCCATCTTTTGTTAGCAATCGATTACTTACCAGGCATGTAACCATAGCATGGTGTGCTCAATTTACGCATTGTCTGGCTCCCGGATGCATATTGTATCATCGTTACAAAGATACGGAAAACATGGTCTTTGAACATTTGCGTACAAAATGAATGAATGGATCTTGGACACGCAAGCGCATCTTCCTTCTGACATGTCAGTGGGATAAGTACAGTTTAAAAAAAAATCATTATTTAAAATATTTATATATTTAGTACAGAAAAAATTAAAAATTATAAACAAACACAGAAAGGACATGTACAAGGCCATCTTATCACTACATATAAAGATCTCTTCCAGATGCCCTAGATGTAAATATATTTATTTCACATAGGTCTAACGTACATGCTATTGTAAAACGTCAATATGATAGCTGCCGCGTATGGTGATAACCACAAGTCGACTTACTGGGGTGCCAACGCGCCCTGCACTAAGAAGAAGCCCACAACAAACTCAGCCAGGTTTTGTTTACTGTTATCACCACTTCACAATGGTTAGCTTAAAAACGAATTGAGCTAGTATAATAGCAGCAGTTCATTCATTTTGAAGGATTTGATTGATGAATTTGAAACTTCTGAATAGTCTCGAGCATCGCCGCAAGGTGGCGAGCCTGACGGTTTTTTATAGGATATATTTCGGGGAGTGTATTTATTACTCTATGGTGCTCAGGAGCTGTTTGATCGGGTTCTTCCCTCACCATTTTTCCACCGCACCGCAAGACACCGGATGAACTTTCATCCCTATGTAGTCGCCATACCACCAGTACGCACGAAGCCATTCGCTTCTTCATTTTTAGTACGCATGGCTAAGGTTTGGAATTCTCTCCCGAAATTTGTTTACCCCGCATATTACGACCTGGGTGCTTTTAAAAAAAGAGTGAATAGGCATATTCTAGGTAAGCACGCTCCATCTTCGACCACATCGACACTTTCCATCAGGTGAGATTGTGGTCAAGCGTAAACCTATATAGTATAAAAAAATGATCGTGATGATCACACGGCACAAATCACGTACCGTGGTGACAGTGAAAACAGCTGGTTTATCAATGAAGCTCATACTCGTAAGGAGTGGAGAATGGCGTGCTCCCGCGAAGGTTGCGCGGGCGCCGCAAGCTAATTCATGCCAAAACGGGCGCGTGTCGATTGAATACTTAGTACACGCAGACTACCAATGAATTTACAGAGAACCTTTTTTTTTTAATCAATATAGTCTTACGCTTCAACAATCTCACCCGATGGAAAGTGCTGATGTGGTCGAAGATGGGGTGCGCTTACCTAGAAGATGCCTATTCACTCTTTTCTTAAAGGTACCCGGGTTGTATGATACCGGAAACACAGATTTCGGGAGACCTGCATTCCAAACCCTCGCCATGCATATTAGAAAGGACGAAGCGTGTACGCAATGGTGGTATATCGACGACATAGGGATGAAAGCGCACCCGGAGTCTTGCGGTACGGTGGTAAAATGGAGAGGGAAGAACCAGATTTATCAATCGTCATACTATTAAAAACCGGCCATGTGCGAGTCAGATTCGCGCACCGACGGTTCCGTACCTACTTAAACTTTAAAATAATCACTGTTGTTCGTTGAACTATATATTATTTATCAAAATAAATACGATTTTCAATTTTTTATGATTGCAAATGTAGTCTGAGGATTGCAATGACTTCGGGTCACTACTGTCACTTGGGTCATTATTACCTACATATTATAGCTAGTTCAAATTTTAAGTCGATAGCTTTAATAGTTATAAGACTTATCAGTACTGAAGTAATCGAGTGTGACAGACATTGGCATATAAATCTATGGACCGCTAGTGTAATACAAAATTCACGAAAAAAGTGTCCCGAGAAAACCTTTATAAACGAGGGTAGGTACATGTCTATTTTTATAAACAAACTAAAACATTGTAATTTATGTCTTAAACCATTATTATACAGCCTAATTTTGCTTAAGTGCGATTGGAACTCTTTTCGCGTTTTGGATTTCATTTGGTTAGGACACTTTTTAGGGCTGACCAGAAATCCTTAGTTTATAAATCAATGGTGACAGACGAACGAACGGACGGGCGAAGTAAGTCTCAATCTCCATAACCATAAGGGTTGTTAAAAAAGTTAAACATTTCCATCTTTGAAAGTCAGTTAAAAACTTAATAGGACTTCTCTATGTCGATTCAAAAATATCATAAAACGTCGATATTATAAAACTTTTCATGCCAACATTGCTCTGTGCTAAAAAATAATAATCTCGCAGCGACAAGATAACCCTACCAAATTATATTCAACCTTTCATTTCAAGGAAATACTACAATTAAAGTGCATTTTTAAACCGATAGCGTTATATATCGTTAGACATGGCATATAAAGTCGGCATCCTTTGTAATGCGGTTGGTAGCCAATTTGATTGATTTCGTGTTATCTCGTGAGGCAGTAATTTGCGCTAAACAGCCCTTACATGATGATTTCAGTCAGATTAGCTAATGATCTGAATTGATGTTGAGGCACCTACTTAGCACGAGATTATTTGCATTTATAGCAGTATGCCCAGTGGTCCAGGCAGCAAACTACTATAAAGGGATCCAGATTCTCAGCGGCAGGGCGCGTTTGGAACCCTCGTAAACGTCGACTTGTAGTTATCACCATTCTTATGCGAAAAATATCATACCGACGTTTTGCAAGAGCCTGTATGTTAGGCCTTTGTGAAATAAAGATACTTTGAGTTTGAGTTTGATTCGAAACCTTGCCGTTTTGATGAAAATCGCGGGAAACAAATTTTTTTGACCTTTGACCTTGAATATTTCTTTTCCATACAGGGAACACGTTTCGTCCCGACACCGGGACATCCTTAGGAGATGTTGACTTCACAATGTGAAATCGTAGAACGTGCGCCGAAGAAAGTGTTAGAAAATTGTGTGTGGTGTTTCATGTGGGTAGTGTTCCTGAATATTGTACCATACAGAATCTTGTCAAGTAGCGGATTATAGCAAAACAAAATAATAATCTGTCCTGCTAATTATGGATTTCCGCAAAATAACGCCTGCTTCCATTCAATAATTTAATGTAATAAGTCATATTTGTTTAGTTATTATAATTAATATGGTATTCAAATAAATTGCCTAGCGAAGTTTCCACCGGCCTTGTATAATATTGTTAGCGTGCTGAAGATTTATGTTTAGTTTTCATTAATATTTTGCGTCACCGTGAAGTATTTAATATGTATAATTTTTGGAAAACAAACCTCTTTACGATTAATATTATTTTTTATGGAATTTGAAAATAGAAGGGTAGTTTAGTTCTGTCTGTAATTGAAAAAGATATGTCGAAAAAAATATTACTAATTGAATTATTGATTTATGAAAAAAATACAAAAAAGATAAATAAGTAGAAAGAATCTTTTATTCACAATCCTGAACCTGTAAACAAAAAGGAATTTCAATAATTTGGCGGAGACTGGGAAGAATTGCCAACAGATCCGAAGAGGGACGTCATCAGGGACTATAACGTACTACCGTTACCCTGGTGCAATTCTACGCCCACGAGAAGGTACTTACATGTTAATGTATTTGTGTTTTAGAATGTACAAGACATTCACAATTCCACATTCTTTTATAAGGGTGTTTGCGTGATGGCTGTTAAAATATCAAAGATTTAAATCTTTGTAAAATATACAATAAATTGCCAAAAGAGATAAGAGATTGTACAACTTCTCTATAATCTTTATACCTGACTCATGTATGCAAATAAATTGTTTGATTGATTGATTGATTTACAAATCTTTACCAGTTACCACAGTGTGTGTACTAAATGTAAAGTAATTTTGGATTCTAAGAGATTCATGTTTCATAAGTTTATGGTAGGAGATTGAATGTACTACATATTGTGTGTAGGTACATAATGTGTGGGTATAAGGAGAGAGATACTCGTTGTTTAAATGGTTTCAGGTAAGTGACTCAAGATGCCATGTGATCGTTCCCGGAGTGAATGGATGTCCCGCGGTGCAGCCTGGCGGTAGCAGCAGTTGGTGTCTCACGGTGCAGTCTGGTGGTAGCATCAGTCGGTGTCTCACGGTGCAGCCTGGTGGTAGCAGCAGTTGGTGTCTCACGGTGCGGCCTGGTGGTAGCAGCAGTTGGTGTCTCACGATGCAGCCTGGTGGTAGCAGCAGTTGGTGTCTTACGGTGCAGCCTGGTGTCCCATGGTGCAGCCTGGTGGTGGTAGCAGTTGGAGTCTACGGTGCAGCTTGGTGGTGGAGCAGTTGCTGTTTCAAGGTGCAGCTTGGTGGTGGAGCAGTTGGTGTTTCAAGGTGCAGGCGAAGTCGTCGCTGGCGGCAACGTGCTACGAGTGTCGAGTACGTCGGTGGATGTCGCTCTTAGCAGTGCTGGCAGCTGGATGGCAGGCACGACGGCCTGCGGTACAGCGACGCACACCCCGTACATCACCGAACCGATGAGCGGCAAATAGATTTAGAGATAGTCATAGATTGCACAGGCGTCATAGATTGCAGATGTTATCGAGACTTGAGCTTACTGGGTCGCGTATTCTCGTTTGTACTTGCGCTATTATACCTGCATCGCTGCAAACTATGTTGTTTGGTGATAACTGATAATGGTTTATGATTATTGATTATTATTAATTAATATATATCAAAGAGGTTTTATAATCAAACAACTATAAATAAGTAGAGAAAAATTAATGTTTTCATAAAATAATGTAACCAGTAAGATTAGTACAAAATACATTAATAATGCTAAATATTCAATACAATTCGAATTGAATCGAAATTTGAATTGAAATTGATCCAACTCGTACTAATCTCACAGTATAATTGTAATTTGCTATCTAAATATCGAATAATTATTATCATTTATAACTTGAAATAAAGTAAGAGAAAGCGCTGAAATTTATTGTTGGGTCAGCAAACAAACTGCTCATTGATATTATTGTGACTAGATGACTGAATTGTTTTAGATGAAGGCATATTAACTACACATACTATAATTCAAGTCAGTTCTGCTTAAACAGTTTCTTTGGACGTTTATGTTATTTGGCAGTTATTAGTAAATACTTGTTATTGTTTACTCAAAAAGTAATCGGCAACGTTGCTTGTAATTGGCAAGTTGTAACAAATTTTAAATGTCGATAATGTGATAGAGAAACACATCACAATCACATAGGTGGGTAAATTTGAGTACTAAAATAAAAACTTATTAAAGAAGCATTACAATAACGTTACAATCAACTTAGATAAAGAGTAAGCACTTGTAGGAAACGTTAGTGCAGTATGTGCACTTGATGTTATTTTTATTGAATTATTTTGTTATATAGTTATCAACACAACTATTCGGTTATTGATTCAGACAAAACTATTTCTAACGTTCATTTCTAATATTCTGTTTTGGTAGTTCTGCATTTTCGAATTATTCATATTTACATAATCTGATATTATTTTATCAACTCAATAGGGTTTTCTTTAATTGACTACGGATTTATTTACAATTGTGTACCTCGCAACATTGCTCAAGACTCACAACTATAGTTATAAAGGATAAATCACAACTAATGATAGTAACAAATCCTAGGACAAGTGACTTATGTTAACCATAGCGTATATTGAATACCTATTATCTTTGGATATTTCTTGGATAGAGTCGTTTTTTTTCTTGATAGATATATCTACTTAGATAAACTAAATAGATGAAACTAAAAATGAGTTTGTTTTACATTTATATGTTAAAAAAAAATTAAAAATAATGAGTTAAGGAATATAGGCAGAATGAAATTAAAAGATATTTGTTATATATATATTAATAGAAAATATTCTCAACTAAAATTATGAATGGGAAGTCGTCATTGTTCTACTGGCAGTCAATGTAATAAAATAAATAATTTTTTGAGAAGGAAATTGTGTCATACGTAAAATGGCTAACTGAATAATTTGGCTTTACTAAAAAAAATGTGATTTTGTTAACTGAAATAAATATTTTATTAACTTCACCTAAATACGATTTATAAAGCGGTTGAAAAATACTTCGTATGCTCGTATAGAGAGAGTTGCAAGTCCAGAACCTAAATTTTATTCTTGAAATATTGCTTGAGTTTTTACCCATCCACCCAGTAAACGTTACCTACTGAATTGGACAATTTTGGTTTTATTAGATTCAGTACATTTTAATCTAGGCTCGTACGTTTTATTTCAAAAAATACTCGAGTAAGTTTTAAGGTCAAAAATATGGATATTTAGACTCTAATAACTTTTAACATAAGCAATACTTCTTAAAAAGTTAAACTTATGAACAAAGTACTTCATTGTATCTGCAACATTTCTAAAAGTTATGAAAACCGGATTATACATATTTACGAGTAGGTAAACGTTATTGGTTTTTGTATGAAAAGCTTACAGCTAGACGATAGTAAAAGTTTTACCAGTCGAAATTGTTTTCGTAACGATCTATGATTAAACGATATAGTAATGGGCACATCAAAAACGATAATCATTGTATAACTTATTTTAACTATGACATGAAGTAGTGTTGGCAGTATAAGTTAAAATCTGTGGTATAAGTTTACAAATAGTTTAAAATTATGGCGATAAGCATTTATTTTTTCGAATTAACTTCATAATTACGCAAGTTTGGACAAAAGACAAAGTTGCTCGATATCTATTATTATGAATTGGTACTGTGATTGTTTACTTACTAAGAATTTCGTTGAGCTAGGTCACGGAGTACATAATAGTACTAAAGGTACAGAAGGCTCACTCGGCAAGATGATTTAAAAATCGAAAATGATTACAGAAATAACTAGTCAAGTTGCAAATATAGAAGCAATCGTTAAAGACTGTATGGGTTAAATTATTTTAGAACGGGTGATAGATTTTTTTGATTTGCTTTGACAGAAAGGAAATATAGTAAGATTTTCCGTTGAGTATTGAGGAATAGAGCGATCGTTCGGTTGGAAATTTTGTATAAAATCTGTTGAATTATATTTTAACAATATACTTAACTGAATATTGTTAGATTTCGTTAACTCAAGACACTAAGAGTAAAAAGAAAAGATCCTAACACCTGATGGGCAGTATGAATTATATATACCTAATACCTATAGTTCGGTCAACCTAACTATTGAGATTTGACAATAGGATTCAGTTTTTTTTTAACGAACTATTAATTTCGTCTTGAGAAAGCTATAAGTACCTACTTATACCATCTTATAACGAGTAAAAGCCCAGCAGTAGAAATTACTAAGAAAATTCTGATTAATGTCTATATTTAATTGAAACGGTAGACACATGATTGTTCACCAAAAACTTGAAAACAAGAATATATAAAAAATCTTCCAGTTTAGAAGCAGATGATTGATGGATTTATGTACCTAAGAATTTTGTGTTTAAGCGCATCTGGGAGTATAAGGTGACTAAGGATAGATTAAGGTACGGTAGTGCCAATGTGTTGCAGACGGCAAAATCTTAGCAATATTTAAAAAAAAAACATAAATAGTCTTTTCAAATACGAAAGTCATACCATACCATATCGAATATTAATAATTAAATGTCTAATCCATTTGTTAGGTTAGTAACAAAGAGCTTGAGAAAGATGAAAAGGAAAATAAAAATGGTTGGCATTTATTTCTTTAAAAATATGTCATTATAGGAATATTCGTATTTATTTCACTTAAATCTGATACGTATTCACAAAATTGTGAGACTTCGTAATTAGATTAAATTCAGCACTTTATTTTAAATTTTCTGGCGGTCGATTTAGATATTGTGACCTCACATGTCCTACTGGTGACTTAAGGAAAAATTGGTTAGCACTGTTATTTTTTTTTACCGTGTGTTAAAAAACACAGATTAGGGAATTACTTTATATTGACTAAAAATATTGTGAAGCCATTTCACGAGCTAAAAAATAAATGAAAACGCCATATAATTATTAGAATCATGAGTGGTAATGGTATATAAAAGTATAAAATTAAGACCGAAATGTTTATGTTTATATTAGTGTAACTAAAATATTGTATCATGAGGATTGGAGGATAATTTTGTTACAAAAAAAAGGATTAACAACATAATATTATTATCATTATACACGATTGATGAAGCACATCCTTGGTCCTGTTTTAATGGAGAGGGTAGTGAGTCATCCTTTGCGAGGATATACTGATGGTTAAAAATAAAATTTTGTGATTTAGATATGTTTCAGAGAGATTATAATTTTGTAAATTGTGTGGTTTTATGAAACCACAGTCAAACTTTTGTGGTCTTGGCTGCTCTGACGAGCGCCTTTCACTTTGTTCCTACTCCGCGGCCGACCGTCACGCGACTTGCAACACATAGACGAAAAAGTTTGAGACGATGTAATAAAAGTTTCACTTTAAAAATATTTGTTGACGTTATAGGATCTAATGCATGGAATGGTGTATTAATTTGTAACAGCGAGACAATGTATTGTGATAAACATCGTATGTTAATTCTGCCTCATTGTGTGTTAGTACAAACTGGAAGTTTGTATTTCAATTAGTGTAAAGTAATTTTTGTTTGATGTTTTGATGCAAACAAGGATTGTTCCTCATGAAGTTAAAATTGTAAATGTTTAATTGTAGTGCAATATGCACCTCGTTTCTACACTGTTAAAGTAGCATGATAGTGTAACAGACCATTTGAAGTGCAATGTGCCCGTATGCTTAGTTGTTACCCCCTACACTGCTAAGGTAGCATGATAGTGTAAAAATACCATTATTTCCGCACTGCTAAGGTAGCACGATAGTGTGGACGACCATTATTCCTACACTGCTAAGGTAGCATGATAGTGTAGAAGATCATTATGCCCACACTGCTAAGGTAGCATGATAGTGTGGAAGACCTAGAAGTGCAAGGTGCACGTATTTAAGGACTTTAAACGCAATACAATAATTTGATTTGTTTAATTTTGTAAATAATTAATATAGAAAGTGCATAAGTGTATTGTGTGTTCAATGTTATTTGTTTAAATTAATGATAATAATAAATAAATAAATGTCATTTATTCATATGAATGCAGGTACATTAGGTGGTCAGCAATAACAATTATTATCCTTTTATATTCTGCCTTATGACGTATGAATATAAAAAAAAAAACTAAATGTTAATATTTGTTTAATTAAATTAGAAATTATCTTTTTTCATAATTTTATAATAGATGTAAGTCAGGATGTCAATGACTGTAAATTGATAATTTATAAAGACAAAAATTAGTAATTCAGAATGTCAATTTGTAATTATCATTATTCATAATATTGTTCGTTATAATTAAAGATGTCAATAATTGAAAATTCATAATTTATAAAGTCAAAAATTAGTAATTCAGATGATGACAATTAATACTTATGGGCTACCTTGAAATGTTTTGTAATTGTTATTAGTTTCACCAGTTTTAATGTTTGTTTGTTTGTAATCAAATTTTGCAAGTTAAAGATCCACGTCCCGGTTACCGATTGAAATAAATTTTGTATACATGTGTAATTGGATAACAATTATGACTTGGAGCTGATCTGATGATGAACAGGAAAGTTGTTATAGGAACTCGGTAGTTAAATGACACAACCCCATCGAGTTAAGACTCGTTTGATCCGTTTTGACAAGTACTTTGGTGCTAGATGGTAACCTGGATCTGGTGCTGAGAAGGATATTAATAAAATGTATAAAAGCTTTCTTTAAAAAAATAATTTTAAATGACGGCTTTTTACGGCTTTGATAATATGATTCTTAGGTTATTTGATGTTTGTTTGTAACAGTGTTCAGTATTTCGCGGGGACGCGAAATGTATATCAGGATGGACGAGTTGTTAGCGTGCTGAAGATTTATGTTTAGTTTTCATTAATATTTTGCGTCACCGTGAAGTATTTAATATGTATAATTTTTGGAAAACAAACCTCTTTACGATTAATATTATTTTTTATGGAATTTGAAAATAGAAGGGTAGTTTAGTTCTGTCTGTAATTGAAAAAGATATGTCGAAAAAAATATTACTAATTGAATTATTGATTTATGAAAAAAATACAAAAAAGATAAATAAGTAGAAAGAATCTTTTATTCACAATCCTGAACCTGTAAACAAAAAGGAATTTCAATAATTTGGCGGAGACTGGGAAGAATTGCCAACAATATGTACCCGCGACCGCACCTAGGGACTCTTCTAGTTCTATCATGTACCACAATAATATACCTTCTTGTTTCAGTTTCAAGGAACTCTACGCCGCCGCCGTAATTACAGTGAGAGCCTAGACAAAGTGATATTCTATTAGCGATTAAATAGCGATATAGAATGCCAAAAATGTACGGGATTGACGTTAGCTAACGCTTTGCCATAGCGTTAGCTATAATATCCCATACATTTAGGACTTTTCTATTCGCAACATCGCTAAATTAGAATGTCACTTTGTCTACAGGCGCTGAGTACTGATGTCTCAGGATGAAGAGTGCAGTGCGGGCTGCGGTGTGGCCTATGATATCGCAAGTATGGGACGCACTCAGTGCTCGAATTGGACCGGAACGCACCGGAACGGCGTTCGTGAAATCACCGTTCCGGTTCGTAAAATCACCGTTCCGTTTCGTGAAATTTTTTTCACATAGCCTTCCGTCCGGCGTTTTTATAAAATGACGATCGTCTTGCCGGGAGCACTAACTGTGCCGTCAGATAAATTTTTTGCAAAGTTTTGCTCTTCCTGATAGATAAAAAAGTTTTATATAGGTAACTATATAAAAATTAAATTATATTTTATTTGTTTTTTCTTTCTTTTTGTAATAGTGTACAATTAAGTATTTTCTATCTATCTATCTATCTATTATATTTTATAGTACAGCGTTCCGGTTCGTGAAAAAGTTCAATTCGACCACTGGACGCACTACATCTGACTTGGGCATGCGTATCACAAACGTCTTGCTCTTCTCATCATTCTTTGTTATAAAAAAGACAATATAAGTAAACAGTTAGTTTCACTCGTTTAAAAATAAAGGAAAAAAATCTTGACAAAACTCTATCTGAGTTTTGTCAATAAAGCTCTCATAGGTATGTATAGCTTGCCAAACTGCACTTGGTTACCTCATTCTATAGAGAAAATATCCACCAAGACCAGAGAGTCTCAATGTTCTTATTTCTGAGTTACACAATACCACTACATAATAAGGCTTTAATTTGACAGTTAAATATTCCATCCTTATCCCCTTGGCCTTATTTCCTCGCCGAATAATATCCGTACAGGGGTATCCGACATGATACTGTGGAATCAACAAAAGACGCTATAACTCATTGCAAATCAGAATAGAAACACCATGTTGCCAGACATATAACTAGGACACGTTACGTCCTTAGAATAGCTCAATTCTTATTTATTTATTAATTTATTTCAAATGATACACCAACGGTCAGTGTATAGAGTGAAAATAAATAAATAAATAAACAAGCCTTTTTATTTTCCTCAGTCCTAAATTACATTATTATTTTCCTGTTAAACTAGTATTATAACTATGAATTGCATGAAATAATTGTTTTTATTATTCTTATTTTATCATTAAAATAAATATTAATAATATATTGCATCTGCAGTCAAACAATATCTTGCTGCGTTTTACATGTGTTTACATATGATTTATGATCATTAAAAATAATACAATATTTATGCAATACAATTCTTAATGGTGGATAGCTTATTTACCATTTAGATTGTAGCCTTATTATGTATTGCTGCGTGAGTGTTGTGGGAACACTCGGTTGAAACGAAAATTCACCCACCGGTCGATAGATGGCGCTGTCAAGTTAGCTTTCACTAACAAGCTCTAGTATCAAACTATATAGCTTGTATTGGCAGAGACATTCTATAATTTGTAGATACGATGTGCTGTTGTAACTAATGACTATGGAATTTTCGTGAATTTTATTTATGAGGGGTTTTTGTGACGGAATCAAACCAATTTTCTGTCGCCTAGCCTCGTACGCTAATGCCCGTTTTCACCAACACTTTAAGAAACGCCTAAGGTGACAGTTTTCACTTACAACAACTGTCGCCTAAGAGCTTAGGCGTTTCTTAAAATGTTGGTGAAAACAAGCATAAGTCTACCGTACGATAGGGAACTTTTTTTCCAATGACACCTATAATGTAGGTACCTATGTCGTACCGTGAACTCAGTTTCTTTCATGAGTAAGAAAGACCTTTCGCTGGAAACTTTACAAGACCACATCAGCGGCAGCAGCGTAATTACTTACCTAGGAACAGGACTCGTCACTCGTGGGACTGCATCACATTTCCAGACCTAAGTTTTTTCAATAAAATTGACGGTTTATAGCTTGGCAACATCGTGCGGGACACTCCTGCGGGGTGATAGACATAAGCGGCACGTGGTGACACATACATGCAGAGAAGTGTCCCCTTCCCCGCTACACCACCCGCTAACC
The DNA here is from genome assembly GCA_963855885.1 of Coenonympha glycerion. NCBI lineage: Eukaryota > Metazoa > Arthropoda > Insecta > Lepidoptera > Nymphalidae > Coenonympha > Coenonympha glycerion. The sequence continues at coordinate 1,511,911 of OY979637.1, read as the reverse complement.
GCTGACATCTAAGTTCCTTGCCTCCCCACCGTCTGTCATTCCGCAGGAGGGTTCCACACGAAGTTGCCAAGCTATAGATATGTAGCTATCGTGCCTAAGCACAGTATGTATTCAAGTTTAACCAAACTTCGTGGGATGGTCACCCTACACCGGACGCGTCCTCGCTGCGGATCAGAAGCGGGACTGGCGGGACGGGAGCAGGTTTATATTAAAGCGGAAGTCGTCAGATAGATGGGCGTGAGCCGACAAATTGGGCTTCCGCCTGAATTTCCCACTAAGTATACCTACCCAGAGACGCAAATGTACATAGGAATTCAATAAATTAAAATTGATTTGACGACCTCCGTGGCGCAGGGGACGCACGCTCGAATTCGAGTGGGAGGTCGCGGGTTCGATTCCCGCCACGGCCCACTTTGGAATTTTATAATTTCTAAATTGGCTCAGGATAGGTGGCTAGTTACCGCCCTACCAGCAAAGACGTACCGCCAAGCGGTTTAGCGTTCCGGTACGATGCTGTGTAGAAACCGTTGGGGTGACATAACTTACCCCTTCCAAGTTAGTACGCTAACATCTTCGGCTGCATCATCACTTACCATCAGGTGAGATCGCAGTCAAGTAATAACTTGTATAGCGTAAAAAAAAATATATGGTGTTAAAGCTTGTGCTAGACAGCTAGAGGAAGATACGAGTTCGACAATATTCTCAATGGAGATCAAACTACCAACCTCTTGGTTTTCAGTCCACTCGTTTACTGTTGATAGGCTAAGTATGGATTGATCATCTAGGTGTATACAATTTTTCAAAAATCCTTAGTTAGCGGATGCATACATCATAATAGCTAAGTATCAGCTAGGTATATACCAAAAAAATTTAGATACTACTAGCTGTTGTAGTACATAGTACTAGTCTATATTATATACTACTCAGGATGATGAGCGCAGTGGGTCGTATATGATATTGCAATGCAAAATTATGGGACGCACTCATTGATTTATAAACTGAGGATTTGGGGTCAGCGCTAAAAATTGTCCGAACCGAATGACATACAAAACGCGAAAAGACATACAATCGCACTTCAGTCTCTTGTTTGTAAATTAGGCTGTATAGTAATAGCTTAAGATATAAATTACAATGTTTTAGTTTGTTCATAAAAATACTCATATACCCTCTTTTATAAGGGCTTTCGCGGGACACTTTTTCGTGAATTTTGTATTACACTCGTCGTCCATAGATTACTAAGCCTATGGACGCACTGCATCTGACTTGGGCTTGCGTATCACTTAACATCAGGTGAATGTGTTCTTCGTCTCAACATTCTTTATTATAAAAAAGAATCGAACCCGCGAACTCCCGATCGAATCCGAGCTCGCTCCACTGAGCCAGAGGGAGTCGTCAGTTAATAAAGCACAATCGGACACCGCTCTCCTATCGAAGATCAATATAAAAGACCAGCCTGCCCCTAAATGTCATCCCTCTATCTGTTAAATACAGATAAAATATCATAAATACGTAATTTATGGCCTTTTGATTCACCAAATTCTCCAAAAAATATAATGAACCCAAAAATTCGGGAGTCAATATAAAGGGGTAAGCATTATTTCATATTTAAGTATCTTCCATTTGTCAGCCATAACGAAATTGATATTGACGACATAATTATGCTAATATTGTGTATAATAAACGGGAATTATAATATTTTATAAATAGGCTTTTTTCGGTCTAAAACAAGAATTTCGGGAATTCTAAAATCATTAAGATCTGGCCGTACTTCGACCGAGGTTCTTATTAATATGCCTAAACATATAAAATCTAACGCTTCTTCGGACAAACAATAGGTAAGAAAAATTCTGTATCTATAGCCAATTTAAATAAGAAAAGGTCGCTACAAAATTTTTCATAACGTCGTGTCGGTCGAAGACTCATATATTTTCGTCTTAACCCTCAGCTTCCATAAATCTGGAGCGTAAATACTATGCAACCTGACATTTTTATTCTTTGTTTCCACAAATAAATTCAAAGTAATTGACTTCTGAAAGTACCTCGTGTCAGTTCTACCTAGTTCTACCGCTATGTTACGTTTATAACTTTGTCAATTTCGAACCAATTCGTAGATGATATAATATGGTTGCGATGAATTTGGAATGGGATGATGGAAATAATACTCAGGTATGTTATATTACACCTAGTTAGTTAACTCGATTAAAAAACATTTATGTTGTCCTTCATAAGAAATTTTTAAAGCATTTTGGATTAAAAATGTAACTGGAAATATTTTACAAGAAAACAAAAGTGCGAAAGTAAAGAAACGCGCATTATAAACGCGTGTGAACGAGATAATGATCTAGTACCGGAAAATTTATGAGCGTCGACTTGCCAGCATCTCACTCGTAATATAAAGATTAGGAGCTGTAGCAACAGATGCGACAGAGGGCATAAAACTACAAACTCTACCTACTCCATAAAATTAGGACCATAATTGTACGAGTGGAAGCAGTAACCCACTAAGCTAATTCATCGCTTCTTTTTGTCTTGCTGTACTTACTCCTAGGTCCAAAGCATATTGGAAGAGGCAAGGGGGAATATTTTATTAACTGAATAAATTTCGTAAAATCATCACTGAACCAACGAAGCAGGAGAAGACTGCAGTACAAGGAGTCTGGTATTAGTGGCAAAATGTTTTATTTACACACTAAGTTAGTAGGTAACTACCTACTTGGGTGCGATTTCACCTGATTATCTGTTATCGTACTAATTATGATGCGGTTAAGTAACCTCTAAAGTCTACGCAGCATCGCACTGGAACGCTAAATAGTTATGCGGTGCGTCTTTGCTGGTAGGGTTGTACCTACCTAACTAGCGATGACAGAAGCCTTAACTTACCAGACCTGAGCCAATTTAAAATTATAAAGTTCTACGGAGACCTGAGGTGGGAATCGAACCCGCGACTTCTCACGCAAATCATTAAAGAGGTCGCCAAGAGGTTTTTTAAAAACAATGCAAGATCTATAATGAGACGAAAATTAACTAACGCTTTTTGAATATTTTCTTCACTATCGCATGGTTCATACTTGAAATGGTAAGCAATGAGGTCTGATGAGACGCATCTACCTATGTCTACTCTTTGCTCATATCTCGCCCTATCGTTACCGCATTATTTAGGTATAAATCACCCGTTTTCGCCGCGACTGTATCAAACGACAAATATAAAACTGTCAGCCGTGGCCGCTGGATAAAGGACGTCGATATTTAAAAAGCCGTTTGAATCATTTCGTATAAAATATACCTCGGTTTTCAAATTCGGAATAAATTTCGTGTCACCTGCGCCGGCGCATCCGGAAGAAGTGCGCTGTTTCTGTCTCTTTCTAGCTGTATTGCTCTGTCTCGTTTGCCTGGCGAGCCTTCTTATGTTTTATTGTTTGTTTCGTTTCTGTCAAGGAGATTTGAATAAAAAGTAGAGCGGGAACTTAAGGACCAAATAATTACTTAAGTTATGTAATGATGAATTTGTTTTCAACTTTTTCTTTAGTAGATATGGCTATATTACGAGTATATAATAATTATTAAAAGAAAATCTTTACTTTCCACATATGCTTAACTTACAGGGTCTCATGAAAAGTCAAAACTCTACTGCAAAGTTCGGAAAGTAGGTTTTATTTCATATATTATTATATATTTTATATATATTTTCATTTTTTACTTGAATTGCATGATTTGTGTCAAAAATATATTAAATTTTTCATATCGATTGTACTCGTATACAGTAATCGGCTGATCGTCTTTGACTTGAAAGACATCTTCGTCAGTCTCACTAATTCTTTCCTGTTATTAGGTTTAGAAAATAGGAACTTTAAATTCTGCCAATCTTCATGCAATACTCAATCATTAGTTATTTACTAAGATTGCTAAATAAAGTCTTATTTGATCAAACATTGGCATTACAGCTATTTAAATGCAGTCATTAGTTCTCATGTCGTATTGTCCTATCTGCCACAAATAGACAGTTCAAATATCTTCAATTTCGGCTTCCGAAGAAGATTCGTGGTGAGATAATAATTTTCGGTGGTGCCTTTATATGCAATAAATTACCGAACGCTATGTTTTCTTAGATCAGACATTTGATAGAGGACGTCAATTTGTACGAGCTTCGATGACAGCTGATCTAGGACTATGCAAAGTACAGCTGTTTTTTCTATGTCAACACTTCTCAAGAATTTGCTTAGGTTTTATGTATCTTTAAAAACCTTGTGTAGGTAAGTCTAAATCTTACGGGAGGCCTACAGAAGTACTAGCTATTTTGCGCAGTGAATCAGCCTGGCTGACTTATGCAGGATAAATAAACTCGTATAGCGATCAAACTAATCAAATATTGCATGGTATTTCTCTCTAGGTAACTTCTCTGTCCATGATAGCAGCTGGTGGTTTATGTTCCAAGGTAGATTTTATAAAACTACAATATTAGATTTTTTCATGTTTAGGGGTATTTAAACTAGCTTACAACCCATTCTCAGACTTACCAAATGTAGAGAAAGAACATAAAAATCGATCAAGCCATTTCGGAGGAGGAGGTTACAATCATTAATTTATATAGTTTCTACCTTAAATCGAGTATAAATGAAATTAATATGCACACAAAAAGGTGATTATTATAGTCGATATTATTCAAGACTTAACATCTCAAACATTATTTTTCGCATCCGAATTCCGAATTCTTAAATCGTTAGCTTAATTACAACATTTACAACTAACTACCTAATCCAAAAAAAAAAAATCTGTAAGTTCGTACGTACAGCCATTTTCGCGTCAAGGTGCAGTTTGTAAGTAACCGATACAAAAATAACTCCCGAACAAAAGGCATCGGTTCTAAATTCTACTTTTACTTGCTTGAAGGCCCCTCCACACGTTGCCTTCTTATAATAATAATTACGCATTTGTGAGAATGGCAGTATCGTCTTTGCATGATTATATCAAAATCTTTGCATAAAAATATTCTAGGAAATTAGTCCGAGTATCGAGTTTTATGTGAGTAACTCGCACTCTGTGTGCAATCGCAACTGGTGTGCTCCTTAAAAAAAATCACGAGTGTAATTAGTTTAATATTTATATACTATACTAATACTTAATTTTTTACATTACATCAACCAATTACGTAAGTTATTTTATTTCGAGTGTTTAAAATTATCGCTGCCAACGGGACTTGAACCCGTACCCCCTCTGTGGATGGCACGATAATTTTGATATTGGGAAACTACGATTAAAAACCAATTTCAAAGGGCACTGATTTAAAGAGGCAGTTCTAAATAGCAGTTTTGATAAGTTAAAAATTAAAAATGGCATGTTTAATAACCTAGTTCAGCAGTTAAAACTAAGCAGTAAAGTAAACAAAAATGAGTAATAAAAAATAATGAACTGGATCAGTGAATATATAATTGAGCAGGAAAATAATTAAATGGGTGGTAAAAAAAATTGAACGAGCGGTTACGCGTGGGCAGTAAGAAATCGGAATTTGTCGGTAAGAAATCTCATTCTAAGCAATTCTATAAACAATGAGGTGGTAAAATACAATAAAAAAAACAGTACTTAAATAGTAATGAAAAATTAAATTACTTTTGCTTTGACTGAAGGAATGGTAGGTCTAGGACACGGGACCCGTTGCGGGGGGGGATGGGAGGGGGGTGAGGGGGAGGGGAGGGGTAGGGGGAGTCTACCCCCCCAAGCCAAATCGTACGAGGCCTAATACTTTTCGAGAAATATTTTTTTGAAATTAAAAAATCTTCACCTCTTCTCATTATTTATGTCTTTAATCTTCTTAAAGGCCAGTCGACGGAGCCCCGCTTCGCGGGGCTCCTATTTCTGGGTGGTCATAAAAGAAAATAACCTCTTCGTTCTTCGTTCGGCCCCGCCATCCTCTTCGTCACCTAACCCAGCCGAGTCGGGGTGCCCTCAAGTCCCGAGCTCGCTTCGCTCGCTCCTGGACCCTAAGTCGTTTGTGCAGTGATTTACGAAAGTTAGTGACAGTGTGATACAAATCTTTCGTAAAAATATTAGCAAACTGGCAAAAAATACGTAAACATAACCTAAAAAAATGTGATTTATAATAATAATTTTTCTTATTATTTCTCGTTAATTTGAGTTATTTACGAAAGCTAGTGACATTGTGAAGTGTATTACATAAAAAACTTTCGTGAAAATACCACTCGGACAAAAACTTCCTTTTTTGTCCGAGTGGAATGTTTTTAGCTTCAACTGGAGGTACTGCGTACTTCAGAGAACCTTTAAGAGAAAAGGAACCGCTCATTCCATCATTTTTACCGCTCATTCAGTTATTGGACTGCTAAATTATTTTTAGAATTGATATTGTATGATAAAATAACCGACTAATTGCTTCTTTATTACTGTTCATGTTTTACTGTCGCAATAATTAATCAACCGCCATTAAATTAAATAACTGCTCAATATGTTTTCCAACTGATCATAATAACATCTCGAATATTTAAATAACAGCTCAAAAAATTAGTTCCCATTTCAAAGGCCCATTATTTCGAATGGAGCTAGCTTTGAACGAGAGAATACCACCTTGCCCCTTTTAATGTTGTGCCCGCAAAACTCATTGCCATAAACTTACGATGTATAATTATTAGCCCACTATTAGCAAAAACTAAATAAAAATTGAATTTTCGCGCCCAATTCGTTGACTCCATAAAAAAATTAGTATTAAGTACTTCTCGTCAATAGATGTCAGCAGAAAGTCATATTTATTGTGTCGTTAAAACAGTTGGATGCCTGGGCCATTATAATAGTATTGCTATTGGCCAATAGATGTCACGTTGTTTCCTAGTTTTCAATATATCGAGAAACAATATGAGGTAAATGAGTATTGTTGAGCAGTGTTTTGATTACAAATATGAGATGCATAAATGTTGTGTATGAACTATATAAACTTAGGATGTATAAGCCCACTAAACCAGAAAACTAAATAAAATTTGAATTTTCGCGCCCAGTTCGTTGACTCCATAAAAAAATTAATATAACTTCTCGCCAATAGATGTCGGGAGAAGTAATATTTTACCTTTAGCATTATAATATTATTCTCGTTAAAACAAATGCCGGCCGCGGTCATTAAAATTCGTTTCACTATTCGCTAATAGATGTCATGTAGTTTCCCAGATTTCAAGCTATCGGGAAAAAATATGAAGTAAATGATTATACCTGGTTGATCAAGCTTTGCTTGGTAATATCACAGCCACTCACCAATAGATGGCAGCAGAAAATTACTGTAATAGTTTAACTTTTTGCCAATAGATGTCAGGTATAGAGTAAAAATTTTTTTTATTGGTAAATACTACATTCAAAAAAATGAATCCTAGCTAGATCGATTTATCGCCCCCCAAAACCCCTTGTATACTAAATTTCATGAAAATCGGTGCAGCCGTTTCCGAGATCCAGATTATATAGAAATATATATACAAGAATTGCTCGTTTAAAGGTATAGGTCATAGGATATGCTCGTTTGACTGTTTGAAATAACTTGTATAATTAAGCTCGTGGTGATAGCAACACCGCGAACTATACAGTGTATAATATGGTGTTAACGACTCCCTTTTTGCAAAATTTACGTATAACTTTACGATTTTATGTTTTTGAGCATTTTTTTAATTCGAGGCATTTTCGGTTGAGTTATTTTAACGTTTTACATTATTGTTAGGTATCCAGCGATGGAGAATAGGTATTGTAATTTGTACCCAGTCGAATGAGACCATTTGAGAACATGTGAAGCAACAGAATTTTAAGCTTTTACTGATTTTGTGTGCGCATACCTATCCAAAAAAACGCAACCAAAATTGAATTGGCTCTCCCGGGGAGGGGGTGAGTGGAGTGCCCCCCATTAATGGGGCATTTTTTGCTTGTAATGAGCTATAGAACACTCCCTTAAATTTTCGCTAGTTCGATCCCGAACACACTGTATATTAGCGCAAGAGTGGCTTATATGTAACCCCATCGCAAACTTATAGTCAAAGTCGACTTATGACTTGGAGTTATCTCCATAATAATACTAGTAGGGCGCGTGGGGGCGCGGGCCACATGTGGCCCGCGTGCAGTCTTCCCGCCCATAAAGGTATCGCCGTCATCTCCATCGCCCATTGAAATCCGATTGGCAGTGAGCTGATAAAATTACCAAGGAGCACTGTCTTGGTTTTAAAGATAGTTAAGGTCAGTTCGAACAAAAAAATACGCTGAACCTCATCGGATGAGGTTCAGCGTATTTTTGTACGAACAGCCCTTAACTATCTTTAAAACCATGACCGTGCTCCTTAATCATCATCCAAATCCTAGATCACGATCTCTTCTCATAGTATGTACATTTTCCATGGAAAGATAAATTCCGCCACAGTGAATTTTTCTCCATGCATCCCGTAGAACTTGAGATCCTGATCACCTCTTGCTAAGAAACCACTCTCTTATCTTTTAAACTTTCCGAGATAGAACAACACGAAATTTGTATGGCGGCCATCTTGAATCCGCCATTTTGGTTTTTTTTCGGCTCACTGCCAATTGCGTGAAGTTCCGAGTATTTTTTGTTTCAGCAGTCCCCACCTAACTATAATACCTTGTCCATGCTCCTTGACTGTCTTTAAAATCCTCAATCATCACGTCATTCCATATTTTTCTCTGGTAGTCTTCCAAAAAATCGCATCAAAGCACTTCATGTTTTAAAACATTGCATAGTTACCAACAGTTAGTCTCTTCAATATTCCTCATACATTTTCTATGGAAAAATAAATTCTGCTATTTTGATTTTTTTTTCTATCCATCGAATAGACCATCGGGTCTTGATCACTTCTTGTCAAGAAACCGTTCTTCCATCTTTTATACTTTTTGAGATGGACACCGATGAAGTTTGTATGGCGGCCATCTTGAATCCGCCATTTTGAAATTTTTTTCTGCTAACTGCCAATTGGATGATGTTTCGAGTGACATTTGGTCGAGCACCCCCCACCTATCTTCAATACCCTCCCTGTGCTCTTCACCCATCTCCGAAATCCTCAATCATCAGCTCTCTCCGTATTTTTCCTCCGAATGAATTTTTTTCTTCTATACGACACCACCCGTCAAAAAAAATTTTTTCATACAAAATTGTTCAGGAGAGGTGATCAATGAGTCAGTCAGTCAGTGAATCAGCACAAGTAGCTATATATATAGTAATTATCTGACAAATACCATACTGACGTTTTACAAGAGCCCGAATGTTAGGCCTGTGTGAAATGAAGATATTTTGAGTGTGAGTTTTTAGTTTGATTAAAAGAGGAGCTGGATACAGGTAGCGCAGGACCATGTGGGCTGGAAATCATTGCAGGAGGCCTTTGTCCAGCTGTGGACGTCCGTCGGCTAAAACGAACGAACTGCCGTGCTATTCTGCACAACAGCGACGAGCGTACATCTATGCATCTATGAATTTGTCAGTTGTAATAGAGTACAATTTTGCATGCCATATTCGGGTTGGCAGCTGTCTGGCAGCTATTTCATTTTGTAGAATAGCACAGCTGAGCGAACGAACGAACGGTTCGTTGTTACGCGTTCCGCCAGTGTTACGCGTTCATTCGCTCAAAGTATAACTTAAGACGGAGTGTGTGGGGGCCTCAGTTTATCCGACAGTGTAATTGCAGCGCATCCTGTCCGCCCGTCCGTCCGTCGTACTGGGCTGGTAACTCGTGAACCCGATTCCAGATTAACTTCAATTTTGATTGACCTTCGACAAGGGTAATTGTTCAATCGGGCCCCTCTTGCGAATTATTTCGACTCACTAATTCTCACTTAATTAAACATACTTGTATAGTAGTTACATACAACTACATACCTAAATGAATACAATATTATGTATGTATGAGGATGGATACAACAAAAGATGTGATGGTAAAAAAATGCTAAACGGTCTTTCTACACTTTTAGATAGGTATTTCATAGATTGATAGAACCCTATAAAAAATTAAAAAAAGACTGACTTTTCTAACAGGATTTTGCCTCAGCCGAAAATTCAAAGTTGAAAATGCCTTACAGACACCTCAGTCGAACTAGCAGAGTAATCTTCTCCTTCAGGAACGGATATCCCTCTGGGGGTAAGGACTACTGGCCTCTAGGCTTACCTCCTTATCCGAACCAGAACGATATGTCTCCCGGCATTGGAAAAGCCAGTCGCCTATTAAATATCTGTAATAAGAGTTCTCGTATTAGTTAAATTATTTATTATTCTAGAGGGCTCTTGAGGATTCACTTGCAAAATTCACCGGTTCATAAATATTCCAAGACTAAAGTCTTTGCACTAAAACCTTGCTCTAAAACCAATAAATACCTTGTAGACTTATCTTTCCACTATTATAGTCCGTTAAAAAAGTCATGAAATGAATTCGCAGAATCAATGTTTTTTCTCTGCCTCATACAACTGATTAAAAAGTGTGTAAATACTTACTTACTGGATATTAAAAAGAATAATGTACGTATATTTCTCGATTATTTGACTATTTACTAAAAATCTATTTTACTCTGACTTTTATAATTAATTTGCTACTCTTTTTTGTTTCATTACTTTTTTGACAGACTTTAGATGATAATACATTTTAAAACCTAGTAAGTATGTCTACAAGTGTGGAAATTACAGCAATTCCGCGCGTGCATTCCGGACGAAAGGAAATCGTGGAAAAATTAGTTAAGTAATTAAGTAGTTTTTGTGCTGAAAAATAATAAGTATGTAGTCGTTTCCTACAAATTTAGTAATCTATACCCACTTACTTTTTTCAATACGTTTTCTGTTGGTAAAGTACTAAGTACTATTAGTACTTACCTACATTACAAGAAAACGAATTAAAAAAACCTCCTTCACGCATTTGGATGTTTTATGTTAAATGCCTAGGAGGAAGACGAAAAGCATGAAAAAGAATAAAGCTCCACACGCTAAACACACAGAAAATTCTACTTTTTGGGCAAATATCTTTAAAAAATAAATAGAACCTTCGCAAAAAAAAACTATATTTGTGGTACCTACTCCAGTAAAAAGTGGATCAATTAAAAAATAAATGATGACCTCAAAACAACACCCATTCGGTAGTCGGAATGACTTATAACAACATTATTACAATTAATAATCCGAGGCGTGGTCAAACTCATCAATTGAAACAAAACGTTAGTATTTTCGCAAAAAAATCTGGACTTTTTTGTGAAAAAGTCCTGTAAAAACATCTTCCGATCGAGAATTGATGTAGTAAGAAAGGTTCTGTAGATCAAGATATTTCTTATCTATTTATAAAAATTTTCTATAAGTAGCTGCTAACTTACACGGACATGTAGACAAGAAAATCAAAATTGGTTTGGGTAATTTGTCGTTTAAATAATAATAATATCACAAGAGCAAGTAGGTAGGTACTTATACCTAGTTATTAGAAGTTGTAGACAAACACATCAGTTTCATTTTATTACCTAGATAGAGATGCAATCTTCTATGAGTACTAGTAGGTAATTAAATTTGTTTTGAAGAAAAACTTTATGGCTTTAATATTAATTTGTAAATAAACGTCTAGGGAACCCTAATATGAAACCACTCAATTAATTTGAAGGATTATTTCCTTAATACAATTGTTTTAAACGGCTGTTTTTAATTTTGTATTATTTTTCTTGATTAATACATGATATATATTTCCGTAATCTTTTATACAAAATAATTAAAACTCAATTTCTGAGGAGTATTCATCAAGAGTAGGTAGGTTATATTCATTGACTTATACTCTAGACGGGGCGGACCGCGCGAAAAAATGTCGCCAGTTTATGGGAGCAAAACCCCCTCCGGCGTCAGTAGTAAGCTGTAAGCCTACTCAGTATTTCGCAGGAGTTTCGACACATGGCTCTACATTTTCTTGTATGAAGAAGGTTTACGTAAAATGTTCGGATGGGCCTATCTTGACTACTTATTATTATCAATGGTTATATTCGACGAATGAATGGCGTAGGGGTATTTTATATACATTTTTTACTTTGATTTGCATGAATACAGGATACAAATTTTGTATGTACCTATCTTGAAACGTAAACAGCTGAATGGCCAGAGATAGAGATGATTTTGTCTTCTTTTGTCGATCTCTTTTCTCTTTCTAATCCATATACTTACTATAGACGGAGAAAAAAAATCGAAAACAGTAGACAAAACCAATGGACAAACTTTCTCTACATGCGCATGCTACAAATGCGTCCTCTCCCTTCAGTTTCGGAATTGTCAAAAAGACGAAATCTGATTGATTACACATACCTACACAGCTCCGCTCCGCTCTGCTTTGGTGGAAATCGGGCCTGTGTGCTGATTCTGTATCGTTCACTTAGTTAGTTAGTAACCCAAACTGGGTTATAAACTAAGAAAACGGAAGCAAAAATTCTATTTTTGTATTCTTTTTGTACAAAATAGCAACTAGCATGGTATACTGATATGATACCATACCGACCTAGGTTGGTAATTTGTGCAAAAATGGGATTTTTGCCTTCGTTTTCTTAGTTAATAACCCAGTTAGGGTTACTAACTAACTAAGTGAACGATACAGAATCAGCACACAGGCCCGATTTCCACCAAAGCGGAGCGGAGCGGAGCTGTGTAGGTATGTGTAATCAATCAGATTTCGTCTTTTTAACTAACTAAGTGAACGATACAGAATAAGGCCCCTGGTATCCTGAGCTCAGACTCAAACACAGTGGATAATGGATATGCTTATTTCATGTACATCTAATAGGCTTCAATAAATAGCCTATGTGCATGGAGCGCCTGCGCTATGGCCCGGCGCCCATTGGCCGCGGCTCCACCAATCCGGCACTCGCGCTAGCTACCCGTACTTGATAACGCATGCGCATTGAATACGTACGAGTTTTCTTCGTGTTTTTTTTCGAGATCCGTGACTGTGGGAACCGTGGGGTTCGTATTTTTTTGTTTGCTCTTCCGTGATGAGTCTAGAGATACTTAGCTCGTATCTTTTAACATATTTATATACTTTAGAAATTACATAGTAAAACTACTTTAGTGGCTGCTGGTTGTGACTGCTTTAGTTTGTTGCTATATTATTATCACAGAAAACCTTAATTAAATTATCTTAACTAAGTATATTAGACTTAATTAAATTATGCTTTACTCATACCTAAGCCACAGACTAAGAGCTAAGTAACCAGTAAATAAATAAATATAAATAAATAGTGGACAACATCACATACATTGCTCCGATCCCTTAGTAAGTAGCTTATGGAACAACGAAGGTACCACAACACCCAGACCCAAGACAATGTAGAAAACTTATTTTTCTACATTGCCCCGACCGGGGATCGAACCCAGAACCTCAGAGATGGCGACGCCTTGAAAACCGGCACGCTAACCACTCAACCATGGAGGTCGTCAAAGTAGTAAGTACTATAATTGCTGTTGCTGATTTCATTAATGGCTCTTGTTTGTGCCAACAAATACCAAAGCAGCACTGAGCACTTCGCCAATGTCACATAGGGAAGAGCTACTATAATAGTAAACTTGGCATAGGTACTTATTCTTATAGTCACATAGCTGCTACCTAGATACTCAAGCAAATATATTATCACAATCTCAAATAAAGTCATTTTTTGGAATCAAACAAACCATAATATTGTCGTAATAAAGTAAAAAAATTATAATACCTCATTGATATAGGTATATATGTATTATACAGTTCGCCGTTATTTTCTTTATGAAACAAGTAACAAAGTCTGCCCGCTTCCCACTTTAAAATGCCGCGGCGCTAACAAGACGCCAAAAATTCACACAAAAAGGTGCGCGTCACGCAAAAAAATCCACATTTACAATGCAAAAGACACGATTCATAACACCCTAATAACAAGTTATCACACTCCCAAACTGATCGCGTATGACTCGCCGGGAAATTGACAGCTGTCAAAAATGACAGATCACACGTATTAAGACGTGTCAGACGTACAGAACCAGTGATTATCTCCGCGCATCGCGCTTTAATTATACAGAGAAACGGAAAAGGTGTTAATAACTGTATTTTATTGTGAATATGATACGACACCTTATTTGGTATTTTTTGAGTAAAATATACGAAAAGGCTGAATTTTACGGAAAAAATGGATGAAGTTATAAATGCTCTAATTTGGATAGGTATAATTAAAACGGTATTCTTTCCACAATAATTATTGTGCTTGCCTAGAAAAAGTCTATGTTCTCTTGAAGGCACCCAGATTGTTTACCAACTTGGCTAGGAACACGGAGGCTTTTATGGAGAAATACTAGGTACAGGTACTTCAAGCCGCAATTATAGAAATTTGGCTAAAATTTGGAATTCTGAATTAACACATACTACGAGTACAGAAAATCCATGGGTCTCAGGGGATTTGTGGAAAACCGTAATTCGGATAAAATCGCGCACGTCTATTACGTTGTGAAACAATAAAAAAATTAAGCTCAAAAATACAAAACTGAAAACTCTATCATTATTTAAATAGTATTTCCGAGTACATCAGATTACACAAAATTACCTATGCACAAAATAAATTATTAGTTTCAGCATTAAAAATTTAAATTGATTTGATCTACTTTCAAGGGGGTAAGGGTTTAAAGGAGGGTGCAGACATCTGCAAAATTAGCATACCTCTGACTGATTGTGCTGTCACTTCGTCTGATATGTGATCTGGCCCTATTTTACTTCGCTGCAGGACGTAGATACAAGTATCGTAAATACGTACATTGATTATCTAGTTTAAACAAGGATTTGCAAAATATTTTTAAAAACAAGTTTTTATACGTTTAATCTGTATTCTTATCAGCACCACACCCACTATCTAGCACCAAAGTACTCTTCAAGACGAATCAAATGACTCGAAAAAAAACTCGATGCGATTATGTCGTTAAACCCTTTGACCATCTTCCAGCTTCATCATCAGACACTGGTAACCATCTATAAATTGAATGACTTGTCAAAACTAATCAAACGAGCCCAAACTCGATGCGGTTAGGTTTTTTAATTACTGAGTTCCTATGGCCATGTTCCAGCTTCATTAACAGATCGTGGTTACCATCTAGGACCACTTACTCATCAAGACAAATCAACTGAGCCCAAACTCGAGGTACTTGCCCAATTCCATCATCAGATCAGCTCCACGACATTATAATTTTAACACATACCTACATGAAAAAAAAAAACGGCCAAGTGCGAGTAGGACTCGCGCACCGAGGGTTCCATACTGTAAAAGAAGTAAAACTTTAAAATAATCACTTTTGTTCATGAATTTACGAGTATAATATACATGTTGGTACTTTTGTTGGCAAATCGCAAACCTAACTTTGTTTTTGGTGGTTTATTGTTAAATTATCAAAAAAGTATAATAGTTAGGGAGTTGATTTTATTTTTCCTGTAAAATAATACATCAATTTCAATCATAATTATGTCAGATTTTTCGATTGATAAACTTCGGAGATAAGGGGGAACGGTATTTTTTTCGACAGTTTGCTCAATAAATCAAAAACTATCAGGCATAAAATAAATAAAAATCGGTTTTAGAATACACAAGTAACGCCCTTTCATATGATACCCCACTCAATATTGTTATTTCATTATGAAAATTCGAAGCCCCGGTTTTCCCCCCTTTTTAAATAACATTATCAATGTTTTTTTAAAAACATTAATTAATTTTATTAAATTTTTTATTAAAAACAATTATCAATGTTTTATGAATGCAATGGCGTTGGGTCACTATTACCTTAAATTATTCTAAATTTCAAGTCGATAGCTTTGATAGTTACTGAAATAATCGAGTGTGACAGACGGACGGACGGACGGAGAAAGTCTCACCATAAGGGTTCCATTTTTACCAAATTCGTATGGAACCCTAAAAATGACATGAAAGATATTATACTCGTAAATATTTTTACCAGCAGACCTAGCAAACGTACCCAGGTACTAGAAGAATATTAAGTATTATAGTAAATATGCCATTGCTTTCGATTCTGATTTTTGAGCTTCTAAATTTAGCGTTTCTTGATCATTGATCATTAAGAATAATCACTTTTCACTTCAGCTCTCCAGGATAAAGCTTGTGGAAGCTAAATCTATTGTGATTAAAAAATAACCAACAAAATTAGGTGTGAGTTTAGTTTTTATTATCTTTACATATAAAATTTTCGTGCCAATTTTTGTTACTGACTTCTCCGAAACGGCTCGACCGATTGTTATGAAATTTCCTGCGTATGTCTGAGAGTTGCTCGTAAGCTATTTTTTATATCCCTAATGGCAGGTCAGTCAGGTAACTGAAATAATTATTATATTCCAATAATATGACAAGCTATCATACCTACTTAGTGGTTCCGAACAAAATATGGGTGCAAAAATGCATAGGTATGTGTAGGTACGTACCTATACATGTTTGCTTATCCCTACTTTTCTCCTAGTATTAATGGGATTGTTACTTACTTGTTTTATTTAACTTAAACTTATAGAATAGAAGATAATATTTTCACCAACATTCGTTAAATTTGAGGCAGTGTTTATTAAAATTTAGCGATTGTTGGTGAAAATATTATCTGTATGATAGTGCTTTTTACTCTATCAAATATATCTTTCTTATTATACATCTTTCTTATTCCATAAGTTTAAAATTATACATGATACTTAATGCTTTCTGCTCGTTTTCATCAACAATCGCTAATTTTAAGGCAGTGTTCCTTATAAATGTTGGTGAAAATGAGCAAAAAGCACTATCATGTTGAATTTTAGAGAAAATTATCGTAGTTTTTCATAGAATAACTTTGAAAAGGTTTCATAATTAAAATGCAAATATTTTATTTTTGCAAAAACAGACTTTTATTTACAAAACATCATAATACAATAAACAGTCTAGGTCTACACGCTACTTAATCGTCCCTGAAATTTACAATAACTATAACTATACTAATATATTTCGTGGAATGCATCAATTACAAATCATAATACTTTTGCGGCAAGATGTTTTAGGTTTATTTAAATAAAACCTATAAGTTATATAAGCTAATAATCATAAAGTCCTTGTTTTCTATAAAAATTAAACCGTGCCTTGCTTTGATAGGCTGAAAAAAGCAGCAAGATAGATTAAACATTATTAATTACTCTCTCAAACTAAGTACCTATAGGAATAATAATTATCACTAAATAAATAAATCGGTAGGACGGATTACACTCACTAATACTTTCAAAACTTAAACTAAACGGATTTATAACTACAGAAACATTTACAAAAAAAGTACGCGTAAACTTTTCTACGAAACATTACACAACTTTTCAATGAAGTCAATTCAATTTCGTATTAGAAATGCAAAAAGTATTTTAAATTTAAACTCTCAATGGTAACGAGTATTTTCGGTACATAATAAGATTATTTTCTATATATAGCATAATAAATATCCCTGTAACTAAATACTAACAGATAAAAATTTGGCAATCTCTTATAAGTTTCAACATCGAATTTCGTAAGTAACTACTTTAGCTATAAATAATGTCCTACTTACCTACTAGTTTTCTATTAAACACTACACTTACAAGGCTACTGTAAAAGTTCGTATAAAGCTGCTATGTAAGTTTGCGCCATTTGTAAAGTTTCGTACTTGGAGAGTTGACGGTCAGCTCCCAGCGAAGGTAGGTGTCCACGAAGTCTGTCAAAAGCCTTATTCAGGTTCTGCATCCTCCTTCTCTCTCTTGCATTTGCTGCTAAGCGTCTCCTTCTTAACACTGCTGCACTGGTGGCTCTTCCTCTTCTTTTCCCGGAGCCTTCCAATTCCACGTCCTCTGAGCTGTCTTCTAGCACTAGATCGTTGGGTAATCCTCTGTAAGCTATGTGGGTGGGTGATTCTTGGTTGCTTCCGTCCATGGAAGGTGTCGGCTCCAAGCTGGAACGCCCAGAATCAGGCGACCGTGGCCACGACAAGTAGCACTCTTCCGTCGAGTACTCCAACATTACGTCAGTTGGGAACATGTCCTTTTCGCTGTACAAAAGTCGATGTCCGTAAGTTTCGGCGGCCATTTTGAAAGCTCACTACACAGGTGTTCACGCGACGAGGTCCCGTGGGGTTCTGTCGCTCCCGTTTACCTGTTCCACTTTTATATTTTCCAGGTTTGCGGGAAAGGGTGAGGTGCGGTGTTTCGCGCGCGTGCGTAAGGGATGGACGGAGGCTCCGAGAGGGTAATTTGAGGCCAATCATCATTAATTATTTCTTCCCCGGGGCAGTGCGTGTGCCGCCTTACGGTATTGTCTGTTACACTATTTCGGGGCTTTTGTAATAGTTATATAATAATGCGAGTTATTGATAATATTGAGGGCATGTTATTTTTGTAGAATGAGGGCATTAAGTTTAAATACATTTAATTATTTAAAAACATTAAAATAATAACATCTTCCTAGGAGTTTGCAAATCATACCTACCTAAATTTTCTTGTATAAATATAGCTCTATTTTATAAAGTCTTGTGCAATATTACTATAATTTTATCATTAAGTATTAATAGCTCAGTGGTTAAGACATCAGCCTTAAAGCAGGGGGTCGTATTTTAGCTTTGAATCTATATTAGTAGTGTGAATCGAACCCGTAACCTTAGAGTAGCTCGAATACGAACGTGTGCCACTGCGCCCCAGGGAGGTTGTAGGGTTCAGAGACGTAGAGTCCTTATTCTGAAAGTTTAGAATTTTGAACAAGAAACCTCTTACCTGGTACCCTGGTTTTAAAACCCTTAAGGATGGAAGTTTTCAAGTGTTTGAATTCAAGACGGACTTAATTATGTAGTATCCAACCAACCCTCATTAAAGCAGCGTGGAGTCTATCTCTCCTACGAAAGTGACCGCCTCTGCCAAAAGGTGGGATATCTATATAATTTTGATCTTAGTCCGTCTATCACTCACACACGATTATTTAATATTACACTTATTTACAATAGTTGTAAACAATAAGTGGCAAATCATCATTGGAATCCGAAAAAATCGAAAATAATTTTTATTTTCATTAAAATACGGGAAGAAAATCGGGGGTGCGAATTTTTAAAGTATGTATTCGATTCCTATATCTTATTTTGAAAACAGTTTAAATATTTTTAACCGACTTCAAAAAAAGGAGGAGGTTCTCAATTCGTCGGAACCTTTTTTTTTTTTTTTTTTTTTTTATCTATGTATGTTCACCGATTACTCGGAGACGCGTGGACCGATTTGAAAATTTTTTTTTTTGTTTAAGAGGGTTTTGTTTCCAGATGGTCCCATTTTAATCAGGTCAGGATCTGATGATGGAATCCTGGAGAAATCGAGGGAACTCTTCAAATTTTATATGGACACATGAAACTATTTGAGTATTATTAGAAAGAGTAATATTTTCCAAGTTGTTCTATGGTCATCAGGTCAGGATCTGATCATGGGATCTTGGTGAAATCGAGAGAACTCTTCAAATTTTGCTGGTATACTTAAAGCGAGTTGGGTATTTTTTATAGTTACTGGTGCATATGCTAGCAGATACGGATTTGATGACTAAAGTCATCAAGTCAGGGTCTGATGATGGGATCCTGGAGAAATCGAGGGAACTCTTCAAATTTTATATGGACACATGAAACTATTTGAGTATTATTAGAAAGAGTAATATTTTCCAAGTTGTTCTATGGTCATCAGGTCAGGATCTGATCATGGGATCTTGGTGAAATCGAGAGAACTCTTCAAATTTTGCTAGTATACTTAAAGCGAGTTGGGTATTTTTTATAGTTACTGGTGCATATGCTAGCAGATACGGATTTGATGACTAAAGTCATCAAGTCAGGGTCTGATGATGGGATCCTGGAGAAATCGAGGGAACTCTTCAAATTTTATATGGACACATGAAACTTTTTGAGTATTATTAGAAAGAGTAATATTTTCCAAGTTGTTCTATGGTCATCAGGTCAGGATCTGATCATGGGCTCTTGGTGAAATCGAGAGAACTCTTCAAATTTTGCTAGTATACTTAAAGCGAGTTGGGTGTTTTTTATAGTTACTGGTGCATATGCTAGCAGATACGGATTTGATGACTAAAGTCATCAAGTCAGGGTCTGATGATGGGATCCTGGAGAAATCGAGGGAACTCTTCAAATTTTATATGGACACATGAAACTATTTGAGTATTATTAGAAAGAGTAATATTTTCCAAGTTGTTCTATGGTCATCAGGTTAGGATCTGATCATGGGATCTTGGTGAAATCGAGAGAACTCTTCAAATTTTGCTAGTATACTTAAAGCGAGTTGGGTATTTTTTATAGTTACTGGTGCATATGCTAGCAGATACGGATTTGATGACTAAAGTCATCAAGTCAGGGTCTGATGATGGGATCCTGGAGAAATCGAGGGAACTCTTCAAATTTTATATGGACACATGAAACTATTTGAGTATTATTAGAAAGAGTAATATTTTCCAAGTTGTTCTATGGTCATCAGGTCAGGATCTGATCATGGGATCTTGGTGAAATCGAGAGAACTCTTCAAATTTTGCTAGTATACTTAAAGCGAGTTGGGTATTTTTTATAGTTACTGGTGCATTTGCTAGCAGATACTGATTTGATGACTAAAGTCATCAAGTCAGGGTCTGATGATGGGATCTTGGTGAATTTGAGGTATCTCTTCAGATTTTATGAACACACCTCAAGCAATTTGGATATTTTACAGCGCCTTGTGCATTTTATTGTTTTCCACTAAAAAGTATAAAATAAAAATGGGAAATGCTTTCCAAAAAACCAACTTCAAATGCCACTACAAAGAGTGAAATAATTTTTATTTAAATTTTAGGTACCTACACCAATTCGAAGTCGGGCGATTGTCTATGACTTTGTCATTTCTTCGCACATCAATTAAGTAAGAAGGACTATTAGGGATTGTATGAAACATTGCCCGACTTCGAATTGGTGTAGGTACCTAAAATTTAAATAAAAATTATTTCACTCTTTGTAGTGGCATTTGAAGTTGGTTTTTTGGAAAGCATTTCCCATTTTCGGATATCATATTAAAGGGCTTTACTTGTATGTACATTCTAAAACTGAATTTAATTCATTCGAAATACAAAACATCAAAGCTCAGGACCGACGTCAAACTGATTAACCCCCGGAATAGTTTTGACAGTCGGAAGTTAACCCGGAACGGCGGGATAACGGTCCAACAAACCCCTTCCCTACCGTGTACTGTTACAATGGCTCTCATGTTTTGTTTTTTTTTTTTGTGATCCTGGAAATTATTACACACGACTTGTTTTATTGTATCCCGTTACGTTTGGGGAAAACTCTTGAGTTAGCAGGCTCCATGAGGTGTTGGATTTGATGCCCAGGACAGGTCAAAATAAAGTTAGTCATTGTTTTTTTTTTCTTTATGAAAATTAACTAACATTTCTGGGGTAAGTATAGTTGTACAGTCCTTTGAAATTGTTGAATGCCAGTATGAGCTTTCAATAAAATGCGAACATGAATATCGAGATTCTATTGTATTTCTTTCAGGAATGCCTTTGCGTACTTAACTACTTACCTACTTTATGTCGCCTAAGGCTTAACTAGAATTCTCGCAAGGTTTTTCAAGCAACCTATTTCACATTAGTCGAAATATGTGATCGGAGAGTCGAAAAAATATATTCTATCATTCTAGACTAGACTATCATGGATGGTGGAAAGCAATGGCGAGGTCAGGCATGGAGCACGCTTGCTTTGAAAATTCCTATCAACTCT
Source organism: Coenonympha glycerion (assembly GCA_963855885.1). Classification (NCBI taxonomy): domain Eukaryota; kingdom Metazoa; phylum Arthropoda; class Insecta; order Lepidoptera; family Nymphalidae; genus Coenonympha; species Coenonympha glycerion. The sequence goes on along the minus strand of OY979637.1, from coordinate 1,490,169 downwards.
TCTCTATAATTCTGATGTCTCGTAAATAAGTAGGTATTTAGCCGATTTATGTTGAGGGTGGACACGACTTAAAATTGGCAATATTGACATGTCAGATACGCATTAACTATGCGATTTGAAATAGTTTGGTTTTAACCCGCGCCATTTTGTGACATAAATAGTAGGGATGTAATATAGGTATGGCGTAAGTTCAAAGCCAAAATTATCTTAAATCAGGCAGTACCTAGATCTCAAAACAAGTTGTCAAATAGTTACAGCAACACTTCTCCATTGCCACGTAAGTAAGTACAGTTTAACCACAGGAACAGGTCTTTGAGACCGCGTATTCGTTTTTTATGTTGTCGCGTAACCCGAGCCGAGTGGAGGGTTAATGGGGTGTGAAACGATGCTAAAACACCCAACCCGTCCCCGAGCGACGAGAAATATTTAGACGTATGACGATTTCATGTCAAAATAACATTAGTCTGGTGGTTAGTGCAAGTTGGATTTTAGATACTCGAATCAGTTTCATTATAAGTTATAACCTTCTATATACCTAATCCAAGATTATTACAATCTAAGTTTATGGAGTACTTATCTACAACTCAATTGGACACTTGGCACTATACTTACTTGCCAAGCTAATCTATCAACAGCTATTGTTTCTAATCTTTTAAATAAGTACTAGCCATGCACACAACGTTTTATCGCTGAGGTATTATTTTTTATTTTTGTTCCCAGAAAAAAACATGGTAGGTCTTGAGAATAGGAGGTAAACTATTTTTCATACTCCTACGTGAGAAATAATTTATATGGCAGAACAAAGTTTTTCGGGTCAGGGTTAACGTATACTAGTAAATCATTCATACTCAAACTGCAGCTCAAACTTTGAAAGTAAAACGAATTCTTTACTCTCCCTACTTTTTGTGCAATCCAAAAGTAATAATATTGTTCTTATACTCTACAAGTTAGTATTTGACTGCGATCTCACTTGATGATAAGTGACGATACAGCCTTGCTGGTAGAGTGATAACTGTGGCCGAAACCTCCAACCATTGATATATACATGTACTTATAGGCTTAAGAAAGCTATGGTTGTTTATGTTACGAATTATTATCTTAACTTTAAGTATACATATATAAATGTAAGTATATGTTCCTGCAATCCTGTAATTTACAGCATGACATGATTATAGATAAATAAATTAATAAATAGTGGACAACATCACATACATTGCTCCGATCCCTTAGTAAGTAGCTTATGCAGGAAATCAGAAACAACGAAGGCACCACAACACCCAGATCTAAGACAATGAAGAAAACTTATTTTTCTACATTGCCCCAACCGGGGATCGAACCCGGAACCTCAGAGATGGCGGCTCCTTGAAACCCGGCACGCTAACCACTCAACCACGGAGGTCGTCATACCAACCAAACCTGAGCCAAATTAGAAATCAAAATATTCCAAAGTGGTTCTTATGCGAAATTGAACCCGCAACCTCCTACTGGAATGAAACCGCTCGCCACTGCACCGGGGAGCGTTATATCGCTAATCCGATTAATAATACCTACTTTAACAGAAATCTGTGATTTCGGCCCAAAGACCCTGCGCCGTGCACTCTACATGTGAACGAACTTCTGAAAAATATCAGACCACCGGCGGTAGGAAGATGCTCCTACGTCGAGCTGGGAAGAAACTTCGCGGAAATAATGGATGTGGTGGTCAAGCAGTGATTCAATCTTATAATAATGTTCAGTTCGCAAATTTCAGTTTTAAAGTGAAACTTTTATTGTACCTATCTTCCCAAGCATATCGCATGTCGAGAATGAGTTTAGGAATACGTCATTCCCATACATTTTTTTTATTTCATACCTGCATACTTAAGCGTACCAAAAGCAATCTTAGCAATGGAATCGATGGTGACAGCTGCTGCAGGTCTTTAAATATGTTTGTGCTAAGAATGACGTTCATCGGGTTGCTGTCGTAGTTTAAAAATAAAACTAACATTTGATGCAACGCATGCAACGAAATGTCGAAAAAGTGCAAAATTTTTCATTGATGCTTTGCTCCTATTAAATATAAGAGTACAGTCAATCCTTAGTAGGTGAGAACTGGGTGAGCGAATAACTCTAAAACTCAATAAAGAAAAAGATATCTCGGTTCTTTTAGCTCTCACTTTACCAGGTTTGTCTGTAGCATGACTTTATAAGCCAGTAGCTTTCCTCAATAAATGAACTATTCAATAGAGCAAAATTTTCAATTCTACCTAACTATTAATTGCTGAGACTAGCGCATTCGAATAAATACTTGCATTTAGTTTAATAAATACGTAAAATACGTACAATAAATGCTAGTTTTACATTTATTAATTGAACCTTAAATATAGATAATAGATGTATTATTTCTAAAATAGGCACTAAAATACCGCCTCCATAATTCTCAGCTGGCGGTCCCGGAGGGCCACCTACATTCGCGTATTCAGTTTCACCCGCCCCGCGCGCACTGAGAACTGTATCAGTGGGTTCGATTCCCGTCGCGCACTCGGTGTCGTATGCCGACGGGTTTCGCAGCGAAAATATACCACAGCTTTTATATATTACTAGCTGACCCGGCAATCTTTGTTTTGCCATTTAGGGAGTATGAAAAATTGCTTACGACCTGACCAGCCGAATGTAGCCAAAAATTTCATAAAAATCGGTAGAGCCGTTGACCTATTCTCTGAACAGCCGAATGTAACCAAAAATTTCATAAAAATCGGTAGAGCCGTTGACCTATTCTCTGAACAGCCGAATGTAACCAAAAATTTCATAAAAATCGGTAGAGCCGTTGACCTATTCTCTGAACAGCCGAATGTAACCAAAAATTTCATAAAAATCGGTAGAGCCGTTGTCCTATTCTCTGAACAGCCGAATGTAACCAAAAATTTCATAAAAATCGGTAGAGCCGTTTCGGAGGAGACTGGTTACAATCACTGTGACATCGCGTTTATTTCGGTTTTCACAAATCCCGTGGAAACCTTCGATTTTTCCGGGATTCAAAGTAGTACCTACCTATGTGTTGATATATATCCAAGGTATACATTTTTTTAAAAATAAATTATTGTAATAGACGTTACATACCACAGGACTCGGCGGACCGCGTGAAATAACGTCGCCAATTTACTGGTGTCAAAATTTTTGTTTTGACATCACAGCGTTAGAAGTAAGCCGATCGCAGTTTTTTCAATGGACCGCGGTCCACATCGCAGATTACTTACCTATACCTACTTGTTATTACTCCGCACGCGAGTTTCCAAGGGAAAGACTTCCGCCATGTTGCGGCGTATTAGCGGAAATTTTGATAAATCCTACTATTATTTTCTTATATAAAGAAGATTAATGTAAAATGCTTGTAAAAGGTTCCGATAGGCTTATTATCTGGTTCATAATATCGGTGATTATTTTACTATAACCCATACTAGGAATCAGAAGCTGATGCCGGAAGGAATCTCCAATATGCCAACCGGCCGCCCTCCCAAAGCACGAGAGCCAAGTTCCCAATACCACCACCACCCAAATTCAACACCACACACAACACCGTATGTTTTGCCCTGACACTGGTACATCCCCAGAACATGTTGACTTTACAATGCGATTAAGAACTTCCGCAAAGTAACGCCTTCTTATTCGGAATATAAGAAAGTTGACATTGGGACAATTTTTCAATAAGTTAGTTAACTGCCCACGGTGCACTAAAATAGAAAACAAGCTACTTATCTGATGCACTTTTCCCTATTTTACCACACCGTGGACAGCGAGATATTGTCCTAACTATAGTTTATTGAACCGGGAACGCTGCCAGTAACTTCGGAACTTTGCCTAAAGCTCCTTTTAATAATATTTTGTAGTTATTAAACTATATCTTTTAATTATAATATTGTCATGTACTTTTGATAATAAAAATTAAAATTCATTTCATTGACAAGAACTACAGGTTGAGCATATTTTGAATTTTTTTTTTCATAACCCAAGTATCTTTAGCCGAAAGTCTAAGATTTTCAAAATGTATGTACCCTTTACAAGCAACATATTTTTGAAGATTACCCTTAGCAAGCGGAGCCGAATTCAAGCAGTAGTCGCAAATAATAGCTTGTAAACCGCTTAACATCCGCACAGCCCGTGTGGTCTTGTCCTGATTAAATTATGTTAATAATACGAATTGTTTCATATTATTTTAATATTTTCTTAATATTTACGAGGATTGTTAAATTTTATATTTGTAACAGACAGGTCACTGCCCAAATAATTACCTATATTATAGAGCCGAGAAAATGAAGACAATTGGCATGTTCCGTAACTTGATTTACAATGCTGACAAGTACTCGTAGTATTCCTTCTCAGCTTGGAAGACAATATTTTATTAGTGTGTAAGATCTTATAGATACCTATCCATATCGCTCACCAAAGAAGTGTTGCCAAACCTTTTAAGTTTACAGAAAGGTTCTTATAATGGAGACATTGAGGGCTGTACTGTACCTATCAGATATTTTTTTATTTTAAATTACGCCGAATCTGGTTTAATGCAAAAATTCTGGTTATAAAGCTCTATTTTTGAATTAAAAAAACGATATAATTAATACGAATCATAATAAAATAAAAACGGAATAATGGATTAGTAACGAAATAATTTTAATGAAAATAAATTGTGACACTTAAATAAAACTAGGTTATAGCTTTAGGTACACCGTACAATGCCTCATTTTATTGAATTGTGATTATTTAATTATTTGCAATTTACATCCTGGGATACCTAAAGCGACATGTACCTACTTACGTTTCATTTAAGTTACTCGTCGCTTTTCTGTGTATCGTTTAGTCATAATAAAATCCGTTCTGCTCTTTAGTTTAATCTCTATGGTTTGATAACATTAAGGTAATCAGGAGCCGTTTTTTGTGAAATATGAATATTAATACGTGATTAAGCCATTGTCTTGAAACAATGTCTACTTTTTGGTAACAAATTGAGTGATTATGGTATTAGGGGTATTTATTAGATATATTTATGGCATGCAATTTTTCATTCAAGAGGGAGATTAATGCGGATTTTGTTCTTTTAAGAGCAAACTATTAGGGCTGTTTGTTATCAAAAAGGTTTTCTGGAATTTTACTAAAGATGTCTAAAGATGTAAGAATGTCTAGTTAATGTTTATGTTGCGGTGAAGTTTGTTTTTATTTTTAAAATTTCCATATCAATGAATCAATTGTAGACACAAAAGCATATTTTGTACATTTTAGAATGCACCAAAAATTCTACTTTAACTGAACCACCTTAAGGCGTTTCGGCCCTACCAGCCTGCGTAATTCAAATTTTATGGATTATTTATGAAATGGGGTGCTAGCAAAACTCATTGCCATACGAAGTATAATAATTAGCCCACTATTTGCGAAAAACTAAGTAAAACTTGAATTTTCGCGCCCGAATGGTACCCATCCCTCTTAAGTCAAAAATCATTGTATCAGGGGGCACGGCAGTGCCCCCGCCAAAGTCAAAGCGCGAAGCAAAACTGCCGTACCATACCATCTTTACAGGAACCATTTCGCCGCATTTTCGGGCTCCTATTTGAGAACCTCTGGATAAGACCAGAACGCTGAAATTTTCGCTATCCAGTAAGCTTCACATACTTAAAACCCAAAATTTCAAGTCTGTAGGTCATATAGTTCCGAAGTTATGCGAAAGCAAAGTTTCGCATTTTCGACACTGACTGACTGACTGACTCATGATCATCAAAATAGAACTAGTACTTCCCATAAACTCAGAGAGCTGAAATTTGGTACAGAGTTAGGGTTTAATGGCCACATAAAGGGAAAACTATAAAAACTAGGATAATCGAAGATCTGGAGTACCTGGTGATCACTGCATTAATGACTTTGTAATTCTATATAAATTATATGAGATTACAAAGTTATTTATGCAGTTAATGTATCTAGAAAAATGGACAGAAATATTTTGTAATATTTTGAAGTTTCTACAAAAAGAAGTGAAATCCCACCAAAAACATTCTGTAAAAAACTAGCCAAAGTCAAAATGGAGCTGCTTGTTTATCTCTAAAAAGTACTGAAATCTAGACAAAGTCGTGCCAAGTCTAAGGTTCCTTACTACGATTTCTTTATTATTATAGTTAATGTTGTGTGACTTGGCCGTTGAAGACCAAGAACCGCTACTCATTGACGATGAATTCTGGCGACAGATTGGTGCAATGGTGTCATGGAGCACCTGGTTTGAACCCTTGTGTACCCTTCAACGGCCAAGTCACGCAACATTAACTATAATAACAAAGAAATCGCAGTAAGGAACCTTAGACTTGGCACGACTTTGTCTAGATTTCAGTACTTTTTAGAGATAAACAAGCAGCTCCATTTTGACTTTGGCTAGTTTTTTACAGAATGTTTTTGGTGGGATACGATATACCCCAGCCATTGCTATACCTAATATCAAAGGGACTTTTACTCCATAAAACACCGGAACAGTGTTTTATACTGATAGCTATAATTTCCGTCACTTCCCATAAACCTCCCAAGTTGTATCCTATGGTGTCAAAATGTAACAGCTTCTATCGGCCGCCCTGTAATTTTGCTAAACGTCGTGTCTATTGAGATATTTTGACAGTAATCACCTACCATTATAAGTTCTTTACCAAAATATTGCTCTAGTTTCCTGATACGTTATCAAAATAAAATTGCAAAAAAAAAATTGATTTTTTTTTCATAAAAAACAAAACTACGTACGATTTACAATGGATTCCAATCCATCGACTATTTTAAATATAACTAATGTAACTGTTTTGCATCATAATAAATACATTAACTAATATTAATATTTAGTTATTTCTCCCTTCGAAACATAAAATATGTTTTGCAATTGAGTTTTTTCGTAAAGTGTAATCTATTGAGAAACGCATATGTGGGAATTGTCATTTCCTACACCACTTATATCCTACATATTAATAATGTCTCTATTGTCGTTGTGGCTCGTAGACGGCTTCGCTCGTCGGGAAATGACATACTTTCCACATTTGTATCGAAATATACCTACTACTTATTCCCGTCACAGGGAAAAAGCGCAGTAAGTAAAAGAGACAAGCAAAAACACAATCCTATAAATGGTCCGTTTTTCAGTTGTACAAATCTTCAACTTTAGATATTGCACGCAATACGAGATTACGTCATGTTTGAATTTGGAAATGATTTTCTGTTTTCATATTACTTTCTCTCGCTTGGGAGAAATGAAAATGCTTTGGCGGCCTAGAGAATCTAATAGCATTTCCCGCCCGCATATCGGGCATTAAAGATTTTCCAAGCGGATGGGATGAAAAAATATTTCTCTTTTGAATCAGGAAATAGTAGGTACTAAAACACTAAATTGTACGTTCTTCGGAATGCTAGTGATGACCATTACTATAGCGCTAACAGCAACTGGTCACGGTCAGTTACTCCGCATGCGTGGTGGGCGCAATTTGACAAGAATGTCATACAGCGATTGTGCTGCCATTTAAAACGGGAACTTGAATCAGGAACTATTCAATGTGGAATAAGGTTTCGATGACCTCAGTAGTGCAGTGGTGTGCACTGCCGTCCTATAACTAGAAAGCCGTTAAGTCCAAAAAAACGCGAAAATTGTCATTTCTCAAAAACTATAAGTAGGTATACCTACTTAACTAGCGATTCTTGGACTCAATACTACCATTTGTTTTCAGTGCATCGTTTAAGGTATTTTTTAATTTAGTTATTTCCTACAATCAGAAAGATTCGTAATTTCTTCTAAATTTACACAGGAATTCATAATAAAACAACAAATTGCAAGGTCAACAAACTGCTTTATAGCTAAGAAATTTATTTTATTAAAACCTTCAATTCTTTACTGTGTTTTTACTACCTAGGTACTGCATTTTTGTAACTGTAAGGACGTAGGCTTTATTCATGTGGACTAGATAAAATTTATGATTGGGATACAGCCGCGATTGGCGTCACTTACCATCAAATGAGAGCGTGCTGTGTATTGGGGGCATGCTCTTCGAGTTAGCGTGTTTGTATAGCTATCGTGCGCGCGTGCTAATCACTCGCCATCAGGTGTGATCTCTGCTAAACGGTGGTCAATACAAACAAAATAAAATTCGGATTCTAATGCCGTAACAATTATGGTTTACAACGCCAAAGGGCTTCTAGTCTTTTCTTTAAAATGTATTTTCTATTTCATTTTAATTTCTTAGTGATTTTGCACACTGGGCAGTCCGGGCAGTCCCAATCAAAAAAGTTTCGCCAGGGGTCCCGTGGAAATATTGACAGCAGTTCCTTATCCCTTGTATACATCATTGGGTATCTCCAAGCGTTACAGCTTTCTAGGGTTTTAGGCTGATCGAGGACTATAGTCCGTTTGGCGTTCCGGTGCAATACTGTGTAGCATACCGCATTCCAAGAACGTGTGATAATTTCTTTAGTTGCATAGGTTCACTCATATACCTACCTAATGTCTGTTTGAACTCCTGACAAAAAGAGGGGTGTTATAAGTTTGACGTCGCGATGTCTGACTGTGTGTGTGTCTGTCTGTGGCATCGTAGCTCTCAAACGAATAGACCGATTTAAATGCGGTTTTGTTCATTTGAATGCCAATTTCCTTACGGTACCTAGTTCTTAGTTGTTTGTTAATAACGGTCCAGCAGTTTTAGGTCTCCTAGAACAGCTTTCACTGTAAGTAGCTGTTGATTACTACCCACTAAGTGTGCGCACCCTCCAACGATCCGCAGCTGAGGAGCGATTTGAAACAATCCCAATCAATTATTATAATCACACGAGAATGATTCCAAATTCGAATTAATTCAATCGTTATGATTGAGTGTTGATTTTAGCCGCTAGCGATGTTTCTAACCCGACTCATCACGAGTTGTATTTATGCTTCCAACCACAGACGATTTTGACGACCTCCGTGGCGCAGGGGACGCACGCTCGGATTCGAGTGAGAGGTCGCGGGTTCGATTCCCACCACGGGCCACTTTGGAATTTTATAATTTCTAAATTGGCTCAGGTCTGGTCTGGTGGGAGGCTTCGGCCGTGGCTAGTTACCACCCTACCAGCAAAGACGTACCGCCAAGCGATTTAGCGTTCCGGTACGATGCTGTGTAGAAACCGTTGGGGTGACTTAACTTACCCCTTCCAAGTTAGTACGCTAACATCTTCGACTGCATCATCACTTACCATCAGGTGAGATCGCAGTCAAGTACTAACTTGTATAGCGTAAAAGAAAAGACTTGTATACTAAAGATACGGCGAAGAGCGCGAAAAAATGTCGCCAGTTTATGGGAGTCATTAGTACCAACAGTATAAGGCCACGCAGTACCTAGTTCGGGAGCGGCGGCGGCGGGTATTTTGACAGAATGACGCTACTGTTTGCTTGTATGAAGAACTAAGAAGGTTTACGTAAAATGTTCGGATCGGCGTATCTTTACTATTTTTATCTAAGCTTCCAACTGATCCGTTGGCCCAGCAACTACGGATTGGTTGACTTTGGATAAGAGATCCTGAATTCGATATCTAAGTTGATTCAATTTTTTTTTTGGGTATTTTAATCTGTTTCTCAGTTCTTCGTTTTCCAGTGATATTGCAGCAATTTCTAACTAGTATACCACAGCTAGTAAGTATTATGAGCCGTATGTGGCGTATAAGTTAAAAAACCTTTTCGGATGTCGGCTGAGGTGCTGTTTACGAGAGCACCGCGGACGACACGCAATAGTCTAGGATCCCGCTATACAACGACCTTCACCAATCTGTTTATTGGATGAAAACTATTTTATATCCAATTTCATATGTCAATAAATATATCGCAAGTGGGTTGCCTAAAAAATTTCAGTCCAGGGTAATCATACCCTGAATTAATTAAGAATAAAAAAAAACATTCTAACATGGACTCCTATTAAATAGGAGTCCATGTTAGAATGTTTTTTTGTACTGTACTGTAACTGTAACAAATTTTGTTACAGTTTAGTTGACATCGTAGTTCAAATTAGATTGAATGTTATAAATAGTGTTTTTTGCCAGAAATACTTTCCTGGCTGAGGAAAGTATTTCTGCTCTATATTTTTTGGCAAAAGAAAATTAACGGATAATAAAATCGTAGGTAAATAAGCATAATTGCAATTTGCGACCTGAATCGCTCATCCAATCTAATTTGAACTAAGATGTCAACGGAACTCTAACAAATAGGAGTTCATGTTACAATGGATTTTTTTTAAATTCTTAATTAATCATATCCTGGACTGAAATTTTTTAGGCAACCCACTTGCGATATATTGACATATTTAGTTGGATATAAAATAGTTTTCATCCAATAAACAGCTCGGTGAAGGTCGACCTTACTTGGGATCCCCTACTACAAGGATATGCACCTGCGCCAACGTCGGCCATTTTAAGTCAACTTAATTGCCGCGTATTGTGTCAAAATAGGTCCTCAAGAGGTGTCGATTAAAAATAGAGAAATGAAATTATTAGAAAAGCTATGCTTACCTTTAGAGAGAACCATAATAAACTTAGTGCTTAAAAATAAAATATTATATTTAAATTAAGCGAATGGAGGTTAATAATATGAGTCTGTAAATAAGTCCCATTGAAACATTACAACGTAAAGAAACCCAAACAGGAGCACTGTATGTTTGAGAGATATCTTTACAATACAAAATTACAGGTACACGGGATCATACAGTATTGTGCTCCAGATAAACAATCAAAATTAGGGCACATCTCAAAAGGGCTTTTTGACCTCCAAAACGCCGACAAACGGTGTACCGTACCTTGCCCTTGCCACAGTTATGTGGTTACTTTACTTTATTATTATATTTAAAAAAAAATTAAAAAAGGGCTTTTAATAAAAAGATCCATTTATTTCCTCTTACAAAGATCACGCGATGCTGTATAAAAGATTTTATTTCAAGAACTTTTTTTTGTGTGTGATTATCTTAGTATAGGAGGAGGTGGCTGAATTTATCATTGAGTTTGGTAGACATGTTTATTATATTATGTATATACTTCAAAAAAAAAGATTCCGATGATTTTTTGAAGTTTTATACATAGATGTACAAATTTTCACATTTTTTTCATTCTGAGTTTGATTCATTTGATATTGAACTTTGCACTTGAATAAATTATTATTTAGGTATGAATTAATTATTATAAATGTATTACTTTGCTTGTAATTTTGTAAGGGAAAACTACATTTTTCATTTCTAAATACTTAAACTAAGAACGTATGAAAATATTGTAACATAATTTTTGTTAAATAAAATGGAAACATTGTTACAATGATAGTAATTGATAGAGGAAAAGTAAAATGATGTGAAGCCAAAAGCCTTGTGAAGCACGAAAGAAGATATACCAGACCCTTGGAGTGAACCATAATTAAGGTGGGTGTAAGCGGTGGGTTTGTAGTAATCAAAAATAATTAGAATGAAAAATCAAAGTCTACACTGCCATAGTTTTGAGAGTGTCTCCAAACCATTCAACAAAATATCCTCCACCTCTTAGTCTATTTATTTCGCTGTATGCCACACTAAAGTTTCTCATATCTTATTTCAAAGGAATAAAAGCTATTTAAATTAGCGTTTTGTTCAAGGCCAAAATAATATAGGAAAGGGGGTATGATATGAAAAATAACTACCTATAAATATCGCTGGTAAATCTCAAAGGTCTAATGAGAGGTTATGTAGAAAACTAAATATTTTGCCACTGCAATTTTTTTGCTTTTGGTTACGGTATACTTCTACGTCAATAAAATTAGACCTTAATATCTAGGGATATATATGATCCAAATTACCTAACCTCATTTAGGTACGTGAGCCTAATATAGGTATTAATATGCTTAAGGTGTGTCGACTGTCGGCCCTACCAGCCCGCGAAATGCAAATTTTATTTAGTTTTTTGCAAATATTAGACTAACTAGATTGTACAAATATGGCAATGCATTTTGCGGGCCTAATATTTATGCATCTACATGTTTTTAATAGAAACTTTGCTCGAAAGTTCCCACTCATCTCATATTGGTTCCCGCAAGATAATTTTTTGCAGTTTCCCAGATTTCGAGCTATCAGGAACCAATATGAAGTAAATGAGTATTGTTGAGCAGAGTTTTTGTTAAAAACATGTACATGCATAAATGTTGTGCCCGCGAAACTCATTGCCATTAACCTTTGAAGTATAATTAGCCCACTATGAGCGAAAAACTAAATAAAATTTGAATTTTCGCTAACGTTCGATTCTGAAACCAAATCCATAGAATAAAAGTTTATCTACCCAAAAGTACAAAAAAGTGCGGTTACTTCAAAGTATCGCTGACCGCTGTCAACTACAAACGAGATCAACTGTCAAAAATATCATTCAAACGTCATCTATACTTATGATAATTAGCAAAATTATATTTGCATTTTTCCTCAAAAACAACGCCGCAAACAAATACGTAAATCGGAAACAAAAACTGTATTTGCGAGTCATTGCGCAGGCGCCGGCCACCGCACGGATAGCCCAGAAAAAAAAATTGCAGAAAGTTACAAAAAATCGCAAAAAGGTGTCTTTGTCGCAAACCGCAAGAAGCTTTTAAACACCAATATAGTTAATATGTCCAAAAACATGCTAATTGTCAAAAATATGCCTTAACTCGTGACAATAAGCATTGCCTTTCCGTACAAAGCACATTATGAACTTGAAAGTTAACTTGGCTTAGAAATCTTAAAACAATATTGGGCTATGTTATACGCTTGAAATAAATAATTGTGTGCTTTATTATAAGAATGTTACGGCTTATGATATCAAAATTGACAGTAAACCTAAATTGTATTTTTCGTGGCTAATTATAGTACACTTTATTAAACAAATACTATTTTGTCATACTTAGCTACAAAATATAATGGCCTATTTTGAGTTTTGCGGTCTGCAAATAAGCATATTATTGGTTCATATTATAAATAAACCAAAGATAATGAAAGGAATATTAATTACGCTACGTTATAAACTATTTAATTTGATAATTATTTTGAGGATACTTTTTACAATTTTGTGTTTCTTCTACTATTATTTACATTTTTGTCATAATATGTTTTATTTTTTCAACTTTTGTTATTAGTGCCTTTATTTATTCTCTTTTATCTATTAGGTACCTATACAGATTAGAAGTGTAAGGGAATTATGTGATAGTACGGATATGTACTAATAACATCTTTGTGATGAGCTCAGGTACCTACATTTCATACCCCCTTTGAGAGAAGAATAGTTATTATATTAATAACATGTCCCTCAAGCCAGGTTGGATCTTCAATAAAACACAAAAAACAATAATATGTTACAGTAATACTTATCAATAGTTAGGTAAGAATATAATTATAAATATGCTCGAATTGGACCGGAACGCACCGGAACGGCGTTCCGGTTCGCGAAATCACCGTTCCGGTTCGTGAAATCAGCGTTCCTGTTCGTGAAAAAGTTGAATTCGACCACTATAATCCTTACGTGATACGTCTAGCTTTATTTAATACTTTGTTCGTAGCGTTACGTTCAATAAAAAATATTTTTTCCCGCATATTGAACGAAAAATAGTTACCAAAATAAAAGGCAACAAAACAAACAAAACTGGCGGTTGAATTTTTTGTTTCTAAAATTTTTCTAAAAATTGCGCTGCGGTTATTAAGCCGTGATTATTGGGTGCGGGTTCGATTCCCGATTATACACATTTGCGGCGATCGATTTTGCGGCGTGTAAATAATGAATGTTTGTTTTTGTTTTTCGACCGCGTGCCTTGTTAACTTTGTCAAATTATTATTTGAGAAAAAAATACTTCAAACCTCACGTCCGTAGTTTCAAAAAGGTATTGAGAAAAATGTGCTATTTAGAAAATATTTGCATTTTAGAAAATCGTGGTAAAGTTGTCGAATGTCCGAATTTTATGTAAGTAGGTTAGATGTTATTTGGTATTTACTACTTAATAAAAATCAAATTTAAAATAAAAACGCGTGAAGCACTAATCCAGTAACCAATAACCATACACCAAAAATGCCTTACATCATTTTCTAAAAGAGCTGATACTCTTACACTGCTTGAGCCATATAAACCAAACAGAGCTAAGAACCACCGCAAGGAAATCGCATTTCAAATGAAAAAATCCGCATGGAAATCAGTTTATCCGTTTGAGAGCTACGATGCCACAGACAGACACACACACAGAATAACATCGACGTCAAACTTATAACACCCCACTTTTTGCTTTGGGGGTTAAAAAGTAAGGAAAACTAAATAACTGACTTAGGTAAAGATGAGGTTTAATTGGTAGATTTTTATTACAGTGTAAAAAGTAACGCCGAAACAAAAATTCAAGCTCAAAATAAGTCATTATCTCGCACGGCTAATTCTCGAGGAGGTTTAGAGAGTAGCAATCAAGGCACTCGGAGGCGTCCGGCGGGAGGTGGTAGAACTACCGTCATAATGGCGGTAATCCGCTGAGCAAACATCCGCCGGAATCGACCGCACATAAATCATCCATCGGTGATTGGGTCGGTCATAGAATATACACGGCGCCACTTCGCAGGTGTGCCACTATGGTGTAGGCATCGTCATCCTTCGACGTGATTACTGGGCATATAATATATAGAACATGGACAAACGTATTACTTAACATCAGATGAACGTCTTGCTGGACTCATCATTCGTTATTTAAAAAAATAGATGAATTTATGTCGATTACTTGAATAGTCTATTAAGAACATTAAGATTTTTTGAAGACTGCAGCACCTGTAGCTAAGGTGCAAAGACTCTTTTCTTTTTCTATGATTGCTGGCTCTCCAGAATGGAATTAACATTCGTTCAAGATTCTTGTTGAATAAAAAAAATATTTGTCCATACGAATAATAAGATAATCATAAAATCAAATGTAGGTACAATGTTAGACGCTACTTCACATATTCAGCAGTTATTTTTGAGTCGGTAAAATTAGTCTTGGTGCATCCTATTTGACACCATCACTTGTCACATTCAACATACACAAATATGATAGTTAACTTAAGTCAGTACCTATGTTATTTACTATGCCAGTTTCATCTCTACCTTAACTTTTATTAATAACTTCCAGCGTTTAACCATTACCTAATTTATGATCGGTATGCCTAAATAAAAAAATGTGTGTGTGAATACTAACTTTTGCTTATGGTATTGTGGCGTTCTGTTCACTTGTACCTACCCCGAGGTCAATACCAAGTGGTAGGTATAAACCATGCGCCCATTTGCGAGTTGTGGTCATCTGTTACTTATAGAGTAATCTATGAGTCTGTCGGTGCATCCACGCTTTCGCCAATCCAATTATGTCAGCCGCCGTGGCTTATTGGCTCCTAAACAATAACGCAGTAACCTTTGCTTTTTATTTATTGCACGAAATGGTTTTATTTGTTTAACAAGTTCCCAAGATGGTAGTGATTATGTCGAGCACATTATAAAATTCGGTTAAGTTGTTAAGAGCCGATTAACTAACACTATAGAAACTTTTTTCCTTACAAACTTTAAATTAGCTTCAGGCTGCATAAGATCAAGGTTCTTTGTGATGGAGATGATGATGACCTCGCTGGCACAGGAGCGCGCCCTCGGATTCGATTGGGAGGTCGCGGGTTCGATTCCCGACTCCGGCCAGATAATTTTTAAATTGGCTCAGGTCTGGTCTGCTGGAAGGCTTCGGACGTGGCTAGTTACCACTCTACTAACAAAGACTCACCGCCAAGCGATTCAACGTTCCGGTGCGATGCTGTGTAGAAACCGTTAGGGTGAGTTTACTTATCCCTTCCAAGTTAGTACGATAACATCTTCGGCTGCATCATCACTTACCATCAGGTGAGATCGCAGTCAAATACTAACTTGTACTTATAGATCTGTGTTATAGGTAGGTATAGATATTGTAAAATAAAGAGATGCATGTCTGATGTCCAACAGTGGAAGCTGAAACGAGCGAAGGACAGAAATATCTGTACTTACTGAAAAGCTTCTGAAAACATAAAATAGTTGACGAAAAAACATCACAGAATAAAAATATACTTAAGCAGGTACTTTACGTAGAGTATTTCGTGGCATTTTCCTTTGTATAGACAACGATATAAATCGTGTATAGATATATCCACGATGACACGCCCCACTCTGTCAAACTTTATAAGAATCGAATTAAACATAAGTAATTTTGACAGAGTGAGGCGCTTTTTTCGTGGATTGAAATATCTTTACACATTCTTACACTTTTTATTTGCCAGAAATCGAACCTGGGACCATACGTTTAAATACTACAGTGTATAGAGGTTAAAATTCCCCGCCTTACGCTCCAGATGGTCATATTTTCAAATACCATTACAGGGCAGTTGGAAAGTTTTGCATAAGCCAATTAAACAACGTTCTAAGGGTAGTAAGTCACGGTGGGTGAGCGTGCCTTATGGGAACAGGGAAAGTTGTGGAGGTTACAGCGAAGAGACACACGGACAGACGGACGGACTGGCAGGTGGCACGGTTCCCACGATATGGCCACTTATTGACCTTTGTGCCTGTCTTTGACTTTTGACACTACAGGGGTGGCTTTTTGTTTATTCAATGTTTGTTGATGAACTCTGGCCTCAGCGGGACCAATTTTGATCTGTAGGGCAAGTACAGGATTTTGTGCAGTCATCTCTCGCGTGGTCTTCTCCGTGGGGACTAGTCCCCATGGGGGTACGGGCCTCGAGGCATGCCTCCTTACCCGGGCGATGTGTCGCAGGGGAGCCTTGCTCCCCCGGTGTTGCTCTTCTAGCTCCGGTAAGGGGCTAAGGCCTCGCCTGTTGGCTGGAGGCCCGTTGGACGTGGTTGAGCGTTATGCCCCGCGCGGTCAGCGATTTCATCGCCGCCCTGCGCGGGGATGGTGGGGTCCGTTGGTGCAAACCCCGCGTCGTCGCTCTCGTCTCCGTCATCTCCCGCGCGCATGCGCTCAGGGGACGGGGAAAGCAGGAGCTCACGAGACAGCGGACGCCCCGTTGGTGGTCGGTCTTCATGCGGTGCGATGCCGTGGAGGTGCTCGTATGGCCCGCTATCCGCGCGCGCGAACAGACTCCGCGCAAGGGCGCGGACAAACTCCTCCACGGTGGGCGTCCTGGTGTCCCGACAACCGTTGAAAGCTTAGTTTACTATGTTTCCATTTGGGGCGCTGGCTGTAGATGTATGGCGATAAAGATTTATATCGTTGTATGGCGAAATCCGTTCCGTTTATTTGAAGGAGTCGAAAGTTTTACAGAAGTCTGTACTGACCCAACAACCTCGGATCTAATTTATTTCGAACCGGAGCAGAAACTTGACCTCCCTATGGCACACCTCTCTTCAGCATTTGATCCTCTTCTCCCATGTATGGTCCTTTCCCATGGTGCGTTTTTAAGATTATTACTATACTAGCTGTTGCCCGCGGCTCTGCCCGCGTGAATTACGATTTTCTTACATAATATACCTTCCTACTGGAATTCCTTGATTTTTCGCGGGATTCTGGTGTGATGTTGTACAGAAACCTGTTCTTACTTTGCACGGGTTATCTTGTGGTGATTTTGAAAACTCCTTTTTCTTAATAATAATATAAATTTTCATTAATACGTAGTTGAAAGATCAAAAGGACGATTTTAACTGTCGATATTTCGACCCAGTGGCACAGGTCGTGGTCACTACGTGACCACGACTTGTACCAATGTATCGAAATATCGACAGTTAAAATCGTCCTTTTCATTGTGATTTTTATTCTGAAACCACGAAATATGTCAAATATTATTAAACCATGTGAAAAGTTGTACTGGTGGTAGAACTCTTCTTTCAGAGTTCGGCCGGGTAGGTACCACTGGGATAAATTACTCTACTAACAATATTCCCCAGCCCAACATAATATAAGAGTCTTTTAAAAATCTTTGCTTCATCTCAATACAATCCAAAACATCAGAATGGACAATGGCTATATATTTTTTTACGTATAAAAAGACCTTAGATGACAGTCAGTCGGTTAGGATCGATAAGACCTAAGAGTTAAAAATATTTGTGAACCATTATCTTACCCTTTCCATATTGCGGATGATAAAGTTTAAATCTGTTCATGTGTTAACAGTGCCATCTTAATATAAAGTCAGGAAACAGTAAATAACATGACAGTTAATTTTTATTTCAAAAAATTCGGTAGTACCTATCTCAGAGTTTTACATTCAAGTTTCACATAAATTGTAGAGATGGCGCTATACGGTATAACGTAGCGATAACGCCAGTTAAATGATTTTTGTTCACCCTAAAATTGAAAAATTTTAAACCATACAAAATCTCCTGCTAAGCCTATTTATTTACGGCTGTAAAGGTACTCCAGTCTTACTTGAGCCCTACGTCCTAGTCCTAGGTTCTTTGTGCATTCCGAGTTTCAAGTCACCTACCTACTTGAACTTAAAGGTTCTGATGTCTGTAATTTCTGAACTACAAAAGTGATGATGATAAGATTTGTATGGAATAATCTTTAAAGAACCTCCTTTCTAACAAAAAAAGAATGAATGGAATCGGACAACGCGTTAATGAATTATAACTAAAAAACGTTTAGACTTTGATGCCGTCTTCCAGGGAAACCATGATGAATTTCGGGACAAAAAGTATCCTATGTCCTACCTCGGGGTATGAACTATAATCATGTCAAGTTTCATTTAAATCCATCCAGCGGATTAGCCGTGATGCGCGGTCGTGAAACAGACAGACAGACAGACAGACAGACAGACAGACAGACAAAAATTAAACAAATTACAGTTTTGGCTTCAGTATCGACTAAATAGTGTCCTCCAACAAAAATTTTCAAAATATCTTCAATGTACAGAATTCGACCCTTTACAGTTTTATTATAAGTATAGATGAACCCGAATAACACCACAACATGATCGAAAATTGCACGAATTACAAATGATTTAGGTATTACGTTTGTATGGGAGACACCGTGGGTCAGAAGACTCTTAACCCGTATTTTTTTTATTTCTTCTTTCCCCATATTACTAACATTTTTCTTCTTAATACGGTTTCAGCGATAAGACACACAGCAATAACTAAATATCAGGGAATATAATATAGCTGTAGGGATCTGGGGTGCTGGTGAAGATACCGTTATTCGACCATTTGGTGGCGAGTGGTGATAACATCGCAGTTATAATGCTCTGTGTGGTATATGGTCGGGAGTTCACGGTCACTGCACATAGTATTTACATATTAACGGGAACTTTATGTTTACGAGAACGTAATTTCTGTATAACCATCTACCTTAGAACATGCATTGTGTAAAGGAGTATGCCGATTTTTGTATGAAAATTGGGCTATACCTTGCGTCTTAACCAAACCATCGGTAAAACATTAGAAATATTCTCAATATTATGTAAAAAAAAGATTTAGTAAGATATTAACTGGGAATTTCTAATAATCTGATTTTCTAAGTTTTATAAGTGGCTTGGCGGTTCCACAAGTTTCGAAACGATTATGTAATTATTTTTTTTTATATTACTTTTAAACCCCTGTTCACATTTCCCTATAATAAATATATGCGATATTAAAATTTGAAAGAAGATTCTTCTTGCATACGCGCTTCAGAGTTCAGACGCAGAGTGACGCAATAGCCCATTTTGCGTCATTTTCCTTTGTTTCCTTTTCCTATAGCAATGATTTGAATGGAAATACGGAAACTGAGTCATGTATCGGCCGTGTATCTATAGCTGATGTTGTTTTTTCGACGTATTTCTACGTTCACGCTAATTCGCCGGCCGGGAACGAACCCGGCATATGGCGCGGCGGTTACACCTGAGCACCAGCGACCACTCCGTAGCACGTGCAACAACCATACAAAAAATGTTATTAATATGTTATTTGTAAGATATGTAGCCTATTCCAGGTTTTTTTTTTTTTTTTGCCACTGGGGAATGCATTTACGCATCCCACCCCGCACCGCCCCTAGGCCTCCCGAGGCGAAGTCAGGGTGACTGACTTCCCCTCCAGGGAACCCGAGATACTGCGGGGTGGGTATGTGGGACTCGCAGGACGTGAAGCGTCCTGAATACCCACTAAACCCCAGGGGCGTGTCATATGTACACAACAAGGCGGTGCTAACGGTATACTCCGCCTATTCCAGGTTAGGAATGTACTAGGAGCTTCAATAAAATTTAGCTGCTAGTAGTACAATATTGTAGCGGCCAGCAAGAGAAGCATTGATGGACTAACATAAAAACGCAGATACGTAATCCATTCATATCAAAAGTCCGTCAGGCCTATATTTATGGCTAAGGCTTGTAACAATATTTTTCACAAATAATGCGCAAAAATAAAAACCGATTCCTCTGTGTAGCTTTCAACCCGGACCGACTTCCATCCACCATGTCTTTCGAATTTTCACTCGAATTCGCACCTGTGTCTGCAATCAAAATTCTATTTGCAAGCCGGTACGAAATTTTAATAAGAGCTTTTATAAGTTACCTGCTGCCTATGTTTTATTTCCTAGGTCTTTGCCTCCTTCGCTATCATAGTAGGTATGTCGGAATAACGGATCGTTCCATTTTTGAACCCGACAGATACTTACGTATGAGTTTATATGTACAGATACCTACGGATTTTCACACAACTTTAGCCGGTCACTGCTTGACCAGAACAGCAATAATAATTATAACAATTTATCTCGAAGAAGGTTGTCAAAATAATGATCGATATTTTTTGTCAGAAAATCCCGAAGTCATTAGTATATAGCAAAATCCAGGACTTGCTATGTTGAATAGGTATGTAATACAAGACAGTTATGATATAAACCATAATTTGTAATTTCGGAAACAGTTTCCAGAGTTAAGTCTTGGCACAAACGATCACAAACCTAGATTCGAATCCCTCTCTCTCGGCAACATTCCAACTTCCAATTCCAACCTACTAGCTTAGCATTTGACCACTAGTCCACTACGACCAAAATGTCGACATACGATACGATACGGTGTGCAGTCAAAAAAAATCGCCTACCTGTTGAGAGACCGAATCTTTTTGGGAGTAATTTAACTTTTTCAGAACGATCCCCGACCGCTATTATTTTGTCGTAAAACGTTTATCAAAATAGTTTTGTGATGGGAATAATGAGGCGAAAGGAATCGTCACTAACTCGCAATGCACTATGGAATAGAATTTGGTAGATCTCTTATTTAGATACCTATCATGATACCTACATTTTATGGGTAAAAAAATATGTAACTCAAGAATAGATAAAAATAGAAAAGATAAGCCGATCCGAACATTTTACGTAAACCTTCTTCATACAAGCAAACAGTAGCGTCATCTGTCAAAATACCCGCCGCCGCCGCTGACCGAAAGTGGCCTTATACTGTTGGTACTAATGACACCCATAAACTGGCGACATTTTTTCGCGATGTTTGCCCTGTCTTTAGTATACAGGTCTGTGAACTCAAGTTACCGATATGAAATAATATAGCTTTTATAAAGTAAAATGCAACGATGGAAGAATGGACAAAGGATCCCTGGATTATTATTGATTAATTATAATTAATAATTTTATTAATAAGAAGAAGACTTTAAAATAAATATTAACAATACCAAATAAGTAAACCCTCTTCTATAATATAAGCGTTATCAAATTTCTTCTATATTAACGTAAATACTTAGGTTTTGAACCGAGTCAGGTAGGTATCCAGCAAGAAAATCTACCATTTTGTTGACAATAAAAATGGGAAATGCTTTCCAAAAAACCAACTTCAAATGCCACTACAAAGAGTGAAATAATTTTTATTTAAATTTTAGGTACCTACACCAATTCGAAGTCGGGCAATGTTTCATACAATCCCTAACTTACTTGATGTGCGAAGAAATGACGAAGTCATCGGCAATCGCCCGACTTCGAATTGGTGTAGGTACCTAAAATTTAAATAAAAATTATTTCACTCTTTGTAGTGGCATTTGAAGTTGGTTTTTTGGAAAGCATTTCCCATTTTTATTTAATACTTTTTAGTGCAGTTTACAATAAAATGCAGAAGGCGTTGTAAAAATACCCAAATCGCTTGAGGTGTGTTCATAAATTCTGGAGAGATACCTAAAATTCACCAAGATCCCTTCATCAGACCCTGACTTGATGACTTTAGTCATCAAATCAGTATCTGCTAGCAAATGCACCAGTAACTATAAAAAATACCCAACTCGCTTCAAGTATACTAGCAAAATGTGAAGAGTTCCCTCGATTTCACCAAGATCCCATCATCAGACCCTGACTTGATGACTTTAGTCATCAAATCAGTATCTGCTAGCAAATGCACCAGTAACTATAAAAAATACCCAACTCGCTTCAAGTATACTAGCAAAATTTGAAGAGTTCCCTCGATTTCACCAAGATCCCATCATCAGACCCTGACTTGATGACTTTAGTCATCAAATCAGTATCTACTAGCATATGCACCAGTAACTATAAAAAATACCCAACTCGCTTTAAGTATACTAGCAAAATTTGAAGAGTTCCCTCGATTTCACCAAGATCCCATGATCAGATCCTGACCTGATGACCATAGGACAACTTGTAAAATATTACTCTTTCTAATAATACTCAAATAGTTTCATGTTTCCATATAAAATTTGAAGAGTTCCCTCGATTTCTCCAGGATCCCATCATCAGATTCTGACCTGATTAAAATGGGACCACCTGGAAACAAAACCCTCTTAAACAAAAAAAGAATTTTTCAAATCGGTCCACGCGTCTTCGAGTAATCGGTGAACATACATAGATAAAAAAAAAAAAAAAAAAAAAAAGATTCCGACGAATTGAGAACCTCCTCCTTTTTTTGAAGTCGGTTAAAAAATCCGATCTCTCATTGATTAAGTATGATTTTTTCATTGAAATTAGGGAAATAGGTAGGTATGTGTACCTACCTTTAACCCATTTTTAGGTTTCATATTTTTGTTTATAAGTACCTAGTATCTTTGAAGTGGTTTCATGCGAACAATCTACTGAATTATGTTAAAAGTGTAGGCAGGTAGGTATCTATATTGTGTGCTGTTATATACCTACCAACCTCCTAAAATCCATATCATTTACAACCCTTCCTTTCCCTCGTATAATAGTTAAATACCAGTTAGGTGTGAAAGGGGTTGACAGTTGAGGGCTCGAGGGTGACAAACGCGCCCTTATTATTTGACGATTACGGTTAATGTAGATCCGATTGGCCCAGATTACCTCTTCAGCCCTTTGTCGCCTTGTTAGGAAGATTAAAAAAATATCAACTTAAACACATTTTCACGCTTATAGTAATAACCGTGGAGCAAAAATATGAATACTTACAATTAAGCTTAGGTTATGTTTGCGAAATATTATGTAAAACCTTCTGTCAGAATTAACTACTTATACATATTAACTTATGCTATTCGCCACATGTACTAGTTAGTCTGAGCTATTCGCAAAGATTTTGAGATTGTGAGCAAAATTATAAAAATGGGACCTACAACCCCCTCAAAACCTCATTACAGCCCCAAACGCTTGAGATTTTTCATAAGTTTAACTGGAGCCACAGAACCGCAGAAAGAATTCTGCGACCGCTATAACAACAAATACTAAAAATAGAATAACTCCCATACAACAAACATGATTTTTTTGCTTGTTTCGGTAACTATTTACTTAAACTACCCACTAACTAAATAGTTAATTTAAAATAAAACAAATATTTAAGGGGGATCTCCCATACAACAAACGTGATTTTTTACTAATTTTTGAATTTGGTGGGCAAATTAAAACGCACGTCTTGTAAAATTGTTTCCTTTCGATACTTACTGACAACGCCATCTGCTGAACATAACTTGAATTACTTAAAAAGCCAATTCAGCAACAGACTCGAGAACCACCCGAAGAACGTAGAAGTATACGTTTGAATACGTATGATACACGTTTGAATAAGTAGATGGCACTGATTTTTGTACAACGTAGTTCCACTAGTACGTGCATAGAGGGCGCTTTTTAGTACCCTTGCATGAGTTTACTAAAAAATAGATGCTATAGCAATGACGAAATACGTTTAGAGGACGGGAACTATGTGACGTATGTTGAAACCAAAAATTTCTCAAATATGGCGTCGCGCGTCATTTATTTCGGTACCGCTGACAGCACATACCGCTGTTGGTCGCATACATTAGCGCCATTTTGAAGATTTGACAACTTAGAAATCCGGCTTCAGGGCGGAGCGGAGCCTAAAAATATACGCGTGACGTCACTAAGGGCTCATCCTTTATGCTACATTCATTTTAGCTTGTATAATTATGTAGGGATGTTAGACCATGAGCCAATTAATAAATTCTATAGAAATTAATCGTATCAATGGTCTAAAATAAAACGTAAATTTCAGCCCAGCTATGTATTTTCAAAAATCTGATATTTTTATTAGTAAATATACAAGTTATATAAAATATAACAATGATTCGCAAAAAGATAACGCACTTGTGTAAACATAATCAGTCTTATTTATAGCTACGAATAAACAATTATTATTAAAAGGCAATGGTATAAAATTATTATTAAACAAGACTTTAATCTAGATTCTAGATCTTTTTTTAAAAACTATTTAGAGACGTAAAAATAAAACAATTTTGAGATTACTCTTAGGTATTTTTTGAATCAGTACGTTAACCCTCTTTGCTCCATTTCTTCTCTAATCACTTCTGGCTTGGGCCAAAATATTATAAGCAGTGTTGACCCTGAAAAAATCAATTAATTGTAAGTTATATATAAGCACTTAACTAATTCTGTACTTGAACTTGGCTTGATACGCTACCGCGTGTCTATATTTTAAGGACTTAAGGGGATCGGTAACATACAGCCGAAAAAAAAATATTTAGTTTCTCGCGAATAGTAGTAGGCCAATTATTATTATAAATCAGTAGCTCAAAATCTGGAAAACTGCAGAGAACAATCTTTCGGGAACCAATAATGAGTTGAACGGGAATTTTTGAGCAATGGTTTTGTGAAAAATTGTAGATGTAATTATAAATAGCTATATTTCACGCTAAACTCATTGCCTTATGTTTATAAAAAATACATAAAACAATTTGCCTACTATTTGCGAAAAAATGAAATAATTTTCAAGTTCTGAGAGCGGATATTATACATCCACCTTAAATCATCATCGTTCGATCCACCCATCCACATGAAAAAGATTCTCACAGAAAACATTTAAGGAGCTCAGCACGGGTGTGCCGGCGAAATTCAAATTTTTCGTGGTTTTTCGCGATTTTTAAGCTAATAAGACATAATAGGTTTTTGGCCGTCAAATTGCGATAATCCCAATATCTTCTTTACGGGTTTATATAAAAATCTCTGCTCGAAAGTGTCGAGTTAAAGAAATTAGTCCAAGATTTGCGAGTTACTCACATAAAACCCGATACTCGGACTAATTTCCTAGGATACACATTTTTATGCAAAGATTTTGATATAATCATGTAAAGATGATACTGCCATCCTCGCAAATTGATTGCAATAAGCCTATCATGTCTAATTAGCGTACAAATTGCAAAAAACCACGAAAATTTTGAATTTCGCGGGCAGACCCGTTGATTTCACGTTAATGTCAAAATGTGACCAAGTTCAACAAAAAAATTTACAGAATTTTTACGAACCCTTTAATTTATACTCTTTGAAATCAATCTGTCCATTAATCCTTCCGAATGCGAGGTTTGGTGGGACCTGAGATATTCATTAGTCAAATATATTTTATATCATATTATAGACATTTACAGGCTCTTATGACGAATCCTTTCATTTCATTTTCAATACTTATATCTAATCTATTATTATAAACGGTAAATATTTCACGACTTAGTTTCCGATTGTTCTAATACGCCCGTGGCGGGCGAAGAAGCTCACGACAATCTCATCTGGTTATTAATCTTTCATGTTACCACCATTAAAATCAGAGCAATTCACTTTTACTCCCAAGCGTGTACATGGGTCGCTTTAATATAGTCTTTTATAACGTTGTTTGACTTATTAATTAGTTTAGGCTTGGCAACACTTTTTATTAGTATAATTATGGTAGGTCACCTGCAGTAAAAGCGCCGAAGACAGAGAAGGCGAGTTGGCAGTGCACATCCAGAGTGGCGCCCAGCAGGTTGGAGCCAACCGCTGCGCCCGCGCGTCCCACCATGTACATCACGCACATGGCCATCGCTCTGAGGGTACAATACGACCACGTGGAACATGAGCATGGAATAAAATTACTTAATTTTTTACTGTTTAATAAGATTCATTTTCATCATTTAAATCATGCATTCGAAAATTCTTCAAAAAAATGTTCATAAAAGAATACTAAAATGTTTAAATATAAGTACCTACGTGACACGAAAAGATGGCCAAAAGGCATGCCTCTTAACTTAAGTAGTTTAAAATTATTCGTGTCCTACCAACCCAGGCGGTGCGAAATATATTCACTGTGTACTTGGCTTGACACACTGCCATGCATAAAAAATATGAAAAATGGCATATTATTATTATGCGATCACTAAACTGATCGTGTGACTTGCGTAGACACAACTGTCAGTCTCGTACAGTCTTTAAATTTCGTTCGAAATCTTTCTGTGACGATCATCGATATACCAATTGTGACGATCACAATATTATACGGGAACGCCTGCAGGATTGCAAGAGTCAAAATGAATCGCGTATAAAACTTAAGCTAGTGTCACCCATTTCACTCCTAACTTGGCCTAACACACTACCATGTATGGATACATGGTTTATCAAATCAAACAGATACTGAGTTACCTGAGGCACGTGGGAAAGACGTCCACGGCAATGGCGGCGAGGATAGATGCAGCACAGCCTGAACACAGCGCCAGGATGAGCAGTGCCGTCGCAGCGCCTCCTTGCGGCACGAACGCTGCGCCGACGGTCGCTGCCCCGCACACCACCATTATGCTAGCTGGAAATTATCCACACCAAACATTGGCATATAAATCTATGGACCCCGGGTGTAACACAAAATTCACGAAAAAGTGTCCCGTAAAAAAACCTGTTTAAACGAGGGTACACGTGTGCTTTAATAAACAGACTTAAACATTGTATTTATAAACATTTTATTTTATTGTATTTGACGATAATCATGCCTGATGGAAAGCAATGATGAGGTCTAGGTTGGAGCGCGCTTGCCTAGAAAATGCCTATTCACTCTTCTCTTGGAGGCACCAGATTTTATACTTGGCTGGAAACACGGAGGCTGGAAGAGCGCTCCGTACCTTAGCGGTTCGTATCAGAAACGTGAAAGAAAAACGTTTCGTGCGAGTTTGTATGTCAACCACATTAAATTATGTCTTAAACCATTATTATACAGCTTATTGGATAAGTGCGATTGGAACTATTTTCCCGTTTTGGCATTCATTAGGTTCTGACACTTTTTAGCGCTGACCCAAAATCCTTAGTTTATATATCAATGATACCAAAGGTTTCAGCGCATAAACAAATCTTCAACTCTCACTAAATACCCATTACAACATCCTTTCCAATAAAAACAGAACCGAAATCGGTTGGCGTGATACTGAGTTATTCGTTTATTTGTCGCGCACAATACACCTTGCACCAGAATACTCGATTCTAGGCTCACGAGAGCTAAAGAAGACGTAACCATGCGTTCGAATTTTGAACGTCGACCTTCTCTCAACGTTGCAGTATTTGCACCCTCTAGCTGTGAGTTGGCACTAACATTGCCGGTGTTCTGATACTCACAGTACAGCGTCTTCCTGCCAATCCGACCGATGAACACGCCGATGGCCAGGTACGTGACGGCAAACACGGCACCCATTCCCATGGAGATGGGGAACACGCGCACCGCCACCTCCGAGTGGCACGCGTGCTCCGGGGCCGACAACTGCGAACAACATTGGTCAAATTGGTGCAAGGGTTTTTACGTACGTAAGCAAACAAGCAGGCGGGTCACTAGCAGAGTGATCGGCTAAAAAAGTATCAATCATTAAAGATCTGTATCAATGTCAAACATGGGTTTTGACCAATCACAACACTTGAAAATCACGTTTTGACATTGATGCAGTTCAGCATGATTGATACCTTTTTAGCCGATCGCCTTGCTGGTGTGAACACCGCCGCGCCCATGGATATTTGCAGGTTTATATGACTCATCTCGGTGATTTCTAAGATTACTAATGCAAAGCTTTCAAATACAATTCAAAACATGTAGAGAATCACAGTTATCTGTGCGTTAGCCAGATATTTTGCAATCGGAATCGGTCTTGCGCCTGATCTCTTTCTTCGTCGGAGCTTGTATAGAATAACAACGATATTTATGCTTTCTAAATATAGTTGTAGGATTATTAGACTGAGGGAACAAAGAATTAATCTGTGTTTACGCACACACTTCTGCACTATAATTTCTTAGATACAAAGGCATAATAATGCCAACATCTAGACAAGGGGTAGGTTTTTGAAACTCCTCGGGATAACATTTTATAATGTCAGATTCCTACAATTATTCCGTTGGATCAAAAAGTTTTAGGAACGATGCCTGCAAGTAATAGGGGCATTAAACTCACGCTCAAATTCCTGGCTCTGTCGAACTTGTCGTGGATGATCTGGCAGATGGTGTCGCTGTCAGCGCTGGTGCTGCGCAGCATGCTGTTGAGGATGTCCGGCACCCACACGTACAGGCCACTTGATCTGGAACACAAGCAGGTTTCAAGGAAAACTCTGACGAGGACATAGACCTTAAGTTACAGGCAACTAGCGAACTAGCGTGGATGCCAGTTTTCATAAATTCCTCGGAAACCATAGATTTTTTTGGAATAAAAAGAAGCAAATATCTTAATCCAGGATATAATCTACTTCCATGTCAAATTTCAGTGAAATCGGTTAAGTAATTGCAGCGTGAAGGACGATTTCTCCACACACACTTTGGACAATATTCCACCTCTTAGGGAGTGAGTTTTGAAAAGTCCTTTCTTTTCTTTGGACTACCTAGACCCATATAAAAGAAGTATAAAATTCTCTTTTCTAGCAAGAATCTTTATAGATCGCGCTGTGCTGTGGTATAATAAAATTGCAAAGCTATCATAGATCAAATTTATAGTAGATCAAGCAATAATTATAGTAGGCATGAAAGAAGATATTCTAATGACATTCTCACAGCCCATATGAGACGGTAATTTGATGCGTCGCAGTACTGGTGACCACTACTATAATGGTGGACATAGATCTCGCTGCCAGCGGTATAATAACGAAATACAGGTCAAACAGGCTGCCTGCTGCGAACTTTATGGTCCAAAATCAGACTACACTACACTACAGATACTTATAATACAGACCTGGTGTCGGTTACAGTAACAGTGGGGCGAATTAAATGGTTTTTCCCATCTCAAAAAATGACCTACGGGCCTAAAGCTAAGCACAATTTTAAAGAAATTGGCTTAGAACTTAAAATCATTTGGAGTAGCCTAAAAATCTAGCTATACTAGATTAACGGGGAAATAATAATCTGGATGACCTTAAACTAAAAACATAAATGATGCTTTTGCGAAACAATGAATTAATTCATCTATGATGAATGATTTTCTCTTAGTGAGTAGTAACTTTTCCTCCAGTGTTACTGGAAAAAAAAATAAACAACGAAATAGTCTTACAATTATTGTCCTTTTAAAAATTGTATAAATAAGAATTAATTAATTTGCTCAATGCACCAAGTAGATGAGACAATTGAAGCAAATCAAGAATGAAATAAAAATTTACATAAACGTTTTCCTGGAGCAATTAAGTAGAAGTTATAATCAATATTTATTAGCACGCCTATCTAAATGGTAAACAATTATTTCGAATCAGTTAAAAAGAAATAAAAGTAAGTATTCTTTTACACTTAACAATATTCTTTTACACTTAACAAGTTTGTACCTACTTCACTGCAATCTCAATTAATAAGTGATGATGTAGCCGAAGAAATTGGAAGCTCTTAACGGTTTCTACACAGTTATGGAAGGCTTAATCGCTTGGCATGCGTATTTGCTAGTAGGGTTTATAACTAGCCACAGCCGAAGCTTCCCACGAGACCAGACCAGTAGGCTGATTCTGTTTCGTTTAGCTTATTGGTTAGTAACTCTCAGTCACTGGGTTATTTTCACTAAGCAGAATCAGCTCACTGAGCGAATTTAAAAAAATAAAAAAAAATTAAAGAGGCCCGTAGCGAGAATCGAACCTGCGATATTGCGATGGGCTCGCAATATTAAAATCACATTAAAATGGAATGAAATTTAAAAAATGTATAGAATGACGTTGGCCTTAGGACGTGACTTATCGAAGCAACTGTCATTCCCATACATTTTTTGAATTTTATTCCACATTGTTACGGTCTGGTTTCTATCAATCTTGATGCTTCATGATTACTGGAAATAGAAACTCACAGCATAAACACTGCGAACATCAGCGTATGCGATATGACCACGCATCGCAGAAGCGGCGGTCGGAACAGCAAGGTTATATTCTTGACGGCGCCCACGAAGCCTCCAGACTTAGACGACTCGATGTTGCCCGTCACTATCCTTTCCACCTGCAAAATCATATTCATCGTATTCATCACCGTCCGTCCCTCCGTCCGTCCGTCTGTCTGTCATCGGGCTGTTTTTTTTTAAACATGACAGTTAAACTGCTGTCGTACCTACCCGCACGAAAGAGTCCTACCACCAGCAGTAGCTAGAATTCCTGATAAAATTCAACCTGCGTATGATAAAGCTGACATTCACCACCTTTCCGCTTCATCGTCAGACCTTTAAAATTAAAGACAGGCACGGCGGGCCAGCAGGTTATTTTTCCGCGATCCATCATCAGACCCTGACCACAATCTATCTTTTGTTTATTAGGACCATTATAATCAGCCTATTATAATAAGTCTACTATTTTGGCGACGGATTGAGCAAATTGCAAACTGCTTATCGGTATCTTCGTTTCTTAATGTTCTTGGGGTGACGAAATTCAAGGTCATAATTTAGAGGCTGCTCATCATTTATAAGTTAGAACATTGTTGATGATTTTAGACAAATAAAAATAATTATCAGCTCTTTTCCAGCTGATAGATAGCTGGTGCATGAGCTTATTATAAACGGTATAAGTAATGAGTGAGCAGATTTTCTTGAATTGCCAAGACCATTTTCGTTCAAGTCTTTTTTCAAATAGAAACTTTCAATTAAGAAAGTAGACATCGTAGTTATTTAAAAATGAGTGACCATCTACTACATTATTCTTTCAACGTGTAAGCTATGTGGAGGGGAGTTCATTTTTAGGTTGAACAATGTATAACACACTTACAGGATAATTCCCTTCCCCAGTGTTATGATTGTACGCATACATCCTAGCTAACACCGGCAAGGCTTTTTCCGCCCCACAAGAGGAGAACAGGTAGCGGGGACTCTCCGGTAACCATAGCAACGCGGACGCAGCCACCAAGCCTGGCGCGCACCACGACCAGATGAACACCCTCCATGGTACCATCTTGAAGCCGAAGAGCGGGAACGACCAGGTCCCCGGTATTATCACCCAGGCTAGACCTGAAAAGAAACCTAGGTTATATCTGGGTGAAATCATCATCATCACATCAGCCGGCTGTGCATGTCCACAGTTGGATGTAGCGAGCGCCACCGAACCCTGTCCTCATCCAGCCACTCCCCGCCACCCGCTTAAGGCCCTTCGCACACGGCTCGTAAGCGTATGCGTAGCGTAATCCTCGCATACGACGAGAGCAGTACAAGCATGAACATTTTCAAACAAGTCCGCAGAGTGTCATATTGTTAAGCGAGTCGTTATGACTGTTCGCATAACATACGCTTAAGAGTCCTGTGAACTACAATGTCCCCATACATTCGAAATACCAAATCATTTCTTATTAGTGCATATTTCGATCATGTTGTGGTGTTATTCGGGTTCATATAGTAATAATCTATGCTCCCTTCCATATTTGGTTCAGAAATACTTCTTAAAAACGAAATAATAATCAATTTTGACCTTCATAACTTTGGTCGAGTTCCGTAATACCAAAAATTATGAATGAAAACTTGTAACTGTCTTTATTAACTGGTGTTTTTCTTTAGCTGGACAATAAAAACTGTGCTCCTGAACTAATGCAACGTGAGATAGTGTTGTTTTTATTACAAAACAAGTAAGCAGAAAACATGTCCATAAAAATGAGCAAAAAATAAGCAAAACTAAATTTGTTTACAATTTCGTTTAACAAAAGTATTTCGAAACCAGATATCGCGAGGAGCATAGATTATTACTATATGAATCCGAATAACACCACAACATGATCGATGGGTCTACGCTAGGCGAACCGAGCAAGAGCCGAGCACGAGCCGAACACAATTCGTGTATAGTGTGGATCGACTTACAAGCCTCGAACGAGCGCGCTGCGAGCATTTCGTTCGTGCTCGGCTGCGTTCCGCCTGTTTTCGGTTTTTTGACGAACGCAAAGGGATTGGAGGACAGTGATCGTTGTAGGTTCGTTGTACGTCCACAAATGACTCCGCGAACGACAAAGCGAAACGGCTCCGCTTGTGCTTCGCTCGTTCTCGGGTCGTCTAGCGTAGACCTTAACGCTTACGAGCCGTGTGCGAAGGGGCTTATATCGTCAGTCCAGTGAATTAGAGCCTTAGAGGGCCCAATGCTACGCTTGCTTATACGCGGTCTCCACTCCAGTGGACTGATTCTGTATCGTTCAGTTAGTTGGTTAGTAACCCTAACTGGGTTATTAACTAAGAAAACGAAGACAAAAATCCTATTTTTGCACAAATTACCAACCTAGGTCGGTATGGTATCATGTCAATATACCATGCTAGTTGCTATCTTGTACAAAAAGAATACAAAAATAGGATTTTTGCCTCCGTTTTCTTAGTTAATTACCCAGTGCGGGTTACTAACTAACTAACTAAACGACGGCCATCGCCCCTACGACATACATGACATGCCCTTGGGCTATGTCAGTGACTTTCGTTCTCCTGCATTCTCTAGGTGAAGAAAGAGATTTTATTTTATAGGCAAGAATGACGTGCTAGAACGAAATAACATATGCATCAATAACAATTTAAACAGGCAACATGATAATAAAACCGTGTACCTAACAATATCTGAAGTTAACGACTGTCGTGTGAAATCGGGTCGTGCCGCGTATTTGTTTATTGTTTTGTGATACATGATTTGCCAAGGTTACTCATTGAGCGATATGTTATCACTTATCACCTAAATTGCTGCAATAACATAATATAGCCAATAAATACGTAATAAACAACAATGTTAATTCATATAATTAGTATGGCCACTCGTGTGATTGACCCACTTTGATAACACGAGTAATATTTGATAATAATTTGATATCTAATCAGGTCCACACATCACAAATCGTTGAGTATAATTTACAGCTACACGGTTACTTAATTTTCAGTAGGTCACTTTCAAATTTAATCATGTATTTTAAATTCGCTCTGGATCAATCGTGTTTGATTGCATGAAATCTCCATAAAAAGTTTTCCCAAAAATTGCTCAAAAATCTTAATTTTTTAATTTTATCTGTAACTACAATGGATGTTTGTGTATTTTTTTGTATAACTGACTAAGATTTTTTTATAACTGGCTAAGTTTTTAAACGCCAAAAGTTTTTTTCTGCCGTTGTTCACAATGTTGCCTGACGCACCCTACAATGTATTCGTAACAACAAGGAGGATAAAAATAAAACTACTATAGTGAACGATAAGATGAGAAAACTTTAATCACCTATCCATGTTAGATACAGTGGGTCCCACTCTTAGGCACAGGTGTTATACATATTATAAGTTTGTCATTTCTGTGTGTGTAGCCATTGCCACAAATACAGTGCTATTTTGGCGCGTGGCCAAAGTCTGAACTAACGCCGCTATCTTGTGCTACTGTTTAATAGTTCGCTCTGTCAGTATATATCACTATTGTATGTTATTTTGTTTTTGCTTACTATTCCTATATTTTAAACTAAAATTGAAGTAAAATTGAAGAGATTTTATTTTATGGCTGTCTTTGTTTTGCAACAGCGCCCTCCTTCAAGTGCCAAGAGAGCCTTGTCGCACTATACATAGGTATTATTTATTCATACTCCCCCAATACGAGTATGATATGAACGGCTGGACTATAAATACTTATACAGTGTCATTTCTCAAATCCAAGATGGCCGACACCACAAAATGGCGAATGGCGGTGGCACAAATGGTCGAAGGTTTCTATTTTCGTTTATTTATTCAGGTAATGAATAATACAAATGCGATGTATGTAACGTTATGATATATATTTACATTTATTTACTTACAATATGTGAACAAACCTGGTAATATCATAAAGGAGAAGGAGATGAACGCGGAGCCCCACGCGATGGCGGCCGCGCGCCGTGAGCTGGTGTGCATCTCCCCCAGGTACGCGTACACGGTCGCACTCGACGCCGACACGCTGTCACGGACAAAAAGGTGCAAAATATACACTTAGTACGAGAGGAATTCGAAATTCGCACAAAAACCTGTACTAACTCAGGTTTTTGTACGAAATTCGAGTCGACTCGCATCGCACAGACGTATCGAATTTCCACATAATCGACATGGCCGGATTCTGCCTCGGAAAAGAATATTCATATGGCCATTGACAAACAGTACGTCATATTAAAGCTTATAATTATGTCTTTACAATCGTTTAATTTTTATGATCAGAAAACAGACGAGAGACATAATATCTGCATAACAACTTGCAACAAAATGCGCCTAAATATTTTAAATAGCAATGATTTTAAAAAAAATGTTATTCAAAATGTTTACTCGCATTTTCTAAGCTTTGTTATATGAAAAAATAATTTGCATACCAATACGCATAATATTTTAATAAAAAAATCATTGCTATTAAAAATATTTAGGCGCATTTTGTTGAAAGTTGTTATGCTGATATTATGTCTCTCGCCTGTTTTCTGATCATAAAACTTAAACGATTGTAAAGACATAATTATAAGCTTTAATATAACATACTGTTTGTCGATGGCCCATGAATATTTTTTTCCAGGGCATAGCTCCATACAAGTTTGCCATGTCCTTTACAGTCAGCGCCATTTACTGACAGCCGCATGCCAGTGAGTGTCCATAGATGGCGCTGGCTGTAAATGTATAGAGGCATTCGATTCGTTTGTGCGATGCGAGGCGACTCGAAGTTCGTAAAAAAAACCTGTACTAACCCTACTTCTGTAGGGAACCCGCCGTCGAATCGCCTATAGGCTCTACGAATAGAATCGATATTCAAAATTAATACAACTATGATATTATTGTTAAAAATCGGCAATAAAAAAAATGAAAATAAATGTTTAACAACTCTGTATAATTCTGACCCGCGGAGCTTTGTCGAACCTGTCCAAGTGTTGTGGCAGATTTCTGCAATTTGGGCAGATTTATTTGAACTAAATAAAGGCCACTTAGCACTGAGTAGGTACTCAGTAGGCAAAATTATGCGAATTCATTAAGGTGGCATATTCTTGGCATTTTCAGGAATCAAGGTGGTAGTTTTTTTGCCATTGTCGGGCAGATTCGCCATTTTTGAAACGGGTGACCGTTTCAATTATTTTATTGAAGTGAACATTAAGCGTTGGGCATTTTTTGCGATAGGAAAAAAACACAGAACTCGCGACATTTTCACCGTTGCCACCTCTGTACTCGTATATTATGATCTTTAGTGTAGTCTGTTAATATTCAAATTGCAAGTTTTCACTTCCGTCGGAGAGTCCCTGCTTAGGCTGATGTGTGATGACACTGGAGAAAAAGTATATACTCACAGACAACCAGTAAAGAACCTAAGAATCAACAGCATCCAGACATTAGTGGAAAAGGCAGATGCTATGGAGAACGCTGCCGATGCCACCATCGCTGGCAGCATCACGGCGCGCCGCCCGAACCTGTCGCCGAGGTAGCCCCACAGGAATGAAGTGCTTATTATACCTGTGAAAGAATTTGTGTTTTAATAGGGGCTGGATGAAGTAGCTTGGAACTATGGCGAAGATGATCTAGAGGAAGACCTCCTTCAACTAAATAGGAGGAAAAATTAAGGTATAATACGACGGCAGTTTGGACTCAGGTTTTGAAAAACAACAAACAGGGTTGATCTTGGACGCAAATGTCCAAGAACGAAAAGAAAGACAAGACATTGACGTAGACACTGTATACTCTATGGAGATCAGTGCGTAGACAGCATGAAGTTGACAGATTCAATCGACACGTTCAGCATTATCAGGCCTCAG
Source organism: Coenonympha glycerion (assembly GCA_963855885.1). Lineage (NCBI taxonomy): Eukaryota > Metazoa > Arthropoda > Insecta > Lepidoptera > Nymphalidae > Coenonympha > Coenonympha glycerion. The sequence goes on along the minus strand of OY979637.1, from coordinate 1,453,861 downwards.
TCAGCACTAGCCGCTCCTCACCTATGAACGCAGCAGCGTTGACCAGTCCCTTGTGCTCGCTGGTGAGCCGCAGCTCGCACTCGGCGGCGGTGATCACGTAGCTCATGCCCACCGACTCCATCGACATTATCAGGCCGCAGTCAGCACTAGCCGCTCCTCACCTATGAACGCAGCAGCGTTGACCAGTCCCTTGTGCTCGCTGGTGAGCCGCAGCTCGCACTCGGCGGCGGTGATCACGTAGCTCATGCCCACCGACTCCATCGACATTATCAGGCCGCAGTCAGCACTAGCCGCTCCTCACCTATGAACGCAGCAGCGTTGACCAGTCCCTTGTGCTCGCTGGTGAGCCGCAGCTCGCACTCGGCGGCGGTGATCACGTAGCTCATGCCCACCGACTCCATCGACATTATCAGGCCGCAGTCAGCACTAGCCGCTCCTCACCTATGAACGCAGCAGCGTTGACCAGTCCCTTGTGCTCGCTGGTGAGCCGCAGCTCGCACTCGGCGGCGGTGATCACGTAGCTCATGCCCACCGACTCCATCGACATTATCAGGCCGCAGTCAGCACTAGCCGCTCCTCACCTATGAACGCAGCAGCGTTGACCAGTCCCTTGTGCTCGCTGGTGAGCCGCAGCTCGCACTCGGCGGCGGTGATCACGTAGCTCATGCCCACCGACTCCATCGACATTATCAGGCCGCAGTCAGCACTAGCCGCTCCTCACCTATGAACGCAGCAGCGTTGACCAGTCCCTTGTGCTCGCTGGTGAGCCGCAGCTCGCACTCGGCGGCGGTGATCACGTAGCTCATGCCCACCGACTCCATCGACACGTTCAGCATTATCAGGCCGCAGGTCAGTAGGACCAGGTAGTTAAACTTCCCGTGACCTGGATACGAAAGCCTGATATTAGAGGTTTAGCGGTAATCTGTTTTAATCCAATTTGCTGTGGTCACACCTCAAGTTACAAGAACAGTTACTTAACTTCCAACAATGTCATTGTTATTTTATAGAAGTGCGGGATTCACTTTCGCCGACCTACTCAGGATACTCCCCTACCTATGAATAGTTCAACTACATTTTGTCTCATTCATCGGTTATTTTACATTTGTAGGAAAAGGCCAAAATTAGTTTGAATTATTCTACCGCGATTCCACGGCTGACCCACGGTGTCACCCATACATTCGTAATAGCAAAATCATTTGTAATTCGTGCAAATTTCGATCATGTTGTGGTGTTATATCTATGCTCCTGGCCATATCTGGTTTCGAAATACTTTTGTTAAACGAAATTGTAAACGAATTTAGTTTTGCTTACTTTTATGTCAAAGAGGACGTGTTTTCTGCTTATTGTTTTGTAATAAAAACAACCCTATCTCACGTCGCATTAGTTCAGGAGCACAGTTTTTATTGTCCCGCTAAAGAAAAACAAAAGTTAATAAAGAAAGTTACAAGTTTTCAGTCATAATTTTTGGTAAAGTTATGAAAATTTTGATCAAAATTGATTATTATTTCGTTTTAAAGAAGTATTTCCGAACCAAATATGGCCAGGAGCATAGATAATTACTATATGAATCCGAATAACACCACAACGTGATCGAAATATGCACGAATTACAAAATGATTTGGTATTTTGTATGAATGGAGACATCGTGGGTCAGTATAGACTCCTAAGGAGTTTTTGCAGATTTACTAGTTACCAGTTACCATAACATTGTAGGGTAATGTGGTGGTGTGACGTAATATAATAAATGTATAATGTACCTAATCGATTTTCCGTTTTTTTTGGTTCTCGAAGAATATAATGTTTTACCTTCACAATAGGCAAGCAGAGAAAGTGGATCAATTATTGTATGAATGCAAATAAGATATTATACACCTGGGTGTTGAACTGACATAGTTTAAATATCATTTTAATACAATTGACACTATAAATACCTACTTGCGTCGAGTAAATTGCTCGACCTATCAATAACATAGTGTCATTATCCACATAACTAGTCCTAAGATAAAGATAATACTCATCTATACAGATAAGATTTTATCTGGTAATGCTCCTATATCTTACACAGAATACCTACCTACCTAATTTTCTGGTCCGAGCACTATCTTCGTTATATTTATAATATGCGATCATTAATTCTAATTTAAGTAGATTTTATGAATGAGGCAACATGAATTTTAACTATAAGTACTTATCCCATTATAATGTGTTAACCTTAAAAGATGTGATTTCACGGACTTTTTTTAGATTTTAAGGGAGAAAAATTCAGTCATACACGATTTTAGTGTATTTTTAATCTTTTATACAGCGGACGCAACGGAAGCTCTGGTTCCAGAGATTAGCGCGTACAAACAAACAAACAAACAAACAAACTCTTCAGCTTTATAACATTAGCACAGATTAAAGCAATTACAAAGATAACTTGACAAACAAAAATCTTAAAAACGTAATTTAGGTAATTATTGTAATTATCGTTTCCAGAGGTAATTTGTTCCAAAGCATATAAACAGACTCTTTGATTTTGTTTATTTGTAGAGTAATGTATTGTGTACAATTAAATTATAATTAATAACATATGTATCTACGTTTTAATCGTCCATTATCATCAACGCAACTTGTTGTTCAGATTTCCTAGGGTCATAGACCGCTGTGACCTGCGACTTACTACGATTATAAAGGAGAAAAAAATATACAATACAAGTGAGGATTTTTAACACACTTATGGCCTATCTAACAATATAGATACAAATGCGTGTTTGTTTTATGTTATTAGGGTCCTGTACCCAGGCCGCAGGGGAAGAGGAGTGTCGGTGTGTCGTTGCCGCTCGCCCTATCTCCCGCGACCATACGGTGGCGCACCGTTAGATGCGTCGGCGGCGGGGCCGCAGGGGAAGAGGAGTGTCGGTGTGTCGTTGCCGTTCTCCCTGTCCTCTGCGGCCGTTTGGTGGTTTGCGGCGGAGCCAAAGATCAGATCCGCCGCGGGGTATGGGAGGTCGATGCCTGCGAAGTGCAGGAGCAAGCTTCGCAGGTATCGGCTTACCCGTGCCCACGGCCCCTGGGTGGCGGTCCCGGGGGGGTCCGTCGCCTTACGGATGGGCGCCGAGGAGGTAAGGCCGGCTTAGGTGTTTCTGGCGGGCCTTGCTGTTGGAGGGGAGCTCCATGCTCCACCTCGTGGAGGGGCTGCGCAAGCGGCCGGGCACCGGCGGGTTCGCGGAGGTTTGCGCAAGCGTTCCCGTGTTCCCGTCATACGGTGCGAGGAGGAAACACCGTGGGGTTTAGCCGGTAAGAGTCCGGCATAACCCAGCCGCTCCCCCGGGCGACTGGGTATCCATGAGGATAAAAAAAAAAGGGTCCTGTACCCAACGGGTCTAAAACTGAGAATTTGACTTCCATCTGTCACCAGGCTTCTCTTGAACCGTGATAAGTAGTTTCTCAAACACTTGAAATTTTCACAGACAAAAAACGCGTTGTCACGTTTGTTGTATGGGAGCCCGTCTTAAATATTTCCTTTATATTAATTTTATTATTTATTTTTAAAGAGCAATTTTCTGTGGATATTTCAAGCGTTTATATATTGCCAATACCAATATCGAGCAAAAACATGCAAAAACGCGGGCAAAATTGCTCAGCTTACAACACCGTCGCAATGTTGCCTGTTTAGCGGTTTTTTACAGGATATACTTTGGCGAGTGTGCTCAGGAACTACATAACCTTGTACCTCCTTCACCTTTCTACTATAGGACTGCAAGACGCCGAGAGGGGTGGCATCCTTATATGGTTGACATCCAACAAACTCGCACGAAACGTTTTTCTTCCACGTTTCTGATACGACCCGCTAAGGTATGGAACGCCCTTCCAGCCTCCATGTTTCCAGCCAAGTATAATCTGGGTGTCTTCAAGAGAAGAGTGGATAGGCATTTTCTAGGCAAGCGCGCTCCAACCTAGACTTCATCATTGCTTTCCATCAGGCATGATTGTCGTCAAGCGCAAGCCTATTTACAATAAAAAAAAAATCACGCTTATTGTATGGAAGCTAGTCCAGTCCCTCTTTTATATTTTATTATTATCAAAATAATCAATAAGTTAATGTGAAAATTTTACCTGTCTAACTATCACGGTTCCAGAGATAAAGCCTGGTGACAGACGGATGGACGGACGGGGAAGTCTTAGTAATATGGTTCCGTTTTTACCCTTTGGGTACGGAACCCTAAAATAAGACGTTAATATTTATCAACATTATTCCCATTGTGATTAATAGTCTTGAATATCTTGACATTTATTGACCATAAAAAAATATTGCCTAAAGTAATAATTATACAGAGTGTTTAAAAACCTTTAAGAATAATACGTAAATAAAAACAAATTTATTTAAATATTTACTATCCATTAATATACATAATGGAAAGTATGCCTATTGCTTTAATTGTTTATGTATTTAGATAATATATAATGTAAGAAGTTTGTTTATTTGTTAGTTTCATAAAATTCACGAACCGAACCAATGTTGATGCAGTTTGACAGAGTAATACTACGTAGTTACGTACGTATTAGCAAAGATACCTTGTACAAGGGCGTGCAAAATCGGAAAAAAATGAAAACCGGTTTTACTCCGATTTTGAAATCTCTAAATCGGTTTTTTCGATTTTTTTGATTTTAGAATATTATTTTTTTTGTAATAATAGTAACTTGTCAATTATCATGCTTAAAGAGATTTTTGGCTGAGTATTTTAATATTGAGCAGCAAAAAAATATCATTGTGAGCGTGGCGAGCATTTCAAAGAAACGTACTGCAAGAAAAAAGCAGCAGTACTTAAACTCCGAAAGCATTAGTATTGAAAAAGAAACTGGCTAACTGACTGACGGACATAATATCAACACAGCCCAAACCGCTGGATCTAGAGACTCCGGCACACAGGTTCCTTATGAGGTCTAGAGGTGTACTAAGAAAGGATTTTTCCAAATTCATCCCCTAATTGGGGGTGAATCGGGGCTCCAAAGATTGTATTTTACCTTAAATACTCCTTCACGCTGCATCTACTAAACCGTAGATTTCGTCCTAAATTAACACAAAGGCTACTTTTTAGTCCGAAAATCGAAAAAATCGGAAACCACCGATTCTCATTAAAAACCGATTTTCAAAATTTCACAAAAAATGACCGATTTCCGATTTTCCGGTTTTGCATGCCCTACCTTGTACGTTACGAGTATACATGAATAAACATAAACTATGGACTAAACAATGGACATACCTACTCCTGGCTTAAAGACAAAGCTTCCCGCATTAATTAATAAAATCAATTCATAACCTATTAAGAATTTTATTTTTTATTTACATAATAATTATTTGACTAAGTATCTTATACGACACTTAGGTAAAAAATAAAAAAATACGCGCAACTTATTCCATCACATAATTTACCAAAAAATATTTTTTCTTAAACTATGTAATTCTCAAATAGGTATTTCTCAAATGTCAAAACGGGACTTTGAGAAGGAGCCTAGAGATTATTTTTTGACAACTTTTAAAGGGCTTGAAATATCTGGAGCAGACACCATCTAAAATTGTACTTATAAGTTGTAATGTAGATAACATTACAACTTACAAGGTCTTGCAAAGCATGATTTGCGAGTAAAAGAGGGCAAAGTGTCGGGAATGCAGTTTTTTACGCAATCATACCTGTTGTAGATGTCATTGACCTAAAGGTTGAGACAGGCGATGTAGATTGTAGAGGAAAGGGATAGTGGTTCTAAAGTGCAACTACTTAGGTATAAATCCAAGTAGGTTGCCTGCATAGTTTCTCTCTTAATTCTTAACTTATTTCAATCTTAGAGTTGACTGATCAAAATAAGAGGTGCTGTTTCATTACTTACGGAAAAGCACTCTATATTTATTGCTTCTGTTTGAGGTAATAATATTGTAAGTGAGCAAAAAATCAGCTTTAGATAAACAGGACTTAAATAATAGTAGCAAACCAAATTTAGAATTGGATTTTGCAGTCTTTTTAAAAAAAATAATAAATCTGCTTTTTAATTGACACAAGAGATAGAAGACGAGGAAATTTACACATGAAATTATGAACTTAATTTTAAAATAATTTCATGTGTAAATTGCGTTTAAATTATGTATGTAGGTAAGTCAATTGGATTCGTTTTTATGTAACTGGAATATTGGATTATAATTAATAAAATAAATTATTCACTCAGTGATTCCTATACAGCCCTTAATATCTTGGTTTTATATTTTTATGGCAGTAATATTTTATTGTTACTGCTCTGACAGATAAGCAAATGATTATGATAATGAAGTAATAACTCTTAACTCATGTTATAATGTGACTATGTATATTTTATCAATCCGTATTCCGTAAGTGTAATAATCAATTTAAATATTATCACATTTGAAATGTTTTAAATGTATACAACTGGTTGTTATGGGCAATACAATTAAAATAAAGAATCGGCCACTTACTTAATATTTAGAAAACACTTTTTGTGCACCAATTTGTGCTTTATTTTCAAATTATTAGACATAGAAATGATATAGGTATAAGTAAACGCTAAGTTAAGAAATATAATATTATCTACCTAGATTGGTATGTGCTAAGAGCTTGTAAGAATTGAAGTAGGAAATTTTTAGGCCCTACCTGTCACAATCTTATACATTTTTTATTTCTTTATTTCAGTGCAGCTCATAGCTTAAGGAGCACACCACGGGTGTGCCCGCGAAATTCAATTTTTTTGTAGTTTTTCGCGATTTTTAAGCTGATAAGACATAATAGGCTTATGGCATTCAAATTGCGATAATCCCAATATCATCTTCACGTGTTTATATAAAAATCTCTGCTCGAAGGTGTCGAGTTAAAGAAATTAGTCCGAGATTTGCGAGTTACTCACATAAAACTCGATACTCGGACTTATTTCCTAGGATACATATTTTTATGCAAAGATTTTGATATAATCATGTAAAGACGATACTGCCATTCTCGCAAATTGACTGCCATAAACCTCTGATGTATAATAATAATAATTAAGGAACTGCTTCCGGCTTCCGTCCACTGATAAGCGGTTATCTAAGTAGGTATATAAAGCAGATTTAGTTTGAAATTTTGTTAAAGAGTATATGTATTATACTGTGTTAAGTAACTAACTATCTATGTAAATTATCTATGTTTCTATTAACTAATACTTGATGATCTTGAGCAATAGATACTTTTTGTTGCACACCATTGTATTGGTAATACATTATGACTTTAACCTCTTGTTCCATCATTCTGTAACATGTATTTTGCATTTTCATTTCTATTTCTATTAAAATTGCCTCACCGTCCGATACCCAATCGCCCTGTAAACAGAAAGGATAAAATTTAATTTTACCTGTAATTTCAAAAGCATCTTCAAATACAAGTTCATTGAGTTTGGCCAGGCTCTTCTCCGCGTCCATGTGATGATCTTCTATTTTATCATTGCTCCTTTTGTGTGCTTCGATGAAAGCCTTCACTTCATTCAGCCTGTCCAGGCTTGGGTCCGAAGAGCTGTTGTCACTTAGACGGGACATCTTTCTACTTTATTAACTTTATTTGCTTTAGATTTACTACTACACCTATTTACACCTACTTAATTATTCTTTTGTTATAAACGCATTTTTGTAATTGCTTATTTTTATTATACTATATAAGTTTTTAAGTAAACTTTATTTTAAATGTAATTTTTACATGAATAATAAAATTAACAATATTTTTCACGGTTTTAGAACACTCCGTATATATCAATATGTAAATGTTGAATGATTCTTTTAAAACTAATTTTTATGTTATTTATAAGTAACTGTATTTAACTTTACTAAATTTTAACCAATTTTTTATTGATTCCGTCTAGTTCCTATACCGCTACTGATTTTGTAAAGCGATAAACCGAATATTTTGTAAACCACGTTCTACATATTCGAATCGCGTATTTTAACTCAGTTATAAATACTTTAATGTCTCATATTTTTAACTACGCCCGTCTGCTACGGTGTCTCGATGTGTACTAACTAAACTAAAACTAATTATAGGCTGTACGGTTAACCTATATTGTCGGCCGCCGTACGTTTTGTTTAACAAAACTCAATACCTTTATAGAACAACAACCTCTATTACAAGAAAATAAATATGTAAATAGCGTGCATCGTTTAAAAGTGTGAACATAAACTTGTGACCTGCTATTATTGTAAAATGGTACACTGTGCAAAGAATTGCCAACGCTAATTATGATGAAATAGGGTTCAAATTGAAATGTCAGTTTTCACTTGTTAGTTCCAAAGATTTATAATACATGGTATAATTTTTTTGCTACACATTGTAATCTAATGCAAGCGATAGTGGAATTTACAATGTAGGCGAAACCGGTTTCCTTGAATCGGATAGGCTGCAGTGTTAACAATGACCTTTAGATAAAAGCTTCGTCTAAGCTCTTCTTTGTTCTTTTGTAGTAGGGGAGCCCAAGAAGGGATTTTGGTAGTTACTCGAACGACGTAGGGACCTATTGGATTTTAAATATTAGATGCCAAAATAATTTGTAGGGACCTATTGGATTTAAAATATTAGATGCCAAAATAAAAAGAGGTTGTATGATATTTCGGTGGTGGGGGTTTAAAAAAAAATAACTGTATGTAACTGTAACTTAGAAAATTTTTTCTCGAGCGCGTCAGACTTTTAAACAGACGCTTCATCTTGATGTGCTTGTCGTCCAGGGGCCGTACCACCATCTCTTAAAGCAGTATTATTGTAATATTGTTTTGACATTTTCATATAATTTCAGTATGAAAAATTTAAAACAATATTACAATAATACTGCCATTAGAGATACGGTATGGCCCCTGGGGCAGTACCACCATCTCTTATAGCAGTATTATTGTAATATTGTTTTAAAATTGTCATACTAGCACTGAATGAAAATGTCAAAACAATATTTCAACAATACTGCTATAAGAGATGGTGGTACGGCCCCAGGTCCCATAATCTGACAATTATGTCGTTGCTGACAGATTAAGAATTGTCACGCATGGACGTCGAAAAAATAATGTAGTAGAGGGGCGTACATTTTTAAATGAGGCGATCTTTACCTACCTATCTATTAAATTTTTTTTCATCTCACCCGCTCGGAAAAGCGATCTTTAATGCCCGAAATGCGGGCGGGAAATGCTATTATATTCCCTAGGCTGCCAAAGCATTTTCATTTTTCCCACGGGAGACAAAGTAGTATGAAAATCCCTTCCGGCCCTAGGCTCGAAAGCATTTCCAGAGTCAAATTTGTTTGAATTATCTGTGGTCAAACTCGTATAACGTGTCATGTCAATGTCAAATGTCAAAGCTGAAGACTTCTTTTTTTTTAATAACACATACAATCAGTAAACAAGTTCGTTCGTTAAAGTTTGTATAGGTTAATTAGTTTTTTTAATTTTACTTTTTCTTATAATATCAATTAAAATAATAACTCTTATTTAGTTTTGTTAATTATAAAAGATATCTAATTAAATCCTTGATTTTTCCTCATTGTATGTATTTATTGTTAATATATTTAAAAAATTTTATATTATCTACAGTTCTTAGAAATTGTTATTTCAGAACGCATCCAAAATAAAAGTACAGAAAAAAAGTTTCTCATTTTTTTTCTGATCTAGTGTTAGTTGTCTATGTTTTCAATCGTAATTAAATGATAATACCTAATACTTTTTTGGCTTTATTCATTATTTTTTTCTTTTAACTTAAAAATAATGATGATGATTGAAGGTGGTTTCAGTAAGTGAAATTATTCAGAGTTACTAAAAACAACATTTAACATAACTCGCAAGTCGCAATGTCTATCTAGTGTTCTTCTGGTGATTTTCCTCGCTGTGGTGAGATGAAAAATTTTGTGTTACGTACGGGCGCAAATTTTTTTGGGTCTCGTGTCTTCGAATGCCTCGCTATGCTCAGGATTCTATTCTTTGAACCCTGAGCGCAGCGAGGGCTTCCTAGAATCTTTCCCTAGAATCCTTCGACCCTAGAATCCTTCGCCGCTCAGCATCAAATTTGACACTCGGCCCAAAAATCCACTTTGCGCCCTTGCATAACAAATAACTATTATCTACTTTGTAGACTAGTGGTTTTCATGCGTCTTGAAGATTGTAGTCTTCTGTTATAATATGTATAGGTATTGTGTTGGGTAGGTATCACCATCGATATAAATCTTTGGGTATCACAGATTTTTTCGCCCCTTCAAAGTTCAAACCTAAACAGCTTATCTACTTATATCTGCTTAGGCTTAGCAGATTTTTTTTTCAAAACTCTTCTTCCACTTCTACTTTTTTTTTAACTATCTACTAGTACCTACTATCTATTTTCTTTTAACCTAGCACTTGAATGTGATCACACCTGATGGAAAGTGATGATACAGTCTACAGGTCGAACGCGCTTGTCTAGGATACCTATGCCTATTCAGTATTCACTCTTGATTTGAAGGTCTGGCCAATAAAAATCTGGCAAATCCTATCCTATACCTTTAAACGAGCAATTCTTGTATAGGTATATATTTCTATATAATCCGAATCTCGGAAACGGCTCAAACGATTATCATGAAATTTAGTATACGGGGGTTTTGGGGGCGATAAATCGATATAGCTAGGATTCATTTGTCAAAAATGTCAGAAAATGTCGAATTTATAAAAAAAATTGACCCTGCTGCCATCTATTGGTGGGTAGATAATACATATACTACCGAGCAAAGCTCGGCCACCCAGATATTATATTAAGATACCAAATATAAATGAAGGACCTACGATGTTTTTCCAGCCTCCCTAAATCAGGTGAATTGGCGATATCAAAGGGAAGTGTCTGGCTTCACGCAATCGTGATAGTGAAGTGTGCACCCTTCATGAGTTGAGTTTTGACCTTTAAATGAGTAATAAAATTATAAAACTAATTTAAAACTAGGCCGATTAAAGGTAGGTACCTAATTTAATAGCGCGATCGAATGAGGTCTAGGGTGTCTCCTTCCTTCCTTTACACTACGTTTTAGGGTTCTTTATAAACTAAACTGTGTAAAATTTCATTTTTATCGATCGAACACTTGATTTTCATTTCATTCTTTTGATGTTAATAATGGAAAAATTCTCGTGTCGTAGCCGCAGGTTATTTATTTTAATTATTTCTTTTTATTATTTTATGCACCAACATACATAGGAAAATAGAGTAAATAAAAATTAACGCATAGGATAGCTTATCTCTGAAGAGATTTCTTCCAGCTACCCTAAGTGTGAGTAAGGTGAAGAGAAAAATGGGATAGGTCTGAAAAATGGGTTAGGTATTTGTGACCAAATTTCTCCGAAACAGATCGTCCGATTTGTATGAAATTTTTTGTGTTGATACTCGGTAGGTCTGAAAATAGGACGTAAACTATGTTTCATACAATTTTCATACCCCTCAACATTCCCATTTTATTAATAGTTTTTTTGACACATGAGACAGATGCCTATAGCAATAGTGTGGGATCAGAGAGAGAGAGAGACATAAGTAAAATGGACAAAGTATAAGTGAGAGATAAGTTGTCTACTTGTTCGAATTGGAAAAATACTTATTTTTGAATCGGATATGTACTCATATTGTATGTCTCTAATGGGTATATTTTATCATATTTTCTTTACAAAAATTGAGTACTTACTATTTTTGTACCCACTAATAAAATGTAATGAAAATTCTACAGAACCCTATTCAAGAAATACGAATAGTCCATTCTTTTAAAAATTTTTACATTGAAATTGTCACTTGAGGATAACGTTTTCCTATTAAAATAATAAAAAAATAAATGAAGTTAATTTTGCTTAATCGTTATTTTATCAACGTTTTCCCCTTACCGCTATATAGAACTGTTAAATATTTCACTAAATAACGGGCATACAGCTTAGCAAAAATATGTTAAAACGAAATTACTACTGTTTTATTATCCACATCAGAATTGCGTCGTCCAAATTAGGTACTTGCTTATAAATCGGTTGGTAAAAAAACAGATATACGTGATACTAGGCTTAACATGAATTATTTGAATAAAACGATAAAATATTTAATAAAGCTTTTTAATTTCTACCCAATCTACAAAACAATATCCCGACACAATATGAAAACTGCATTATTAATAATTCACTGTGACTAGCACATTATATCCTCAGGCCGTCAGACGTCGTTCAGCCCTGCTACCATAGGCAGCGGATAAAAATCACTAATCACCCGATTTTATCCTGTGACAGGGGGTAATGAGTAATGATTGCCAAAGCATGGCCAAAAGCGGAATTTTATCCCTGGCATTAGGCTGTGTAGCGATAAGGCCGCCATATTGTACATTTGTTTTTCTGGTTATTTTATTTGTTTTTTCTTTCTTCATGAATGGTGTACAATAAAGTATTTTCTATCTATCTATCTATCTATGTCCGGGACTAATCAAAGTCAGGATTAGCTATTTGCTGGTGGGTTATCAAAAACTTAACTCCGTCATATTTGAGTTGACACTTGACATAATTTATTCTCTTTGACATATTGCAGCTTGAATTTTATCGATTAATATCGTTGATTTTATCCCTTGAGTTATCCCCCATGCGCCCATACTCTGAGATTGGTAAAAACTGTGAAAGTGAATAAATATTTTACCCTTTCTATGACTATGCTAGCACTGCCGAGCGCTAAGTCGTCGCATCGTAATGAATAAGAAATAAATTAATTAACCGACTTCAAAAAAAGAAAGAGGTTCTGTATTCGACCCGTATGTATGTATGTATGTATGTGTGTGTGTATGTATGTATGTATGTATGTATGTATGTATGTTTGTCCGCGATTATTTCACGTTTGGCTGAACCGATTTTGATGCGGTTTTCAGGAAAGTATTTGTTACATTCTGGAGAAGGTTTTAGTATATTAACCGACTTAAAAAAATAAGAGGTTCTTAGTTTGATCGACATATTTGTATTTAAGTTTGTTCGCGATTATCTCGAGTTCGGTAAAACGGATTTAGATGATTCTTTTTTTTGTTAGATAGGCCATACATCACAGGTAGACTCGTTTTAATTTCGTCGAGATTTAATGAATATCTTCGGAGATGGAGAGCGGAACTCCTCTACGGAAAATAGTAAATCGCTTGCGATCGGTATAATAGTGTACAGTGTAGATTTTATCGGACTTCAAAAGAGAAGGAGATTCTCAAGTTGACTGAAATATATGTTTTAATTGACCGACGTCAAAAAAAGAGGTTCTCTGTTTAATCCCTATATCGGTATTTAGGATTTTCCGTGATTATTGTACATGCATTTTATTGTGATATAGTCCGTTTTAAATTTGGTTAAAACGTGGCAACTAGATCATAAAAGCTTGTCTTTAAAAACTTTTTTGCACTAAAAAGGGTAAAATAAATTATTTTTTAGTTAAAAAAATTGAATCGACTTCAAAACCACAAATAGGCACTCAAAAGCGAAAAATAAATTAATATAATTATTATAACCGCTACTACCCACTCATTTATTTTGAAGTCGGTGCCAGCGAAGCTTACTTCTACTACATACTATGGATGTAGTTTTGCACTATTATAAAGATTTACTTATCTATTTGAATTGGCTGGCACCGACTTCAAAATAGATGAGTGGGTAGTAGCGGTTATAATAATTATATTAATTTATTTTTCGCTTTTGAGTGCCTATTTGTGGTTTTGAAGTCGGTTCAATTTTTTAAAAAAATAATTTATTTTACCCTTTTTAGTGCAAAAAAGTTTTTTTTCTTTTTAGTTTCTCATTAAATACCTATTATACAGGTCTAGACAGAAAAGAGTATATCTCAAGCGTTTAATTTTATGAACTCGATAAAAATTCCGTTGGCGGCAGCAGTAAACGTGGAGCGTGAGTCCAATTCATAAGTTTCTTCGGGTTTTTGATAAACTTCATATTCGGATAATATCATAGACAGAACCACTTTTACATAAAGTTGACCCACTTTTATAGCTGCAAAAAAAAACAATTAATTTTATTTTCAAAAATCTTAATTAACAAAGGCTGTTCAAAGGAAAGTTACGTTTTCATTTCGATTGTACTTTTTATGTTTGTTTCCTCATAATTTTCGACTGGGTGAACCGATTTTGATGATTCTTTTTTTATTTGAAAGCTGATACTTCCCATGTGATTTCATTTCCATTTGTTCCAGTTCTGACCTGGCATCAATGAGAATACCACAATATGAGTCTTAAGAGTTTAAGACTTACGGGCCGAAGATACCACGTAAAAAAAACCGGCCAAGTGCGAGTCGGACTCGCGCACCGAGGGTTCCATACCATACAAGAAGTAAAACATTGAAAGAATCACTTTTGTTCATGAATTTACGAGTAAAATTTACATGTAGGTACTTTTGTTGGCGAACCGCAAACGTAACTTTGTTTTTGGTGGTTAATTGTTATTACCAAAAAAAGTATAATAGTTAGGAAGTTGATTTTATTTTTTCTGTAAAATATACATTAATGTCTATTGATCATAATTATTTCAGATTTTTAAATCGATAAACTTCGGAGATAAGGGGGGGGAACGGTGTTTTTTTCGACAGTTTGCTCAATAAATCCAAAACTATCAAGCATAAAAATAAATAAAAATCGGTTTTAGAATACACAAGTAACGCCCTTTTATATGATACCCCACTCAATATTTTTATCTCATTTTGAAATTTTAACAACCCGATTTACCCCCTCTTTTAAATAAAAATAAAAACAATTTTCAATGTTTTATGATTGCAATGGCGTTGGGTCACTATTACCTAAAACTATTCTAAATTTCAAGTCGATAGCTTCGATAGTTACTGAAATAATCGAGTGTGACAGACGGACGGACGGACGGAGAAAGTCTCACCATAAAGGTTCCATTTTTACCAAATTGGTATGGAACCCTAAAAATATATAAAATGACCCACCAATACACTGGTGAGGACCGGCGCCGAACGGAAAGAAAGCGGATGATACATCTTCTCCATCAGCAAATCGACCAGGGTTGAATGTCTCAGGTTCCGTGAAATATTTTCCATCGCGATGCAAACCGTATAGCGATATGATTACGGGAGTCCCTTTTTCGATAACTGTGTCCGTCCCGGGTATCTGGAATTCAACCTATTATATAGTGCGACAAGGCTATCTAGGCGCGTGGCCAAAATCGGAACTAACACCGCTATCTTGTGATACTGTTTGATAGCTCGCTCTGTCGGTTTACCTATCGCTATTTTATGTTGTGTTGTTTTTGCTTAATATTAACCAAAATAAAACTAAAATTGATATAAAATTGAGGAGATTTTATTTTCTAGCTGCTTTTGTTCTATAAACAACGCCCTCCTGACAATGTCATTCAAGTGCCAAGAGAGCCTTGTCGGACTGTAGTTATTTGTCAAGCAAGGCTTAGATTAGCAAGAAAATTTACAGAAGTTGACTTCTAAAAGCAATGTAAACAATCATGCAAGCTACTGAACAAAGAAGGAATAGCTTGCAGAAGTTGACTTCTGCAAGCTTTGTTGCTAATTATAGATTAGAAAGGCCCTTTATACAAGGCCGCAAAGTGAGTTTTTGTGCCAAGTGTCTTTAATGAATCCTAAGCGTAGTGAGGCATTCAAAGACACAAGACATAAAGCGGTCGTACGCAACACAAAATTCTTCATCTCACTACAGCAAGGAAAATCGGAAAAAAGATAGCATTTTCTGTCCGCATTTTGGAAAATTAAGTTTTTATTTTCAGGAGTGGGTGAGATGAAAATTAACTAACTCTGTAATCATTAAGGGCGCAGCGATCGAGTGTGGATACGGGAGGGTATAACCTAATTCCTTCAGCCACACACTGATCCAAGTATTTCATTTCACCGAAAGCCTCCAAACTCCATCCGTGAAGTTCAACTGCATTTTTGATATCGTCCCTCGCGCGGTCCTGACACTTCTTGTTCCGAGCCAGCTCCATGAGAGTAAAGGAAACTATGGTTGAACTTGATTCGAAACCGGAGAAAAACATTCCCGATTGGTACAACAGGTTGTTACCTTCAAATTCTGCAAAATGAACGCTTATTGCACGAGTATTTTACATTAGTAAGCACATTTTTGCTGGAGATTGTGGTTCAGTTAGAATTTGGTTAGGAATGAATGCAA
Source organism: Coenonympha glycerion (assembly GCA_963855885.1). Taxonomy (NCBI): domain Eukaryota; kingdom Metazoa; phylum Arthropoda; class Insecta; order Lepidoptera; family Nymphalidae; genus Coenonympha; species Coenonympha glycerion. Next base: position 1,437,706 of record OY979637.1, on the reverse strand, counting down.
GGTTCTTACTGACATAAAATTCGCTTAACCAAACAAAACATGTACCATCCATACCATCTGGATAGCTTGCAATCCACGACCACCCGGTATACTAAATCATTCTTTCCACACACTTGTAAACTATGGAACCAGGTACCAGCAACAGTGTTCCTTCAAAACTATAACATAGGGCTCTATTCAAGGGGTAGATAAACAAATTTCTTAAGAGTCAGCAGCGCATCTGCAGTTCCTTTGGTGCTGCAAATGTCCATGAGCAGCGGTAATCGCTATCAATCTGGTGACTCGCCCGCTCGTTTGCTCGCGTTAATTATTAAAAAAACCAGTACCATCACTTCAGCAAAACCTCAGAGTCCAAAACCATTTACAGACTCATTATGAGCTAACTTACATTATTGTGGAAAACCAAAGGTTAACTTACTAAAAAGTTTATTCTGTTTTCCATTCTTCAATTCAATCAGTGAATCTATGTAATCTCCTCGCTTTTCACCTGTTTTCTCGCGACTTTATAGGGCAGCCCAAAATAATTTACCCACAAATGCGGAGTCAAATAGCATCGGCGACCCGATCCATTGCACCAGTTCAGGCACAAAGAACACCGTGGCCAGTGCGACCATGCGTCTGAATCCGTGGAAAAAATCTGAAACTGCGAATACACAGGTAGCCAGTTAAATGTGATGGACTTAATGCGTATTTAAGATAAGAGTGAATATTGAATCGATTCTTTTAATGGACACTTTTAAGCAAAAAATCTTTTATTACACGACTGCTCAAAAAAGGTGTTTAATGTTTTTAAAGTTCGTGTGTGTATGTGAGTTTCTTTATTCCACACTAACCTCCTTACGACTGAAGATTGCGTAGGACACAGTATTCTATCGTACTCTCACTTAACTTAACAATTCATAAAAATTTAACCATCTCGTACACCATCTTGTAGCTTCCTCAGATGCAGAAGAAGCCAAATTAGATGTAAAACATACTGATATCTATACAAAGCTTCAATATGGAGTTATTCAAGAACCAGCAAAGCGTTTGAGTATGGACCCTTATAAGCACGGAGTACCTAATAGTACCCCTTAGGTATATAATTAACTAGTAGGGCGCGTGGGAGCGCGGGCCACATGTGGCCCGCGGGCTGTTTTCTCACCTATTTAAGAAACGCCGTCATCTCCATCGCCAATTGGAATCCGATTGGCAATGGGCTAAAAGAATTACCTCGGAGCACGGTCATGGATTTAAAGATAGTTAAGGGCTGTTTGAATAAAAAATACACTGAACCTCACCCGGTGAGGTTCAGTGTATTTTTATTCAAACAGTCCTTAACTATCTTTAAATCCATGACCGTGCTCCTCAATCATCATCCAAATCGTAGACCATCATCTCTTCTCATACTTTTCATAGTTTTTCATAGGCCTTGTTTATTGTAGCATTCACATTTTCCATGGAAAAATAAATTCAACCACTTTGATTTTTTTTCATTCATCCCGTAGACCTTGAGATTCTAATTACGTCTTGCAAAAAAATCACTCTCTTGTCTTTTATACTTTCCGAGATAGAACAACACGAAATTTGTATGGCGGCCATCTTGAATCCGCCATTTTGATTTTTTTTTCAGCTAACTGCCAATTGGATGACGTTTCGAGTTACATTTGGTCGAGCACCCCCACCTATCTCTGGCTGTGCTCTTCACCCGTCTCCGAAATCCTCAATCATCAGCTCTCTCCATATTTTTCTCTAGTAACTCTCCGAAAAACTGCATCACAACTTTGCATAATTACCAACTGTTAGTCACTTCAACATTCCCCATACATTTTCTATGGAAAAATAAATTCCGCCATTTTGAATTTTTTTTCTATCCATCAAATAGACCTTCGGGTCCTGATCACTTCTTGTCAAGAAACCATTCTCCCATCTTTTATACTTTCCGAGATATCGACGAAATTCGAATGGCGGCCATTTTGAATCCGCCATTTTGAATTTTTTTTCAGCTAACTGCCAATTGGACGTCATTTCAAATGACATTTGGTCGAGCACCCCCCACCTATCTTCAATACCCTGGCTGTGCTCTTTACCCGTCTTCGAAATCCTCAATCATCAGCTCTCTCCGTATTTTTCCTCCGAATGAATTTTTCTCTTCTATATGAAATGGTAATTGAAAAAATTTTTTTTCATACAAAATTGTTCAGGAGAGGTGATCAATCAGTCAGTGAATCAGCACAAGCAGCTATATATATATTAACTAGTAGGACGCGTGGGTGCGCGGGCCACATGTGGCCCGCGTGCTGTCTTCCCGCCTATAATAAATCCCTTCAAAATTCCCCATACATTTTCTATGGAAAAGTAAATTCCGCCATTTTGAATTTTTTTTCTATCCATCGAATAGACCTTTGAGTCCTGATCAGCTCTTGTCAAGAAACCATTCTTCCATCTTTTATACTTTCCGAGATATCGGCGAAATTCGAATGGCGGCCATTTTGAATCCGCCATTTTGAACTTTTTTTCAGCTCACTGCCAATTGCATGACGTTTCAAATGACATTTGGTCGAGCACCCCCCACCTATCTACGATATCCTTCCCGTGCTCTTCACCCGTCTCTGAAATCCTCAATCATCAGCTCTCTCCGTATTTTTCCTCAAATTGAATTTTTTTCTTCTATAAGACCCCATCCGTGAAAAAAAAAATTTTCATACAAAATTGTTCAGGAGAGGTGATAATCAGTCAGTCAGTGAATCAGCACAAGCAGCTATATATATATTAATTGAAAGACAAAATAAAAAAAATTACGCGATTGTGTATACTTCGACTTCGGATGGTCGAAAGAGCTCGTCTTGGTACCCAATGCGTAGCTAGCAATGAGATCAGCAGTGAATCTGTCATTCATGTCCTGAACGTCGACAACGTGAGATCCATCACAGACAACACTCTGTTCCCCAAGGTGATCCATCATAGTTTTTCCAGTCGCCAACATCAACGGGAGCATTGACCTCAGTTTTCCGCGCGTCAGCGTCGCAGTCAATTTACGTCTCAGATATCGCCAAGCGGGGTTCCTAAGTCCAAACAAGTTCACCATTCCGATACTGTCTTTTTGCTGGGTTCCCCCAAAATGTCGGTCCGAGAAATTTTCAAAATCCCGCACCAATATTTGTTTTATCATATCCGGATCTCTAACCAGCAAACACGGTTTGTGAAAAATATAGAATCCAATGTATGATGCGTTTTCGGGGGCTCCACGATATATTTCACCCACATGATAACCAGGGGCGGTTTGAAACAGTATTCCATTTTTGAAATCACCGAATATTGTATGAGAATTCCTCAACTGATGCACTCCACGTCTTTTCCAATACAACAGTTTATAACGACAGTAAAAATATGACGCTAAAACCAAACTAATCAAAATGCACACACAGTTTCTCAGTCCTTCAATCTCCATCACGCTATTTATCTAAATAAAAGGTATTATCAAAGAAACTCTTTTTTTATCAAACATTTATCTTATAGTTCGAATATTGGAGTATTCTCGTATGTCTATAATATTAATTTTATCATGTATTTCGTACCTATGCGAATGTCTGAGTTGTTTTATGACCTAGGACGAAGTAAAATATTAAATGAAGATCTTTTTGAAATTCTTGGAATGATATAGAGATACTAGTAGGGCGCGTGGGGGCGCGGGCCACACGTGGCCCGCGTGCTGTCTTCCCGCCTATAAAAAATCCCTTCAAAATTCGCCATACATTTTCTATGGTAAAAAAAAAATCCGCCATATTGGATTTTTTTTTCTAAGCATCAAAGAGACCTTTTTGTTCTGATCAACTCTTGTCAAGAAACCGTTCTTCCATCTTTTATACTCTTCGAGATATTGGCGAAATTCGTTTGGCCGCCATTTTGAATCCGCCATTTTGAATTTTTTTTCAGCTTACTGCAAATTGGATGACGTTTCAAATGACATTTGGTCGAGCACCCCCCACCTATAGTAGGTCGCGTGAGGGCGCGGGCCACATGTGGCCCGCGTGCCGTCGTCCCCTCTATTTGCCTTCCAACTTTTAGTCTCTTCAATATTCCCCATACATTTTCTATGGAAAAAATTCCGCCATATTGGATTTTTTTTTCTATTCATCACCTAGACCTTCGAGTCCTGATTAACTCTTGTCAAGAAACCGTTCTTCCATCTCTTATACTTTCCGAGATATCGACGAAATTCGAATGGCGGCCATTTTGAATCCGCCATTTTGAATTTTTTTTCAGCTCACTGCCAATTGGATGACGTTTCAAATGACATTTGGTCGAGCACCCCCCACCTATCTCCAATACCCTTGGCTGTGCTCTTCATCCGTCTCCAAAATCCTCAATCATCAGCTCTCTCCGTATTTTTCCTCCTCATGAATTTTTACCTTCTATACGAACCCATACTTGAAAAAAATTTTTTTCATACAAAATTGTTCAGGAGAGGTGATCAATGAGTGAATGAATCAGCACAAGCAGCTATATATATAGTAACTAGTAGGGCGCGTGGGAGCGCGGGCCACATGTGGCCCGCGGGCTGTCTTCTCACCTATAAAAGAATCGCCGTCATCTCCATCGCCAATTGGAATCCGATTGGCAATGGGTTAAAAGAATTACCTCGGAGCACGGTCATGGATTTAAAGATAGTTAAGGGCTGTTTGAATAAAAAATACACTGAACCTCATCAGATGAGGTTCAGTGTATTTTTTATTCAAACAGCCCTTAACTATCTTTAAATCCATGACCGTGCTCCTCAATCATCATCCAAATCGTAGACCATCTCTTCTCATACTTTTCATAGTTTTTCATAGGCCTTTGGGTTTATTGTAGCATTCACATTTTCCATGGAAAAATAAATTCAACCACTTTGATTTTTTTTCATTCATCCCGTAGACCTTGAGATTCTAATTACGTCTTGCAAAGAAATCACTCTCTTATCTTTTATACTTTCCGAGATATAAAAACACGAAAGTATGGAGGCCATCTTGAATCCGCCATTTTGATTTTTTTTTCAGCCAACTGCCAATTGGATGACGTTTCGAGTTACATTTGGTCGAGCACCCCCCACCTATCTTCGATACCCTGGCTGTGCTGTTCACCCGTCTCCGAAATCCTCAATCATCAGCTCTCTCCATATTTTTCTCTAGTAACTCTCCGAAAAACCGCATCACAACCTTGCATAATTACCAACTGTTAGTCTCTTCAACATTCCCCATACATTTTCTATGGAAAACTAAATTCCGCCATTTTGATTTTTTTTTCTATCCATGGAATAGACCTTCGGGTCCTGATCATTTCCTGCCAAGAAACCACTCTTCCAACTTGTATACTTTTCGAGATGAACGCCGATGAAGTTTGTATGGCGGCCATCTTTTTTCCGCCATTTTGAATTTTTTTTTCGCTAACTGCCAATTGGATGACGTTTCGAGTGACATTTGGTCGAGCACCCCCCACCTATCTCCAATACCTTGGCTGTGCTCTTCACCCGTCTCCGAAATCCTCAATCATCAGCTCTCTCCGTATTTTTCCTCCGAATGAATTTTTCTCTTTTATACGAAAAGATAAGTAAAAAAAAATTTTTCCATACAAAATTGTTCAGGAGAGGTGATCAATGAGTCAGTGGCCAATCAGCACGAGCAGCTATATATATATTAATGCTTCCATCTCCTCATGAGATATCATAGAAATATCTAATAATTTTCTCACCGGTAAAGATATCGTGTTTGGACAAATTTATTTATATTAATTTATAAAATATTTACATTTTAATTCTAAGTTACCTACCTATTTACAGCAAAATATAAAATCAAAGATAAAAAGTATAAAAAGAAAATTGTGCTAATATGCATCAAAGAATTCCTCCGCACCGTCGTCATCGGGCAAAGTGCCCAGAAGGCTGGCAGCATTGCCACGCTGGATGGCAATGCTTAACCTCTGACCAAGGAATAGGCCAGCCCTCTGGTCACGTGTAGCGTCGACTAGCTTTTGGCAAATTTCTCTGAAAAGAATATGTGCATTCGGACCCCATGGCCCCAGTGTTTCGACCCCAAACGGCACAAACTCATAGTTACCTATAAGATTGGTATATTTGCGCCGCTTGAGGGTCTCCGCTGCTGCAGCAGCTGCGCCGGCACAGCCTGCCGTGGCGGGAAGGTGGGAAGGCGCAAGGGTATCGACGCAGGTCGCATCCCATACCAAAGGCCTACCCAACTTCCAGGGCAGCAACGACATACCGTCCGGTCTCTTCCCATCGTCACGCACCAGACCATTAGGCTCCAATACGGCTGGTACGCCGGCGGTAGAAAGAGCACGGCGGATGATGTCGTTGATAGTGGCGTGCCTGGCTATGCGGCCCGCGCTTTTACAGCACGATAGGCCATGGTGTCCGAAACTGTCGACAGCCACTCCGCAATGACAACGGTGCGAAGCAACACAAGACGCACCGAGGCGTAAACAAGCAATGAGCCGGAACGTGACATCGTCCAGCATAGTGCCTATACCGGGCGATGGCAGCGCCTGTAAAGATATTGCATAGCATTTTTTATCAACTTCTAACACCCCCACGGAGTTCCGTAACGGTTATTTTTGTTACAGAATTTCTGGATTCGGCCTACACGCTCAAGGCCCGCGATAGCTTAAAAACTTGTATGTAATAGTCTGCCAAAAATGGAAAATTCTTTTCAAAAAAACCGACTTCAAATGCCACTACAAAGAGTAAAATAATTTTTCAATGTAGGTACACCAATTCGAAGTCGGGCGATTAATATGAAGGACTATGATTGTACGAATTGCCCGACTTCGAATTGGTGTACCTACATTGAAAAATTATTTTACTCTTTGTAGTGGCATTTGAAATCGGTTTTTTTGAAAAGAATTTTCCATTTTATTTTTTAACTTTTTAGTGGAAAACAACAAATGCACAGGGCATTGAAAAAAATGCCCAAATCGCTTGAAGTGTGCTTATAAAATCTGAAGAGTTCCCTCAATTTTTCTGAGATCCTATCATCAGAACCTGACTTGATGACTATAGTCATTAAGTCAGCATCTGCAAGCAAATGCACTAGTCACTATAAAAAAATACCCATATCGCTTCAAGCATATTAGCAAAATTTGAAGAGTTCCCTCGATTTCACCAAGATCCCATGATCAGATTCTGACCTGATGACTATAGGACAACTTGGAAAATATTACTCATATAAATAATACCCAAATTGTTTCAAGTGTCCATATAAAATTTGAAAAGTTCCCTCGACTTCTCCAGGATCCCATCATCAGATCCTAACCAAAAAAAATGAGACCATCTTGGAAGTATACCCTTTCAAACAAAAAAAGAATTTTCCAAATCGGTTTACACGTCTTCGAGTAATCGGTGAACATACATAAAAAAAAATAATAAAAGATTTGAGAATTGAGAACCTCCTCCTTTTTTTGAAGTCGGTTAAAAATGTGGCAGACGGCGCTGTATTGAGTTATCTCGCACTAACGAGTTTCTAATACCATGAATTAGCTGTATTTGCATTATGTATGCGCGAATTCCCACGCGGGGTCGCAATGCCTTTGGATCCCCAACGTCTGCAGATAATTCGACGAGAATACCCCCGTGGAGATGGATAATCTCTTTAGAGATTGACCGCCATGGCCCATAGGTCGGGAGGGCACTGTTATCTATCTAAGTCATTGCTTCAATGATGTAAGGGGCTCAACGTGTTTATAGTTCAGCTGTACTGATTAGACCTTACACTTGAACTAGATTCGTGTCTCATCTAATTATAAGGCCGAGGCGATTCGTGACTTATTGTGATAACCTCAGACTAGCGACGATCTCCCTGACGCAGTAAAGGCCATAGACTGTTTTTGTCCTCTTCACTGTTACGAAGTCGTTGATGGGTGCGACAGGCAGCATTGCGGCAATTAGGCAAAACGTTGCCTAATTGCCGCAATTCTGCCTTTCCAACTGCTGGGCACAGGTCTCCTCTCAGACTGAAGAGGGGTTTGGCCATAGCCCACCACGTTGGACAAGCGCGGGTTGGCGGGCTTCACACACCTTCGAGAACATTTTTGTGAACTCTCAGGCATGCAGGTTTCCGCACAATGTTTTCCTTCACCGCCAAGCAAGTGATATTTAGTTTCCTAAAAACGCACATAACTCGGAAAAGTCAGAGGTGCGTGCTCAGGATTCGAACCCGCGACCTCCTTATGAGAGGCAGAGGTCAGAACCACTGAGCTATCACTGCTTAGACTTCACTGCCTGCCCTAATAAAAATTACGATGAAGAAAGTCTATAATAAATTATACTCCAATAAAGTCTTCCGCGTCCTTAATAAAGTAACTACTGAGTGGCCATCGGCGATCGGCATCCGGTTCTTAGATGAATTGACCGCTTCCATACTCCGCGTAGGAAGTAGCAATATAGGCCGTGTAACACTTTACAAATAGGGAAATAGTAGAGAAATTACAAATGAGAATGGAACACAAAGATCAGATATCTTTATACAAAATTATTAATGGTATCATTGATAGCCCTTATACATATGTTGCACAAAATAAAATTTTGCATACCAAAATTAAATATACGCAAAGCACGTAAATTCAATGATCTTGCTCTTACCAAGACTAATTATAGCCGTAATAGATTTATAGTACGTTCATGCGATATGTACCTACAATAAGAAATACAAACACATATATCATTTCCAACATAAGTATACAGCATCGATATACCAAGTATATCGATGGTATACAGGTTTCATTTCTGGCATCCGCAAATGCTAATAATGTTTTTTTTAATGGCAGACATTTGTCGTAGTTTAATTTTAATTTAATCTTCTTCTTTTCATTTTTAGTACTACTAGTATTTATTAGGATAAATGTAAATGTTCAATGCAATGAAACTTCACTGGCTCAAGTGGAAACTATATTTAGAATACGTTTATAATTTCATGCTGTTTGTTTCCCTAATAAAGAGAAAAAAAAATCTTGATTGGCATCGTTTCACCATCCTTGGTTATCCAGGAACCCCGGTAATCCGACAAACGTTATGTAACAAAGGCATAGTGTCGGACTACGCACACTACAGGTACCCCGCTGCGGTAGTTGTCCTGGAGAGACTAATTCATGTTGCGAATGTGGAAGGAAATATTACTAGAAATACTTTGGCACAGTGGCTTAAGGAGCACACGGATGTGCCCGCGAAATTCAAATTTTTTGTGGTTTTTCGCGATTTTTAAGCTGATAAGACGTAATAGGCTTATGACAGTCAAATTGCGATAATCCCAAGATCATCTTCACGTGTTTATATAAAAATCTCTGCTCGAAATTGGCGAGTTAAAGAAATTAGTCCGAGATTTGTGAGTTACTCACATAAACTCTTTTCTCGGACTAATTTCCTAGGATATACACTTTTGTATGCAAAAATGTTGATATAAACATGTAAAGGAGTAACTGCCATTCTCGCAAAATGACTTAAGGCAGTCATTATGTGTAATTAGCGTACAAATTGCAAAAAACCACGAAAATTTTTAATTTCGCGGGCAGAGGCACAGTGGCGCCAATTGGGGGTGAAAATTTTCGCTTGATTTTCGCTTGATTACCACCTTTACAACCAGATATTGATTACAACCAGCTTTCAGCAGCGTTGTAATAAAACACCTGCTGATCCAATACTACTTTAATGATAAACGGTTTTGCTTAACTACCTGCGTTATGCGTAAATAGTATTGTAGATGTTACGGGCCAAACCCGATTTCAGGATAAACTAGTTTGGCCAAGGCATCCGATTTCAGGACAAACTAGCTTTGCCTAGGCTATAAATAGTTACTGAAATAATCGAGTGTGACAGACGGGCGGACGGAGAGACGGACGGATGGTGAAAGTCTCAACATAAAGATTCCATTTTTACCATTTTGGTATGGAACCTTAAAAAGGTAGTACGATCGCGGTGAATAAATTATTTATTTAACATATTAAAGGATCAACACTTCACAATACGTAATCGTCTCTACGATTACGCATTGTGAAGTCAACATCTCCTGAGGATGTCCCGGTGTCGGGACGAAACGTGCGTCGAAGTGTTAGAAATTTGTGTGGTGTTTCATGTGGGTAGTGTTCCTGCATATCGTACCATACAGAATCTTTTCAAGTAGCGGATTATAGCTAAACAATTTGATCTGTCCTGCTAATTATGGATTTCCGCAAAATAACGCCTGCTTCCATTCAATATTTAAAAATCATTATTTTTATTATAATTATTTTCACTCTAGTTTTGAAGTTTGAACCATGCGGTTACAATATGTAAGAGAGCAAGGTTGCAGTTTCGTAACTTTGCCTTTTATTTCCATCAGGCATTCCATTATGCTTCCGTCTCCTCACGAGATATCTTAAAAATCTTGTAGGCAATATACTTTCATACGATGTAAGAAAAGTTGTAGTGTAATTTTTTAAAAGATCAGGTGCCGAGCTTTTTGCCAGTTTTTTTTGGCACAGATCTGCTTTCCGTATTTGTCCGTAAAGTCTTGGTTTTTCAAAAAAAAAAATTATAATCAATGCGAGACCCTAAAACTAAAAACAAAGCAATTTAAATAAGTTTACTATGCAAATGTAGTGGTATTATAAATATATTTTTAGCTACGCAATCGTCATTAAATAAATAAAAAGAAAACATCACCAAATAGGTCATTCAGAAAACTTGCTATTTACGAGGCAGCGCGTGCCAACAGAGTGAAGTTCGCAAGTTTCCGGAACCATCGTGAACTTTTGCAATGATGTAGGTATTTCATACCATCTTTTTCCCGCAGCTCCGCCCACGTGAAATTCGGTTTTTCAACAAATCCCAATAGAAATGTAAATTTCCCTTTCCCGTTCCCGCTCCCTATTCTGACCTTCATACCTTACTTTCAAGGAAGTTTGCTAAAGCAATCTAGGTAGGCCTGCGGGGCAAGACAAACTTCGTTTAGCGTTCACGACAGTAGATAAAAATGTATGGAAAAACCACGTGACCGAATAGAGGAAAACACTCCGTTTTTGAAAATCGAGTACCTATGACAATCTGGCGTTCTTGTAGATAACTTTAGCGTACTTCGCGTGATAAGCGATACCAACAGCAGAAGCAGTGAACATCGCTAAGCATAGATAATAGTCTAACTCCATTTGCTTTCATTCGGTCACGTGGTTTTTCTACCTTCGTCTGTCGTCAACGCTTAGCGACAGGTCACTTTGTCTAGGCCCGCTGGGTAGCTGTCGCTATAGATAAATGTGTTGAATTCAGGTTTTTTAAATATCCCATAAAAACTTTGGATTTTTGCGGTATAAAAAGTAACCTATCTCCAAAATCTGCGCTTTTTCCTTTCTTAAGCTCCAGTCTATTTCTGTACTGTGCTAAGTATACTAAGGGCCTTATAAGAAGGTTTAGAGTCACTCAGCGGGCGATGGAGAGAGCTATGCTCGGAATTTCTCTACGTGATCAAATCAGAAATGAGGAGATCCGTAGACGAATCAGGGTCACCGACATAGCTCAACATATCGCAAAAGCTGAAGTGGCAATGGGCGGGACACATAGCTCGTAGGGTAGGTAGGTACTCGTAGAACTGACGGACGTTGGAACCAATGGCGACCCTGCATGGTAAAGCGCAGTGTTGGCAGACCTCCGACCAGATGGGCTGACGGCATTAAAAAAAGACGTGTGGCACTAGGAGACTGCCGCGGTAAAGCTATTGCATAGCAGTTTAAGCTATTTATATATCGGCCTGCGTAACGCCTATACAACCAATGCCATCTAGGGATGATTTGCATAACTAAAGAGACAAGCGTGATATTCCAAAAAGTCATTAAAAGTTCTTCTATTCATCGATAGAAGGCAAAACTAAAAACTAAAAAGTTTGTGAAGGTGCGCTCTCCTGCATTCATGGTACCCTGGTACCAAAAGCTCTACTTTAGGTGTGTTTGGTTATCTTCGTTACGGAATTTCTGGATTCGGTCTCCACGCTCAAAGCCCGCGATAGAAGCTATGCAATAGCTTGAAAGTCGCGGGACGTCGCTGGATACAAGTGGCGTAGGACCGTGCGGGCTGGAAATGATTGCAGGAGGCCTTTGTCTAGCAGTGGACGTCCGTCGGATGAAACGATGTCTGTACCTTTCATTGGTACATTGTCATACCGAAATTGGTTCAGTATTTCAGGCATGAAAGCGTAACAAACAAACTTACATTCACATTTAAATATTAGTGGGAATGTGGTGCGTGGATTTCACTGGCCTTGCATCTTCAATTTGGTTCCCTTTTTGGCTGAATGCCACAGTCTACGATAACTCTTAATCCTTTATTTTTCTATACATTGCCGCCAAATAACTGTATGTTGTATTAAGGAGCTGTTTAAAGCAGCAATAGATGAGGTGCATGGGAAAACTATTGTTGTTTACGTTGCGTGGACGTCAGAGTTTTCGCTGTTATGTACTACATTTGAAATTGGGTTAGACGTACACTGAAATTTAAACACGCAAACTGAAGAACTTTTAAAAAGGTCAATAAAATAGTAACTACAATTAAATGGATACGGTTTTATTTATAATTAATTATAGTAGCTGATCCAAACGTTGTTTAACCACATAAATTATTTGTTTCTCAAGGGTAAAAATTTACATCCTATTTCTCTGACTTGTGTGAAAATTTATAAAAACTGATCCACCCGTTTCGAAGGAGTTTTCGTACATTATGACTTGAGAATTTTATCTTTTAGATACTATTTAAGGGGCCTGTGAACTACATGTCTCCATGCATTCAAAATAACAAATCATTAGTAATTCGTGCATATGTGGATCATGTTGTGGTGTTATTCGGATTCATATAGTAATAATCTATGCTCCTGGCCATATTTGGTCCGGAAATACTTCTTTAAAACGAAATAATAATCAATTTTTACCTTTAGTCGAGTTCCGTAATACCAAAAATTATGAATGAAAACTTGTAACTTTCTTTATTAACTGGTGTTTTTCTTTAGCTGGACAATAAAAACTGTGCTCCTGAACTAATGCGACGTGAGATAGTGTTGTTTTTATTACAAACAAATAAGTAGAAAACATGTCCTCTTTGACATAAAAATAAGCAAAACTAAATTCGTTTACATTTTCGTTTAACAAAAGTATTTCGGAACCAAATATGGCCAGGAGCATAGATTATTACTATATGAACCCGAATAACACCACAACATGATCGAAAATTGCACGAATTACAAATGACTTTGGTTTTACGTTTGTATGGGAGACACCGTGGGTAGGAAGACTCTTAAGCTACTATGTGATAAATCAATCATTTGAGTTGACATCTAAACTTATGCTGTATAAGACGTCTATAGACTAACCATAAACTTAATGTTCCCTTTTACGCAATGGTCTTTAAGCGTAAATTGCTTTTCATCACTAGCTATATTAACTTGATAATAATATATTGGATTATCATGATAAATTTAAAGTTTTTTAAGTTCGCCAATCTAATGGAGCTAACAATTTTGACGCGCGACTGCCTTTTTTTAAATAATTTAATGTCGCTATACGATTATCATATCATAAGAATACATAGATCACAAATGTAGCAGACACTGTATTAACAATTGAGGTTCATATTATGTTGCTGAAAATTAAAACAATGTTTATTTTTCTTAAGGCACATTCTGGTTAAAGTAAGAAAGATTTTAAAATAGTAATATTTAACACAAGTAGATATGCTGTCCAAAACTACTCGGCTGTTTACAGACAAAAGAGTCTAGTGGTTTTGCAGTCAATGTTAATATAAGCAAGATATCGTTAGCCAGTCTACGTCAAAGGTTTATAGGCAATGTGTTATGCTCTCGCGGATTTGCCAGTGCTTACCTGAGTTGGACACAGCGAGATATTTTTAACCGATTGTTCTCAAGTTGACTGTATTTTTTATGTTTCTTACCTCAGAACTTTCGACTGGTTGAACCGATTTCGATGGTTCTTTTTTTATTTGGAAGCCGGTTCTTCCCAGGTGGTCCCATTTTAATTTTTTCTAGTTTTGACAGTGGTACTTGCGAGCTAAACTTTTAACGAAAACTATGCGTTAAAAGTTTAGTTTTTATGATAACTGACGTCATTTTTTTATTGAAAATTTGTATTATCGTTCACGCGTTGTTGTTCGTCCGCGTGCAAACCGCGCGTTCACCGCGCGTCTATTAGCCCCAGTGTGCGTCGAGCTTGCCGTGACTTTGAAAACGCTTCAGCAACTTTCGTTCAGTCGTCTCAGACTGGCCAGAGGAACGGCCGCGCGTCTGCCATGGCCGGGAGACCAGAAGCTACGCCGTTTGAGGATGCACTCGAAAGAACTGGTGAGTGATACAATTCATCACTGTGAACTGGTGAGTGATACATTCCCTGAACATCTTCATCTCTTCATATCAGTTGTGCCAACAAAACGTAAGTAAAATTTTGAGTCCGAAAACGTGTGTCATGTTGCTTTTTGTTTTGTTTCTTTGTCTGTTGTTTGTTTCCCTCTCTCTTCAACCAAAATAAACGAAATGAGTTTTTTTTCTTTGTAATGGGTTCGCAGGGGGTTCGCGTATACTATGCGTGCCAACTAAGAATAGGACCGCGCTTGCTGCCAACTTCACACGATAACTGTCAAAATAGTACTGCCAGCAAAAAAAGTGCAAAACAGAAATTTATATTTGTTATTGTTCATATTATAGTATAGATTTAATTATTGTATAATCATTATATTCATTTAAAAATACTATTCTTGAATTTTATTAATGGATAAATTAATTCTACAGGTATGGAAACACTTTAAAAAATGAACAAATACATAATTAATCACCCTAATATGTCGCCATTTTGTGACGCTACTGAGAAGCTACCACTGTGCCGTTAGCTACGCTTTCGTGTATACGCGCGTGTGTCCTATATCTGCTGCCTACTGGACTTCCTTGTTATTGTTGGTTTTTTTATTATTATTGTTGACTTTTATTTTCATATTTGTTAAATTTGTGCTCTTGAGTAGACTTTCAACTCAAAATGATTAATAAAAACTGAAATAATATATTATGTATATTTCATTTCCTACTCATTTATAATTAATTTGGCGTGAAATGTATTAGAAATACCAAAAAAGCGTACATTAAACATTTAAACGGAATATAATTTGTTTACTGATTTTTTTGCACACCATACACTTTAGTAATGAAGTTTGCGCGTATTTCTGAACAAAATGGCGTCTTGACAGTCCTATTCTCATTTGGCACGCATAGTAAGTATCGTTTTTAATCCAAAACTATCTTTTGCCAGCGGTTTCGCACGCGTGTGTTTCGTTTCTTTCATATATCCCGTGTTATAAAAAAATTTGAATTATACAATTAATTGTAGTTCAATTGACTTAAGGTTCAATTGATTTTTACCAGCAAGTCATACGTATAAATATACAGAAGAACAGCTCCATAAAAATAATGTATTCGTTTCAAACACTAAAAATCACGCTAGCTTATAATATGTTAGTCTTAGATATAGTTTACATTCTGAATTTAAGCCAAGTCAGTTTAGTGGATGCGTTTTAATTGAGTTACAGACAACTAAACATTCAACCGGACAAAATAACAAAGTTTAGTATTTGCAATATTAATTTTGTAATGTAATTAGTATTGGTCAAATGTGCGGAGTTTCAATTTAATCCGACGCGTTGAACAGGGTTAAAATCACGTTCAAAGATTCCGTTAGATACGTAAAAACATATTATAGATACAGATAAGGTAATTTAAAAAAACTAAAAAACAATAACTTGAACGTAACAATATTGTGATAGTAATATTATAAAGCTGAAGAGTTTGTTTGTTTGTTTTTTGTTTTTTTTTGAACCAAAATCTATTGGTCCGAATTGAAAAACTGTTTCTGTGTTAGATAGTACCTAGTAGTAGCCATTTATTGAAGGCTATATAAAACTAGTAGGTCGCGTGAGGGCGCGGGCCACATGTGGCACGCGTGTCGTCTTCCCCCTGTTTGCCTTTCAACTTTTAGTACCTATCTTTAATATCCGCCATACATTTTGTATGGAAAAAAAATTCCGCCATTTTGTATTTTTTTCTATCCATCGAATTGACCTTCGAGTCCTGATCAGCTCTTGTCAAGACACCAGTCTTCCATATTTTATACTTTCCGAGGTATCGGCGAAATACGAATGGCGGCCATTTTGAATTCGCCATTTTGAATTTTTTTTCAGCTCACTGCCAATTGCATGACATTTCAAATGACATTTGGTCGAGCGACCCCCACCTATCTGCAATACCCTTGGCGGTGCTCTTCACTCGTCTCCGAAATCTGGGTGACTGAGCTTTGCTCGGTAGTATTACAGCTAGTCACCAGTAGACGACAGCAGGAGTTTACTGTAATAGTTTTACTTTTCGCCAATAGATGTCAGGTATAGAGTTATATTTTTTTTTTCCTAAATACGAAAAATTTCTAAAAATGAATCCTAGCTAGATCAATTCATCGTCCCCAAAACAGCTTGTATACTAAAACCGTTCGAGCAATTTCCGAGATTGAGATTATAGAAATACTTATATACTTACAACAATTGCTCGTTTAAAGGTAGGTATGGGATTGAGCTAGAATATTTACAGTAGTTCACTAGCACTCCCAAGGATAAAGATCGTGCGATTGCAATAGGCTGGAAATGTGCAACAATTAATGGTGAACAATTGAACATATTACTATGCCACTGAAAAGCTCATAGATCCAAATGACTCCAGGAGTGAACATCTCGGCCCTCCAAATTCAAAAACAGGCAAGAAGATCTCATTTGGTGTATAGGAGCCTGCTAAAATTTTTTTTAGGACTCCTTATCCAAAGGGACCCTATTACTAAGACTTCGCCATCCGTCCGTCCGTCCGTCTGTCTCAAGGCTGCATTTCTTGATAGTTAGACACTTGAAATTTTTCTTATATCCGAATCTCCGAAATTTCCAGTAAAAAAATCAGAAATAAGTAAATTATTATTATTAATAGGGACTCTATCTAGTATACTTTTTCTAAATCAACAATCTTAAAAAATCTCCTACTAAAAGTGATTCGTGATTCTTCATTTTTTTTTCAGTCGTAGGTACCTAACCCTACCCTAGAGCGCGACTGCAACTCGCACTTGGCCGGTTTTATTTTAATTTGTTGTTGTATATGTTTCTATACTAGCTATGACTTGAGAAGATCTCTTCATCATCAATTGATGATGATGACAGCCGACAGCCGATAAAGATCGTCTCTGGCCTGGCTGATGATGAGGTCAGATCTTTAAACATGCCAGTGCTCTTGGGCTCATGAGTGTCTGGGGCCAAGGAGGTTTTTAGAAAAACCGGTACACAAAAAACCGGTAACCATTAAGCAAGAAATCTGGAGACACGGTAGTGAACCGCCAAGACGCGAAGCGAAGCGTAATGGGACCTTTTCTCGAACTACTCCGTCGTTTTTTAACCCTTATTACTTGGGCCTTACAACAAAACTCTAATACAGATAAAGAAAACTCGCGGTAAATGTTGTCGACAGTGAATTTATTAAAACTTTAAAGTTTCAATTTCAAAGCATACTTTATTGACATCTATAAAAATTCCCGATTTTGTCACTGGTTGACTGACTGACTCAAAATTCCTAGGCACTTCCTGAAGTCCTAAAAAGCTATAGGTTGATATGTAAGCTAGTATCGGTACACAACCAACAAAAATATTGATGGTCGAGACATATTTTATTTTGGCTAAAGTGTGGTGTAGTTAAAGCTTGTAGACTTAGAGCGTTGTAGTCTTGATTTACATGAAATTTTATAACTTTCTGATAGTGAGCCATATCTTCTCGTCTTGGCAACATTTTACATCTAAATGTTTTTGGTGGGTATTCTTTTAATGTATTCTTTCTATTTATAGTCTTTCTAATTTATCTTAATCAGTGATAGGAATTTTTGCGTCGTAAAATTAAATAATCGACTCTTATTAAGTGTTACCCGACACAAGATTATATTTCAATAATATTTTTAAGCGTTACCTACATATCTAACCACGACAAACTTTTTCTAATTCAACAAATACGTACTTTTAAAAAGGAAAATAAAAGCTTTTATGCTTTTATTTTCCTTTTCTTATGTTTTATTTCGTTCAGACATTAGACACGGAATTAGCGATCGAAGGGTTTCTCTTTCTATGTCTTATTGTGCTTCGCAGACAAATACGCTCTAAGAGTGCGTTTCCACTTTTCACTATAGCGGAACGACAGCGGACGAGGCGGACCGTTAATCCGCCAATCACAGATACACACATGACACACACACTGATGCCTGTGGAGATTTCGGGCACCGTGATTGGCCGATTTACGGTGAAATCCACTTCAGTGCAAAGGTGACTTTTTATTCTGGGTTTTAGCACGGAATATAATAATAATACCTAACGGTAGGAAAGGTTCCGAGATGATAACAAGAACCCTTGACACAAAAATGTTCAATTGGGTCTTACACTACTTTTGAATTTGATAAAAAATATTAATTTATTATAAACTAGGATAAAAATAATAACGTGCAGTGAAAGAAATATTAAAATCCAACAAAGATTTACAAAGTTACAGGCGTTTAAACTTTGGAGTGGGGGGATCTTCTATCCCTTTCTCGCAAAACGAAAATTTGTATGAAGCCGCACGAAGCTACTATGGCATTGGTAAGGTGTGACGTCACAATTTCATGTTGCTATCTTTGTCTAATCACAAATCTTTAAATGCTTATAACTTTTTTGTTATTTGATCGATTTAATTAGTTCTCTCAGTGCACGTCATTATTTCAATTCTACTTTATAATAAAGTAATAAAAAAATTGGAGTTAAATACCCAATTCTGTTCGCAATGGCGCCTGACACCGCCTCCGCTATGCACCTACTCTTATTACACCTACCTCTTTCGACGCACTAGGGCTACCTCAGAATCGTACCTCGAAGTAGACCGTACAAAACTAACGCGTCCAACCTAGCCGGCGCGCGGCAGCCGTCTTAATCTGAAATCGGTCCGTTGATCACGGGACAAGAGAACATGCCCTGGTTCTAGTGAAAAATTCACAGAGGTGGATACGCTGAAGAAACGTAATTGATAACATGTATTATGACGTCTGTCTTTTCAATAACATTTTATGTTATTGGTCTTGTCGTTTGTGCGGTAAACTTTGCTTTACTACGAACGAGTTGACAAAGAAACATTAACTTGCCATTGTCTGTAGGCGACGTTAGTTCCTTTTTGTTTCCTGGTAGATATAAGCATTTCTTTCTGTGGTTTGTCCCGACAGTTTGTTTATCCCGACTTCGCTCGCTGGCATTACGGTTTCAATATACGAGTAGAATATGTCTGAATTATAGACAGTTGAAGACATATTGTACTCGTAATGGACTACAAGAGTATGCCTTTTAACTTTCAAACTGTAAATAAACTTTATCCAGTCAACATACACCACCTAGTTACCAACTACTTACATTTGACCGGATCCAAAGGCGGGCAGTTCGACTTTTTGACGACCCCAGTCTCTGTATCAAGCTGAAACGTTTAGAACGTAGAGACGTTAGCTCTCTACGTGTGTTCTATCGGTTGTTCAAAAGTGCTCTGAAGAGCTGTTTGAAGTTATTCCTCCTTCCACTTTCTCTATGATTACACTCCAGGAAAAGTGTTCCATCCATTCCCTCTGGATTCTGGATGACTGACAATCCATGACCACCCGGTATGCCAGATCTTTCTTTCCACTCACATGCAAACTATGGAACTACCTACCAGCAACAGTGTTCCCTTTATATAACATGCGGTTATTCCATGGAGAAGCGTATTTCGTCATTGGGTTATTCAAGGGGCGGATAAACAAATTTCTGAGCCGGCAACGCATTGGCAGTTCCTCTGCTGCTGTAAATGTGACCCGTCCGCTCGTTTGCTCGCTTTAACTATAAAGAAACATGTCATGGTGATGCTCCTGTGTCGGTGTGAAACGCATGTAGAGAAACGTTTTTTCGGAGATTTACCTACTTCTAAACGTGAGGTATCATACAAATTCGTCCAATATTGCAGTTAGAGACAATAATTTCGCATATCACGGTATTTATCGTCGACTTCCGCAAACGTGCTAAAATCCACTATTTGTCATAATATTGTCCATAATATTCTTACTATACACAAAACACAAAACTTAGATTAAACACACGCAATCAATATAATTTAATATCATTATTTGATTTCAGTTCAAACCATTTGCACAAACACAATGATTCTTTTTTAATTTACTTTATTGTTCACTGGTTTCAATATAAAGCATTGTCCTAGGGACCAAGTGTGTTCGTTTCATTCGTTTCAGCCAAAGACTTCTATGTAGTATTTGGTTTCAGCTGACGGGCGTCCACAGCTGAACAAAGACCTCCTGCAATGATTTCCAGCCCACACGATCCTGCGCTACCTGTGTCCAGGCGCCTTCCCGCGACCCTTTTAATGCCGTCAGTCCCCTTCTAATCTCTTGTAATCAGTCTCTTGTAATGTCGTGTTTGTGGTGGTGGTGACGACCACTTGTGTATCTACATGTAATCTAGAGCCTTGTTTGCATTGTATAACAAAATTCAAATACCATTACCATCTCAAAACGTAATCCAAACCTTTGATGAGGCCCAGTTGCCACCAAAGCAGGGAGGATACCCGAGGAGAGAGGACCCGATTTCGTTAAAATATTATGTATATTTCTCCACATATTTTTCTTATGATTAAAGAAAAGGAGACGAGATAACCTCTTCAGCTGCATCGGAACTCGCTAGTTAGGCGTGGTCACTGTCGAATACTAAAGTTATTGGCTTGTCAAATGTTACTAACCAACCGTTTTCATTATGTTATTCTTATAATTATGTTTGTGTAATCTTTTTGGCCTTATTATTTAACTAACTTATAATTGTAAACAATTTTACTGTATCAAATCAAATTTACCGTTTATCAAATTTACTGTTGATTACTTTTCAAATAAATAAATAGACCGACTAATTTGTAGAGGGTCAAAAACTCAATGGGGTGGACATCTGACCATCCCAGGCTTTATCAATGTGAATTTTGGGTAAAACTTAATTTATCAAGAGTTCAATAATTTTAGGTTTTAGAGAAACAGTCCATACACTAAAATGGCGAATATTGAAAAACTCCTATAAATCCTATGCTCTTGATCCATGCCAGGAATCAAACACTGCAGAATATCACGTCCAAATACGACAGTTCGCCAACTGTTTTATGATTTTTACTGTGCAGGTAACGGACTGTACAACGTTCTGCTAGTCTTCACCAGCGGCCTGATCCTGCTGGCTATCGGCGTCGACCTGTTCGGCTTCGGCCTGGTGGTAGTGGCAGCATGCGACCTCAACATCACCGTACCGCAGAGGGGGATACTCACATCGCTGCCTTATATTGGTAGGTTGTTATTGATTGACTAGAGAGGCTCTGTAAAACGTTCTGCTGGTCTTTACCAGCGGCCTGATACTTATGGCCAACTTCTGGTCATCGGCGTCAACCTATTCAGCTTCGGCCTGGTAGTAAACATCCCGTACCGTTGATTGGGATACTCACCTCGCTTTATATCAGTAAGAGCCAAGTGGCAAGGTAAACTAGGACCACAGAAAATGGACAAAGGCTAATGATTAGTATCGTTACAAAGGAAAACCAAAATGCTGATGCAGCTACCGATAATATCACCAGCAATAATAATGTCGCGATTGGTGCATGCTTACATGAAGACATAGACGCTCTTCTCTTAAAATTTATATACCTGGCATCGTGTGGAAGGAAATTCTAATGTACCACGAACGCGAATGAGAAATTCGCATACATTGTTGACAATCGCTGATACTAACTTTTATCATTTTGCCATTAAATAATTATTATTGATGTTTTCACGTAACACCTTGAATATTATGTATTTCATTTCAGGTATTCTCCTAGTATCCTACGTGTGGGGCTACGTTTCGGACACACGAGGCCGAAGGTTTTCTCTGCTAGTATCCATGCAAACGGCCTTTGTCCTGTCGTGTCTCTCAAGTCTCGCCACCAATTGGTTGTTGTTGGGTCTTATGAAGTTCTTCTCTGTTTGCTTGTGAGTGTTTTTTATGTATCGCTGCAATCTTTACCTAATTTCCGTTATAATACCTTACCACCTCCACTTTACGGTGGAGTGCTCTTGAATAGAATGAAATGCCTATTGCCTATACTGTCTTGCTTTGGAAATACCCAGAATATTGTAATTGTGTGGAAGCTGGAGGCTGGAAGGGTATTCCAGACCTTACCAGCTAACCTTGAGTCTAAGATTTAAGCCCATCTTCCCATGAAAATAGCTTTGCAACAAAAATAACGTAACGGGAGTGATAAGTATAAGAAACATGTTTTGAAAGTGATATTATGCCCATGAATAATGGGGAATTTGCTGGTTTTGGTGGCATATTATAAGATTCTATCATAATATTGGTGTTTGATCACATCAGATTAAAAATGAGTACCGTATAAATTCTTTAGAAGAAGATAGTTTTTTTTTTTACGCTATACAAGTTAGTACTTGACTGCGATCTCACCTGATGGTAAGTGATGATGCAGTCGAAGATGTTAGCGTACTAACTTGGAAGGGGTAAGTGAACTCACCCCAACGGTTTCTACACAGCATCGTACCGGAACGCTAAATCGCTTGGCGGTACGTCTTTGCTGGTAGGGTGGTAACTAGCCACGGCCAAAGCCTCCCACCAGACCAGACCTGAGCCAATTTAGAAATTATAAAATTCCAAAGTGGCCCGTGGCGGGAATCGAACCCGCGACCTCCCACTCGAATCCGAGCGTGCGTTCCCTGCGCCACGGAGGTCGTTTCCTGGTAGGTTTGATCTTAGAACACGACAGTTAATTGCTGAGTATCATTACACTCTTCCAATTAATTATTTTGTTGTGGTTCAACAGATGTGGGTCAAATTAATTTATTCCCGCATTAATTGTCCAGTATTTCTCCGTTGCTCGGATGCCACGATTGTAATTATTAGCCATGCGCGTGTATAAAATTATAATTCATCATATTACTCGTAAATGTTACCAGTCATTGCTATCTTAATTGATTTATGAGAATAACTTGTTCTTCTTCTTCCTACTGAAACATTTCCGTGCCCCTTTCCTCCAATTAAAATCCATCCTTTGTGCGTGGGGGATATAGCTCTCTGATATCTGCTCTCGAGCCAGTCTGGCTTTATCCATTAGCTGTCCAGGACGCTTAAATCTTTAAGGAGTAAAGTAGTCTTCTCTAATGTGCCTAGAATGTTAATGTGTTTGTCCTACGACTATATATGGACACTTATTACGACTCAAAAACCTTCCAGTGGGCTATCCTCTGAAAATCTGGGCCTGAAACTGACAACGGTGTGTAACTGGACAATTTTTGTGATCACTTTCATCATTTACCTTGTAAGCCTATCTCCTCTTTCTTTTGCAGGGGTTTCCAAGTTTTCAATTGGCGCAACCCCTTGTCGATATCACAGTTGACTAAACTCTTGTTTCTCGCTTTCCTTGCGTCGTGTTTGACGTGTGTCTGCATAAATAAATCGTTTTCTCTTCCCTTAATTTCAGTTCCTGTGCAGCTAACTCCGTCACGTACACCCTGCTGGGAGAATCCTGCATCCAGAGAGTGAGAAGCAAATATATGCTGCTGATCACTTGCTTGCTCATATTATCGCCAGGCATCGCAGCTCGTAAGTAAGCTGAAATGATTAATTAAATAAATGAGATAACGCGCCCTTTTGCTCTTATGATCCCGACTAAGGGAACTTTGAAGAAGTAAACTAGAACTATTAATTGTCTTGTACTAACTGTAGACAAAGACAAATAAGTGCTGATAGCACCGATAAGAAGCCTCAGGATATGGGCATCCGAATGATTTGCGTGAACCTTTTTCCTAAAAGCAAACAGTGGCGCCATTTGTCAAAGTGCTATAGGTGGCTGTTGAGTGAACTACATCGTGGCCTTAGCGTTAATGGTAAAACAAACATTTTTGGCACCGATAAACTGGCGACATTTTGTGCGCCGACCGCCTTGTACAAGGTATAATCGATTGGTCAAATACCTACTCGTACTCGTACACGTATTTTTTTTTTGTTTTTCTCCTTCATTTGATTTCTATAATATAATGCGTCTGACGCGTTCACAAATATTATGTTAAAATATGAGACTTTTCGGAACCTTTTGTTGTTAAAGTATAAGCTGTGAATTGTGATCACATTATTTTAATGTATTCAAAGAAATAAGAAACATTCTAAAGTATCAACTTTAGTAAATGAAGCACGTATGCTTTTAAATTGATAAAACTTTTTTTTATTTCCAGTTGTCACATACCCCACTCTTCTTCTTCATTTCAAACTTGAGATCCCTATTCTTGGGATCAACTTCACGCCGTGGCGCTTGCTCATCGTGGTTCTGGCGATACCCTCGGGTATCGGAGGCATCGCCATCAGCTTCTTCTACGAATCTCCCAAGTTCTTGGCGAACAGCGGCAAAAATGACGAAGCTTTGGAGGTGCTCAAGTCCATGCATAAGATCAACAACCACGGATCCAAGGACGAGTTTGGAGTAATTAACTTTATTTTAATATCACAGTTACTGAAAAGTTAATTTGTCTTTAAACTTCTTTCAGGCTAACCAACTAAGTAGTGTACTTATGAATGAATTGACTTGTATTCCAGATAACCTCCATATACCTGGAAGACGCAGTAGTAAAGAAGCCAACGTCTTTCACTCGGGCGCTGTACGAGCAAGGCGCGCCTCTGTTCCGGCCGCCCGTGCTATGGAGGACCCTGCAGCTCTACTTCATAATATCCATCGTGTATTTCACGTGAGACAGGTTTTTCCTCAGATACTTTCCTTATACCTAAGACGCAGATTATAATCTTATAAATTTTTAATTTTACTAAATGCCGAAGTGTTCTAAAAAGCAGCACTGATTAAGCGTCCAGAGACTCACTATATAGATTATAGACGAAACCAACATCAGTTCCCATCCCTTTTTTTCCTTCCTTTCCTTTCCATCATTCCCATCCAAAGAAAAAGGTTATTTTGCTGTGATAAATTATACATTCTATATCTATATATCTATATCTATATTAACTCCTGCATTTCCTATTTCCAGTCTTAAGCAATGACTTTTAATAAGTAATGATTTTTCTTTCAGTAACAACAGTCTGCTGGTATGGTTGCCATACATTATGAACCTGGTCAGAGCGGCATTGACTCACAACACTGCTTCTGCTGGAGATATTTGCACGTTGATCAATATTAAACAAGAATCTATAGCGCATAATGCTACTTCTTCAAATACTACTGTTGTGGTGAGTTTGCTTTTTTCTTATAACTTAGATACCAAGTCGTATCCTAACAATGTCATTTTGCGTTGATTCCAGCAATTTTTTAAACTATCCTCTGAGTGAGGATCTATTAATACTGTGTTTTCCGCTGTGGGGTCAACATTACCTTGGAAGATACCTTAGAAGTTGTCAGCGGAAACATTCCATCAGTTTTTTTAAGCTCCCATGGGTCCCAGCCCACTTCAGCTTCGCAAAACGACTTTAATGACTCTAGTACATTCTCGAATCTCCTTATTTCTGATCTCACTATATTTGACTTGAATGAGTTTCAATATAGTCTTCACGTTCATTGTATAATTTTTATACAATTTCAGAGCCCAGAAATCTGCCTCGGCTACATCGAGACCAACGTGATCATCACACTAGTGGCGGCACAGTGCATTTACTCCTTCCTCAACTTTGTCATCTCCTACCTCATGAGATGGAGAAGAATTGTCTTACTCTCCATCCTATTTATGTCCACAATCAGTGGCATCTTACTTGGTCTGATGCCGGAACCTATATCTAGCGTGTTCTTCTTGATGGCGTTTACGTGCACCAACTTGGGAATGGGGATATTGGCTTCATATTTTGTGGATTTATATCCTACTTCTTGTAGGTGAGTATAAATTTTACATTGTAATTCTCATTTTAGTTGGAGCATAGTCCATGGATACTTTTTTTTGGATATCAATGCAACAAAGTGGCCCAAGTCCATCTATCCGTATGGCATAGCCACGCATCCCATCAGCCATGAGATTTTCTTTACCATATCTTTACATTGTACAGTGTGCATCGACTGTCTATCTTTCTGTATGACGTAGAAGAATCCTTTCATCTAAATATTTGGTGATGAAGAAGATGGCAAAGTGATACTTTCTTTTACTTTAATTTAGTGACACAAATACTACGAAGTAAGTATTAAATTCTTTCGTTATTTTCCAGAGGCATGGTGGCTTGCCTCAGCATCATGGTGGCAAGGAGCAGCACGTTTATCGGCATCAACGTCGTCGGCAATCTCATCTTCTACCACTGCCACACTACTTTCTATGTGTGGTCCATTGTTGTTTTCAGTAAGTGTTACCATATAACTTATAACCTTATCCAGAAGGGGCGAATTCGCCGCCAAAACGTTAATAGTAACGGGGAAAGAACTTATACGATTACTGCGGGACTTTTGAAAACCGAACCGGAAAAAATCTAGTACATAGTCAGCAAACCACCATGCATGCCATGTATTGAGAAGAGCTTTTTCCAGTCTTTTTAACTGATATATTTTATTATGGTTTTTCTGATTTCAGCGAGCGTGGTTGCGGCTTGGTTCCTTCCACCAGACAAAGCGCGACTTTAACATTAAAGGTATTAGCAATTAAAGGACTAAAGTTATTATTATAATAATCTGTGATTTTAGTATTATTAAGAGATTAGCTGTATTATTTTAATTTAAGCCATTGAATATATGAAATTGTTATTGTAAGTATAGAAAAGAGTAAATTGTGATAGATATTTTTATATTCAAGGAAATAAAGAATATTTATATTTGCAACATCTCTTTGGTTTAGACTTTAATTTCTTTTTTATTAGGTGGTATCATTGATCTGTAATATATATGTATAGCTTATAGGGTGGTATGACCTATAACTTTAGTTTATTGGTAGACTAGCATTAGGTATGACATTAGGATGGTTATTAATAATACAAGTTGTCAATTTCAAATTGGACTTAGCACCGCATTGGAATATCCGCAATAAGTTAAGAGTGAATATTTGAATTAAAAACATTTTTTTTCACATTTATATATTTGTATAATAAATACATCCGAAATACATCAATTGTCTTAAAAATAGTAAATTAAGTTATCTGTTCATACAAATCATAGAATTATAAAAAAAAAATAATGTAAGAGATCTTCACTCGAATACTGAGACCCGTGTTAAAAATGAATATACCGTCATCAGCTGAGAACAATGTCTCAAAGTCGGTAAAGATTTCAAAAACAAACCTTTTAAGAAGTATGAAGAAGTAGGAAAGAAAGGAAATAGTTTTAAAAAAGAATTTTAAAAAGTTGTAAAGCTCCGTTTTTGAAATCTTGAAACAACTATGGGGCCTAAGCGACATTGTGACATTTTTAAATAATAATTTAAAAATTAGTAAATCTTAGTAGATACTTTATCATTTGTAATATGTACAATCTACGTTTTATAATAACGTCGCAATGGCACATTTATTTGCCACCAGAAAATATTCTTAAATAGCTTCTGTCGTTGTAGCTTAACCAGTCTTCTTTACCAAAACTATCTGAAGTCTTTAACTTTTCTGTCTTTCTTAATTTTTCTTTGTCTCATTTAACTTCTGTCCTTCTCCATTCTTGTTTTTACTTACATACTCATCATTTATCTTTACTTGTAAATAAACCAAATCTGAAAGCCATAATATTAGAACTGAGAGCCATCCACTGCCACTGAGAGACCATCTTCTCTTAATTTTAACAAGACAATTATAATTTCCATGAATTTGTAGCGGTCTTCGATAGCGGTCTTCGATAGCTGACGACAGATGGCGTCACCTGCGCAATAGCACACGCTGACAGAGCATTCGACGAGCGTTCTATAAATACAACTTCTGACATCACACGCATGGATCACAAGCGGTCCCCAGGCACAACACCTGCCTGGAGGGAAATTTCCCTATTGCCCTCTGCACCGCCAAATTGGTGCCGCCCGACGTGATCTCACCATTCACCACCAGAGGGCGCACATCAACTGAAGAACACACAACAAAAACAACGAAACCGCAACTGCAACAACCGCAACCGCAAGAACCACATCAACCGCTGTCCGCTACAATGTCGAAGAAGCAACCGCAAATCTCATTCCTCGCACCAGACCCTCAGCCTTCGCCGACCGACTCACTGGTCGCCGCGACACGTCATTCACAGCCGATCGACTCACTGATCGCGCGCCACCGCATCATCAACGGACTCCCGGTTCGAAGGTCACTCACACCTCGCCGGCACGCAGTCCACCCAAGTCAACCCGGTATCGCTGACGCACTTCCACGATGCTGCACGCTGTTGACACGCACCAGATGCACCTCGACGACACACGACTTAACAGTCTCAGAGGGGAGTGATTGTAGCGGTCTTCGATAGCTGACGACAGATGGCGTCACCTGCGCAATAGCACACGCTGACAGAGCATTCGACGAGCGTTCTATAAATACAACTTCTGACGTCACACGCATGGATCACAAGCGGTCCCCAGGCACAACACCTGCCTGGAGGGAAATTTCCCTATTGTCCTCTGCACCGCCAAAAATTGATACATATTATCTTCAATACTTACTACTACAGTTATAAAAGTTTTACATTGATAATAAATTATGAAACTAGTACAATTAAGAAAAAAAAATTTACATTCGTTCAGGTAATTTAGGACGGACACTAAAGCTATTCCTCTTATAACTAAAGTCTATAAAGAATTTGTTAATCTGAATTCCATTCACTAAGCAGGCACTTTTAAAGGCACAGTCGTGCTGTCAAGCTCTACCTAAAATTGACTATCCATTTAATTTTTACAAATGCAAGGTTTATAAGGAACTAATTTCTAATCATATAAGTATTCTGCTATCATATTTTACTTCATATAATAAACACCATTGGTTTCAATAACATTTTAACATTAATTTTAAATCATCACTTAATCATCATTTAATATAATAAATCACTATAATACGATAAAGTATTTACATCACATTTAGGTATCATATTGTGGTATCACTGATAATTATTTTTTCCAAACTCTTAAATACATGATTTTATTCGAAGGTTTGCGTTTAGGTTAAAAAAAATACCAAAATACTCTCGGCTTGTAGTTTATATCATTGATAATAACAACTTCCGTTCTAGGACTTTCCAATCTTCAGTAGTATTTTCATTCATTCAAAATATGTAATTTGATGTCTCTAACATGTCATTATTCTGTCTCACAGAATATACAGCAGCAAGCTCAGCAAGCGTAATAGTATAGTGAACAGCAAATACTTCTGTGATAAATATTTATCATTTAATATCACACAAAATATCTTGTCGTAGAGCAAAAGTTGTTCGTTTTAATGTTAGGAACTATGGTGAAAGCATTCTGATATTTTTATGATTGAAAGAGACCACACAAAAGAGAGCGTTTTTTTACCACAAAAATGTTAATTATAACACTCTGAATTTCTTCATGACTTAGTACAAGCTTCATGCCTAATATTTTTACATATGAGTTGATATATATCTGTCTAAGCCGATATTTTTTCCAACATTGTCTACATCAGTCTTGATGTCTTCTACTATTTTCACTTCTTCTAGTTTAATCATCATAATGGCACCAATAGATACTGGAACAAACAATTAAAATTTTAACAATTAAAATATTTTGAATTCGGTATTAGAATTAATATTTTCAAAATAGAATAGAATTGAGTAGTTTAGGGAGTTGGGTTACTTTTAATTATTAAAAACTTTCGTAGATCGATTAATATCAGTTCCAGTTATGAAGTTCTTTGTATTACCTTTTGTTTAATGATGCACGAATTCAAAATGGAGGCAACCTACATGACTAACCTCTAAATTATAAATAATCTCTACAGCGAATATTTATTGTAGTCCACCTATTCAAATCATAGCAGTGTAGTGGGTCCCAACTCTTAACTTTGAAGCTATACAAAAGGTAGGTTCCCTCTTAAAAGAAGAGGATGATTGATGAAGATGAAGATGTTAATAATGAAGATGTGTGTAACTTACGGGCTAACAAAGCAGCAACGGATATAAACGGCGCAGGGCACGAATAATCTAACAGGACTCCAACGGCTAGGTTTGAAGCCACGCCCCCAGCTCTGCCCCACCAAGCACCCCAGCAAACGCCTAAGCCTCTGTAAAATAGACACAAAATACATTGAAGGTATCTAACTATCATATCGTTGCCAAAATATTTGTTGGTATTTTGTACAAAGGTTCTCTCGGTAATGTAGATAAGTTAGGCTTTTAATTCCACGGGATCATCTTAGCGAAGCACGGGCGGATCCACTTTTATTTACTCACCAACCCACCCACCCGCTTTATTCAAATTATCCTGTCTCAATTCAATACTTACCCTAACTTGGCTGGTAGCGAATGCAGCAAAAGTCTTATAAGCAGAACATTTCCATTCAATGACGCAGCATTAAGTGCTGCAGCAGCCGCAACCGCAAGGTGCGTTGATGCCGCACATGCGCAGACGCATGCGGCTAGACAGACGCACGCCAAAGCGCACGCTAATGCGCATAGTGCGGCCGCGCGTCTCACGCCATACGCACCACGCGCTGACACGAGAGCGCACGCAGCATTCCCTAATACGCAGCATGCACCTACTATTAGTCCAGACGTGAATATCTGAAAGAATAATGCAATTTTTTTTAATTCTACTTTGTAGTAATTTCAGGTGATAGTAAATGACGATGAAGCCGAAAATGTAATCGTATCTAGATGAAATGAAATAAAAAATTAAACTGGTAATCTTAATCGCTCGGCAGTACTGTAGTGTCTTTGGCAGAGAATTGTAAATAATGGTGGTTTTGAACAAAATACATCGTAATAATACAGAGTGCAGAACTTTTCCTCATTTATAAAGTTGAGAAACATAATGGGTCCCATAACAATGCCTTGCCAAAACTTTAATCAAGGCGCAGTTCCGCAACATACAATCATTATGCATTCTAAAGGGTCTTCGGAAAAGGCTAAAAGAAATATGCTCACCGAATCATCAATAGTTTCATCACATTTGTCTTCTCTATGCGATTCAAACACGGATGTATTGAATCGGTCTTCGCCCTTTGAACGTCCATTGTAGAACTTTGGTAAGTCTTGCCACGCGGTGTTACTCGCGTTGAACAACTGAGCTGGTTCCGGTAGCGTTGTGTTGGCTGAACAACTTTTTCCTTGCATACGGAGAAGGAGCTCTGGTATCCATAGATTTAGGCCGAAACCTCTGAAAATGGAAGTTAATTCAATATAAGCTTATATGCGTTCTTGTTTACGGTAAATGGGTATATCTTAACTACTATGTCTGAAATATCTACCTCCGGACCGCTGCCACTTCACTAACGAAACAAGAGTGAAAGTCTGTAGGTTTCCTCACTTTCTATCAGGTATGAAACAGTAAAGCCAAAGCTTTAAAAACCTTTTTCATCTACTCCAATGACTTTTCTTATAATTTGTTTTGGGTTTTATTCAGAGCCAATTTTTTTTAGAATTTTATAAAAAAAAATATTAGAGAGAAAGTAATTCAGTCACCACCATAGTGATTAAAAATTGTTAATTGGGGAGACAATTAATAATAGAGAAGATAGGAAATTTTTTTCATATTAAATTGAAATGGTAAAAAAATATCTGAAAAACGAAATCAGAGGAGAGTAGGGATGGAGATAGATATAACTAAAAAGCCACATCAGCCAGGGCATCATACTTTGGTAAGTTACAAAATAATACTTACGCGGCCATATTAGCGAAGAAGACAAACAGTATTAAGCTGGACTTGACGGCGTACATCTTAGAGACAAACATCTTAAGGTCCTTCAGCACGCCCAGAAACAACGCCTTGGTGCGGCTCTGCTCACCGCTCAGGGACTTTGTTACAAATATGTTGTCTTGAATGAGTTTTTTGATCTAGGAAAATAATATTCAAAGGTTAGTTGAAGATAATAAATAATTAATGAGAACGATACGTATAACAATTTTTTAACTCCGCAGTAAAGTTAGTAGTATGGTCCAATTGGTAGAATACTAAGCCACGATAGCTGGTAGGTGCGAGTTAAATTCTGCCGAATACGACAATTTTTATTTGTATTCAAAATTTATATTAAGTTAAAAGTATCTATACTTTATTTTTTGTTTCTTCGTTATTTAATTTTCGATCTCCTCGTTATTTGATTTTCTGAGTTATGCTATAACCGAAATTAAAATCAGGGATATTTCGGATAAACCCACTTTCTTTAGAAGACTTTAAAAAAGCAGGTTCAAAATTTCTGTTGGCCTATAAACTTAAACTTATCTAACTTATACCATCAAATCATCGGGGCTTTCAGGGAAAGCATGATGGTGCAAAGGTGCTACAACATAAATTAACGTCATATAAGTGCAACTCCATAAAACGTGTTGCCATGAAAACGATCTCATTGTCAGCCAGTTTTCCAGCTATTCATCATTATCATCCTTATCAAAATTCATGATACCGAATAAAACGAATACGAGACTCCTTTCAGAAAGAGAAGGTCTTTAGTTTCAGTTCACTTAGCTATGAATTTTATTAAAAGTTATAAGTTATTTAGAATAAGAAGAATACATAATTTTATGACTTTGGAAACTTAATGTTTAGTTGACGCTCAACCTACGGGGCCTGGACAGTAATAGGAGGCTGAAATATTAGTCAGAGTACCATCACTACTATCAAATTACCTTAAATTCTGCCTCCATGCCTCTATTGCACTGGTTGATATACGCCATAATCTTCAACGCCTTATCACTCCGGTTGGTGTCGGAGAGCAACCTGGGGCTCTCGGGTAGAAAGAGCACCCAAATGCCAGACACAAACCCCGGTATACTGCCCAGAGCAAGGTAGAGCCTCCAGGAGTAAATTGGCAGCAGCGTGGACCAACCGGACAGCTTCAATGGAATGACTAGCCATGCGATTGCTGAAAAAGAAAAACATGTGTCAATGCTTGCAAGTGAAAAATTCTTAAGGCGCGTTAAGCTTTTTGTTTCTACCTTAACTATTTAATAAAATATGACAAAGTCTTTGAAAGCTTTGGGGGATTTAGAAAACCAAATCCCTCAAAGCTTTCAAAGATCACATGCGACTGACCAAAGTTAGTGTCCATTTCAGGTCTAACATTGCAGCCCTTCTTGATGCGGGTCTATGCCATCACTTTGGGTCCCCAAGGTTAACACTCTGCGTGCCACAATATTGCCACATCGATTCCAAAACGTTGGAAATAGTTGAAACCCTATCTCTATTAACTCTTGATCAGTGAAGGAGCGGAAAGTTATTAAGAAAATGAAAGCGGATGTAAATATTTGACCGCTCGGTAACACTGACCTCTAATTTGTGTTGACCCCTAAACTTATTTATCTAGTCGACCGTTAGCGGAGTTTTGACACTCATGTGGTTTTGACGAGCAAAAAGTTGTTTGTAGTCTCATTAAAACGTTCAGTAGGTGAGAAATGCCTCGTCCGTTCAGTGGTTGGCACTTGGCACTGTCCTGGGGTCAATTCCCGGCCCTGGAAGTTCTAGAGAATTATAATTTTTTTTCAATATGTCTGTTGTATGGCTTGTTGTGTGTGTTACAACAGTCTTGCCTGTAGAGGTCAAAATAAGGTCAAGAGTGGTACGCACTTTTCTAGAAGATGCCTATTTATACTTTTATATATATTGTAATAGCAACATCGACGCTAAGTTAACGAGGGTTCAGACGCACCCTGCACTGAGAAGAAGCCCATAAAAAGCTCAGGCAGGTTTAGTTTTTTGTTTTCACCATTTCACAATGGCTCATCAAAACGAATTGAGCTAGTCTAATTAGTGCAGTTAATTATCACTCCCAAGAATTTGATTCTGTAGTAAGCTTTATAAATGAGCTTTCGTTTCACAGCCACTTTGGTCTAGCTGAGGGATAAGTTTAATATTTCATTAGGGTGTTTGTTGTGAAAGCGTATCCCATTGCCTTTAAATGATTCATTTATTCACAATCGTTTCGAATCAAAAGATTCAAAGAATTTAGAAGTACGTACCCACCTAGTACTTATATTTGTTTTGCAAGCATTAGAGAAATCTCTTGCAAGAGATAATATCACTTTCAAGATTGCCTTTTTGTTATTATGTTACTTGTCTACTTGAGTTATCTATTCTATGGTATCAAAGTGCTTTCAAGTTTCATCTTCTACTAAAAAACCCAACTGACCGAAAGCTAATAGTTTCTCCTTGATGGCTTGATTTTTTGAAACTAGGACGATAGCGCTGTCATGTCGTCCTTGTTTTTACGACTTCAATAGAAAGTACAACACGGTTATGACTTATGAGGTTACAATACTATAAATTAACTTATACAAATAAATTGAATATCTTTCCTATTCGGTGTGTATTTACATATATTTTGTAATGAATGCAGGCGTTATTTTGCGGAAATCCATTATTTATTAGTAGGATCGATTAATTTGTTTTGCTATAATCCGCTACTTGAAAAGATTCTGTACGGTACAATATGCAGGAACACTACCCGCATGAAACACCACACACAATTTTCTAACGCTTCGACGCACGTTTCGTCCCGACACCGGGACATTCTCAGAATAAGTCGACATCTCAACATTTCGATCACTTTCTTTAAATCATAGAAAATATAATAGACTGTCTAGAATCTTTAGGAGAATTTAGTAATAAGTTAAGTATGAGGGATGAAACTGAAATTGATGAGAATGCTTTTTCAAATGGTTCCCAAGATTTTCTCTATTTGAGGTAAGACAACATGCAGGCAAAGCAGCTTGTCGCAAAACATAAGTCATTTTTTGCAATAAGAAAATTATAGACATTTCAATCCATGAAGACGCGCCTCATTCTGTCAAAATCGCTTATATGTCATTCGATTCGTATGGAGTTTGACAAGGTGGGGCACGTCATCGTGGATTGTTATATCTTTCCACGGCTACTTTACAAAACACAATCAAAAGGACGATTTTAACTGTCGATATTTCGATCCTGGTAAAAGTCGAGGACTGTACCAGGGTCGAAACTGGACTACGACCTTGTACTAGTACCATGTTGCAAAATCGACAGTTAAAATCGTCCTTTTGATCTTTGAATACATAGGTATTTATGAAATTTTATATTATTATTGAGAAAAAGGAGTTTTCAAAATCACCACAAGATAAACCGTGCGCAGTAGGAACAAGTTTCTGTACAACATCACGCCAGAATCCCGCAAAAAATCAACGAATTCCACGGTACTTACTTATATGTAAAAAAAAAACGAAATTCACGCGGGCGGAGCCGCGGGCGGAGCTAGTCTATAATAACCTAATGGTTTATAGTTCTATCCCTCACCTGGTAGAATAAGCCATGCTGCTACGAAACTTCCGCCCGTGATGTCAAGGTAAAACTGTCGTCTCTTGACACCAACCAGGTCTGATAGATACGTAAACACTAGCGTCGATGGAGCACCTGGAAAAGAGGAATATTCAAATGTAAAAACAATAGAAAAGATGTGGCAATCCTGGAGTGCCGACAGAAGGGAAAACTAAAAAGTTACTTAAACACAAGTGTCGATTACTGTGTCAGGTGTCGGATTTTTTTTTATAAAAACTCTCAACGTGCCTTAAGGTGTTTTCACTTCAAAGGATTTTACGTTCCGGCGCAATTCTGTGTAGAAACCGTTAGGCTCCTTTAGAGTTAGTACCTTCGATTACATCTTCAGCTGCATCATGACTTACCATTCCAGACAAGTACTTTCTTCTTGTATGTAAAAAAACCTTTCCTTACTCTAACATCAGGTGGAACACCTTGATCGTCTATTATATTATTGTAAGAAAGAAGTGCTCTTATCTAAAAGGAGACCAACTAGCGCGCCCCCCTAAGCAAGTAACAAATAGCGTTACGTCACAACGATTTGAAGTTGAGTGACGCTCAGCTGAGCGTCATCAAATGCCAAAATAAGTAGCACAATAGGTCGCATATATATTTTTTGAATTTTGTTCCATATCTATAAGTCGCGACTAACGCAATTTGTCACTTGGCTCAGGTAGCTGGTCACGGGAGGCATCGTTTAAACGATTAGAGATATATCTATAAAAGAAGCGAGTACTCGGAGACGACGGTCCCAGAGTTTCGACCTATTAAAAAGTGATAACACTTTTCAGGAAATTGAAAAGAGAAACTTACAACTCGGTTACAATATCTGTGGACCTTGCTGGAATGCGTACCCCCTTCCCGTTCTCCTTTCACCTCTCCGCGCTCGCCCCGGCTTGATTGTTTTGCGCACCCCCCTAAGCAAGTAACAAATAGCGTTACGTCACAACGATTTGAAGTTGAGTGACGCTCAGCTGAGCGTCATCAAATGCCAAAATAAGTAGCACAATAGGTCGCATATATATTTTTTGAATTTTGTTCCATATCTATAAGTCGCGACTAACGCAATTTGTCACTTGGCTCAGGTAGCTGGTCACGGGAGGCATCGTTTAAACGATTAGAGATATATCTATAAAAGAAGCGAGTACTCGGAGACGACGGTCCCAGAGTTTCGACCTATTAAAAAGTGATAACACTTTTCAGGAAATTGAAAAGAGAAACTTAGCTACAAATTGCCATACCAATGAGGAAGCCGTTAATGGATCTCGCAGCCAGCAACAGCCTGTAGTCGGAGACGGTGCTCTGAGCCAGCAGCAACGCGGAGTCAAGCAGCAGCGTCGCGCTGAGGATGTTCTTCCGCCCGAACACGTCCCCCACGATGCCCCAAAAGAAGGCGCTTGCTACTCCACCTGGAAGACAAACCGGATGATGTAAAGGAGACAAATCATAATCGTACTCATTATTATCTTAGTCATACAAACTTCCACTGCATTTCTGAGAAAAATTCTGGCGGACAAACAAACCGAAGTGATCTTATAAGGGTCTTTTTTAACAGACTTCTAAATAAGGAGCAGGTTCTCAATTCGTCGAATATTTTTTTTTGTGTTTATACCGATTACTCGAAGACGCCTGAGCCAATTTAGGAAATTCTATAGTCATCAAGTCAGGATTTGAGAATGGGATCTCGGAGAAATCGAAAGAACTCTTCAAATTTTACAACTAGATTTGACTGACTTGATGGCAATGGTCGTGAAGTCAGGATCTGATAATGGAATCTCGGAGAAATTGAGGGAACTCTTCAGTTGTTATAAGCACCCATCAAGCGATTTGGGTATTTTTTACAGTGACTTATGGTTTTTAGAAAGCACAATTTTAACCGATTTCAAAAAGGTTCTGAATTTATCAATGACTAGCTGAAAACACACTCTCTATAGAGTTCTGAAAGAGTTTTGTGTATTTGCTTGCTCGGGAAATTGAATTTTGTTGAGTGGTAGAGTAGGCTTAGCTTTGCTTGTTTATTTTCAGTAGTTTTCAGATAGTGGATTGTAGCCAAATAATTTCTGCTTATTATTATGAACTATTGCAAATTCACGCCTGCTTCTAATCAATATATGGAATAATACCAGAGTAAATTGAAATTATTGGCTGTTTGCGTTCACTGTCAAGTTTCCATCCAGCACATGTAGCCGAGCCTTTAGGTACCTACATCCGCTAACGTTTGACAGAGGACAACCGACATGCGTCTGTTTGTAAAGGTTGTGATGCAATAACCATTAACCGTTTAACGGAATCAGCTCAAACTGTTAATTGCTCGGGCGAGTGCCTATCGATTGGAGAAGACGGCATCGCGCCCATTGTTGTGCAAGGTCGTAGTGTACAAGTTCAATTGCACAGAAAGCCTTGATTCTGTATGAAGCTGAATGTTTTTTTTGCAACAAATCTGGCTCGTATGGCGGTGTTAATACGATGGGCAAAGTTTTTCCGTTTTAAAGCGAAATTAAAAAAAAAAACTTTCAGCATTAGAGAAGAAAATGTATCTCTAGTACTTGTACATTTTTCAGTTCAAAAACAGGTGAAATAATGAGAATACCCGATTAAAAAAACAGGCTACAGCTAAATACAGCAATGGGCGTCCTGTCTTTGTTATTATTTTGCAAAGCAGATTAGACTTTGGCCTGAGTCCCGCACCATTTGCCATAATGAATCAAGTTCTTACCGCTCACAATGAATCAATTTCTTATTGCTCATAATGTATCAAGTTCATAACCGCTCATACTGAATCTAGTTCATAACTGCTCATAATGAATCAAGATCATAACCGCTCATAATGAATCAAGTTCTTACCGCTCATAATAAATCAAGTTCTTACCGGTTATAATGAATGAAGTTCATAACCGCTTATGATGAATCAAGTTCATAACCGCTCATGATGAATCAAGTTCTTACCGATCATAATAAATCAAGTTCTTACCGCTCATAATAATGATTCAATTTCTTACCGTTCATAATAAATCAAGTTCATAACCACTCATAATGAATCAAGTTCTTACCGCTCATAATAAATCAAGTTCTTACCGCTCATAATTAATTAAGTTCATAACCGCTCATATCATAATGAATCAAGTTCTTACCGCTCATAATTAATCAAGTTCATAACCGCTCATATCATAATGAATCAAGTTCTTACCGCTCATAATTAATCAAGTTCATAACCGCTCATAATGAATCAAGTACTTACCGCTCATAATAAATCAAGTTTTTACCGCTCATAATTAATCAAGTTCATAACCGCTCATATCATAATGAATCAAGTTCTTACCGCTCATAATTAATCAAGTTCATAACCGCTCATAATGAATCAAGTTCTTACCGCTCATCATGAATCAAGTTCATAACCGCTCATAATGAATCAAGTTTTTACCGCTCCTAACGAATCCAGTTCTTACCGCTCATAATGAATCAAGTTCTTACCGCTCATGAACGCCATGTTGATCAGGCCGGCCTGGTAGGTGGAGAGCTTGAGTTCGCAGCGGGCGGCCGGCAGCACGTACGACATCACGCAGTTCTGCACGCCCGTCGTGAAGAACGCGCACGCGCACGCGCCGAGCACGCTGCGGCTGAAGCGCCCGTAACCTGCGGAAACGTTTGAAGTGACAACCATTGAACTCGCGACACTGTCACCGTTACCGACACTTTTGTGTTTGGTGGGAAAAAACAATTGAACTCGCTACACTGTTCCCGTAGTCCGTAACTGATGCCTCTGTTTGAGATCTGAAAAACCCATCAAAATCAAGACACTGTTACCGTTACCGACACCTTTGTTTTTGGTGGGAAAAAACTATTGAACTCGCGTCACCGTTACTGTAACTGATACCTCTGTTTTAGATAGGAAAAAACCCATCAAAATCAAGACACTGTTACCGTTACCGACACTTTTGTTTTTGGTGGGAAAAAACAATTGAACTCGCTACACTGTTCCCGTAGTCCGTAACTGATGCCTCTGTTTGAGATCTGAAAAGCCCATTGAAATAAAGACACGGTTACCGTTACCGACACCTTTGTTTTTGGTGGGAAAAAACAATTGAACTCGCTACACTGTTCCCGTAGTCCGTAACTGATGCCTCTGTTTGAGATCTGAAAAGCCCATTGAAATCAAGACACTGTTACCGTTACCGCCACCTTTGTTTTTGGTGGGAAAAAACTATTGAACTCGCGTCACCGTTACTGTAACTGATACCTCTGTTTTAGATAGGAAAATACCATTGAAATCAAGACACTGTTACCGTTACCGACACTTTTGTTTTTGGTGGGAAAAAACAATTGAACTCGCAACACTGTTCCCGTAGTCCGTAACTGATGCCTCTGTTTGAGATCTGAAAAGCCCATTGAAATCAAGACACTGTTACCGTTACCGACACCTTTGTTTTTGGGGAAAAACTATTGAACTCGCAACACTGTTCCCGTAGTCCGTAACTGATGCCTCTGTTTGAGATCTGAAAAGCCCATTGAAATCAAGACACTGTTACCGTTACCGACACCTTTGTTTTTGGTGGGAAAAAACTATTGAACTCGCGTCACCGTTACTGTAACTGATACCTCTGTTTTAGATAGGAAAATACCATTGAAATCAAGACACTGTTACCGTTACCGACACTTTTGTTTTTGGTGGGAAAAAACAATTGAACTCGCAACACTGTTCCCGTAGTCCGTAACTGATGCCTCTGTTTGAGATCTGAAAAGCCCATTGAAATCAAGACACTGTTACCGTTACCGACACCTTTGTTTTTGGGGAAAAACTATTGAACTCGCAACACTGTTCCCGTAGTCCGTAACTGATGCCTCTGTTTGAGATCTGAAAAACCCATTGAAATCAAGACACTGTTATCGTTACCGAGACCTTTGTTTTTGGGGAAAAACTATTGAACTCGCAACACTGTGACCGTAACTGATACCTCTGTTTTAGATAGGAAAAACCCATTCAAATCACACATTGTTACCGTAACCGACACCTCTATGAGATGTGAAAGTCTTAATGTTTCTCTTGATCTAGCAGTAAGTTTCCATTGGCATGAGAAAATTGAAAACTCTGTAGTTTTCTACGTGTTCGATGCTTAGGTAAGTTTCTAAGTTAATATGTAGGATTTTATTTTCAGTTTACAGGATTTTATTCAAATTTCGAGTCGACTCGCTTCGAATAAACGGAACGGATTTCTCCGTATAAGGCCCGGTTTCCACCAGAGCGGAGCGGAGTGGAGCTGTGTTTGAGTAACCATTCCATTCGTCATTTCGACATCTCCACTCCCCTCTCCTCAGTTTAGGAGATGCCAATGTGACGAAATCTGATTGGTTACTAAAACACAGCTCCGATCCGCTTCGCTCTGGTGGAAACCGGGCTTAAAACTGAACTTGAACTGTAAGTAAACTCAAAAAATAATACATTTCATTAAGCTAATCCAGATCGCCTGTTATTGTGTTAGTTGGTAGGGTTTATAAACAGATCGCACTCAAGTGTAAATATTATACGTGCGTCGTTATTGTCTGTAGTTCCCCCTCTCCCCCCTCACGATGTTGACGATTGTCACTGAAATTAACTCTCGATTCTTATTGCCCCTGCTCTTAATTTATATGGCGAATGTGGTTAAGCTAGGGAATTACTGTATTACGTCAACTATTGTTCAAGTATAAAGAAACTATAGTAGTGGATCCCAAGTTAGGTCAACCTACATCCATCTTTTTATTATTGGATGAAAATCATAAAACCACCGTATTTTTTATGCTCACCCTATTTATAGTCTATGTTCAGAAACATTTTATTTTACTTATATGAGAAAATATAATTTTCATCCAACGAACAGTTGGGTGAAGGTCGACCTTTCTTTGGATACTATCACTGTTTTATATTATAGGAACGAAGGTTTTTATTCAACAAAATATTTTTTACATAATATGTGCGCACTTTTCCGGTTTTTTTTTAACTTTAGCTAACTTACAGACGGACGAACAGAAGCACGGGGGAGTCTAAGTAATAGGGTCCCGTTTTACCCTTTGGATACGGAACCCTAAAAACCCTAGCAAGTGTCCGTTAATCACTTTCGCCGAAGACATCTGTAAAAAATCTTTGCTCTCGGTGTTCGAGTTATTCGAAAAGGGTTCTGAATTTTTAAAGCTGGTTAAAGTTATTTATAGGATTCCCTACTTTAAATTTATATTATGTCCAACTTTTTTTAAAGAAATTATTTTTAAGCTATTGCATAGCTTCTATCGCGGGCCTTAAGCTTGGAGACCGAATCCAGAAATTCCGTAACGAAAATAACATAACACCCCCCTTTTATTTTATGATATTTGTGCGAATAGTGAATGAACAATATTCTGAGTAGGAGTATAAAATAAAAACATAATACAATAAACGTGATTTTATGCTCGTTTTTGATTTAGTGGGCAGGGGTGTTTAGTTTACTTTAATACTATTGAGAATGAGGCTTGATAGTGCGGAACCCTCAGT
The DNA here is from genome assembly GCA_963855885.1 of Coenonympha glycerion. NCBI lineage: Eukaryota > Metazoa > Arthropoda > Insecta > Lepidoptera > Nymphalidae > Coenonympha > Coenonympha glycerion. Next base: position 1,395,693 of record OY979637.1, on the reverse strand, counting down.
GCGCGAGCCCGCGGACGCGGACTTGACCAATTTTTGAGTTACGCATGGCATGGCCGTCCAGAGTATTTTTACTGGGTAATTTTGTGACCGGTTCTCGATTCCAAATAAGAGTAAGCGGTAACAATTAATCTTGCTAATAATAAATATGTCGAAGATGAGTGTATTTTAATTTTAATTGTTGGTTTGTCCTATAATCACCTAGCAACATATGCATTTAATACTTTTGTAATTTGAAGTACCAAACATATTATTATTAATATCACAGATTTTAATTAATATCCAAAAAATCCCGCGGGAATCCAGATTGTTAATAGTGTTTTCACATCTACTGGCGGTTCCCAATATTCAATCTATCCACGGTAAAATCTTTTATGGCGGTTCCCAATATTCTATCTATCCATGGTTTGACTTACTAGAGATATAAATTTGACACAACTTGTATGGAGCTTATGTCACGATATCTCTAGTAGGGAAAATAGAAGATAGATAGAATATTGGGAACCGGCATTAGAAATAGAAATTTGACATAAGTCCAAAACAGTTATGTCAAATTTCTATCTGTAGCATGGATAGATCGAATATTATAAAAATACCCGGCTGTGTTTGTTGTGGGCTTCTTCTCAGTTCAGGGCGCGTTGGAACCCTCGTAAACTTAGTTTTTAAGTCGTTAAATAGTTATCACTATTAATAAGTTTATGTACCTACTTGACCTTCATAAGTGCTAACAAGTAGTGGCCTATATGAAAATAAATGATTTGATTTGATTTGATTTGATATTTGGTACCGCCATAAATCGTTTCAGCATGGACCATGGACGATAAAATATTACAAACATGATAATATTATATAATGTTGCGTTTATAATAACCATAGTAAATACTAATTATTGAAATAATAATAGGTTAATTTAATAATTTCAAACACTTTGATGTGATAAGCATTACTGAGATTACTTTGTTACATGTAATTAGTACGTGATTATTTGAATATTGCAATGATTTATGTAATACCTACACTGAGTAAAGTGGAATTTTATCAACTAAATGTCCCGGCAATTGATGATCGGCCTTTTCTGATTTTCTGGGTAAAAATTTAGTCATGCCAATTCACAAAAATTGCATTCTTTATTTTTTACCCCTGACGCAAAAAGAGGGGGTGTTATAATTTTGACGTCAATGTCTGTCTATCTCTCTCTCTCTCTCTCTCTCTCTCTCTCTCTCTCTCTCTCTGTGTGTGTGTGTGTGTGTGTGTGTCTGTGGCGTCGTAGCTCTCAAATGGATGGACCGATTTCCTTGCGGTGGTTCTGAGCTATCGAATATCGATTGGTTGTTATCGGTCCAGCAATCAGCAATGTACAGCTATTTTTCCAAAATGACGTTAGTAATTTTATGTTTTTGCCTCATGATCATTAAATTAAGTGCTTCACGCGTGCCAGATAATGATAGGCGTCAGGTTTTTTTTTTTAAGTTTTTAATTTAATTAGTTATTACTACCGAAAGAGGTAAGCAGTAATTATAGTTTAGTGGTTCTGACCTCTTCCTCTCATAAGGAGGTCGCGGGTTCGAATCCTGGGCACGCACATCTGACTTTTCCGACTTATGTGCGCTTTTAGGAACCTAAATATTACTTGCTTAAAAGTGAAGGAAAACATCGTGAGGAAACCTGGAATGTCTGAGAGTTCACAAAAATGTTCTCGAAGGTGTGTGAAGTCCGCCAACCCGCAGCGTGGGCCAGCGTGGTGGGCTATGGCCAAACCCCTCTCAGTCTGAGAGGAGACTCGTGCCCAGCAGTGGGACATAAAAAGCGGTTGAGATGAGACGAGAGACCGGAAGACATACGGACGTTAGTCAATAGAAATGCCCGTAGTCTTGTTAAGGTGAAAGAGGTCTATAAACTAGTTGTTTTACTAGTGGTTTGCGGCGGGTTGTTTTTTGCTAGGACGCGTATCGTGCCGTATGTTTACATGTCATTCGCTGTAAACGGCGAAACTGTTTGCTGTGGCGGTCAAGGCACTAACTACGCAACTACACTCCGACAAGCCTCCCTTGGCACTTGAATGACATTTGTCAGGAGCGCGCTGTTATAGAACAAAGGCAGCCAGAAAATAAAATCTCCTCAATTTCACTTCAATTTTAGTTTTGTTTTAGTTAAAATTAAGCAAAAGCAACACAACATACAGTAGAATATACCAACAGAGCGAACTATCAAACAGTATCACATGAAAGCGGCTTTAATTCCAATTTTGGCCACGGGCCAAGATAACCTTGTCGCACTGCACCTAGGTACAACGTCAGGTTATATAGATATTATATTGCAATCCTTGATGACGCGCCCCACTCTATCAAATCAGTGGACTAACTATATACGAATCCAATGACTTCTATGTATCCTACTAGAAGTCATTGTACCTACGAATCGAATGAAACAGAAGCGATTTTGACAGACGGGCGCGTCATCGTGGAATGAAATACACGCAACCTGAAAATAGTTTATTTAGAATCGACAATTACTGGATACACTTACAGGAGGATGCAATCAGATTTCGTCATTTTGACATCTCCGGAACGGAGAGATGTCGAAATTACGAAATCTGATTGGTTACTCAAACACAGCACTGCTCCGCTCCGCTTTGGTGGCAACCGGGCCTTATGGTTTAACTTTTTCTAATATAGTACGGAACACTCAGTGCGCGAGCCCGACTCGCACCTGACCAACCATTTTTTAAGCTATTGCATAGCTTCTATCGCGGGCCTTGAGCGTGGAGACCGAATCCAGAAATTCCGTAACGAAAATAACCTAACACCCCCCATTCCGACCAACCCGCTCTATCGCGGGCCTTGAGCGTGGAGACCGAATCTAGAAATTCCGTAACGAAAATAACCTAACACCCCCCATTCCGACCGACCCGCTCTATCGCGGGCCTTGAGCGTGGAGACCGAATCTAGAAATTCCGTAACGAAAATAACCTAACACCCCCCATTCCGACCGACCCGCTCTATCGCGGGCCTTGAGCGTGGAGACCGAATCCAGAAATTCCGTAACGAAAATAGCCTAACACCCCCCATTCCGACCGACCCGCTCTATCGCGGGCCTTGAGCGTGGAGACCGAATCTAGAAATTCCGTAACGAAAATAACCTAACACCCCCCATTCCGACCGACCCGCTCTATCGCGGGCCTTGAGCGTGGAGACCGAATCCAGAAATTCTGTAACGAAAATAAAGAAATTGATAAAAAAATGCTATGCAGTACGTCAGTACATAGTATCTCAGTGTATGCAATAGCTTTACCGCGGCAGATTCCGAGTGCAAACTGCAACACGTCTTTTTTCCTTGTCAATTTTACGAATACTTTGCTGGATGCGATATGCAGCGTTGCGGAAGAATATGAAAGAAAAACGTTTTACCTAATTGTTAAAAAACTAAGCCAGTTATCGAATACCCGTTTCGGAACATTTTTGAGTATTAGGTACTATTACCAACACAGTGAAACAAAAATACCAATAGGGTATTTGACTCCAATTTTTTTATTACTTTATTATAAAGTAGAATTAAAATAATGACGTGCACTGAAAGAACTAATTAAATCGATCAAATAACAAAAAAGTTATAAGCATTTAAAGATTTGTGATTAGACAGAGATAGCAACAGAGACATTGTGACGTCACACCGTACCAATGCCATAGTAGCTTCGTGCGGCTTCATACAAATTTTCGTTTTGCGAGAAAGGGATAGAAGATCCCCCCACTCCAAAGTTTAAACGCCTGTAACTTTGTAAATCTTCGTTGGATTTTAATATTTCTTTCACTGCACGTTATTATTTTTATCCTAGTTTATAATAAAGTAATATTTTTTATCAAATTCAAAAGTAGTGTAAGACCCCATTACATCCATTGTAGTTTCCGATAAAAATGAGAAAATTTTGTAATTAGCTACGTGCTTTTGAGACAGCTTTCTATCGCGAATATTAAATCTTATTGTCTTTATTAACATAAAGATTCAAATGATTTATTTAATTTAGGCTAATTTTACAAGCACTTATGTAATACTTATATAGCTATTAAATAGCTATAACTACCTAACTAAGTTACGAGGGTTCCGATGCGCCCTGCATCTGAGAACCGTTTAGCCCGTTAAGAGTCCTGTGTTCTACGATGTCTCCATTCATCCAAAATACCAAATCATTTGTATAATTCGTGCATATTTCGATCATGTTGTGGTGTTATTCAGACTCACATAGTAATAATCTATGCTCCTGGCCAGATTTAGTTCGGAAATACTTCTTTAAAACGAAATAATAATTTAAATTTTGGTCAACATTTTTATAACTTTGGTCGAGTTTCGTAATACCAAAAGTTATGAAAGAAAACTTGTAACTTTCTTTATTAACTGGTGTATTTCTTTAGCTGGACTATTGTGCTCCTGAACTAATGCGACATGCGATAGTGTTGTTTTTATTAAAAAAACAAATAAAGAGAAAACATGTCCTCTTTGACATAAAAATAAGCAAAATTAAATTCGTTTACAATTTCGTTTAACAAAAGTATTTCGGAACCAGATATGGCCAGGAGCATAGATTATTACTATATGAATCCAAATAACACCACAGCATGATCGAAATTTGCACGAATTACAAATGATTTTGGTATTAAGAATGTATGGGAGACATCGTGGGTTAGTGGACTCTTAAGTAATTTATCATTATGAAACTTACCAGCGGCATCCAACGCGGTTTCGTAGTCGGCGACCTCCTGCGACTCCTGAACCTCCTGGGTTCTATGAGAAGCTGTAAGAAAAACAGTTGGGACATTAACTCTACGATTTCGCATTGTAAAATCAACATCTCCTGAGGATGTCCCGGTGTCGGGACGAAACGTCGAAGAAAGTGTTGGAAGTGTGTGGTGTTTCATTGTTTCTGTATATTGTACCATACAGAATCTTTTCAAGTAGCGAATTATAGCAAAACTTAATCTATCCTGATATTCCTAAGATTCCTGTTTAGCTTGCCAAAATTTATACAGACTAGTAACAGTTAGAAGGCGAGTTGCCATTTGGCTTGTGTTTAGTTGTTAAAGTGCCTTTTCCCACTAGAATTTAGCACTTGACAGACGAAGGTGTTATCGTACTAACTTGAGATGGGGTAAGCAAACTCTAATGGTTTCTATAGCGTCGGAACGCTAAATCGTTTGGCGGTGCGTCTTTGCTGGTACCGCACCAGCGGGGCTAGACAAAGTAACAGGCGTTTAGCGTTCATGACATCCTTCCTAACGCTATAACTCCAGAACGCACGAACCGATTTCCACGGTTTTGCATTCGTTGGAAAGGTCTCGGGCTCTGTGAGGTTTATAGCAAAGAAAATTCAGTAAAATTTAAAAAAAAAAATTAAAAAATGTTACATAAAACGAAACCATCTGGTGGCGAAACGGAGTTCGCCGGGTTTGCTAGATAGATATAAATGTATGGACAAACCAAGTGACTGTATAAAAACCACGTGACCGAATAGAAGAAAACACGTTGTTTTCGAAAGTCGAGTACGACAATTTGAACGCTCCCTGGCGTTCTAGCAGACGTTGTAGATAACCTTATTTAGCGTACTTCGCACTGAGTGTGCACCAGCGAATGAGTTTTTATAGGTCTTCTTTTCTCTGTGTTCGCACAACTTCGCATGACATTTGACAGCCGACGGTGAACCTTTTGATTATATATTATATTGTAGAGTGAACAACGCTAAGCGTAGAGTAGATTCTGCTTCTGCGTGAAGTTTTCATTCGCCAAGTTACTTTGTATTAGCCCTGCTGCTGTGATTATTTTATAGCTACAGCTGGACCATCCCACCAGACCAAACCTGACCCAATTTCAAAAATTAGAAAATTCTTAAGAGGCCTGTGGCGGCAATCGAACCCTAGCGACCTCCAAGCGATACCGAGCAACACCACTGCGAAAGGGAGGTCGTCAAAATTTAACTCTACAAACTATAATAATATTGAAAACTAGTAGTAATTATCAATAATATAATAAACTGTTTACAATTTTTCACGTAAATGTTTCGAAAAGCCTGGCTTATCGGCGAGTGCGGTTCGCCGATAGCCGCTATCAAAGCATCGCCGTCAAATGTTTTGTACACGCTATAATTGACATTTCTAATTAACGCAAAGAACCGTGAAATGGAGAATTCTGCCTTAGCCATGACTCCTCAAGCCACGCCACATATGAGTATACTTCTATTAAACCAGGTATAAACAAGCGAATAATTAAAAAATTAAAAAACACGACTGCCCAGTGGAAAAAGACTTTTTCCAAAAAAATTATAGCCTATGTTACTCGAAGGGATCTAAGGATTCTAACGATAGCCCATATTATGTTCAAATCTGTTCAGCCGTTCAGAAGTTATGGTGGAATAAAGAAACATCACATACATACATACATACAGTTGTTTTGCAATTAAATTGATAGTTAGGTAGGTATTAAACCACAAATCAGCTGAAGTTTCCGAACAATAAAATAAACACAAATAAAAATTCACAGTCATGAACATCTACTACGACTAAGTGGAAACTAAAAGTTTGGAAGTTTAACTGTCGCCCGAGTATTGGCGTAAAATACCTCTGCTGCAAGTGAGCTTAATGTTGATAATATAAAATCAATAATAATAATAATTAATGTGGTACTAGCCATGTTTAAAACAAAAACTGCTTAGTAGAAAAAAACTATAACTATCAGAATATTTCAAAGAGATGATGGTGATAAAAATATTTGTTGGCAGGATTTTATCGCAGCCTTTCAGCTGAGAAGAGTCCGCAACAAACTCAGCCGGGTATTTTCTGTAATATAAAATCTTACTCCACGTTTCCTTTACAAATTACATAAATATTAGTTGTTTTATACGTATACATATAGGAAGTATGTATTTTTCAGTAGTATAGGATGCTATGCTATCCCTGTCTAACTAAATCTACATTTTACTCAAACTAACGGTTCCTATGGGATGCGTGCAAATAACGGGATACAGGAATTCAAAAAATATTTAAAAAAATCCAAAATATTTTCAAAACAAAACTTACGAGTTGTGTCCTTAGGAGCCACCCTGCACCCCATTGTCACAACACAACTGACAACTGACAACTGATAACTGACAACACCACACGAGTTTAACCGCCACCGGTCAGCGGCAAGCAACGCCCGTCGACCGCCGCGATTTGGTCCTCACTGGCAGTACTAAGTCTGCGTTCGTATAAGAAAACCTTAGTACATAGCGCAGGTATTAGGTAGAGAAATGCACTCACTTAGTTTGCTAAAAGCTACGCGCAACTTTGCTGTATATTTTTTTGCAGCAAAAACTTCTTTGGGCGCTGTGGGTATATTTCAAATGGGAAAAAACCATTGAACTCGTTACCGTAAAGTAACCGATACTTTAAAGTGTTACCGTTAAAAACTCTATATTACATACCTATTCCTAATTATATATTTTTTTGAGTTTTCACCTCTGACAACACTCTAGGAGTGCCATGTTTTTTTCCCGGGTTTAGCTTAGTTTTTTATTTCATTAAAGGAGGTAAAGAAGAAGTAATTAAAAATTAATTTGCTTAGTTATTTTATTTAAGAAAATTGTATTACAATAAAAGATTTTAGTAAGTACTCTTACCTTTAGGTGTTTTACTTATATATATAGAGTAAGTAGTTATGTACTAGCTGTTACTATAAGTTAGTTTTCTAGAAGCCACTTACGGGTAAATTAGTTCGCAGAAAATCTAGGCTAGAGGAAAGTTCTGAGATGAAGTTTCTTTTAGAAGAATTTTAAAACTTTCTCTATAAAAAGCAGTTTAAAGCTTCCAAAAGAATATTTAGGAATATTTAGCTTAAAAATGCAGTCTCAAAAAATTGAGGCAACAGTTGACTAGGTTCGGTATAACAATAAAAATAGGTGTTTAAGTCACAGACCAAGGAATAACTTTATATTGACTAATTAGTTCTTTGTTGGGTTAAGTACTGCAGATTTTGTAGAGATGGCGCTATACCTAATATAATATTTTCTCAAACATGCTTGGAAATTTGAGCGTTATTTTGACAAGCTTCTTCGGGATAAAGCGAAATTGCTGTACCTACTAGGAATAGCAGCTTATATGTTAGGTATACCTATGTGTTATAAATACTTCTCCAGTCAGGTTTTAAATGCCGGAAGCGTATATAAAACAAGAGCGAAGTATCTATGTATTATTCTTGTAACTGAAAAGCTATAAAAGTGGATGCATTTTCACGAGATAAGTATACAATAGACGTTTTAGATGCGTTTGCCAATTTATGGTCATGATGTGATTTTACCACAATGACGTATTATAATATGTGACGAGTTCTTAAGTTGTATTTAACTTCCGTATTTCAGAATAGCTGATAGCCTAGTCTAAACTAATAGCTCTACAATAGCCCATTATGCCTCGTCGTCAAAGTTTTTTTTTATTTTATTTAAGATAGGCTTGCGCTATAGAAAACAATCATGCTTGATAATGGAAAGCAATGATGAGATCTATAGGTTGGAGCACGCATGCCTACAAAATGCCTATTCACTCTACTCTTGAAGGCTTCAGCACCCAGATTGTACTTTGCTGGGAACACGGAGGCCGGAAGGGCGTTCCACACCTTAGCGGTTCGTATCAGAAACGTGGAACAAAAACGTTTCGTGCGAGTTTGTTGGATGTCAACTACATAAGGATGCCACCGCTCTCGGTATCTTGCGGTCCTGTGGTAGAAAAGTGAAGGAGGCGCAAGGTTATATTGTAGTTCCTGAGAACACTCACCAAAGTATAACCTGTAAAAAACCGCTAAGCAGGCAACATTGCGTCGGTGTTGTAAGTGATCAATTTTGCTCAACTAAAAATACTAATTACGCCATCTCTCAAATTTATGTGTACTTGAAGCTTAATTTTTGTGGTTCTTACTTTTATTTGTCATCCAGTTGCCTGAATTTTTTTTTGACATGGCACTGTTAGATTAATACCTTTTTACACCCAAAATTATGGTAACCGTTCTTTGGTCACCCAGGTCCTTATTAATGGGATGACGATGATGATGATGATCACTTAATGGGACCGAAGGCATTTGGCCACAAGAGACAGGAACAAAAAATCCATTCCATGAGCACTAGAATGCTGCATTATTCTAAAAGTAACCAAGAGTCAAACACCTTTAATGGCTAGCCGCTAGACCCAGGACTAGGTTCTATTCTTAGGCACGGAGCTAATGTCCTCTCAGCCGTCCTGATAAATCTACTGCTTCTAATAATAAAAACCGTCAAGCGCGAACCGGGTTGTGTGACATAGTTCTGTACAAATTGAGCAAAGTTGCATAACCCACCCTAAAGACACGGAGTGTTCGCGGTCACCGTCTAATTAAAATAATACTAAAATATGAAACCAAATAACACCACAACGTGATCGAAATATGCACGAATAAAAATGATTTTGGTATAACGAATGTATGGCGATATCGTAGGTAAGCGGATTCTCAAGTCTCCTATCAGTCTCCTACAAGTCTCCTATCAGAATGAGAATTTTTTGATCATAGCCCACCACATTTTTATTAAGTACCTTATAGTTAGAAGTCATGATGTTTGGAGGCTTAGGTCCTCATAGAGGCGTCGTCAGTAAAGTCTATGAGTAATCTAAATTCCTTAAAAATATCTTTGTAGTCGAGATAAGCCATTTACCTCATGTCACTATTGTGTTGTAACAATAGTTTTTAGAATCATGTATTATTTATTGATGAACATGCCATAATAATTGTGATTTTCCGTACTGTGTGGCATTACTTATATAATTTAATTGTTTAGTCGAAATAATTTTAAAACGATTGCAGTATTAATTGGTATCCTTTAACAATGTTCAGACTTCTGCCGCCATAGTTATCATCGATAAGTGGCGTGATCTATTTTTCGATCGTTTATGTTATTAACCGACTTCAAAAAAAGGAGGAGGTTCTCAATTCGTCGGAATCTTTTTTTTTTTATTTATTTATTTATTTTTTTTTTTATCTATGTATGTTCACCGATTACTCGGAGACGCGTGGACCGATTTGAAAAATTCTTTTTTTGTTTAAGAGGGTTTTGTTTCCAGATGGTCCCATTTTAATCAGGTCAGGATCTGATGATGGGATCCTGGAGAAATCGAGGGAACTCTTCAAATTTTATACGGACACATGAAACTATTTGAGTATTATTAGAAAGAGTAATATTTTCCAAGTTGTTCTGTGGTCATCAGGTCAGGATCTGATGATGGGATCTTGGTGAAATCGAGAGAACTCTTCAAATTTTGCTAGTATACTTAAAGCGAGTTAGGTATTTTTTAAAGTTACTGGTGCATATGCTAGCAGATACGGATTTGATGACTAAAGTCATCAAGTCAGGGTCTGATGATGGGATCTTGGTGAAATCGAGGGAACTCTTCAAATTTTGCGAGTATACTTGAAGCGAGTTGGGTATTTTTTATAGTTACTGGTGCATTTGCTAGCAGATACTGATTTGATGACTAAAGTCATCAGGTCAGGGTCTGATGATGGGATCTTGGTGAATTTGAGGTACCTATCTCTTCAGATTTTATGAACACACCTCAAGCAATTTGGATATTTTACAACGCCTTGTGCATTTTATTGTTTTCCACTAAAAAGTATAAAATAAAAATGGGAAATGCTTTCCAAAAAACCAACTTCAAATGCCACTACAAAGAGTGAAATAATTTTTATTTAAATTTTAGGTACCTACACCAATTCGAAGTCGGGCAATGTTTCATACAATCCCTAATAGTCCTTCTTACTTAATTGATGTGCGAAGAAATGACAAAGTCATAGACAATCGCCCGACTTCGAATTGGTGTAGGTACCTAAAATTTAAATAAAAATTATTTCACTCTTTGTAGTGGCATTTGAAGTTGGTTTTTTGGAAAGCATTTCCCATTTTTTTTCCATACATTTTTTTCGATTTCATTGTTTGCATAATGCAAACAGTTAAAAAAGTTACGTTATTTCTGTTCCATTTCGATGTTGTTGTTTCAAAAGCAACGTATCGCCAATCCTAATCACGTGGACCGTAATTATATACCTTCAATATGTCATTTATACCTACCTACTCGATTAACTTGTAGAAACATGGCGCCTGAACTTTCTCCCAGGGTTTCCTTGAAAGACGCAAATATCAATCAAGTAATAAATAAACTCGTGCAATTAAGAATTATTATGAAGTACTTAGGTACTTACGTTCCTCGACAAATAACACGTAAGAGAAGAAATATATTGTATATTCAATTAAAAACATAGTTTTGTCAAAAATCCTGTCTTGGCAAACAAACTTTTCAGATATGACGTGTCACATTTTTTTACCTAAACATGTTTCTTCTCCTTATTTATCCATTCTCTTACTTTGGATAGTTCATTTTTAGAGTTCCGTACCTCAAAAATAAACTGAACTCTTATAAGATCACTTTGTTGTCTGTCTGTCACGAACCCTTTATTTCAGTAACAAATTTGGACCAGTTTACCAACCATCCCAATCTAGAATTAGAAACACTTCGAGAAGTCATTGGTACCCCCTTCTTCGTTTTTTTAGAATTTCCGCGAAAACGGAACTATACTTTTACACTACACAGACGCCCGCGGCTTCGCCCACAATGAATTTCGGTTTTTCACAAATCCCGCGGTAACTATGTATTTTTTTCGAATAAAAAGTAGCTTATGTGTTAATCCAGGCAACAATCTATCTCTATTCCAATTGTTAAAGAAGCAAACCCGAGTAAGCAAGTTGCAGCTTGAAGAAGTGTTTTTCATAAAAACTGGACCCCGTTTCAACCTTTGAATTTTGAAATATCACCGCTAGACCTCATAAGTAACCTAATATCTGGGTGACCGAGCTTCGCTCGGTAGCCAATAGATGGCAGCAGTAGTCATATTTTTTTTTTTTGGTAAATTCGACATTTTCTAAAAATGAATCCTAGCTAGATCAATTTATCGCCCCCAAAACCCCCTGTATACTAAATTTCATGAAAATCGTTCAAGCCGTTTCCGAGATCCAGATTATATAGAAATATATATACAAGAATTGCTCGTTTAAAGGTATAGGATATGTGCCTTACTCTTCTTCCAGGCAGGGTTTTCTAGAGAATTTAATAAGTAACACTGGGCCTGAATTTCTTATTTTCTTTAGCTAAGGAGCCGTACTGATCATTCAAGTGTCCCTGATGTAAGAAATAATATTTCTTACGTTGGGTATGCACTATGCAGTGAGAGACGCAATTACCCCTGCTCAGTCCAGTTACTGCTGAACGGTTTCCGCAATGTATGCAACTTGCCCCGACGCGACGACGACGCTAAAAACGTCTGTAATTTCTCAAATAAGTGATATTAAAATCGTATTAGATATCCATAGACGTGAGATTAATAATAGACTAGCGAATTCTTTACAAAATTCCAAACAATTGAAGAATTGCTAGCGATGTATCAGGCATCGAAGTATCAGGGATCTAGATGTGATGCGAGAAAAAAAAATACATTTAAATTACTCATCTAATTCCAGCTAAGAAAAATCGGTCCGCTTAAGTCTTTTTTAACAATCTTAACATACACCGAACAAGATCCTTAATGGAAAATAACTTAATTCACAAATATTAAAAAACTTAAATAATATACAATTTCGAATTTTTGACAACCCGGTTTTCACCCCTTTTTAAATAAAAATATTTTTTTTATGATTGCAATGATGTCAGGCCATTATTACCAACAGTTATTTCAAAATCCAAACATTGATAACTTTAATAGTTACTACTACTACTAAAAAAAGCGTCGTGACAGACAGGGACGGACAGACAGACAGACGGACAACAAAATGATATACGGGTTCCGTTTTAAGCTATTGCATAGCTTCTATCGCGGGCTTTGACAGTGCAGATCCATATCTGTGGTGCAGACCGAATCCAGAAATTTCGTAACAAAAATAACCTGGCATTCCTAAAGTAGCGCTTCACGCCGTCATATTTCAAAAAGTCATTAAAAAGTTCTGCTATTTTTCGATAGATGGCAAACTAAAAACTAAAAAGTGTGAAGTTAACCTGGTACCAAAAGTTCTACTTTTCGATTGATGGCAAAACTAAAAATAACTTTAAATTATATGCAATAGCTTTACCGCGGCAGTCTCCGAGTGCCACACGCCTTTTTTTTTGTTTTGAGGTATGGAAACCTAAATAGGATAACCCTACCTCTATTTGCAATATCAGAAGTGGGATAAGAAACCTTACAATTTGAAGTAGGTAGGTAGTAACAAAGAAAATGTAAACTGGAAAACTGGGAATAGCATTCATACTAATTATGACGATTCGCGAAAGATTGCCGAGTTACATAACTGTTGTAAAAATTTAAATTACCTGTAACTAAAATAAGTACAATGTAATTACTTACCCGGGAATCGAAAACCAGTACCGTACGTATAGGGTGCCCATGGCGCTACGAAGACCTACTCGTTTCGATCCAGCAGTGCTATTCTACAAAATGTCCATCTCTGAAACAGCTGCCAGACAGCTGCCAAGTCGAAGATAGCATGCAAAATTGTACTCTATTACAACTGACAAATTAATAGATGCAGAGATGTGCGCTCGTTGCTGTTTTGCAGAATAGCACGGCTGATTGGTGAAAGTGAAGATTTGTGGATGGGTACGATAATAAAATTAGGACTGTTCGAACAAAAAAAATACGCTATTTATATATTTTTTTCTGCCCTTACCTATCTTTAAAACCATGACAGTGCTCCTTGGTGTTTTTTTTCAGCCCACTGCCGATCAGATTTCAATTGGTGATGGCGATGGTGGCGATACTTTTATGAGCGAGAAGACTGCACCCATGCTCCCTACTAGTTATAATATGTACCTACAAATTAGGATATTATGCTAATAGGTGAATGTATGCCAGTATAAACACTAGTTATAATATGGTAAGGTGGATACATGTCAGGAAAGCTGTAAACTAAACTATTAACTAGCTGACTAAACAGGAAAAAGCCGAAATTACTGAACAGTCCCCAAATTCAAGGTGGCCACCCCAACTACGTATGTGTGTACAGTCGCGTCGTAAATCAAGTGGACACGTAGGCGCACCTTGACTTTGAACTTGCACAGTCGGAGAGAAAAGTGAATAATAAGTAAATATTAAAAACGTTTTCATTAAAAGATAATAAGCAAGCTTACTACTTATATTTTATCTTATAGTGTTTTCACACACTTAGGAAATTATTCCTATAAATTTAAATATGCATCAAAATTTCAATCGCGGTGGGACTCGAACCCACGTCCCCCAGCTATCGCGGCTGGGAGCTCTTCCACTGAGCTACGCGAGACTGTCTCACCACGACGAAATTCGGATGCATATTGTTTTTCGTTTTTAGACAGAACTAACGACATCTATCTGAAAACTAAATAAATTTAATAAACTACACTAAATAATATTTTTAAATTTATAGGAATAAGCAAGCTGTTTTTTCCTCTTATTTTATTGTATGAAAACAAATAATGTGCACTTCTAACATAAAACAACTTGGTTATTTTTTACATAATTTTAGCATCCATTTTTTCATTTGGGAGTTGAAATAAATTTCCAAAATGTAATGTTTTAGATATATGTCTTATATATCATTTTAGCATGATATTGAGATTGATTGATTCCGACGAATTGAGAACCTCCTCCTTTTTTGATCGGTTTTGTCGGTTAATAATTAAATGGTTTATTATCATTTAGCATACCTGATACCTGATATTTAGAGTTAAGTTTAGTGAGTTGTAATTTCATGTAAATCTTAATTTAATCAGAATATATTCAGACTAGAACTATTTTGAATGAACTATAAGCGTTTTCAGTTAGACTGTACACAGTCGGATGTTTTCGCAGAAACAAAAGTAAGAATAAACCAATTTGCGTGCCGATGTTTGCGGCCCGCGCCCGAAAATGAACATACGACCTTTCGGTTACGCCTCTGGTGTGTACTCAGTACTCACTGGTTTAGCTATAAGGGCAGGTTAGACAATACTGGCAATGCTGCGGTTTTGAAAAGCTCCAACTAAACTCCACTGGTAGCTCCTGAACTTATTTAGCAACGGTTCAATTAAGATCTAATAAAAATAACAAGTGTTTGTTAGAAAAAAATTATAACAGTTGCTTTTTCGTTTTAAAACCTGCATTTCTTCTAACGCGTATGCTTGTAAAACACTCTTGCTAAATGACATGTCCGATTGTAATGTTTTTTTTGTATATATATTCGGTAGATCTGTAAATAGGACGTAAACTATTTTTTTTTAATAATTTATATGGAAAAACAACGTTTGCCGGGTCAGCTAGTAGTGTTATACAAAGCTTTTGAGCAGTCAAAAATAGAAAAGTTTGACCCACCCCACTTACCTACTAGCAATTTCTTCATCGCTCAAAAGAAAGCGGTTTTAGAGGAAAGAAATGAGAAAGACTGGGAAGAAGAAAAGATTTTGCGAAATTCCTACGGATTTCAGACCCCTCGGTTTATTTTGAAACCGTGCGGTTAAATATAGCGTGTGGAAACACCTCAACTCCTAAATCTTCACTTTGCGACTCGCAATTTATCGTCTCGTATTCTTTTCAAAGAACTGTAAAGAACACATCAGTTTATTAGGGTTCCGTACCAAAAAATATTTAAGGAGGGTCTCATACCACAAAAAAAGAATCCGACGAATTGAGAACCTCCTCCATTTTTAAAGTCGGTTAGTAAGTGATTTTTTTGTTTTTGTTCGATATTGATAACCGCAACAGGTAGACGCTTGAAATGTTCACGGAATATTTAATTTTATTATATTCACTTTAAAAATAAATATTCATAAAACAGAAAAAGTACAAAAGCGAAGTGTGGTACGATTAACTCGGTTGCCCGGTAAGTATTAGGCGACGACTGTACCGCTGCGCTATTCGAACCTATTATACATAGTGTGAAATCATGGATTAGTCAATGCAATACACTCATTATGAATTAAAACAAATATGTAGGTCTCCCTAGAACAAATGTGATTTTATTTTCGTTGTTCAATTTAGTGGGCAGGGGTGTTTATTTTACTTTAATACTAATATCTGGTTGACCGAGCTTCGCTCGGTAGTTTAACTACTGGCCAATAGATGGCAGCAGGAGTCATATTTTTTTTTTGGTAAATTCGACTTTTCCTAAAAATAAATCCTAGCTAGATCGATTTATCGCCCCCAAAACTCCCTGTATACTAAATTTCATGAAAATCGTTCGAGTCGTTTCCGAGATCCAGATTACATAGAAATATATATACATATATACAAGAATTGCTCGTTTAAAGGTATAGGATTATTGAGAATTAGTCTCGATAGTACGGAACCCTCTGTAAGCGAGCCCGACTCGCACTTGACAATTTTTTTAAATATTCTCCATTGATGCATGAGACGCGGCCAGTTATTTTCGACTTATCCGAGAAGTTGGACAATGTACGGTATCAGCTATAAATATTCTCACGTCTACTTTCTTTTGTCAAGATCATTATGAAGATAGTATTGATTCTTTAAGCTTTAAATTCCTACTTGTAAAAATTTTTTCACACAAAAAGCTTGCGCTTGACCATTTTCTTTGTTTGGTTTTCGATGGACTGACAATTGAATATTAGACTGCAATTCCTTTTAAGGGATTCTGGGTACCATTCGGGCGCGAAAATTCAAATTTTATTAACTTTTTCGCTAATAGTGGGCTAATTATTATAGGTACGTCGTAGGCAATGTGTTTTACGGGCTCAACATTTATGCACCTACTTACATGTTTTTAACTTCTAACTGAAAAACTCTGCTCAACAATTATAAACATTTACTTCATATTGTTTCCCGATAGCTCGAAATCTGGGCAACTGCAAACAATAATCTTTTGGGAACCGATATGAGGTGGGCGGGAATTTTTGAGAAAAAGTTTTTATTAAAAACATGTAGATGCACAAAAATATTATGCCCGCAAAACTCATTGCCAATAAACCTACAATGTGTAGTTAGCATAATATTTGCGAAAAACAAAATAAAATTTGAATTTTTCGAGTTGATAGGGCCGAAACACATTAGGCGAAATCAACGACTCTGCCCGCGAAATTCAAAATTTTAGTGGTTTTTTGCGATATGTACGCTAGTTACACATTGTAGGCTTATGGCAGTCAATTTGCGGGAATGGCAGTATCATCTTTATTAAAATCTTCGCATAAAAATGTCTATATTAGGAAATTAATTCGAGTATAGAGTTTAAAGTGAGTAACTCGCAAGTCTCGGACTAATTTCTTTAACTCGACACTTTCCAGCAGAGATTTTTAAATAAATACATGAAGACGATACTGGAATTCCCGCAATTTGACTGCCATAAGCCTCTGTCTCTCTACCATAAGTCTCATGTCTTATAAATCGCGAAAAACCACAAAAAATTTGAATTTCGGAGGCACACCCGTGGCATGCTCCTTAAGATGTAGTGCACTAAATTGGAAAAGTAGTTTATTGGGTTTCTCTTGGGTCCCTTTGAAGGGGTTTATTTATAGGGGTTGCTTTTAGAAAAAAGAGTTTGTATTGGAAATGCGATAAGATTCGTGCGAGTTAGTAAAAAATATATCTGATTGAAATTCATTTATTATTTCATTACACAATATTCTATTGATCATAATTCGTAATACAATAATCGAGACTAATTTATTCCTTAAAAAAAAACTTATTGAAACCATGCAAAGGAGCTCCTTTTGTATGGAATTCAGTTTGTTACATATACTTTTTTAAATTCAGTCTCTTAAATAGTGAAATGACATTAGGTAATTACTAAAAATAATTGTAAAAAGTACATGTAAAAACCAATTACAATTCCAATTTATTGCTACATAATTAAAATTAACATCTTTATACATAAAATCATTGCTTACTTAGTTAATTTAACAAACAAATTAATATCAGCGATATAAAACCCTTACATTGTATTTTTCAATTACATCATTTACATAATTTTAAAATGATTACCGCTCAAAATTTACATTCATATAATTATAAACATGGCAACACCGCTTCAATCCTGTAAAAATTACATCATTTTTTAAAATCCGTACATACAGTCGCAGTTTAGAAAAAATAAAAGGCCTATCTAGAGATATTCAGTTTTATTCGTAATTACTTGTGTAAATGTGGTTTGATGAAATGAAAATTATCTTCTTAACATTCATAGTGATTATGCTACATTATTATGTAGTAAAGCAATGAAACAATGTAGTAATACGAACGAAGTAATAAAAAATCTAACGCGTCGAACCAACATTTTTTTGTCTCACAACCCTCAAATACACCCCCGATTCCTGGATTTTTTTGAGAAAAAATCATTAAAACAGGTACACATCTAACCCTTGTTGAATAAAAATCTAGAAACAGATTTGAGATAATAGTAAGAAGCTCAATTTACTGTTATTATGAGCCTTTCTAATACAATTATTCAATACAGCAAAATTATTTACAACTAATGACTAACAAAAGACATGCCAATATGATATTTATATAGGTAAAAGAGAACCACTTTTGTTACTTCATTATGTTGTAATAATTGTTACAATCAGGTGGAATATTTAAAATAGAAAAGTATGAGAACACCAGGACAGTCAAAAGAACAGAAATTAATAAAGTATAGCAAACACACACACAGTCAAAAGATAGAAGTACAAATATAGGCAAAGATAAAAGTAATAAAAAAGGAAAAAGAAGAAGTAAAGTAAAAATAATAGTTACTGTAACTAAATTTATTTTCAACAATCCTTTAAAATTTTCTTTAACTTACAAAAAAACAAAAACTGTGATGAATTGACAAGATTACAAAAAAACTATTTTGTGACTGACTGTACTTTTGTATGAATAAAATGGTTATTCTTTAAATTTCGTTAAATCAATCGCTGGTATCGAAATATCACATTGCACTGGTTCGTTCCTGAAAATAAAATAAAATAATTAATATATATTTTTTAATTTAATAAATACTTTTGAAGAAATATAATTGTTTTTGTCAATAAAATAAATAAGATGAAAATTGTTGAATATAAGATGTCCAAAAAAAACTGAATATAAAGTGAAAAATGCAATACTTATTTTTTCTGCGTAGTGATTAAATGCAATAAAAATAAATTTTACTTTAAAAGTAAACTTTAAAGTTTAATTATATTATTTACCTACCCTGGCAAACTTCTCAAAAATGCATTTGGCGACACCGCAGACATTTCTATACCATCATTGTTATCGCAAAGGATGCGCGATAAAGTCACCTTCTTTATTTCAGACATTTGACCTGAAAATAAATAGAATAAGATAGATTAAGTAATTATTTTATTATATTTTATATTCTCGCCTTTTGGTTTAGAGTGTAAAATTGAATGTATTTCAACATAAGACATACAATCCTTCAAAATAATCTTTCCTGCTATTTTAATATGTTCGCTGTTAAGGAGCACACCACAGGTGTGCCCGCAATTAATCCGAGATTTGCGAGTTACTCACTTAAAACTCTTTACTCGGACTAATTTCCTAGGATAGACATTTTTATGCAAAATTTTTTATATTTAAACATGTAAAGAAGTAACTGCCATTCTCGCAAAATGACTGCCATAAGCCTATTATTGTGTAATTAGCGTACAAATTGCAAAAAACCACGAAAATTTTGAATTTCGCGGGCAGACCTGTTGAGTTCACCTTAATGCTTTACACCAGTACTGCATTAGATACTGCAGCGGACTACCGCTGCAAGGACAAAATATGGAGTTAGTTTTTCGTAAGTTATTCGTCTACTTACTCGGAGTAAACGCCCCAGGGTTGACGTCAGGTCCGTACTCATAGTAATACCTATCCCCCCTCTTCATCCTCGCGAACTGATCAGCTATGATGTTTGCGAAGGTGGTGCCAATGATCCCGCCCTCTACCGGCTCCTCTAGAAGCCCCCCTACCCACAGATCTATGTCTTCTGGGCTTGCGTATACTGACGATAATCTCTGGGCAGCCTGAGAATAGAAGATAGAAGGGGCTTGTTATTTGGACACTTGGTTGAAGTATTTCCCAAAGAAATTTTGGGAAATGATTGCAGAAATCTATGAAATTATTGTAAGCTAAAGAGTAAATTCGCAAAATACTTGAACAAGTTTGGACTGGTAGATTTCTGCACACCTTCAAGAACATTATGCAGAACTTTGCGACCATGTTTCCCTTTACCATTACGAAAATCATATTTAGTTGTCACAATCGGACATTAAGGAGATTTTTATGGAAAAAAGGCGTATAAAGAGGCTAACACTAGAATTTTGTAATTTCTATATTTGGTCTGTTTTGGCTTCGGCCGTGGCAAACCACCCTACCACTGATGCTGTGTAGATATCTTTAAGGGTGATTGTGCTTACCCCTTCCAAATTAGTTCGCCAACATCATTCTGCATTCTCATTTACCATTAGGTGAGATCGCAGTCTAGTAACTAACTTGTAGTGAGCAAGAAAAAACTCTCAAAGCTCTCCAAAATGGAGCTCCAATCTGAACCAATATCCTGTACTTTAAGGAAAGAACGCCGTAATCCTAAGCTTTTTATATTGATCGCTGCTAGATACAAGCAGTATAGCCTATAACACTAAATCTAAGAAAACCCGATTTCAATGCTCATGAAACTTGAAGTACATCCTTTCCAACAAAAAAGAATCATCGAAATCAATTGGCATGATACTGAGTTATTCGTTCATTTGTCGTGCACATGGTCACCAAGACTTATATGGTTTTCTCATTGAAATCACTGTCAAAACTGACCAAATTGAAATCGAACAACAAGGGAAGCACCAGCTTTTAATTAAAAAAAAAAAGATTTTCCAAATCCGTTCAGTCAGTCGAAAGATCGGATGTAACAAACAAAAAAATACAGTCGAATTGAGAACGTCCTCCTTCTTTGAAGTCTACTGAAAATAAGAAAATGGATACTAACGCTAGGTGCGAACTGATTAAAATCGGTGATAGGCTCCAATCCGACCAGTTTCCTGTACTCGTTGTATGACCGGAGCCCGAAGTCCCTGCCTCGCTGAACGTTGATCGCCGCTAGATCCAGCCCGTACGGGTTCCCACCATGGAACATGTAGCGAGATAACTGAAAAAACAAAACAGTTAAACATTTTAAAGCAAACCATTATTTGGGGGCTTCCAAAAATAAACGATGTTCTTCCATATAGTCTTCAAATCAAAAGGTTTTTGGAACAAAAGTTCCATTTTGGAGGGTAAAGCGCAGAGGGCTCAACGAAGGTTTTATCTTTCATCATAAAAATCCTGACCCAATATAATATTGTATTATTTGTCTCATTTAAAAATGAAAACGTAATGAAGATCTTTATAGTCCGTCATTTTAGTTTAAAATCAACTATTATATGAAGTATGTCTAGTCATAGATATTTATTGCCTGATAACTAATAACTTACAGCCTCGGTAACAAAGGGATCAACAGACTGCATCGGCTGCCACATCAGCCCCAATAGAAGCCTGTCTAGGAAGGGCTTTAGGCGCAGTCTGGATGGCTGGAACATCACTTCTGGTAGCGATATCGACTCGTACATCCCCTTGTGCTGTGGACTTAGAACCCTGGAAATTTAAAGGTGATTACACTTTATTGCGAAATAAAGCTTGTTACTTGTATGTTTGCAACTTCCTTTACGCCGCAACTACTGATCCGATTTTTCTAGGAATGGAGATTATATTAACAATATTTTTCATCCCGGAAAATATGTATTTCTATTATAATTCCCGCAGGTTTTTGAACAATTGTAACAAACCAAAATTCACGCCAGCAAAGCCACGGGCGAAATAAAAAGTGTTTCATCCTATCCTTGACTGAAATCTCACCTGAAGGTAAATCAAGATGCTGACGAAAGTGCTATCATACTATCGTAACTTGGAAAGAAGTCCTTATCAGTTTTTACATAACATCGCACCGGAAATGTACTATAGTTACCAAAAGCTTAGGTAAGTACTATGCTGTTGCGACCAATTTCGCGTAATTCTACCCCTTGTCTGGCTGGAAAAAATGTAAACATCTGATTTGGCCAATCAGCGGGCAGATTGTTTTTACGTTGAAAACGTTTTTCTTACAAAACCGCCTAATTGAATTGTATTTTATTGATTAAGTAGTCAGTTAGTCTACTTAAAAAGGTACTGTTTTTGGCAATATGTGGTATTTAACAGTTGACACTTACATCAGCTGGCTGTCGACTATGGAGTGTCCGAACCTCATGGCGGCAGCGGCGAACTCTGCGACCAGGGACGGGTTGACCTCAGGGTCATACGTCAGAGCGTAGCCTGGCGATGGTGTTAGACCGAACATTTGCATCGTTTTGGGACCTTAAACGATAAAAAAAATTAAGAAATTAGGTGCAAATATTTTGGTGGCAAATGCATGATTGTTTTACATGTTTTTGATTGAAACTTTGATAAAAAATAATCACTTAATATTGGTTCCCGATAGCTCCAAATTTAAAAAACTGCAGACAATGATGTTTGTGAACCAATATGAGGTGAATGGGAATTTTGGAGAAGTAACACATAGATTAATAATTAAGCCCGCAAAACTCATTGCCATGATGTATAATAAACCCACTATTAGTAATTTTAAATAATTGGTTAGGTAAACAATTAGCCTAGCATGGTTTCAAAATATTAAGTTATAACTGAGAACGATTAAGAATGTTTATACTGGTAGTGGTACCTAGTAACAAGGGAAGCCATTCATTGTATATGATGTGCTGGAACTCCGCCAGCACAATTCTCCTGGCTTCCATGAAGATGGTATCCTCATCCCAGCCAGGGTTTAGCGCCGCCAGGGCTCGGGCGATCCTGTTGTGTTCCCTGGTCCAGATCGTGTGGAGGACCGTGAGGGAAATCACCTGGTTACCGTGGTTGTCCCCTAGTTATCAAACAGAAGAAGACACTTATTTTCAAAGATACACTGTCAGAACAGTTGTCACGTAGATCATACTAATTTTAACTGAATTTAATTTAAACAGAATTAAGTAAAAAATTAAAACATCTATTTCTTGAAAATTATCGCCAATTCAGAATACGCCCATTCCAAAAAATAGCTCTGGAGTCAGGACTCTAAATTGCTATGCTACGATAAATCTCTTAGCAATAAATCTTTACTTTGTGATCATAGAATATAAATGAGCCCTCATCCAGATCAATTGAAGAGTTAAATTGGTGTACCGCGCCAACAAGTTAAAAGTCACGCAGCGTGACAAAATCCGTAATGAAGGAATCTGCAGAAGAACCAAAGTCACTGCCGTAGAGTAGATTGAGTGGTTAGTACAGATTTATATGTAAGAATTTGAGTGGACTCGCATCGCACAAACGAATCGAATTACTCCATACATTTACAGCCAACGCCATCTATGGATATTCACTGACATGCGGCTGTCAATAAATGGCGCTCGATGGCGATGGACTCTAAATTCGTACAATAACCGTTACTAACCCCACTGAATCGACCATCTGAAAGAGGTTGCTGGTTGAGGTAGTGGGTGGAGGTAGTGGGTGGACATAGAAGACGGAGTACTGTATGTAGGTCGCCATCGAAAGAACTATTATCCAGCACTAGACATCCAAAAAAGCTGTCAATCCTATACGGTAAATAATCAAGATTGTTGGATGCATAGAGGTCCAGCGATATAAATCTATGGTTGGATGTTTATACCTGATTCAAAGCAAGCAGCTCCATCGTGCATATTCAGGCACTCCTTCCGCTTCGTCAGCGGAGGCAATTCCCTACCGTAGTCGTCGAACACTGCCAGTAGACCGCCCGGTGCTCGGAGTTCGGCCATCTTCTCCTCTGTGTTGCCGTACAGGTGAGACATGTCTGGGTAATGGGATGCACCATTCATCTAAAAAAAGACATTGAATTTCGCATTGTGAAGTCAACGTCTGCTGAGAAGGTCCCGGTGTCGGAACGAAACGTGCGTCAGGCTTAGCTCAAGCGGAACATGACAATGATTGCTTTGCAATGCAGCCGGCGTTCACCGATTTATATAGTTAACAGGTCAAAAACCAGTAATTTTGTCGACCCAAAAGGCTAGCAAGGGTGAGATCTATGGTGTGAGCTTGCTTTAAAAGTAACTCCTTTCATAAAGGCACTTTCGATAAAAGGACGACATATAAGAGTCAGGGATGGGAGAAGACCTTAAAGAATATCTTAAGGACTTTTTACACACGTTAGCAGTGCATGATATCAGAAAAAAAACTTGGAAGGTGTTAAAACAATTGTCACTGTACAAATAAGGAGTTAATCAGTAACAGTATATACGAAGGAGTGATAGCTCAGTGGGCCTGACCTCTGCCTCTCATAAGAAGTTTGCGAGTTCGAATCCTGGGCACGCACCTCTGACTTTTCCGAGTTATGTGCATTTTTAAGAAACTAAATATCACTTGCTTAGCGGTGAAGGAAAACATCGTGAGGAAACCTGCATGCCTGATAGTTCACAAAATGTTATCGAAGGTGTGTGAAGCCCGCCAATCCGCACTTAGCCAGCGTGGTGAGCTATGGCCAAACCCCTCCTAGTCTGAGAGGAGACACGGGTCTCCTCTCAGATTCACGGTCCTACGGTCCCAGCAGTGGGACATAAAAAGGGGTTGAGATGATGAGAGTATATACCTGAGTAGCATAACCAACTGAGCAGTCAAAGTTTGGCGCAAGCTGCGTTCTCACGAAGTTGATGCATTTCTGGTGGAACTGCCCGTAGAACACGTCCCCTTCGTCCAGGACTATGGGGGCGCAGGCCCAGTGCAGCTTCTCTCGAGGCAGGATATCTTCGCCGTTGTTAGCGCAGCAGGATATTGGGTTTCCATTACCTTAAAACAATTTCTTCAATTAGGTCAGGCATAATTTTCGTACTGTCTGGTATAGTGCAAAAAAAGATATGGTTCCCGAACTCCAAACCCTCCCTTTTTTAACTTTTTACTGAAGGTTAAGGTTAAGGTGATGCTTGAATGTAGTAGCACTATTTATAGTGCATCAAAATTATCGCTACCAACGGGACTTGAACCTGTATCCCCCAGCTATTGCGGCTGGGTGCTCTGCCAATTGAGCTATGGGAACAACTACTGCTGAAACGATAATTTCGATACACATAGTTTTCAGTCATAGTCAGACTGCGGAGTCCTCTATTAGGAAACTATGGTTTCGATCCATTTTAAAAAGTCCATATTTCGAATGGTGGAAATGGAATGGAACGGCGATAGCTGGGGGATACGGGTTCAAGTCCCGTTGGCAGCGATAATTTTGATACACTTTAAATAATTTATAAAATACCTAGGATGTAACACTGTAATAAACATATAAATTGTAGTAGCACTCATTAACCTAGTGTAAAGACGACGGCGGTGCTGATGTCATGCGCTATGAACAGCCGTGCTATTCTGCAAAACAGCGACGAGCGTACATCTATGCATCTATGAATTTGTCAGTTGTAATAGAGTACAACTTTGCATGCCATATTCGGGTTGGCAGCTGTCTGGCAGCTATTTCATTTTGTAGAATAGCACAGCTGTCCGAACTGCATGAACAGCAGGTTGTGGGTGCTTCTGGGGTGGCTCCCGTCCAGGATGAGCGTGCTGCTCACGGCGCGAGCTGACGGCAGCGGCACTCCTTGCGCTGAGATCCGTATTGCTTACCTAATGTAAAGACTACGGCGGTGCTGATGTCATGCGCTATGAACTGTCCGAACTGCATGAACAGCAGGTTGTGGGTGCGGCTGGGGTGGCTCCCGTCCAGGATGAGCGTGCTGCTCACGGCGCGAGCTGACGGCAGCAGCGCTCCTTGCGCTGAGATCCGTATTGCTTACCTAATGTAAAGACTACGGCGGTGCTGATGTCATGCGCTATGAACTGTCCGAACTGCATGAACAGCAGGTTGTGGGTGCGGCTGGGGTGGCTCCCGTCCAGGATGAGCGTGCTGCTCACGGCGCGAGCTGACGGCAGCAGCGCTCCTTGCGCTGAGATCCGTATTGCTTACCTAATGTAAAGACTACGGCGGTGCTGATGTCATGCGCTATGAACTGTCCGAACTGCATGAACAGCAGGTTGTGGGTGCGGCTGGGGTGGCTCCCGTCCAGGATGAGCGTGCTGCTCACGGCGCGAGCTGACGGCAGCAGCGCTCCTTGCGCTGAGATCCGTATTGCTTACCTAATGTAAAGACTACGGCGGTGCTGATGTCATGCGCTATGAACTGTCCGAACTGCATGAACAGCAGGTTGTGGGTGCGGCTGGGGTGGCTCCCGTCCAGGATGAGCGTGCTGCTCACGGCGCGAGCTGACGGCAGCAGCGCTCCTTGCGCTGAGATCCGTATTGCTTACCTAATGTAAAGACTACGGCGGTGCTGATGTCATGCGCTATGAACTGTCCGAACTGCATGAACAGCAGGTTGTGGGTGCGGCTGGGGTGGCTCCCGTCCAGGATGAGCGTGCTGCTCACGGCGCGAGCTGACGGCAGCAGCGCTCCTTGCGCTGAGATCCGTATTGCTTACCTAATGTAAAGACTACGGCGGTGCTGATGTCATGCGCTATGAACTGTCCGAACTGCATGAACAGCAGGTTGTGGGTGCGGCTGGGGTGGCTCCCGTCCAGGATGAGCGTGCTGCTCACGGCGCGAGCTGACGGCAGCAGCGCTCCTTGCGCTGAGATCCGTATTGCTTACCTAATGTAAAGACTACGGCGGTGCTGATGTCATGCGCTATGAACTGTCCGAACTGCATGAACAGCAGGTTGTGGGTGCGGCTGGGGTGGCTCCCGTCCAGGATGAGCGTGCTGCTCACGGCGCGAGCTGACGGCAGCAGCGCTCCTTGCGCTGAGATCCGTATTGCTTACCTAATGTAAAGACTACGGCGGTGCTGATGTCATGCGCTATGAACTGTCCGAACTGCATGAACAGCAGGTTGTGGGTGCGGCTGGGGTGGCTCCCGTCCAGGATGAGCGTGCTGCTCACGGCGCGAGCTGACGGCAGCGGCACTCCTTGTGCTGAGATCCTTATTGCCCAAACACCTGAGAACACAATCACATGACATGTGACTTAAAAGAGTATCTTCTTAAAACAAGTAACTTTGACCATCAAAGACTTACATAATAACTCTGGAACCAACAATTTCTTATAGCAGTAATGCTGCAGTATTGTTTTAACATTTTCATACAAATTGTATGAATATGGTTGTGCCCCAGGACTGAGCTTCCAAGTTCAGAAACGGCTAATTCTAATTCCGCTGGTAAGGACGTACCTATCACTAAGCAAAGTCAATTATTTTGCTAAAGTGGTAAAAGTAGGTTTCGGAAACTGCTTTCAAATCCTCAGATGAACCTACGAGTATAAGAGCTGTTTTGTCGCATTTCTATCTCAACCTTCCCTGATTCATATCTCCATCCTTTCTTTCTTTGACCGTTACTGATATTTCTTCCCCTTTAAAAGATCCCTAACTTGTTAAAAAATTATGTTTAAAGATATTCACCATCACTATAAGAAGGTGGCAGCAACCTTTGGTATCCAGTATTCACGGCGCCCCAGCTCGGATTTGCCTTGTTATTGCAGTTGCCATCAATCGCTCGATATTTACTGGGCACTTCGGGGCACGATGGCATTGGCGGGCAGAAAGGTCCTTAAAACAATTTGATTCGATAAAACAGGTACTAAAATTTACTTTTGCATTTTCTCATGGATGCTATTCTCAGAACTGGACTAAGTTAAAATGAGACTCACAAGGAAAGCACCAGCTAAAAAAAAGAATCATAAAAATTTGTTCTACCAGTCGAAATTTCTGGAGTACCAAACAAAACAAGCATAAATATATACATTCTAACTGAGAACTTTTTTTCAATACGGTTGAATAGGACATTAGATGGCAACATTTTCTCGTGGCGCGCATCTTAGCTCTTAGGATGAGGCCGTTGATGGTTGATCGGGATGAAATTTCTAGACATAAGACAGGACAAATAGTTCAGGCCAAAGATTATTGATACTACTCATCATTGATCTTTGGTTCATGCCATAAACAAACAATCTGTGTTTCAAATGCCATTTCATACGAGCTGAAAACTTACCATCAGTATGATCTGTGAAACCTAAAGACAATTCTTCCTCCGACAGAGCCTGTCTGGATCTTAACTCCTGCGCAGAAAACAGGTTCAGCAACGCACCGCGAGCCAGCTTCTGTGCTCTTTTGTCGTATGTAACCAGAGACTGGGAAAAGAAAGAAACTGTATATTATATAATAGTCGTTTTAGTCGATGCCCTTTTTACGCTCCACCATAGAAAAGATTTTAGACAAAGCCAGCATAGCTACTCGCCATTGCAGGTTAGTAGGCCGTACAATATAAATAAATAATCTTCCAGAGTCCAAACCGATTCAGCCACGGCGGCAGTCAACCGCTGCATAGATTTTCCATGGGTAACGGGACATTATAGAGCATAAGTGTGTGCGCAAATAAAGGTGCTCTCTATTCCCTCTCTCTCATAATCCGATGAAACAACAGCTTTGACACGACCAGAGAGAGATCAGGCACGAACCGATGATGCGTTACGTGCTCTCTGAGGCACGGGGGTGAAAGATCACCAATTTTCAAACTCCGCTATGTATTTGGCCCCGGTTTACTGGATTTAGTTAATCCCGCTAACATTATGATGACTAAAGCTTCCATGTTGGTGTCTGTGCGTATGTTACTCCATCACGTCAAAACTACGGAACCGAGGTGTTTAGAATGGAGATAGATAAAACTCTGGATTAACCTCAAAATACATGGCTCCCGCGGGATTGGTGGAACACTGAATTTCACGATGGCGTGAGGTTGCAATACTCAATAATCATCATCTTATAAAAGAGGAGTCGTACCAAATGGTGGCCATAACTTGGAGCTGAGGAGTTGACATTGGCGTACTGCTCCTTCTGCAGACCCTCAGCCCGCTGCAGCCACTGTTTCAGCCTCAGCCGGGACTGGTTGTGGGCTGCCTTTAGAGCGTCCACGTCGACGGCGGAGCGAAACTTGCGTTCCGACACCGCTGGAATTAAATTGTCCAATTAATAGGATATAAGTAAACTCGTAAACTTAGTTTTAAGTCGTGAATGGTTATCACCATTAAAGTGACCATGTAAAACAAAACTACGTGTCATAAGTGCCTTTGTATGTTAGGGCCTATATGAAATAAAGAATTTTTCTATTCTATTTCTATTTTCTAAGCAAATCTCAAGAGAAAAAAAAACCGCCAAGTGCGAGTCGGACTCGTGCACCGAGGGTTCCATACTGTAAAAGAAGTAAAACATCAAAAGAATCACTTTTGGTCATGAATTAACGGGTATAATATACATATAGGTACTTTTGCTGGCGAACCGCAAACCTAACTTTGTTTTTGGCGGTTTATTGTTATTATCAAAAAAAGGATAATATAGTGAGAGTTTATTTTATTTTTCCTGTAAAATAGACGTTAATTCCTATTAATCATAATTATTTCAGATTTTTAGAACGATAAACTTTGGAGATAAGGGGGGGGGCTATTTTTTTTCGACATTTTGCCCAATAAATCAAAAACTATCGGGCACAAAAATAAATAAAAATTGGTTTTAGACTACACAAGTAACGCCTTTTCATATGATACCCCACTCAATATTGTTATTTCATTTTGAAATTTCAACAACCCGGTTTACCCCCCCTTTTAAATAAAAATAAAAATTATTTTCAAAATTTTATGATTGCAATGATGTTGGGTCACTATTACCTAAAACTATTCCAAATTTCAAGTCGATATCTTGATAGTTACTGAAATAATCGAGTGTGACAGACGGACGGACGGAAAAAGTCTCACCATAAGGGTTCCATTTTTACCAATTTGGTATGGAACCCTAAAAATAACTGATTGATTTATTAACACCACTGGAAAGTGCGAGCGAAAAAGCGTACAAGTAACTTAAACGACTTAAAAGCCCGCTAAGAAATATTTATTTTAAATTATAAATCGAAGGAGATAAACTAGGGAATCGCGTGGGCGAAGCGGAGAGCATTCGCTGTTTTAAAATGACAATATCAAGCAAGCATCATAAGTAGGTAGGTAGGTATTAGATGAAATGATTACCTGTGATATAATACATAAATCAATTTCGGCGAATTTACATCTCGGTTCATCAATAGTGGAATATGATGATGTGTTGGAATAAAATCTGCTTATGCTAAACCTCGTACCATCGAAGTGGCACTGCGGGCGGCACAGCGTTGGGCACTGCACGTGAGGCACGCGCAGGCATACACCGTGCCTCGGACACACTGCACATGACCTCTCTGTGCTGTGTATGCTGGTGATACTTTAGCGTACCTGCGAAGCTTTGTCCTGTGAAGCAGCACACACCAACCCTCGTTCCGTCAAAGTGACACTGTGGCTTGCGTGCACCAGGACGCACGTGCGCCGGGCACTGCACGTGAGGCACGCACACACCACGCCTCGGACACACTGCACATGGCCGCTCTGTGCTGTGTATGCTGGTGATACTTTAGCGTACCTGCGAAGCTTCGTCCTGTGAAGCAGCACACACCGACCCTCGTTCCGTCCAAGTGACACTGCGGGTTGCGTGCGCCGGGACGCACGTGCGCCGGGCACTGGACATGAGGCACGCACACACCGCGCCTCGGACACACTGCGCATGGCCGCTCTGTGCTGTGTGTGCTGGTGATGGTGTAGCGTACCTGCGTGGCTTCGTCCTGTGAAGCAGCACACACCGACCCTCGTTCCGTCCAAGTGACACTGCGGGTTGCGTGCGCTGGGACGCACGTGCGCCGGGCACTGGACGTGAGGCACGCACACACCGCGCCTCGGACACGCTGCACATGGCCGCTCTGTGCTGTGTGTGCTGGTGATGGTGTAGCGTACCTGCGTGGCTTCGTCCTGTGAAGCAGCACACACCGACCCTCGTTCCGTCCAAGTGACACTGCGGGTTGCGTGCGCCGGGACGCACGTGCGCCGGGCACTGCACGTGAGGCACGCACACACCACGCCTCGGACACACTGCACATGGCCGCTCTGTGCTGTGTATGCTGGTGATACTTTAGCGTACCTGCGAAGCTTCGTCCTGTGAAGCAGCACACACCGACCCTCGTTCCGTCCAAGTGACACTGCGGGTTGCGTGCGCCGGGACGCACGTGCGCCGGGCACTGGACATGAGGCACGCACACACCGCGCCTCGGACACACTGCGCATGGCCGCTCTGTGCTGTGTGTGCTGGTGATGGTGTAGCGTACCTGCGTGGCTTCGTCCTGTGAAGCAGCACACACCGACCCTCGTTCCGTCCAAGTGACACTGCGGGTTGCGTGCGCTGGGACGCACGTGCGCCGGGCACTGGACGTGAGGCACGCACACACCGCGCCTCGGACACGCTGCACATGGCCGCTCTGTGCTGTGTGTGCTGGTGATGGTGTAGCGTACCTGCGTGGCTTCGTCCTGTGAAGCAGCACACACCGACCCTCGTTCCGTCCAAGTGACACTGCGGGTTGCGTGCGCCGGGACGCACGTGCGCCGGGCACTGCACGTGAGGCACGCACACACCGCGCCTCGGACACGCTGCACATGGCCGCTCTGTGCTGTGTGTGCTGGTGATGGTGTAGCGTACCTGCGTGGCTTCGTCCTGTGAAGCAGCACACACCGACCCTCGTTCCGTCCAAGTGACACTGCGGGTTGCGTGCGCCGGGACGCACGTGCGCCGGGCACTGCACGTGAGGCACGCACACACCGCGCCTCGGACACGCTGCACATGGCCGCTCTGTGCTGTGTGTGCTGGTGATGGTGTAGCGTACCTGCGTGGCTTCGTCCTGTGAAGCAGCACACACCGACCCTCGTTCCGTCCAAGTGACACTGCGGGTTGCGTGCGCCGGGACGCACGTGCGCCGGGCACTGCACGTGAGGCACGCACACACCGCGCCTCGGACACACTGCACATGGCCGCTCTGTGCTATGTGTATGTTCTGAAATACACAGATTTATTTTTCATTTCATTGCCCTGGCCTATTATAGATCAATGGCCCCGGCGGTGGTCTAATGTTTTAAGCTCGACAGCAGCGAGTTTTGACGACCTCTTTGGCCCAGGAGACGCGCGCTCAGATTCGAGTTCGATTGCGGGAGGTTGCGGGTTCGATTCCCGCCACGGGTCACTGTGTAATTTTATAATTTCTAAATTAGCCTAGGATCCCGCTATACAACGACCTTCACCGAGCTGCTTATTGGACGAAAACTATTTTATATCCAAATCAATATGTCAATAAATATATCGCAAGTGGGTTGCCTAAAAAAATTCAGTCCAGATATGATTAATTAAGAATTTAAAAAAAAACCATTGTAACATGGATTTCTATTTGTTACAGTTTAGTTGACATCGTAGTTCAAATTAGCTTGGATGTTATAAATAGTGCTTTTTGCCAGAAATACTTTCCTGGCCGAGGAAAGTATTTCTGATTATATTTTTTAGCAAATGAAAGTTAGCGGATAATAAAATCGTAGGTTTTATGCACAATTATGCACAATTGCAATTTGCGACCTGAATCGCTCATCCAATCTAATTTGAACTAAGATGTCAACGGAACTCTAACAAATAGGAGTTCATGTTACAATGGATTTTTTTTTAATTCTTAATTAATCATATCCAGACTGAAATTTTTTAGGCAACCCACTTGCGATATATTTATTGACATATTTAATTGAATATAAAATAGTTTTCATCCAATAAGCAGCTCGGTGAAGGTCGTTGTATAGCGGGATCCTAGACCAAATTGGCTCAGGTCTGGTCTAGTGGATAGTTACCACCCTACCAGCAAAGACGTACCGCCAAGCGATTTAGCGTTCCAGGGCGATGCTGTGTAGAAACCGTTGGGGGTGACTTTACTATACCCCTTCCGAGTAAGTACGATATGCATCTTCGGCTGCATCATCACTTACCATCAGGTGAGATCGCAGTCAAGTACTGACTTGTATAGTGTAAAAAAGCTGATAATGAGGTCTTGGGCTGGATTTAAAATTCTGTATACCGACACCAGGTTAGGGAATTAGCAGCTTCTTCCCTTGACTCCGAGAATAAGGTAAGCCGTTGGTTCCGGGTGCATTGGTTTGTGTCCTACCAATCTGTGTTAAGGTGTTTGCGCACTCGTTGAGAATATCACCAGCAAAGCCAAGCGATTTAGCGTTCCTGTGCGATGCTGTGTAGAAACCGTTGGTGTGACTTTACTATTACCTTTACCTTTACCCCATCCGAGTTAGTACGTTAACATCTTCGGCTGCATCATCACTTACCATCAGGCAAGATCGCAATAAAGTACTAACTTGTATAGTGTAAAAAAAATCTTTCATGCACATAAACGCGATGTGAATGCTATAGACAAATGAAACCAAAGCACGGATATGTCAGGGGTTTGAACACAGTGCAGTGATGATTGGGAGGTGATGATATAAAATGCTGAACTTCAAGATTGCACCCTACAGTGATTTTTACCTTAATACTTTCCTTACTATAAAGTATACCATTGCGATCTATCCTGTGAACTAATTAGAATAGGTAGAATAGGTAATATGAGTTTGACATTATTTTCTTAACTCTTAAGTTAACAGTTGAATAACTTTCCTGGGTTTTTTCTATTTCATTTCAGTCACTAATTAATATTAGGTAAGTTTAAAGTTGTTTCGACATTGGTGTTTAAATACAAGATACCTGGGCCAGGCAGTTGAATAATTAATAATTAATAGATAATAATTTTAAATGCGAGTCGGGCTCGCAGGTTCAGTACCATCCCCCCCCCCCCGATGGATTCCAATCTTGTCGCGATGGGGGGGCTCAGTAGCCGTGGTTGGGCCCCACGGTGAAGCCAAAAGGAATCCAGGAGGGGACGCTCGGAGTGGGCCTGGAGATGGGCCCGCTCTGGATGCGTCCAAGAGGGGTGCGGGGACAGAGTTTTCTGTCTCCTGCAGCCAGGAGGGGTCGCGGGAGGAGAGGCGTGTCGGTTTGTCGTTGCCGCTCACCCTATCTCCCGCGACCAAACGGTGGCGCACCGTTAGATGCGTCGGCGGCGGGGCCGCAGGGGAAGAGGAGTGTCGGTGTGTCGTTGCCGTTCTCCCTGTCCTCTGCGGCCATTTGGTGGTTTGCGGCGGAGCCAAAGATCAGATCCGCCGCGGGGTATGGGAGGTCGATGCCTGCGAAGTGCAGGAGCAAGCTTCGCAGGTATCGGCTTACCCATGCCCACGGCCCCTGGGTGGCGGTCCCGGGTGGGTCCGTCGCCTTACGGATGGGCGCCGAGGAGGTAAGGCCGGCTTAGGTGTTTCTGGCGGGCCTTGCTGTTGGAGGGGAGCTCCATGCTCCACTCGTGGAGGGGCTGCGCAAGCGGCCGGGCACCGGCGGGTTCGCGGAGGTTTGCGCAAGCGTTCCCGTGTTCCCGTCATACGGTGCGAGGAGGAAACACCGTGGGGTTTAGCCGGTAAGAGTCCGGCATAACCCAGCCGCTCCCCCGGGCGACTGGGTATCCATGAGGATTCCCCACGATAAAAAAAAAAAAAGGTTCAGTACCATCAAGACCAATTCAAATTAAACCTTCTCTGCCCAAATAACCACAAAATTCAAAAGCAAGCAAAAATCACGTTATTTATATTAGGGATACCCTTAAATATTTTTTTTTATATTTCTATATAATATCTAAAAACATTAAAAACGTTTGTTTTATAGGAGCCCCCTTCAATATTTATTTTATTCCAATGTTTGTTTTATTCTTATTTTTTCTCTTATTATAACGATAACTTTATCTGTAAAAATTTCAAGTGTTTGATTATCACGGTTCAAGTGATACAGCCGGTGACGTACAGACGGAAAAGTCTTAGTAATAAGGGCCCGTTTTACCCTTTGGGTACGGAATCCTAAAAACATAAAAAATTGAGCACTTACCATTTTGTTTTCCATAATGTCCACCCAAAGCCCCGCCATGCGGTCCACCGATAACACTTTTGATCGGGCTCAAGACCACAACATAAATGAGAATTTGATACGCAAACCTCTCAGAAAACATCTTAAAGCTAAAGGCGTTGCTTTATTTTATAAAAATACACTATAAATAAGTTAAAAATCTCTAAGAATGAATCTTTTCTTTCACATGTTGATTGTGCCAAAGTGCAGTTAGTGACCTGACTTGACGTATAAATGACCGAGAAATTAACGAAAGTGACTTAGGAAATCATATCAAAATTGTGGGTAGTTTAAAAAAATGTTTGAACGAAGAGTGAAAAGGATACGTTCAGTTACTTCAGATCTATGAAATTGGGCATAGGTATTACTTATATGGTAATTTTAATAAGTTTGTGGTTGCTTGTGGTTGCTCGTACCCAATGAACAAATACGCTAAGCTAAGAAGACGGGAAAGATGTAACGTATGTTGAAGCCAAAAATTTCTCAAAAATGGCATCGCGCGTCGTACATTTCGGTACCACTGACAGCACATACCGCTGTCGGTCGCATAAATTAGCGCCATTTTACAGTTTTTTGACAAATAAAAAATTGTAAGTGCCGTATATATCAAAGTACTCTGTGGGTGGGCTATACGGCTGAAGCCCAAAACCCTTCTCAATTTTGTAACGTTGAAGAAAATCTAATTCGATAATTAGGGGATGGTTCAGTTAGATTAGGGTTGCCATCTTTTCGGGTTGCCTAGGGTTTGTCCTAACTTAGAGGGTATCAGGAGAGCGTCCGGGTGGGGATTCATCGGTAGTCCGGGATTAAAAATTTAAAGTCTTGGACTCACTATGTTTAAAAACCTTAAGACTTAGGAAACAATATGGACTGGCCCCGTGTAGAAAATTTAGCGTGACTATTTTTAATCAGTGGCTTATAAGTTATATAAGATTGCGTCATCTTTTTGACAATTCTTGTCGCTCATAATGTCACGCAAGGCTAGCTTGAATTATTGAATATAGGCATCTCGTTTTAATATCCCATAGAATAAAGGTTAAAACTGTTGTCATGTATGAGTTCTGGGGTCTAAAATCCGGAGTTTTCACGCGTCTTGCCCTGGATACCAAATAGAGATGGCAACCCTAGGTTAGATGAATTGCCAAAACCTACCTATCTTCAGTTGCACAACAATTACTTTATTAAGACCATCTTTTCAATTATCATCATTGTAATGGGAAACAGAATTATATTTATCAAATAGATAAGTGCACACATTTTACGTCATTCAGTAGGCAAAGTAAAACCAAAAGGCTTGTACAAATATAATTTATTTGATGATTACTTCATACTTTATTACATACTTAGTTTTATCGTTTGTAGGTATTCTATGTACATTAGTATTATATACTTAAAGACACATATAAACTACACAATCACAGATCATACGATTACAATATTTAACAATGCAATTTAATAATAAATTATAAAATACATAATTATGTACTACAATTTAATAATTTCTATGGCTGTCTAAATCATTTTGATACATAATTAAAATACATAGCTGTAACAAAGTTGTGATTCGACCGTATTTCTTGTAATTGTACTCTTTCTGCACCTCTTATCTAAAATACACAATTTAATGTTATATCGACGTTATTAGGTTCAGTGCAAGGGTGTGCCCGCCAAAATTATATTTTTATTTTATTTTTTATTTGTGGCAACTACAGGCCATTTACATAAGGGCACAAAAATATTAACACTTAATAATAAAAAAAAACAAATACGTTAAGTAATAGAAAGTTATGAAACATAAAAATTAAAAAATTTGTTTTTTTTTTTAATAATTTGTTAACTAATTAACACATTGTAAGACTCATAACAATAAAGTTACGGAAATGGCACTATTGTTATGCAAAGTCAATGTAAAATAAACTTTATTTCATATAGTCCTAATTTACAGTTATGACAAGTCGTATCATTTTATCAGTACCTCTATAAAGGTGATAACTATTTCACGAATTAAAACTAAAGTAACGAGCTTCCAAAAGCGCCCTTTTTTATATTTTTTTATTTTTATAATTTTTAAGCATGAATTTTTTGTACTTTAGAAAATTTATCGACATGATGATTTTGTGCAGGATCCACGGAAGTAACATTTGAATTTTTTTTTACTAAAAACATGTAAGATTTGCGCTATTATTATTGCCATAAATTTGGAATGTCTAATTAGTCTGCTTTTTGAGAAAAATATAAAGTCAAAATTTCCATCCAACTTAATAGAGGATATTATCAAGCGGTGTCATGAACAAGACTACCTGCTATATGACATATTAGTTGTTTGCGTAGTATGGAATGGAACGAAATTAAAAAAAATATATGACAATCATCGCTAAAGAATGACCAAAGGTGGTATCAAGTTTTCTCGAGAATCAAAACCAAAATATTTTAGGAAAAGAAAATAGAGACATAAGGAATTTGTTTTTCATATTCAAAACTTAATTTTGCATACAAAAAGTTACTTTTCATTGCACATTTCCTGTCATACAGATTTTATTGAGATGTAGGTACAACTAGTCTAGTCTATAAAAAATAAAGTTTGGATTCGAATCAGCTTGCTTCCTTTATTCAACATCCATCCAACACTAGATCAAATTAGTGGTAATTCTAGTACTTTTTCCAATGTATACGATACATGGAATCGCTATACAATGTCATATGACTCAAGCCAATGTTCATTGTTCATTGTTCAATTTCATATTTTATTCCAAGGCAGGGTCTTTCTTCGCATCGCTAATGTCTCCGGGAAGCAGAAATGCTATTACTCCACCAACTGTAATAAAAAAAACAATTCCTTTATCAATATCGTTCGAGAGAAGACAGATTGACTATTGTTTGTCTTAGATTGAGTAAGTAAATTTAACTTCAAATTCACGAACGATACGAAATTGGAAAATTACGTACAAATATTTAAGGGCAATCAGAGGGCCCTATTCTGTATGGTTAGTTACGAGTAGCAACTCGCTCTGAGTTATTAACTAAGAAAACGAAGGCAAGAATCCTATTTTAGTAATATTGTTGCACAATTGAGTTACCAACCTAGGTCTGTTGGCATACGATGCTAGTTGCTAAGTTGTGCAAAAATAGGATTTTTGGCTCCGTTTTCTTTGCATTGCAAATCGTTATAGTTATAACGATACAGAATAAGCCCACCGATCAGCATAAATATGATATTTTTCTTCATAAATAGATTCATTTTATCAATGGTCGTAAGTCTATAAGGTATCGTTGAAAATTACGTTTTTAAAAGCAGAGCATGAACCCGAAAAGCATAATTTTATGTTCATAAGATTACCGAAGGTGAGTCCACCGAAGGTGTAGAAGGCGAGCTCGCAGTCGCTGACCAACATGTTCTTGAGGATGTTGATGCCCAGGAACGAGCTGCCACGCCCCACCATCAGGGTCATGCACACCGCCATCGCCCTAGTAGGAAAAATACAACATCAACTGTAAATATAAAAGGAAAAAGTGACAAACGGAGGTAACTAACTAGGGGCAAAGATAATGAATTGTTTATACCGGTGGTAATAAAATTGTACATCGCCAAACATCGTCGACAACCATAGAAACGCAACCATCACCAGCCAATCGGTACTTTGGCTGCACAACTGATA
Organism: Coenonympha glycerion; assembly: GCA_963855885.1. Lineage (NCBI taxonomy): Eukaryota > Metazoa > Arthropoda > Insecta > Lepidoptera > Nymphalidae > Coenonympha > Coenonympha glycerion. Next base: position 1,357,038 of record OY979637.1, on the reverse strand, counting down.
CAAACATTAACCAATCCGGGCCTACTCGGCTCGACTCATGCAAGCAAAGCTTCTGCAAACGGGCAGTACTCGTAGTTTGACGACCTCCCTGGCGTAGTGACGCGCGTTCGAATTCTCGAATGGGAGGTCGCGGGTTTGATTCCCGCCACGGGCCACTTTGGAATCTGGTGTGGTGGTGGCTTAAGCCCTGGCTAGTTACCACCTTACCAGCAAAGACGCACCGCCAAGCGATTAAGGGTTCCGGTGCGGTGCTACGTAGACCGTTAGGGGTGAGTTTACTTACCTTTTCTAAGTTAGTAGGTACGATACAATTTCGGCTGTATCATCATTTACCATCAGGTGAGATCGCAGTCAAGTACTAGTTTGTATAGTGTAAAAAAGGTGGATGATTTTAAGGTTTAGCCATAGAGTAACAAGAGAGGACACTCCGAATAAAATTTTTGCGCCTATAAGTTAACGAGACGTCGCCTCAACTCATTCATTCACTCGCCGGCGCTCGTCGCGACCGCTTGTGTAAGTTGCACAACGCACAGCGCTATAGAATGCCGTCGTGCGCCTTGTTCTCATGTAAAAATAGAACATAAGTAGTATCTCTATGGGTTTAGCGCACGTTAATAGGGTATTTGACTCCAATTTTTTTATTACTTTATTATAAAGTAGAATTAAAATAATGACGTGCACTGAAAGAACTAATTAAATCGATCAGATAACAAAAAAGTTATAAGCATTTAAAGATTTGTGATTAGACAGAGATAACAACATGAAATTGTGATTCACACCTTACCAATGCCATAGTAGCTTCGTGCGGCTTCATACAAATTTTCGTTTTGCGAGAAAGGGATAGAAGATCCCCCCACTCCAAAGTTTAAACGCCTGTAACTTTGTAAATCTTCGTTGGATTTTAATATTTCTTTCACTGCACGTTATTATTTTTATCCTAGTTTATAATAAAGTAATATTTTTTATCAAATTCAAAAGTAGTGTAAGACCCAATTGGACAGACGACGATACATACTTGACATAGGTGGGGAAGATCTCAACGCTGAAGGTGGAAAGCATGCCGAAGTTCAGCACGCCAGACACGAATACGACAAGGCACACCGAGCTCGCGACCCACGAGTCCGACACGCCCACGCAGATGCCGGCCACGCCCGCTGCCAGCTGGAAAACAAACCAACATCAGCACCAGATCATAGATTACTAAATATAAAATCACCATCAGCACCAGATCATAGATTACTAAATATGAAACCATCATCAGCACCAGATCATAGATTACTAAGGGGCAATACGTGAGAAAAATGTTTTCATTACTATCGGAATCGTAAACAAATTCTGCCCATTGATTAGTATTTGTCACTGTTTACATTTTTCCAGGCAATCGGGTGGTAGAAATTACTTACACAATTATCTATGTAACGTTTATGCTGACTTTGGCGATAAGGCAAATATTTCTAGCATCTATGCCAAAAAGCATCAACACAATTATTGTGTTTGTACGGCAATAATAACAATCATAAAGTTATTTCTAGCAGCTATGCCAATAAGTATTATCACAGTTCTGGCCTAGATGGCAATAAGGACAATCATATTATTTCTAACATCCATGCCGATAGCCACAAATCACATTTCTAACCTGTATGCCAATAAGCATATTCTTTTTCCCAACGAAGTTGATCACGCTGCTGAACACGACGTTGAGGGCAGCGATCAGCATGCTCACCACGAACACCGTGATCATCGCGAAGTTGTTGAGACTGCATTCATTGGTCTGAAACAAAATGTCATTTCTTTTAATTTCCATCTCTAAAAGTTGACACTTCGGGTAATTACTGTAGCCCCGGCTATTTCCTTCAATATTTTTTGCAGAAAGGTAACAATACCAAGAGGCTGGTCAAAACCTTAGTCTTCTCAATCTTCCTATATGGCTCCGAGGCATGGACGATCCGGGCAGCTTACAGGAAAAGAATAGATGCCTTTGAGATGTGGTGCTGGAGGAGGTTGCTTCGCTTACTGTGGACAGTCAAAATAACGAACATCTCGATACTTAAGCAACTGCACGTTAGCACTAGGCTCTCGACAGTCTGAAAATTCTTAGTTATTTTGGTCATATTGCCCGCCGCCTTCCTTGAAGAAACTCATAGTAGTGGGCAAAGTGGATGGGAAGAGACCACACGGCCGATCACCTAGCCGCTGGTCTGACCAAGTGAAACCACTCACGGGCCTTCCATTCGCAACAGCCATCAGAAAAGCGGAAGATCGAAGTGTATTAAGGGACATGGTTAAGAACATTGCGAAGGAACTGCAGTGCGGACACGACCTTCAGTAACGAAGATGGACGACCGAGGAGATTTTTGCAGTAAAGAGCAATATCCATTTAATGACAACTTGTAAAATATAAGTCATTATTATCAGTGGGGGAACTTTTAATAAATGAAGATAATAATATGCAAAGATAATTTCTTCGAAAGTAGACATGATTGCAGCTGGAACGGGAATGGACATGATATGGCCATCTGGCCCTTCAGAAAAGTCTATATACCTATACACAAACCAAAATTCGAGGGGTCTAGCTTAAAAGTACTCGAAGAAATCAAAATGAAATACACAATAGACAATAATAAAAAGCTATAATAGCTTTTTATTATAGTACGTATCCTGTATTTCCCATCACAATATCAGAGATTGCATAAAATATTAACGACAATTACGTATATTAATACGATAGTTATAGTCATATCTCGAAATAGTAAATCATTAACTTATCATTGTTTTAACATTACGCGCGGTTATATTTAATTAGTTTAAGTTTATCTTTCAGAATTTATTATGATATCGTATTTGCACTTCATTGAAATATTTATGAATGAGCTTATTGGGATTCAAACTAAATTATATTATTGAACAAGTTATTGGGAACTTTTTACATTATTTGTTAGGTTCAAATTGAATGGCAGAGCAGCCACCAATATGAACCTGAGAATGAACCCATTGGAACATTTTACGTCGTAAATCATCATTTTAACTCGTAAATCTCGGACTAATTTCTTTAACTCGACACTTTCAAGCAGAGATTTTTATATTAGCACGTGAAGACGATACTGGAATTCTCGCAATTTGACTGCCATAAGCCTATTATGTCTTATTAGCTTAAAAATCGCGAAAAACCACAAAAAATTTGAATTTCGCGGGCACACCCGTGGCATGCTCCTTAACATCAGGTGAACATATTTATTTTCCATGAAAAAAGTAAGTACCTCTGGGTCAGACATGCGATTAGCCGTGGCGTTTTGAGCGGAGTTCAGCATATCGCAGAAAGTGAGTTTGTCATCGCCGTCTTCCAGCGCCTTCATCACAGCATCCGCAATGTACGGTAACCACACAACGAACGGGTTTAAACTGAAACCAAAAACAAAAAATATATTTGAAAACAAGTTTATATACGACAATTCATCCGTGTTAAGACTCAACAAAGCCTTTAGTTGATACTTGATACCCATATTTTATTAGTGCAATAATTCAGTGTTCTGGCGTGATGCTGTGCTGTAACAGTTAACTTTGGGTAACTCCTTCCAAGTTAGTACGATAACATCTTCGGCTGCATCACCAATTACCATCAGGTGAGAAAACTGTCAAGTACTAACTTGGCGAGAGTGTAAAAACTTTCGCCCTTATATTAGTGTGTGGAGGGTCACTCACCCAACATAAACGATAATAAACAACAGAGACAAGAGCAGTGTATTCCTGAGTAGAGGTGGTTTAAACAGCGGCACCGTCTGCGACACGATCGAGTTCCAGAGACCTTTGGCAGCCTTCCCTGTGTCCTCGCCCAACACCAACGATCCCACCTGTTTGACAACACAAAAAAAATCACATAGATAGATAGATAGATAAATAGTGGTCAACATCACATACATTGCTCCGATCCCTCAGTAAGTAGCTTATGCACTTGTGTTAATGAAATCAGAAACAACGAAGGTACCACAACACCCAGACCCCAGACAATGTAGAAAACTTATTTTTCTGAATTGCCCCGACCGGAGATCGAACCCGGAACCTCAGAGGTGGCGGCGCCTTGAAATCCGGCACGCTAACCACTCAATCACGGAGGTTGTCAAACTATTAATGGCAAGTGTTTATTGGAGGCCACACGTCGCCACTTGAGTTTTCCAAAAAGTCAATATAGATAAATAAAACAAAACTGCAAGTATGAAAAAGAAATAAAAAGACTTTGATACTCATAACTTTCATACAATCATCACTGTATTTAGACCAGAGCCCAGGTAAAGTACTTTGGTTATAGATACTCATTTACGCAACATTCCCGCATCACCTTAAGCCTTATCTAAGTAAATATTTACATCTTTTAAATGAATGGATGTACCAGTCATGCTTATGAGATAATTCTTACTATTTAAATTTATGTCATAAGTAAACACTAAAAATTTAATGGGCTCTAGAAATCAACCTTGTGCTACTCCACTTATCTGTAGTAAAATTAATGAGTTTCTGTTCTTTTCACGAACTACTACTTTTTTACTCTGTCGAATTTTAACATCGCTCGATCACTTGGTTTTGATCATGATCACATTAACCCAAACAATAAGGTTACCTATCTGTCGGTATTCTAATAGATGTATTTCAGAGAGTGTGCTCAGGAACTATTTAATTTAATTTCCCACTTTCCATTTTAGGTGTGATCACAGATACATGCTCATTGCTCTAGCCTATACTTATAGTTAAAAAAATGATGAATTACTTACATTGTATTCATCCCCGCTCTTTCCAGTATTGATCACGAAGAAACTCTTCAGCACCTCAAAAGCCTGGTACTCCTCGCCGACACTTAGCAAGTACCTCGGGCTTTCGTAGGTCAAGAAAACCCCTAGAGCCCCCAGGGCGCAGGGCAGCGCGAAAATTAGGTTCAAGAGACGCCAAGGGGTAAACGTAATGTCCAACAGTGGGATGTAGTACGAGAAGCTCAGTTGTAATACTGGGATGCACAAAACTGAAACGAAAAATGACAGTTAAAATTATATGAAATAGTACTGAGGATATAATAACAAAAAAAAAGCTATGTCTTCGTAGGTGTGTGCTTGGCCAAGTAACAAACTTTACTGATTATTTGTTGATAGAATTACAGTTACATCATGAAATAGCAGATTAGGACATGTAAAAAGTCTAACTAATTGATTTCTTATTCTTTTTGAATATTCCTACGGATCTCCCAAACGCTTTGTTTCGGCAGAGTGGGGAGGGGAGTTAAAAAAGTAATTAAAGTGTCGCTGAGGAAAGTCAGGAATGTAACAATATTAAAGTAGATGCAATTTTACCAGCCATGACTCCTGTAGCAGCAAGATATATGGTAGAAGTCAGAGCTACCAAAATTGATCGTCTGTTTTTGGGTGTACATTCACTGATCAGTGTTACAGCTAATGCGTAAGTTCCAGCGACCCTAAAAAGAAGCAAAATTAGTGCAAAATGCAAATAAGTCAAAAGAGCGAAATGCTATGATAAAAGGTTGATTTTTCTTAAAAACAAATCCTATACAGCAATTTTTCGGTGTGTTAAGTTTTCTGAATGCAATTGATACAGTCGTACAGATTGAACAGGGAACGTTCACCTTTCTGAAAAGCCGCATTAGTCATACATCTTATGGCTTTAAATACGAATTTCATTCGTTTGAGATATGGAATCAACATGAATATTCACAATAATAATTTTGTTTGGATGGAAAACTTGTTCGAAATTTCGTAGTATCTAGATTTATAGTCACAAGAGGCGAAAGTGCAGCAATAAATACTGTGTCTAAGTTGATCTACTCGAGCCATCGCTACGCAATTTTTCACGCACACTATCCGTGCACCATAAAAATTTAAAATTGACACACTCACACTACAATAAAAAGTTGCCGCACTCACGGAGCTATTATTATTAGGTAAGGCTTGAAATAGTCGGAACGCGAACGATGACCTATCTATATTTATAGTAATGTTCGACCAATTTTTCCATTAAAAACATATAGAACTTGTTATATTGAATAACTTACGCGCTAGAAGATAAAAATTTCAGAACGCTAAAGACGATCCAGTTCGGAGACAACGCACCGGCTCCGCCAGTAATGAATGCGAGGATCATGCACAGAGCCAGGATTTTTCTCCTGCCTTGCGTGTCCGCCAAGTAGCCCCAGAAATGTGAAGTGGCAATTATCCCTGGAATGATGCAATAGGTATTATTTTTCAGGACGAAGCATGACATTCACCTGATACTAGGCGATATACGCCTGCTCATTTGGATGCAGTACAACCCAGAATTATTAAGGAGCGTCATGCATTGCACAGACTGGACTTCGCTCTTCTGAGAAATCATTAACTCAAGTAAGATTTGGCCTGCATTTATCTACATCTCGCCGTTACTAAGATTTAATAAAGCCATCAGAGGTTAGTTTATTCTTCTTCGTTGTCCTCGTCTTATCTTGTTACGCGGGGTCGACTTTTCTCTCGTTTCGCTATGTGAATCTTCTTGTCGGTTCTTCATCCGTAAGGGCGAGGCATTCCACTTTGAACATTTGACATCCAGATAGTTTGAGATCTTCCCTTACCCTCACTTTCTTCACAACATAATCATCGAGCCTACGCATTACGTATCCATACCATGTAAACCTAGATTATGCATGTTTTTATGCTTCCTATGTAAGATTAACCTATCGATAGTAACAACTCGATGTACACAGAAATGAAATCGTCACTTATATCAGCTGGAATAAACGGGTCTTGACTCTTGATAATATGACTGTGTAATAAAAAAATTAAAAAGGTCAAAGATGAAGTTCGTTGTGCCAATATACCATGTCAAACGAGTCGAGTTACATAGTTGAAATATGTAGTTTGTGAAAATCGTACGTAATCGTACGGAATGCGATATTACAATGAGGCGTCACAATTTATATAAAATCAGACCATAATGTTATTATTATTTCCTACGACGCATGTCTCGTCCTACTGAAGGTCATGATATTCACGAGCCAGCTGTTCCAATGCTCGTCGTTAGTAGGTTATTTGGAGAAATTCAATAAAACGATGAAACGCTCATGAAGTTTAATTACCACACCGCTGCGCTTGCGCAGAGCACAGAAATCTTTTATGAGGTTTAGTATACGATTTTATAACATAATCCCAAAGGCAATTTTGTCAACAAAGTAAATGTATATTTCGTCTGCTCACAAGATGCTTATATTATTTAAAACAAACTTGAGAACAATCATTATTTTTATAAGAAAGCAAGTGCCGAGTTTCTTGACATCTTTGAACATCATCTTTGTCTTGAACGTAACGGTATTTCTCAAGTGCCTGTAATTTAAACCTATGTGAAAGCAATTGTGAAAGAATAATCATTTAGATTTTGATTTTGTTTTGATGAGGCTGATTTAGCTCACCTAAAAGCGGCATCCCAGCCATGATGCCCTGCTGGAAGACGGTGGTGCTGAGCTCGCACGCGCTGGCGGGCACCAGGTACGCCACCGACATGATCTCGAAGGACATGCCCATGATGAGGCTCATGTGCACCAGCATCGCCAGGAAGTTGAACTTCCCAAAACCTGCCGACATAGAAGTAGCCATAAGCTTTTTTAAACAATAAGCAGACGGGTCAATCACAGCGTCCCATGGAATTGCAAATGCTTTTGCTCGTTTTCACCTACATTTTAAGAGACACCTAAGCCCTTAGGTGATAGTTGTTGTAAGTGAAAACTGTCACCTATCGGCTTAGGCGTTTCTTAAAGTGTTGGTGAAAACGGTCGTTTAAGTTTATCCGCCTCTTAAATAGCCCCATGTTATAGCTTTGAGGTAACACTGTTGCTGGTAGCTTGTTCCATAGTTTGCAAGTGCGCGGAAAAAAGATCAGGCATACCAGGTACGTGGATTATTTACCAGCCATTCACAGGTTTCTCTGTGCATACACTTCTGAAAGTGGAATTTCCTCAAACAGCTCCTTGGAGCAATCCACACTGAGCAATCGATGAATTCTCATCGATTGCTCAGTATGAGTGTATTCACACATAAGAGCTACAGTCTATACGGTGTTCCAAGATACCAGTGATAAAATATAACTAGTTTAACTCATGCACTTATAATTCTTTGGTGAGGGTTTTTGTGCTCCTAGTTAAGGTTTCTTTCAGAGGCCACAAATGGGCCTGTTTTCATGTTTCGTGTGTTGTGAACTTTCGTATAGGTACTTGCTATTATTCGTACAACTAAAACGAAACTCCATTTTATTTTATTCATATTTCATGTGTGATTTCACCCATTGCATGATACTTAGATTTCACTGTATTCAGTTAGCTCGCGCTAACAAGTTCTTCATACCTAATAGCTATACGTGATTGCATGTATTATTGTCCCATTTTGTTGAATAGTGAGAGAAAATTTAATTCTAAATTTTTGTAGACTTTCTTCATAACGGGATTCTCGTCATACAATAATAGCGTTCGAAATGAAACTTTGTTTCAATCTTTAATAATAATTCTGAACCTCAATCGATTTTTAATGTGAAATAATAATTAATTTCAATAAAGAAACGTGTTTTTTGTTCTAAATTCAATTTATCTATTTGATGCCATTAAATATCCATTAAATATCCATAATTTGTAGTCTACTTTTATAGATAGGTAGGCAAGTATACAACACAAATTTTATTAGTCATTTTACTGATAATACTGGTACTTTTAGAGTTCCATACCATTTTGGTAAAAATGGTACCCATGATGGCACTTTCTCCGTCCGTTTATCCGTTCGTCACACTCGATTATTACAGTAACTATTAAAGCTATCGACCTGGTAATAGGTCAAAATATTATACTCGTTTTCACCAACACTTCGATAGGTGACAGTTTTCACTTACAAAAACTGTCACCTAAGGGCTTAGGTGTCTCTTGAAGTCTGACCTGACATCATTAAAAACATTAAAAAGGGGGCAAAAATAAAATCAACTTTTACACAAATATATATTTTTTTATAAGTATTTTTTTAATGTTACAATAAAACTTATTATTAGCTTATTCTAATTACTATACAAATCTTGCCCGCGTGGAATGGTGCCAAGAATACTGGCTGCATTTCCGCGTTGAACAGCTAGGCTGATACGTTGCGCAAAAAATGAGCCAGCCCTTCTGTCACCAGTTGAGGCTGGTAAGAAGTATTAACAATAAACCTCTAAAAACAAAGTTAGGTTTGCTTTTTTATCAAAAGTACTTGTACGTTATAGTTCAACGAACAACATAAATATTAAAAAAAAACGGCCAAGTGCATGTCGGACTCGCGCACCGAGGGTTCCATACTGCAAACCCTCGGTGCGCAACTCCGACTCGCACTTGGCCGGTTTTTTAGGGTTCCATACCAAAATGGTAAAAATGGAACCCTTATGGTGAGACTTTCTCCGTCCGTCCGCCGTCCGTCCGTCTGTCACACTCGATTATTTCAGTAACTATTCAATCTATCGACTTGAAATTTAGAATAGTTATGGGTAATAGTGACCTGACGTCATAACAATCGTAAAAATTTGAAAATTGTTTTTATTTTTATTTAAAAGGGGGGGAAAACTGGGTCGACAAATTTTCAAAATTAGATAATAATATTGAGTGGGGTAGCATATGAAAGGGCGTTACTTGTGTATACTAAAACTAATTTTTATTTATTTTTATGCCTGATAGTTTTTGATTTATTGGGCAAACTGTCGAAAAAAATACCGTTCCCCCTTATCTCCGAAGTTTACCAATCGAAAAATCTGAAATAATTATGATCAATAGAAGTTAACGTATATTTTACAGGAAAAATAACATCAACTCGCTGACTAGAATAAGATACTTATTTTGATAATTACAATAATCCGCCAATAACAAATTTACGCTTGCGGTTTGCCAGCAAAAGTACCTACTCAAAAGTGATCAATGTTTTACTTCTTTTATGGTATGGAACCCTCGGTGCGCGAGTCCGACTCGCACTTGGTCGGTTTTTTTAATATCTATGCGAAGGCGCCATGTTCTATGTTATAGGCCAATACTGCCATTAACTACTTACTGAATAAATATTATGTAGAATTTATAATGTAGATACTTCTACGCATCATAATACTCGTATAGCCTGTATACTTAATATTATCTAATGTATGGTGTGTCTTTGCCTGTTTGGCGCGTAAATGCGTAAACTTTCATAGAAAATAACCTGTTACATCATAATATTATTATTACAATTTTCCTAGCTGGGCTAGCTAGGAAAATTGTAGCTTTTCTGTTAATTCTTTCATAGAAATTAGAACCCCACCACTGATTACTAACCTCAAGATGGTACTTAAACCTTTTTCATACAAGCAAACAGTAGCGCCAACTGTCAAAATACTATAGGTGGCCGCTGAGCGAACTACCGCGTGGCCTTTAAATACTGTTGGTACTAATGACACCGATAAACTGGCGACATTTTTTCGCGCGGTTCGCCTTGTCTAGAGAAGATGTCAATTAACGCCACCTATCGTTCATTTTCATTGTTTCTGTATTAAAAGTTGGATACAGTTATAAAAATTGGTCAAGTGCGTGTCGGGCTAGGCACTGAGGGTTCCATACTATCCAACCAATTCTCATTAATAGTGTAATAGGGTTCCGTTTTTACCCTTTTGGTACGGAATCCTAAAAAACCACAAACATTTTGAGTTTCGTGAGGTGACTCATACATTGATTTCGCCCGTGCACTTTCTACATTATATCCGCATCCGCGAAGTATTATTTAATAACATTTTATACTTAGGTACTTATAGTAGGAATTAATCCTATTTTTCCTACTATAATATGTATTAAACATCTGAATGTATGTTTGTTTGTTACGCTTAAACTCCTAATTTTGATGAAATTTGACACAGAGATTTACTGGAACTTGGGAAAGGACATAAGCTACTTTTTATCTCAAATTTTTATGTCAAAATTTTTTTCTCGGCCATATTATATCTTAGGAATAATGAATCGCTCGCTACGAGCAGGATTCACTTATCTTCTCTTTTACTTCGGTCTAAATTCAAAATAAGAAGGCCAAGAACTCGAGGAACAAAACAATGTGGCCCCTTGTAATGGAAAGAACTATTATTATCATAGAGTAATAAATAATAATGATATGAGCTGATATCAGCAGTGCTATTCTACAAAATGCTGTATAGATGGTATGCAAAATTATATTCTGCAATTAATTTCAGTTCGCTCGACAACCATCCATGCGACACTAGCGCTGCATTGGCGGTAATGGTGGGCATCAATTCGCCAACAAAACAGCTATGATTTGTAGAATCGGATGCAACATGAAGTATTGCAGCGCTGTTACACCTGACAAATTCATACTGCGTAGATGTCAGCTCGTCGCTGCTTGGAGTATTTTCGCAGAATAGCACAGCTGCAGGGCGATCGGCTAAAAATGTATCAATCATTAAAGAACTGTATCAATGTCAAAACGTGATTTTCAAGAGTTGTCAACACCCGTATTTTCGTATTTTGACATTGATACAGTTATTTAATGATTGATACATTTTTAGCCGATCGCCCTGCTGCTTATTATCAATAGAGTTTTCTATTATTCATACATTGCGGCGCGGCGCCGTTTTTTTGTTCATTAATTTTAATGTTTTGTAATTTAATGTTTTGTATTTTGTACTCTATCTAAATATCCTAAACTGTTTTCTTCTGATTTATAATGCTTCTGTTTCTGCCAGTTATTGATGCTCGGGCTATATATATGTGTTGTAATAAATCAATTTATCTTGTTATATTGTAATGCTCAAGTGTTGTTGGCGGAACCAATAAAATAAAATAAAATAAAATAAAATAAAATTTTCTTACTGACACGGGGCGTCGACGGGTTAAGCTAGTATCTGTGATTAAACCCGATCGCAAAGTTCTGTGGCATCGTTTTGAGGGTTCCGCACCCGAAGGTTAAAAACGGGACCCTATTACCACCTCTATTACAACTTTGCCGTCCGTCCGTCCGTCCACCCGTCACCAGGCTGTATCTCTAGTAACGTGATACTTGAAAATGTTCGCAGCTAATTATTTGTATTTCAACAAAATATACTAAAAAAATAAAATAGAATAAATATTTGCTGATGTAGGTACGTCTATCCGTCTGTCTGTCTGTGTGTCACGACCCTTTATTTCCTGACCCTTTTGGAATAGTCGTAGATAATGATGGCCCGCCATCATTATCTACGACATAATATAATTATTAATTATTTACTTAAAAAATAAATATAATAAGGACGGCTCCTATGTGCAACAAACGTGTTTTTTTTTTCGTTCTTGAATATGTTGAGCTGGGGTCCTTGGTTTCTTGTTGAGAATTGGTCTTGATAGGTAGTATGGAACCCTCAGTGCAGGAAATCGACTCGCACTTGGCAAATTTTTATTGCAATCCGATCGCTGTGCTACGTCCTCTCGCTCACTGAACCCAACCGGTTTCTATTTCGAGAATCTCGCCATATTTTATACAACCTGACCAGAAAAACCGGCCAAGTTCGAGTCGCACTCGCGCACCATAGGTTCCGTCACGCCAAGTACCTGCCATCGCTAAACAGTAAACAGCCGACGCGACGCAACGACGCGCGACGGTGGGAGTTGGAGCGCTAGATATATTCTGTTTATAGGATCTGTAATATGGAAGCCGCCAAACTTTTTAGTTAACTTTTGTACCTATTAGGTATTTGATGGTACACATAATATTATAACCAGTAAACTGGCACAACTCGTATTTACGAGTACTGACCTTATACTTTTGAAGACATTGCAATTTAGAGCAAGTACCTAGCTTATGCTCGTTTTCAAAAACATTTTAAGAGACACCTAAGCCCCTTATGCTCGTTTTCACCAACATTTTAAGAGACACCTAAGCCCTTAGGTGACAGTTGTTGTCTGTAAAAACTGTCACCTATCGGCTTAGACGTTTTCTAAAGTGTTGGTGAAAACGGCAATTATAGATTTATAAAGGCTTGAATTTTGTACTCGACAGGAAAATAATGTATAACTGGTTATCAATTCCAACTTGATACTTCTATCCATTTCTAAGAAAATGGGTCGTTAGAACAAACTGCAAGAATATTTTGTCAGAAAAGGCTTATTATTCAGTTTCACAGTATGCTACTAGATTATAATATAGCTATTATTTGCCATAGCATGATGTTTATTTAATTGTCATGAATTTTGAACAATTTGAACGCTGTAAAAACAGTAGATTATGTAGGATAGGTCACTTATTTATTTATTTTCCATCTTGTATGTTTCCACAATATTCAAGTTCAATGACATTTTATTTTATTCTAAGTATCAGAGAGACAACAAAGTGATTACTGTGTATACACGGGTTCCGGTTATTTTTTTTCCTTTTAAGGCACGGAACTCTAAAACATATAAAGTGGCAGGAACTTTAAAAAAATATTGAGTCTCGAAAAAATTGACCATTTTGACATCAACACACTTGGCTAAGTAATCATTTAGTTTCTTAACTAATTAATTCGTAATTTTATTTTAAATTACTTTTTTATAAATTAGGATGAAAATAACGTTCACAAAGATTAAGATTAAAATCAAATATAAAAATACAAAGTTTCAGCATTTTATCTTTTGTAATAGGGGTCATCTGTCCCTTTCTCGCTAAGTGAAAATTTGTAGGTATACAGCTATAGTGCGACAAGGCTATTTTAGCGCCAAAATCGGAACTAACGTCGCTCTCTTGTGATACTGTTTGATAGTTCGCTCTGTCGGTATATTGCTATTGTATGTTGTGTTGGTTTTGCTTAATAATAATTAAAATAAAACTAAAATTGAAGTAAATTTGAGGATATTTTATTTTCTGGCTGCCTTTGTTCTATAACAGCGCCCTCCCGCCAATGTCATTCAAGTGCCAAGAGAGCCTTGTCGGACTGTACTATGGCATACACTTTGACGTCAGAATAGGTACAGCTGTCTTTGTCTGTTGAGAAATATTCAAATGCTTATAGGTTTTTTTTTTAATTTAAAGATTAATTCCGTTATTTTACCATTCTGTTAAAAACAATTTTAAAAATAATTCTACTTTGAAAAACATACAAAAAAAATCAATATTATGATTTCAGTCAACTACCCAATTATGATATTTTTTAATGCTAAATTGGTGTCTTACTTTTAGAGCGTAGGTAATACGTTAGTAATATATTATTTATTCAGTGAATAAATAATATAATATATAGTACATTGTAATAAGTGATACCTACTTGTCATTGGTTTACATCAAGCTAGCCTGTTATTTGTAAACCTTTTTCATTTTATGAAGAAATCGTGTTTTGAACACACTTTTATTAGCTCCGCTTATAGCTGTACTTACCTAGGTACATAGGCAATTGAATAAATAAAGTAATTTCTTGTGTAACGATTGTCGTAATAAATAATAAAGATGCCGTGGGTTCTATCGAGCTGATCCGATGATTGAACCATGGAGGTGATTAAGTTGACCCAAAATAGCGGCCGGTCGTCTACGCAGGTACGTCATCTCTTCGGCACCTTTCCTCGTGGCGCCCTCATACAGCATCCCAGTTGACACCCGAAAATGTGCTCTACTCTAGGCAGGGTTCAACTCATATGCCGCTTATTACAAGTAGGTATACCTACCTACCTATAAATTAGGTTAGGTATGCAATTTTATCCCTGAAAATTGTACACCAAATTCCAATTTTTTTTAACGTATTCTTTTCTCGAGTTCAATGAGTAAGTGGATTGACAAACCCCATCAAAATCGATCCACTAATTGTTCAGGAAATTCGTTCTTGCGGTAACATAATGGTCGCATGGAGGTTTTTCTAAGGGCTATGGAGACCACTTAACATCAAGTAAACTATACAATAACTATTCTTGACAATAATTAGGTAATACAAAGTCTCACCCGTCATATCTAAAGCATCCTCGAAAGTCACAACTCCTTTGGCAACCATTTTTATTATTAAAAAAAAACACACACACACAAATTGAAAAATTATTCCAACACAAACTTATTTTATTATTCAACTTCCGTGGCATTTGTTAATGTCACACGAATATTTAACGAGTTTATCGCACATTTTATTTCTATTTATTATCGATTAAATAAATTATTATTTAATTATTTAATTAATTAAATTAGAGATGCCGCACGAAGCGATTTGAGATACCGAGTTGCCGCGCGTAACTGTCGGCGTCGGCACAGAATACGGAATACTTCTGTCGATTGCGACTAACCGATATTACTAGTTCTTCGCGCCTATATGTATAAATAGGTGGCTTGTTTTCCATGATTATCAGTCTGAGACATTAGCGTAATTACTGGCAAACCACCAGCAAAGGTGCACTGCCAAGCGATTAAGCGTTCCAGCGCGATTCTGTGTAGAAACTTAGGGGTAACTTCCTTCCAAGCTCTTCTTCCTACAATCTTTAATACCACTATCGAAATTTCAACGCCCAAGCTTTCCTCCTCTTTAAAAAAAACAATGCAATGACGTTGGGCCCTTTGATTAGGTATATTCTAGGTTGGGCCAATAAAACTTAAACTATTCCAAATTTCAGGTGCTGAAATAATCGAGTATGACAGACGGAGAAAGTCTCACCATAATGGTTGCATTTTACCATTTTGGTATAAATCTATAAAAATGAACACACTTTACGTCCATCGTTCGGATTTCAACGACAGGCCCTTTTGGGAAGAGCCACATCCGAAGGATACGCTAACAAACTCCCTAATGAAATATTAAACTTATCCCTCAATAAGTTCAACTTAGCTGTGAAACGAAAGCTCATTATTAAATCTTACTATAGTATTAAGGGTTTTTTACACGAATCAAATTCTTGAGACTGCTGTAAGTTTACTAGCTCAATTAGTTTTTAAGAGTCATTGTGAAATGGTGATAACACAAAACAAAACCCGGCTGAGTTTGTCGTGGGCTCCTTCTCAGTGCTGGGCTCATTTGAACCCACATAAACTTAGCTTTAATTATAGTAAGTAGTTGTTGTATGTGGCAAAATACGATATATTTTTGACGCTTTACAAGAGCCTATACGTGAGGCCTATGTGAAATAAAGATATTTTGAGCTTGAGTTTAAAAGGTGTTGCGGCCCTACCAGCCCGCGAAATTCAATTTTTATTTAGTTTTTCGCAATTATTAGACTAACTACACATTGTAGATTTATGGAAATGCATTTTGCGGGCCTACTTTTTATGCACCTACATGTTTTTAATAGAAACTTTGCTCGAAAGTTCCCACTCATCTCATATTGGTTCCCGAAAGATAATTTTTTGCAGTTTCCCAGATTTCGAGCTATCGGGAACCAATATGAAGTAAATGAGTATTGTTGAGAAGAGTTTTTATTAAAAACATGTAGATGCATAGGTGTTGTGCCCGCAGAACTCATTGCCATTAGCCTTCGATGTATAATTAGCCCACTATGAGCGAAAAACTAAATAAAATTTGAATTTTCGCGCCCGGATGTTACCCATCGCCCTTAAAAGAGTCAGCAGGCCACACTGCGGGTGGTGGGTTGAGACTAGCACATCTAGACATAATTAGGGCATTTCTCGATACACTAAAAAGATAATAACATTTTTAGAGTATTTTACACACGTGCAAGATTGCCGTGGGGTAACAAGTTTTGCAATACTAGCTTGTTAAAAGCTATAATAATAAATCTATTGAAATAATGGATAAGGAAAACGTGACGCCACTTTCCTTATCCATGACTTCGGACATTTATTGTACGGGTTTAATAAAATTTAGCATTTAAAAAAATATCATCGCGTTCAAACAAGACCTGTTTGATGTGAACTTTCCAATCAAGCAACCTTAGCCATATCTACATAACTTACAATGTTGAGTAGTTTGTTTGTTTGTATGTATGTATGTATGTATGTATGTATGTTTGTTTGCTTGTTTAAACGCGCTAATCTTAGTAACTACTGGTACGAATTGAAATATTATTATTTTTGTGTTTGATATTATAGTCTTTCTATCGAGGAAGGCTATATTATAAACATCACGCTTTGACCAATAGGAGTGGAGTAATAGTTTCAGCTGTTCAAACAATACTTTAAATCCATTTAGTCCACACTTAATATTTCGCCATAAATATGATTTATATGTATCTTTTATGATATTTACTTGCTCACACTGAGCTTGAGCCTCTTTATAATTATTATTTGTATAGCGAAACATAATTAAACGCATTTGTACTTATACGATAACAATCTGCAAAAAAATTAAACAGATGTTGTGAGTTTGGGTTAACAAGAAATAGTCGAAATTATTTTTATTTCTATACAATATATTTCGCCGAAATAATACAGTCTCCACCATCTGCCCAAAAGATGAAATTAAATAAAACGAAATTAGATGAGATGAGATGAAATGAAAATTTATTCATAATATTATTATGAATAAATTAATATTTATTATAAATTAATTTATTATAATAATAATAAATTAAATCTTTATTATTATTATAATTAATATGTGAAAGCCTCCTTGGCTCTTGTGTTTGATTATGGCCATATTGTTAGATAACCTCTTACCTGTATACCTATATTCATAATATTAAGCTTAGCCTAAAACTGTATACCTATAGCTATACCTATGTCTATGTTTAGTTCCAAGTAGTACGCTAACATCTTCGGCTGCATCATCACTTACCATCAGGTGAGATCGCAGTCACTAGTACATGTACCTATTAGTGTAAAAAAAGACGTGTGACACTCGGAGACTGCCGCGGTAAAGCTATTGCATAGCATTTTTTATCCATGTCCATTTATGTGTGTTATTATTTCGTTACGGAATTTCTGGATTCGGTCTCCACGCTCAAGGCCCGCGATAGAAGCTATGCAATAGCTTAGGTAAAAGTTATTACACTCAAACCTAATATTAAAAGTAACCTAGGCCTATGTGAAATAAAGATATTTTGAGTTTGCGTCATTTGCATTTCCTCTGGTGCTGCAAGCGTCCATGGGTGGAGGTGATCGCTTCACTTAAAAAATCTGAGAAGAATCCCTTGCCCAGTTACACTGGGACATAACATGGCGCCGGCAGCAGGGTGCAAGGGTGTGCACTTGAACCCCCCTCGTGTAAAAAAACCAGCCAAGCGCGAGTCGGGCTTGACCGGTTTTCTTCGGTATTTAATGTCGTTTACAAAAAAATAACCGAAATTTTCGCGCTCGCTTCGCTCGCGTTTGCTTGTATCTTTACTCAAATACATACATCCACTCTAAACTGCTTTTTGGGAAAGTTTCTCATAGCTGAAATTTTCAAATATACTAATTATGGGTAACCACAGACTTGTATACTAAGGACAGGGCGAACAGCGTGAAAAAATGTCGCCAGTTTATGGGAGCAACAATGACTATTTTGCACCCGCCCCAGTCAGTAGTCAGTATTGATAGGTAAAGACCTATTTCTTTTTTTTTTTGAATTAATAATAATATTGCAGGCAAGAGTTTCGACAAATGGTGCTACATTTTCTTGTATGAAGAACGTTTACCTAAAATGTTCGGATGGGCCTATCTTGACTATTTTTATTTATTTGGGTAACAAAGATTAATAACAAAAATAAAATTTAATTAAAACGACAAGGAGCTTCCATAAAAAAGTAAAATTACGTTTAATCGCTCAATTTTTACAAAAGGTTCACGGGATGCAGCGACAGTGAAAATTCAACCATTGCAAATTCTACCTGTATAATGTACTCAATGCCCACCCTTAAAAATTTGCTGGGTAGATGCATAATGAGTACTCTGACAAATTTACGTCATAATACAAGGTAAAAGGCCCGCGAAACAATATTTAAATGAAACTGAATTATTGGACCCCCTCAAAGAAATCCTGGTGGCGCCCATGAGACATAAAATGATGAGCTATGCATTTAATTGAAAAGGAGAATGCCGATTTTTTGTATGAAAATTGGGCTATACCTTGCGTCTTAACCACATCATCGCCAAAACATTAGAAATATTCTCAATATTATGTAAAAAAGATTAGTAAGATATTAACAGGGAAATCGTAATATCTGATTTTCTTTCTAAGTTTTATAAGTGGCATGGCGGTTCCACATGTTTCGAACGTTTAATTACTTTTTTTATAATACTTTTGAACCCCTTTTCACATTTCACAAACATAAATAAATAATCTATATACTTATAATAAAACTGTAAAGGGTCGAATTCTGTACATTGAAGATATTTTGAAAATTTTTGTTGGAGGACACTATTTAGTCGATACTGAAGCCAAAACTGTAATTTGTTTAATTTTTGTCTGTCTGTCTGTCTGTCTGTCTGTCTGTTTCACGACCGGGCATCACGGCTAATCCGCTGGATGGATTTAAATGAAACTTGACATGATTATAGTTCATACCCCGAGGTAGGACATAGGATACTTTTTGTCCCGAAATTCATCATGGTTTCCCTGGAAGACGGCATCAAGGTCCAAACGTTTTTTAGTTATAATTCATTAACGCGCTGTCCGATTTCATTCTTTTTTTGTTAGAAAGGAGGTTTTTTAAAGATTATTCCATACAAATCTTATCATCGTCACTTTTGTAGTTCAGAAATTACAGACATCAGAACCTTTAAGTTCAAGTAGGTAGGTGACTTGAAACTCGGAATGCACAAAGAACCTAGGGCTAGGACGTAGGGCTCAAGTAAGACTGGAGTACCCTTACAGCCGTAAATAAATAGGCTTAGCAGGAGATTTTGTATGGTTTAAAATTTTTCACTTTTAGGGTGAACAAAAATCATGTAACTGGCGTTATTGCTACATTATACCGTATAGCGCCATCTCTACAATTTATGTGGAACTTGAATGTAAAACTCTGAGATAGGTACTACCGAATTTTTTAAAATAATAATTAACTGTCATGTTATTTACTGTTTCCTGACTTTATATTAAGATGGCACTGTTAAGACACGAACAGATTTAAACTTTATCATCCGCAATATGGAAAGGGTAAGATAATGGTTCACAAATATTTTTAACTCTTAGGTCTTATCGATCCTAACCGACTGACTGTCATCTAAGGTCTTTTTATACGTAAGGAAATATATTATAGCCATTGCCCATTCTGATGTTTTGGATTGTATTGAGATGAAGCAAAGATTTTTAAAAGACTCTTATATTATGTTGGGCTGGGGAATATTGTTAGTAGAGTACCTAATTTATCCCAGTGGTACCTACCCGGCCGAACTCTGAAAGAAGAGTTCTACCACCAGTACAACTTTTCACATGGTTTAATAATTTTTGACATATTTCGTGGTTTCAGAATAAAAATCACAATGAAAAGGACGTCACGTAGTGACCACGACCTGTGCCACTGGGTCGAAATATCGACAGTTAAAATCGTCCTTTTGATCTTTCAACTACATTTTAATGAAACTTTATAATATTATTATTAAGAAAAAGTTTTCAAAATCACCCGTGCAAAGTAAGAACAGCCGTGCTATTCTGCAAAAAAGGGACGAGCGTACATCTATGCATCAATGAATTTGTCAGTTGTAATAGAGTACAATTTTGCATACCATATTCGGGTTGGCAGCTGTCTGGCAGCTATTTCATTTTGTAGAATAGCACAGCAGGTTTTCGTACAACATCACACTGGAATCCCGCGAAAAATTAAGGAATTCCAGTAGGAAGGTATATTATGTAAAAAAAAATCGTAATTCACGCGGGCGGAGCCGCGGGCAACAGCTAGTGCAATATTAAAATTTGAAAGAAGATTCTTCATGCATACGTGCTTGAGACGCAGAGTGACGCAAATCTAGCCCATTTTTAGGCATTCTTCTTTATTACTTGTTGTTAGTAGTACTGGAAATTTCCCTAAACTCGTCATTAACTAGATTTCAATCATAGCTTCTAAATTGAGGTCATACTATTTACGAAGTAAGTTTTTGCGTGTTGTTCTGAGACAGGTTTTAGTTTGCAACGTGTTTAGATAATATTTTCTTAAGTTTTGCAAAACATGATTATACTTTAACCTCCGTCAAAACAACGTAAATCTCATTGAGTACTCAGCAACTGACATAGGCGTGGAAAAGATTCGCCTTCCTATAAGCCTACAGGGGGTTAATTTTAAAAAGTGTCCGGAGATTCGCCATGTCAATGTTTACGTCATTAAAGAACCAATAATGATCGTCAAAGGCATTTGACGTATGACGACGAATGTCTCGTGGTGGCGATTGGCAGAATTCTGTCAATAACTCGCTGGTCTAGAAACATGTCACACATTTGACACTGTATCACTTTCTATCAAGTGTGATAACAGTCAAGCGCTAGTAGTAGTATCTATTGTAGTGTTCTTCTAATGTCCTTGTTTCTGATATTCCCTACCGACCTAGTGAGGTAATCTTAATATATATAAATCTCGTGTCACAATGTTTGTCCTCAATGGACTCCTAAACCACTTAACCGATTATAATAAAATTCGCACACCATGTGCAGTTCGATCCAACTTGAGAGATAGGATAGTTTAAATCTCAATTAATCTATTTTTTATTACCCCTAAGGGCAAAACAACGTTTGCCAGGTTAGCTAGTTATATTATAAAAGTTAATAAATAAATTCCAAAAAATTTTATCACTTTAATCTGTGTCACTTTACCCCTAACAGAACTCATGACATTTTCAACTAAAGGCGGTTCCCAATATTCAATCTATCTTCCATTTGCCCTACTTGAGATAGCATTGTGACATAAGCTCCATACAAGTTACGTCAAATTTCTATCTCTAGTAAGGCAAACCATGGATAGATTGAATACTGGGAGCTGCCATAGGAGATCAATATTCTTTTCAAAGTTAGCTTTGGAGAGAAAAATTGCCGTGAAAAGATCTACAGGTTGCAAGCAACATAAATTTTAAATGCTGAATGACATAATATTTAAGAGGGTGGATGGAATTTAGAGAGGATTTTCGAATGTTGGTCGTTAAACTTGAATTTGAAGATGGCACTAGATGATGATGATGATTTATCACTTCAGTTCAATGATGCAGGCCAACGTGGTTTTTACGCGCATTGTGATACTTTTTTCTAGCCTTGATCTTCATTCCACTCCTGTTAGTGAAGTACCAAACGGCAAATCGCGAATTGAGTATAATAATGTAGGTTAATTTAAGGCATAGAATAATTTATAATATTGGATGGATTGGATTTTTTATGTTCCGGGAAACAGAGACGACAATTTGACCTACGTTTTGACGACCTCCGTGGACGCACGCTCGGATTCGAGTGAGAGGTCGCGGGTTCGATTCCCGCCACGGGCCACTTTGGAATTTTATAATTTCTAAATTGGCTCAGGTCTGGTCTAGTGGGAGGCTTTGGCCGTGGCTAGTTACCACCCTACCAGCAAAGACGTACCGCCAAGCGATTTAGCGTTCCGGTACGATGCTGTGTAGAAACCGTTGGGGTGACTTAACTTACCCCTTCCAAGTTAGTACGCTAACATCTTCGACTGCATCATCACTTACCATCAGGTGAGATCGCAGTCAAGTACTAACTTTTTCACTTACCATCAGGTGAGATCGCAGTCAAGTACTAACTTTTATAGCGTAAAAAAAAAGTTATTATTTTTTAGTATAAAATATCTCATAATAATGGCAGGCAATTACTGAACAGGTGAACGTTTTTCTCGTCTCATAATTAGGGTTCCGTACCTCAAAAAAAAAACCGAAATCCTTATAAGATCACTTTGTTATCCGTCTGTCTGTCTGTCCGTGTGTAACGCCCCTTTATTGCAGTAACTATTAAAGATATCGCCATGAAATTTGGAATAGGTGTAGATAATGATGGCCCGCCGTCAGTGCAATCATAAAAAATTGAAAATCTTTTTTATTTTTATTTCCAAAGGGGGTAAACCGGGTCTTCAGAATTTCAAAATGAGATAACTATATTGAGTGGGGTATTATATAAATGTATTCTAAAACCGATTTTTATTTATTTTTATGCCCGATACTTTTTGATTTATTGAGAAAACTGTCGAAAAAAATACCGTTCTCCCCCCTTATCTCCGAAGTTTACCAATCGAAAATTCTGAAATAATTATGATTGATAGGGATCAATGTATATTTTACGGGAAAATTAAAATCAACTCTGTATCTATTATACTTTTATTGGTATTAGCAATTAACCTCATAAAACAAAGTTTAGTTTGATAAATAATTAACAAAAAAGGGATTCTTAGGCCCGGTTTCCACCAAATCAGAGCGGAGCGGAGAAACTAATCAGATTTCGTCATTTTGTCATCATCTGTTTGCGCGCCGCCACCGCCGTTACATTACAGAGTAGAAACATTTAAGAGTATCTCTGTAATTGAATATTGAATATTATTTGATATTTCTCCAAATATCGAGTTAAAAATAAACTCGTAGAACAAAAGTTGTAAACAACTAGAGGCCGAGAGCGATTTGGTATTTTTTATATACTCGTAACTCTGTATAGACCTAAGAACAATAAAATATGGTAGGTAGTTACGTTATAGATATCTGAGACTTATGCTAAAAAAAACAAATTTGACCCGTTCACAAAAGCTTTGCCGATCAGTTTCCCACTTTAGATGACCGCATCCCGCGCTCGTCTGGTCGACGACCAGTCAATTTGATACTTGGCCAACTTATCGGTAAACCTTCTTCGAACGGGTAGTAGTGTAGAATATTGTCTATTTATTTGCATGTGATTGTGATATTACACAGGGTAATACAAAAATACGATAATCCCCTACATAATCACCTATTTTGTTGTTAGCAATTTCAAATAATTATTTATTCATAGTGTTTCACTTACACGAAAATTGTTACAAATGGCAGTGTCATTTACGTGTGAGAATTAGTCTTTAATTAAACAGATAATTATTTATTTAAAACAACTGTGAAACTTTATATTATTATTACAAATGTATGTGTTACTGGTAGTATATGTGTTTATTACTCAATGTTAAAATTATCCTTTCACACATTTCCTAAATAAGCCAGAAAAAGTATACATTTCCTAGGAATTGTATACATTTCCTGGTTTTCACATATTTTCTGTAACATCGACAAAACATACCTACTCACTATTCGGTATAGATTTTAAAGTAATAAAAAATAAGTATACTTAAGCAGATTCTTTTGAAACGTTCAATGTTCCGATACGTGATTAATTTTATTCTAATAACCATAATTTAACACTTGTTATTTTCTATTTTTTTTTAATGATTGTTACAATTAGGTCAATAACGAAAATACCTAATGTCATTCGTATAACTATAGTTTAAAGAAATGACACGGCAATTCCACTCCCGTATGAAATTGCTGTTCACAATTTATTCACAACGCCAAAGTCTCTGAGGAACCGTTTTTCAACTTCTTAACGTCGCTTGGCAGGAGGAAAGCGATGAAGGCACCAACTGGAAAACGAAGAAATTTCTTTAAGTAGGTAGATTTAGTAGGGACGTAGAATTTTATAAATTCTGTCCAAGAAATTTCTACTGGAACAGAAGGCCTGGCTAATTTTTGAATCAGCCTAGTCATTGAAAGCGAAAATGCAGTAGGTATTTTAATATGTAGGGCCCGGTTGCCACCAAAGCTGAACGGAGCGGAGCTTTGTTTGAGTAATCAAGAGATGGAGAGAAGCTGTAGTGTCTGCTTATTTCCACAAATGCGGAGAGAAGATGCGTAGCAAAGAGGAGATGTGAGCCGTGCGTAGACGTGTGATGGGAAAATAAGACAATATCTCCTCTTGATCTTGACGCATTTCCACTAGGCGGAGAGATATCTGCTGCTGTTTCGTTTCCTAGTCTCCGCTTTGGTGGAAACCGGGCCTCATTATAATTTGTACAAGTCCTGAAGATGTTCCTTTCTATATTCTACTATCTGTCTTTTTAAATATTCTACGAGCTGTCTCTTTAAATTATGTAGATATATTTTGTCATCTTGGATGAAACATTGCCTATGCTACCCAAGTGAACAGAAATCTAAAATCGGTACAGTTCTTTAAAATACCAGCTAGGGATATAAAAACAACAAAATACTTCTTTATTTCCGAACTCACCCATGTGTCCTCGAAAAGCTAAAGATTACCCCGTCAACAACTTCATATTGATGAGAACTTACCAAGAGTAAGTCCAGGGAAGATGTAAAAGGCCAGTTGACAGTCGGTGACCAGGAGGCCCTTGAGCACGTTGATGCCTGCCACCGAGCCCACCCTTCCGACCATCAGGGACAGGCACGCTGCCATGGCCCTACAAAAAAAAGTCTAGGTTTAGGTTAGGCATTAGGAATAGACAAACCTACTCGTATTAATTCACTGAACAGTTGACTGGCAACATCTTTTCGCATTTTTTTTTTAATTTTATCACGAAAAAAAACTGGCTAGGCTGGCTACCAACATATCTGCAAATAAATACGAGTTCCAATAAGTCTGTTGGCTTTCCGATAAGGACTGATAAGGAATCCCAGAGTAAACGCGATGCTAACCCGTTAGAGGTGAGTTTATTTACCCCTTCCAAGTCCCAAGTTATTACGATAGTATCTTCGGCTGCATCATCATTTACCATCAGGTGAGATCGCAGTCAAGTACTAATTTGTGGAGCACAAAAAATCTTTGCCTGTTTTTAACCGACTTCAAAAAAAGGAGGAGGTTCTCAATTCGTCGGAATCTTTTTTTTTTATTTATTTATTTATTTTTTTTTTTTTATCTATGTATGTTCACCGATTACTCGAAGACGCGTGAACCGATTTGAAAAATTCTTTTTTTGTTTAAGAGGGTTTTGTTTCCAGATGGTCCCATTTTAATCAGGTCAGGATCTGATGATGGGATCCTGGAGAAATCGACGGAACTCTTCAAATTTTGTATGGACACATGAAGTTATTTGAGTATTATTAGAAAGAGTAATATTTTCCAAGTTGTCCTATGGTCATCAGGTCAGGATCTGATCATGGGATCTTGGTGAAATCGAGGGAACTCTTCAAATTTTGCTAGTATACTTAAAGCGAGTTGGGTATTTTTTATAGTTACTGGTGCATATGCTACCAGATACTGATTTGATGACTAAAGTCATCAAGTCAGGGTCTGATGATGGGATCTTGGTGAAATCGAGGGAACTCTTCAAATTTTGCTAGTATACTTGAAGCGAGTTGGGTATTTTTAAAAAGTATAAAATAAAAATGGGAAATGCTTTCCAAAAAACCAACTTCAAATGCCACTACAAAGAGTGAAATAATTTTTATTTAAATTTTAGGTACCTACACCAATTCGAAGTCGGGCGATTGTCTATGACTTCGTCATTTCTTCGCACATCAAATAAGTAAGAAGGACTATTAGGGATTGTATGAAACATTGCCCGACTTTGAATTGGTGTAGGTACCTAAAATTTAAATAAAAATTATTTCACTCTTTGTAGTGGCATTTGAAGTTGGTTTTTTGGAAAGCATTTCCCATTTTTATGTTACTTACTGTTGAGATTATATGATAGGGTCAAGCACCTGTATTAAAATGTAAATAGGCACGACTTTGTATCAATAATTGAGTGGATCGTGAAAAATTCACGTCACGTCAAAGTCGTCCTTTCAGCTGATCCACTGCTGGACATCGGCCTCATGACCGCCAAGCACCACGATCTTGCGCCACCTGGCGCCAGCGACTCCCCGCGACTTTCTTTATGTCGTCCTTCCGCCTAGTTCAGTCTTACTCAAAGTGGGTTCGGGGGGCGATGGCGAGCATCATCACCCAAATTGGAAGAAGAACTATAGAACTGACAACAAAACGGGGAAATAAAATTGAAATTTAAAAATGGCTACCAAGAATTTTGGCTGCAAAAGTCAATCCCGCAGTTGTACCCTGGATTCAACTATTTTTGACGGCATCCCCATCGTCACATTTGTGTGAACGTAGATTTAGCGCTGTGACAACACTGCTTACTAAAAACAGAAATCGTTTGCCGTTACCAAATACGCGGCGAATTAAGACTGTTTTTGACTATAATCATACATGATATCAACAAACTTGTTAAAAATCATCAAATTCATCTCTCACTGGTCTAGTTTAGAATGAAAGTTTAAAAACAAACGACTTATACCTATAGCACACCATAACTAAATTAATTAAAGTAATGAAATTGTGCTTTTTAAGTTCAGGGGGCGCTGAAAAACAATTGATTTTCAAAGGGAGCGGTAAAATAAATAAGTTTGAGAATCTCTGGCCTAGTTGGTCTGCCGACTCTGCAGTTCCCAGTGCGTAGCCGCCATTCCAGCACCTTGATAAAATGATGATAAAAATGTAAGATGGAGAAATATACAAACTTGACGTAAGTGGGGAAGACATCCATACTGAAGATGGAGATGAAGCCGAAGTTGACGACGCCGCAGATATAGACCATCAGGCAGATGGAACTCGCCAGCCAAGAGCTCGAAGCGTTGATGCTAAGCCCTGCTACACCAGTGATCAGCTGAAACATTGGTAAAATTTTATGGATGGAACTTGAAAGGATTCTATGATACAACTTCACTAATGTGAATTATGTGATAGATGTTTTACTCTGTCTTATCAATCACTCTTATGTATTAACGTCAGCAGTATTACCCCAACGTAACATACCATGTACGACATACTTGTTTGTGGATACTAGATATACTACAAATATGAATGTTTTTGAGTATGGATTAAATGGAATGTAAATTTACTTAGCGTAGCTTATACCCTGGATTAAACCAAAGTCTACTTTTAATCCGGGAAAAAGATTTCTGCGGGATTGGTCGGGAAAAACTAAAATTCGGGCAAAAGTAAATTATTAAAAAAATCTTTATTATTAATACTTATAATGTTATAACTTTTAAAAATTACCTGTACACCAATAACCATTCTCTTGCGGCCTACACGGTTGACGATGACGCTGAGCAGAATGTTGACGAGAGCTACCATCATGCTCGTCGCGAACACTGTGACTAACGCAAACGTGTTCAAACTGCAGTCGCTGTTCTGGAACAAGCACGAAGGAAGCCTTTAGACCAGCTAGGCACCAGAGCGTGGGTATTTAAAGGTAGTTTTACCAGTAGATGCAAAGAAAGCTTAAAATGTACATAAGTTCTCACTATAGTTCAATCAATGAATGACCTAAACGGGGGTGTAAAGTGCATGAGAGGGGACCTAAGCAATTTCTTCTAAAACTTGTTCAGGATACTTAGGAAGTTAACATACTAAAAGTCCACTTTTGGGTTTTTCGCTAATATCTCAAAAACGGTGCGTCATAGCAAAAAAAGTTCTGCTACTAAATTAAAGCTAATAAAATTTGCTACACATTTGGTCTTGCACACTTTTCCGGATTCCCAACCGTTTATGCGCCACACGCTCCAGATAATACAAAATAATAGTTATTCAGCACTAGACATCCACCCGCGGCTTGGCCTGCGTGGAATTTGATTATATCGCGAACATTAATTCGGGATATAATCTATATATCTATATACTTATAATAAAACTGTAAAGGGTCGAATTCTGTACATTGAAGATATTTTGAAAATTTTTGTTGGAGGACACTATTTAGTCGATACTGAAGCCAAAACTGTAATTTGTTTAATTTTTGTCTGTCTGTCTGTCTGTCTGTCTGTCTGTCTGTCTGTCTGTCTGTTTCACGACCGGGCATCACGGCTAATCCACTGGATGGATTTAAATGAAACTTGACATGATTATAGTTCATACCCCGAGGTAGGACATAGGATACTTTTTGTCCCGAAATTCATCATGGTTTCCCTGGAAGACGGCATCAAAGTCCAAACGTTTTTTAGTTATAATTCATTAATGCGTTGTCCGATTCCATTCATACTTTTTTTGTTATAAAGGAGGTTCTTTAAAGATTATTCCATACAAATCTTATCATCATCACTTTTGTAGTTCAGAAATTACAGACTTCAGAACCTTTAAGTTCAAGTAGGTAGGTGACTTGGAAATGAATGGAACTCGGAATGCACAAAGAACCTAGGGCTAGGACGTAGGGCTCAAGTAAGACTGGAGTACCCTTACAGCCGTAAATAAATAGGCTTAGCAGGAGATTTTGTATGGTTTAAAATTTTTCACTTTTAGGGTGAACAAAACTCATGTAACTGGCGTTATCGCTACGTTATACCGTATAGCGCCATCTCTACAATTTATGTGGAACTTGAATGTAAAACTCTGAGATAGGTACTACCGAATTCTTTTAAATAAAAATTAACTGTCATGTTATTTACTGTTTCCTGACTTTATATTAAGATGGCACTGTTAACACATGAACAGATTTAAACTTTATTATCCGCAATATGGAAAGGGTAAGGTATAGTTCACAAATATTTTTAACTCTTAGGTCTTATCGATCCTAACCGACTGACTGTCATCTAAGGTCTTTTTATACGTAAAGAAATATATAGCCATTGTCCATTCAGATGTTTTGGATTGTATTGAGATGAAGCAAAGATTTTTAAAAGACTCTTATATTATGTTGGGCTGGGGAATATTGTTAGTAGAGTAATTTATCCCAGTGGTACCTACCCGGCCGAACTCTGAAAGAAGAGTTCTACCACCAGTACAACTTTTCACATGGTTTAATAATTTTTGACATATTTCGTGGTTTCTGAATAAAAATCACAATGAAAAGGACGATTTTAACTGTCGATATTTCGATACATTGGTACAAGTCGTGGTCACGTAGTGACCACGACCTGTGCCACTGGGTCGAAATATCGACAGTTAAAATCGTCCTTTTGATCTTTTAACTACGTATTAATGAAACTTTATATTATTATTAAGAAAAAGGAGTTTTCAAAATCACCACAAGATAACCCGTGCAAAGTAAGAACAGGTTTCTGTACAACATCACACCAGAATCCCGCGAAAAATAAGGAATTCCAGTAGGAAGGTATATTATGTAAAAAAAATCGTAATTCACGCGGGCGGAGCCGCGGGCAACAGCTAGTGTTATATAATGCTGTAAGTTGTATTCACTTTGATCTGTTTGATTCTGCTTATAAGTCACCAGGAGGAAAACGAATGCGATCTCACATGGTAAGTGATGATGCAGCCGAAGATGTTAGCGTACTAACTCAGAAGGGGTGAGTAAAGTCACCCCAACGGTTTCTTCACAGCATCGCACCGGAACGCTAAATCGCTTGGCGGTACGTCTTTGCTGGTAGAGTGGTCACTAGCCGAAGCCTCCCACCAGACCAGACCTGGGCCAATTTAGAAATTATAAAATTCCAAAGAGGCCCGTGGCGGGAATCGAACCCGTGACCTTCCGGCTCGAAACCGAGCGCGCGTCCTTTGCGCCAGGGAGGTCATCAAACCAGATTCCGCCCAGATGGTGGATAATGGATGTATTGATGAATGTCTGCAGCGGAAAATAATCCTCCACCATACCAGACCTGAGACATAGAAATTAAGAAATCTTAAATGAGCCGTTCCTTGAAATAAAACCCGGTAGTTCTCGCTTAACTAATAAGCAAAGCCAACTGCGTCATTGCCCAAAGCCAAAACTGTAACGACTTCAGCCTAAGATGGCGTAGCCACTCACCAATCCATTAACTTGCAAGTTCTGAGTACGATGCTCGATCTATTATAAATACCAGTTCTGAATCTGAGGTGCTTATACTCCAAGCGGGCCCCAGGGCCCAGTTATTCCCATTTCTTATTGCGCCAATATTTATCAAAGAGTGCACAATTCCTCTTTATCATGATTAAAGAGACCGTTGTCAGCCGCAGGATGTTACGAGGGTCACTTACCTCAGTCAGGGTGGCATTTTGCGTCGACTCCAACATCTTGCAGAACGCCATGTCGTCACCTCTGTCCTTGGACTTCATGACGGAGTTAGCGATGTAAGGTAACCACACTACAAATGGATTTATCCTGAAAATAATGGAATATAACACTGTGAGTGGCATCCATGAGCAAATGAGCAGGCGGTAAATTCATACCTGAAGATTTGAAACATCATCAAAATGTCTGATGCATTCTTGATCAGTTTGTTCCGCCTTGTGTAGTATTATATTTTTTTTCTATGATCTAAATATTAGGTCCTTACATATGAAATTGATGACTTGACGTACTGGCCACTCAGATCTGAAATATCTCTTATTATTAAATTACTCCTGCATTTGTTTTTGGAAATCCGTAATTCATATGTTTTTTTCCATCTTTGGTTTTTCTTTGCGTCACTCAGTTTACAAAATGGAAAATGGAAAACTTAAAATATCGCGTAACTTACGAGTACAAGTTCCGCCGTTGCAGCAGTGCTGCAGAAACGTCTCAAAGTATTGTTATTGAATGATGTGTATTATGTATGGCGGTGGTGTCGCAAAAAAAAAGTGTGTTTCTGGTTCCAAAAATTATCCTTATTCCACGTCCACAAAGTATTTTGATTTCTTAAAATATGAAAATAGACCTTACCCAGTATAAGCCAGTAGAAATAACCCAGTCAGTAGTACGGTATTTTTCAGTAGGGGTGGTTTCAACAGCGGCAGGGTTTGTGCTTTTATCGAAGAAAAAAATCCCGTGGTGGCCTCCCCAGTGTCTTCGCCTAAGACAACGGACTCCACCTGTAGATCAAGTGAACTTAATATAAATGACCCCAGTATAAGATTTAAATTGTCCACCCCTGGTGACTCTTGATCCAAAGGCGCGGTCATCAGGCCACTAGCATTACCGGGCTGGATGGCGATAAGTAGCCTTTAGACCAGCTAGGCACCAGAGCGTGGGTATTTAAAGGTGGTTTAACCAGTAGATGCAAAGAAAGCTTAAAATGTACATAAGTTCTCACTAAGTAAGTTGTATTCACTTCATATTCTTCTGCTCTCTTTCCTAAATTGATAGATTAAAATGTGCCTAAGTTGTTATTCTCTGTTTTTTCTGCTCTCTTCGGAAATTGATAGCCACGATTGTTCTTAGTACCTCTAAAGCCTTTTTTTCATCATCCATCCGTAGGTAGGTTGGTAGGTAGGGTTTTATGTACCTACACTAAAAGCCCATAACTTACCACTAACTCAATTATCTTCCGCTCTCGTTCCAGGATTCATCGCAAGGATTTTTCTCAGTAAGTCAGTACCGTCTAACAATTTACTCTCATCACCCATATCACCGTTTACAAACATTACCTACGTCCCCATAACCAGGTGGACAGACTTATATATATCTGAACATGCAGATAATGTTCAAGATGCTGTTTCAAGAACTGGACAGAAGTACAACTAGAACACAATATAACTCACTCCATAGTCTTCCGCTCTCTTCCCCGTATTGATAGCGAAGATTGCTCTCAGCACCACTAAGGCCTTTTTTTCATCACCCATGCGCAGGTGATACCTCGGGCTCTCATAGCAGCTGAACATGCAGACGGCACCCACGGCGCAAATTGACGAAAACACCACGTTCAGAAGGCGCCACGGTGTGAAGACCAAGTTCAAAAAGGGCACATCGTAAGAGAAGTTTAACTGTAGCACTGGTATTGCGGCAACTGGAAACAAGAGAACTTGTGGACTGTCGGCTGGATGAGTTGTTTTTGTTCCTAATATTTCATGCTCTAAAGTAATTGATGTACATGACTTTACTGATGAAAACTTAATAATTTTCAAGTGTCAAGTCAACGCGCAAGGTGGTACGATGGTCACTATCACATTGTGATGATGAACACAACGTTGACGAGAGTGCCTCGGTTTAAACTTTGGATGGCGCTGTAGCTGGAGAAATTACTGGGCACAATGTTCTAAACGACTGATGTCTCAGGATGACGAGCACAGTGCAGAACATCGTATGCCATTACAAAGTCCTAGGAGGCACTGCAATTGACAACTAAGTTACTGAAATGTTTGCTATAACAAAGCAGCGGATGCGCAAGTTTTAATCTTGCAAACTGGATAATGAATTTTTGAAACAATTTTTCAAAAACCCCATGAAGTTTTTTGAGTGAAATTCGTTATGGCTTCATAGTACACACTGTATTTTAGTAATCTTACCAGCCATGACCCCAGTAGTGATTAAATACACAGTAGATGTTAGCGAAACCATTATGGATCTTTTACTCTGCAGCGTGCATTCACTTAGCCAAGTAAGTGACAGTGGTATTGTTCCGGCCAAACTGAAATCATAATTATTTTTATAATCTCTTTGAGTCTGATTTAGATTTTATAAGTGGTAGGATATTATTTTATGATGCAAACAAGCAAGTAGTAAGCAGGCAGACTCACTGACAGACGGCTGAGCAACGTATACCATGCTCCATGATACAATCAAGGGGCCAAATAGCAAAAGGGAACCCATTCGGTACTTTGCTGTTGGTGTTTGCGGGGTGTTTCTGGAATCCCTGCAAATTGCTTCCTCGCGCTCCTTGTCCGTGTGTTATGTGTACCCATTCTCCTCATTCTGGGGCTGACCCAAACAGTGACTCACGAAAGCAGACAACAAACCCTATATTATTTCTATGCACATCTTCTCTTATCTGCCCCAATATTGAATTAGATAATAAACAGGGATCATAGATCGTATGACCCAAGGACGTTGGGTCTCAAGGAGCTGGAATAGCCAAGAAACACAGCGTGGACAAACCCTCACCCAACCAGGTTTGGAGAGCGCAAGGAGTCGAGGCCAAGAAGTGCTTGGCGATTTAACAATGGGTGTCCGTCAGTCGGGACGATGACGAAGGCATCACAATATTTACTATTGAGAATTCACTCACGCGGCCGAGGACAAGAACTTGAGGCAGCAGAACACTATCCAGTTGGGAGAGAGCGCGGCCGCCGCTCCGCAAACGAATCCGATGCACATGGAGCAGCCCAGGACTCTCCTCCGGCCCCGGGTATCCGCCAGGTAGCCCAGCAAGTGGGACGTCGCTATTATACCTGCCAGAAACCTGCTGCTATTATTTCTTTCTCAACTAGCTCCATAGCCACGCTACAGAATCAATAATTTTCCATGACTAAGGGGATGCTGAAACTTTTTCCCATTGCAAGTGTTAGGCCAAGTAGCCCAGCAAGAATATGATGGAAATAATAACTGATAAGGGAAATGCCTCATCAGAGCTTTGCGCTGCGTTGCGTCGTCACAGAGTCGACGCTGCTTTGTTATATTTGACGCGACGTTACGACGGATCCACGGACGAGAGACGAAACATTGCGATGATGATGCGCTGCGCTGTTGGTATCCTCCGGTGCGACGACGGAAAAGCAGTCTGACACTGTCCGTCATCTGCCGTGCTATTCTGCAAAACAGCGACGAGCGTACATCTCTGCATCTATGAATTTGTCAGTTGTAATAGAGTACAATTTTGCATGCCATATTCGGGTTGGCAGCTGTCTGGCAGCTATTTCATTTTGCAGAATAGCACAGCAGATGATACGCTGCAAATAATACGCGCATTGTCGTTCGTCATTGCAACGCGGGTGTGGCATACAATATGTTGATGCGTTGCGACGGCGAAACGCAACGCTCTAATGAGGCATCTCCCTTACTAATTATTGTTTATTGGCAAACAAGCGACAGGCAGAAGCTTCAGCACATGTAGTCTTGGTTTGTTGTCTTGCCAAGGTTGCCTGACAGATATTTCTGCGATGACCCTGTGCCCAGCCGAGTAAAGCTGTCATGGTTGATACCTAGCATTGGCGTGCCAGCCATAAGACCCTGCTGTGTGATGGTGGTGTGAAGGTCGCACGCGCTGGCCGGCACCAGGTACGCCACGGAGACCACCTCGAATGTCATCCCCATGATCAGCGTGAGGCTCACCAGGAACACCAGTAAGTTGAACTTGCCGAAACCTGGGGAAAATGTTTTTTTGTACATTTTAGGGTTCCGAAGTACTTAAATGAAATGAAATTCTTGATTTTACGAAAATACGATCGAGTTTCTTAGATAAAGAACTTGGGTTCCGTAGTAGATAAGGAATTTTTATTGTAAAGCAATGTCCATCCGTCTACATGTCCGTCCGTCCGTCTGCGGTTTAGCTAACCGAGGGTTGCTGGATGTTTTTTTAGAGAATTGCGTTTTTATCGACATGGGTAAACTTACAAAGCTAAACCTTATCTAAACAAAAATCGTTACAGCTCTTTCTAAGGTCCTGAAAATACCTACTTATTTAAGAATTGTTTGTTTAACATAATAAAAAAAAATATCCTTGGTCAGCAATAATATCGGTGACTTGCAACTTCGGAACCCTATACACAGGGCGTGACCCGACACGCACTTGGCTGTTTTTTTTGGTACTACAAAGAAGTACCGTAAAGCAGTGTGTCCACCGCTCGCCACTATTCATAGTCCATATTGATCTCATCAGGAAAAAACATAATATGAGATAATAATAGTGGCAAGAATAGACGAATACCCTAGACCGATGACCCGAAAAAATGTCGTCGGTTTACCGGTGCCAATAATGCTTGATTTGTCACCAGAAGGAAGGCCACGATATAGTTCGCTCAGAAGCCGCCTATTGAATTTCGACAGATGGCGCTACTTTGATACAGGGGAATGCTAGATAATAATTACACACTTCGATATTACGAATCAACTTTAACGAAAACTAACTGTTACTCTACTCTAGCTAGTACTCTATCTGTTAACGAACCTAGGTCACGCACCACAAAAGGGAAACGTTTTTAGGGTTCCATACCAAAATGGTAAAAATGGAACCCTTATGGTGAGACTTTCTCCGTCCGTCCGTCCGTCCGTCCGTCCGTCCGTCCGTCCGTCCGTCCGTCCGTCTGTCACACTCGATTATTTCAGTAACTATTCAAGCTATCGACTTGAAATGTAGAATAGTTATAGGAAATAGTGACCCGACGTCATAACAATCGTAAAAATTTGGAAATTGTTTTTATTTTTATTTAAAAAGGGGGGAAAACCGGGTCGACGAAATTTCAAAATGAGATGACAATATTGAGTGGGGTATCATATGAAAGGGCGTTACTTGTGTATTCTAAAACTAATTTTTATTTATTTTTATGCCTGGTAGTTTTTGATTTATTGGGCAAACTGTCGAAAAAAATACCGTTTAAATAATTGTGATCAATAGAAGTAAACGTATATTTTACAGGAAAAATGAAATCAACCCTGTAACTATTATACTTTTGTTGATAATAACAATAAACCGCCAAAAACAAAGTTACGTTTGCGGTTTGCCAACAAAAGTACATACATGTAAATTATACTCGTAAATTCATGAAATAAAGTGATTCTTTCAATGCTTTACTTCTTTTATGGTATGGAACCCTCGGTGCGCGAGTCCAACTCGCACTTGGCCGGTTTTTATTTTCTTTTGAATTACGGAATCCTCAAAACATAAATAAATAATTAAAATAACAACGAGCGATAAAAATTCACACACACCTGTTTTAGTCAAGGCCTCCTCAAACGCCACAGAATTTTTGGAAACCATAATTCGACTTTTGTAATCTCACTCGAACTTTAAAATGATTTAACTTTTTAAGAATAATTTTCCTAAACTAATCATGCATGTCTAAATTAACAGATTTATAATGATTGTGTAAGTAGGAAAATTCTGAGAAAATTTCATTTCGATTTTTGATTAAAATTCTTTAAACGTATACTTATTATAGAAGACAAACTGACAGATTAAATCATTAAATTAATGTAAACTGCGAAGTTTGCCAATTCGTTATCATTACATTTACAAATTTTTTAGAATATTAGATAAAAACTCTAGGATAAAAACATCTCAGAGGAATGTCTATTAAATCTTAGGCAAACATTAAATGATAACATAATACCATAAGATATTTTGTGTGATAATACTAAAGTATAACGATTTTTAGGGTACCGTTTCTATATCATGAAAACGGACGGAAGTATAAGCCTTCGCTATACGTCTTTATGCATCCATAGCTGTCTTTTTGTCACAGGGCGATATTTTTAGATGAGATATCTGGAGTACTTGAATAGCATTGTATAAAACATGCCCATGGCATTGTTTGTCTGAAATTCGGTTTAAATACTATAATCCTGGAGAGAACCATGGATTTTTCCCGGATGAACAGGTACAGTATATTTTTCGGCGTTAAATATTTTTGTTTTCACTCCAACTACTGTAACTTGTCAATAAAAAATTGGTCAGGTGCGAGTCGGGCTCGGGCACTGAGGGTTCCGTACTATATTACTTTTTAATGACTTTTTGAAATATCACGTGCGTGATATTTCAAAAAGTCACTAAATAGTTCTGCTATTTTTCCATGACAAACTAAAAAGTTTGTGAGTTGCGCTCTTTGCTTTCATGGTAGCCTAGTAGCAAAAGCTGTACTTTAGGAGTGTCAGGTTATTTTCGTTACGGATTTTCTGGATTCGGTCTGCACCGTCAAAGCCCGCGATAGAAGCTACGCAATAGCTTAAAAGATTTTCAATTTTTTATGATTGCACTGACGGCGGGCCATCATTATGTACACCTATTTCAAAATTCATATCGAAATCTTTAATAGTTACTGAAATAAAGGGTCGTGAGACACAGACAGACAGACAGACAGACGGACAACAAAGTGATCTTATAAGGGTTCCGTTTTTTTTTCTTTGAGGTACGGAAACCTAAAAACCTTTTTTAGTATCTAAAATTGTTGTTTTGCGAAACGGTGCAGAAACCCGTCGTATTTGAGTTCGACTCGCACTAGACTCGGCAATGGGTATTTCTTTATCATAAAAGCAACAAAGCTAAAAATCTCATTGCGTAGTTTTCAACGCGATTTTTAGTAGATAAATATAATTATACCTGAAATCACTGCTGGGGCGCTATTAACGTAACGTTTTCACACACTGGTCACTGAGTGATGTGAATCAAGAAATAAAATTAAAATTTAACAATGAAAAATTAACTTTACCTCTATTGGTTTAAAGTGTAAAATTGAATGATTTAAACATAGGGAATACAATCTTCCAACCTTATAGCGCAAAGTAAATTTAATTTCACGATTGTAGACCATGTTGCGTTTTTAACTACATTCAATTTTACGCTCTATGTCGATAATTATAGTCATAAAATTAATTTTTCTATGTTTGTAGAAATGTTTTGATTTAAATATCGCCTGCTGATTATACGTAAATGCCATGACCTTTTCAAACATTTCACTTCAGGAAAAGTAGCCGACGCGTTAAGTGAATAGTCCCCCTGAGCTTGAAGACAAAGTGAAATTCTATTAGCGATGTTGCGAATAGAAAAGTCTTAAATCAAGGATTGACATTATGGCATGACATAACGTTAGCCAACGTCAATCCCATACATTTTTGGCATTCTATATCGCTATAAGCAATATCGCTAATAGAATATAACTTTGTCTAGGCCCCCAGCAGTGCTAGCATGGGCAGGGGACTATTTAATTCCCGAGGAAAGGACAAATTTTTATCCCTTTCCACGTTTTTGTCTATTCCTCCTAGCATGGGCACACGGATGGAGATAATACTCCCTTGTTTAAAAATACCGGTTTGACTTTAATTAGTCTCGGGGGGTTTATGTCTTGTGAAATGTCAAAACGGTAATACATTTCTCCTTTGGGGGGTGGGGGGGGGGGGGGGCAGTACCAGTAAAGGCCCTGGCAGCCAGTTTTTTTCTTTACACTCAATCAAAACGTTAAACGATTTCTTATAATGGTCTCTTAAGGGTTAATTATCTTGTTGGTTCTTGAATACAATTTCATCTAATGATAAGTGACAATGCAGCCGTAGATACCTAAAATCCATAGATTTATAATAGGTCGTCGCTCGGTCGGTCGGTCCTACTAGAAGGCCCTTCCCTAAAAGGCCCTACCTAACAACAACAGCTCCGTGAGTGCGGCAACTTTTTCTTGTAAGTGTGCGTGAAAAATTGTGTAGCGATGGCTCGAAACTCGACTATGTCAACTTAGACAAAGTACCTATTTATTGTCGCACTTTAGTACTAGTAGTCGCCGGCAGCCTCATGGACTTCTATGCTAAAATCCGACCTCTAAACATAAATCCATAAAAAGAAAAACATTTATTTTCACCAAAATAAATCCTAATTAGAAATTAAATGTAAACTGCATTGCACCAGAATTAACCGGTATATCCTGCGATTTTAGGTATGTGATTAATTTTAAAATCTTCAGCCTTTTATCCTTTTATCTGTAATTGTTTTTCTTATCAACTTTCTACTTATAAAATATCAATATGTTCT
Source organism: Coenonympha glycerion (assembly GCA_963855885.1). Lineage (NCBI taxonomy): Eukaryota > Metazoa > Arthropoda > Insecta > Lepidoptera > Nymphalidae > Coenonympha > Coenonympha glycerion. The sequence continues at coordinate 1,317,874 of OY979637.1, read as the reverse complement.
TAAGAATTCACTCACCTACGTTTTCTCCATACATTCAAAATACCAAATCATTTGTAATTTGTGCATATTTCGATCATGGTTGGTGTGGTGTTATTCGGATTCATATAGTAATAATCTATGCTCCTAGCCATATTTGGTGCGGAAATAATTGTTTAAAACGGAATAATAATCAATTTTGATCAAAATTTTTATAAATTTGGTCGAGTTCCGTAATACCAAAAATTATGAATGAAAACTTGTAACTTTCCTTATTAACTGGTGTTTTTCTTTATCTGGACAGTAAAAACTGTGCTCCTGAACGAATGCGACGTGAGATAGTGTTGTTTTTACTACAAAACAAATAAGCAGAAACCATGTCCTCTTTGACATAAAAATAAGCAAAACTAAATTCGTTTACAATTTCGTTTAACAAAAGTATTTCGGAACCAGATATAGCCAGGAGCATAGATTAGTACTATATGAACCCGAATAACACCACAACATGATCGAAATTTGCACGAATTACAAATGATTTTGGTATTACGTTTGTATGGGAGACATCGTGGGTTAGTGGACTCTTTAATTAATTTATTGTTACGTATAATTTATGACATTATTTTGAAGTTTTTAATGGATTACCTGTCCTATCATCGGAAATTGTAAACATTCAGTAGGTAAAGGAAAATTATACCTCTTTATTATTAGGTTTTTATGATAGTCCCTCATTTTTTAAGTTAGGTTTATGAAAATTGGTATATAGACTTCTTGATAAAAATAAGAGAATGGGTATCCCAGGGATTTTGGAAAATTCACCCCCAGCTCTTTATAAAAGGGGTTGAAACTAAAGAACGCTTGGTCCCGTCTGGCTGGCTTTTGGACAAGCTACAGCGAGGCTACAGCCTACACGGCTGAACGTAGAAATATTAAATTTTCAGGGAATATTCCTTAAAAACTCTAAATGTGTACTAACAAAGGATTTTTTAAAATTCAACCACTAAGGGGGTTAAATAAGGAATTTAATTTTAGATATATAGAAATCCGACAATTTTTATATTATGTTCATTAAAATCGGTCAGTAGGCTTTTGGATAAAAATACCGAAGTTGCACGAATTTTCTTAACTCCACCCCTACTACCGAGACTACCCCTAAATGGGTGAAATGGGGGTCAAAGTTTGTACGGAGAAATACTCCTTCACGCCGCAATTACTGATCGGAATAAGCTGAAATCTGGAATGGAGATAAATTATTATATTCTGGATAGGCTTCTTTTTATCTCGGAAATATCCATGGTTCCCGCGGTATCTATAAAAAACGGAAATACACGTGGGGGAAAAAATTCTTTCAGGCCGCAACTTCTGAAACGATTTGGCTGGAATTTGGAATGGAGATAGACAATATCCTGGAATTACCACCTTACCACATAAGCACGCCGCAACTGCTAAAAGGATTAGACATTTAGAATGGAGATAAACGACATCCTGAAATTAACTTACTAGATTACTTTGACAGTAGTATGTGTTTCGCCGGTTCTGCCCCACTGACCCACCCTCCAACCCCCCACCCGCCGGTGCTCCCCCCGCTTCGTGCTTGGCTAACTTACCAAAACTAAAAAAAAAAAAAAAAAAAAAAAGGTTTAGCCCCCCATTTGAATCGTTTGCGAGCACTCCCGGAGTCGTATCTATCGTAGTTTCAGAGATAGCTTTTTTGAAGCAAACGTCCTAGTTCGTTAACTAATCGCTTAATTAATCGAACGCTAATCACCTCACCTCATGGACAATCGACATGGTCTCGAGGCTCGAACGCCGCTAATGACAGGCTCATTACTAATCACCTTAAACGATTGCAGGGTGCGTTCAAAGGAACTTTCTTACAGATCATATTCTGCCGGATTCATCGCTGCCAACAGCACGCTATATTTATTTACCGACGATTGCTCTTTGGGAAAGTCTAAGCGTCATCGACCGCCGCATATGGACTATGTCATCTTTGTTCATACAAAATTACAAAAATGCCTTTGAACACCCTGCACACGGTAACGCTGGTGGCTGCCGCTCTCTACAAATCATTGCTACTCACTTCTTGTGCTGCGCACTGCTCACTCAGCATGGGTTACAAAAAATATCACCCAGCGACCGCATGTGTTGACCACCGACCACAAGTGGGTTAATACGAAAGAGACACTAACCCCAAACAAAAACAAAATAACATAAATATCATAGTATTACAACAAGATACCTACCCATTTGACAATTGACTAGAGCGTGTCCACCTTTACCATAATAAAAAACAATAAAGATCTATCAACGTACTACCTTGCGATAACGTAGTAATACACTGTAAAAAATCAAAAAATCAAAAACAATGCCTATGTTGTTAAAAATTGACAAAACATTCTCCACCCTGTAATCCTTCCCTTTACCCTATAAATTTCAAATCTAAATAAACTGTTAAACAAACTTGAAAAGAAATATGAGAACCACATAATATAAAGAAAGTAACAAAACAGCCAAAACAAATCTAGACACGGGTAAGATCCATATTACTTACACTAAAAACAAACATCTGTTTAGAACGGCAAATATCCCTTTTTTGCAAATTATGTGCAAATGATATAAAATATTTTAAATGGTGATACTGAAAATTTTAAAAGAATTTACAAACTGAAGAACGATAAAAGTCCAGGACCAGATAATAGGTACATGAAGCAATGCAACAAATATATCAAAAGTATTGATTATGCAAAAGCATTTGACGCTATCTCGCTTGAAAGCATTTGGAACATCCTAGAAAACTTTGAATTCCCGCAAATATACTTGAAAATAATTAAAAATACTTATGAAAACTACAAAAGTATATTTGTAAAACCGTCTAGTTATGTTGAGAATATAGAGACAACAATTGTATTTTTTATTTTATTTTATTTTTGTATGTATGCAAGTACAAAAAAAGGTTAAATGAAGTTAAGTTTAAAAGACAGTATACTCGTAGTTTGCTTAAACTGTAATGGCAAATTTACTATTTTTTGCATAAAAATTAACATGTACCTAATGAAACCTACTACATACTATTAGAATTGCTAAAGTTATCAATTCAGACCAAACTATTTTTTAGGTTTATGTTTATTTTGTTCAATATAAATTCGTTATAAATTTTAGAATTACAAGTACCAATATTAATATAATCTAATATTTTTTTTTTATAACTCAAATTTTTCTCTCATTCTATTCAAAATATTTAAACCACCTCCTACGAGAGCCTTACACATTATACATACATATAACACATACAAATTCATAGGTCAAAACAAATTCTGCGACAAGTGACATTTGTTTATCACAGAGTAAAGAAATCATTGTCTCTATGCTCTAGGATGCTTTGCGATGGCGCTCCCTGTCACAGTTGTTTTAACAAACGGATTATTGTAGCAACAACAGATATAAATATATATTTTTCCTACACTTTGTCTTTTGAAAAAACTCTATGTATCTAAATTTCAAACATACAGACAGAATCTAAAATGGGTTCGCAGCAATATATTCTCATCTAAAATTATGTTTGGTATATCACCATTGTTCTTTTACCACAATATAGTATGTTTTGATGAAATAAAATTTATCAAAAATTTTAACACAAAAAAAAAATACAGAATAACTTAATTTAATAAAAAAATGAAAACTCTTTATCTTTCCAATGCATTTATAATTTTTAACTGATGAAAAATATTTTTATGAAATATAAAACTATTCATATGTAAAAAAAAAAAGTCATCTCTTGTTTTCAGAAAACTTAGATACTGACAACAATATATAAATTTATAAAACTGTTTCACGAGTTGAAAAAAATGTATGTCACTAATCAAAATACAAAAAATAATATGTTCACGCAATTCTCTTTTCTGGTATTTCAAAATGAGTGAATTTCTTGTTTGATGTGTGTATTTTTTTTAATTTAGAATAGTTTTATAAATTTATATACACTTTTATCTATTGTTTTCATTTTTTATTTTTGTCTAGTGATAATTTCCTTTCAACTCGAGAAATATTTTTATAAATTTATATATTGTTGTACATTCATTAAATATACTTTCAAAACATTCAATTAATTTTTCAGATTTTTTTTATACTCATATTTACTAAAGATATCAATAAAACACAATATATAGTTAAAACTATAATTATATTTTGAATATATGTATTTGTTTCGAGCAAACTTTCGCTGCACAGGTTTTTTTTTTTTTTTTTTTTATTATTGATAAATCATTAACAACTTGCCGCTTCCAGTGAGGCGACACTTGACTCCAAAAGTTTTAATAAAACTTATAATAACATGCATTAAATATGAATTTACAATATGAAAAATCTTGTTGACCAATATTATATTACATTATTAATATTATCCAATATTAAATCGCAGTTGCTCCGTTTGCTTTCGCTGCAATCCGAAGTGCTTTTTCTCCAAAAGCTAGCAGGTGAGAACGGCAGCTGTCATGTCCAATCGCTATGCGAAGACTCTCTTTAGTCAGTTGGAAGCCCAACCTGAATTCACAGTCCATGCGATGTTCGCTGCATAGGTTTATGAAGTGTGTAAGTATCTTATGACTGCCACCATTTTCTAACATCTTTTTTAGCCATTTTTACTTCTCATAGTATTTGAAAATTTCTCTTTGCTACTGAATCCAGTAGGATGTTTTGAATCAAATAAGGAGTCCATTTTTCCCAATCTATTTTCTTCTTAATCTTTGTCATATGCTTATCACCACTAGAATTAGGTGTGAATAAGGTGTCTTGATTTGATTTATAGTTACCTTCAAGCTTATTCAATTGAAGTTGATGAATAAACTCAGATCTTTTAGGATTACCGATGTAAGACAACGGTATTTTAATTGAATTTAAAGCTTCTGCAAATTTTTCCCAACCTATAGGATCACTTCTCTTAAGTGATCTCAGGGAGTCATTTATTAGATCAACAATATTACTTCCAGAAACTTTTTCATTATTTATTATAACTGTACCTTCATCATCCCAGTCAATTGTATTTTTACTCAAAGAGATCAAGTTCAGTAACAACTCACCCTTTTTCAAATATGACTTAGGTATTAAACTTAATATTTCAGTTGAAGTGTAACGTGTCCGATTATTATTTAATATATTTTGTTCTTTTACTTCATGTGATGGTATTTCAGTCAAACCTAAGTTTTCATTTTTCGTTTTACTATTTTCATATTCCATATTATTAATGCTTTCAGTTATAATCGGTAATTTAATAGGTTGACGAACCTCATGGGTAAAATGTAGGTATCTTCGTAAAATTTGTAGATATAAAATACACTTTTTAGTATCTTCAATGTTACTTTTTAAGATCTTTTGCATTTCTGCATCTAATCGAGACATAGGATTTTCAACATTAGTTTGTTGTTTAAATTTTTCTATGACACTTGGTTCGACTAACAACATTTTCTTAGCATTTTCCATCTTAAACTGAAGATGAAACTAGTTCACTTAAAATAGATCCCAATATTAAAGGTAAAAATGCTCCTCCCTTTTGTATTAGTATATTTTTTCTTATTTTATTTTTTCCTTTACGAACCAAGTTGCGTAGTATTTTTTTATATTTTTGTAACTTTTTCTTGTTCCTATCTTCTATTGGAACTTTACCTTGTAAAACGTTATGAATACATTCACAAATGCAATGTATTTCTTCTTCGTCACAAGATTTCAATAAAGCTTTTCTATATTTAGGCTTAAGTGTATGTAATGCATTTAGTAGCTCTTTATGGGTCTTTAAGCGTTGATGCATTGTTTGTGACCGATACAAATTTGATGATTCTTTAAATATCTGCAATTATGGTAAAAGGATGAATAAAATAAAACATTGTGACGTGTATTTCGTAAAATGTTTTTAACAAGAATGAATCATTCAGTAGATATTTGAGGTAGATAAGTTATCGTCATGAACAAGAAGTTAATGAGTGCAATTACTCATTAAATGTCAACTTTTACCGATGTTGCAATTTCATAGAAATATTTAAAGTACAATCTACCAACTGTTTTCATTTAATCACCACATCGTTAATTAAAACTAGATTGAGAAGTAAAAATGGCTAAAAAAGATGTTAGAAAATGGTGGCAGTCATAAGATACTTACACACTTCATAAACCTGTGCAGCGAACATCGCATGGACTGTGAATTCAGGTTGGGCTTCCAACTGACTAAAGAGAGTCTTCGCATAGCGATTGGACATGACAGCTGCCGTTCTCACCTGCTAGCTTTTGGAGAAAAAGCACTTCGGATTGCAGCGAAAGCAATCGGAGCAACTGCGATTTAATATTGGATAATATTAATAATGTAATATAATATTGGTCAACAAGATTTTTCATATTGTAAATTCATATTTAATGCATGTTATTATAAGTTTTATTAAAACTTTTGGAGTCAAGTGTCGCCTCACTGGAAGCGGCAAGTTGTTAATGATTTATCAATAATAAAAAAAAAAAAAAAAACCTGTGCAGCGAAAGTTTGCTCGAAACAAATACATATATTCAAAATATAATTATAGTTTTAACTATATATTGTGTTTTATTGATATCTTTAGTAAATATGAGTATAAAAAAAATCTGAAAAATTAATTGAATGTTTTGAAAGTATATTTAATGAATGTACAACAATATATAAATTTATAAAAATATTTCTCGAGTTGAAAGGAAATTATCACTAGACAAAAATAAAAAATGAAAACAATAGATAAAAGTGTATATAAATTTATAAAACTATTCTAAATTAAAAAAAATACACACATCAAACAAGAAATTCACTCATTTTGAAATACCAGAAAAGAGAATTGCGTGAACATATTATTTTTTGTATTTTGATTAGTGACATACATTTTTTTCAACTCGTGAAACAGTTTTATAAATTTATATATTGTTGTCAGTATCTAAGTTTTCTGAAAACAAGAGATGACTTTTTTTTTTTTACATATGAATAGTTTTATATTTCATAAAAATATTTTTCATCAGTTAAAAATTATAAATGCATTGGAAAGATAAAGAGTTTTCATTTTTTTATTAAATTAAGTTATTCTGTATTTTTTTTTTGTGTTAAAATTTTTGATAAATTTTATTTCATCAAAACATACTATATTGTGGTAAAAGAACAATGGTGATATACCAAACATAATTTTAGATGAGAATATATTGCTGCGAACCCATTTTAGATTCTGTCTGTATGTTTGAAATTTAGATACATAGAGTTTTTTCAAAAGACAAAGTGTAGGAAAAATATATATTTATATCTGTTGTTGCTACAATAATCCGTTTGTTAAAACAACTGTGACAGGGAGCGCCATCGCAAAGCATCCTAGAGCATAGAGACAATGATTTCTTTACTCTGTGATAAACAAATGTCACTTGTCGCAGAATTTGTTTTGACCTATGAATTTGTATGTGTTATATGTATGTATAATGTGTAAGGCTCTCGTAGGAGGTGGTTTAAATATTTTGAATAGAATGAGAGAAAAATTTGAGTTATAAAAAAAAAATATTAGATTATATTAATATTGGTACTTGTAATTCTAAAATTTATAACGAATTTATATTGAACAAAATAAACATAAACCTAAAAAATAGTTTGGTCTGAATTGATAACTTTAGCAATTCTAATAGTATGTAGTAGGTTTCATTAGGTACATGTTAATTTTTATGCAAAAAATAGTAAATTTGCCATTACAGTTTAAGCAAACTACGAGTATACTGTCTTTTAAACTTAACTTCATTTAACCTTTTTTTGTACTTGCATACATACAAAAATAAAATAAAATAAAAAATACAATTGTTGTCTCTATATTCTCAACATAACTAGACGGTTTTACAAATATACTTTTGTAGTTTTCATAAGTATTTTTAATTATTTTCAAGTATATTTGCGGGAATTCAAAGTTTTCTAGGACGTTCCAAATGCTTTCAAGCGAGATAGCGTCGAATGCTTTTGCATAATCAATACTTTTGATATATTTGTTGCATTGCTTCATGTACCTATTATCTGGTCCTGGACTTTTATCGTTCTTCAGTTTGTAAATTCTTTTAAAATTTTCAGTATCACCATTTAAAATATTTTATATCATTTGCACATAATTTGCAAAAAAGGGATATTTGCCGTTCTAAACAGATATTTGTTTTTAGTGTAAGTAATATGGATCTTACCCGTGTCTAGATTTGTTTTGGCTGTTTTGTTACTTTCTTTATATTATGTGGTTCTCATATTTCTTTTCAAGTTTGTTTAACAGTTTATTTAGATTTGAAATTTATAGGGTAAAGGGAAGGATTACAGGGTGGAGAATGTTTTGTCAATTTTTAACAACATAGGCATTGTTTTTGATTTTTTGATTTTTTACAGTGTATTACTACGTTATCGCAAGGTAGTACGTTGATAGATCTTTATTGTTTTTTATTATGGTAAAGGTGGACACGCTCTAGTCAATTGTCAAATGGGTAGGTATCTTGTTGTAATACTATGATATTTATGTTATTTTGTTTTTGTTTGGGGTTAGTGTCTCTTTCGTATTAACCCACTAGTGGTCGGTGGTCGACACATGCGGTCGCTGGGTGATATTTTTTGTAACCCATGCTGAGTGAGCAGTGCGCAGCACAAGAAGTGAGTAGCAATGATTTGTAGGGAGCGGCAGCCACCAGCGTTACCGTGTGCAGGGTGTTCAAAGGCATTTTTGTAATTTTGTATGAAAAAAGATGACATAGTCCGTATGCGGCGGCCGATGACGCTTAGACTTTCCCAAAGAGCAATCGTCGGTAAATAAATATAGCGTGCTGTTGGCAGCGATGAATCCGGCAGAATATGATCTGTAAGAAAGTTGTTTTGAACGCACCCTGCAATCGTTTAAGGTGATTAGTAATGAGCCTGTCATTAGCGGCGTTCGAGCCTCGAGACCATGTCGATTGTCCATGAGGTGAGGTGATTAGCGTTCGATTAATTAAGCGATTAGTTAACGAACTAGGACGTTTGCTTCAAAAAAGCTATCTCTGAAACTACGATAGATACGACTCCGGGAGTGCTCGCAAACGATTCAAATGGGGGGCTAAACCTTTTTTTTTTTTTTTTTTTTTTTTTTAGTTTTGGTAAGTTAGCCAAGCACGAAGCGGGGGGAGCACCGGCGGGTGGGGGTTGGAGGGTGGGTCAGTGGGGCAGAACCGGCGAAACACATACTACTTTTGACAAACTTTCTTGAAAGTAGGTGTAAAGGTCATTAAGGAAATTCAAGTTTTTCTCGGGATTTATGAAAAATGGAATTGAACGGATTGAATGGAGCCGCGGGCAAAAGCTAGTTGACTATATTTTATCAATGCAAGTTGCTATGACAAGTCATGTATTAGTTAACCATTGTTTGTATCTGTCGCGATGTAATTATTGATATTAATATAATTTACTACCGTCATTCACAGCTTATTGAGTTATTCATCCTTTATGTACGTGATGTGTAATATTGATTATTGACGCATCGTCTGCTGATCGTATACCCGTGATTAGATTAAATATTTATGAGCAACAGATGATTTTTAACGATTAAATGATCGATCAACTGCAGTATGTTGTTATGTCAAAAATCGACTGCGCTGTCCGAATTTAGGTGCCTTTTACCTTCTTGCTAATATTTAAAATTAATCTCGTGCCAATTCGAACTCCTCCGAAACGGCTCGACCGATTGTCATGAAATTTTCTGTGTATTTTCGGTAGGTCTTACAGTAGGTCGTAAGCTATTTTTTATATCCCTAATGGTAAAACAACGTTTGCCGGGTCAGCTAGTAGTTCCTCAATATCGTCTCAACCCCTTCGAGATTCTTAACACAAATACAAACAAAACAAGTACATAATTTAAAAATTAAAAACGACTGCCCTATGGTAAAACTACTTTTTCCAAAAAAATTATAGCCTATTTTAATCGGAAGGATGTAAGGATTCTAACGATACCCCTTACGTCCAAATCTGTTCAGCCGTTCAAAAGGTATGGTGAAATAAAGAAACATCACATACATATATACATACATGAACCATAAAAACATTATACTCCTTTTTTTGGACAGTCGTGTAATGAAACCCATGTTACATGAGGTACTGCTAAACAAAATAGGACTAGACAGTAAATCGCAATTTTGCTCGATATACCACCGCAGGCGTAATTGCTGCCTCCAATTGTACCTACATGTCCATACGTCCAGTCATGTGTAGGTAGGTACAATACATTCAGTGCTGTTTGAATCTTTTTTTATCTGTTGATTTAGCAAAAATACGTTTTGTTGAGGCAACATCTCTATGGATGCTCTCCTGATATCTCAGCGGACGTGCATAGGGAAATATTTGGAAAATTTCAGTGATAAATGTTGAAAAACCCACGACTTAATAGAGATCTTATAATAATGTCGTGGCGAGATCTTAGAATCGATCATTTCATGATGGGCCGGTAATTTCATAAAATTGTAGGATTTAGATTAGCGATTTAGTTTTCCGGTGCGATGCTGTGTCGCAACCGTTGGACGTTATGCTAACCACTTCCAAGTATGACACCTTTGGCTGCATTTTACTTACCATCAGGTGAGATTGAAGTCAATTACGAGTAGTTACCATTAACCTGTACTTACTTATTGTTTTTGGATGTTTGCGTTGCTAGGTCTTAGAATTGATAATTACTTCATGATGCAATTTCAGGATGATTTCAGGAAATGGTTGTACTTATTTGAAAATTTTGAAAAATCAAATGCATCTGAGTGTCGAAACATAACCTATCCCACCTAGTTATAAGTACGTATTAATATGAAAATGAAAATAAAAAAAATGAAAATCTTTATTTTTCTCTGATGAAAAGTCAAAACTCAGCCGCCGGGTTCGGAAAGCAGGTTTGCACCGAGAAGAACTAGCAAAAACTCGGCACTTATAAGTTTTTTATTAAAATTTTACAGTAAAACTTATCGGTAGCTTATTCTAAGTGCAGTACAAGTCTTGCCCTCATGCAACTGTGCCTAGATTCGTTGCGCAAATATTAATGTGCCGACCCTTCTGTCACCAGGTAAGCTATACCGCGGAAAATATCTCTGCAGGATTTTTTGTAGAAAATTTTCGGAATAAATCTGTCTATGAAGTTTACATCTACTCTAGCTTTAGTCTATGAAGACTAGGTTACATCTACTCAGTTGGTCATATCGTGAATTGACCAATTCTAAGATCCGACCGCGACATTTCTACGTCATGGCTTGATTAGGTACAGTAATCGGCAAAGCTTCGTCGGATCAAAGTGACTTGAGATATCATCTCTGATCAATGGATGCTGATACATATCAGTCATATCATCGTTGTAGATACTTGTTACAGGAAGCTGACAGTGATAATGATTTTATCTGTTACGTCACAATCTACGCACCTATTTCATTTTCCATGGTTTTAACGGTATCTTACTCAACTTTTTAATGAGATAGGTACAATTTTTTAAATTAATTTTTAAAATTAATTTTGAAAAAAAAATTAAAATTAAATTTTGGTACAAAATTAATTTTAAACTAAGTAAGTATACGATGGAAATGCATTAAAAATGAAATTCTAATTAGTCAATGAAATGTGATACGACCGCGTCCCGCGCTCGTCTGTGGTCAGTACGACTAAATAGGCGAGCGTGGGACGCGCTGTGGGGGCGCGGTCTACTAAAGTGGGAGAAGTACTCATCGGCAAAGCTTCTGAGAACACGTAGCACGTAGTAGGTGTATTCTGTCCCTTTCTCGCAAAACATTAATTAGGAAGCAACTACGGCGTTAAAATACGGTGTTAGATGGCATTAATAAATGTAATTATCTGTCTAATCAGCCTGGGAAACGGTAGCCCTCATTTACTGTAGTATAGGTTTTTGTGCAACTTTCTAGTCGACTCGTTTCGCATAAACGGAACGGATTTCAGCATATATCTACCGCCAGGCGTTGCACATTGTGAACAAATCTTCGAAGGCTGTCCGTTTGGGGTGCTGGCTGTTATAGATGTATGGAGAAATCGGTTCCGTTTATTCGAAGCAAGTTGACTCGAAAGTCATACAAAAACCTGTCCTAACCCTACAGCTGTGCTATTCTACAAAATGAAATAGCTGCCAGACAGCTGCCAACCCGAATATGGCATGCAAAATTGTACTCTATTACAACTGACAATTCATAGATGCAGAATAGCACGGCTGTTTTGAAAATTTTCTGTATTTGTGAAAATTAGATATGTATTCATACGTTTTTGGCACATTTTTGGAGAGTGGTCATGAATGCTAAGGCAGAAAAACTACTGCCTTTATAGCTGTATCAAAGATTATTGATTGGCTGTATGTAGTTTACTGGTAAAATAACAATAAGACGATCATAACTTCAGTTAAAAGTGACAGTAAGTTATTCATAGATCGTGCAGATTCTTGGGCCTTATGATGTAGAGAGGAAGTTGATTGATCTAGAATCTAGATCCTAGGTCTCCACTGTATTTTATTATGTGCATATTTCGGAAGGGCAAACACTACAGGGTTGACAAGTGTGTAAAAATTAATCATAAAACATCAGTCACACGGAGGTTACCGGGATAGATGGCATTTTTCCCATCGAGCCCGGTATACTAGGGTAAAAGCAACAGACTACTTCTTTATTTCACATGGGAGTGATGGGCCTAACTTTAAATCACTTTTTAAGAATCAGTAAAAATATTTGGTAATGGCGATAAATATTGAATTGAAGCAGGCGTTATTTTGCGGAAATCCCAGATTAATTTGTTTTGCTATAATCCGCCACTTGAATATTATGCACAAACATTGTTTACATTGCCCATATGGAAATTGTGTGTGGTGTTTCATGTGGGCAGTGTTCCTGCATATTGTATCATACATAATCTTTTTAAGTGTTGGATTATAGCAAAACAAATAAATCGGTTCTACTCGTACTAATGGCGATAAATATTTGTTAACGTAAGAGTTTAATACTATTGATATTCAACTTAAGTTCATTAAGCTGTTTTTTACCACGATCAACGTTCTTCTAGTATTGACAGCCCTAAAGATATCCTATAACTTATTAATGATATCTATTAATTGATACTTCCTTGAAAAGAAATCTAAAATGTCAGTGTAATAACGGCTTATTAAAACAGAGCACTTACGCTTATTATTTCCTCTTTCTCTACAAATAGAGAACTTAAACTACAATTACTTAATCGAGGTAACGACTCAGTAAGTAGTCTGGTCGAGTAATTTGAGAAATGTGATGAGTTCTAAACGCCTCTTCCCGCCAAATTCAAATTTGATTTTTTGTAAAAAAACTTGTAACTTTGTGCAATACAGCCGGGTGGCTCAGAAGATACGGGCGTATGCGCAGACGAACAGCGGAGTCTTAGTAATAGGGTTCCGCTTTTATCCTTGATAAAAGTAGGGAAAATTCGCAAACAAAATCGTCTTGCCTAGCATGATTCTATCAATGAAGAAGGTGTCTTTTAAGTTTGAATATCGTATATGTTTGTCAGTTTGTCAGCATAGACTAACATAATATCTGTTGATAGACATAATCTGACACGCGCTGCCGTTGAATAAGTGCTGATAAAATACCTACTTGTTGGGATAAAATCTTTTGTCTTATCATGCGATATCTACTGAAAGGGCCTCAATAATTTGGCGAAAGACAATGAACTGAAAAAGCACAAAAGTTGAATATTTATTTTACTAAAATATACCGTAAGTACCTTATTGAAAATTATAATAATTAATTAATTAATAGACAACCACGTGACATAAATTTTCATGTGACTCGCAAATCGCGGATGTTCTTGTTGCGAATTCTATCTTTGAGAGAAACACCCAACATAGCCCTCTCCATAGCACGCTGAGCGACTTTGAACTTGTGGACAAGGCCTACTGTGAGTGTTCACGTTTCTGCTCCGTATATCATGACCGATAAGACGCAGGCGTTGAAGACTTGTCTTTGGGCATTGGGGTATCGGCGAGTTGAAGACTTCACGCAGTTTTCCAAATGCTGCCCATTCAAGAATAAAATAGAACAGAAAATACTTTATTTCATGTAGCATACAGAGGCTCTTATGACGAGTCATTTCATTTTTCACTTTATCTATATAAATTCAGACAGGTATTATTTTATGTTATGTTACCCCAATTAAACAACAATAAGTATAATTACTTAATAGTCTAGTAACGACAGAGCAATTCACTATCACTCCCAAGGACTTGTGCATTCCACCTGTATTCTTCTTTGTCAAAGTTGTTCCTACCCAACTTCATAATCTGTCCCAGGCAGTTATATTCCTAGGCAACTTCAATGCTCTTTAGTATTTAATGGGAGCAGGCGTTATTTTGTGGATACCCATAAAAATAGCAGGACAGATTAATTTGTTTTGCTATAATCTGCTACTTGAAATGAATCTATATGGTCCAATATGCAGGAACACCGCCTACATAAAGACCTCTTTTCCGAGCGGGTGAGATGAAAAAGTTATCTACAAGTCTGCGAGAACGCCAGGGAGCGTTCAAATTGTCGTACTCGATTTTCAAAATCAGCGTGTTTCCCTATATATTCGGTCACGTGGTTTTTCTACAGTCACGTGGTTTGTCCAATCATTTTTGTCTACTGTCGTCAACGCTAATAGTAGATTTTTACACAAGGGACGTAAGTAAGCTATTACAGAACAAGATCCAATTTGGCGCCAGTGCGAGCGCAGCTCGCATAGGGCGCTAATGGATCGCGTGCACCCGAGATATTTAGTCACACGAGCGAGCGCAGCGAGCGAGGGTGAATATAGTTCGAGGGTGTAATAGCTACTTGCAACCGAGGTAAGCATTCTACTTTATATCATTCTTGCGAGGTAACATTGGTAATGCAAAATGAAATTTTAATTAGAATAATTAGCAAATTTAGAGAAAAAAAAAAAAAAAAAAATATAATAATAAAAAAAATAAAAAAGTAATAAAAAAACTAATAATAAAAAATAAATAAAAAAAAATAATAAAAAAATAATAAAAATAAATAATAAAAAAAAATCAAGCATAGTGCGACGTAATGTTGCCCTTGAACTGTAATGTGTACATTACAATTCAAGCATAGTGCGACGTAATGTTGCCCTTGAACTGTAATGTGAACATTACAATTCAAGCATGTTGCCTTGAATTGCAAACACCAACTTACAAGGAGACTTTCCACCATAGTAATCCATATTTACCGAGCAAGTATGATATAAACGACTGTTACTTTGTCTAGCCCTGCTGTAACTTCGATGCTGACATTTTCGACAATTAAGTAAACAATCTTTGTATTGTTTCATTAATGCGTATATGCTTGCGAATAAATACGTAGGTAAAGGACAGTATTATGTAAGTATATAGATGTTATCGTTTTCTGATTACAGGAGACTAGGATTTTTATAGAAGCCACATGTCAAGACTCAAGTGTTGGATGTGGTAGGTAAATTCCGGTTATCTCGCTAAGATGTGACACGTCGGACATCGAGTACACTTGCGAATGCGAAGGGACTGATAAATGATATATTGTGATAACGGAGATATTATGATAACAAACGCATATCTGATGTGATGTAAACAAAATATTGATTCGCGGACAGCGATATAAATCTTTGTTCGCGGATTTTCTTTTTTAACTGACTTAAAAAAAGAGTAATAATAATAGATATATCTGTCAGTTTTAATAAAATATGAAAAATTGTATTATCAGTTTTTCTGAAATTTAAAAATGGAACATGCGTAAGTATATAATCAAATCGAGATGCTTTCAAGGAGACACGAAAGTTTGATTGCTGAGATGAGATGGAACGTTTGGAACCATCGTAAACTTGCAGTTATCACCATTCTTATGCAACAAATATCATACCGATAATTGCAAGAGCCTGTATGTTAGGCCTATGTGAAATAAAGATATGTTGAGTTTTTGACTTTTATGATTGTTAGTACTTAATTTGAAAGTATTTCTAATAAGTAGCCTGGAGAGGTAAGACCCCTAGATCCGGGACTGGATAGGTAGAGCTGGCAGTAGAGTGACAAAAGAGTAATCGTCAAGTAAATATATAATTCTAAATCCTGTATAGAATTAACTTACAGTCTTAGAGAATAAACCATTTTGACTTTACTTAGGGCTGGCAACCGTCCGGGTTTCCCCGGATTTCTCTTAGGAGACACTGCATCCGGTGAAAGAAAGGCGGGGCTTCATTTGCAGTCCCAGAGTCCCGAAGACCGTCCGCGACACACGCAGTCAGTACGGAGCGATCAACCAATGAACTGACTCACTAAATTTTGATTTATTATTAAAGCAATTTTAACTAACTACAAGTAGGTTTTGTTTTGTTAGGTACTAGTACATTTAAAATCATGATAAAAGATGACTAAAAATTTTAAGTTCTGAAAATAAATTATAAGGCGCTTTTCGTCATTTTTAACTGTTTTTATTACACTGGCTATGTTTAAAAACCTGATCACATGTCCGGGTCCTGGGCTATAAAACACGGGGTTTTCACGCATTTTGTCCTGGTTGCCAAATTTTAGAAATCGCAACCCTAACTCGACATCCGATAATTTTGCGGTTCATTTGCCCAAGTGTTTTAGGATGTTCCTACCGTTTCCGTAGCACTTTGAAATACCTCAGCCATTCGTTAGGGCAAAGAATGCAGACATACTTAAATGATAATGTACTTACGTATCTACTTAGTTGCGATCAAATTATACAATCTTATCTAATAGCCTGCTGCATTTTGCAAAAAAATATAAGTATACAAAGTTCCTACCAGATACTAATTGATAAGTACTTAGTATTTTGAACAAAATCGAAGTTTTCAAAATTAAGGATAAACATAATATTATCTTTGATAACGGCAGGATATCCAAACAAATTCAGAAGGCCTAGCCAAGTCATATCGATTCTATTTCTAATCGCAAAGCACATTTTATCCATATGCATAGTGGATTTCTTATTATGATCTAATATTATTGTCTAGGTTTATCGAATATTTAGTGTCAACCAACTTTGAATGATCTGATTGGTACCTACTACACTGTCAGTATGGATAAATTTCGAGGCTTTTTTAGGGTTCCATACCAATTTGGTAAAAATGGAACCCTTATGTTAGGCCTATGTGAAATAAAGATATTTTGAGTTTTTGAGTTTTATGATTGTAAGTACTATATTACTTACTTATATACTATAGTACTTTCTCCGTCCGTCCGTCCGTCCGTCCGTCCGTCGGTCCGTCCGTCCGTCCGTCTGTCACACTCGATTATTTCAGTAACTATCAAAGCTATCGACATAAAATTTGGAATAGTTGTAGGTAATTGCGGCGCGCCGCCATTGCAATCATAAAAAATTGAAAATCTTTTTTATTTTTATTTAAAAAGGGGGAAAACCGGGTTGTCAATATTTCAAAATGAGGTACCAATATTGAGTGGGGTATCATATGAAAGGGCGTTACTTGTGTATTCTAAAACCGATTTTTATTTATTTTTATGCATGATAGTTTTTGATTTATTGGGCAAACTGTCGAAAAAAATACCGTCCCCCCCTTATATTCTGAAATAATAATGATCAATAGAAGTTAATGTCTATTTTACAGGAAAAATAAAATCAACTCTCTAACTATTATACTTTTTTTGATAATAACAATAATCCGCCGAAAACAAAGTAAGGTTTGCGGTTTGCCAACAAAAGTACCTTTAAGTAAATTATACTCGTAAAATCATGAACAAAGGTGATTATTTTAATGTTTTACTTCTTTTATAGTATGGAACCCTCGGTGCGCGAGTCCGACTCGCACTTGGCCGGTTTTTTTTTACAATGATTGTAAATATAAATTAATTTTATTCATAATATACTGTCAAAGATGTATAGGTCCTTTTGTCTATAAAGCGCATGGCTTGCTGCCCGAGGTGCGATAAAATGGGAAAATACAATGCACCGTGCACCCGTCTCGTTTTTGCATCGATTTATAATTTCCTTATTGAAACATAATTGCTAAGTCACTTGGCTAGGCTTTCGGATTATACAAATAATAGGTTATGGGCTCAAGAGACATTTCAATATAACAGCTGACTGGTGAAAGGCATAAAGGCTAGGCTCAGGACTAACCCCTCATTACACTGAAGACATCTATTGTATGCTATGCATGACAATGATGTATGACCTGTTGTTCCCTGCGACTCCACTCGTATCTCTTTTGCACTTATCTCTATAATACAAGTACACTAGACTAAATCTCTACTCTAATATTATAAATGCGAAAGTAACATTGTCTGTCTGTTACGCTTTCACGCCTAAACCACTAAACCAATCTTGATGAATTTGGTAATTATATATAGACTAGAGCTTGGGAATGAACATAGGCTACTTTTTATCCTGATAAATACCGTGGTTCCCGTTGGATTTCGAAAAATCCAAAACTTGCTAAAAGAATTATGTAGTAGAGCTAAAAATATAGATGATTATTATAAGTTTAAGGGTTAGAAAAGAGAGCGACAACGGGAACGGGAACACTATTTAATCCCGGGAAAATTAGGTTTCCCACGGGATTTGTAAAAACCAAAATTCACGCGAGCGGTGCCGCGGACAACAGCTAGTATTCTATACAAATTACAGTTTCTTTTTTGTGGTGATTTGAAGCGCCCCCATCGAAGGTACACGGTACTAAAATTGACCTTTATAATAGAAATTTTAAATAACAGTAGTTTTGAATGTAATTTTACATTAATTCCACTGACGCTCACGCCAGCTTAAGCCACAATCAGATCCAAAATGGCGAAAATGTGATCCAAGTGTCTTATGTTCGTTTTCACCAACACTTTAAGAAACGCCTAAGTACAGTTTTCACTTACAACAACTGTCACCTAAATATCGTTTTCACCCAAAGATTTAAATCGCTAATTTAATTAAATTTAATTAAATTTAAAAATTTAATTTAATTAATTAATAATTAATCGATTTAAATCTTTGTTTTCACCAACATTTGTGAACTACAATGTCTAAAGACACACACCTAAGCATCACCTAAGCTCTTAGTTGACAGTTGTCGTTAGTGAAAACTGTCACCTATCGGCTTAGGCGCTTCTTAAAGTGTTGGTGAAAACGAGTGTGAGTGTGCCTAAGTGGCTTAAGTGTCTCTTAAGATGTTGGTGAAAACGAGCATTAGGGTTTTACGTTTCAAAAATTGTCGGACGGAAATCGAACGAAATCGACTGCATCGTAGACTGTAGAGGCAGATATCTGTACCGGAACATCGTATCAAATCTCAAGTAGGTGTATTTTAGTACGACGACAGGTCAATTCAAACAAATTGCATCTGTACGAGGTATCA